>OY776119.1:30709498-33141331 GCA_963675135.1 Galeopsis tetrahit | reverse complement strand
ACATATTTCATCTCTAAAACTAGCCACGTTTCAAATATGAGAGAGCCCACGACGCGCAGTGGCCCCCATAAAATCCAAAATCATCAATCACTGCACTCAGGACGGACTCCAGAAATTTAGGTTAGGGGGCAAATTTGTTTCGCAATTATATTTTCTTAATAAATCTTATTTTTATTTTAAGGGGTTAGGTTTAAAAATACTAAATTACTAAAAAAGTGACTCTCTTTTTATCAATAATAGTTTTAAACGTGTAAAATATAATCTTTTGAAATCAATTTTATAATTAAAATATTTAAAAAATAAACACTTTATATATAAATATTAAAAGTGCAATAAGAAAATTCTAATAAATTTTAATATATATAATATATATTTAGGAGAGTGGGTGGGCTGGGGGTGACAGACCCTAGATTTTGAGATTGGGGTACAATTATTAACATATAATTTAAAAAAATTTATACATAAACATTGTATTATATTTAAAGTACATATAATCAAATTAAATATACAAAACAGAAAAAATAGGCTCGTTTATAACCAGGTCTACGCCTGACAAACACAGCTGTCTGGGGACGTGTCAAACACGGGCATAAAACTCTCAATGGTGTGGAGTAAATTAGTTCCAAGGGACAACATTAGCTTTGCACATTTTTTTTTTTAAACAATAAAAGGTATCATATATTTCTTGAGTACAAGGGGTACCCAACCCAAAACATTTTACAAAGTGAAACATCATACTCTCACTATGCGTTCACTCTTTCGAAACCATCACGTCCTCCCTATCTAAAACATAAAAATGGATTACAACACCAAGCCGCTAAAGATGCACTTGACATTATGAGATTTCTCCCATTTAGCCAATGCCACAGATTAATTTTAATTGACTCCATAGATTTATTCTTGTCAAAGACTCCTTCCTCAAATGTCATTTTATTTCTCACATTCCATATCTCTCCCACAACCCCAATCCATAAGCTTGCTGCCATCCTCCTTTTCATTATATCCTTGCCAAGTATTTCACTAAATTGCAGCAGATTAAGAATAAGGGAATTATGTGAAGCTGTTTTCACCTGGGTCCAATTGAAGCATTCCGCCCACAGTTGCTCGGTAACCTTGCACTCCAAAATAATGTGGTTGTTTGTCTCCTCGGCCTCACCACAAAAGCTACAAACAACTGCCTCCTCCTCGATTTGGATGTCCCTCCGCCTTAGGTTCTCTATTGTGGTCAGCCGTCCGCGAAGAGCTTTCCAAACGATGGTCTGTGTTCTCCTCGGGACGAAGGCCTTCCAAAGCAAACGAGACGCCTCCTCTATATCTGTGTCCTCCTGCAGTCCGTTGTCAGTTGCAGACATCAGCTTCTTATATGCCTTACTCGTAGAATACAGCCCCCTTGGTGCGCATTCCCAGCTCCGTTCATTCGAACTTTCTTGCCTGAACTTGTGCTTGTTAATGAGAAGAGTTAGTTCCTGCAGCAGATTATTCTCCCTAGAATTTAAAGCCCTCCTCCACCCCCAAACCCATTCCCAACTACCATTAATCCATCTCCCCATCTCACTAATCAGAGCCTCTTTATTATTACACAAATTATACAATCTAGTGAATTTCTCTTTGATATGTACCTCTCTATCTACCCAAATATCACACCAAAACCTGGTTTTCTCCCCCATTCCCCACCAATTTTATTATATCCTTTTTAACTCCCCCTGCCCATTTCTCCCTTCATAAATCTCCACCATATCTTTCCACCATTTCGACCCACTTCTGGACCTACCCCCTCCCCTGCTACTCTCAACACTCTCCACCAAACCCTCATACTTTGACCCTAAAATTCTAACCCAAAGGCTGTCCCCCTCACTCAAAATCCTTCACACCCATTTCCCCAACAATGCTAAATTAAAATTATAAATATCGCGGATGCCCAGGCCTCCGTGTTTTTTTCTCAGAACATACTTCGGACCATCCCACCCATGGGATTTTCCTTCTGTTTGTCACACCTCCCCCCAAAAGAAAATCTCTCTGAATTTTAACGATTTCACTCAACACTTTTTTCGAGATTTTAAAGAAGGACAGGTAGTAAATAGGCACTGCAGATAGAACGGTCTGAATAAGCATGACCCTGCCTCCCATCGAAATCTCACGGTTTTTCCACACATCCAGCTTCTTTCGAATTTTTAGTATGAGTTCCTCCCAGTGCACCGCTTTCTGTTGATTGAGGCCTATCTTCAAGCCCAAGAAGGGCATCGATAGGCCGCCAACCTTGCACCCTAGATAATCAGCCATTTCCCCTACCGATTCCTCTCCAATGTGTATCCCAGTCAGACTGCATTTCTCAAAATTAACGCTCAAGCCAGAAACCATTTGGAAAATCCGCAATACATATTTAATATTCCGAATGTCTTGCCATCTTCCGCTGCATAAAAAAGCGTATCATCAGCGTACTGTAGTATAGGCACTTTGATCTTTAGACCTCCTATCCCAGCAGGTTCGAAGGCCCCCATATTGGCTGCTTTTTCTGTAATGATATTGAGGCCCTCAGCTACGATGAGAAAAGAGAAATGGGGAGAGTGGATCCCCTTGTCTAAGCCCTTTCTCTAGCTTAAATTCCCCAGTAGAGCTGCCATTTACTAGGATTGATGCACATTATTAAAGAAGAAAGGTGATTAAAAACCTAGACGATGCAAGGTGTTCGTTATGAAGAATCTAAGACATCTCTTCATCTATTCATGGGCTGTTGTAATTGGGTAAATCAATTGTAGTATAAGTGTTTCAATTGGCTCATACTCTGATTTCCATTGCACGGGAGTAAAGAGAAGTTCTTGCATACCAGCCCTATTTCTTTCTTTCTTTGATCTCTAATTCACACTTTCTCTCATCCCATGGGCAGGGGTGGTGGGAATGGAACAGGCTCGACTCGTTTAATAAACAAGTCGATTTCAAGCTTTATTTTTAAAGTTTTTTTTTATAGATATTATGCAGCTTGCTGCACCGTATTACATATAGAGAATATGGCTAGGCGTTTCGTGATTTGATTTTATTTTAGTTTGACGATCACATTTTCAATACTCTATTTTTTCTGGACAATCACATTTTCAATACTCTATTTTTATTTGCCTTTTGTCCTAATTAAAAATAAATAAAAAAATTTAACACGGTATTCTCAAATCTCAATTGTCATTCATATAAAATTTGTATAGTTTTGTATGGCTATTGATTTATAAGATTTATTAAGATACATACAATGTTCTTTGATAAATTGATATATGAGATTATTGAGATTTATTGAAGCGGTAATGGTAATATTGAAGATAAAATTTACAATGAGCGTGTCATTAAAGTCTCAAATGCACACAGTGCACCAAACTAAGTTTGGTGCACACGCTTTTTTTAACCACTTTTTTTCTCCTTCTTTATTTTTCTTTCTCTCTCCCCTCACACTTTTTTTAACCGTCTTTTCTCTTCTCCTTCTTTCTCTCTCTCCCCTGTAACTCTCTTCTCCTTTCTCCTTCTTTCTCTCCCTCCCATTTTTCTCTCTCCTTTCATCTTTCTTTCTCTCTCCCTTCTTTTTTTTTTCAACATATGTAACCGCAACTTATTTAATCAAAAATTTTGTCGGAGAAGACAATGGATTTCGTTAGAGAAGACGATGGATATCTCCGCGGTAGAGTGTTTTTCGGCTAGAGCGAGTGAGAATATGGAGAAGACGATGGATATCGCCGCGGTAGAGTGTTTTCCGGCTAGAGCGATGAAGAATATGGAGATGACAATGGATTTCGCCGGAGAAGACGATGGATATCGCCGTGGTAGAGTGTTTTCCGGCTAGAGCGAGGGAGAATATGGAGAAGGAGTGGCAGAAGTGCTGAACAGTAGTGGAAGACATCGGTGGTGGTGGGGGCTCCACGTTTGGTGTTAGGAGGCTGAAGAAGAAGATTGTAATTTTTGGTAATTTTGTTAGTTTTTGTTGGTCCTGAAAGGAGTATATAACAAGTGTATGGGGGAATACACTTGTATGCAAATATTTTACAAATTTTACCAAAACAGACTTCAGCAAGGTTGTCCTGGACAACTCTGCTTATGTGATTAACTCTTTAAAGATAATTAAACTACTAAGTACTATTGAGTACTTGTTGAATAACTATCTAAGAGAGTTATATGTGCGGAATAAGTGGTTGGCCCTTTAGTTTAAACTCCTTTTAAGTTCTGAAATCTCTTTAACAGTTTCACAGTTTATCAGGGAGCTTGTCCAAAACTTGTTTTGCACAGTCTTAAGGGTGTATCTTTGAAAGGTCAGTTTGTGTGCTGTGTTGTATGAATGCAAGTACTTGAATGTAAATCAACACAAGAGTTTATAGTGGTTTAGAGACTCAAGCTCCTACATCAACTTTCCCTGATTTAACAGGATAATTCCTTCACTATTGGAATTACTTGTTTTATAGTGCCAAGGTGCACTTGATCAACCACACCACTCCTTGGTGCCTTGATCCCTAGGATATCGGAGTCTTAGTACCCTCTTCTCAACTCAGAAGTGCACTGTTCTTCTCTCAACAGTGAACTCCTTACACTTCTACTACTACAACCTTCTAACTTTCTTTCTTGAAAGGTATAAGGGTTGAAGTTTGGTTCCAACTATGAGATATCCTTTACAATGAGGTCAGTGTATATGGATAGGATATTTCTCTAAGCTTTTTATGGATATATAATGAGGTTAAGCTTAGATGAAGTGTTTTAAGACTAAGAAAGTCTCTTGAGAGCTTTGAAAGGCTTGTAAGCTTTGAAGCTTGATAATAGATGGATTCTGTTGAGGTCTTGGTTGGATGCCTTTAAATGTTCTCCACACTTCTGTATTTATAGACAAAATTGAGGATTTGCCCGTTGGAAAGACAGCCTCTATTGTCTATAAATGTCTTCCTTGAACTCTGCAACTGGAAGACAGTTTCTTGATAGTGACATGTCCTTAATTTGGGAGGTAAACGGCTGTGAGCATTTTGTCTTGACTTTGAAGCACTCTTCCCAATGTCTGACTTCAAGATACACTTGATCAAACATGGACATTCCTTCTGATCATTGGTCCTTAGATAAGAACAACTTTCCTTATCACTTGAACAACTCTGCTTATCAAGATCAGCAGACTTTGCTTATCAGCACTGTTGGCTTGCTCTTGAGATGACTTGGCTCTTTGTACTTTCCATGCATCTTAGGATAGGTCTTTGTGCATTCATGGCATTGGATAAGTAGTCTTGACCTCATCAGCACAGTTGGGCTTGTTCTTCAAACTGTTCTGGTTCAATTGTGCTGAGACAAACTTGCTGGACAAACCTTCCGAACCTTAATATATGCTTCAGTAGACTTGGTTTTGATGATGCATTCAAATCATTTGATCTTCAGATAGGTTGTTCTATAACTGAGCTGACTTAATCAGCATAGTTAAGGTCAATTTTAAATTCTGAGCCTTAAGGGGACTTGATCTTTGTATGCTTCTAAGCATGTGTTCTCCCTCAACTTGTGTATCTATTAATCTAAGAGCTGCCTAACATACCAGCTTCTCAACTATCCTTAAGCTACATGTTCCAACAATCCTGAAACATATTTATTTAATCTGACTTATCTATTTGGCATGTCTAAGAGGAGGTTTTGGTATCATAATCAAAACTCATTTTATTCCCAACAATTTCCCTTTTTTGATGATGCCAAAACCTATACAATCTATGCAAAGGTGACTTGACTACACTTATTACGTTTATCTTCAGTAGAAGTGACTTAGGTCAAATTTTCCTGAAAAAGATTGTGTTAGTGTAATCAATGTTTTGGTTGCATATAGGTTTAAAGTCAGGCAAGTTGAGTTCATATGAAGTTGTTTCTTGATTCAAAAACATGTTCAACTATCATTCATAAATTCATAGATCATTACAGGCATGATGATAGTTAAACAAACATATTAGAGCATGAATCAAGAATATTACATATTAAAAGTTCAGAACATTACTAAGCCAAGCAAAAGTATCAGAGCAATGGATATCCATCAGAGCATAAGACATGTTTCAGCAGATTTGAGAAAGTTCAGCAGATATGACCATATCAGCAAGATAGCAACCAAGACCAAGTACTTATCCATTTCAGCACTTATGATTAACAAGGGTCAGGAAGACTTAGCCAATTCAGAGGTTATCTTCAGGAGGTGGCACCATCCCATACTGTGCCCACACTCTTTTCTTTAGTTCCATGGCCTCTTGATTAGTTCCCTTTAGTCCTAGTACCATCCTGTTCAGCTTTAGAATTTCAAAGAATTCTTGGAAGATTCTTGATTGGTCTATGAAGCCTTCTTTCTTGGGAGGCATATAGATGATTGGCTTGGGGGCAGTAAGCTCAATCCTTGCAATGTCAGCAGCTGCAAGAAGTTGCTGGTAAAGTTCCCTGTGATAATCAATCATGAACTTTGAAAAAGTGGAATTCAGGTCTTCATCATTCCATCTGCCTATGACATAGTAGTCATAGACAAACTCCCTTTTTTCTTCTTCCCAAGTGTCATTCAACTTAATTGGAACCCATTTATCCAAGTGTGGATATTTGGTGTCCATCTTTATCAGCAGTTGTGGCTTCAACTTGTTGTATGTTGCTCTTTTTCTCCTGGGCTTCTGGAAGTCAGCTCTTCTCTTATCCCTTGCCCTGTTAGCTTCCATTACTGGGTCCATCTTTTCCTGAGCTCTCATCATTGCTAGTTGTTGTTGAGTTTCTGCATCCTTTCCATATCCTTCCACAAACAGCTTGGATGGATCTAGCACTGATGTCTTCTTCCTTGGTTCAGGTCCAAAGTCTTCTTCAAACAACACTTCAACATTCTCCTTGACTTCAGCAGCTTTGGGTCCTTCAGCAGATTTAGTCACAGTGGACTTGTGAGTTTCAGCGGCTTTGGCTTCTTCAGCAGTTTTGGCCTGTTCAGCAGCTTTGGCCTTTTCAGCAGTTTTGGCTTTCTTGGAGATGGGCACTTCTTCTTCAATTCTGAACTCAGCTGGGAGTTCAAGGCTGTTGGGAAAGTCTGTGAATGTTTCAGTCTTTCTTTTGTTTCCCTTGGCCTTCTTGATCTGCCTTCTTGTTTGGACTCCTTCAGCAATCTTGTCCAAATCAGACACCACTCCACCAGGCCTTTGCTGCAATCTGGCTCCTTCTTCTTGTGCTGAAGCGACTGAATTCTTCAAAGCAATTGCCAATTGCTCATCTTCAGATTAGTTTAATGCAGGATCTAATTCAGGAAAGTTTAATGCAGGATCTAATTCAGGAAAGTTTAATGCAGGATCTAATTCAGGATCATATACAGGGGTGTTGTCCTCAATGTCAGGGACATTGACATTTTCAACATTTTCATTTCCCCCTTGAATATTTAATCCATTAACTACCTCAGCAGGGCCTGCTTCTTCATTGGTAGTTGTTACCTGATTATGAACTGAGATTGGATCATTCAGTTCATCAATTCCTTCAGTGGGGTTTTCCTCAGGTAGATTGTCTTCAGGGGTGTTGTCCTGTGGAATTATTTCAGGAGGATTGGCCTGGACAACATCTATGAAAACAATATCCTTATCCTTTAGACTCAATCTGGTTGTTCTTTGTGTGATTTCTTCAGTATCCAGGTTTTTATTCCTATTCTCAAAGATAGATTCATCAAACACAACATGAGGTGTTTCTTCCACAATAAGGGTTTTGCAATTGTAGACTCTGAAAGCTCTACTGATTTGGGAGTATCCAGGAAATATTCCCTCATCAGCTTTCCTATCAAAAGCTTTCAACTGCTCTTTCCCATTGTTGTGAATGAAACACTTACAACCAAATATGTGAAAGTAAGATACTTTAGGCATTCTTCATTTCCAGAGTTCATAAGGGGTTTTGCCTTGGCTCTTAGTAATCAAACATCTATTTTGAGTATAGCATGCAGTGTTTATAGCTTCAACCCAAAACCTTTTAGGTAGATTTGAATCAGCAATTAAGGTTCTAGCAGCTTCTTTAAGAGTTATATTTCTTCTTTCTGCAACCCCATTCCGCTGAGGGGTTCTAGCTGCTGAAGTTTCATGGGCTATTCAATTTTGTGAGCAATACTCATTGATGTATGAATTAATGAACTTAGTGCCTTTATCAAATATTATTTTGATGTTTTGATGATGTTAAGGCTCTTCTCATTTGACGGTCTCTTAAGTAGTTTAGGGAGTTTGACTTGTGTTTCCTTCTTATTAAGGAGAAATACTACCCATGTGAATCTAGAGAAGTCATCTACTACAACCAATGTGTATTTTCTACCATTTATGCTTGTTGGGGTAATTGGTCCAAATAAGTCCATGTGTAATAGTTCAAGTACCCTTTCAGTAGAAATGACTGGTTTTCCCTTAAATGAAGCTTTGGTCTGTTTTCCTTCTTGACATGGTTTACACACATGTTCTTTAATGACAACTTCATTTGGTAGTCCTTTAACTAATGCATTTCTAGCCAGTTTGTTCATGGATTTAAAGTTCAAATGATTTAATCTTTTGTGCCACAACCAACTTTGTTCATTTGAGCTTTTGGCAATGAAACAGGCAGCATCAGTAGACTTATCCCAGTCAGCAAAATACACATTTCCTCTCCTAGTTCCAGTCAGTAGAGTTTGTTGAGTGTTATCTTTAATTAAACATTTTTCACTTGAGAACTCAACACTATATCCTTTATCACATAACTGACTTATTGTTGGGAATAAAATGACATATGTTTTGATTAAATACCAAAACCCCCTGAGACATGCCAAGTCAAATTGATTGTGCTCTAAAACTGTTAGAACACATAGCATAAGGCTAGATGAGAAGCTGTAATGTTTAGGCAGCTCTTAGATGATTAGATGCACATTGTGAGGGGGAACATATGCTTTGAAGATTATCAAGATCAAGTCCCTCAAGGCTCAAATTCTGGAACAATCACTAAGGCCAAGCATACTCTATTGAAAACCAAATGCTCTGATCAGGAGAGTTGTCCAGAGAGGTTGTCTCTGTGCAAGAACAAAGGTTCTAAAGCTCAAAATGACAAGTTTACTCAAATGCTCTGATCAGGAGAGTTGTCCAGAGAGGTTGTCTCTGTGCAAGAACAAAGGTTCTAAAGCTCAAAGGCCAAGTATGCTAATCAGGAGAGTTGTCCAGAAGAGTTGTCTCAGCAAAATTGAACCAGAACATATGCTCTGAAGCTTGAAAACCAACCTGCTGAAGAAATAAAGACAACTACACCCTAAAGCCTTCAAAGAATGATGCTAACATTAATTCCAAGTGAAGCAAAGGGAAAGAGCCAAGTCATCTGAAGAAGAGCAAGCCAACTATGCTGATATGCAAAGTCTACTGATAGTGATAAGCAGAGTTGTCCATTTGATAAGGAATGTTGTCCTATCATTGGATCAAACCTCAGAATCCATGTCCAAGTCTTAACAAGTGAATCTTAAAGTCAGACATTGGGAAGAGTGCTGCAGAATGAAGACAAAGTCTTACAAGCCGTTTATTACCCAAATGAGGACATGTCACTATCAAGAATCTGTCTTCCAGTTTGAAGAACTCAAGGAAGACATTTATAGCAATTTGGGACTGCCTCTCCAATGGGCAAATCCTCAAAGTTGTCTATAAATACAGAAGTGTGAAGACCATTTGAGGCACCAACTAATAAGCCAACTATCCTACAAGTAAAAGTGCTCTCAAAGCTTTCAAAGAGACTATCTTAGTCTTCAAACACTTCTTCTACGCTAATCTTCATTGTATATCCATACAAAGCTTAAAGAGATATCATATCCTTATACACTGACCTTCATTGTAAAGGATATCTCATTAGTTGGAACCTTACTTCAATCCGTACCCCTTTCAAGTGAGAAAGTGAGAAGGTTGTAGTAGTAGAAGTGGTAGGAGCTGACTGTTGAGAGAAGAACAGTTCAGTTCTGAGTTGAGAAGAGGGTACTAGGACTCTAGACATCCTAGGGATCAATTCACCAAGGAGAGGTGTTATTGATCAAGTGCACCTTGGCACTATAAAACAAGTTAATTCCAAGAGTGAAGGAATTATCCTGTTAAATCAGGGAAAGTGGATGTAGGAGCTTGAGTCTCTGAACCACTATAAACTCTTGTGTTGATTTACTTTCAAGCACTGTCATACATTCAACACTGCACACAAAACTGATCTACAAAAGAACTTATTTTCAAAGACTATGCAAAACTGTATTGGACAAGTTCCCTGAAAACTGGACTGTATTGAATTGACAAAGTGATTTCAGAAACTAAAGGAGTCTAAACTTCAAGGGCCAACTACTATTCCGCACATATAACTCCCCTAGATAGTTATTCAACTAAGTACTCAATAGTACTTAGTAGTTTGATTATCTTAGAAGAGTTAATCATCTTCAGCAGAGTTGTCCAAGACAACATTGCTGAGCTCTGGTTTGATCAAAAGTTAAAAAGAATTGCATACAAGTGTATTCCCCCCCTTCCCCCCATACACTTGTTATATATTCCTTTCAGGACCAACACTTATGCTTAGGAGGTTATATTTGAGACCAGCCACATAAGATACATTGGATATCTTGATATTACCAATTATCAAGGTACCATAACCTTTTGTAGTTGCTTGTGAGTTATCTCCTAAAGTGACATTTGGGCCTTCTTTCTCAATGAATTCAGTGATGAGGTCTTTGTTTCCAGTCATGTGCCTTGAACATCCACTGTCAAGGTACCGTGCTGACTTTTTGCTTATGCTCCTCAACTTCTTGTGGCCCATTGGTACCTGCGATTATCAGGCTTTAGGCACCCTTTGCATTTTGGGTCCTGAGAGGTTAGTTGTACCTTTGGGAGCCCAAACTTGCCTAATTACCCTGATTGATTCAAGGTGGCTAAGTTGTTTTCCTCTAGCATCTACATACACTATCTTTCCCTTAAATGCCTTTAGGAAGGAGTGTGTGAAAGTGTTGACTCTATAAGTTTCAGGAGAGTTGTCAAGTCTCCTGAACTTATGAGTTCTTTGTGCTACTTGAGAGAGTCTTTGAGGATAGGCACATTTATGACCATTACCCTTTGGCATGAAGGGTTTTGGTTGTCTCATTTTATTCTGCCTTTGAGGAGAGTTGACCATAGGTCTGTTCAGCTGAGGTTTCCTCCGGGGAGTTGGCCTAGGCTGAACATACCTTGGAAAACTTCTCTTAATATTGTTCAGATGAGTTGCCCTTCCACTGGGTCTACTCTGCTGAACAACATTCTTCATGTATTCAGAGACTTTGGCCTTTTCCTTAGGTATGGGCCTAGTTCCCTGAAGCACTTGAGTGGGCATCTCATGCATCTTGCCCTTTTCTTTATTCAGTGGCTGAACTAATTCATTTTCATCTTGTTGTGCAACTGATTTCACAAAGACTCTCTTAGTGTTACTTGTTGAGGCAACACTAAGGCAAGGTGAAGATTCGAATGGATCAAATCCCAATCCACTCTTTTGAGCCATAGGTCTTTGGAAGCTCTGAATTTCCTCTATTGCTCTAGAGGATTTATTCATAGCAGACATCTTTATTTTCAGGCTCTCTTCACTTGATTTAAGAATGTCATACTCATGTGAGAGATTTTCAAATTTAGCTTGAAGAATTTTAAGCTCAAAATCTTTTCTCTTCTGAATAAGCAGTTGTTCATCAAGCTGCTTTTGTTGATCAACTATCCTGAGTGTGGCTTCATCAAGCTCTCTCAAGACTTGTTGATACAACTCAGTAGACTTGACATCAACAACTGATTCAGTAGGTTTTGCAAGTTCAATTGATAACCTTTCATTTTCTCTCACACAGTTGTCATGAAATTCTTGTAACCTAGTGAAATCTTCCATCAACTTTCCAAAAGAAAGTTCCAGAATGACTTCACTAGTATTTTGTGAAAGAAATGATGGTGAGCTAGAAGTAGAGGATACCTCATCATCCTCTAAGGCCATGTTGCACACATCATCATCATCACTGTTTGAGAACAGTCCATCATCAGAGGAGTTGAAGCTTTCAGCAGTGTCAGACTCATCACCAGCCATCATGGCTTTCCTATTGGTGAACTTTGTGTCTCTTTTTGCTTGCCTCTCCTTTCTCTCCTTTGAGCTGAGTTCAGGGCAGTCATATTGAAAGTGCCATTTATTTTTGCAGTTATAGCACAGATCCTCATCATCATCCTTCTTTGAATCATCTCTTCTTCTGGATGATGAGGGCTTAGCTCTGCTGGACTTTCTCCTGTCAGAATACTTGTCTTCTGATCTTCTTTCTTCAGGCCTTTTGTCCTCAGCCTGGGCTTCAGGAGAGTTGTACCTTCTCCTGACCTTGTTGTCTTGGTAGAATTTCTTGTATCTACCAAACCTTGAGTTGAGTTTGTCAAACCTCCTTGCCATGAGGGCCATTTCTTCCTTCATTTCAGCCTTAGAGACTGACTTGGATGATCTTGGAGTGGACTGCATTTCTGGTTCAGCAACCTTGGATTTGAATGCCACTCCTTTGGTTGGTAAGGAAAATTCCTCAGCAGGCTTTCTTCTATTAGGGTCAAACTCATAGGCCTTGAGCTCTGAGAAGATTTGTTTCATGGGCATAGTGGAGAGATCCTTGGTATTTTGCATCATTACAGAATATAAATCCCACTTTTGAGTGAGACTTCTCAAGATCTTTAGTGAAACTTCTCTCCTGGAGTATACTTTGCCCAATGAGTTGATTTCATTCATCACATCAGTAAATCTACCAGCAAACTTGTCAATGGACTCATCTGACTCCATTGTGAATTGTTCAAACTTCTGCACAGCCACTTGGAGTTTATTTTCCTTTATCTTCTATGTACCCTCACACATTTCTGCAAGAGTATCCCATATTTCCTTGGCAGTTGTGCAGTGGTAAACTCTTCCTATGATTGCATCTGGGATAGTTTGGTAGAGAGTATTCATTGCTAGATAATTCAAATTATCCTTCCTTTTCTCCTCAGTGATGAAGTCATCTTCATCCTTGGGGATCTCCTCCCTTATGTCAGCTCTTTGAGCTTCAGTCATTCTGGGATTGATTTGAGTGAATACAAAAGGTCCTCTTGTAATCACTCTCAACATATCAGTGTGGAGGCATGCAAGATGAGCTCTCATTATGATCTTCCAGAAGTCATAGTTCTCAATTGAGAACATGGACAGCTTGTGATGAGATATATGATTGACTGGATCAGGAGCCATGTTGTTGATGCCTTGAACAACATCATGTGGAACAAAATTGTTGTTGGCCATATCTCAAACAAAATAGGTTAGATACAGATTTGATATGATTTCAGAGAGAGATCAGTTCAGTGACCACACTAAAATGTGTCTTTGAAAATAAAAAAATGGACTTTCAGAAGCAGTGGTCTTTGAACCCCTGCTCTGATACCACTTGTTGGTCCTAAAAGGAGTATATAACAAGTGTATGGGGGGGGGGAATGCACTTGTATGCAAATCTTTTACAACTTTTACCAAAACAGACTTCAGCAAGGTTGTCCTGGACAACTCTCCTTATGTGATTAACTCTTTAAAGATAATCAAACTACTAAGTACTATTGAGTACTTAGTTGAATAAATATCTAAGGGAGTTATATGTGCGGAATAAGTGGTTGGCCCTTTAGTTTAAACTCCTTTTAAGTTCTGAAATCTCTTTAACAGTTTCATAGTTTATCAGGGAGCTTGTCCAAAACTTATTTTGCACAGTCTTAAGGGTGTATCTTTGAAATGTCAGTTTGTGTGTTGTGTTGTATGAATGCAAGTACTTGAAAGTAAATCAACACAAGAGTTTATAGTAGTTCAGAGACTCAAGCTCCTACATCCACTTTCCCTGATTTAATAGGATAATTCCTTCACTCTTGGAATTACTTGTTTTATAATGCCAAGGTGCACTTGATCAACCACACCACTCCTTGGTGCCTTGATCCCTAGGATATCAGAGTCCTAGTACCCTATTCTCAACTCAGAATTGCAGTGTTCTTCTCTCAACAGTGAACTCCTTACACTTCTACTACTACAACCTTCTAATTTTCTTTCTTGAAAGGTATAAGGGTTGAAGTTTGGTTCCAACTATTTGATATCCTTTACAATGAGGTCAGTGTATATGGATAGGATATTTCTCTAAGCTTTTTATGGATATATAATGAGGTTAAGCTTAGATGAAGTGTTTTAAGACTAAGAAAGTCTCTTGAGAGCTTTGAAAGGCTTGTAAGCTTTGAAGCTTGATAATAGATGGATTCTGTTGAGGTCTTGGTTGGATGCCTTTAAATGTTCTCCACACTTCTGTATTTATAGACAAAATTGAGGATTTGCCCGTTGGAAAGACAGCCTCTATTGTCTATAAATGTCTTCCTTGAACTCTGCAACTGGAAGACAGTTTCTTGATAGTGACATGTCCTTAATTTGGGAGGTAAACGGCTGTGAGCATTTTGTCTTGACTTTGAAGCACTCTTCCCAATGTCTGACTTCAAGATACACTTGATCAAACATGGACATTCCTTCTGATCATTGGTCCTTAAATAAGAACAACTTTTCTTATCACTTGGACAAGTCTGCTTATCAAGATCAGCAGACTTTGCTTATCAGCACTGTTGGCTTGCTCTTCAGATGATTTGGCTCTTTGTACTTTCCATGCATCTTAGGATAGGTCTTTGTGCATTCATGGCATTGGATAAGTAGTCTTGACCTCATCAGCACAGTTGGGCTTGTTCTTCAAACTGTTCTGGTTCAATTATGCTGAGACAAACTTGCTGGACAAATCTTCTGAACCTTGATGTATGCTTCAGTAGACTTGGTCTTGATGATGCATTCAAATCATTTGATCGTCAGATAGGTTGTTCTATAACTGAGCTGACTTAATCAGCACAGTTGTCCATCAGCAGACTTAAGGTCAATTTTTAATTCTGAGCCTTAAGGGGATTTGATCTTTGTATACTTCTAAACATGTGTTCCCCCTCAACTTGTGCATCTATTGATCTAAGAGCTGCCTAACATACCAGCTTCTCAACTATCCTTAAGCTACATGTTCCAACAATCCTGAAACGTGTTTATTTAATCTGACTTATCTATTTGGCATGTCTAAGAGGAGGTTTTGATATCATAATCAAAACTCATTTTATTCCCAACAGTTTTGATTTATTATTGAAAAGTGGAAAATTTATTATTGAAAAGTGGGAATTTTTGTTATTGAAAAGTGGTAAATTTATTATTGAAAAGTGGTAGATATTTTAACTGAAAATTGTAATTTTTATTATTGAAAAGTGGTAGATATTTTAATTGAAAAGTGTAATTTTTATTATTGAAAAGTGGTAAATATTTTAACTGAAAAGTGTAATTTTTATTATTGAAAAGTGGTAGATATTTTAACTGAAAATTGTAATTTTTATTATTAAAAAATGGTAGATATTTTAACTGAAAAGTGTAATTTTTATTATTAAAAAGTGGTAGATATTAGTTACTGAAAAGTGTAATTTTTATTATTGAAAATTGGTAAATATTTTAACTGAAAAGTATAATTTTTATTATTGAAAAGTGGTAGATATTATTATTGAAAAATGTTAATTTTTGTAATAATTGTAGTGTTAAAATTATTTTAATTAAAAAAATGATAATTTAGGTCATTATTATTGAAAAGTGGTAGATATTATTATTGAAAAATGTTATTTTTTGTAATAATTGTAGTGTTAAAATTATGTTAATTAAAAAAATGATAATTTAGGTCATTATTATTGAAAAGTGGTAGATATTATTATTGAAAAATGTTAATTTTTGTAATAATTGTAGTGTTAAAATTATTTTAATTAAAAAAAACGATAATTTAGGTTATTATTATTTCTGAGTTCATAACCACAAGAGACCAACTCTAAAAAGAAAAGGCAAAAGGGATCAATTGTGTGGAATGATTTTGGAGTATTTTTTGTTTTTTCATTACAAAATTTCAACATGTTTTATAATATTTTTTATCTTATTTATTTTTATTTATTTTAGGGAACTCTAACCTGAAGATAAGATGAGATTATATTGAAAATTTGATGTATTTTTTTTTTTTTGTTGTAATCGTTGAAAAGAACATTCTGTTATTATTTTTTTTTATTGTTTTTTATGATTTGGTGGTACTGTTAATTCAATTGTTGTATTTTATTTTATTTTGAAATCTATATCTATATAAATAATAACACAATAGTGACTTCTCAGACAAGCTCCCGCCTAATTGATGAAATAATAAAATAATGTTATAGTGGGCCGAACACTGTTTGCTTATGCATCACGCCTCAATCATATAACTAGTGCAAGACCCGCGTATTACGCAATAATGTAAAAAAAAAAATTATTTAACAAAATTCAGTATAATTTTTTTAAAATGTATATGTATGTAATTTTATTTACTTTTATAGAAGAGATATAGAAACAAATAAAAATAAATTGAAAAAAATAAAAGAAAAAAAACTAATAGAATTAGATGAGTTAATTGTAGAGATAAAACAGTTAGATTACATGTTATATAAGTGACATGTATGTGAGTCGAGCCAACTCATGAGTACTCGTACTTTATTTGAAAAAAGATTGAAATCGACTCAAAGTTAATCGAGCCGAATTTCGAGCTATTCGATTAAGCTACTGAGTTCGAGCTCATAAATACTCAGCTCGTAAGGCTCGCGAGCCTAATTGTGTTTGAACAATATTTATTATTTTACCAATAATATATAATTTATATTTATATTCAAGTAATCAAGTTGAACTCGAGTTTAATTTAGAAAAAATATGTTTTATAATTAATTTTGAAAACTATATACATAACTGAGTTGAGCTCGATCTTTAAAATTATAAGATCAGTTAAATTTTAAGCTTCGAATAAAACAATCGAGTTGAGTTTCGAGTTTAGTATACTGAATTTATTTACACCCTAGATGACATCGATAAATATATATTTCACTTGAATTAAGGGACAATTAATCCGTAATGTTTACATGTTCTATATTACAAGACATGGTTATGACTTGCAAATTTATTACAACTCCACTACAACCTTCCGTTTAATAAACAAGTCGATTTCAAGTTTTATTTTTAAAGCCTTTTTTTTTTTATATAGATATTATTAATATTAATATATAATTTATAAAATCTTCCTTATATAACGTGTCACCCCAGATTTCTATCTTTCTATTTTTCTAATTTTCTCAAATTTTACATTTTTTTTTTGTTCTTTCTCTTCTCTCTCCACTTTTTTCTCTGTCTTTTTAAGGTTTTATCAACTCCCTCCATCCCTTTTTTTCTCGACAATTTTTTTCTTTTCTTTTCTTTTAAGGGGCCTTAGATAGTCCAAAGGTGCCTGGACTATCAACAGTCCAGTAATCTAAACCATCAGATCTGAAATCTAATGGCTCATATTTGATGACCTGCTACCTATTGCATTTGGCGTCGCAGATCTAATGGCTCATATTTGATGACCTGCTACCTATTGCATTTGGCGTCGCAGAATCCATCGCCTTGCATTGCACTTATTATCATTTTTTCTTCTTTTATTCAAAAATTCCATTGAAGAAGAGATCCAGGTATGAACAATTCTATATTTTCTAGTCAAATTAGGTTTGGTAAATCTAGGTATTCGAAAATTCCATTGAAAAAGAGTTCCAGGTATGAACAATTCTATATTTTCTACTCAAATTAGTTTTGGAGGACCTAAGGCCTAGGTAGTGGTGCTCTAACCACTTGAGCCCTTCTACTAGCTTTTACTACTAGCTTTTACATTTATTTTTTACTGCCCAATCATAGTCTTTGGAGGTGTACAAACGCCCAAGGCTTTTTAATTTTATCTTTTCATTTATATTGTGTTGATTTTGTTCAACCGTTTCTCATTGCCTAATTGACTTGCACATCAGAAATTATCCAAGATCACAAAACTGAGACCGTTTGTGCTATGCCTTGTGCGCTTTTATATGTTTATGATCAGAAAATTTGCGAAGATACTTTATATAATCTAACAGAAACAGATTCGTTTGGGTTTGGGTTTGTGGCCGCTTTTAAAATCAGGAGAAAACCTACAAATTCTCCGATCTCAAACACGTTCATAAAAAAAACTCTCTGCACACTTTTTCACATCTGATGCTCGATCCAGTTAACATTATGTGATTTATATTTATATTTTTTATTTTTTTGTTCATTCTTAGTCGAATCATGAGTATTATTAGTACGCCTAAAAAGAAGTATTCTCAAATTGTTGATAATTTGTAATGATTGAACTTTGATTTTGATTTTTTTCTGTGTTTCTTTAATACTCTGTTGTTTTTTCTGGACAGTCACATTAACGCAGTATTCTCAAATCTCAATTGTCATTCATATAAAATTTGTATGATTTCTATATGGTTATTGATTTATGAGATTTATTTGAAAGTTATGGATTTTACTTATGAATTTTATGAATTTAATAAGATTCTGACATTTATTAATTTTATTTCTAATGTATATTTTGGAGATATGTCTTCTTGGGAATGATGACACAACCTCATCTAATAATACCTAAGATAAAAATGATTTTGTCATTAAAAAAAGAAAAGGCAAAAGACATCAATTGTGTGGAATAATTTTGAGAAATTTTTTGTTCATTCATTATAAAATTTCAGCATGTTTTATAATATTTTAGGGCTCAACATGAAGATGTGATTATTTTGAAAAATTGATGTATTTTTTCGTTGTAATTGTTGAAAGAACATTCTGTTTTTTTTTTTTTTTTTTTTTTTGAACATTTGTTATAGCTCATGCACAATTCAAGAAATGGGCTGGTCAATTTGGTTCTTTTCTTTAATAAAACAATTGGGCTACCCACTTTTAATTAAATGCTAACCCAAAACATTCTCCACTTTTAATTAAATGGGCTAACATTGTTGGCCCAAAAAGTCTCCACTTACTCGGTTTGCTCTCGATCACAATTTCTTCTTTCTTTGACGTAAAGGAGGGACAATGTCACAACGGGCAACGTAGGACTGTTAGTGCCCGTAAGGAATTCAAATAAATTTATAATATATTTTAAGTTTAATTTATCAATTAAAAAAATATTTGAAACATGTACTACATAGTATAAATTTGTAATTTGTTAATCATTTGAATATAGGTAAATATTTTTCAATCCACTCTTAACTCTAGAGGCTGCAACATATAATTGTCTATGCATGAACATGTTTCAGAAGGTACACACTACACACCTACCATGAAAAGAGACTGGTCTTTAACTTTTATTTATCGTCATTGCAAAAGGCAATAGAATAAGAAATTGTCTTATTCGAAACTTTATGGGAGCCGTGTCATCGAAACACTCAATATTATTCTCAAAATAAAAACTTTACTACCAACATTCCTTCCAAAATAAAAATGTGTCCTCAATAATGTAATTTTCAAGTCTGGTAACAATCAATCTAGTTACATTATACAAATCGGATTTTAGGTCAATGTTCGTAAGCAACATTATATGGACACATATTTTTGAGAACTAATCAATTGTCTGAGCATGACGTTTTCCTATAGTTCCATTCACATTTTCTAAAGTTTTTTTATTCTGATTTCACCAAAATTCTGCTTTCCAAAACATAGTTTGAGAATGACGTTTTAACACTTTGGAAAAAATAAAGTGTTTATTTCTACTAATTTATGAACAGTGTCGCCATGTGACCATCTCACTTTGAATAAGATAAGTGTTTATTCGTACTAACAACTGTTAATGGTATTACTGATTACTATTTATGGTATTACTCTTTATTACTTATTGTATTACCGACTATAATAAAATCATACCTATAATATTATTTTGTATTAAAATTTAAAAAAATACACATGAAAAAATGGAAAATAAAAAAAAAGTAAAAGGGAAAAAACGAAGAAATTAAAAGTTTGGAATAAAAACTGAAAATGGGAGAAAAAGAGGAAGGGGAAGAAAACTTAGAAAGAAACAAAATCAAGATTTGTGCCTAATTTCGATAGATTTGAGAAAACTTTGATGGTGAATCGACGGTAACTCGGTAATGACTCGACTACAGATTGTAAATATACAAATTAAGGTTGATTTTATTATATTTTGTGTAAATTAATAAAAGGATAATATAGTCTTTTAAATGTAATTACTTTTTTAAAAATATTTTGGGGTGAACTCATAAAATGAGGGGTGTACATAAACGTGGTAAAAATAATAATTTAGGGGTGAACTCATAAAATGAGCGGGTGCACATAACCGTGATAAAAAAAATGATTTGGGGTGAACTCATAAAATGAACGGGTGCAGATAACCGTAGTAAAAAAAATGATTTTTGGGTGAACTCATTAAATGAGTGGATGTAGATAAAATTAAAATTAGAATTGGTGTGTACCGGTATCTTGCATGTACCCGAGTATCACCCTACAAATTAGGGTTGATTTTATTATATTTTGTGTAAATTAATAAAATGATAATATAGTCTTTAAAATGTAATTATTTTAAAAAACAAAATCTTCTGGGGTGATCTTATAAAATGAGCAGGTACAGATAACCGTGGTAAAAAATAATTTTGGGGTGAACTTATAAAATGAGCGATTGCAGATAACCATCGTTAAAAAATGATTTGGGTGAACTCATAAAATGAGGGTGCAGATAACCGTAGTAAAAAAATAATTTGAAGGTGAACTAATTAAATGAGCAGATGTACATAAAATATAAATAAAATAATAATTTAATTCTGTTAAAAAAATCTAATTTTACGTTTGTATTGTTTAATTTAAATAATATTATTATTAATTTTAATAAATGATAAAATAGAAAATAATAAAATAAAATTTAAATAATTATTTTAAAATATTAAAAAAAAAAAGCGACAGGTATCAAGTTAGGACGACACAGAGCGATGCAATTTGACATCCAAACTATTAATAGTCAGGCGATATCTGAACTATCCTAAGAAAACCTCTTCTTTTAATAATAATTGATTTCTTTATTCTTTTATAAATTTTTCTTTTATATTTTTTTAAATAATTGTTTTACTTCTCCCCTTTTCTCTCTCTTTAATTTTTTTTTTTAATTTCCTTAAATTTTTCTCCCATTTTTCAATTATTTTAAAAATATACTAATTTAGAATCTTTTCCCTCCTATGTGTCACCCCAGATTTCTTCTTTCTATTTTTCTAATTTTCTCAGATTTTACATTTTTTTTTGTTCTCTCTCCTCTCTCTCCACTTTTTTCTCTATCTTTTTAAGGTTTTCTCAACTCCCTCCATCCCTTTTTTTTCTCGACAATTTTTTTCTTTCCTTTTTTTAATAATAATTGATTTCTTTATTCTTTATAAATTTTTCTTTTATATCTTTTTAAATAATGGTTTTACTTCTCACCTTTTCTCTCTCATTAAAATTTTTTTTTTAATTTCCTTAAAATTTTCTCCCATATTTTTCGATTATTTTATTTTAAACTTTTCTCCAATTTCAACTATTTTATTTTACTAATTTTTTTATTTTTCTTGCTTCTAAATTTCCTAGAATTTCTTAGAATAAAAAAAAAATAAAAAATCCGTCTTCTCTCCTTTTTCTCCTCTTTCTCCTCTTTCTCCCTCTCCTCAAATATTTTCTTTTACCATTTTCTTCAATTTCTCTCTCTCTCTCTTTATTTAT
Organism: Galeopsis tetrahit; assembly: GCA_963675135.1. Lineage (NCBI taxonomy): Eukaryota > Viridiplantae > Streptophyta > Magnoliopsida > Lamiales > Lamiaceae > Galeopsis > Galeopsis tetrahit. Next base: position 33,119,725 of record OY776119.1, on the reverse strand, counting down.
TTGTTTTACCGTTTTTATTTTCAGTTTTCTTTTACAATTATATCCACAAAACAAAACCAGTTATCGAGGTTATTGAACTCTATCTCCCGTTATCCATATAAACTGCTACATTTCTCATTAAACATAAACTATTTTGAAATGTAAGAATACATGAAAATTAAAAGTGAAAGTTGTGGTACTTGGATCATGTTTTCAAAGAATAGTAATGATTAGAAGCATTAGTTTGAATTTGGTGCTCATAGATGGAAATGTGAGTAATTCTAAATGTTTTCCTCTTTTACATCTTGGTTATGTTTACTTTTTATAAATTTATAAGAATTCATTTATTTTGTACTCAATAATATTTATCACATGTAATTCTCTTAGTTTTATGTTCTTATTACAGAAAATCTAAACACCCTCATATTACGGGTTCTCCACTTGAACTTATTCACTTACCTTATAGTTTCATATTTCGTATATTATATTTTTGTTTTTCACTGATATTCATTTTTTAATTTGAAGATATTATAGCATTCGTTGTGGACATTTTTTACGTCCGTAGACTAAAAAGTATGTACTCCATTCTATACTAATTTTTTCAGATCACAAATTATTTACACAAAATTGTTTTTTCTTACATTTATGTTATCATCTTTTGTTAATCATACGAGGAGGAGTTGCACACTTGGAAAGGGATATTACGAACCCCTACTTCACTACCGAAATAATCACCCATCACAATCCATTTTAATTATTTTGGAGTTCAAAGGAGGCATAAAGGTTTCTTTATTGTATATGCATAATATTTTTATTAATCTTACTTTCATTATTTACGATTTCAACTTTTTCAAATTAGGAAAAACATTGTCAAATTCTTTGTACACGAGTTGATTCGCTATAAATGCTGACAAGTGCAGGTACTTAAATATTTACAAATTGAAGATTGTTTTAATTAAATGGCTGAGAAATTTTCTATAAAACTCTTATTTAATAATTATTCTAAATACTTCATTTAAGTCTATATTATTCTACAAACTTCTACAAAGATTAATAAATTTCATCTCTTAATAATTGGTTTGTTTTTGTTTTCTTTAACAATATTGCATATGTTTCTTAATGTTCATAATTGTTCTCTTAATAATGTTTCATATATTCCTTAATTTTGATAATTTTTTATAAGTATATCCTAACTTCTCTTTTTTATTCATTTGTTTACAAGATTTAATATTTTAAAAAATATTTTGCAGACTTCATTGTATTTTAGAAAAAAAGTTTTCCAGAACTATGTTAGATTATGAAGAGAAAAAAAAGACTTCATTGATAACAAATTACAATTTTAATTATTTTGAGTATTCTTTCTAAATTACCCTTATGTATAATTTACAACAAATGAAAATAAATATGTATTTGTATGACATGTTCTCAATATTAGAAATAATGAGCCTTTCTTCATAGTTTTAATGAGAGAAATTAATTATTGTCTCTCATATTGAAAATGTGCCACACAAATACATAATTGTTTTCATTTTTTGTAATTATCTTGAAAGTGTTGGCCGTCTAAGTGGATGAAATTAAATACTGTGATAACATTGTTCTTATTTGGTGTTAATTTTAGAATTGATCAATTTCTATTTTGATAAAAAAAAAATGCAACATCAAGGAAGAGAAATTTATTTTTGTTCTTTGTCTTTTGGTTAAGAAGCGTGATTCGTTTCAAAGTTAGCATTGCAATGCAATAACAACAATATATCATCATATATTTCAGGCTTGCTCTTTTATTTGAATTTTCTTTTTATTAATGTTGTTCCTTTTCAAGTTCTGAGTTGCATATACTCATTTACAGATATGTCGATGTCCTAATGATGGAATTCAGTAGCTTCTGCTACAATGTGTAAATTAAAAGTTTTATTATTGTGAATTGTGATCAGTGTTCAATGGCACTTTTGATTATTGTCATCGGTGTTCAATGTCAAGAACTTTTTTTTTTTTCGATTTTTATTGTGTTTGTATTTCGTAACACTTTTTCGGCAAGGCTATTTACTGTGTTTGTGCATATGTTCATAAGTTAGTCAATGAATTTGAAATTTCATTTTCTAATTGTTCAGGGACTATTTGATCGAAGTCTTTAACAAAAAAATATATTTCTTAAATAATTGGTATGCAGGAAACGTTGACCTGATTCCATCTATGATTAAGGTCTTACATGTTTCTTTTTGTACACGCTTTTCTATTTTGCTATTTTTATAAAATAACGTTTTCTGTTGATAATGTCGAATTGTATTAAGTTGATTATTTGAACTCAATTGATGATTAGGTAGTCAATTGATGATTAGGTAGTCGAACTCAATTTCTGCTAAATATATTTTAAAATAATAAATTATATAAAATCTTATTAAATAATAATATAATTTTCTTTTTCAATCCCGCGAAATTCGCGGGTATATTTTGCAGTTTGCTGGCCATATGTACTGGCCGTATTACATATAGAGAATATGGCTAGGCCTTTCCTTTTTTTATGTCTTTCAATATTTTTATTTTAGTTTGACGATCACATTTTCAATACTCTATTTTTTTTTGGATATATAATTACATTTTCAATATAATTTCATTAATTTGCCTTTTGTCCTAATTTAAAAAAAAATAAAAAAATTTAACACGGTATTCTCAAATCTCAATTGTCATTCATATAAAATTTGTATAGTTTTGTATGGCTATTGATTTATAAGATTTATTAAGATACATACAATTTTCTTTGATAAATAAAAATCACAATGAGTGTGTCATTAAAAAGAAAAGGCAAAAGACATCAATTGTGTGGAATGATTTTGAGGAATTTTTTGTTCATTCATTATAAAATTTCAATATGTTTTATAATATTTTTTTTCTTATTTATTTTATAATATTTTTTCTTATTTATTTTAGGGAATTATCTTGAAAATTTAATGTATTTTTTTGGTTGTAATTGTTGAAAAGAACATTCTGTTATTATTTTTTTTTATTGTTTTTTATGATTTGGTGGTACTGTTAATTCAATTGTATATTATTTTATTTTGAAATCTATATCTATATATATATAATAACACAATAGTGACTTCTCAGATAAGCTTGCCTAAATTGCTGAAATAATAAAATAATGTTATGGTGGGCCGAACGATGTTTGTTTATGCATCACGCCTCAATCATTCCACTCTCTCCTCCAACCCAAACGGCTCTATCCTCTCTTTAATTTTCAATAAGTAGTGCAAAACTCGCGTACGCGGGAATGTAAAAAAAAATATATATATTTAACAAAATTCAGTATAATTTTTTAAAAACGTATATGCATGTAATTTTATTTATTTTTATAGAAGAGATATAGAAAAAGATGAAAATAAATTAAAATAAATAAAAGAAAAAAAAAACTAATAGAATTAGAAGAGTTAATTGTAGAGATAAAACAGTTAGATTACATGTTATATAAGTGACATGTATGTGAGTCGAGCCAACTCATGAGTACTCGTAGTTTATTTGGAAAAAGAATGAAATCGACTCAAAGTTAATCGAGCCGAGTTTCGAACTATTCGATTAAGCTACTGAGTTCGAGCTCATAAATACTCAGCTCGTAAGGCTCGCGAGCCTAATTGTGTTTGAACAACATTTATTATTTTACCAATAATATATAATTTATATTTATATTCAAGTAATCAAGTCGAACTTGAGTTTAATTTAGAAAAAATATGTTTTACAATTAATTTTGAAAACTATATACATAACCGAGTCGAACTTGAGTATAACGATCGAGTCGGGTTTCGAGTTTAGTATACTCAATTTATTTACACCCTAGATGACATGTTATACAAGTGAAAACACGTACATGGATAAATATATATTTCACTTGAATTAAAGAGACAATTAACCGTAATGTTTACATGTTCTATATTACAAGACATGGTTATGACTGGCAAATTGATTACAACTCCACTACCACCTCCTGTTCCTAAAATCTCCGGTTCACATCACATTCACATTTCCACATTGTGATATATACTAATATACATAATTAGCTGGATTGATCTTTATTCTATATATAAATATGGTATTTGCGATGTACATCGAATTGTGTGTTAATTATTTTTTAAAAAATTCAGTTTAATTTATACTATATTAATTGAATCAAATTTAGTGCGAAAAAATAACATATTTCATCTCTAAAACTAGCAACATTCCAAATATGAGAGAGCCCAATCATTGCACTCAGGACAGACCCCAGAAATTAAGGTTAGGGGGCAAAACAAATTCGCAATTATATTTTCTTAATCAATCTTATTTTTATTTTAAGGGGTTAGGTTTTATTTATATAATATTAGTATATGAGCTAATAACAAAAGAGTTTTAAAAATACTAAATTACTACAAAAGTGATTCTCTTTTTATCAATAATAGTTTTAAACATGTTGATGTGGATAAATATGTCGCTCTCGGAGGAGTCGACACGTGGAAATGGGATAAAATATGATAGCCTTAATTAGGTCAATAGGCCTGAAGAATTGGATTAATACACCCCTGGGCTCCTAAGGAGAAATTAAAGTAATTGGGCTTTCAAGCCCACAAAGGGAAATTAATAGCCTTTAGGCCCAGGGATTTGGCCCAAAGGGGAACGCATGGTATGGATTAGTCTTCTCCAACTAACTCAAAGGAATGGGTCAGTCTTGGAGAATGAGGGCCGAGTCTTCAGGGAGTTGGGCCGGTTTTAGAGGAAAGTGCAGCGAATATAGGGAGAAAGAGTCTCCTTCTCTCCCGAAAGAAGGGGTCAGGTATATAAACACTTCATTTTATACATTATCAGATACGTTTTTTCAGATATCAACACCTTTTTTACGAAATATACAGAGAACTAAGAGAAAACACCATATTATTCATCGGAATTTCCCTAGAGATACAGGGGATTCCACTTTGATTCTCCAAAAGATCGATTCTGACTTGAGCGTCGGAGCTTCTACGCCGGAGCCCCCCTCCGGTGTACTTTTGCAGGTCATTTTCGGATTCTCGAGGAGATTTTACGTGAAGATTGCCGAGGACGAACGAGTGATTCGATTCGTGATTAGTAGTGCTCGTAGGGGAACGACTGATATCTAAAGGCGTTCTTTTTCGACGCCTCAACTGGCGCCGTCTGTGGGAACATTTCTAGCTAAGGCGTGAGAAAAGTTCCATATTAAATGGGTGGAGGGCAAGATTTGACGAAGCAGACTAAGGAGAAGGGAGATTTCACTCCTCTTCCCTTTCCTCTGCCCCTACCAGGTTTTCCCGTGAATAGAAATCTGGGGAAACAACCTGTAAATCCTACAGTGGAAGATATCCCTCCCGTCCAGGAGGGGAACACGGCGGGTACCTTGGAAGCTTCGGGAAGTGGTACGGATAAGGACACTCCACAACCCAATGCTCAACCGGAACTCTTCACTGTCTCTCAAGACCAATTGGACGTGATGATAGAGCAGGCAGTGGAAAGAATAATTACATCTCGTGGACTTCGCCCTCCTGGACCTACTCCACCAGTTAATGAAAGAACAAAGCAGAATCCCCCGGAACATGTCATCGATTCGGCTCCAATCCCTTCTAAGAATAAAGGTTTCCCCCAGAATCAAGAAGAAAGAGTGCCTTCTCAAGCCGAGAGAAGCGTCCTTGATCGCCCTCCTAGAAGAAATATAGAGAGGATCCCTGGGGATACCACTCTAGACGCAAGGATAGGAGAAAGTACGGATGACACCTACCACGGAGCTGTTAGTGACCAAATACAGGCTCTACGGAGAGAGATGAAAGACATGCAGAAGCATATGAGTTACAACGTAAGTAAACCTTCTTACGTTACTGGTTATCAATTTTCATCCAATATTTTACAAGATGAACTGCCTCCTAATTTTAAATCTTTAAATTTCGAATATGATGGCACCACGGACCCGTACGAGCATTTGATGAGGTTCGAGAATGCCGCCTTATTGCACCGATACGGAGAGAGCGTCAAGTGCAGGGTATTTCTGACTACCCTATCTAAAGCGGCACAGCAATGGTTCACCCAGCTAGGGCCAGATACTGTCCATTCATGGTCGGAGTTTAGTGAACTATTCTTGCACCAATTTGCCAGCGCTAGGAGGCAACCTAGAGCCACCTTCACCTTGTTTAACATGCGACAAGGGGAGAATGAGAGTCTTCGGGCTTTCTTGAAACGGTTCAACCAAGCGGCCTTAGAGGTACCAACAGCCTCTTCGGAGGTCAAAATCAATGCTCTCACTAATGGGCTAAGGGACGGAGACCTGTTTACGTCTCTAGCCAAGAAGCCGGTACGGACCTTTGACGAATTACTAAGGAGAGCAGAGAAATACCTCACCCTGGAAGAGGTGAGGAAGGCTAAGCGATCGGAAACCAAGACAATAGTAGGTAATGGAGAACGAAGAAGGGAGATAGTGCCAAGGAGGCCCAGTCCAGAAAGACACCGGAACGCGAGGGGGCTGGAAAATGTAAAAGGAGAGGAAGCTGCGCCCTGGAACTCCAGGGGAAGGATAAGGAGATATACCCCTCTGAGGATCGAGCCGGCAGAGGTTTTAGAAGTGGCAGGGGACCATCCCGATATGAAGTTCCCCTACACACGAAACAGGGGCCCTCAAAATCCCAAGTCAGATAGATTCTGTAGATTCCATAATGACTATGGTCATGACACGAATCAATGCTGGCACCTGAAAGACAAAATAGAAAGAATGATTCAAGCAGGCCACCTAAAGGAATTTATTTTCAGGGATCGACAAGGTCCCAGAGGGCAGAAGAGAAAAGACCCTGAAGGCAAGCCAGAGGAAAATAGAAGAGAACAGAGAAAGAGCACGGAAGATCAACCACCCCCTCCCCAAAAGAGGGGAACTATTCACATGATTATGGGTGGCCCCGCTGACGGGGATTCCTTTAGACAAAGGAAGCAGAGCGTCAGGTCATTGAAGAGTGGAAGGAACGTGGAATGTCGTGAGATAGGAAAGATGACAACAGCTCCAATATTCATTTTGGGCCAGAAGACATTGGAGAACCCAGAGAAATCCATAATGATGCCTTAGTCATTACCACGGATATAACAGGATATGATGTGGCTAGGATCTTTGTAGACACGGGGAGCTCCGCTGATATCATGTTCCTAGAGTGTTTTAAGAAGATGGAATTAAACATAAAACGCAGGGCAGTGGAGACAGCCCTCTATGGTTTTTCAGGGGGTGACATTCAACCCCTTGGTTCAGCGTTATTACAGGTAGGGTTAGGAACCGCTCCTAACTGACGCGTGCAAGTGATAGAATTTTTGATAGTGGATGTCCCATCTTCATATAATGTGGTGATGGGAAGACCAAGTTTGAATATCTTTCAGGCCGTGATTTCCACCTTCCACATGAAGATGAAATTCCCTGCCTTGGGGGGTGTGGGAGAGATATGTGGAGACCAGTACCAGGCAAGGAAGTGTTACGTCGAATCAGTTAAGATAGCGGACAAGGCCATGGTCCGAGGGATGGAGAGATTCAAGGGCGAAGATCCTGAATGGAAGAAACAGAGAGTGGGTGAGCTGGTGCAAGAGCAACCCAAAGTGAAAGCAGATGAGGAATTAATGAACATTGAGCTTTACCCAGGAAAGGAGGGATTCACGACCAGGATAGGTACACACATGAGCCCTGAACTTCAAGAAAATATGGTACTTACCCTTCAGGAGAATGCGGATATCTTCGCCTTCACCTCGACAGATATGACTGGTATCCCTCCAGAAATAGCGATGCATTACCTTAATGTAGACCCCAAAGCTAGGCCAGTAAAGCAAAAATTAAGGAACTTTGGTAAGGAGAAAAATCTCATTGTGAAAGAGGAGATTGATAAGCTGTTAAGTGTAGGGCATGTGGAGAGGGTGCAGTTCCCTGAGTGGCTGTCAAATGCGGTGCTAGTATCTAAAGGAGCTGGCAAGTGGAGAATGTGTATCGATTTTAGAGATTTGAATAAAGCATGCCCAAAGGATCACTATCCCCTACCCCGAATCGACCAGTTGGTAGATGCCACGTCTGGGTTTGAATTACTCAGCATGATGGATGCGTACCAAGGGTACCACCAAATCCAGTTGAACCCCATTGATATACCAAAGGTATGCTTTATAGCCACATGTGGTACTTTCGGTTATGTACGTATGCCTTTTGGACTAATAAATGCAGAAGCCACCTATCAAAGAATGGTAGACTCGGTGTTCTGAGGGCAGATAGGCAGGAACATGGAGGTTTACGTGGATGATATGCTGGCTAAAAGTGTCAAGGCAGAGGACCATATTGGCGACCTGAAGGAGATATTCCATGTAATCCGAGAGAATGGTATTAAATTAAATCCGGCTAAATGTTCTTTTGGAGTAGGGTCAGGGAAATTCCTGGGATATATGGTGACTCAAAGAGGGATATAAGTTAACCCTGCTAAGGTGAAGGCGGTGCTCGACATGCAGCCCCCTCGGAATTTGAAGGAATTCCAAACCCTGAATGGTAGGATCGCAGCTCTCAGTAGGTTCATATCAAGGTCAGCAGAAAATAGCCACCACTTCTTCAGAACATTAAGGAAGGGGTCGAGGTTCGAGTAGGACGACCAGTGTCAGAAAGCTTTCGAAGAACTCAAGCTTCACCTTGAACAACTTCCGAAGCTGACGAAGCCCTCTCAGGGAGATGTATTGCTCTTATATCTTTCAGTAGGGGAACACTCCCTGAGCACTGCCCTGATGAAAGAGGAAGGTTCCACACAGCAACCTATATATTACGTGAGCAAGGTCATCCAGGGGGCAGAGATCAGGTATTCAGAGATGGAGAAGGCAGCCCTAGCGGTGGTGGTAACGGCTAGGCGATTACGCCCCTACTTCTTGTCCTATAAAGTCATGGTGCGAACTAATTTTCCTTTGAAACAGACATTAGGGAGAGCAGATTTATCAGGGAGAATGGTCAGATGGGCAGTGGAATTACAGGAGTACGATATTGATTATGAACCAAGAAGGGCCATCAAAGCCCAAGCTTTAACAGACTTTATTCAAGAATCTACCAGAATGGAGGAGGAACAAGGTTGGAAGGTGTACGTTGATGGTTCAGCTTCGGCTGTAGGATGTGGAACAGGGATAGTGTTGGTTGACCCAGATGGCCAAGAAGTTCAGGTAGCCATCAAGTTCCGATTCTCAACCTCAAACAACGGTGCAGAGTATGAAGCCCTGATTAGAGGGGCTAACATAGCAGCAGAGTTAGGGGCATAAAAAGTCACCCTATACTCCGACTCACAGTTGATAGTACAACAGGTCAAGGGGGAGTATCTCGCCAAGGATGAAAGGATGATCGCCTACCTAGAACAGGTAAAGAAGTTAAAGAATAAATTCCAGACCTTTGAAGTAATACAGGTACCAAGAGAAGAGAATGAAAAAGCAGATGGGCTATCTAAGCTGGCTAGTTCCACTGAATTTGAAGGACACGGAAAAATAACCTTGTTAGTGGCGGACCAATTATCCACTAAAGCCCTGATCGAAGAAATAACAGCAGGAGATGATTGGAGGAGAGAAATATGGGAAGAGCTGAAGAGAGGACAGGTAACTCCAATGTCCAGAGAAGCCAAAGCTTGGAGAAGGAAATATTGTATCTTGGGGGACCAATTATACAAGAGGTCCTTCGCTCAACCTTATTTAAAATGTCTTTCGAAAAGAGAAGCAGAGCTAGTGATTAAGGATATTCATGAAGGTTGTGCATCTAGCCATGAAGGCTATCAGACTATGGTGAAGAAGGTATTTAGAGCGGGTTTTTACTGGCCCAATATAATCAGAGACGCTAGGGAATATGTGAAGAAATGCGAGAAGTGTCAGAAGAACGGACCCTTAATACGAGTACCTGCAGAAGAGATGGGGGCCATGTACTCGCCCTGTCCCTTCGCCAAATGGGGAATAGATCTAGTCGGACCCTTCCCCCTGGAACCTGGGGGAAGGAAATTTTTTATTGTGGCCGTGGATTACTTTAGTAAGTGGGTAGAGGCTATACCCTTGGCCAAGATAGAGGAAGATAATGTAATTCTATTTCTGGCTAGACATATTTGTTGCAGGTTTGGAGTGCCCAGAATCTTGGTCTCTGACAACGGGACACAATTCAATGGGGAGAAGGTGAGAAAGTGGTGCGAAAGATGGAATATCATACAGAGATTCACTTCGGTGGCCCATCCACAAGCCAATGGACAAGTGGAAGTTACAAATAGAATCCTAGTAGACGGCATCCGAACGCGATTGCAAAAAGTAGGAGGAGGATGGGTGAAGGAGCTAGATAATGTTCTCTGGTCTTATAGGACCAGTCCTAAAACAGCCATAGGGGAATCTCCCTTTTATTTGGTGTATGGAGCAGCGGCGGTGATACCTCCCGAGGCCAGGCTTGGGTCACACAGAATTACATATTTTGAAGAGAAGAAGAATGAAGAGCTGATGAGGGAGGCCCTGGACCTGGTAGAGGAAGAAAGAGAGATGGCAAGACTGAAAGCAGAGAGGTATAAAAGCAGGATCAAGGCAGCTTATGATCGCAGGGTGATGCCTCGTTCCTTTAAAGCTGGAGACTTAGTGCTTCGAAGAGCAGATGCCTTGAAAAATACAGGAAAAATGGAAGCTAATTGGGAAGGTCCCTACAAGGTGGTACAGGTACTAAAAGGAGGAGAATACAAACTCCAGGACATGACAGGAAAAGAGATATTGAGGCCATGGAACGTGTGCCACTTGAAGAGATTTTATGTATGAGGAAGGTGTTATTCATTTACCATCTTTCCATTTATGAGCAATTTTTATGATTACTTTTCATTCGAATAATTGCTTCACCGACACTATTTTTCCCTCTACGTGGGTTTCCCCTTGGGGTTTTACCACGGAGAGGTTTTTAATGAGGCCGGCATAGGTTCCCCTTATTTGCCTATGTTGATAAACATTTTGAATCAATGGAGCATAGTTTTTGGAAAATTTCAACAATTTCCTTTAATGCATGATTAATGTGGTGATGAGATGATTTTTATATTCTGATTCTACGATGAGATGACCCTTATGCATGTCGATTTTATGATGAAATATTTCTCATATATTGAATATTGTGTTGAGATAACTGCCAAATGTCCATGTAATGAGTGTGGAGATAATAAATACGTTCAACATAGGATGATAGATATACTGCAAGATAGAGAAACATATACCAATTCACAAATATTTTACCTAAAGATAATTCCAAAGTTTCTATACGCGACAGCCTCTAAAGCTAGGGGGAGTAGGGGGTATGGTAGCGGAAGATATGATTAACCTGCCAATAATCCCTAAGAACTTTTACGAGTATAAACAACTTCAGGGAGAGTATAATCCCTAAGAACTCTTACGAGTATAAACAACTAAAAGGAGAGTATAATCCCTACGACTCTTAACTTAAGGGAGAGTATAATCCCTACGAATCTTAACTTAAGGGAGAGTATAATCCCTACGAATCTTAACTTAAGGGAGAGTATAATCCCTACGAATCTTAACTTAAGGGAGAGTATAATCTCTACGAATCTTAACTTAAGGGAGAGTATAATCCCTAAACATTCTAACTTTTGGGAGAGTATAATCCCTAAACATTCTAACTTTTGGGAGAGTATAATCCCTAAACATTCCAACTTTTGGGAGAGTATAATCCCTAAACATTCTAACTTTTGGGAGAGTATAATCCCTAAGAACTCTAACTCCAGAAAGAAACTAGAAGCAGTATCAAGACATCAAGTAAGTACATAAATAAGGAAATATTATACTTTCATGTTAAGACTTCTCTATGAACTTTAGAGCCTTTACGCGTCAAGAAAATGCTAGAGACATGCCAAATTCATAGTAAAGGAAAAATAGAACAGGTATCACATCATATATATGACAGAGATATATATATATATGCATGCCAAATGATAATGTGCAGGTACAATATGAAGCAGCAGATAAAATAGAAATATCCCAGACCAGGGGCATCATACCCTAGCCCTCCACAGAAAAACGCAGGAGTGTGGAGTCTCTTGAAAATACCAAAAGGGGCCTTAAAGGCCTTAACAAAAATAAAAGTGTCTTAAAAGTACCAGAATGTTATCAAAGAAATAGAGTTATGAAGAGAGGGGAACATCGTTCTTTCCCTCGAAACCTTCTCCTGCTTCCTCAACCTACCCACTGGAACCACCTCCCTCCGCCTTCTCCTCTAGAGCGCCGGCTGCCACAGTTGCCACAAGATCTGGGTTGGCCACATGGATAGGGAAAGTCACATCCTTCGCCGGAACAAGGTCGTCCAACTTCAGGGCAGTCTGCTTCAACTCCAAGATCGCCTTCCTCATCCCAAGCAGCCACCAAGGAGTGTCAATGTCTTCATTAGGATCTCCAGGGAACTTAGGGGGAGTGGCTAATTCCTCCAATCGAAGGGCACGAGTATACTGACCATTGAACCCAGGAGCAGAATGTTCAGCTACAGCGTTGGAAAACCCATGATCTATGAAGTGGGGGATATATGCGCCCATCGCCCCCAGGAAGCTGGTACTCTTCAAGAAGGCTTCTAACCATTCTCGGTGAAGGGTACCCAAGAACTTCTGACCCATGGCGGAGGTAAAAAGAGAGTCGATACACAGTTTCATCCCAGCCAAAGGGAGAGTAGTTTCTAAACGTTCAACCCGCTCACCAAACTGAGTCTTCAACGAAGAAACCTCCTCCGACAACCTTGTCTTCTCCGCTTGAAGTGCCTTACACTTCTGTTTAGCCTCCCGTAGCTCTGCTTCAAGTATCTCATTCTTTACTTTCTCCAACTCTACCTGGCTTTGGAGATCGTCCACTAGTTGAAGGGATTAAAGAGCTCGTTCAGATACATCAGAAAACAGGAGGCCAAACTACACAAGAAACAACATTAAGAAGTAAGGTGTCTATATTTTCTCCTATTAATCATTCAAAGAAATATCTACATTGAGAATCTACCTGTGTAAAACTATGAGCGGAGTGCACAACTCGGTCCTCTGAGGACAGAGCATTAAGAGCTTCAGCAGTAGGGATATGAGTATGTCGATCTATGAAGGCCATAAGGTGATCAACACTGATATCCCCAGGGGCATCAGGAGTAGCATTAGCCGAGGAAGGTAAAGAGGACTTGACCTTGGACTTCTTCTTTTTAGAAGCATCGGAGGCAGGGGGCAATGGGGAGATTATGGCTTTTTCTGTGGAAGACCTAGTGCGCTTTGCAACTGACCCAGTAGCAGGTTTTACTGGGGAAGGAAGAACAGGGGCCTTTGAGGAGCTTTCAGGGGCTGGAGACTTAGCAACCATCGAGAGAGGGGTAGCATCACGAGAAATTTGAGTTAACCAACTCATAGCTGCAAAAGAAAGTATGGAAATATGTTAATAAATCATAGCAGTTCATGTCTTGAGGACGATACCAAGGGAAAAGAAATGGTATTACCATCATCAGGACCTAAAGGATAATCAGGGCGACCGAAGCCGAAATGAGATAGGGCTCTAGGGTTCTTACAAATACTCATCACATCAAAAAATCCATGGGTGGAAACGTTATCGTTTAAATGGTTCATCACATCCAAATTCAGAGAAGAACAAATGGAAAGAGGAGGACGGGGCACCCCAGGATTCTCATAAATCCACTCATGAGGAAATTCCCAAGGAGATGGATTGGTGACGAAAAAGTAGTAGTCCTTCCAGTCCTGGACCCCTTCATGGAGTTTTTCCATGAACTTTCCGGTCCTGGAAGTACGGCCACATGCATAAAAGAACCCGTCGGCAAACTTGCACATATATTGGGTTAGGAAGAGTTGGGCTGAGGGTTCACCACCGTTCCCCTTCATCAAAATGTAAAAACCTAACATTGCACGAATAGCGTTGGGAGTAAACTGGTTCAAAGGTATGCGAAGGTAAGTGAAAATTTCAGAGAAGTAAGGATGGATTGGAAAACGAAGGCCCGCTTTTAGTTGAGCCTCCCAGAAGGCCAGAGTGTTAGGACCTGGGAAATTTGGGCGTTCCTTCCGGTGGGCTGCCCTAACAACGTAATCAGGGGGAAAGATGCCTGAACGAAGGAAGGCGGTAACCCGCTCGGGAGAAAGTAGAGAAGAACCAGAGATTTTATTTTTCAAGGCGGGATCGGTTATGGGAAATACGGAGAGTGAGTTGGAAGTGGAACTTTCCATGGATGTTGAGTTTGACGAGTTTCGAGTAGAAGACGACATGGGGTACAGTAAAATAAAAGACGAGAAAGGAGAAGAGATACCTGAAGCGAAGTCGATTTTCGGAGGTGATAGACCGATCGATAAACGTGTGTGAAGAAGTTAATAGCAGAAATGGGAGTGAGAGTAAAAAGGAGTGGATAAGTTTGAAAGGAAAGAAAAGAGGAGTTTTTTACGAAGTGAATATAATTTTTTGAAATGATTGTGAAGAACAGAGAGAGGGAAAAGTTGAGAAGAATTAAATGCCCCCCAATGAAGGGGCGCGTGACTGGAAAGAGGCGGCTAGATGTCCCTTCTCGGGCAGACGCGTGGATGCAGGATTCAAGGGCAAGCTGGCGTGTAGAAGTGGAAAAGACTTAAAGCTTTTTGGAAGTAATTATCAAAAATCGAATCATCAATACTCGGAGGGAAATACAAGAAAGGAGTGTTTAAAGGGAAAGGATTATTTTCTTTGTGATTTATCTTATTACTTTCCTACTCTCTTAAAAACCCTTTTTTTTACGAGAGTAGGGGGGAGTGGTTGATGTGGATAAATATGTCGCTCTCGGAGGAGTCGACACGTGGAAATGGGATAAAATATGATAGTCTTAATTAGGTCAATAGGCCTGAAGAATTGGATTAATACACCCCTGGGCTCCTGAGGAGAAATTAAAGTAATTGGGCTTTCAAGCCCACAAAGGGAAATTAATAGCCTTTAGGCCCAGGGATTTGGCCCAAAGGGGAACGCATGGTATGGATTAGTCTTCTCCAACTAAGTCAAAGGAATGGGTCAGTCTTGGAGAATGAGGGCCGAGTCTTCAGGGAGTTGGGCCGGTTTTAGAGGAAAGTGCAGCGAATATAGGGAGAAAGAGTCTCCTTCTCTCCCGAAAGAAGGGGTCAGGTATATAAACACTTCATTTTATACATTATCAGGTACGTTTTTTCAGATATCAACACCTTTTTTACGAAATATACAGAGAACTAAGAGAAAACACCATATTATTCATCGGAATTTCCCTAGAGATACAGGGGATTCCACTTTGATTCTCCAAAAGATCGATTCTGACTTGAGCGTCGGAGCTTCTACGCCGGAGCCCCCCTCCGGTGTACTTTTGCAGGTCATTTTCGGATTCTCGAGGAGATTTTACGTGAAGATTGCCGAGGACGAACGAGTGATTCGATTCGTGATTAGTATTGCTCGTAGAGGAACGGCTGATATCTAAAGGCGTTCTTTTTCGACGCATCACATGTAAAATATAATCTTTTGAAATCAATTTTATAATTAAAATATTTAAAAAATAAACACTTTATATATAAATATTAAAAGTGCAATAAGAAAATTCTAATAAATTTTAATATATATAATATATATTTAGGAGGGTGTGTGGGCTGGGAGTGACGGATCCAATATTTTGAGATTGGGTACAATGATTAATATATAATTTAAAAATATTTATACATAAACATTGTATTATATTTAAAGTACATATAATCAAATTAAATATACAAAGCAGAAAAAATAGACTCGTTTATAACCAGGTCTACACCTGACCAACACAGCTGTCTGACGACGGGTCAAACACGGGCATAAAACTCTCAATGCCGCTCGTTTAATAAACAAGCTATTTCAAGCTTTATTTTTAAAGCCCATCTTTTTTTTTTATAGATATTAGATCGACCTATTTAAATTAATTTATATGTATAATATTATTAATATATAATTTATAAAAATATAATATAATATATTTTACAGCTTGCTGCACCGTATTACATATAGAGAATATGGCTAGACGTTTCCTTATTCGATTTTGATTATTTTTTATGTGTTTTAATATTTTTATTTTAGTTTGACATCACATTTTCAATACTCTATTTTTTTTTTTTGGACAATCACATTTTCAATACTTTATTTTTTTTGTTTGGACAATTTCATATATTAATATAATTTCATTAATTTGCCTTTTGTCGTAATTTTTTTTAAAAAAAATAAAAATTTAACACGGTATTCTCAAATCTCAATTGTCATTCATATAAAATTTGTATAGTTTTGTATGGGTATTAATTTATAAAATTTATTAAGATATATACAATTTTCTTTGATAAATTGATATATGAGATTATTGAGATTTATTGACGCGGGAAAATAGTAATGGTAATATTGAAGATAAAAATCACAATGAGTGTGTCATTAAAAAGAAAAGGCAAAAGGTATAGAATGATTTTAAGGAATTTTTTGTTCATTCATTATAAAATTTCAACATGTTTTATACTCCCTCCGTCCGATAAGCTTCGCGTTACTTTTTGGAACAGAGATTAAGAAAAGTGATTAAATAATATATATAGTACAAGTGATATGATTGGAAGAATGAGAGAGATAGAGAGAAAAAGTAAGATATAAAGTGATGTGTAAGAAAAAGTAATTATAAAAAAGGGTATGAGAAGCTTATAGGCGGGCGAACAAAAATGGTAAAATAGGAAACTTATAGGCGGACGGAGGGAGTAATATTTTTTTCTTATTTATTTTATAATATTTTTTCTTATTTATTTTAGGAAACTCTAACTTGAAGATGAGATTATCTTGAAAATTTGATGTATTTTTTTTGGTTGTAATGATAAAAGAACATTTTATTTTATTGTTGTATTTTTTTATTATTTTTTATGATTTGGTTGTATTTTATTTTATTTTGAAATCTATATCTATATATATAATAACACAATAGTGACTTCTCAGACAAGCTCCCGCCTAAATTGCTGAATCTACCCTCTTAGTTACTATTTCTGAATCTTTCTACTTTTCTAATTTTTTCATATTTTCTCTTTTTTTTTCTCTCTCTCCCCTTTTTTTTTCTCTATTCTTTTCTTTTACCGATTTTTCAACTCATCTTCTCCCTTTTTTTTCTCTACAGTTTTTTTCTTTTCTTTTTTTAATTCTATCTTCTTCTTCTTCCTCTTCCACTTTCACTTAACCTTTTTTTTTTTTTTCATTCTCTCTGGACAAGTTTTTTTTCTTTTCTTTTTTTAAATAATAATTGATTTATTTAAATAATTTATTTATTTATTCTTTATACATTTTTTTTAAATAATTGTTTTACTTCGCTCTTCTTCCTCTTTCTCATTGAAATTTATTTTTTAAAATTTCCTTAAAATTTTCTTCAATTTTTCAATTATTTTAATTTAAAATTTTCTTCATTTTTTTTTGTTCTCTCTAGATAGATTTTTTTTTAAATAATAATTGATTTCTCTCTCGATAGTTTTTTTTTTAAAATAATAATTGATTTATTTATTCTTTATACATTTTTTTTTATTTTTTTTAAATAATTGTTTTACTTCTCTTCCTCTCTCATTAAATTTTATTTTCTTAATTTTCCTTAAAATTTTCTCCCATCTACCCTTAATTACTTTTGCATCTTACATTTCTCTCTTTCTATTTTTAGCATTTTGTTAGAATTTACATTTATTTTTTCCTTTCTCTCTCATCTTTCTCTCCTTCTTTTTTTAGGTTAGTTTTCTTTATTCAGTTTTCTTAAATAATTTAAATAATTTCTCTCTCCTCTCTCTCCCTCTTTTTCTCGACAGTTTTCTTAAATTATCTTTTAAAATAATTATTTTCTTTATATAGTTTTATACACTTTCTCCCTCTTTTTCTGACAATTTTTTTAAATTATTTTTTTAAATAATTATTTTCTTTATACAGTTTTCTTTTATATATATTTTTTAAATAATTATTTTAGTTCCCTCCTCTCCATCTTCCCTCTTTTGTTCTCCAATCTCACAGTTTTCTTAAAAAAAACATATCTTTCTCCTCTCTCTTTCTTTCAAGATTCTTTACGATTTTCTTTTTACAGTTTTCTTTTATATATCTTTTAAATTTTTTTTAAATAATTATTTCAGTTCCCTTCTCTCAATCTTTCCTCTTTTTTGTTTTCTCTACTTCTTCACCCTTTTTTCAAATTTTCAACCGTTATTTTTATTTACAGTTCTCTCTGCTTAATTATTTTTGTCATTTTATTTGTCGAAAACCAAACTCAATTCCTTTGATTAATTGATTTTCTCTATTATACTGTATTAATGTCATCACAATTCTCCCTCATAGAAATTCTCCCTCATAGAAGATATTTCTCGGAAACGTGGAGATTACAAGTAAAAGTTGTGCAATGTTGGACTGTATAATATTCTTATTCCACTCATCGGCAAAACTGCATTCGAAATTCTAACTGATTTGGACAAGATGATGTTACATTTTTCAATGTTTTAGTTGATTGTAAAACATAGCATGCCAAATACTTTATGGGCTCGTTTGCTTTACAGGTTGGGATAGATAAGGTATGATAGGATTAAATAGGATTGCATTATTTTTTGAATTGAGATTTGTGTTTGAATTGATGGATTAAATTATCTCACCTTCTCTTTGGGACTAATTAACACCCAAATGCATGATTATCAAGGATAACAATCTCGGGCCAATTATAATCACGGGCTATATTCAAGTAAACCAAACATGGAAATTATAGGGATAAAACAATATATCCTATCTAATCTAATAAACCAAACATGCCCTATGTCGGCTATTTTATCTTTTTTTCCCCTCTTTTTACTTATACATTCAAATAAAATTTTTACCAATCCAGTTTGAACATTTGGTTCATCTGAACACACTTTCAATGCAAAAGTTTCATCAAAGGTACAACCACATTATCCTATTGTTCATTACTCTTATATAATCCTACATATTTTACAAATAATTATATTGTGTTTTTTTTTAAAGGACTTGCCGTTGATGATGAAAGTGTTCATGTTCAACATAGTTCATAGGGGGCCTTCTAAGGACAGTCCAATGTCGCCTGGACTATCAACAGTCCAGTAATCTGAGCCATCAAATTTGAAATCTAATGGCTTATATTTGATGACCTGCTACCTGTTGCATTTTTGCATTGCACTTATTATCGTTTTTTGTCGCCCTATTACACTTTTAAATTAAATTTAATAATTTTAAATATATAATTATAAAATTACAAATTTATCCTCATGATTAATAAAAAAATTAATTGATAATATATAATCTTTATTTTAATTCTGATATCATTAATAATCATAATAAACAATAAATTATCTTTTTTTATTTGAATGAATTGAAATTTAGGTTAAATTATTAATTTAGTTGAATTTTTTATACAAATTTCTGTTTTGAGATCACAAAATTGGGCGCGGTGCTATTTGGTCGGTAGTCTAAGAAAACCAGTTGTTACAATTTATGATCATGGAGTAATTGATATTTTTATGATCAGAAAATTAGCGAAGATACTTTATATAATCTAACAGAAAGAGATTCGTTTCAGGAGAAAACCTACAAAATTCCATTCCGATCCCAAACACGTTCTAAAAAAAACTCTTTGCACATCCGCTGCAATTCCATTCCGATCCCAAACACATTCCATAAAAACTCTATGCACATCCGCTACTCGATCCAGTTAACATTATGTAATTTATATTTATATTTTTTATTTTTTTGTTCATTTTTAGTGGAATCATGAGTATTATTAGTATACCTAAAAAGAAGTATTCTCAAATTGTTGATAATTACTCTTAGTTTTTTTTATGTGATATTGAGCATTCCTCTAATTGAACTTTTGATTTTTTTTCTGTGTTAATACTCTGTTTTTTCTGTACAATCACATTAACGTAGTATTCTCAAATCTCAATTGTTATTCATATAAAATTTGTATGATTTCTATATAGTTATTGATTTATGAGATTTATTTGAAATTTATGAATTTTATTTATGAATATAATAAGATTCTGACCTTTATTAATTTTATTTTTAATGTATATTTTGCATGTCTTCTCAACATGAGAATGATGACACAACTTCATCTAATAATACCTAAGATAATGATTTTGTCATTAAAAAGAAAAGACAAAAGACATCAATTGTGTGGATTAATTTTGAGGAATTTTTTGTTCATTAATTATAAAATTTCAGCATGTTTTATAATATTTTAGGGGGCTCAATATGAAGATGAGATTATTTTAAAAAACTGATGTATTTTTTCGTTGTAATTGTTGAAAGAACATTTTGTTATTTTTTGTTTTTTTGAACATTTGTTATTACTCACGCACAATTCAAGAAATTGGCTGTTCAATTTGGTTATTTTCTTTGATAAAACAATTGGACTGCCCACTTTTAATTAAATGCTAGCCCAAAATATTCTCCACTTTTAATTAAATGGGCTAACATTGTTGGCCCAAAAAGTCTCCACTTACTCGGTTTGCTCTCGATCACAATTTCTTTTCTTTTTTGACGTAAAGGAGGGACAATGTCACAATGGGCAACGTAGGACTGTTAGTGCCCGTAAAGAATTCAAATATATTTTAAGTTTAATTTGTCAATTAAAAAAATATTTGAAACATGTACTCCATAGTATAAATTTGTAAATTTGTTATTCATTTGAATTTAGGTAAATATTTTTCAATACACTCTTAACTCTAGAGGGCTCTAACATATAATTGTCTATGCATGAACATGTTTCAGAAGGTACACACTACACACCTATCATGAAAAGAGACCGACCTTTAACTTTTATTTATCGTCATTGCAAAAGACAATAGAATAAGAAATTATCTTATTCGAAACTTTATGGGAGCCGTGTCATCGAAACACTCAATATTATTCTCAAAATAAAAACTTTACTACCAACATTCCTTCCAAAATAAAAATGTGTCCTCAATAATGTAATTTTCAAGTCTGGTAACAATCAATCTAGTTACATTATACAAATCGGACATTAGGTCAATGTTCGTAACCAACATTATATGGACACATAATTTTTAGAACTAATCGATGGTCTGATCATGACGTTTTCCTATAGTTCCATTCACATTTCCTAAAGTTTTTTTTATTCTGATTTCACCAAAATTCTGCTTTCCAAAACATAGTTTGAGAATGACGTTTTAACACTTTGGAAAAAAATAAAGTGTTTATTTCTACTAATTTATGAACAGTGTCGCCATGAGACCATCTCACTTTGAATAAGATAAGTGTTTATTCGTACTAATTACTGTTAATGGTATTACTGATTACAATTTATGGTATTACTCGTTATTACTTATTGTATTAACGACTATAATAAAATCATACATATAATATTATTTTGTATTAAAATTTAAAAAAAAATACACATGAAAAAATGGAAAATAAAAAAAAAAGTAAAAGGAAAAAAAACGAAGAAATTAAAAGTTTGGAATAAAAACTGAAAATGGGAGAAAAAGAGGAAAGGGAAGAAAACTTAGAAAGAAAAAAAATCAAGATTTTTGCTTAATTTCGATAGTTTTTTTTTTAAAATTATGTTTTACGATTTTTTTTCTAAAAATATGGATGACTTGATGGTGAATCGACGGTAACTCAGTAATGACTTGACTACAGATTGTAAATATAGTACAAATTAAGGTTGATTTTATTATATTTTGTGTAAATTAATAAAAGGATAATATAGTATTTTAAATGTAATTACTTTTTTAAAAATATTTTTGGGGTGAACTCATAAAATGAGGGGTGTAGATAAACGTGGTAAAAAATAATAATTTAGGGGTGAACTCATAAAATGAGCGGGTGCACATAACCGTGATAAAAAATGATTTGGGGGTGAACTCCTAAAATGAACGGGTGTAGATAACCGTAGTAAAAAACGATTTGGGGTGAACTCATAAAATGAGGGGTGTAGATAATTTAGGGGTGAACTCATAAAATGAGGGGTGTAGATAATTTAGGGGTGAACTCATAAAATGAGCGGGTGCACATTACCGTGATAAAAAAATGATTTGGGGGTGAACTCATAAAATGAACGGGTGCAGATAACCGTAGTAAAAAAATTGATTTTTGGGTGAACTCATTAAATGAGTGGGTGTAGATAAAATATAAATAAAAAAATTAAAATTGGTGTGTACCGGTATCTTGCATGTACTCGAGTATCGCCCTACAAATTAGGGTTGATTTTATTATATTTTGTGTAAATTAATAAAATGATAATATAGTCCTTTAAATGTAATTACTCCATTTAAAAAAAAATCTTCTGAGGTGAACTTATAAAATGAGCAGGTACAGATAACCGTGGTAAAAAATAATTTTGGGTGAACTTATAAAATGAGCGATGATTGCAGATAACCATGGTTAAAAAATGATTTGGGGTGAACTCATAAAATGAGCGGGTGCAGATAACCGTAGTAAAAAAATAATTTGAGAGTGAACTCATTAAATGAGCAGGTGTAGATAAAATATAAATAAAATAATAATTTAATTCTATTAAAAAAATCTAATTTTACGTTCGTATTGTTTAATTTAAATAATATTATTATTAATTTTAATAAAGGATAAAATAGTAAATAATAAAATAAAATTTAAATAATTATTTTAAAATATTAAAAAAAGGCAACAGGTATCAAGTTAGGGTGACACAGAGGGCGACACGGAGCGATGCAATTTGACATCCGAACTATTAATAGTCCAGGCGATACAAAAACTATCCTAAGAAAATCCCTAGCTCATAGATAACATCGAGGTCATTTTTTCTTTAAATTTTGAATATTACATTTCTTTTAATATATTTCTATACAAATATGTGAAACTAATTATGAAATTGTACCTATCTACTTCAGATTGCATCATTTTCTGTGTTTCTGATAGTCAGTGTTCTGGTGCCAAGAGAAAATTGTCTGTACTACTTCAAGATGAGGATAACACCATTCATTCCAAAACGTCTACAACAAACCAACTTATCCAGGTCAACATTGAGAAAAGTTGATTGGAAGAAGTAGTCATATTAAATATATGTTTATGTATTTTTTAAAGGGTAGGGCTGCAAGTATACGGTGTACTTGAGTCCAGCTATATAGGAAATATAAATTATATATAGGATAAATAATAAAAAACTTAACAAAAGTCCTTGTAGCCTAGTGGTTAACCTTGATTGCATTGTAATATCATTAATTGCACTTACTAATAATATTATTAATAGTAATAAAAGTGCAAGTAAAAAAATAATAAAACGTGTAAAATTAATAATAATTTTTAAAAAAAATTTCGCACCAGTTTTTCTAAATTATGAAAGTGCAAGTACAAATAAACAAAATGTGTATCATTAGCATACACTTTTCAATTATAATATCATACACTTTTCAATTATAATAACATACATTTTTCATTAATATATAACTTACACTTTTCATTAATAGAACATACATTTTTTAGTTATAATAACATACAATTTTCATTAAATATATCATACACTTTTTACTTATAATAACATACATTTTTCATTAAATATATCATACACTTAGCAGTTATAATAACATACACTTTTTATTAATAAAACATACATTTTTCATTAATAGATCATACACTTTGCAGTTATAGTAATATACACTTTTTATTAATATATAACTTACACTTTTCAGTTATAATATCATACACTTCTCAGTTATAATAACATACATTTTTCATTAAAAACAATGTTGCACTTTTCAATATAGTAACATACATTTTTTATTAAAAAAATAAAGATACACTTTTTAGTTATAATAACATACACTTTTTAAAAAAAAAAAATCGAAAAAAAATTAAAAAAAAAAATCAAAGTTTGACCGTTGACCGGTCAACGGTCAACATTTGACTAGTAAAAGTCTACTAAGTACATGGTGTACTTGAGTACATACAAGACTTTGGCTTTTTTAAAAACTGTTTCGTTTGGAAATGTATTTTTAACATTTGGAGCTCTATTTTTTATACTATGGATATTGATATGCCTAATTAACATATATTTATACTTCAATTATAATTATAAATGAGGTTTGTTTATTTTCTCTTGACCATGCTTTATATTGTTTGTAATGTTGATAATTTTTTGTTATGTAAATCTTAAAATCTATTTTATATTCATTTTGTTTGGCATATTTAATATTTAAAAAAATATTATGATGATTTCATTGTATTCTATATTTGATAGGG
Source organism: Galeopsis tetrahit (assembly GCA_963675135.1). NCBI lineage: Eukaryota > Viridiplantae > Streptophyta > Magnoliopsida > Lamiales > Lamiaceae > Galeopsis > Galeopsis tetrahit. Next base: position 33,095,533 of record OY776119.1, on the reverse strand, counting down.
TTGACGTTAGATTACAAAAAATTATTTTGTATACACAATAATATTATAATTTATAACATGATTTTAATTAAACTGATACAAATTTATCTCTAATGTTTATTAGTCCATCCTTCTTATATCCCACAATATCCTTTATGAGAAGATGGGTATCGTTTAGTTTTTATTTTTATAGTTGATGCATTGAATCCGAAAGATTCACATATATTCTTTTACTAGTGTAAGACCGCGAATGAATTTCGCGGGATTGAAAAAAAAATATTATTATTTAATAAGATTTTATATAATTAATGTATTTGATAATTCATGTCATCTTCAACAATACTCTTGCCTAAGTTCAGATTGAATAAGAGAATGTGTTGTTATTTGTGTATGGTTTTAATATGTGAGTCTTTGTCTAATATGAAGTAATATTTTCGTACGTGCATGAGGTATGCAGGTATAACTTGTATTTTAAAATGCTTATAAAATTATAAAAAATAAACATAAGAAATTTAGAGCACGACATAGAAAATTAGAGTCACTTGAAATGAAGAATAAAACAATGAAATTGAAATATAATTACATGAAGTGATGAAATATTATTGAGTATACAATATTATTTTTTTGTTAAAAGAACAATTATGAACATTAGATACAAATGTATAGTATTTGTAGAAGTTTGTAGAATAATATAGAGAACATGTAATATAGACAACATTTGTCAACAGTTTAATTAAATTCATGATAGTATATAAGGACAAAAGATTAAATTATGACCTAATTTGATTGAACAATTGCACAACTTTTACTTTTAATAATTAAGAAATTCTAAATAAAAATAATTGTGAAAACCAAAAATTTTATTAAAAAAAAGAAGAAATATTTAAGGAAATTAATATAATTTTTTTAAATAAAAGAATATTGAAGAAAACTGTAGAGAAAAAATTATTTAAGAAACTAACTGAGAAAAAAGGGAAGATGGGGAGAATAAAAAAAAAATGTAAATTCTAACCAAATTTGAAAAATAGAAAAAGAGAAATGTGAGATCGCACATAGAAAGAGAAGATTTAGAAATAGTAATTAAGGTAAGATTTTCAGCGAATAAGTGAAAAGTAATGTACATTATAAATTCCTAAACACTTCCTTGTAAACAAGATTGGTAGTGCACGGTTTGCCTTAGTCATCAAGGACCAGTATTTTCAATCCCGTTCTGCTCTTTAACTCTAGACACGGCAACATATAGTTGAACATGTGTAAAAACGGGTTTTGGAAGAAACAATCCCACAGTGGAAAGAGATTGTCCTTGACTTTTGTTTATTGTCATAGCAAAGCACAAAAGAATTGGAAACTGTCTCCTTTTAAATCTAACAGTTTCATCTGAAGTTGTAAGAGTCATTCGCGGGATGTGCACTATACTCCCCATGTTTCTTCCAGATATGATTTTTGCCTCTAGAATATGCTTTCCAAGCCTTGTTATAACCAATCGCGTTCCATTACACAAGACCGGCTTTTGATCAATGTTTCTCAAAAGCATTATGGGTACACCTATCTTGAGAATAAGACCGATGATTAGGTAGTCCAGAACACTTAATTGAGTTCATATAATCAACTGAATACAATTCGACATCATCAGCAGATTTGCTATCTGCCGTGCATACGCTATCACAACTGAAGAACTGAATACAATTCGACATCATCAGCAGATTTGCTATCCGCCGTGCATACGCTATCACAACTGAAGTACTCGTATTTTTCCCCTGGAATCAAAGATAATACCCTTTTTAATAGAATCCACAACCTTGTGCGTTGGAGCGAGTATGGCCTTGTCTTCAAAATAACTGTCACAATGAAAATCACGAAGTGTAGATGGATAAGTAGATCGTACAATAGCATCAATAGGATCACCCACATTAATTATCAAATTATCTCGAGGAATCTCAATGATAGGAAATCCATCATCAATATATCCTATGTCACCATCTTCAACTTTCAGAATCCAATTTGAGAAATCAGCAAGGTCATGAGAAGTCGTTTGTGGTGCAGCAGTTTCCAACCTCATATTTTTGGTTAGTTTGAGCACTTTGCAAAAATCCCACAAATATGAAGAGTTAATAGTTGTATACACAACCTCTTCTCTTGAGCCCTTAGGTATCACTGGAAGTATTTGTCTGAAATCTCCACCTAAAACAACAGTTTTTCCACCAAAAGGCAATCTAGTTGGGAATCCTTGTGGAGTACGTATTATATCCTGCAAGCTTCGATCAAGCGCTTCGAAACAAAATTTGCTCATCATGGGTGCCTCGTCCCAAATTATAAGTTTTGCCTTTGTAATGAGTTCAGATAACTCAGTTCCTGGTTTTATATGACAGGTAGATGATTCATCTATATGCATAGGTATAGCGAATCTTGAATGAGTTGTACGTCCTCCAGGTAGCAAGAGAGATGCAATTCCACTCGAAGCAACATTCAAAACAATGTGTCCCTTTAATCTTACAGCTGCAGACAACGCATTCCATATGAATGTTTTCCCCGTTCCTCCATATCCATAAAGGAAAAAAATACCTCCTTCATCCGACCAAACATTGTCAAGTATTTTGTCAAATACACTTTGTTGTTCAGTAGTTAACTTGGAGCAGAAATTTTGATGCTGTGCCTGCAAATCTGATAGATTATAACGAAGTTCCTCCTGTATGAGCTTATTATGTCCTTTAGATGACATTGTTTGGTCTGGAAACGGCATCGATTTAAATCTTTTAAGTGTGCTGCCATTCTGATTTAGTATATTCTCAATTTCCACAAGTGCATAATTTTTCAATTGCTCATCGGTGAGATGCAAATCTGAGTAGGTATAATACAAAAAAATAGTATTCGTATTAACAGGAAGTATATGTCAGAAGCTGATTTCCATTTTTTTCTTTTGATTAATTTTTCATGGAAGTATATGTCAGAAGGGTTTCACAAAATAAAAGAAGAAATTTTAGTTGTATAACTTTGCAGTTTCTCAGTTTTAGTCATATATGTTTGAATACAGAAATGAAATTGATAATATTTTTGATGTAATGTGATAACTTAAAACCTCGTAAAATAAATAGGGTAAAGATTTAAAAAATTTGTTAGAAATTAAGTGTAACACATACCTTGCATTTGCAACACCCTCCTTTGCCTTTGTAGTATGTCGTCTGAAAGACACTTCCACGTCTTGTCAAAAACAACATTTGGAGAAGTCATACTTGACGACATCAAAAGTATAGCGAATAAATGTCTGACATAATGGGCTGATGCCCAAAAACCTTTCTCCATTATTCCATCAATATACTCGCGATCATCATCCAACAATCCCATAAAATAGCAAGCATCCCTGAAGGTAGGATATATAACTCCAGCAATAGTGCGTATGTCGTCATGACATGTAGCACCTCTGGTATGAGGAATGAGAAGACTCAAGTAATATTGCTCCCCAACACCAGGAGGAACATAAATCAATCTTCCCAACGAAGGTTGTTTTTTTCTTGGTATCCACAAACGTTTTGTTTTATCCCAAACAAACTTGGACGGAAATTCAATATAAGTAAGTTCTCTTGCACATTCATTTTGCTTGCTGCACTCCATCCAGGCAAGAAACATTGATTGTTGTGCGGTTGGTCTAGAAACCACATCATCAATATAATCATCATCATTAAAAACAACACCTTGTTCATTTGGAAGATGGAAGCTCAATCTTTGTACCGCAGGGAACCGATAGTGTATATCGAACCCCATGGTCCTCCAAACTGCTTCACATGGAGAAATATAACGACATGTGATGAAATCATATATCTCATCCTTTGATTTATCTGAATTCCTGCGTTCAATATTTTTTTCAACAATTGTCGTTATTTTATCGGGACCCTTGTTAATGTATTTGAACAGATACTTGATGGATTGGTGTTGGTTGCACCACTCAACATTTATATGGGCCTTATACCTACACAACAATGTAGGATTGTAGGATATCACATAACCATTATCCAAATTCACCAAATTCACTTCACCTTTGAGGACTGTATAACCATTATTTCTTCTCCTGTACAATGGGTAACCATCTTCATCCACAGTAGTCCTTTCATTATACATTTTCAGAAAGAGTTTTGAACATGTGTTGTTTACCATGCAAGACGAGTTCGGGTTTTTAGTCCTACATGGACCATGCATCATGTATTCTTTTACCAGATCATACAAATGTACATCTTCGTGTCTATTTGGGATTTCAGCCAATATAATCCGATCAACATCATCTGGAGTTGGAATCTTGTTGTCATGGTGTAAGAACAATAATATATGTGCATGGGCAAACCTCTTTTTTGGAATTCAACCGTATAGATTACTGCAAAAAAAATATATATATAATTGAGAATTAAATGAAATATTCATTTGATAAAGTTATGAAGTAAATATATATATGTATATACATACAAACGCTTAGCACATATAAAAAACTATAAAATTTTAAATTTTGATACGTACCTGCTTCCACCCTTCCGAACAATTGATTATCCTTAAAATCATTTATAAGAGCATCAAGTTTCATCTTAAACATCCGACAAAGTATGTCTGGTCTGTCCTCTGAGTTGATTCTTCTGTCATTTAAGAATCTTGTAATTTCTGGCCATTTTGGATTGCAAGTAAATGTGATGAATAAATCTGGATATGAATACCATTTGCATATGGCCATGGCATCTTGAAAATTTTGTTTCATATGGCGGACATATGGCCATGGCATCTTGAAAGTTTTGTTTCATATAGCGTGGTCCGCCAGTGAACGATGTGGGCATGAATCTTTTTCCAGAAGAGGATGGTTCAATATTACCTCTATGAGCAGCATCGGCTAAGTCACTTAACTTATCAACTCTTAGTTTAGATTGGTTATTTCTGATATATGTGAGTCTTTCAGATTCAATCATAGTATAAGCATCAACTAAAAACGGCTGAAATAACATTCTTGAATGGAATAAAGTCTTAGATTAATGCAGGCGTTCATTGTATTCGAAATGCAAAGAACTCACGCATAGTTACCCATCTTCTGCAATAAGGGAATAACAAAGGATACTGAAGTGGGATATAAGAAGGATGAAGTTCACTTATACGTTTTAAATGTCCACTTAGTGTTTCTAAAATGATATCCCTGAGCTGCATTGACTGATCAATGTCACCCACAATTAAAGCCGCGACCTCCGACGCCGCTGGAAGGTTGTGAGTTCTACCATCAGTCATTCTTGTTTCACATAACTTCAATCTGAGAGATTCAGATTGAGTTGATTGGAATCGATCTCTTGCCTTGCGAAATTGTATGGCAAAAGGATTCATTGCATCTATCATTGTCATCAAATCGCTAACAATTGAATTGTCTAATTTTGAAGATCCACCATTTGCACCAGTACTGTGAAGAAATAAATAGTAAATTAAAAATAATGTCAGGAAACTAAATATTGAAGTTAAATTTAGGATTTATAATTTAAAGTATACATATAAATGAATATAAATTACATGTATTATTAATATACATAGAGAGAGATGCACTCACCTTATTGCAGGCTTTCTATTCTGAATTTCATTCTTGTCGTAAATGTATAACTGACAAAACTTTGGTTTGTTCCTGGGTTCAAGCAACAGACTACCAATCTTGTGATAATTTGCGCCGTGCATTTTTAATACATATGGTGCACCGCCCCCTTGTTTATGGAATTGTCAATCATACCACCCATTGAAGTAAAACTGAATACCATGTTGTATGCTCTTATATTTTTGATGAAATTTTTACTTCTTGGATCTGTACAAAGAGAAGGTTATTTGATGTGTGGGGTGGTTCTGTTAGCTTAGGTAGTTGTATCTTTCCATTGGAACAACAATTTGGGAATTTAGGCTCAGTTGTTTTCTTCTTTTTACCACTCCGTTCTTCGTACCACATAAAGCATTACAATGGGCACATGTGTCAAGATATCCTATAATTTAAAAAAAATAAAAAAGAATAACTTAGAGAATATAACAGATAGTTTATGTATATTTAAAAAAATTGTTTTTATATACCTTTATTTTGGACAATGAAAAAATCTCTGATATTTTGTGGTGGATGATTGTATTGCACATGATGACCTACATTTAATAATATTAAAAAACATAAGTAATATAATTATACCTAATTTAGAAAGGTGTGAAATCATACCAGTGGTTGAAGGAGTGGGCAAGTGAACTGTTTTCAACGAGTTCAACTCTTGCAATTCATCGTCGAAGGTTAATCGTGTAGTGACTGAGGTTATGACATCATTATTCATTCGTAGAGGTCGTGTTTCATCCACAATTGCCTTTCCTTTATCTATATGTTTTAATAACATAAAAAATGTTACTATGCATGATAACATGTAGGCTACCTAACAGACATGAAAATATTTACACATTAAAACAAAAATATTCGTCTTACCGAGTCTGGTTAAGTGGGTGTTTTGATCCGAAATAGAGTCTTTGCCTTTTTCCGTAGGATTTGAAACATAATATTCCACTATAAAAAATGCAAACTCATATTACTAATTAAGAATAATATTTCATTTTAGAGGTACTAATGTGAAATTATTTTTCATTACTCATAGTTGGTCAGGTGATTGAAAGACGTCGGTATGTTTGCTGACGATGAAGAAGGATCTAATGAAAAAAAGTTTGTGATTACGACGAATACCAATATCAGGTGAGTAAATTAAAGTAAGTGCACAAAATAATTGAATTAGAATTGGATATTTTTAAAGAAACACTGAACTTGGATATGTAACATGATGGAGTACATGTAGTTAATTAAAAAGATACCTGTTGACATTTTTAACCTTTTACTTGAAAGTATTTCGTTCATAGTAGGTATTTGTAGTTCAGGCATATTGGTATGAGGTGTAATCGAACCTTCATCCAATGTATACACATTCCGAAATAAAGCAAAATTAATACTACAAACTCACAATTGCTTAATTAAATAAAATATACGTGGGTGCTTTGAGGTTTGACATACATACCAAATGAATATTTTAATCTGTTAGTGGTAACAATTTCCTTCCTTGAGATTCTTGCTTTCTTGGTGAAATTTCTTTCAATCATTGGATCTGAAAGTAGAGAAAATATAAAAGGCAATTGCTTATGTGTACCAGTTACATGTATGTAACTGGCTATTTACCCTCCTTTTTTAATAAATTCACACTCCCTTTTTTTTAGGCACTCCCTTCTTTTAGGCACTTATGTGTACAAGTTACATACATGTAACTAAATCCAAAATTTTACATGTGTTATTAGTTTTTTACCTTCTTTTTTATTAATTTCACCCCCAAATTTTTTAAAAGAAAAATACATGTAAAATACTATATTACCATTTTATCAATTAAATTAAAATACAGCTCATTAAAATTATAATTATACACTGACTATCGATTCACCAATGAATAACCACGAAGTCAAATATTATTCTATTTTTTTAACTTTAAAAAAATAAATATAAAAACATAACGAATATTAAAAAAATATGAAACTCAAAAATAAAATTATGAAATAAAATTTTCAGTTTTTTTTTTTCAAAAAATGACCAAAATTTAGGAAAAAATACAAAAAAAATCGAAAAAAAAACTAAACTAAAAAAATTCAATTTTTTTCTAATTTGGGTATAAATGTATGAATATGACATGCTCACTTTCTAGCTTTAATCTGATTTATAATAACTAAGATTATTTTGCTATGTCTTCATTATTTCTAAAATGATATCTGGTTCGTTACAAGTTTTTTAAGGTTGTAGATTATTTTTTAAAACTAATTAATAATATAATCTAATTGAAAAATAAAATTTATATTTAGAAACTTAAATGAGTTGAGAATTGGGGAAGAAACCAGCATAATATTGCATTAGCTTTATTATTTTCTTTGGGGTCATCGTCATGTTGATGCATTCATATGTTTATTGAGTGTGATCGTATCTATTAATTGAATTGTGTGTTCAGTGTGATTCCTTCTCACTTTTGTTCTTTTTACTAGTTAGTTAATATCATTTTTTTAATATTGATGTACTCCGTATTAATTTGCATGGTATGCCTGGAATTATAAATGTGTTAAGTTATGTATTTTTTGTTAAATATAAATATTAGTTTAAATACGATATAGTATTAGTACGCCTATGGTATAGTACTAGTTAATATATTGTATAGTACTAGAGATTAATGTGGGTAAAAAAATATTACAGAGTATTTAATATATGAACTAATATTATACAATATTTGAATTTATACTATACTATATTTGAACTAGTACCATAGAGTATGTGAACTAATACTATACTATATTTGAAATATTACCATAAAGTATGTGAACTCGAAACTCGAAAAAATTAAAACATATACCAATATAAACTAATATTATACTGTATATGAACTAATATGTACAGTACTGCATATTAACTAATAATATATCATAATACTTATCAACGGTTATCATAACACTTATAAACTAAAAATTATATTCATAAAAAATTAAAATAAAGTGATTAAAAAATGAAAGTTCAAATGAAAAAAATAATTAAACAATGTAAAACGAAGTTAAATTTGTAAGGTGAAGTAAAAATTTGAAAGGATAAGGTGAAAATTATACACCAATTAATTCAAGTAAAATAGTACCAATAAAATTGAACACTTGCCTAATAGAGGTGAGAGTTTTATTTTTTTAAAACAAATTATTATTATACTATTTAATACTTAAAAAAACAATTAATATTATTTTTAAAATTTTCTTATTAGATTTTAAAATTTTAGAATAATTATTTATGACATAAAAAGAAATTACGTTAAAAAATTATCATTTGAAACACAAATGATAAACAGGAAGAAAAATTAATTTAAAAAATAATATTAAAAAGATAAATATAAATATCAATTGAGTAAAATAAAAAAAAAAAATTTAAAAAATTAATGGAGTATTAGTTTTTAATGATAAAATTAAAAAAAAAATTGAAGTAAAATAAAGGCCCATGAAAAAATGTATGTGTTAAATTGATATAGTAAATGGGTCATGTGCTATTGGATTGAATATAGTAAATGGGTCATGTTTTATTTGTATTGGGTTATTGGATTGGATATAGTAGTTACATACATTGGATTGGATATAGTAGTTACATACATGTAACTGGTACACAAGATTGCAACTCAATATAAAAAGTAGTGAGTTTATATCGTGTTACACGTAGTATGTAATAATAAATTTGATACGGACTTACCATGGGATGTAGTGCGTTTTTTATAAAGACTGAATTTCCTAATGATTCTTGCATGTCTAGCAGAATTTTCTTGCAGCGGAGAAAATATTATTGAAATAGTTAATTTAGTAATTAAAAAGAAGAAATTTAGGAGAACTAATTAATACAATATAAAGTCATTTGGATACTAACTCTTGGATATTTCAGTGAACACATAAGTCGAATGTGTGACATGATTCGAAGTTCCTACATAAGAAAAAGTACGATGATGTTAAAGATAAATCTATAATTTAAGTACAAATATATATATATAGTTTTATAGGTAATTGACCGATGTTGTGCGGTTGTTGTTCACTGTTGGAGTTTTGTTTATTCATTATTGTATAAGCGACACCTACAATGAATCCATAAAGAATGTAATTAGGTAGAGCTTAGTTTGCACTACTTGAAAAAATGGATTTACAGTACTTGAAAAAACGGATAAATGTTGAATTTTGTGCATTTTTTAAGCTAGTTTGTGTTATATCTTGCAGAAGAAAACCATACGTAAACTGATTGAAGTCCAAATATATGGATATTACGGTTGAGTTAAATTCCACAGTTATCATTTTTACACATCAGTAGACCAGTATTCATGAATATGGATCTATTGAACGTATGAGTTAAAATCTCAAATTATAAAATAATTAAAAGTAAGCATGAAATTTGGAGCACTATATAGAAAATTGTTTTATGAAATTGAAATTAAGAGAATTACATAGAAGTGATGAAATATTATTGAATACACAAATTTTTTTTTTTTTGGTAAGAGAATGAACATTACAGATAAAATTTGTAGTGTTGATAGAAGTTTCTAGAATAATATAAAGAACCTTTGTTAGTAGTTTAATTAAAATCATATTCATAGGGTTGGTCTGTTATGAACTCGAGTGCATGTTGTGCAACCTAGTCCATGTTGCACTTTTCAGTTTACTGACTTACACTGTTTGGTAAATGGTGTTGCACTTTTCAATTATTAAACTGTATAATAATATTTTTAGTAATAATTGAAAAGTCCAACACCATTTACCATAAAGTGTAAGTCAGTAAAACTGAAAAGTGCACATGGACTAGGGTGCACAACATGCACTCGAGTACATACTAGACTTTACCATATTCATAATATACAGTATATAAGATGAAACTCGGAATTTTAGTATGCTATGAATGTGTTATTACAGGAAGCTTTTAGTAGTCCACTGAATTACTCATATGAATTGTTGGGATATGAATCCTATAAACAATGTTCTAGTTGATGAAAGTATGTTTTGATGGCCAAAAGCAACTTAAAGTTAGTGATATATGTGGTTCTAAGTCATCTTAACTAAGTCATCTGAATATAAGCTTACTAATCTGATGAGAAACTTAAATTGAGATTACTAATCTTAATGCTAACTGAAATAAGTTTACTGATCTTATTTAGTAATATTGAGAATAAAATTACTGATCTTAACTGAGTCATATAAAATAAGATTACTGATCTGAGTATGGAAACTGAGAATAATTTTAGTGATCTTATATGAGATATTTGAAATCTGAGTTACTGATCTGATATACTTATTGATCTTATATGCTTACTGGTCTTATATGTAAGTTACTGATCTTAAGTGTTTACTGATCTTAGTATTTACTGATCTTATATAAAAGTTATTTGACTTACATTTGTTACTGATCTTATTGTTTACTGATCTGATATATGAACTGTTAGGAACTAAGCTGATGTTTTGTATTGTATAGACAGCTTATAGTATAGGACTTAGAAATACTCATCTGTATATAGTTCAGTTGATGTATAGATAGGTTTTATATATGTAAAGTTGTATTCTATTTGTATTCAGCATTGTAAAAGTTCAGAACAGTAGATTAGGAATAGATTAGAAGAAGATCAGAAGACTAATGAAGACTCAGAGGACTACTTCAGACTAAGAAGACTTCAAAGAAGAGTTGAAGAAGAGCTTAGAAGAAATCTGGAGAAGTTTTGAAAGGTTTTAAGTTACTGTGCTGACTGATTCAGCATAGTAAAATCCGAAGAGTAAAAATCAGAGCAGTAAGTTACTGTGCTGATTTGGTGAAATTGAAGAATAAGTTTGGAAAGCTTATTTAAAAAGTAACTGAAGATTTATTGAAGAAATGCTGACTTGGAAGTTGAAGGAAGCTACAAAGTCGGTTACAAGAAGAAGTTACAAAAACAGTTTTAGAGTTAGTTGAGAGTTAGTTCACAAACTGCTAACTGTCATACTAAGTTCTATAAATACTGTGTAATCTCCTACTGCTACTACTGTACAACTACTGATCTTAAAGCGTTTACAAGCAATCTAAGTCTACAGAGCACAAGAAGAACTCACAGAGTTGAAGGAGATTAAAGAAGGAGAAGAGCCACTGAATTGAAGAGAAGAATCAAAGGCTATTCACAGAGAAGTTTTACTTTTCAAGTTTAAGTTTGTATGTTGTAAAACAAGTGTGCTAGTTACTTGGAAAATTACTAGTAGATCGAAGATATACCTGGAGGTATAATCGATAAGATCACAGTCTTAATCTTGGGACTTTAAGCCACAAGAAACTCAAGAAGGAAGAGTAATAAAACTTCACAACTGGAGTTGTGAGAGTGGATGTAGACATTTGTCGAACCACTATAAAAATTCTGTGTTCTTTACATTTTCAGTTTGATATTTGTTTGAATTGTTTAAATAAGTACATTAAGAAGTTACAAAGATAAAGATCTAAAGAAAAGTTGAGTATAAACTAGTAAGGCCCATATTATTCTGAAAGTACTGATCTGAGCTAAGTAAGCACAGTACAGTACATAAGAAGACTAAATTCCGCATTGCATATTCTGATATTTTGAAAGATTTTTGAAAGTCTATTCACCCCTCCCCTCTAGACTTTCTTAGCTTACTCAATCTTAACTCAACTTTGGGACAACATGAATCAATTACACACATGAGCAAATCTAAAATAAGAAATAAAAACCATGAATTATCAACATCCACCATTTTCCAAAGGCACACAAAGTGAATATACCGTAATTGATTACGCCAAAAATTCTTATAATGGGTGTAGGAGTGATAAAGATTGGAATAAGTTCATTATGTCTCCAATTATATAATCGGTCTTGTATTGCTGAATTACTGCAAAACTGAAAAGAACAATGAAAAGGATAATTAATTTCAGAGTTTGTAACAATCAATAAAAGAACAGTAAAAACGGTGAATAAATGAAAGAAATAAGTAATCGAAAAACTTGAAATTATTTAAAAGAACAAATCTTAAGCGTACATTTCACAATCTTAAGCGTACATCATAATGGTATGATTAAATTATGTTTGGGCTGGTGTACTTAGTCTTGAATGACGGTGCTTGAACGGTGATCACTGAAATTATGAAAACGAATAAGACGAAGGAGAAATTAAAACTGAAAAAGAAGAAGGCAACAAAAACTAAAAGATAAGATGGAGGAGAAATTAAAACTCAAAAGAAAGAAGGCAACAAAAACTACCAAAATTTATCGGTTATGTGTTTAAAAAGGTGGTTTTGAAAGAAAAAAAAATTAGTAATACTGAAATTTTTTGCAATTCAATATTTTATTGATAATTCATGTCAATCTTCAACAACAACGACTATTGCACTCTTGCATAAGTTGACATTGAATAAGAGAATGTGTTGTTATTTGTGTATGGTTGTAATACTGAGGTATAAAGGTATAGTAGCTTGTATTTTAAAATGCTTATAAAAAGTAAACATAATAAATTTGGAGCACGACATAGAAAATTAACTTCACTTGAAATGAAGAATAAAACAAATATAAGATAAGAAATTTGGAGCACAAAAAATTAACTTCACTTGAAATGAAGAATAAAACAATGTAATTGAAATTAAGAGAGGGTATACAAATTTTTTTTTTAAGAGAACAATTATGAACGGATAAACATTAGAATTACATGAAAGTGATAAATTATTATTGAGTATACAAAATTATTTTGTGTTAAAGAGAACAATTATGAACTGATAAATATTAGAGATCAAATTTGTTAGCAGTTTAATTAAAATCATGTTATAATATTATTGTGTATACAAAATTATTTTTTTGTAATCTAACTATAAAATAGAATACAATGAAATCATCAAAATATTTTTTTATTAAATATGACAAACAAAATGAATATAAAATAGATTTTAAAATTTACATAACAAAAAATTATCAACATTAAAAACAATAATATAAAGCATTGTCAAGAGAACATAAACAAACCTCATTTATAATTATAATTGAAGTATAAACATATGTTAATTAGGCATATCAATATCTATAATATAAAAAATAGAGCTCCAAATCTTAAAATTACATTTCCAAACCAAACAGTTTTTAAAAAATACATGAAAATGATAATTAACATGACTACTTCTTCCAATCAACTTTTCTCAATCTTGACCTGTCCAATCAACTTTTCTCAGAGATTTGGATTTTGAAAATAAATTTCCGATGAACAAAATGTTCAAACTGGATCGGTAAAGTGCCTTGTAATCCTTCCTGTATGGTTAGGAGACTAAAGAAATTTTAATTTGTATGTATAAATAAAAAGAGGGAAAAAAAAGAGCCTACATAAAGTATTTGGCATGCTATGTTTCACAATCAACTAAAACATTGAAGAATGTAACATCACCTTGTCCAAATCAGTTAGAATTTCGAATGCAGTTTTGCCGATGAGTGGAATAAGAATGTTATCAAACAAAGCCAAAAAGACTGATCCCGTGTCGTCAACAACATTAATGACCAACTTGTACCTAATAAAAGTAATGAGTAAGAGTTGTTCATTTTTTAAGTTAAAAAATTATAATAAAATCACCATAGACTGGTTAATACCTGGTATCAAAATTTTGTAATTCGATGTTACAATTTTTGCATTTGATTGTGTCGGCACCATACAAAATTTTCCTACGACACTTGGGGCAGGCTTGGTAGTACCAACTGGACTTAGTGTCAATATTTTGAATGGTAGCAACAATGACCATGTAACATTTCTTAGACATGATGTAACTTTTTTTATGTGTGCAATACATTTAACATTCATGTTGTCTATAAATTCAGAATATGGGGATGAATCACTCTGTTGGCTGGGTGGAGCAGGAAGATTGTTCATAATTTTCTGAATACTGTATCAATAAAATAGATGAAATTAAATAATTTTATAAATTAATAAAATAGATGAAATTAAATAATTTTATAAATTATACATAAGGGTAAAGAAAGATTAAGTTGTCGTAATTCAAAATGTAAGTACCTGCTTATGAAATCATGCACTTCAGGTATATCTGCATTTATGGTCAGACGACTTGCGTACAAAGAATTTGACAAATGTTTTCCTAATTTGAAAACATTGAAATCATAAGTAATGAAAATAAGATTAATAAAAATATTAGGCAATAGACAAACCTTTATAACTGTTTTGGACTTTAGCATAGTCTAGAACAATTACAATGGACTGAGATGGGTGATTGTTTCGGTAGTGAATGAGGCGTTCATAAAATCCCTCCCAAAGTGTGCAACTCATTGTATGCCTAATAAAAGAATACGATGATACCAAATAAATAAATTGTGATTTGAAAAATTAATTCAAGAATGGAGTACATACTTTTTATCCTATAGCTCGATATCCAATACATTTTTAATTCGTCCTTTGGCTTTGACAGATCGAATGTCAAAAATGTCCACATCGAATGCTATAATATCTTAAAATTAAAAAAATGAAAATTAGTTTGATAAAGAAAGTATAATATACTAAATATGAAATATATTTCATAACAACTCTAGATGTCTTATCTCTCATAATTTTATCATCTTCGTCGGACTGAGATTTGATATCATCAAAATCAATAAAATCAAATTCAGATTGAATAAGTTCAATGGCAGAACACTGTGTCATTTGTGTATGGTTGTGAAAGGTTAGTTTGTAGGGGTGTTTTGTAGCTAATATAATATAAGGGTGTTGGGCTGTTCAACTCCCAAATTATACAAATTGTACGTGTTAGGATTAATGCAATATTGGATGTCATCTAGTTTCTATCTATCAGAAGAGTTAGCTAGTGATCTGATCTTGGAGTTCAGCAAAGTTGGGTTAAGGTGTAACTCAACTGATAAGTTTTAGTGGTCTTATTAGGAGTCCACTAATATGAAATTAAGAGTTTGGACAACTCTGCTGAAGCAAGTCGTCTGAAGTCATTTCAGGAGAGTTGGGCCAAGTCTGCTGAAGACAAGTCTGCTTATCCCAAGTCTGCTGAGACAACTCCGCTGGGTCAAGTCTACTGAAATCTAGTTTTTCAGAGTTAGTTAATTCTGTTATTTCGGTTAGTTAGTTAGTTGGTTAGTGGCGGTTATCCAATGCTTTGTACATCTATAAATATACCATCTAGTGCATAGGTTGTGGGTTACTGAATTTGAGAGTTTTGAGAGATCAAGCTTAGTGAATACTTGTAATCTGTAACTTTCATATTGTGATTAGTGAAGAGAGACTTCTATCCTCTGTGGACGTAGATCATTTGATCGAACCACGTAAATCCCGTGTTCTTTCTTTGAGTTCTTTATACGTTTCAATTCATTGCGTTTCTAGTTGTCTTGATTTATCATGTGTAAGGAGTTGCTTTGTGAATACAATTCCGTAACAATTGGCGCCGTCTGTGGGAAGTCGAAGATAAAGTCAAGAATCAGAAATGGGCTCTGTGAAGTTGGAGATAGAGAAATTCAATGGTAAGACAGATTTTGGCTTATGGAAAGCCTAGATGAAGGCTCTGCTGTCACACCATGGGCTGAAAGAGGCCCTTACTCCTCTTGACCCTGCTGCATCCGATGTAGACCAGGCCAAGAAAGAAGAGCTCATGGAAAAAGCTTACAACATTGTTGTCCTGAGTTTGGGAGACAATGTGTTCAGGGAAGTTATGAAGGAGAAGGATGTTGCTGCTGTATTTGAGACCCTTGATGATCTGTATTTGACACAATCTTTGTCAAACCAGATGTTTATGGAGAGGAAGCTCAACAATTTCAAGATGACAGATGATAAGACCCTTGATGAGCAGTTAATAGAGTTCATGCAAGCGGTTGATGATCTTGAAAATGTTGGAGTTACCTTAGATGATCACAAGAAGTCTTTTCTACTTTTGGAGTCCTTACCACCTTCATATGATAGCTTCAAGGATGCTTTGCTGATTACCAAGGAGGGTAAGGCAAAATTCAAAAAGTCTTGTCCATTTTGAAAACTAAGAGTTTACATGTAGCAAACTCAACCAAGAAGACCAAGAACCAAGCTGAGGGTCTTAATATCAAACTCAAGAATGACAAGAAAGGAGGGCAAGGCAAGAAGTTTCATGCTAAGCCTAATCAAAAGAAGAATGGGTTTGTAGCCAAGAGCAGAGCTTACAACAAATGCCATAAAGAAGGACATTTCTTTAAAGATTGTCCTGAGCATAAGAAGTCTACTGATCCTGCCAAAGCTGATGTAGTAGAGGCAAAAGGATATGATAGTGCAGAAGTCATGAGCATAACAGATAGCAAACTTGTTAATGAATGGGTGTTGGATTCTGGATGTTCATTTCAAATGTGTCCCACCAAATCTTGGTTTCAAAACCTGGAAATGATGGATGGTGGATCAGTTCTGTTTGGTAATGATGAAAGATGCAATGTGAGGGGTATTGGCATTGTGAGGGTGAAGATGTTTAATGATAAACATGTGATCCTGACCAATGTCAGATTTGTTCCAGATTTGAAGAGAAACCTTATATCTCTTGGCACACTGAATGCTTTGGGTTATGAATTCAAGACTGAAAAGGGATGTTTGTTTGTCACCAAAGCTGATAGAATAGTGATGCAAGGGAAGAAGTCTAATGGTCTATATTCTTTAATTGGTGAGACAATCACAGGTGCTGCTGATGTTACCATGAGTTCTGAAGATGCTATGCTTTGGCATAAGAGGCTGGCACATGTAGGAGAGAAAGGCCTGATGGAGTTATCCAAGAAGGGGGCTTTCCACCAGAAGACATTCAAAAGCCTGGAGTTCTGTGAGCAGTGCATTCTTGGCAAGGCCAAGAAGAAGTCATTCCAGAAGGGTGAACACACTACACAGGAGCTGCTGGATTATGTTCATTCAGATGTCTGGGGGCCATCAAGGACTGAAACCATTGGTGGAGGTAAGTATTTCATGTCAATTATAGATGACTATTCTAGAAAAGTTTGGGTGTTCATTCTCAAACAGAAGAGTGAGGCCTTTACAAAATTCAAAGAATGGCTACTTGAGATGGAGAACCAGAAAGGAAAGTCCTTAAAACATTTGAGGACAAATAATGGCATTGAGTATCTATCAGCTGAGTTCAATGAATTTTGTAAAGAGAAGGGCATTACTAGGGCATTACTGATGAGGTTGTTCCAGAACAGGTCCCAGAAGATGATCCAGAAGATCATTCAGAAGATGAGCCCATGGAGGACAACCCTGCTGATCTGAGAAATTACAGCCTTGCAAGAGATAGGCTCAGGAGGCAGATTCACCCCCATCTAGGTTTGGTCAGGCTGATCTTGTGTCATATGCTCTGATCACAGCAGAAGAGGTGGAGCATTATGAGCCAAGAAACTATAAGGAAGCTATCACCAGTCCTGAAAAAGAGTAGTGGATAGCAGCCATGTCAGAAGAGTTGCAATCCTTAGAGAAGAATGAGACCTGGATCCTTGTGGAGAAGCCAGACAACCAGAAGTTGGTCAGCTGTAGATGGCTGTTCAAGAAGAAGCTTGAAGTTGGATTTGGTGGTGCTAGAGAGCAGATCAGATTCAAGGCTAGGTTGGTGGAAAGAGGATTCACACAAAGAGAAGGCACAGACTTCAATGAGGTATTCTCTCCTGTTGTTAAACACTGTTCAATAAGATTACTTTTGTCTAAGGTTGCTCAAGATGATCTTGAGTTACATCAGCTAGATGTTAAAACTGCATTCCTACATGGAGAACTAGCTGAAACAATATATATGCATCAACCAGAAGGGTTTATCATGCCTGAAACTGAAAGTAAGGTATGCTTGCTTAAGAAATCATTATATGGGCTCAAGCAGAGTCCTAGACAATGGTATAGAAAGTTTGATGCATTCATGCTTTCTATTGGTTTCTTAAGAAGCAACTATGATGGATGTGTATATATTGGTAAACAAGATTATCTAGAGAGCACCTATCTACTGATCTATGTAGATGATATGTTAATAGCTAGCAAAAGTATGAGAAAGATTACCCAGCTGAAGTAGCAGTTGAGTAGCAAGTTCGAGATGAAGGATTTGGGTGAAGCCAAGAGAATATTAGGCATGTATATTCTCAGAAACAGGAAAGCAGGGAAGCTGTTCTTGTCCCAGAAAGGTTACATCCAGAAGGTGTTGAGAAGATTCCTTATGCACCAGTCCAGACCTGTTAGTACTTCATTTGGCCAGTAATTCAAGTTGTCAGCCAAGCAATCTCCTCAAACAGCTGAAGAGAAGAAGCAGATGCTTACTGTTCCATATGCAAATGGAGTAGGAAGTCTCATGTATGCTATGGTTTGTAGCAGACCAGACCTTGCCTATGCTGTTAGTATGGTGAGTAGGTTCATGGGAAATCCAGGAAAGCTACATTGGGAAGCTTTAAAGTGGATTCTAAGATATCTGAATGGTTCAGAAGACTTAGGATTATTGTTTGAAAAATCAGCTGATACCAAGAGACCTTTGATTGGATTTGTGGATTCTGATTTTGCTGGAAACATAGATACAAGGAAGTCTTTATCTGGTTATGTGTTTACATTGTATGGCACTGCTATCACCTGGAGAGCAGCTTTACAATCTATGGTGACCTTATCCACAACTGAAACTGAATACATAGCATTGACAGAAGCTGTGAAGGAAGCAATGTGGTTGAAGGGCATTTTGAGAGATTTTGGCATATTTCAGAAAAGTGTTCATGTGCTATGTGATAATCAGAGCACAATTCATCTAGCAAAACATCAAGTGTTTCATGAGAGGTCAAAGCACATTGATGTGAAGTTGCATTTTGTTAGAGACATCTTGGAGAAGAGCATTGTTGAAGTTCAGAAGGTAGCTTCAGAAGAGAATGCAGCTGATATGTTAACTAAGGCATTACCAAGCAATAAGTTCAATCATTGCATGGAGTTGGTAAACCTTAGCACCTGGGATGTTCATTAAGAAGAGAATGAACAAACAGCCTTGAGGAGGGCTGGGAAGAAGGCAATCTTGCATTAAGGTGGAGAATTGTTAGGATTAATGCAATATTGGATGTCATCTAGTTTCTATCTATCAGAAGAGTTAGCTAGTGATCTGATCTTGGAGTTCAGCAAAGTTGGGTTAAGGTGTAACTCAACTGATAAGGTTTAGTGGTCTTATTAGGAGTCAAGGACAACTCTGCTGAAGCAAGTCGTCTGAAGTCATTTCAGGAGAGTTGGGCCAAGTCTGCCGAGACAAGTCTGCTGAAGACAAGTCTGCTGAAGACAAGTCTGCTTATCCCAAGTCTGCTGAGACAACTCCACTGGGTCAAGTCTACCGAAATCTAGTTTTTCAGAGTTAGTTAATTCTGTTAGTTAGTTAGTTGGTTAGTGGCGGTTATCCAATGCATTGTACATCTATAAATATACCATCTAGTGCATAGGTTGTGGGTTACTGAATTTGAGAGTTTTGAGAGATCAAGCTTAGTGAATACTTGTAATCTGTAACTTTCATATTGTGATTAGTGAAGAGAGTCTTCTATCCTCCGTGGACGTAGATCATTTGATTGAACCACGTAAATCCCGTGTTCTTTCTTTGAGTTCTTTATACGTTCATTGCGTTTCTAGTTGTCTTGATTTATCATTTGTAAGGAGTTGCTTTGTGAATACAATTCTATAACAGTACGTAAGTCCTTCCTTAATAACGTTCTGATACCTGTGTATGAGGTATATTGGTTTGTATTTTTGTTCTCTAAATAAATAGAAAATAATCGTCACATCAAATGGAGAATAAAAAAAATGAAATAGAAATTAAGAGTAAACGGAATAAATTTAGATTAGAAATGCTCACCTTTTTATCAATTATTACCAATTCAAAGTAATTCTTCCGTTTACCATCATTTGAAAATACAGTCCAACATAGCACCTTGTGGGGAGAAATATCTTCTATGAGGGAGAATTGTGATGGCATTGATACAGTATAATAGAGAAATCAATTAATCAAATAAATTGCTGAATGATGAGTTTGGTTCTGGACGGATAAAATGACAGAAATAATTAAACAAAGAGAACTGTAAATAAAAATAACGGTTGAAAACTTAAAAAAAAGGGAGAAGGAGAAGTTGAGAAAACTAAAATATAAGAAAAGTTTAAATGGGAGAAAAGCTTAAATTAAAATAATTGAAAGTGGAAGAGGAGAAAATTAAAAAAAGAAAAGAAAAAATCTGTCGAGAAAAAGAAGGGGAGGGAGAGAGGAGAGAGAAAAAAAAAAGAGAAAATCTAAAAAAATTAGAAAATTAGAAAGAGAGAAATCTGAGAAGCCACATGTTAAGAAAAAGATTAATTAAGAGTGATTTAAAAAAAAATTATTTCCTTAAATATTTCTTCTTTTTTTTTTTTATAAAGTTTTTTGGTTTTCACAATTATTTTTAAGGGTTAATTCTAAATAAATACACCACCTTTCATCTCAATATCAATTTAATCACGACCTTTACGATTTTTTTTTAAAACCCCAACCTTTCATCGTGTTGCAATTAGATACACATTTTTTTTCTCCGGTCAACAATTGATGATGTGGCTTGCCGGAGCTCGCCACGTCATATTACACATATTTTTTTTATTTTCCATATAAAGATTACACTTTATAAAAATATAATTTTTTATAAAAATAAAAATAAAATTATAGTGTCTCCTCTTCTCAAACTAAATCAAGTTTTCTTCTAACATTCTCAAACTAAATCAAGTTATTCTCCTAACCATAAAAATTAAATAAAAATAAAACTCTCGCCATCTTTGGCGTCTTCTTCACTTCTCAAACTCAACAGAGTTCTTGTTATGCGCGTCTCTCTCACTTCTCAAACTCAATCAGTCAAGTTGTTCTCTTCAAATCCTAAAAATCAAAATCATAAGGAATATAACATTTTTGTTGTAATAATCATTAGTGTTTAAACACATTAATTCCTAGAATATTTTCCTCTCTCATAAAGCATATAAATTGTAGTTCTCGAACTAGTTGAACAAAATAATAAAAAACCACCAGGTTATCTTCAACATACACCAAAATACAATAATTAATTGAGGTCCACCGAAAAAAAATTATAGTTCTCGAACTAGTTGAACAAAACAACAAAATTATTAAATAATTTAAGAATTTCTGAAGAAATAAACCACCAAATCATGATCATGGATTAGATGCGTGAGTTTTTTTGGTATGATTTTTATGGTTAGAAGAGAATAACTTGATTTAGTTTGAGACAGAGAAAATTTGATTTAGTTTGAGAAGCAGAGGCGACGCATGAAATTTTATTTTTATAAAATTTTATGGTTAAGAGAGAATAACTTGATTTAGTTTGAGAATGGGAGGAGAAAACTAGTTTGAGAAGCGGAGGAGACGCGTGCAATTTTATTTTTATAAAATTTTATATTTTTATGAAGTGTAGTTTTTATAGGAAAAATAAAAAAATAGGTGTAATATGACGTGGCGAGCTCCGGCAAGCCACATCATCAATTGTTGACCGGAGAAAAAAAAATGTGTATCTAATTGCAACATGATGAAAGGTTGGGATTTTAAAAAAAAATCGTAAAGGTCGTGATTAAATTGATACTGAGACGAAAGGTGGTGTATTTATTTAGAATTAACCCTATTTTTAATTAGACCATAATTTAATCTCCTTGTTGTACTATCATGATTTTAATTAAACGGCATGTTCTCTATATTATTCTAAATTATATGTTATCTTATATTATTCTAAAGTACTACAAATTTATATGTAATGTTCATAATTGTTCTCCTAACAAAAAATAATATTGTATACTCAATAATATTTCATCACTTCATGTAATTATATTAATTTCAATTTCATTGTTTTATTCTTCATTTCAAGTGACTTTAATTTTCTATGTCGTGTTCTAAATTTCTTATGTTTATTTTTTATAATTTTATAAGCATTTTAAAATACATGTTATACCTGCATAACTTATGCGAAAATATCAAAGACTCACAAATAACAACACATTCTCTTAATAAAATAATGTTATAGTGGGCCAACGCTGTTTGCTTATGCAATACGCCTCAATCATTCCACTCTCTTTCAACCCAATTGCTTATGCATCACGCCTCAATCATTCCACTCTCTCTTTCAACCCAAGCGGCTCTATCCTCTTTAATTTTCAATAACTACGGGAATGTAAAAAAAAAATTATTTAACAATATTTCAGTATAATTTTTTAAAAATGTATATGTATGTAATTTTATTTATTTATAGAAAGAGATATAGAAATAGATAAAAATAAATTAAAATAAATAAAAGAAAACAAATAAACTAATAGAATTAGATAAGTTAATTGTAGAGATAAAACAGTTACACAAAAAATGAAAGAATGTAAATTAGGGGGAGAGAGAAAGAAAATAATTTTAAAATTAAATGAATTAACGCAAAGAAAAAAGTGGTTAAAAAAAATAGAAAAAGGAGAAAAAAATTCAAAAATTATGTAAAATTAGAAAAATAGAATTTGAGGAGAATTGGGAGGTCACGTAAGAATGAATAAATTCAGAATTAGTATATAAGGGTAGATTTATAACAGTAATTGATTTTAATTTTTCTATTTCCCATTTCAAAGATTTTGATTTTTTTCAATTCTGAGTGTCCTAGATCCAATGGGTTTTTTTTTTTTTTTTTAGCGAATCTAATGAGCAGTTTTTTTTATGAAGGTTTCTGCAAAGGTTTCATTGATAATGACTAGCGGAGAAGGTAAATGGGTTCAGGTTACTTTTCTCAATTTCTAGATTTGATTTTGCAAAAATTGTGAATTTTTGTTTTGGTTCTTCATCTTTAATTTGCACAATTTCAGTGTGAATGAGATAATTTATGATGTAATTTGCTATGGATTTACAGTTAGAGCATAAAGGAATGGGGCCTGGAGCGAGCAATTACAGTGGTAGGGCACAAGGTCTACGTTTTCAGCAGCGAGTTCTCAACTCGAGTTCCGGTGATAACCTCTTTCACGCTTTCAATCTCACCAAGCAGAAACCTACAAATCGAGGCGACTCTTCAAATTCAAATTTAAAAATTTTGCATTTTGATCCATTTTCGATTTTTCAATTTGATTCTTCAAATTTCAAAATTCTTATTACTTGCAGGTTCCATTCGAATTTATATCAGAAGTGATTTCTTTTGTGCGCTACTCAAAAACTGCTACATGCCTATAGTTTTCTTTCAAATCTGCAATGTCCACAACAGAGTCACGCGCACGAGTTTGAGTAAAACTTTGAGCAGAGAGGTTAGTGATTCTGCAATTTATCTCTTTTGTGGCTAAATGTTTCACAATCGTAGTAATGTGTTGGATTGGATTTGATTATTTTCTAATTTTGTTTATTAGATTTCTGTCAAAAGTCTATTATGTTCAATAATTTTTCTTTCCAAACATTTGAGCTTCACCTATGAACAAGGTGGATATTTTATTAATTCAATTTGGCGTGTAATTGTTTATAAAATTGTTATCAAATAGCAGTTGATTGAGATTTATCAAGTTGATTAAATCATCTCAGTCCTCTCCCAACTCCACACGCCCCATCTCCTCTTTGATTTTTAATAATTCCTGACAGTAATTGATTTTTTTAATTTTCCTATTTCAAAGATTTGGATTTTTTGCACTCACTTCTCTTATTTTTTTTCCAATTCATTTTCGTCTTATCATGTGCAGCGCGACCCTTCGTCGTACACGTCCCTTTGTCGCTGGCCGCTATCCTACGCACTACCTGTCCTCGCCTTTCAATTTCTCCTTAATTTACTAAATCATGTCGGTCAATTTTATGAATTTCTCATTCAGTTTACCCATGGTTTGTGTTAATTGCACTAATTATGTTTGCAAATTTTGTGAAATTCTTTTATTGGAATGTTGGTTTTTCGTAATGCTTATAGGTGGAATGAAATTGATGTTGGGTGAATGAAATAGGGATGAACAGAAGGTCAGGCCAAGCATTTAAAAAAAAAACTTATGAAAGGCTATGGGCCAGGCTTGGGCCCAAATATTATATACCAGGTTCAAACTTTTTTTCTTACGGCCTGACCTAGCCCATTCCCACCCCCTACTCATGAGGTACTTCTGGTACCATCTGATTTTATAATTACCCATTGGAGATTCCATTTTTTAATACATCTCTTTGCTTGACAAAAAAAAAAAGTATATAGAGCTTAAAATAATAAGCCTCGTTTCTTAATTAATTAGTAGTGCATCATAAAATTAGAAAGAAAAAAAATCTATAAACTTGATTCAACGGGATTTTATTGTAAACTCGGTATCACTATTTAGTACTATAAGAAATAATATTATTTAGAATACAAAGTGTAATTGTTTAATAATTAAAAAAAATACACATAAAATCAAACACTTTTAAATGATGATAATTTTATATGCGGTGATACTTTGTATGCTAACTGATGATGATCTTAAGAAAAGAGTTCACATAACTCAAATCGGAGACCTACAGACCTTTTAACATACTTCGTCCATGAAATGTAGTCCCATTTGCATCATATTCTTTGTCCACCAAATGTAGTCTGATACACTTTATGGAAACTATCACCCTTCAATCATCACTTAATTACTCAATTTGTCATCCATTTTATTCACAAACAATTATTTTTTTCATAATAGGCTCCACAATACCCTATAATATCCTTACTTTATCTATTTTTTTCTTAAAACTTGTGTTTCACTCCAATGAAATTATATTCAGTGGATATTGGAGGGATTATTTTATTTTCACACTCACTTAAGAGAATAGGTTGGTTTTGAAATTTGTTAAAGAAAGTAGCACCGGTTGGCATCCAACAATTGTGGCAGAGTCTCTCTCTTCATCAATTATTTGAACTCAAATTGACTACTTTCAGTTCAGGTTCTCTTTTCATTAATCTCAAAATTTTCATATTCATAAAACCCAATCTTCTATTAAAAAAAAAAAATTGGGGTCAGTGGGTGGGGTTGGGGGTGGAGGGGAGGTGGGTGGGGTAGGGCCACCCTGGGACAAAGCATAGGTCCGTGCTTGACTGCACTATAATTTATGATCTATTTTAAAATATTTACTTCATCATACGTTACTTATTATTTTCCATTTTGAATTTCAATTTCTTCTTTTGAGATAAGGGTATATTTTGAAAAGGATGGTTATGATTTTTTATTTTTTTAGTGGAGTGTAAAAATTACCGTGAGATGTCTCAATATAACAACTATACAAATTTATATAGAACAAAAGAGTATGTTCCAAATTTATTTTAACGAAATATATTCAACTTATCATTTTTTACATAGTGAAAACTGAACTGCACTTTGTTACTCTATTCGTCCACAAATTTTATTTTTATGTCTTTTGGTACAGTTTTTTAAATAAAAGTAGATAAAGTAAAAATAGTATTATAAGGTATTGTGAATAAAATGATTGTTTATAAATAAAGTTGAATAACATTTGAATTAATTAAGGGTATTTGGGTGTGCAGCATATGCCCATGTCAAACAAGATAAGCTTGAGCCTCGAGCATTGCGATGCGTGTTTGTTGGGTATCCTTCAGGTGTTAAAGGATACATGTTATGGTGTCTTAAGCTGGGATGCAGAAGTGTATTGTCAGCCGAGATGTTACTTTTGATGAGAGAAGGATGTCTCTGTCAGAAGAGGCTAGTACGAGTATTAGCTCAGCTGATAACCGACAAGACGAGACACAAGTCCAGGTGGAGCATGTTGACACCAGAGGACCTGTTGGAGAGCGTATCCAGATGAGGAGGGCGATCCTCATACTGAGAATGAGCTTCAACACTATCAGCTGACACGGGATAAAACCAGAAGAGAAGTCCACCCACCTCAGAGGTATGGACAAGTTGACATTGTTTAATTTACATTATGTGCAGCTCTTGAGGTGGAGTCTCTGGAGCCGAAAACATACACTAAAGCCATCGACTGCAACGACAAAGAGAAGTGGACAGTTTCTATGGAGGAGGAGCGACTTTCTCTTAACAATAACCAGACATGGGAGATTGTTGAGAGGCCCAAGAACAAGAAGCTTGTTGGGTGTAAGTGGATCTACAAAAAGAATGAGGAGGGTAAGAGGGGTGGCAAACTTAAATACAAGGCGAGGCTTGTAGCTAAGGGATTTACTCAGAAGGAAGGTATAGATTTCAATGAAATCTGCTCACATGTTGTGAAGCATTGTAGCATCAGAATCTTGTTAGCTATGGTTGCTCAATACGAATTGGAGCTGCACCAGATGGATGTGACCACAGCTTTCTTACATGGATATCTAGATGAGAGGATCTACATGAAGATATCAGAAGGGTTGGACATAGAAGAAGGGGAGGGCAAGGTGTGTCTACTGAAAAAAGTCCCTCTATGGCCTGAAACAAAGCCCTCGTCAATGGTACTTGAGATTTGATGAGTACATTTGCTCAGCTGGTTTTACAAGGAGCTTGTATGACAACTGTGTTTATTTCAGACGGGTTGGGAGTGTATGTTACCGTGGTTGCATTATCTACTACTGAAGCTGAGTACGTGGTCTTGACTAAAAACAATTAAGGAAATCATGTGGCTGAAAGGGATTCTGAAGGAGTTTGTTTTATCTCAGAGCATTGTGACTGTCTTCTATGATAATCAAAGCGCAATTCATCTTGCAAAGCATCAGGGGTATCATGAACAAACCAAGCATATTGATGTGAAACTGTACTTTGTAAAAGACATTGTGGAGTAGGGTGTAGTCCAGGTGGTTAAGATAGCTACTGAGGAGAACCATGCTGATGCATTCACTAAAGCATTACCAGAAGAGAAGTTTGGTTTGTGTCTTAGGTTGGTTGGTTTGCATTAGTGACCTTTAAGGAGAAGGTTGTTGTTCTTGTGGCAGGGAGCAGTGGTGGAGGCTGTACTTTGAGAAGGATAGTGGAGTTGTTTAGTTCAAGATGGAGATTTTGAGCTAAAGGTGGAGAATTTTGAGGTTTATCTCATAATCTCAGACCAGTAGAGTTCTACTATGCTGGTGTACTCAACTGTTGGGAGTATCAGTTGGTGTAACGCAGTTGATGGAAGTCTACTGGTGGACTCGGCTGATGGGCGTATCAGCTGGTGGAGTTAGACAAGATAACTTAGGCCTGATCAGATGAGTGGAGGATCCAATCAGATGAGAAGGTGATGCTTAAAGTCTTATCATATGAGGTATTTCAAAGCGTTCACATCAGTTGAGATGATGTCTAGTTGAAGGGTTAGTTTTTTGACTAAGTGTTGGATATCAAAAGAGCTAAATAGAAGAGGGAGGTCTTCTGGTTTGTCTTCTGATCGATGTCATCTGTTACAAGAACAGGTGAAGGGCATAATTGTCAATTCAGTTTGGGCTAGCGTTGGAAAGGTGAGTTTGTTAGGGAGTTGTAACAACCTGTCAGAGTCACAGAATCAACACACGCTGCATTCACCTTGATTCCTATAAATACCCAATGCCTTGTAATTGTAAAGATTAACGTGTATGAGCATTCGTTCTTGAGCTGTGAGTTCACGAGTGAAGTGAGGAGAAATCCATTTTCGAGTGTTGTGTTTGTAAAACATTCTTTTATCAATCAAGATTGAAGTTGTGTGTCTAGTGGATGTATATCAAATTGATCGAACCACTTAAATTCTTGTGTGCTCTGTTTTCTGTTCTCTGTTTTATATTCTTGTGAATTGCTATCTTTGTTGGATTGTTTGAGGTACTTGTTTCTCATCATTGTGTATCACATTATGCATAGTTTTTTAAACTTGATGTTGTTGGCTTGCCTATCAAACTGCAATGCACTCAAGTTGTATTTGAGCCTTAGCAACTTGTTTACTTCTTTAAGATCAGGTTTTATGGCATTAGTGTGTGGTTTGATGAGTCCTTGTTTGATCCACCTACCCATAGTACTCTTGCTGACATTTAATGTCCTACCTAGTCTTCTTATTGTACCTCTTTTCTCAAAGGGTATTCTCTTCATCATTTGAACATCTACTTGAACTTTTACCTTTACTTGAATGCCCATTTTCTTTGATGTGAACAAAATAGGAACTTCATCTAACATTTGTTATCTTGCAGCTTTCCAAGAGTACTGAATAGTTGATGGAGATATTGATGGAAATCAATATCAAATATTTAATTGGAAATTTATGCTTTTATTTAGGAGATTTGTTTTGATTTTGATTATATTTAGTATTTATATGTTTCTTATTCTCCAAGTATATTTCATATTATAAATAGATGAGTTCTAGAATGTTATTAAGGAGTTGAACTGATTTGAATATAGATGGTTTTGTCTCTTCGGTTTATTATCGTCCACTCGGTTTATTATTGTCCCTTCGGTTTATTATTGTCCCTTCAGTTTATGTGTTCGTTGTTCTTGATCGTTAATAAGATCGAGGCTTGTGCTGCGTCAGTTGGTATCCCGAGATGGGAACGATGCCTCCCAAACGTCAAGATACATCCTCTTCCGACAATGTTACGCAGATCCGTCAACAAGTGAGATCTCTAGTCACAAAGATGGTCGCTCTAAGTATTCGACAAGAATAGTTGGCCATGCAACAACAAGAATTGATCGCCATCCTTCGTGTTCATCTTCCCGGTTTCGGTGGCAAATATAACAGTCCCCCCATATACGACGACGGCATTGCTCCCTTCTACGAGGAATTTGTGTGTGATGACGATGGGTATGATGGCCCTCCGATATTTGATGAGTACGACGATGACAGTCCGCAAGAAAAATTAGTGAGGGATGACGAGGACCCTTCTTTGATCATCCAATTAGCATGTTTCCCTCGTCAACAACCGGATAGTCCTACTCTACGTCCATCGATATTCCAGTCATCTTGCACAATGGGTGGCAAGATATGTCAATTTTTAGGCGATTCGGATACTTGCGAGCATGTTGTTGCTGAGGTTGCAGTCTATAATACGTGGTCATGCTTGCGACGGTCACCCATTTTGGTGTCTTTTATGATTGGTTCGTCTTACAAGATGTCTATTGGTTGCATCTTGTCGTGTTGGTTTTCTTGCATGTTAATCTGAATACCTAGCAGCTACCTCAATATTATTAGGGAGTTGAATTGATTTGAATATAGATTGTTTTGTCCCTTCGGTTTATTATCGTCCCTTTGATTTATTATTGTCCATTCGGTTTATTATCGTCCCTTCAGTTTATGTGTTCGTTGTTCTTGATCGTTAATAAGATCGAGGCTTGCTCTACGTCAATAGTCTTCCTACTTACTCCAAATGATGCATCTACTTCTTTCACCTTGCCATTATGCACAACTCCGTTTATGTTGTTAGCAATGAGGAATTGGCATATCAAGTTTATGTCTGATGGAGAAAGATCAGGTGCTCTTTTATTGTTTGTCATGTTTTGTGAATTTATGGATAATTGAATGTGTGTTACGTAGAAATGTGTATTTATTGAACACTTAAAGCCTGGAAGTTGAAGGGATTTAGACTAGTGTATTAGTGGAGGGAAAATTTCCCTCATTTATTGAGGCTGTAATTTTGGTTTTATTTGCAATATGTAATAGTGGAGGGAAAAAAATCCCCCCATTTTTTATTGTAATTCAGGCTGGTTGGACTGTTGTAATAATGGAGGGAAAAAACACCCGAGCCTTCTGCTCCTGAATCATCATCTAGCTCCACTGAAGAAGATGAAAATGAGGTACTGTTTTCTTCTGATGATAGAAATAGTGATTCAGATGAAGATTACCATGATAATACAAGCATCCAGTATAGAACCATTAGAAATAGACAAATTCTGAGTGAGAGATTGATTAAGGTACCGGACTTTGAGGAAATGAACTTGATTGAATGGTTTAGAGAAAGGTCCTTACTTTATGCTCTGCAATTTGCTTGCCCATACATTGTTGATTGGATATTTGAGTTATATGTTAATGTGTATGCGCATGCTGGTGATCCCAACTCAACTAGATATGGACAAGTTTAGTTAAGAGGAAACAAGTTGATGATTACTCCTAGGATGATTAATATTTTGCTTAAAACTAAGATAATGGAGGATCCAGTAGTTACAGATAATGATGTTATGATCAGTATTTTGACTGGGGGAGTAATCACTAGGTGGAGAAAGAGAATTTTAGCTTCTAAATTGACTAGTCTTATTCTGTGCTGCATAAATTGGTGTGTTTTAACTAGTTGCCTACAACAAACAACACCACCCTCACACTAGAACAAGTTGTACTTATGTACAAAATAGGTCATTTGAAAAGATTCAACCTGGGACAAGTTATCTTTACAAATATAATGGCATTCAAGTCTGATATGTCTGGAAGAGGCATACTACCTTACCCCTGCCTTTTGTATTAGTTTCTGCTTGATAAGGCCTTTGACAGATCAGAGAAGGAAGTGGTCAGTAATTACATACCTGGGTTCAGCATATCAAACCAATTCAGAGTTGTAGGGGAAAGGGTGGTAGACCTCCCTTTGAGAAGAAATGATGATGGTGCAGGCCCAAGTTTAGCTCCCAGTGTTCTAGTAAATGATCTCATCCACAATACCACACTGCCTACAGAAGGAGCTGGCTCCTCTGTTTATATATCTTCCCATTATATCATAAGGCAGATTGACATTTTGCAGGGATCCGTTACTAATCTGCAGAGTTCTGTGGAGGATCTTCTCATTCAAAAGAAATTTCGGATGGATCTTCTTTCCATTTCAACAGGGGGAGTAGCTGATTGTTCCCACAACCAACAGTCCACTAACATTGTTCCTCCATCTGTAGATGAATCAACTGTTGTTCTTGACAGAGCTGATGGAGTTGCTGCTGACACTGAAAAGAGGGAGGATGACCGGGATATCCAGGATCGGTATGGTGATCTGGATAAATGAAAAGCTTGTAGATAGGGGCAGAACTTACATTATGGGGGAGTCTGTGCAGATTATGAAGATGCAGCTGAAATACTTTCAGCCCAATCCTTTCACATATGTTATTTCAGTTCCTTCTCTGTTGTAAAAGATTTGTATTTATGTTTTATTTATTTCCTAAACTCTATTATTTACTTTTGTAATTATTTAGGATTTCCCTTTTTGCACAAGTTATTTAAATCTAAACAAGTTTTTTTTTGGTTTAAATGTTGTTTTATAAATTTGATCTAATACAACTACTAATTCAATTTATGTTGAAGTATCAATTGTGTTAAATTCTTATTCAATATGTCTGTTGTGTGAACATCAGTAGTGTTGATGTTGAAATGTCAAATTTGGGGAGATTGTTGATGTTGATATAAGTGTTTTATTTAATGATCCAACACTAACAACCGAGTGTTGTATTTAAGGTTCCCAACACTTATAACAGCATCAGAATTTTCCCTTCCTTTTCTCACTAACTCCGATCTTACACTTGTTGTCTAGTAATGTCCCCAGGGCAGTTAGAAGTCGTGGGCAACACCAGGTCATGCAACTGTGTGGGAGTGAGAAGTTATTAGGCATAATATAACAAGTCCTATATTTAAGGAGCAGTGGAGAGAAGTTATTATAACCGCTTAATCTCACGGCTGTCATGATCATAGGAGTTGAAGGCAGTTCATCCATGAAGCCTATAAATACCGTAGTTACCTCAACATAAGATACACAAGAAGAAAAGTTGAATTCGATTACTAGTCTATAGAACGCTTTATACGCTTTTAGTTAGGAACAAGGATGAAAATATCGCGAAATATCGCGGATATATCGCAAATTTAGATATTGCAATATGGATATTGGGGTCTAATGTATTTTTTTCCGAGTATTTTTTTTGACAAAGTGGGATAACTCAAGTGCTTAGAGCACCACTACCTAGGCCTTAGGTCCTGGGTTCGAGTCATGGGGAGGGGGAAAAGGGATGGGTATTTAACTTGTAATAAAAAAAAATGTATTTTTTTCCGAGTATCGCGCATATATCGCTAAATATCGATATCGTTCAAACGTAGCGTAAAATTGGACAGAAATCGGGATATATCGCAAGATATCGCACAATATCACAAAATCTGAAAAAATAGCAAACTTATTTGAAAATTTATTTTTATATGTACAAAATTATACATTTTATTTTATTTTTAATAGTGCAAGAGAATATAATCTCAATTCATCTCATATATTTAGTAGTTTTTAAACATATAAATTACACGTGCATAACTATATCCTAAATTACTATAATGTGATGAGTTAGTATGAATGTTGTTTGGACAAATATGTCATTTCACCTACTATATGTGAACCCATATGTTATCATTTTGATATTAATTGTATTTATCCTGTATATTTATTTAATCATTTTGTATTGTATTATGTTGTCAATTAGATTTCATCAGCCAGTATTTAATTGTATTTTATTAATGTTGTTTGGACAAAAATGTCATTTCACCTACTATATTTGAACTCATATGTCATCATTTTGATATTAATTGTATTTCATCATGTATATTTAATCATTTTATATTGTATTATGCTGTCAATTAGTTTTCGTCAGCCAACATTTATATAATTTATTATCTATATGTTTGTTTTAAACATATAATTTTAATGACTTTCGAATGGAATACATGTATAATAGTATGTTTTAATAATCCATAAAATTTCATGTTAAATTTCCAAGATTTTAATAAGATTTCCATCATTTTTTCAATTTTTTTTGCGATATCGATATATCCCGCGATATATCCGTAATATTAAGGTTGTGATATTTGTTGCGATAGCGATATTTTCATCCTTGGTTAGGAAAACACTTGTTTCTTCTTGTAGATTTTCACACTATTGTAAACCCGAATAGTAGAATGTTTAATCATGGTCTTATTTACTAGGTTATATGCATAGATCTATGAGGGAGATAATTTTGTAGGATCTAGTAAATTATTTACACTTATTATAGTGTTATTGTACACCTCTAAGAGGTTGTAATCCGTTTCACATATTTTTATATAGTGAACAGTGTAGATTATTTTATAATCTACACAAATTTTGAATACTTCCATTTTTATATAGTGAACAGTGCAATTTAATTTCCGCTGCATAGTGTTGTCTGGACAGTGCCAACACGACAGACAACATCTCTGATTTCGCACGCACACACACTTTCAGTTGGTATCAGAGCCAACTACTTGATACACTAAGTAGAGATTCTGCTTAGAGTGTGTAATTCTGAAATGGAGTATCCACTTTCGCCCGCACTAAAGCCTTCTATTCTAGATTGCACGAATTATGCCTTCTGAAAACCAAAGATGAGAATGTACATCAAATCCATTGATTAACGAGCCTGGAGGAGTGTTCTTGCTGGTTGGACTCAACCAAGAACTACGGCGGATGAATACAATGAAGTTAGGATCAAGAGAGGGCTCGACTGGACTAATGATGAAATCACAGTAGCTAGCTACAATTCAAAAGCGTTGAATGCAATCTTCACCTCAACTGATGCTTCAATGTTTAAGATCATCTCAAATTGCATATCTTTGAAGGATGCATGGGATCGTCTTCAAGAACATTGTGAAGGATCGGATAGTGTTCGTAGGACCAGGCTTCGTATGTTTGGAACCAAGTTCGAGAATCTGAGGATGAAAGAGCACGAAACCATCTCATCCTACAATGAAAGGCTGACTGAGATTTCAAATGAAGCTCACTCTCTTGGAGATCCAATACCTAATACAAGGTTAGTACATAAAATTCTTAGATCAGTTCCTAAACGTTTTAAACCTAAGATATGTGTTATAAAAGAAGCTAAGGATACTGATGTGTTAAGTCAAAATGAATTGATTGGTATTTTGAAAACTTATGAAATGAATATTTCTGAAAAGACTGATAATGATAAGAAAATGCTTGTTTTCAAAGGTGATGCCTCATCATCCACATCATCAGTTTCTGGAGAGTCTCCTTATGTTACTGAAATTGAATCTGATGAAGATGATATTGAGGAATGTTTCAATAATCCTGATTACATGGAATTTATTACTAAACAGTTTAAAACTTTTTTGATAAATAAGAACAACAAGTTTCAATATTCAACCTAAGGTTCAGATTAATAACACTCAACAATTGCCTATTAGGAAGAATACTTTTAACCCTTCTAGACAATTGGAAAGAGGTAACATGTTTAGATCTGATCAAGATTATAGAAAGAATGTTAAATGTGATGCATGTTGTGGATATGGTCATTATGCTAATGAATGTGCCAAAACCATACTAAAAAAGAAACTTAATTTCAGTGCTACTTTAAGTGATGAGTCTGATGTTGAACATGATTCTGAAAAAGATTATGAAAAAGCTTTCTCTGCAAGAATTTAATATGATGATACTTTTGATGATGACCTGGATGATTATTACGATGTGAAGAAAAATGAGTCATCATTTAAGACATAACAGAGTAATAAAACTCCAGAATTTAACTGTTTCGCATGTTCTGTTTCAGAAACAGGTACATCAAGAACATGATTATCTAAAAGAGATGTTGACATTCAAGACTTGTCTAACACTGTTTTCAAACTAGAAAGTCTTTTAACTAAGAAGGATAAATAAATTTCTAAACTTAAAGACAGACTAGAAGTGTCTATTCTTGATTTTAAGAAATATTCTTATGAAAAACCTTTAACAAATGAAAAAGTTTTCAAAATATCTTCTGAAACTGAAAAACTTAACCACATAGTTAAGTCTCTGAACTTTGAAAATTCTGACCTGAGAGAATCTATTACCAAGCTTGAAGGTATTCTAACAAGAAAAGATATTGAAATATCTAAACTTGAAGATAGATTGAAGGAAGCCTCACT
This sequence comes from Galeopsis tetrahit, assembly GCA_963675135.1. Taxonomy (NCBI): domain Eukaryota; kingdom Viridiplantae; phylum Streptophyta; class Magnoliopsida; order Lamiales; family Lamiaceae; genus Galeopsis; species Galeopsis tetrahit. The sequence goes on along the minus strand of OY776119.1, from coordinate 33,060,304 downwards.
GAGCTTTAAAAGGTTTTCTGAAGGAAAGATGAAACTGGAAGACTCTCTTATGACCAACAACTCAAGAAGAACAGGTATTGGCTACCAAGGTAAAAATTCCAAAAATTCTGAACATAAGAAACCTATTGTTTTTGTAAAAGATAAAGTGAATTACAATCCTAGTGTTTCTGCTAAGACTCGGATCAATATAAAAGATGTGGTTTGCCATTACTGTTTTAAAAAGGGTCATAAAAGTCCTCAATGTTTGAAAAAGAAAAATTATCTAAAACTTCTGCATTGCCTGAAATTACTCAACATTCAAGATCACATAGTAATAATTCTGTGTGGATTCCAAAAGAAAATACTTCTTGCAATGTTGTACATATGTCTCTAAACACATTGAATTATGGTACTTTGACATTGGTTGTTCTAAACACATGACAGGTCAACTTGATTATCTTTCTGATTATACAGCTTATAATGGTGGAAATGTCACTTATGGTGGTGGATCTAAAGGAAAATTTATTGGTAAAGGGATGACTTGAATGAATTTTAGTCACTATGTTTTGACTAACTACTTCCCCTCAAGCATAAGGGTTCGTAGTAGTAATGGAAGTATTCGACCAAGTAGTATCGACCTAGGAGGTGGGTTTATGCAATGGATCCCTAGAGTTTTGTGTCGTCATAACTAATGTAGCTACGGTTTCGGGTTGTTGGATTTCGAGAATAAAGCTAAGTTACTACCAAACTTCAAGAAATTAAATCAAACACCAACCTAGAAAATAACAAGTAATTTAAACTACTAAATGTAAGTGAATGACTAATAAAAGAAATTAACACAACTTGAGAAGGAAAATTACTATCAAAGCAAGAAATTGACAATTAAAACAAAGAACAACTACGAATATAATTCGAAGAAGTGCAAGGGTGAGAGAATGCTTCGGGTGTTCTCTACCTAGTGAAATTAAAAAGAATTGTCTTTACTTTGTTAATGCTTAAATGAAGTTTTGTTAAGAGCACCTAAATGCTAGGATGACAACCATTTCCCTTCAGGTAATATAGCCTTAAATCTAAGGTTTTCCCAAACCCGGTAATAAGGTTTTCTTCCTAATCATCACCAACCACTCAAACAACCATTCAAGTAATTAATGTCCTTTAATGGGGTTCTAATACGATTAACTCTCTCTCGACGAATTAAAAGTATAACTAACACATTTTCATACCAACAACTCACACCATAAATATAAACATATCCATGTAACTCTCGTCCACGCTAAACATGCATCTAAATATGGATTAATAGAAGTTAACACATAAAGTACCAATAATTCCCAATAAAAGTAGCAATAAACCTAATATCAACAATAACAAAGCTCAAACAATTTCAAACTTAATATTCACATGGTTTTAGAACACCCAAAGCATAAATGAACTTAGCCCATGGTGTTTTGAGAAACACCCGTGGACAAAACAACAATAGAGAATGAAATAAACATCAAACTTGTATTTAAATATCAAAAGAGAGTATGGTTTGAAGTCACCTTGTTGTTTCTTCAAAATACATAGCTATTACAAAAGAGTAGAGCCTTGTTCTTCAAAAACCTATGCTAAGTATTCTACTTGAAGCTAAACTAAGAATTGAAAGTGCAATACATGTGGAAAATGGGGTTAGGATGAACTAGGGTTAATGAGTTGTAATAAATGAGGCCAAAGACTCCTTTTCAAACTGAGTTTGAAGCTATTTAAAGCTTCCAAGAGTGTGTGAGACAAAAATTATGGGTCCTTGAAGTTCTTCAAAATTCGCGACATTTCACAATAAACGTAAGTTCAAACGGTCAACCGAGTGACTCCAAACGACCGGCCGAGTGAAATTGAAAATCAGAACCAAACTGGGTTCCAGATCCCAAACGGGTGCCAGTGTGGGCTCACTCGACCGCCAGTAGGAGTGCTAAAAAAAAACCGGACCGGAAAAAAGACCGAAACCGGTCCGGACCGGAACCGGACCGACCGGTTAGATTCCAGTCCGGTCTCCGGTCCGGGAAATTTTGGATTCCGGTCTTCCGGTCCGGACCGGTTTGGACCGGAATTTTTTTTTTTTTTTTATATTTTTTTACTAATGCACTCTCAATTATTTTTCAAAACCAAGTAATGTGTCGAGATCTTATTACATTTTTTACAAATATATAATTTAACAAACATATTTAATTTATTTTTAGGGTCAAAAGATCATTAATAACAATGTAAATAAAATTCACATTGACGTAATGAAGAGCAAACACTTTAATTTTCATACAAAAATTCATCAATCTTGTTCTTGCTTCCATAAATTTAAAAAAAAAATTAAAAAAAATAAATAATAATTCCGGTCCAAACCGGTCCCGGTCCGGTCCGGTTTTGGACCGGTGCACACCCCTAACCGCCAGTGTGAAATAAACTCACTCGACCGCCAGTGTGAGATTAGTTCACTCGGCCACTAGTGTGAGGTCACTCGGCCACCAGTGTGAGGTCACTCGGCCGCCAGTGTGAGATTAGTTCACTCGGCCGCCAGTGTGAGATAAGTTTCCTCGAATGTTTCTGGAACTCGACCTCACTCGGCTGCCAGTGTGGTTTCTGCATGTTGGACTTTTTCTTCTCTTTTTCTCGGCTTTCCTTGCTCATCCTCCAACCGAACTTCAATTCTATGTGCCAATGCTCATTTTTCCTCTAAAATTGACCATTTCACCTTGTTTCCTACACTTTGAACACATTTCTTGACAACAAGGTTAGTTGCATGATTTTTATCAATTACGCCCAAAATCACATCAAAATGCTACGATAATATAGCAATAATGAGCACAAATACGAGCAATCTCACACCCAATCAACCCCCCCCCCCCCCCCCCAAACTTAGAGATTTTCTTGTCCCCAAGCAAAGAAAAAGAAAAACAAAGGAGGGTGATTGTGAAGGATTTATGAATGGATACAATGCATAGTATAGGCATGATCAAGCAATCCCTCCTATGAATGGTTCATCAGCACATGCAATTTTCTACCACTTTCAAGACATAATGTGATCCAAGCTAAAACGAATTCAACACTTGATTCACCACTCCCTCAAAGAAGTGTTTCTCTCAACACACAAGTGTATAATGGACATGTAAGCTCTCAAATGCCAATCCACGAAAAACACAAAGACCATAGGCTTGCTCCTCAACTCAATTCTCTACCAATTATATAGGCATCAATTGTCAATCAAAGAGGTCGTTCAAAGGTTGTAATGTAGGCTATTTGGAATGGGTGGGATGAATTTGGAATTAGTGACTCATTCAACTTGTAGAACAACAAATGTTGATATTTCTTTCATACTTCATTCAACTCTCACACAACATTGCTCTCTTTCTTTTCTTTTCACTCAAAATTTACTTCACCCTCACAACCTTGGAGCCATTTTTTCTTCACTTTTGTTCTATGAGCTTTTGGGACTATTGTTTTCCCTTTTGTTTTTCACATTAAGCATGAACTCATTATTTCTTCCTTTTCTTTTCAACCCTTTTCTTTTTCACCTCTTTTTTTTTTTTTTTTTTCACTTTGATCAATATAAACCACTCACTTGAATTTCCTCACCAATTCAACCAACATTGAAGCTCTACAAATTATTAGGACAATTATGCTCAAAAGATGTGGTTTAATGGTGACATTTGGTAGCTTGCCAAATAAAATTGGTTTTACGGCTCAACGGGGCTAACTACGGAAATGTATCATTTGGTGGGATTTAATTGGCCAAGTGACTTAAATTTCAAAGAACGCCTCTATCATTTTGACAATATCCTCATAAATCAAGTGTCAAACAAGTCAAAGAGAAAATTCTAGCATGCATAGTCCGTGGACAACCCACTCAAGAAAAAGTGAACCGGATTGATGTTTCGATTCAAGAAGGCTCAAGTCTTACCGGCTCAATGTGGTAAACTCAAGTGTTTTCCTAAGCCTAGCTCTTCATACAAAATGCAATCAAATGATAGACTCATACAAGCATCGATTTCCCACTCATTAAGGAACATCACAAGATCACCTAAAGTAAACTCATGCATCCATCAACAAATTCTCCAAATCAACAAAAAATTAGCCCCTAATTCATGTAAATTATGCAATGTAGCTCTCAAAACAACCAAAAAAAAAACTCAATATAATCAACAATTCTCATATCAATCAAACCAAATCATTCAAGCAATAGACTAATGTAGAACGGTGCAAATGAAATTGTAAAAACGACCACACCCCCCCCCCCAAACATAGACGGATATGGACTTCTATGTGAGGAGAAAGGATACAATGAAGAAAGATGGAATGATGTATGGTGCAAACTCAAAGGTAAACACTCATTTCCAAACTTAGACTTTGCTAAGCAAATCTTTAACGTCCTATGCCGGACGGAACTAAAAAAATTCAAAATTCTATTTCGATCTCGGTATTTGACAATCTTTCTTTGAATGGAAGATGATAGTGTTTCACATTATGCTCATCGGTGATGAAAAGATCATCTTCCTTACTTGGCAACTCAAGATTTCCTTCAAAGCTCGCTTTCTTCATAACCAACGTGTTACGTCCCTTGAGCTTCAACTTTCTAAGAATTTTTATCACTCCAAAGTTGCACCATATTACCTCATCTCCAATTTCAAATCTTTTTTCAATGTTTATCTCCTTTGAACTCTCTCTTCTTTCCTCTTCATCATCTCTTGATTCAAGCAACTTACCAAATTTCTTTTTCTTATCAATCCCCCCCAAACTTGAATGTTGCTCAAGTTTGGGTGTTTTCTTCCATTCTTTACCATCTCTAGGATCTTTCAATGGCACATTTGACAATTTCTCTAGCTCCGTTCCCTTACCTTTTTCAACACAAAGCTTGAGTGCTTTGATAGAGTGACATTCTTCATTATTTGGAGCATTTTTGATTGAGTCATACATGGAGAAAGTCACTTTCTCTTCATTTACCTCGAATGTTACCTCTCCCTTCTTCACATTAAGCTCAACTCCCGCCATTGCTAAAAATGGTCTTCCAAGAATAATAGGCACTTGTTCATCTTCCTCCATTTCTAGCACCACAAAGTCGGCGGGAAACACAAATTTATCCACTTTCACTAGAATATCCTCCACAATGCCCTTAGAAATTATGATCAACCGATCGCCAAGTTGAAGTGCAATTGAGGTAGGCTTCAACTCCCCCCTTGTAAGCTTTTTAAACAAAGATAGGGGCATCAAGTTAATGCTAGCCCCTAAATCACAAAGAGAATTCTTCTTGATCCCATTTCCAATACCACACATGATGATAAAACTACCCGGGTCCTTCATCTTTTGTGGCATGTTCTTTTGGAGCATAGCACTACACACCTTGTTGAATTTGATAAGCTCGGGTTCGTCAATCCTTCTCTTCTTCGAGAATAAGTCCTTGAGGAATTTTGCATAATTTGGCATTTGCTCCAAAGCATCGGAAAATGGAATATTGATGTGAAGTTGTTTGAAGACTTCAAGAAACTTAGCAAATTTTTCATCCAACTTCTTCTTCATGAATCTTTGAGGGAATGGTACCATTGTCCTCGGTACCCTCACTCATCACATGGTATGCTCTTTTCTTCATTAATCTTCTTCTCCTTCACCTTTTTCCACTTTGGTATTCTTTCTTCACCTTCATCTTTCTTTTGCTCTTTTGAATCCATCCCATTTTCTTCCTCATCTTCGGCTCTTCCCATCTCTCCCTCTTCACATTCTTCTTCAATTTCACATTTTTCCTTGACATCATCTTCTTCGGGTTGAGTGGGCATGGATGGACCCTCATATTTGGTGCCACTTCTAAGCTCTATTGCCTTGCAATGCTCTTTGGGGTTTATATCGGTTGTTGAGGGAAATTTTCCCTTCGTTTGTTGAGAGCCAATCGAAGTAGCCAATTGCCCAGGTTGAAATTCAATCCCTTCCATCCTCTTGTCATTGGCTTACATCCTTTTGTCACTTGCATCTATCTTTTTCATGATGAGTGCAAGAAGCTCATCGGTAGAAGATTTTCCTTCCCCATTAGGAAGCTTCGCCCCAGGATCAAATCTGGGTGGATATTGCATTGCACCTTTTGGGTTAGAATATGCCAAGTTGTCGTGCCTTCAGAAGTTTTGATTCCCTTGAAATGAGGTGGATGGCCCCCCTTGCATCGGTTGACCTGGATTGGGTTGGAGTGTTGAGGATTGACCACCTTGAAAATGACTTTGTTGAGGAGCTTGATATGGACGACCACTTTGAAAATTTTGTCGGTAGCTTCCTTGATATTGGGGTCGACCCATGTAGTTCACATCTTCAACTTGGTTTAGAGGAAGCTCACCTTGAACCATAGGTAATGAGCTCTCACGTGTTTGATTAGACGATAGAGCGTTCACCTTTTCAATCAAAGTGGTGACCATGGTCTTCACCGACTTCATTTCATTTACTTGGGCAACTCGATGTCTTCCTCCTCTATCAATCCTCATTTTAAAAGAATTGTTCGATATCCCCTCCATTATTTGCTTGATCTCTTCCGCCGACTTGAGCCATATCGAACCTCCGGCACAAGCATCCAAATGTTGTTGATCTTCTCCCATCAACCCACAAAAGAACCAACATGTAGTTTGCTCTATTGGGAAACCATGTTGAGGGCAAGTTATGAGTAGGTTGGTAAACCTTTCCCATGCTTCCTTGAGGGTCTCGTTAGCTCCTTGTGTGAATTGAGAGATGTTTTGCCTTGCTTCCATTACTTTTTAAGGTGGATAATACTTCAACAAAAATCTCTTCTTCAATTCTTCCCAACTTCTCACCTCTCCCGCCGGAATGCTCGTTTCCAACCAAGTTTTTGCCTTTCCGGAAAGTGTGAAAGGAAATAGCCTCAACTTCTTTGCATATTCGGACACACCATTTTGCTTGAGTGTGTCGGCTATCTCTAGAAATTGAGCCAAGTGCTCATTTGGATCTTCTTCAAAACCTTCCTCGGTCCTCCCTTCAAATTGCTTTTCTCTAAGCATTCTCAACAAAGAGGCATTTATTTCAAAATTATTGGCCTTGATATCCCATCATAATACTCCCTTTGTTGAGGCTCAAAGTACTCTCTCATGGGCCTCCCATGTTGTATTGGAGGTAGAGCGGATACTTCTTGAAGGAATGCACCTTGGGGTGGATGGTAAGGATAAGGTGGGGGATAGTACCCTTGAGGTGGTTGATAATATCCATGAGGATATTGTGGATAAGGATATGGTGGATAACCTTGGGGATACCCTCCTTGTTGGACATTAGGGGGATACCCTTGAGGTTGTCCACCATGGTGGCCTTGATTGAACACACCACCCATTTGAACATTAGGTGGGTGTTGCATGCCATTTCCTCCTCCTTCTTGTATTTGAACATCTCCTTGATGTTCAACTTGGAGATTCTCTTAGGTATTGATCTCGTCACTTTCATCATCTACCACGGCACCCGGCGGTTCATTTTGTCTATTCTCCGCCATTCTTCGATTTATTACTCGATTCCTTCTTGCGGTGGCTTCAATCTCAAGATTGATAGGTTCAATTTGTCCACCACGTGCTATTGTTATCATGCACCTATGAAAAATTGCAAGTATCAAATTCTTGAAAAAAAAAATAATAATAATAATAAAGCAAGTAATTGTAGCTAGCACTAGTATTCAACTAACTCTAAGTCTCACTTATAGCACTACGTCGCCTCCCCGGCAACGGCGCCATTGACTTGAATGAATTTTAGTCACTATGTTTTGACTAACTACTTCCCCTCAAGCATAAGGGTTCGTAGTAGTAATGGAAGTATTCGACCAAGTAGTATCGACCTAGGAGGTGGGTTTATGCAATGGATCCCTAGAGTTTTGTGTCGTCATAACTAATGTAGCTACGGTTTCGGGTTGTTGGATTTCGAGAATAAAGCTAAGTTACTACCAAACTTCAAGAAATTAAATCAAACACCAACCTAGAAAATAACAAGTAATTTAAACTACTAAATGTAAGTGAATGACTAATAAAAGAAATTAACACAACTTGAGAAGGAAAATTACTATCAAAGCAAGAAATTGACAATTAAAACAAAGAACAACTACGAATATAATTCGAAGAAGTGCAAGGGTGAGAGAATGCTTCGGGTGTTCTCTACCTAGTGAAATTAAAAAGAATTGTCTTTACTTTGTTAATGCTTAAATGAAGTTTTGTTAAGAGCACCTAAATGCTAGGATGACAACCATTTCCCTTCAGGTAATATAGCCTTAAATCTAAGGTTTTCCCAAACCCGGTAATAAGGTTTTCTTCCTAATCATCACCAACCACTCAAACAACCATTCAAGTAATTAATGTCCTTTAATGGGGTTCTAATACGATTAACTCTCTCTCGACGAATTAAAAGTATAACTAACACATTTTCATACCAACAACTCACACCATAAATATAAACATATCCATGTAACTCTCGTCCACGCTAAACATGCATCTAAATATGGATTAATAGAAGTTAACACATAAAGTACCAATAATTCCCAATAAAAGTAGCAATAAACCTAATATCAACAATAACAAAGCTCAAACAATTTCAAACTTAATATTCACATGGTTTTAGAACACCCAAAGCATAAATGAACTTAGCCCATGGTGTTTTGAGAAACACCCGTGGACAAAACAACAATAGAGAATGAAATAAACATCAAACTTGTATTTAAATATCAAAAGAGAGTATGGTTTGAAGTCACCTTGTTGTTTCTTCAAAATACATAGCTATTACAAAAGTGTAGAGCCTTGTTCTTCAAAAACCTATGCTAAGTATTCTACTTGAAGCTAAACTAAGAATTGAAAGTGCAATACATGTGGAAAATGGGGTTAGGATGAACTAGGGTTAATGAGTTGTAATAAATGAGGCCAAAGACTCCTTTTCAAACTGAGTTTGAAGCTATTTAAAGCTTCCAAGAGTGTGTGAGACAAAAATTATGGGTCCTTGAAGTTCTTCAAAATTCGCGACATTTCACAATAAACGTAAGTTCAAACGGTCAACCGAGTGACTCCAAACGACCGGCCGAGTGAAATTGAAAATCAGAACCAAACTGGGTTCCAGATCCCAAACGGGTGCCAGTGTGGGCTCACTCGACCGCCAGTAGGAGTGCTAAAAAAAAACCGGACCGGAAAAAAGACCGAAACCGGTCCGGACCGGAACCGGACCGACCGGTTAGATTCCAGTCCGATCTCCGGTCCGGGAAATTTTGGATTCCGGTCTTCCGGTCCGGACCGGTTTGGACCGGAATTTTTTTTTTTTTTTTTATATTTTTTTACTAATGCACTCTCAATTATTTTTCAAAACCAAGTAATGTGTCGAGATCTTATTACATTTTTTACAAATATATAATTTAACAAACATATTTAATTTATTTTTAGGGTCAAAAGATCATTAATAACAATGTAAATAAAATTCACATTGACGTAATGAAGAGCAAACACTTTAATTTTCATACAAAAATTCATCAATCTTGTTCTTGCTTCCATAAATTTAAAAAAAAAATTAAAAAAAATAAATAATAATTCCGGTCCAAACCGGTCCCGGTCCGGTCCGGTTTTGGACCGGTGCACACCCCTAACCGCCAGTGTGAAATAAACTCACTCGACCGCCAGTGTGAGATTAGTTCACTCGGCCACTAGTGTGAGGTCACTCGGCCACCAGTGTGAGGTCACTCGGCCGCCAGTGTGAGATTAGTTCACTCGGCCGCCAGTGTGAGATAAGTTTCCTCGAATGTTTCTGGAACTCGACCTCACTCGGCTGCCAGTGTGGTTTCTGCATGTTGGACTTTTTCTTCTCTTTTTCTCGGCTTTCCTTGCTCATCCTCCAACCGAACTTCAATTCTATGTGCCAATGCTCGTTTTTCCTCTAAAATTGACCATTTCACCTTGTTTCCTACACTTTGAACACATTTCTTGACAACAAGGTTAGTTGCATGATTTTTATCAATTACGCCCAAAATCACATCAAAATGCTACGATAATATAGCAATAATGAGCACAAATACGAGCAATCTCACACCCAATCAACCCCCCCCCCCCCAAACTTAGAGATTTTCTTGTCCCCAAGCAAAGAAAAAGAAAAACAAAGGAGGGTGATTGTGAAGGATTTATGAATGGATACAATGCATAGTATAGGCATGATCAAGCAATCCCTCCTATGAATGGTTCATCAGCACATGCAATTTTCTACCACTTTCAAGACATAATGTGATCCAAGCTAAAACGAATTCAACACTTGATTCACCACTCCCTCAAAGAAGTGTTTCTCTCAACACACAAGTGTATAAATGACATGTAAGCTCTCAAATGCCAATCCACGAAAAACACAAAGACCATAGGCTTGCTCCTCAACTCAATTCTCTACCAATTATATAGGCATCAATTGTCAATCAAAGAGGTCGTTCAAAGGTTGTAATGTAGGCTACTACAGGAAATCACACATTTCGTGACAAATATTTTTGCGACGACAAAAAAATCGTCACAATTTGACACTTAAACGCGACGAATTTTATTTTTCGTCATTAAAGTACTAGAAATTGTGACAAATTTTAAATTCGTCACCCTTTGTAATTTTTTTCGTCACAAATTTACATATTTCGTGACGATGTTAATGAATATGTAACAATAATAATATGTGACGATTTCAGTAATAAATGGTGACAAAATTCGACGTCGTGAAAAATATTTTTTCTTTACACTGCTAAACTTTCGTCACAATAATAATTGGTGACGATTTTAATGATAAATGATGACGATATTCGACGTCATATAAAATATATTTTCATGACGATATTATTTTTCGTCATTAATTGTTCAAAATATTTAGTGACAAAATATTTTCGCCACAATTGTAATTCGAGACGATTTTAATAATAATTGATGACGTTATTCGACGTCATATAAAATATGTTTTCATGACAATACTCTTTTTTGTCATTAATTATTCGAGTTATTTAGTGACAAAATATTTTCGTCACGAAAATTATTTGTGACGATTTTAATAATAATTGATGACGATATTCGACGTCACAACAACATATATTTTCATGACAATACTATTTTTCGTCATTAATTATTTGAGATATTTAGTGACAAAATATTTTCGTCACACTAATGATTGGTGACGATTTTCATAATAATTGATGACGACATTCGAGGTCATGAAAAATATATTTTCATGACGATTATTTTTCATCATTAATTATTCGAGATATTTAGTGGCAAAATGTTTTCGTCAAAAAATTAACAGGTGACGATTTTAATAATAATTGATGACGATATTCGAAGTCACAACAACATATATTTTCATGACAATACTATTTTTTGTCATTAATTATTCGAGATATTTAGTGACAGAATATTTTCGTCACACTAATATTTGGTGACGATTTTCATAATAATTGATGACGGCGTTTAACGTCATAAAAAATTTATTTTCATGACGATACTATTTTTTGTCATTAATTTATTCAAAATATTTATTGACAATATATTTTCGTCACAATAATAATTGATGACAATATTCAAGGTCATAAAACATAGAGGGGATGTTTTCAAACTCTACAAACTGCTTCCAGAATCACTTTTTTTAAAGCGGCCCAGCAGCCCTCTCACAGCTTTTACTTTTGAGAAGTGTTTTTAAGCTGTTTATAGAGTTTGCAAACACCCCCAATTTTTCATGATTATACTAATTTTTGTCATTAATTATTTAAAATGTTTAGTGACAATATTTTTTTACGATTATAAAAAGACGCCAAACATTGACACCCACCTTTTACTACCCTTATTAAATAAATATATATATCCACAGTTTATCGCCATTTAAAATTCACTCAATACATAAACTAACCCAATGGAATTCTATACACAAACTAACCCAATGGAAAGTCAATCTCTTTTCTATGTAGAAAAGTAACATCTTTTCACTTTCATACATACAGTGATTAATCTTAGTGATGATCTAGAAACAAAAGTTATGGTGAACACAATAAATTCCCAACAAATGGTGTGTATTTTCTTCCCTTTTTTTGTAGTTTTGTAGTTCTCTTATCGTGTCTTTTTATTAAGTTTGAATTGTTTAATTTCTATAAATAATGAAAATACATTTACAAAGAATCCCCCATTGTTTGTCACTCATGTACCATATAGAAAAAAATTGTTCTAACTAATTTGTATATTAAAATAATGTCAAATAACTTCATTTCATCCATTGTTTGACACTTATTATCCACAAACTTAAACAAACATAGAGAAGATACATAGCTATTTAGTATCATTTCAGCCCAAACATATACCAAACACTAGAGATATGAACAAAAATCTAATTTGACTTCAATTAATTTGACCAATCCCACTGTCCACTTGCAGGTGTCTCGTTTAAATAAAAGTAGCCTCTCATAGAAAATTCAAGGGTACTAGTAGATAAAACCTTAAATACACTATATCCCCACATTCAATAATTATATAATTAGAGAAAATAACAGAGCAGTAAATCCCAACAACTGATAGTGACAACTACTTTCATATTCTCCCTATCGTGTACAATAAAATAAATTATAGAATCCTTGGATATCTAATCCAAGCTAACTATTAATTAATCAAACTTTGATCTTTGTTTTCTTGAATAGTAGAAAGGAAAGTTAACATTACTTTGTTATCACAGTGTCTTATAACCTATTTCGTCAAATTACCACAACACAAGAAATATTCTTCCCTAACCAAAGCTTGAGCAGCTAGATTCAAGAACAATTTTGTCTTCAATGTGGCAAATTTAAGGAAAATAGACATATAAGAAACAATTATTGTACTATCTTTATAATGTTAGAAAATTAGTTAATTAATTACCTTAAATGGTTTATGATGAGAGAATTTTCCTTCCAATCTGTATTCATGGCAAACCCAATTGGATTTTTCGCCTTCGAGAGCTCTCCTATTTTCTTCATTCCGAAAAGATTTTTCCCCCAAAGACTTTCCTAACACTTAAAACCGGTAACTTTCCAGTAACCATTTAACTAATTTGATGGCAGTGGGATTTTAGGGCGCCTCTTACTTCTTCCCAATCATCACAAATACTCATCTTGAAATGAAAGAAGAATTTTTTTTTCACCCAATTGGATTTTCGACTTATTTTATGGTGGTTTTCTAGTAACCGACAGCGATGGCCAAGTTCATTATGAGACTGGTGGGGTAATTCTTATCCATAACACATATTACAACTAACCTTCATTCCTTTTGTATAGAGCACGTGATCTGCAAGACCTTAATTAAGAATAGTCAATTCAGACTTGACGAATTCCTGTAGCCGTTGAATTTTTTTCCTCCTACGCCATTGTTTCCAGGACCAAGCACAAGGATATATGAGGACTGAAAGTATGATATGCACTGACCATTCTCACCATTCATATGGTGCAACATATTTGATCTCATCAATTAAAAGATTCTTCACATCTGCAATGCCAAAACAAAATGGATGGTGATCATAGAAATCTTGGACAAGAAAGAAAAAATATATTGAGTCCAAAAAATATAAATGCAAGAAAACCCATTACAGAACAGACCTTCAATCTCAAATAAATGTACAAACTTTATTGGTGTTATATTATAAAAGAAAACTGAAAATAGGGGGAGCCACATCCCGGACGGAAATACAAAATAAAAGGCCCAAAAGCCCACACGACTAAAAGAATGAGTAATGAGCTAAGCAAAAATCAAAATCCGCTAATCAGAAAGAGCTGCATGTGGGTTGTAACAAATACCAAAGCAATCTACCAAATAGAATCTCAAAACAAAAGCTTACATTACATTTTAACAGAAAACATCTTTAAAACCTAGGCTACTTACCAAACTAAGCCATATATAAGCTTCCAAATTTGAAGTTGAATTTGAGGGTCATACTCCTGTAATAAGTATTCTTATTGAACATTCAATAAATATTCTCTTAAATTCATTTTGAGAAGTTTAACATAAGTCAATTTCAACACAAAGCTAATTGTGGATAAATTGTGCATTTTGAGAGTAATATGCCAACATGATGAAAACAGAGAGAGTATTGCTAATTTTTTTTATTCTAAATCTCATTCAGTGAATCTGCTGTAGAATTTCTATATAAATTCTAGAAAATTTACAACTTATAAGCATAGAGAAAGGAGACTTCCAAAAAAAAAAAAAAAAGAGAAGAAAACAAGAAACATGGCTAGTTTTACTTGGATTTACATTCCTTGGTATTCTTTGGGACTTCCAACATTCCCTTTAACATCGTGTATGTATATCATTTTCTTAGCTTAAATCAGGAATATAACAGCAGAGACATACCTGAGAATCTAAATTCCTCCTTAATCAAAGTTTGCTCTTAATTAGTCGAAGAATTATTAACACACTCCCTGTATATTGTATTTCTCAATTCTGCACACTCTAATCAAACGACTGCTCCTAAAAGATAGAAAAGAACATATTGAACAACCGAAAAAGGGAAGAGAAAGAGTAGCAATCAAAATGAACTCCATTTATTTTAATGGTATAAATCTCTTACTTTATTTTACAATTGTAAGCATTATTATCATGAAGAGTCTTAGATATGCCCCATTACAGCATAATAACGCAGCAGAAATATGAATAAATAAGTAAAACGCATAAAGCAAACTAGCATATCTTACACAACCTAAACTCCTATAATTAATCTGGACTTATAGTTCCAGTCCCTGAAATTGACAAAAGTGATCCTGGTAGATTTTATCTGCATCCAACTCCATAGCCTAGATTTAATCTCGTCCCCTAATTTGGTCTCCGTGATTTCTTCCTATTTAAAAAAAATTGAGTTCCTCCCATAGTTTTTAAAGGCGCAAGGCGCACAAAGGCGCAAGAGGGCTTCTAGCGCCCGAGGCGCAAGGCGCTAACCTTAGGCGCGCCTCTTGTACATTTTTACTAAACACTATTTATAATCATGTAAACACATTTCAAACATATTCTACCACATAAATCCACATAATACTACTAAAGGGCCATAAATAAACATTGAGTTCCACTTCCTCCTTTTCTAGATTGACCAAACAACACACTCCCACACCACTTATTTATCTTAATATGGCTCTCACAAAGGAGGTATTAGCTAAAACTGATCGAGATTCATAAGTACTCCGTATTTCTTAAGTTTAACCTTTTCATGGTGTAATAATCATTAGATTTTATTTATTTCAATTTTATTAATAGATCATAAATTATAATATATCCATTCAGATTATAATAGAGATCATACAAGAGTTTTCTATAACAAACAAAAATTAGACTGACACCAAATCTTCATTCAAAATAAATTTATTCTCCACATGATGGACACCATTGATCCATCCCCAGAAACAAACTTGTTATATTTGGATTTAAAATAGAAGTTATAACTACTAAAAAATAAAAGTTATAACTAGAACAACTACGTATTGTTATTCTTCACAATATCGATTTGTTTACAACAATTAGCGGATCAAGATCAGATTTTACGGAAAACCATTCATAGACCAAGACTCTGATTAGGTATATTATAATGATAAAATTAATGGGTTGTTATTATTTTTCCATTTATTAATATCTTGGGAAACTACCAAATTGCAGTTTTGTGTTTAGTGCAGCAATTCGGTTTCTCTGTTTCTTTTCGTGTTTATTAGTTCATTGCTCAAATTACCTTTATTTTATTACACTCTTTTCTATTGTATTTTCAAAAGAGTTGGGTTTAAACAAAGATTCAGAACGGCCGAACGACACCATTAATCTCTTCAAGAATTTAGTAAATATGTATCTAAATTAGCATTCTCAAAACAAATATACAATCAAGAGTTGACCAAAGATTCAGAACGGCGCAAAAGCAAGTAATCAACGAGACATGTGATCGCAAAATTAGAGAAAGAATAAGAAAAAACTTACACAGTCTGTGGATGCCCCGGGCGCAATTCTTCAAGAACACCGATTCAACAATCCCGGCTCATCAGCGCAGAACACAGCGATTGATGTGGGATTTAAGGATCAACGTGGGATTTGGGCTTTAAGGATCAGTGTGGGATTTGGGCTTTAAGGATCAGCGTGGGATTTAGGATTAGCGTCGTTTTTGCCGTAATATTTGGGATTAGGGATTTAGACTGTCAAATCCTTTTTCTCTAGAACGCCTTTTTTTCCCGGGAGAGCCAAATTTTCCCGCCAATGTTTTCCTTTATATGATAAAAAGAAAACTATTTATATCTATTTAAATAGCAGAAGTATGTATAATTTTGTTTGAGATTGTTTTATATTTATAAAAACATTCTTCACAAAATGTAATAATGTTATTATACAAAATTAGTATTGTGTAATATTTTAAAAAATATTAAAATATATACAATTAATAATATTTTTTCTCACAATCTTAACCTATAGTAAGACTTTGTATTTGTAACAATGACACTTTGTATAGTAGAAACTGTGATAATTTGTACTCGTAATAGTGTTATTTCATACATGTAAAAGTTATACTTCATGTTATAGAAACAATGATATTTCGTAATGATAACAATGATATTGCATATAGTAAAAATAGTTGGTCTGCTATGGACTCGAGTGCATGGTGTGCACCCTAGTCCATGTTGCACTTTTCAGTTTACTGACTTACACTTTTTATAAATGGTGTTGCACTTTTCAATTATTACTTATACAGTTTAATAATTGAAAAGTGCAACATCATTTACCAAAAAGTGTAAGTCAGTAAATTGAAAAGTGCACACGGACTAGGGTGCACAACATGCACTCGAGTGCATACTAGACTTTACCTAGTAAAAAATGTTATATTTCATACCCGTAACAGTTATAATTCGTATCTGTAATTTTTCACAGTTATTTGAAACAATTATACTTCTTCGTATATATAATTTTTCACAAATATTACTAATTATTTTTCAGTTCGTCTTACAATATTCATCATATCTTTAAAATTATTTCATGTATTAACAACAACAAAATAAAATCTCAGTCTATTATATTTATCACATCTTTAAAAATCTTCTAATTTTTACAAAAAATATATTTATACAAACATGAACGGGACAACATTATATGTCAATTGATATGGATCTTGGTTGA
This sequence comes from Galeopsis tetrahit, assembly GCA_963675135.1. Taxonomy (NCBI): domain Eukaryota; kingdom Viridiplantae; phylum Streptophyta; class Magnoliopsida; order Lamiales; family Lamiaceae; genus Galeopsis; species Galeopsis tetrahit. The sequence goes on along the minus strand of OY776119.1, from coordinate 33,043,202 downwards.
CTTTGAAACATAGCTGACTTGTGATATACAACAATTCAAACGATTCTCATATGATCTTCTCTTCTAGTTTCTTCAAGGTCTTCTTGGTAAGACAATCTTGTGGGTCTAAGTTTTCAAACATTGAACATACGCGTGTTGGCCATCATTCAGACAAGTATATATACAGTTTTACTAGTCATAGACTACTATATAATCAACTTGAAGACTTGTCAAAGATTGATAAATCAACTCTTGTTAATCCTATTGCATTGTGTTTTGACTAAATCATCAAAACTAATACAAAATTTTCAATAATAATTGTTAAGTCAAACTTAGTATTGAAAATCAAATTAAGATATTCAACACTTGATTTGAGTTCATTCAATGAAATGCGTTTTAACGCGCGATTCAACATAAACTTCAAATAAGCTCAAACAAACTTTTATATTTTGTAAAATTTTGAAAGTCGACTCGAGCTCGATAAGTTCTAACATTAAAATAAGTGTAAAAATATCACACTACCTAAGCTAGCTCGACTCTTATTCGACTTGATTAATATTTATTCAACTTCGACTCGATTAATCATAAAAAAAGATTAAACATAAGTTTCAAAATTCAATATATTTTAAATAAATTTGAATAATTGGGTATATTATTGGACATTTTCCACGTTTTCATATTTTTAATTACCCAGTTAATATTTACATCTTACCCATACTAATTAATTTATTAAATATATTACAGTTCTTTTGAAAATATAAAATATTTCTACTACACTAACCATAAAATAGTATATATTTAAAAATTTAGTGGCGGTGTTTTAATTATTTTATCTTATGCCCCTCGTTTGAAAGAAATATTTTATTTCATACACAATTAATTACGATCAAATTAAACAATAAATATTTTTGTTAGAAAATAATTTGGCGCTATTTTTTTTAATGGTCGTATTTCAATTTTGGAGAGGGGATTTTCAAGTTGATTTAAAAAAAAATCTAAAAAAATTTGAATTTACTTGAGGAAAAAGTATTCCCTACCATTTTATTCTCACACGTACTGAATAAAAAAACCCTACTTTTTGTGTGAACTCATAAGTCATAAATGCAACTGCAATGCCATCGTGTTAGAAAAAGTAGATGGCCTAGCAAGGTCGTTTAGTGCGGGCGTCACATCGTCTTTCCTCGCCTCTCTTGAGCGCGGCTTTATCGACGTCGATGGAAAAGACGAAGATGACATGGAGGCGCTCGATCGGCCTCTAAAATTCTCACTACGTATTCGCGTTTCGTTCCCAACGCCTCCCCTTTTTTCCTGATCGTGAAACTTCCTTCCTGATCGCTTGTTGGTTTGTTTCTGTAGAAGAATCATTTTTACTTTTATTATATATATATATATATATATATATATATATATATATATATATGTGTGTGTGAAATTCATCTCCTGATTGCTTGTTGATTTTAGGGATCTCTTTGATTTTGGGAATTTCTTTGATTTTGGGGATCTCTTTGATTTTGAGTATTATGCAGTTTAAACTCAACCAAAAACGAAAAGTTTGTATTGTGAATTTAGTCTAAATTGGAGATTAATTTGATCCCGAACTTGTGGAAATTATTAGGGAGTTTGAGAACAGGGCAACTAAAAATAAGAGAAGTATAAACCAATTCTGTCCAAAATTGGTAGGAGTATATTACGTACTAACAAAGAGGGTTCCACAACTTTTGTATTCAATTAGTTTTCTCCAAACAAGATGTTTCCTATACGTTCGGCTTTTTGTGTGCTGCCATTGATAAACTGTTGATCAAGGTAATGTTGTAACATTCCAACTGGTTACTTTGATGATAAATCAAACTTTAGTTATATATGTATTTCAAAGTTGTTGTCTATACAATCACTTTAATCTGTTGCTATAATTATATTATTTTAATATGTTGTAATACTTATCCTTTAGGACATATCCTATATTCTTTGTCAGTTTGGCTCCATCCAGTGGAAACACTCAATTATATATTCTCAAAGTTTGAAGAAGTGTTTCTGCCGAGAAGAGGCTTCTCGAGGAATTTCTTCAGTACAGGGTTTGTGTGGTTGCTTTTGAACTCACCTACATGAGGTTGCATACTAGAAGTGTTTATAATCGAAAATGCTTTTAAAGTCTATTTGAGAATATCTCGATCTTAAAAAAATATATATATATATGAGAGGTGTGAAGATTAGTGCATTATTTTGATTTGAGTAACTTATATTGTATATAGTCCTTCATTCACATATTTTGCTTTTTAACAGAACCATGGTGGGATGAACTTTGTCCGCGGTGTTGTTGGACCTTTCATTACAAGTTACAACAAACTGTGATTATGATGCTCTAATCTATGAGTATGGTATGTGATTCCCTAAGTATTTTTGGTTACATTACATTACCACATGTTCATTATCTTGGAAAAAATCAATTCACATAACATTTCGCTTACTTTAATTTAGTTATAAGTAGATGTTTTACTACAAGAATGCAATGACACTGAGGAAATGCTAATTTCACTTGGTTATTTACTAATGATCCTTGATTGTTTAAATATCAGAGTCACGTGTTTTCCTTGTCTATGTTGTTCTAGGACCTTCTGAGGCAGCTGAAATGGGGCCACTCGAAAGATGTACACTAGGCATTAAAATTTTGTAAAGAAGCAATGTCAGCAACTAATCCAAAAGCAACATCTCTTGGTTCAAATTTGGAGGTATAATGTCACCCCCTACCTCTTGTCAATTAGACGCAATGTTTCAGATGATGCTTCTAACCAATTGCAGATGGAACTACTTCAATCAAACGAAAAGTTGAAAGTATCTGAAATTTGTATTGGTGCACTCCAGGCAGAAGTGAGCAATATAAAAGGCACCTCGAAGAAACTTGTGAATTGATTGTCTGGTGAGAAGGGACAAGTCTTAGATTTAGGAGAATATTTTTTATATTTATATTTAATTTTGTTGCTTTTGACTTTTGGTACAATTTAGTTCATTGTATCTCTTATCTTATCATAAAATTTAAATTTATTTACCACTTTCAATTTAGTGGTTGATGTAATTATTTGTTTATTACTATAATTTAGTAATTAAATTAGTTCATCATGACAATAATTTTTGTCAATTATAAATATATTGAATTAATATTAGGTACGTATATTCAACTAAAATGACAATAAAAAAAGTAATTTCAAGATAAAAAATTATGACAAATGTCATTTTGTCACTAAATTATTACTATTTAATGACGAATTGCATTGTCATTATATATACATGCATATGACGACGATAAAAAATCGTTACAATAGTGTACTTTTTTTGTGACGAAATATTTAAAAGATGACGAAATATACATTGTCATTATATGTAATAATTTAGTGACAATTATCATATTCGTCACTTAATAATATTTTATTATGACAAAAATGATTTGTCATCATTTCTATACTATTTAGCGACTACAAATATTTTGTCACTAAATATTACCCTTTCATGACGCATTGTGTCGTCATTATATAGATACCTATAACAACAATTAAAATTTCGTCACTAACGTGAAACTCTTTGGTGACGAAGCATCTAAAATGTGACGAAATATTTTATCTAATTGTGACAATAATTTTGTCACTAATGTTCGAAAAAGTTGGAAGAAAATGAATAAATCGTCACTAAAAATTAATATATTAGTGACAATAAATAAAATCGTCATGTAAAGTTGAACTCTTTGATGACGAACTATATAATTTATGACAAAATAGTTAATCTAATTGTGATGAAATTTTTGTCATTAAAATTTGACAAAGTTGATAGGAAATGGATAATCGTCACAACAAATTAATATATTAGTGACGATAAATCAAATCGTCATTTATAGTTGAACTTTTAGTGACGAAAGACTATATTTAGTGACAAAATTCAATGTCAAACGTGACAATTTAATCGTCACCATAGATGAAACGTATAGCGACGGTGAACTTTAGCGTCACCAAAAGATGATTTTTTACGACGAATTCAAATAACGTCACATTTACCTAATGCGACGCACATACGGCGACGTTCTTTGCGACAGCAAAATTTCGTCACCAAACACATTTTGTGACGAAAAATGATGTTTTTATGACGAATTGTTGTCGTCACGATTTCTCAAATTTCCTGTAGTGGCTATTTGGAATGGGTGGGATGAATTTGGAATTAGTGACTCATTCAACTTGTAGAACAACAAATGTTGATATTTCTTTCATACTTCATTCAACTCTCACACAACATTGCTCTCTTTCTTTTCTTTTCACTCAAAATTTACTTCACCCTCACAACCTTGGAGCCATTTTTTCATCACTTTTGTTCTATGAGCTTTTGGGACTATTGTTTTCCCTTTTGTTTTTCACATTAAGCATGAACTCATTATTTCTTCCTTTTCTTTTCAACCCTTTTCTTTTTCACCTCTTTTTTTTTTTTTTCACTTTGATCAATATAAACCACTCACTTGAATTTCCTCACCAATTCAACCAACATTGAAGCTCTACAAATTATTAGGACAATTATGCTCAAAAGATGTGGTTTAATGGTGACATTTGGTAGCTTGCCAAATAAAATTGGTTTTACGGCTCAACGGGGCTAACTACGGAAATGTATCATTTGGTGGGATTTAATTGGCCAAGTGACTTAAATTTCAAAGAACGCCTCTATCATTTTGACAATATCCTCATAAATCAAGTGTCAAACAAGTCAAAGAGAAAATTCTAGCATGCATAGTCCGTGGACAACCCACTCAAGAAAAAGTGAACCGGATTGATGTTTCGATTCAAGAAGGCTCAAGTCTTACCGGCTCAATGTGGTAAACTCAAGTGTTTTCCTAAGCCTAGCTCTTCATACAAAATGCAATCAAATGATAGACTCATACAAGCATCGATTTCCCACTCATTAAGGAACATCACAAGATCACCTAAAGTAAACTCATGCATCCATCAACAAATTCTCCAAATCAACAAAAAATTAGCCCCTAATTCATGTAAATTATGCAATGTAGCTCTCAAAACAACCAAAAAAAAAACTCAATATAATCAACAATTCTCATATCAATCAAACCAAATCATTCAAGCAATAGACTAATGTAGAACGGTGCAAATGAAATTGTAAAAACGACCACACCCCCCCCCCCCCAAACATAGACGGATATGGACTTCTATATGAGGAGAAAGGATACAATGAAGAAAGATGGAATGATGTATGGTGCAAACTCAAAGGTAAACACTCATTTCCAAACTTAGACTTTGCTAAGCAAATCTTTAACGTCCTATGCCGGACGGAACTAAAAAAATTCAAAATTCTATTTCGATCTCGGTATTTGACAATCTTTCTTTGAATGGAAGATGATAGTGTTTCACATTATGCTCATCGGTGATGAAAAGATCATCTTCCTTACTTGGCAACTCAAGATTTCCTTCAAAGCTCGCTTTCTTCATAACCAACGTGTTACGTCCCTTGAGCTTCAACTTTCTAAGAATTTTTATCACTCCAAAGTTGCACCATATTACCTCATCTCCAATTTCAAATCTTTTTTCAATGTTTATCTCCTTTGAACTCTCTCTTCTTTCCTCTTCATCATCTCTTGATTCAAGCAACTTACCAAATTTCTTTTTCTTATCAATCCCCCCCAAACTTGAATGTTGCTCAAGTTTGGGTGTTTTCTTCCATTCTTTACCATCTCTAGGATCTTTCAATGGCACATTTGACAATTTCTCTAGCTCCGTTCCCTTACCTTTTTCAACACAAAGCTTGAGTGCTTTGATAGAGTGACATTCTTCATTATTTGGAGCATTTTTGATTGAGTCATACATGGAGAAAGTCACTTTCTCTTCATTTACCTCGAATGTTACCTCTCCCTTCTTCACATTAAGCTCAACTCCCGCCATTTCTAAAAATGGTCTTCCAAGAATAATAGGCACTTGTTCATCTTCCTCCATTTCTAGCACCACAAAGTCAGCGGGAAACACAAATTTATCCACTTTCACTAGAATATCCTCCACAATGCCCTTAGAAATTATGATCAACCGATCGCCAAGTTGAAGTGCAATTGAGGTAGGCTTCAACTCCCCCCTTGTAAGCTTTTTAAACAAAGATAGGGGCATCAAGTTAATGCTAGCCCCTAAATCACAAAGAGAATTCTTCTTGATCCCATTTCCAATACCACACATGATGATAAAACTACCCGGGTCCTTCATCTTTTGTGGCATGTTCTTTTGGAGCATAGCACTACACACCTTGTTGAATTTGATAAGCTCGGGTTCGTCAATCCTTCTCTTCTTCGAGAATAAGTCCTTGAGGAATTTTGCATAATTTGGCATTTGCTCCAAAGCATCGGAAAATGGAATATTGATGTGAAGTTGTTTGAAGACTTCAAGAAACTTAGCAAATTTTTCATCCAACTTCTTCTTCATGAATCTTTGAGGGAATGGTACCATTGTCCTCGGTACCCTCACTCATCACATGGTATGCTCTTTTCTTCATTAATCTTCTTCTCCTTCACCTTTTTCCACTTTGGTATTCTTTCTTCACCTTCATCTTTCTTTTGCTCTTTTGAATCCATCCCATTTTCTTCCTCATCTTCGGCTCTTCCCATCTCTCCCTCTTCACATTCTTCTTCAATTTCACATTTTTCCTTGACATCATCTTCTTCGGGTTGAGTGGGCATGGATGGACCCTCATATTTGGTGCCACTTCTAAGCTCTATTGCCTTGCAATGCTCTTTGGGGTTTATATCGGTTGTTGAGGGAAATTTTCCCTTCGTTTGTTGAGAGCCAATCGAAGTAGCCAATTGCCCAGGTTGAAATTCAATCCCTTCCATCCTCTTGTCATTGGCTTACATCCTTTTGTCACTTGCATCTATCTTTTTCATGATGAGTGCAAGAAGCTCATCGGTAGAAGATTTTCCTTCCCCATTAGGAAGCTTCGCCCCAGGATCAAATCTGGGTGGATATTGCATTGCACCTTTTGGGTTAGAATATGCCAAGTTGTCGTGCCTTCAGAAGTTTTGATTCCCTTGAAATGAGGTGGATGGCCCCCCTTGCATCGGTTGACCTGGATTGGGTTGGAGTGTTGAGGATTGACCACCTTGAAAATGACTTTGTTGAGGAGCTTGATATGGACGACCACTTTGAAAATTTTGTCGGTAGCTTCCTTGATATTGGGGTCGACCCATGTAGTTCACATCTTCAACTTGGTTTAGAGGAAGCTCACCTTGAACCATAGGTAATGAGCTCTCACGTGTTTGATTAGACGATAGAGCGTTCACCTTTTCAATCAAAGTGGTGACCATGGTCTTCACCGACTTCATTTCATTTACTTGGGCAACTCGATGTCTTCCTCCTCTATCAATCCTCATTTTAAAAGAATTGTTCGATATCCCCTCCATTATTTGCTTGATCTCTTCCGCCGACTTGAGCCATATCGAACCTCCGGCACAAGCATCCAAATGTTGTTGATCTTCTCCCATCAACCCACAAAAGAACCAACATGTAGTTTGCTCTATTGGGAAACCATGTTGAGGGCAAGTTATGAGTAGGTTGGTAAACCTTTCCCATGCTTCCTTGAGGGTCTCGTTAGCTCCTTGTGTGAATTGAGAGATGTTTTGCCTTGCTTCCATTACTTTTTAAGGTGGATAATACTTCAACAAAAATCTCTTCTTCAATTCTTCCCAACTTCTCACCTCTCCCGCCGGAATGCTCGTTTCCAACCAAGTTTTTGCCTTTCCGGAAAGTGTGAAAGGAAATAGCCTCAACTTCTTTGCATCTTCGGACACACCATTTTGCTTGAGTGTGTCGGCTATCTCTAGAAATTGAGCCAAGTGCTCATTTGGATCTTCTTCAAAACCTTCCTCGGTCCTCCCTTCAAATTGCTTTTCTCTAAGCATTCTCAACAAAGAGGCATTTATTTCAAAATTATTGGCCTTGATATCCCATCATAATACTCCCTTTGTTGAGGCTCAAAGTACTCTCTCATGGGCCTCCCATGTTGTATTGGAGGTAGAGCGGATACTTCTTGAAGGAATGCACCTTGGGGTGGATGGTAAGGATAAGGTGGGGGATAGTACCCTTGAGGTGGTTGATAATATCCATGAGGATATTGTGGATAAGGATATGGTGGATAACCTTGGGGATACCCTCCTTGTTGGACATTAGGGGGATACCCTTGAGGTTGTCCACCATGGTGGCCTTGATTGAACACACCACCCATTTGAACATTAGGTGGGTGTTGCATGCCATTTCCTCCTCCTTCTTGTATTTGAACATCTCCTTGATGTTCAACTTAGAGATTCTCTTAGGTATTGATCTCGTCACTTTCATCATCTACCACGGCACCCGGCGGTTCATTTTGTCTATTCTCCGCCATTCTTCGATTTATTACTCGATTCCTTCTTGCGGTGGCTTCAATCTCAAGATTGATAGGTTCAATTTGTCCACCACGTGCTATTGTTATCATGCACCTATGAAAAATTGCAAGTATCAAATTCTTGAAACAAAAAAAAAATAATAATAATAATAAAGCAAGTAATTGTAGCTAGCACTAGTATTCAACTAACTCTAAGTCTCACTTATAGCACTACGTCGCCTCCCCGGCAACGGCGCCATTGACTTGAATGAATTTTAGTCACTATGTTTTGACTAACTACTTCCCCTCAAGCATAAGGGTTCGTAGTAGTAATGGAAGTATTCGACCAAGTAGTATCGACCTAGGAGGTGGGTTTATGCAATGGATCCCTAGAGTTTTGTGTCGTCATAACTAATGTAGCTACGGTTTTGGGTTGTTGGATTTCGAGAATAAAGCTAAGTTACTACCAAACTTCAAGAAATTAAATCAAACACCAACCTAGAAAATAACAAGTAATTTAAACTACTAAATGTAAGTGAATGACTAATAAAAAAAATTAACACAACTTGAGAAGGAAAATTACTATCAAAGCAAGAAATTGACAATTAAAACAAAGAACAACTACGAATATAATTCGAAGAAGTGCAAGGGTGAGAGAATGCTTCGGGTGTTCTCTACCTAGTGAAATTAAAAAGAATTGTCTTTACTTTGTTAATGCTTAAATGAAGTTTTGTTAAGAGCACCTAAATGCTAGGATGACAACCATTTCCCTTCAGGTAATATAGCCTTAAATCTAAGGTTTTCCCAAACCCGGTAATAAGGTTTTCTTCCTAATCATCACCAACCACTCAAACAACCATTCAAGTAATTAATGTCCTTTAATGGGGTTCTAATACGATTAACTCTCTCTCGACGAATTAAAAGTATAACTAACACATTTTCATACCAACAACTCACACCATAAATATAAACATATCCATGTAACTCTCGTCTACGCTAAACATGCATCTAAATATGGATTAATAGAAGTTAACACATAAAGTACCAATAATTCCCAATAAAAGTAGCAATAAACCTAATATCAACAATAACAAAGCTCAAACAATTTCAAACTTAATATTCACATGGTTTTAGAACACCCAAAGCATAAATGAACTTAGCCCATGGTGTTTTGAGAAACACCCGTGGACAAAACAACAATAGAGAATGAAATAAACATCAAACTTGTATTTAAATATCAAAAGAGAGTATGGTTTGAAGTCACCTTGTTGTTTCTTCAAAATACATAGCTATTACAAAAGTGTAGAGCCTTGTTCTTCAAAAACCTATGCTAAGTATTCTACTTGAAGCTAAACTAAGAATTGAAAGTGCAATAAATGTGGAGAATGGGTTTAGGATGAACTATGGATAATGAGTTGTAATAAATGAGGCCAAAGACTCCTTTACAAACTGAGTTTGAAGCTATTCAAAGCTTCCAAAAGTGTGTGAGACGAAAATTAGCATTTGGATCCTTGAAGTTCTTCAAAATTCGCGACATTTCACAAAAAACGTAAGTTCAAACGGTCAACCGAGTGACTCCAAACGATCGGCCGAGTGAAATTTAAAATAAAAACCAAACTGGGTTCCAGATCCCAAACGGGTGCTAGTGTGGGCTCACTCGACCGCCAGTGTGAAATAAACTCACTCGACCGCCAGTGTGGGCTCACTCGACCGCCAGTGTCAGATTAGTTCACTCGGCCACCAGTGTGAGGTCACTCGGCCGCCAGTGTGAGATTATTTCACTCGGCCGCCAGTGTGAGATAAGTTTCCTCGAATGTTTTTGTAACTCGTCCTCACTCGGCCGCAAGTGTGGGCTCACTCGTCCGCCAGTGTAGTTTCTGCATGTTGGACTTTTTCTTCTCTTTTTCTCGGCTTTCCTTGCTCATCCTCCAACCGAACTTTAATTCCATGTGCCAATGCTCGTTTTTCCTCTAAAATTGACCATTTCACCTTGTTTCCTACACTTTGAATACATTTCTTGACAACAAGGTTAGTGGCACGATTTTTATCAATTACGCCCAAAATCACATCAAAATGCTACGATAATATAGCAATAATGAGCACAAATACGAGCAATCTCACACCCAATCAAGGGACATTAAATGTTCCTGGTTTTCCTAATTTATCTAATGTTCTACATGTTGATGGATTACTGGTCAATCTTATAATCATTAGTCAATTATGTGATGATGATTTGCATGTTAAATTTGACAAAAATTCATGTTATGTGCTAGACAAAGATTCTGAATGTATCATGATGGGAAACAGATCTGCTGATAATTGTTATCTCATAGAATCTAAACTCACATGCAATAAGGCTAAAATTTATGAGAGCACTTTGTGGCATCACAAACTGGGACATGCTAACTACAGATAACTTGATAAATTGATAAGATTAAAAGCTGTTACAGGTTTACCAGATCTGAGATTTTCAGACAAAAAGGAATGTGGACCTTGTCAAAAAGGCAAACAGGTAAAAGTGTCTCACAAAATGTTGGGACACTGCTCAACTAAACACTGCTTCGAATTGCTTCACATGGATCTTATGGGTCCTATAAAAACAGAAAGTATTGGAGGTAAGAGATATTCCTTAGTAGTGGTTAATGATTTTTCTAGATTTACATGGATTGAATTTTTAAAAGATAAATTTGAAACTTTCTCCATTTTCAAAATTTTGTACAAAAGATTTAAGAATGTTTTTAATTCTAAAGTATGCAAAATCAAGTCTGATCATGGAAGAGAATTTGAAAATAGTTTTTTTACTGAATTTTGTGAATCAAAAGGTATAATACAAGAGTTTTCATCACCTAAAACTCCTCAACAAAATGGCATAGTAGAAAGGAAGAATGGAACTCTTCAAGAAATGGCTATAGTCATGTTATGTTCTAAGAACCTATCCAAAAGGTTTTGGGCTGAAGCTCTTAACACTGCTTGTCATATTGCAAATAAAGTTTATATTAGAACAGATTCTACTAGAACTCCATATGAAATTCTGAACAATAGAAAGCCTAACCTTAAATATTTCCATGTTTTTGGTTGTGTTTGTTACATCTTGAATGACATTGATCAGTTACACAAGTTTGATTCAAAAAGTGACAAAGGGTTCTTTCTTGGTTACTCAAGAAATAGCAAAGCCTACAGAATCTACAACTTTAGGACTGATACTGTACAAGAATATGTAAATGTTGTTTTTGATGATGATACAAGTATTAAAGGAAACAGCATTGAAGATGAAGACATTTCAGATTTAATTGATGTTCCAATTAATACTGAAAAAGTTGAACAGGTTCAGAATGTTGAGAAGAATGATGACAAACTAGAGGAATCATATGATAATACAGATCCTGAAAATCTGTATAATCTCCAGAAATCACCTTCCATAAGGATTCAGAAGTATCACCTACATGATCAAATCATTGGTGAAACATCCACAGGTGTTCAAACCGGAAGAAGAATGGGTATGAACTCAAAGGATGTGGTAAGGTCTATATGTATGTCATCTATGTGTAGTAAAGTAAATCATGAATGCTATCACTCTATGATTGAACCTAAAATTGTTAAAGAAGCATTAGATGATGAGAATTGAGTTGAAGTTATGCATGAAGAATTAAATCAGTTTGTTAGGAATGATGTTTGGACATTAGTGCCTAGACCAGATCACAACTAAATGGATTTTTAAGAACAAGACTGATGAAATGGGAAACATTGTTCGAAATAAAGCTAGATTGGTTGCTCAAAGTTATACACAAGTAGAAGGTGTAGACTTTGATGAAACATTTGTTCCTGTTGCTAGAATAGAATCCATTAGGCTCTTACTTGCCATTGCATGTTGTATTGATATAAAATTGCACCAAATGGATGTTAAAGCCGCCTTCTTAAATGGTATTCTCATGGAAGAAGCCTATGTTGAACAACCAAAAGGTTTTGAAAACCCTGAATTTCCTGATCATGTCTTTAAACTGAAAAAGGTTATATATGGCTTGAAACAAGCACCTAAAGTATGGTATGAAAGACTAACTGATTTTCTAATTGGGTTTGGTTTTGTAAGAGGAGAAGCTGACAGAACACTGTTTATTAAACATGAGAAAAGTGTTATTATGATTGCTCAAATCTATGTTGATGATATAGTATTTGGTTCTACATGTGATAATATGCTCAAACTTTTTGTGAATCAAATGACATCTACTTTTGAAATGTCCATGGTTGGTGATTTAAATTACTTCTTAGGACTTCAAATTAAACAGCAAAAAGATAGGATTTTCATCTCACAAAGTAAGTATCCCAAGAATCTTGTGAAAATGTTTGGTTTAGAAAATGTTAAACACATGAAAACACATATAGGATCAACTCAGAAACTGAGTAAAGATAATGTTGGCCAGAATGTTGACCCAAAATTATACAGATTAATGATAGGCAGTCTTCTTTATTTGAGTTCCAGTAGACCTGATATTATGTTCAGTGTATGTCTATGTGCTAGATATCAATCTAACCCCAAAGAATCACACATGAATGTTGTTAAAAGAATCATTAAGTATGTTGCAGGGACATGTGATCTTGGTATTTGGTATATCAAAGATACAAAATGTACCTTGATTGGGTATAGTGATGCAGATTGGGCAGGTGATTGTGATGACAGGAAAAACACAAGTGGTGGTTGCTTTTATATGGGAAATAACTTGATCTCTTGGCACAGCAGAAAGCAAAACTGTGTGTCCCAATCCACAACTGAATCAAAATACATTGCAGAAGGGAGTTGTTGTACTCAATTATTATGGTTGCAAAAAATGTTTCATGATTATGGCTTACCTAGTGATGTCTTGACTGTGTACTATGATAATACAAGTGCTATAAATATTTCTAAAAATTCAGTACGTGCAACATTCATTAACAAATAATATAAGTATTAGACATCACTTCATTAGAGATCTTGTTGAAAAGGAAGTTGTTAAGTTGGAGTATATTTCTACTGAAACGCAATTGGTTGATATCTTTACCAAAGCTCTTGATGACAAGAGGTTTTCATCCCTTCGAAAATATCTTGGTTTGTGTAATATCTGAAAATATGATCAAGGGTGTTGTATCAAATGCGGTAGCATTTGAGACAACACTAAACTAAGTCTTTTAATTGTTTCATTGGTATAATTTTCGTAATTATTGAATTAATTTAATTCCTTATGATTGTATTTAGACTCTGAGTGACTTGTGTAAAATACTAAAGGGGCCTATACACCTCTCAAATGCTGAAAAAGAAAATCACATATTAGATGCTTTATAAATCACTGAGTAACTATGAGACACGGAGCTCACTACTACGATGATCTCTTTTCAAAAAGTGATATAAATTGCATCAATATATTCACAAATTCATTGAGTAACTATGGGGCACGGAGTTCGCTGCTACGATGCACACTCTTCAAAAGATGGATCAATGTGAAGTGTGATATAAAAAGAAAAGAAAATAGAGCAACACATATGATGTAAAATCATGAAAAATCTGTGTTGAGGTGTATAGAATGCCAACAATTGTCGAAACACTGGTACTCTCAGATTCAAATATCTATTATTTAGGAATTTGTTATTTTTGATAATTATTAATGTTATTCTCTGAAATATTTAATTTGACTAAGTCTTTTCTTTATTTATTTCAGTTATTATATATATTGCATAATTATTCTTTTTTAGAAATTAGTTCCCTCCTGCTTTACACGATCTTTTAGTGGGGAAGTTAATCCCACTACCTCACCTCCCAAAATCCCAAAATCGTGTATTACTTCCTCCAATTTTTTCCTTCCTATAAATATGAATCTCCATGGTAGTGTTGGAAAATATGTTAAGAGCTTCATTAATTCTATTGCACACGGTAAGACTAGAATTATTTGTATGCACTTAAGGTTATTCACAGCAATGTCACATCACTTAAGGGTTAAATTTGAATTGCTTTAAGCTTGCAGAATTTGAAAGGTTTTCTTGTTGCTTAATTCTTGCCTTGATTTGTGTGTACAGGTACAAATATGTCTAAAAACACACAAGAAGCTTCCACACCTTCAAACTCAAGCAAAAATTCTCCAAACCATCTGAATATTCTCGCAGAAATGGCATCATCAAACACCCACTCTCCAAACTCACCTTCATTCACTGTTGGAACCATCAATGTTCCAAATGAAGATACTCAACCTCCCTGACAAACATCTCCTCTCGAAATCGTTTCATACAACCCATTTGACATTCGCGTAGAAATTGCGAATGCAGATGCATCTTCCTCTAAGTCCTCTCCTAACCCACCTAATGAGCCATCATCTGAAGTCCTCACTCTCGAAACTGGCCCAATTACTCTACACTTCCATTTAGGCACCCCATTCAACACATTGAAGGACGCCTACGAAGCCCTAAGTTGCAAAATAGTAAACCTTGTTATTGTGCGTGAGGGAGAAACACTGGACAACGCCATGTTTAAAGGAGATGCTCCACTAAATCAGGATGTGGACATGCAAGACAAGCTGAAATCTTCAGATGAAGAAGTGCTTGTAGCCAAATTTGAGAGATTGCACAGGCAGAAAAGGGCAAAAAGAAGGTTGCAGTTCCTTTAACAAGGAAATGGCCCGGTGGAAAAAGAAAGTCCCAAAGGAACCTGGGCAAAATTGTTGACTATTCAGGCAAGGGTTAGAAGTCTAGAACTGATGGGAATGCTTCTGACCCATTGCAATTTCTGATTCTGAGCCAAAATCAGAAATAAAGTCTGAGCAAGCACCAGTCCAAGAGAAAGAGGAGGTCAATGAAGTTGATGTAGATGAAGTGGCTGAGGATTTTGAAGAAGAAAGTGAACCTACTCCACCAGTCCGAACCAGAAGATCAAAAAGGTTCCGAGAGACCGCAAGTGTTGCCTCTCCGATGGCAATACCCGAGCCTTCTAATCCTAAATCATCATCTAGCTCCACTGAAGAAGATGAAAATGAGGTAGTGTTTTCTTCTGATTATAGAAATAGTGATTCAGATGAAGATTACCATGATAATACAAGTATCCAGTATAAAACCATTAGAAATAGGCAAATTCTGAGTGAGAGATTGATTAAGGTACCTGACTTTGAGGAAATGAACTTGGTTAAATGGTTTAAAGAAAGGTCCTTACTTTATGCTCTACAATTTGCTTGCCCATACATTGTTGATTGGATATTTGAGTTCTATGTTAATGTGTTTGTGTATGTTTGTGATCCCAACTCAACTAGATATGGACAAGTTTATTTTAGAGGAAACAGACTGATGATTACTCCTAGGATGATTAATATTTTGCTTAAAACTAAGATAATGGAGGATCCAGTAATTACAGATCACGATGTTATGATCAGTATCTTGACTGGGGGAGTAATCACAAGGTGGAGAAAGAGAATCTTAGCCTCTAAATTGACCAGTCTGTATTATGTGCTCCATAAATTGGTGTGTTTTAACTGGTTGCCTACAACAAACAACACCACCCTCACACTAGAACAAGTTGTACTTATGTACAACATAGGTTATTTGAAAAGATTCAACCTGGGACATGTTATCTTTACAAATATTATGACATTCAAGTCTGATATGTCTGGAAGAGGCATACTGCCTTACCCCTGCCTTTTGTATTAGTTTCTTCTTGATAGGGCCTTTGAAAGATCATAGGAGGAAGTGGTCAGTAATTACATACCTGGGTTCAGCATATCAAACCAATTCAGAGTTGCAGGGGAAAGGGTGGTAGACCTCCCTTTGAGAAGAAATGATGATAGTGCAGGCCCAAGTTCAGCTCCCAGTGTTCCAGTAAATGATCTCATCCACAATACCACACTGTCTCCAGAAGGAGCTGTCTCCTCTGTTTATTTATCTTCCCATTATATCATGAGGCAGATTGACATTTTGCAGGGATCCATTACTAATCTGTAGAGTTTTGTTGAGGATCATCTCATTCAAAATAAATTTTGGATGAATCTTCTTTCCACTTCAACAAGGGGAGTAGCTGATGGTTCCCACAACCTACAGTCCACTAACATTGTTCCTCCATCTGTAGATGAATCACTTGTTGTTCTTGACAGAGTTGATGGAGTTGCTGCTGACACTGAAATGAGGGAGGATGACCGGGATATCCAGGATCTGTATGGTGATCTGGATAAATGAAAAGCTTGGAGACAGGGAGAGAGCTTACATTATGGGGGAGTCTGTGCAGATTATGAAGATGTAGTTGAAATACTTTTAGCCCAACCTTTTCCCACATGTTATTTCAGTTCCTTCTCTGTTGTAAAAGCTTTGTATTTATGTTTTATTTATTTCCTAAACTCTGTTATTTACTTTTGTAATTATTTAGGATTTCACTTTTTGCACAAGTTATTTAAATCTAAACAAGTTTTTTTTGGTTTAGATGTTGTTTTATAAATTTGATCTAATACAACTGCTAATTCAATTTATGTTGAAGTATCAATTGTGTTAAATTTTTGTTTAATATGTATGTTGTGTGAACATCAGTAGTGTTGATGTAGAAAGGTCAAATTGGGGAGATTGTTGATGTTGATATAAGTGTTTTGTTTAATGATCCAACACTAACAGCCGAGTGTTGTATTTAAGGTTCCCAACACTTATCACAACATCAGAATTTGTCCTTCCTTTTCTCACTAACTCCGATCTTACACTTGTTGTCTAGTAATGTCCCCAGAGCAGTTAGAAGACGTGGGCAACACCAGGTCATGCAACTGCGTGGGAGAGAGAAGTTATTAGGCATAATATAACAAGTCCTACATTTAAGAAGGAGTGGAGAGAAGTTATTATAACCGTTTGATCACACGGCTGTGATGATCATAGGAGTTGAAGGCAGTTCGTCCATGAAGCCTATAAATACCGTAGCTGCCTCAACACAAGATACACAAGAATAAAAGTTGAATTTGATTACTATTTTATAGAACGCTTTATACGCTTCTAGTTAGAAAAACACTTGTTTCTTCTTGTAGATTTTTATACTATTGTAAACTCGAATAGTAGTATGTTTAATCATGGTCTTATTTACTAGGTTATATGCATAGATCTATGAGGGAGATAGTTTTGTAGGATCTAGTAAATTATTTACACTCATTATAGTGTTATTGTACACCTCTAAGAGTTTGTAATCCGTTTCACATATTTTTATATAGTGAACAGCGTAGTTTATTTTATAATTTACACAAATTTTGAATACTTCCATTTTCACTTCGTGCAATTTAATTTCCGTTGCATAGTGTTGTCTGGACAGTACCAACACGACAGACAACATCTCTGATTTTGCATGCACACACACTTTCAGACATAAATGCCCCTCTGAAAAGTAAAAAAAAGTACATTTTCTTAATATGAGTACAGTCCCAAGTGCAAGTTCATCTGGGAGAGAGAGAGTATATTAATTGAATCAAATTTAGTGCACAGCAGCAATAGAAATAATAGAAGTACAGATCTTTGAAATTAGTGTGAGCACAGCCCTGCACGCGGTGGCTTTAACAAAACCCAAAATCATCGGTCATTGTACTAAGGGATGGAACTACATGTATAATGAGGGTGTCCATGGCCCTCACTTCTTTTTCTTAGGATTTTTACAGAGGGAATACATTTACTAAACAGTGATATTCGTTGTATGAAATGTGTGTCCACATATTACGATGAATATGGATGACATGATACAAATGATAATCCCAATATATTTTGAATTTGTGATATATACATAAACTAGAAGTAATATTGATCTTTATTCTATAAATCTGGTACTCCCTCCGTCCAACAAAGATAGCTCCATTTGATTTTACACACAAATTAAGAAAAATTAATAAATGAAGTCAAATTTAGCTAATGTGTCAATTTTGTCCTTGAAATTTCATACTCTAAAATTTGCAAAACATTAATTACTCTTATTAATTAGGGATAAAATTGACAATATCATTTAATGCTAAAGTAAAAGAGGAAGTATTAATTATATGCATAAAATTGGGGGGAATTTCAGAAATAGCCTAGTCAAACTACTACTTATCAAAAATGGCCTTACTTATACAAAATATACAAAAATAACCTTCTTTTATTTAATTAATTAAAAAAAAAGAAAAAAAAAACAAGCACAATAAACAACCAACCCTAAACAACTCTATTAAACAACCTAAACAACCATAAACAGCCCCAAACAAGCTCATAAACAACCTTAAACAACCCTAAACAACCCCAAACAAGCCTAGTAAACAACCCTAAACAACCTCAAACAAGCCCAGTAAAAACCTCGAACAACCCTAAACAACCTTAAACAAGCCCAGTAAACAACCCTAAACAACCTTAAACAACCCTAAACAACTCCAAACAAGCCCAGTAAACAACCCTAACCAACCGTAAACAACCCTAAACAACCTCAAACAAACCCAGTAAACAACCCTAAACAACCCTAAACAACCTCAAACAAAAACCCTAAACAACCTTAAA
Organism: Galeopsis tetrahit; assembly: GCA_963675135.1. Lineage (NCBI taxonomy): Eukaryota > Viridiplantae > Streptophyta > Magnoliopsida > Lamiales > Lamiaceae > Galeopsis > Galeopsis tetrahit. Next base: position 33,024,365 of record OY776119.1, on the reverse strand, counting down.
CACCCTCAAACAACTTCAAACAAGCCCAGTAAACAATCATAAACAACCCTACACAACCCTAAACAACCTGAACGAAAATTTTGAGAAGCGAAGAAGAAGAAGATAGAGAAGTGTTTGCGCGCAGAAGCTTTGGGAAGAAGAAAGAGGGGATTTTTTTTTAACAAAGAGGGGTTTTTCGATCTGTGAAAGAAGATGAAGAAGAGAAGAAGAAGAAGAAGTGTTTGCGCGCAGAGCAGAAGCTTTGGGGAGAAAAAAGTGTTTTTTCAATCTGTGCTATAGGAAGGAAGAAAGGGTCTTTTAGTTTTTTACTTTTTAATTTTTTCATTGCAATTAAATTTGGTCAAAGAGGGATAAGGCCAAAATTAAATATGCAGTGGGTTATCCGGCCATATTTGACAATTCCCACCATAAAATTGTGTGTTAATCATTTAAAGTTATTCAGTTTAAAGTTATTCATATTAATTTATACTATATATTAATTGAATCAAATTTAGTGCAGCAGCAATTACATATCTTTGGGATTAGTTGAGCACATCCCTGCCCCCGCGGTGGCTTCAACAAAACCCAAAATCATCAATTAGTACTAATTTATGATCTATTTTCAAATATTTACTTCATCTTTATTTTTTATTTTTTAATGGAGTGTGAAAATTAATGTGAAATGTCTCAATATAATAACAAGTATACAAATTTATGTGGAACAAATAAAGTATGTTCCAAATTTATTTTAACACAATATATATTAAATTTATCATTTTTACATTCAAATTGTGTGCATGCACGTCGTGGAAAAGTTTTGAATGAGAAAATCTCATATGTAAAACTGAATTGCACTTTGTTATTCCATTCGTCCACAAATTTTATTTTCATATTTTTAGGAGAATTTTTAAGATAAAAGTAGATAAGATAAGGATATTATAGAGTATTGTGAATAAATTAATTGTTTGTAAGTATATTTACTTCATCGATAAGTTTCGTATTATTTGTCATTTTGAATTTAATTTCTTTCTTTTGAGATGGAGGGTATATTTTGAAAAGGATGGTTATGAATTGTTTTTTTAATGAAGTGTGAAAATTACAGTGGAACGTCTCAATATAACAATAAGTGTGCAATTTTTTGTGGAACGAATAGAGTATGTTACAAATTTATTTTAACGCAATATATATTCAACCTATCACTATTTACATTCAAGTTGTGTGCACGCACGCTCATAGTGGAAAAATTTTTAATGAAAAAATCTCATATGTAAAATTGAATTTTCGTTCTAATTTTATTTTCATATTTTTAGAAATAATTTTTAAGATAAAAGTAGATAAAATAAAAGTATTTAGAACATGTGAATAAATTAATTGTTTGTAAATATATTTACTTTATTCATATGTTTCGTATTATTTGTCATTTTGAATTTAAATTATTTTCTTTTGAGATGGAGGGTATATTTTGAAAGGGATGGTTATAATTTTTATTTTATTTTTTGAATGAAGTGTGAAAATTATAGTGGAACGTCTCCAATATAACAACAAGTGTACCCTTTTTTGTGTAACGAAAATAGTATATTCCAAATTTATTTTAACTCAATATATATTCAACTTATCATTTTTTACATTCAAGTTGTGTGCAGTGGAAAAGTTTTGAATGAGCAAATCTCATATGTAACACTGAACTGCACTTTGTTACTCTATTCGTTCATGAATTTTATTTTCATATTTTTTGGTATAATTTTTAAGATAAAAAATTAAAAAGTAGATAAAGTAAGGGTTTTATAAAGTATTGTCAATAAGATGATTATTTGTAAATTATGAATAAAGTGAGTAACATTTTGATTAATTAGAGGATGGTTAAAGATAAAAATAAAATTACATTTATTATAAAAGGTATGAAATTAATTAAAAATTTTGGTGTATGGACTAATGAGATAAATGAGAATTTAATTTATTGACAGAGGGAGTATTTGATTTTTTTTTTTAAAATATTATTGAGATAGAAGCAAAATGGAATAATTGCAAGTGTTTAAATAGGTCGAACAATACATTCTCCATTTTTCAATCAGTGATATTTTTGTGAAATTTGTTGAAATTAAAAAAGAACATGTATTAACAAATATACCCCTGAATGATAAAATAAGTTTATAATCACATTAAAAGTAAATTAAAAATTGTGGGATTTACCTTGAGAAGATTTTTTTTTTTTTTGACAAGGAATCAGTAGATTATATTACGGGCTAGTCTTGTATGAAATATTGCATATATGCATTTCAGTCATTCACACACATATTCTTTATAAATACACCCACAAGCTTAATTCACACACAATTTTTTTATAAATACACCAACAAACTTAATTCACACACACATTATTTATAAATACACCAAAAAACTTAATTCACACACACATTCTTTATAAATACACCCACTGACAGCTTAATTCGAAAATTTTAATCCATTTATTTTACTCGTTTCTGTGATTTTTTTATCTTTTATTTTATTGTCGAACGCGGGATATTAAATGTAGTAATTCAAATTGTAATATGTAGTAATACACATTATTTTATGTAGTAATAACACAAACAATTTATATAATAATACAAATTCTTTTATTTAGTAACACGTTTTTTCTAGTGTTTTTATTGATGTAGTAACTCACATTATAATATGTAGTAACATATATTATCGAATGTAGTAAACACAATAATCATGTTGTAATACAAAATGTTTTATTGTAGGATGATGCGAAAAATATTAGATCATTTGATAAAGTTACATATAGTAACAAACGTCTATTCAATGTAGTAATTCAAACTGTAGTATGTAGTAACATATAATTTTTTATGTCGTAAAACAAATTATTACATGTAGTAATAACACAATTTTATATAGTAATATTGATTCTTTTATATATTTTTTTATTGATTAAGTAACCCACATTATAATATATAGTAACATATATTATTGCATGTAGTAAGATATATTATTGCACGTAATACAAAACAACATTGACCCATAATGATTTGTATTAAAAAATATTTAAATAAATATAAAATATTTAAGGATTAAGGTCATCGTAAATTGCAGCGTCCGACCGCGGCCTGAGGTGATCGAAAACTGCTCGGAGAAGATGACCTTATTCAATTTTTGTCAGTGGGTGTATTTATAAAAAATGTGTGTATGAATTAAGTTTGTGGGTGTATTTATAAAAAATGTGTGTGAATTAAGCTTGTGGGTGTATTTATAAAGAATATGTGTGTGAATAAGTGAAATGCATGTATGCAATATTGCATATAAGTTTTTGTGTTATATTACTGAAGGTAATCAGTTTCAACAACATCCACACAATATGAGGGGATTACAGAAGAGAAGTAAGGAGAGTTCAAAGAAACTGCATTCCTTGCAAGTAAGTGAGAAACACCATTGCCTTCCCTCGGAGTCCATTCAAAGCTCACAACCTGCACACTATTTACATTCAAGTTGTGTGCACGCACGCTCATAGTGGAAAAATTTTTAATGAAAAAATCTCATATGTAAAATTGAATTTTCGTTCTAATTTTATTTTCATATTTTTAGAAATAATTTTTAAGATAAAAGTAGATAAAATAAAAGTATTTAGAACATGTGAATAAATTAATTGTTTGTAAATATATTTACTTTATTCATATGTTTCGTATTATTTGTCATTTTGAATTTAAATTATTTTCTTTTGAGATGGAGGGTATATTTTGAAAGGGATGGTTATAATTTTTATTTTATTTTTTGAATGAAGTGTGAAAATTATAGTGGAACGTCTCCAATATAACAACAAGTGTACCCTTTTTTGTGTAACGAAAATAGTATATTCCAAATTTATTTTAACTCAATATATATTCAACTTATCATTTTTTACATTCAAGTTGTGTGCAGTGGAAAAGTTTTGAATGAGCAAATCTCATATGTAACACTGAACTGCACTTTGTTACTCTATTCGTTCATGAATTTTATTTTCATATTTTTTGGTATAATTTTTAAGATAAAAAATTAAAAAGTAGATAAAGTAAGGGTTTTATAAAGTATTGTCAATAAGATGATTATTTGTAAATTATGAATAAAGTGAGTAACATTTTGATTAATTAGAGGATGGTTAAAGATAAAAATAAAATTACATTTATTATAAAAGGTGTGAAATTAATTAAAAATTTTGGTGTATGGACTAATGAGATAAATGAGAATTTAATTTATTGACAGAGGGAGTATTTGATTTTTTTTTTAAAATATTATTGAGATAGAAGCAAAATGGAATAATTGCAAGTGTTTAAATAGGTCGAACAATACATTCTCCATTTTTCAATCAGTGATATTTTTGTGAAATTTGTTGAAATTAAAAAAGAACATGTATTAACAAATATACCCCTGAATGATAAAAGAAGTTTATAATCACATTAAAAGTAAATTAAAAATTGTGGGATTTACCTTGAGAAGATTTTTTTTTTTTTTTGACAAGGAATCAGTAGATTATATTACGGGCTAGTCTTGTATGAAATATTGCATATATGCATTTCAGTCATTCACACACATATTCTTTATAAATACACCCACAAGCTTAATTCACACACAATTTTTTTATAAATACACCAACAAACTTAATTCACACACACATTATTTATAAATACACCAAAAAACTTAATTCACACACACATTCTTTATAAATACACCCACTGACAGCTTAATTCGAAAATTTTAATCCATTTATTTTACTCGTTTCTGTGATTTTTTTATCTTTTATTTTATTGTCGAACGCGGGATATTAAATGTAGTAATTCAAATTGTAATATGTAGTAATACACATTATTTTATGTAGTAATAACACAAACAATTTATATAATAATACAAATTCTTTTATTTAGTAACACGTTTTTTCTAGTGTTTTTATTGATGTAGTAACTCACATTATAATATGTAGTAACATATATTATCGAATGTAGTAAACACAATAATCATGTTGTAATACAAAATTTTTTATTGTAGGATGATGCGAAAAATATTAGATCATTTGATAAAGTTACATATAGTAACAAACGTCTATTCAATGTAGTAATTCAAACTGTAGTATGTAGTAACATATAATTTTTTATGTCGTAAAACAAATTATTACATGTAGTAATAACACAATTTTATATAGTAATATTGATTCTTTTATATATTTTTTTATTGATTAAGTAACCCACATTATAATATATAGTAACATATATTATTGCATGTAGTAAGATATATTATTGCACGTAATACAAAACAACATTGACCCATAATGATTTGTATTAAAAAATATTTAAATAAATATAAAATATTTAAGGATTAAGGTCATCGTAAATTGCAGCGTCCGACCGCGGCCTGAGGTGATCGAAAACTGCTCGGAGAAGATGACCTTATTCAATTTTTGTCAGTGGGTGTATTTATAAAAAATGTGTGTATGAATTAAGTTTGTGGGTGTATTTATAAAAAATGTGTGTGAATTAAGCTTGTGGGTGTATTTATAAAGAATATGTGTGTGAATAAGTGAAATGCATGTATGCAATATTGCATATAAGTTTTTGTGTTATATTACTGAAGGTAATCAGTTTCAACAACATCCACACAATATGAGGGGATTACAGAAGAGAAGTAAGGAGAGTTCAAAGAAACTGCATTCCTTGCAAGTAAGTGAGAAACACCATTGCCTTCCCTCGGAGTCCATTCAAAGCTCACAACCTGCACACTATTTACATTCAAGTTGTGTGCACGCACGCTCATAGTGGAAAAATTTTTAATGAAAAAATCTCATATGTAAAATTGAATTTTCGTTCTAATTTTATTTTCATATTTTTAGAAATAATTTTTAAGATAAAAGTAGATAAAATAAAAGTATTTAGAACATGTGAATAAATTAATTGTTTGTAAATATATTTACTTTATTCATATGTTTCGTATTATTTGTCATTTTGAATTTAAATTATTTTCTTTTGAGATGGAGGGTATATTTTGAAAGGGATGGTTATAATTTTTATTTTATTTTTTGAATGAAGTGTGAAAATTATAGTGGAACGTCTCCAATATAACAACAAGTGTACCCTTTTTTGTGTAACGAAAATAGTATATTCCAAATTTATTTTAACTCAATATATATTCAACTTATCATTTTTTACATTCAAGTTGTGTGCAGTGGAAAAGTTTTGAATGAGCAAATCTCATATGTAACACTGAACTGCACTTTGTTACTCTATTCGTTCATGAATTTTATTTTCATATTTTTTGGTATAATTTTTAAGATAAAAAATTAAAAAGTAGATAAAGTAAGGGTTTTATAAAGTATTGTCAATAAGATGATTATTTGTAAATTATGAATAAAGTGAGTAACATTTTGATTAATTAGAGGATGGTTAAAGATAAAAATAAAATTACATTTATTATAAAAGGTGTGAAATTAATTAAAAATTTTGGTGTATGGACTAATGAGATAAATGAGAATTTAATTTATTGACAGAGGGAGTATTTGATTTTTTTTTTAAAATATTATTGAGATAGAAGCAAAATGGAATAATTGCAAGTGTTTAAATAGGTCGAACAATACATTCTCCATTTTTCAATCAGTGATATTTTTGTGAAATTTGTTGAAATTAAAAAAGAACATGTATTAACAAATATACCCCTGAATGATAAAAGAAGTTTATAATCACATTAAAAGTAAATTAAAAATTGTGGGATTTACCTTGAGAAGATTTTTTTTTTTTTTTGACAAGGAATCAGTAGATTATATTACGGGCTAGTCTTGTATGAAATATTGCATATATGCATTTCAGTCATTCACACACATATTCTTTATAAATACACCCACAAGCTTAATTCACACACAATTTTTTTATAAATACACCAACAAACTTAATTCACACACACATTATTTATAAATACACCAAAAAACTTAATTCACACACACATTCTTTATAAATACACCCACTGACAGCTTAATTCGAAAATTTTAATCCATTTATTTTACTCGTTTCTGTGATTTTTTTATCTTTTATTTTATTGTCGAACGCGGGATATTAAATGTAGTAATTCAAATTGTAATATGTAGTAATACACATTATTTTATGTAGTAATAACACAAACAATTTATATAATAATACAAATTCTTTTATTTAGTAACACGTTTTTTCTAGTGTTTTTATTGATGTAGTAACTCACATTATAATATGTAGTAACATATATTATCGAATGTAGTAAACACAATAATCATGTTGTAATACAAAATGTTTTATTGTAGGATGATGCGAAAAATATTAGATCATTTGATAAAGTTACATATAGTAACAAACGTCTATTCAATGTAGTAATTCAAACTGTAGTATGTAGTAACATATAATTTTTTATGTCGTAAAACAAATTATTACATGTAGTAATAACACAATTTTATATAGTAATATTGATTCTTTTATATATTTTTTTATTGATTAAGTAACCCACATTATAATATATAGTAACATATATTATTGCATGTAGTAAGATATATTATTGCACGTAATACAAAACAACATTGACCCATAATGATTTGTATTAAAAAATATTTAAATAAATATAAAATATTTAAGGATTAAGGTCATCGTAAATTGCAGCGTCCGACCGCGGCCTGAGGTGATCGAAAACTGCTCGGAGAAGATGACCTTATTCAATTTTTGTCAGTGGGTGTATTTATAAAAAATGTGTGTATGAATTAAGTTTGTGGGTGTATTTATAAAAAATGTGTGTGAATTAAGCTTGTGGGTGTATTTATAAAGAATATGTGTGTGAATAAGTGAAATGCATGTATGCAATATTGCATATAAGTTTTTGTGTTATATTACTGAAGGTAATCAGTTTCAACAACATCCACACAATATGAGGGGATTACAGAAGAGAAGTAAGGAGAGTTCAAAGAAACTGCATTCCTTGCAAGTAAGTGAGAAACACCATTGCCTTCCCTCGGAGTCCATTCAAAGCTCACAACCTGCACACTTTTTAATACTTGTTTAATCTCTCCAATTAGATCACCAAACCTGGATAAATCTGGCTGCCTCCCTGTAAGAGCATTAAAACAGAGGAGCGAGTCCATTTCCATAACTACGATTCTCGATCCTGATTGCACTGCCAGCCTAGCCCCTCGCAGCACCGCAAGTGCTTCTGCCTCCTCAACCCTCAGAGCATGTTTTGCCTCTTCAGAGAAACACCAAAGAACTCTTCCTCCTTCATCTCGAGCCACTCCACCCATTCCTACTTTCGATCCCACTTTGAAAGTACTGTCTGTGTTAACTTTAATGGCACCAGCAGCAGGTGGCTTCCATTTCCCTTTGCTCTTCATTGTGGGGGGTCCAGGCTTTTCTTTTCGACGAGTCGCCCTCTCAAACTCACCAACAAGGTTGTGGGCAGATTCACACACATATTTCGGTTCCATCGATTTCTCTTCAAAATAGAATTTGTTTCGAGCAAACCAAATCATCCATACGAGCGTGATAAAGAATTGTAGGTTATCTTGCCCAGTCAGCAAAATCGCATTATTAATCCACTCATCCATGCAAAGAAAAGTTTCACCATTTTCTCGGGGAGGCAGGGCAAGGTTTGAATTAATCCATATTCTTTCAACCCTAACACAATCTCTTAATGCATGTTCCATTGTCTCTACTTCACACCCACACCAATATAAGGTCAACATCCACAAAGCGCCCGATCAGATTGGTATAGCAAGGCAAGATTCCCTGGACGCACCTCCATATAAATATCTGAATCTTTGGCATGACATTTAATTTCCATATCCAGTCCCAGTCCTTAAGGCCAGTGCTGTTAACCGTTTCCGATACATTCGCCATCCATTGGTGGTACCCTAATTTAACTGAGTAGAGGCCTCTCGGGGTATGTCTCCAAGTCATCACATCCTATCCATGTAGGCGTCAGAGGGGAATAGACAGAATTCTCTCAGCTGTGTCAGCGTCAAATGTGTTGGAAACTGCCTCAATATTCCAGTTATCCAGTTCATCATTCAGAAGGTCTCTAACCATCAAATCCTGATCAACAACTTCCACCACCCTTGTTGCCCACGAGGATCCGCCATCATCGATCCAAGGGTCCCGCCACACATTGATGGAGTGACCATTTCCTACTCGCCAACCCAAACCCAATTCTAGAACCTTCCTCCCCTCAAGTATACTTCTCCAAACATAGTTTGGGTTGTAACCCTCCTTCACTGTCAGAAAGTTGCCATGGTTGTAGTATCTGGCCTTCAGAGTTCGGGCCAATAAGCTCTCTGGGTTTTGGATAATTCTCCACCCTTGCTTTGCAAGCATTGCTTTGTTGAAGGCCGCTATGTTTCGAAGTCCAATACCACCTGTCCTTTTCGGCTTACAAAGCCTTTGCCACGATATCCAATGCACCCGTCTTTCATCCGCTTGCTGCCCCCACCAAAATCTGCTCATTGCACTTTCCATTTTGTCAATAATTCCTTGGGGGATTCGAAACACACTCATGAGATAGGTCGGTATCGATTGTGCAACCGATTTGAGGAGAGTGAGTTTACCCGCTTGTGATAGCATTCTACTTTTCCAATCCTTTAACTTTTTCTCCAATTTATGCACAAGTGTCTGAAATACTTTACCTTTTGATCGCCCAATATTTGTTGGGACCTCCGAGGTAAACCCCATGACGCTGCACAACATTGACCCCTAGGAGATTGGCAAGTCTTATCCCTTTTTCAATTTGTACCCCCTTGCTGAAGCAAATATCAGATTTGGATAGGTTTATGCATTGGCCTGAGGCACCTTCGTACACCTATAAGACACTTTTCAAGGCACAAATTTCACTTTCACTTGCTCTCCCAAAAATCAGGCTGTCATCCGCAAACAAGAGGTGGGAGGTTGGTGGGGCTTGGCGACAGATCTGAATTCCATGAAGCACGCCTCCTTGAACTTTTTTCCGGAGTAAACCTGAAAGTGCCTCAGTGCATAGCAAAAAGAGATACGGTGAAAGGGGATCTCCTTGACGAAGACCCCTAGTTGGGAAAAAAGTGGAAGAAAGGGACCCATTAATTAAAACAGCAAAAGATACAGATCTCACACAAGCCATGATTACATTGACTAAATGGGTAGGAAAGCCAATTTTGAGCATCACACATTCCAAAAAATCCCACTCAACTCTATCATAAGCTTTAATCATGTCAAGTTTAAAGGCAAAGGATCCTTTGGTGCTTGCGCTGTTGGATTTAAGGTAGTGGAATAGTTTGAAAGCAAGTAAGGCATTATCAGTGATGAGTCTACCCGGAACAAAAGCGGCTTGGCATGGGTCAATAATGGATGGGAGGTGGGGTTTGAGGCGGTTTGCGATGGTTTTAGTGATGATCTTGAGGGAGACGTTGCAAAGGCTAATAGGGCGAAAATCAGCGGGTGTTTTGGGTTTTTTCTTTTTTGGTATCAAGGCTATAAGAGTACGTATGATTAAGGGAGGAGGCGCAGTAACCTTTATTCAAAACATCCAATGCAACACTTACGATATCATTCCAACTACTTTCCAGAATATTTGATAAAAAAGAGCACACATACCGCCCGGGCCCGGGGATTTGGTGGGGAACATTTGAAAAAGGGCCTTCGTTACCTCTTCCTTCGTGAATTCCTGTGATAAGGTAACCTCCATCTCACTCGTGACCTTGCATTCCACAACTTCCTCCGCCTCTTTTGTATCAAGTCTCCCTTTACTCGTGAACAAAGCCATAAAGTAACTCCTGATTACTCTCTCAATGTCATCCTCCTCAGTCCATGTAGTTCCCCCCTCATCCGTCATGTTACCAAATCTGTTTCTTTTTTTTCGATCGCTGGATGTTCGGTGGAAGAATTTTGTGTTTTTATCCCCATCTCTCATCCAGCAGACGCGTGATCTTTGGTGCTAAAAGATTTCCTCCTTCCGAAGGAGGGCTGCTATTTGATTCTCACAAGATCTAGCTTGCTGCAAGTTGTCCATCGTAGGCTCTCTAGCCTGGATCTGTTCCAGCTCTTTTGTTAGCCTCTCAATCTTTTGTGGAATGTCCCCAAACACCTCAGAATCCCAAGCATCGAGAGTTCGGCTGCATCTTTCGATCTTCTGTAGAAAACCTTCCATAGACTGTCCATTTCGTTCTCTCCAGGCTCCACTAACCAGATCCCAGCATTGATCCTCTTGCAGCCATCTTTCTTCGAATCTGAATAACTTTTATTTTTTCCTTTTTTTCTTTCCTTCCGTGCTCGTTTGCCAGCCAACCAACACAGGCGAATGGTCAGAGAGAATTCGGGGTAGGTGTTCTATTGAAAAATCAGGAAATGCACTCATCCACATGTTGTTTGCGATCCCCCTATCAAGGCGTTCCTGTATATTTTGTGCACCCTGTTGATTATTTATCCTGGTGAACGGGTTCCCCACATACCCCAGATCAATTAGCCCATTTCGATCAATGTAGTCTCTGAAAGTGTCCATTCTTACCACCCGATGGGTTTACCTTGAGAAGATTAGTTAATAAAAGTAAGTTAAAAATTATGAGATTTTTTAAAATTAAAGGAAGAGCATAATGGAAACAAATGGTGTAAAAAATTCGAAATCATCGCTTATTGAAAACGGAGGGATTAATCACCAATAGACAATGCGGATTCAACCACAATTCTGTAATAAGACCACAACTTTAATTAAAATCTTCAAATTGTCAAAAGTACTATACTCCAATATTTCCCTTTGTACAAATTGCAAAAATAATCTAATAAGTTGATAACTAAATTTCCAGTCATGTGAAACATCACACGCCAATATGCCAATTCCTCTTTGGACTACTCTCAATCCATTTTCGAAACCGAGCAAGCATTGCACAAATGCATTTTCCTGTTATTGATCATACTCGAGGAAACATCCCGTGGGATCCGATCATCTCATGCAGGAGCGCGCGCGATGATAATCTGAAGAGTATATTGATGAGCTCACATGAAATTATCTTGGATTGTCTTTTTTAACTCTTCCAGTTTCTGGATAACTTTAGGGTTCATCAAGTCCCTGGCTTCTCTTATGAGAGTGCCCTCTCTGCTGAAATGATATGCATCCAACACGGTCCTAATCACGGTATGCAACTCCTCGGGTGTCCTGTTACAATCATGAATATTTCGTCCCATTAAATAAATATGGAGAGAATAAGCATGGTTTGGGTTCTGATACATACGTGTAAAGACAGTCGACATCCATTCCTTGAATTTCATCTCCTGGTGTAAAGGCATCATTTAAACCACTCATGCGCTCTTCAGGGTCTTCAATTGTAATTAAATACTTAAGTATCCTCATTTCTTTAGGCACAAGCCTCTGGAGATTACCTCTTGCAGTTTTGTATAAGTGATAGTGTGATACAATACATCTTTCGCCTGCAACGAGAAAGAACAATCAAAACAATGTTAAAATCTTCTCTCTATTAGGGTAAATGCAGTTTTTTTTTTCATTAACTTGCACCAATTTTGATTTTAGTCTGCTAGCTTTTTCAATTTGGAAATTCGACCCTTAACTTAAGTTTACCAAATTCAATTTTTCCGTCCTTTTAGCTGGTAAAAAGGTCGAAAAGGTTAAATCTGGTAACTAAAAGGAATATTTTCATAGTTGAAAAAGTAAAAAGACAAAAATACCTTTACCCTTATTTCTATGGTTCATATTCCGGATTATGTTCATCCCGGGGTAGTAATCAGATGAATGGAGTTGTAGACATTAAAGCATATTGTATATCATGGTACTCTATTCTGAACATTTTGATAACATACATTCTAGGAATCTCTCTACATAAGCGTATGATAATATGTAGGTTTATGTAAAAAAAATAAAAAATAGAATCACACAATAAGGATACCTCATCTTTCATCATGTTCGACTCTTTGGCAGCTGACCATGCTTTTGTAATCATGAGGACCAGTGCTGAATCAAGTTGGTTTTTTTCAGCTAAACTATCAATCTTCCGGCAAGCAGCAGGGAGTTAATTAGAGAAAATTTCATTTTACGTCCTGTAACTTAGGCCTAATCCAAAATATATCCTTTAAGTTTTCACATTTTCAATTTACATTATAGAGTGTCCAATTTACATCCTTATAGGTCCAATTTACGTCCTTTCCATCGGAAAATTAGAAATCCGGTCAAATAGTCCAATTTACATCCTTTATGTTTGAAAATTATAAATTAATAATTAAAAAATTCTGAAAATATCATTAAAAATTAAAAAATCTCATTAAAAACTTATAAATGGTGTAAAATAAATATAAAAAATCTACAATTCAAAAAAAATCTGAAAATGTGTAAATTTAATTTTTTTTTCTTCTAAAAACTCATAAAAATAAAAAAAAAATCTATAAATTAAAATTTTAAAAATGTTTAAAATAAAAAATTCCATAATTTTAAAAATATCGTAAAAATGAATTTGGGACGGTTCCAAAATCGATCAAGGTGTGGAACTTCCACTCAACCTCGACGGTGAGTTGGAAAATCTCGTGGGACCCAAAATTATTAGGAGTTCGAGCAAAACTTTATTTAATGAAATGTTAATAATTTTTATTATTCTTATTAGATTTTTAGAATTAGTAGAATTTTTTATTTTTTGTATTTTAAAAATTTTAGAATTTTTTATTTTTGTTTTACACATTTTATAATTTGTAATGTTATTTTTTGAAATTTTATTGATATATTTTGAATTTTATTTACACATTTTATATTTTTTAATTTTAAGGAGATTTTGGGATTTTTAATGATATTTTAGAATTTTTAAATCTTTAATGGGATTTTTAGAAAATTTTAATTATTAAATTTTAATTTTCAAACTTAAAGGACGTAAATTGGACTATTTGGCCGGAATCCCAATTTATTCCTCACATTCCGGTGAGTTTTAAAATTTTCCGGCGGAAATGACGTAAATTGGACCAAAAAGGACGGAAATCGAAAAAGTGAAAACATAAAGGATATATTCTGGATTAGGCCTAAGTTACAGGACGTAAAATGAAATTTTCTCGAGTTAATTATGTCTTGAATCTTCAACTCAGCAGCATTCAGTACTTCTATACTTCTATACTTTCAGTTGCAGTATCATATGCTTCTACAGCAGCTAAGCATGTATTCCCAAGCTTTGCCACAGCTAGTCATCATCCAATAAGAGAGAAAAGTTAAAAATTTGCTCAATAAATCTCTCAAATATCATTTACTTCTGATTCAATAAAATTCGAGTTATTTAAGGACAATACCATGAAACTAATCAATAATAAGGCCAAGGTATCTCAAATACTTATTTGGGCATAAGAAAAACTCACCATTTTGTTCAGTCGGATTATCATATAATGATTCTGCCACAGTATGAAGATGAACAAAGAATTCTTTTGTGAAGTCCTTACGACGTCTGGATACAATTTCACCAACCTCGGATGGTGACTTTCTGATTGCATCAAGAAGCTCATTATGCCTTTGAATATCTTTGTCAATCTAAATGAGTGTTTTGGAGTTAATTCCCAAGATGAAGTTGAGATATCATATTCCATACATTATATCTGAAAGAGTAGAAGCCATAATGCCATATAAGAACAAGATAACCATTCATGGTCAACCGTCCTTGAACAAAAATTACATTGGAGAAAGAACAAAACATCATTTCCCCCAAAGACGTAAAGATGGTTGGTGGTCTAAGCTTAACTTATGGATATGTAATCATAATAATAAATGTATAAAGAACATAAAAGTTCAATTGATCTTTCACAACCCATTGATCTTAATGAGAATTGTTGTTATAAAAATGCAAACCCTGTTAAATGTTTCTAGACTAGTAACCTTTAGCAACACATTTGTTGGTCCCAAAGTTGAGTTAATAATATTGAGTAAGCTAGTGAAAATGTCTAGAGGGGAGGGGTGAATAGACTTTTCAAAAATCTTTCAATATATCAGAATATGCAATGCGGAATAATCAGATTACTAATGAGCCCAAACAACTTTATACTCAACTTTTCTATATATCTTTATCTTTGTTAATTCTACTATTCTTAGTTAAACAGATATCACACAGATATTAAACAATAAAGTAAAGAACACAGAATTTTATAGTGGTTCGACAAATGTCTACATCCACTCTCACAATCCCAGTTGTGAAGTTTTATTACTCTTCTTGAGCTTCTTGTGGCTTAGAGTCCCAAGATTAAGACTTTGATCTTTTCGATTATACCTCCAGGTATATCTTCGATCTACTAGTAATTCTACAAGTAACTAGCACACTTGTTTTACAACATACAAACTTAAACTTGAAAAGTAAAACTTCTCTTTGAATAGCCTTTGATTCTTCTCTTCAATTCAGTGGCTTCTTCTCTTCTTCAATCTCCTTCAACTCTGTAAGTTCTTGCTTGTAGACTTGCTTTTGAATTCTCTAAGATCAGTAATTGCTTCAGTAGTCTTCAGCAGTAGGAGATCATACAGTATTTATAGATTTAGTATGACAGTTAGCAGTTTGTGAACTAACTTTCAACTAACTCTAAAACTGTTTTTGTAACTTCTTCTTGTAACCGACTTTGTAACTTCCTTTTAAGTCAGCATCTCTTCAATAAATCTCCAGTTACTCTTTAACTAAGCTTTCCAAACTTATTCTTCAATTTCACTAAATCAGCACAGTAACTTACTGCTCTGATTTTTACTCTTCGGATTTTACTCTGCTGATTTTTACTCTTCTGATTCAATCAGCACAGTAACTTAAAACTTTTCAAAACTTCTCCAGATTTCTTCTAAGCTCTTCTTCAACTCTTCTTTGAAGTCTTCTTAGTCTGAAGTAGTCCTCTGAGTCTTCTTTAGTCTTCTGATCTTCTTCTAATCTATTCCTAATCTAGTGTTCTGATTTTACTGTTCTGAACTTTACAATGCTGAATACAATAGAACACAACTTTACAAATATAAAACCTATCTATACATCAACTGAACTATATACAGATGAGTATTTCTAAGTCCTACACTATAAGCTGTCTATACAATACAAAACATCAGCTTAGTTCCTATCAGTTCATACATCAGATCAGTAACCAATAAGATCAGTAACTCATGTAAGTACAATAACTTCCATATAAGATCAGTAAATATCTAAGATCAGTAAACATCTAAGGTCAGTAACTTACATATCAGATCAGTAAACATATCAGATCAGTAAACATATCAGATCAGTAACTCAGTTTCAAATATTTCATATAAGATCACTAAAAATATTCTCAGTTTCCACACTAAGATCAGTAATCTTATTTCACATAACTCAGTTAAGATCAGTAATTTTACTCTTAATATTACTCAATAAGATCAGTAAACTTACTTCAGTTAGCATTAAGATCAGTAATCTCAATTTTAAGTTTCTCATCAGATTAGTAAGCTTATATTCAGATGACTTAGTTAAGATGACTTAGAACCACATATATCACTAACTTTAAGTTGCTTTTGGCCATCAAAACATACTTTCATCAACTAGAACATTGTTTATAGGATTCATATCCCAACGATTTCCCCCTTTTTGATGAAGCCAAAACTACTTAAATGTTAATAAATCAGTAGTTAAGTATGTAGTCAATCATAACAGTTCATCAATTCAGAAATCATATCATATTCACAATCAAATCAGATATTTCACATATTACACATACTCACAAAATATGAAATGATCACAAAATATAAAAATAAAGATTAAGGATAGAAATGTTATCTTCTGAGCTTGTCCTTCATCTTCATTCTGCATCTTCAAATTCTGAATGCAACATACATTCTTGCCTTGATATCCATCATGTGTTGATGGTCAGTGATTCCTTCTTCCTTGATAATCTCAGCAATAATGTTGTTAATTTCCTTGTAATCAGGTTCTCCACTTTCCAGTCTTGGAGGTTCCCAATTAGGTTCTTCAGGGCACAAAATCTTTGTTCCAGCACGATTAGCCACTTGTGCTATGTCTTCCCAGAATTCTTGATCAATATTCAGCATAAATTCTTCAAAGTCAACAAATTCTGCTTCCTTGCTAGAATGATCACCAAACTTCTTCACAATGAAGTTAGCAATTTGCCATTTCTTCTTCAAATTTTTCCAGTATTCCATATGTTCTGTCAACACTATGAAATCCACAAAGTTTTCATCTTGAAAATCTTTGTCAAACAGTCCTTCAGCTTTCTTCTTAGCATTCATCTTTTTCTTCAAAGCTGTGACTCGATTATCAAATCTTGTCTTCAAGAACTTGACATCCTTTTCTTTCTTCTTTTTCAAACTTTCCTCTTCACTTGTCATAACAGCTTTCATTTTGCTTTTTGATCTAGTCATTCTTTCAGCTTCTTCCTCTTGTTGTTCTTCATCAGATAAAACTAGCTTCCTTTTCCTCTGACTTGAACTTCCTGCAATGTCAGGTCTCTTTTCAACAACCTCTTGACCTTGTTGCTTCTGTTGCTTTCTTTGCTTCAGCTTTTCATTCAGAATAGCAATTTCAGCTCTTAATTCATCCTGACTTACAACCAGCTGAGCTTGTTGTAACTGTGTTTGTTCCATTACTTGTCTTGTCCTATCTTCCCCCTTTTTGGCTTCATCATGCCACTCCTTCAGGGAAGATATGTGTTGCTCCAGCTTCTTGTGCAACACTTGAGACAAATTCTTCTCTTGTACTCTATGAAGGTCAAATATCTTGGACATTGTATACTCCATGACCTTTTCATAAGAGTGTTCAGAATGCATCTTGTTCATCCTTTCAGTAGCTTCCTGAAACATTTGAACAGCAGCTTCCATCTTTGCTTGAAGTTCAGCATTCTGCTTTTTCAATTGCTCAAATTCAGAAACATCAGATTCCTTTTCAACATGATCTGTTCTGATCTCTTCTTGCACATCCTCAATAGGAACAGTAGATTGAATAGGAATGCTTTCCAATTCTTCAGCATTTACATCCTGAGTGTCAACAGCATCAGTTTCCTCAATCACAACAGTTTCTTCAAGTACAACAGTGT
The DNA here is from genome assembly GCA_963675135.1 of Galeopsis tetrahit. NCBI lineage: Eukaryota > Viridiplantae > Streptophyta > Magnoliopsida > Lamiales > Lamiaceae > Galeopsis > Galeopsis tetrahit. Next base: position 33,006,381 of record OY776119.1, on the reverse strand, counting down.
TCTCAAACACTTCTGTTGCATTGATAATGTCTTCATCAATATCCATAGAATCATTTTCAGCAGCAGTTTCATCAACACCCTTCTCTTCACTGAACAAATCTTCATCAGAGACAGGAGTTGCAATCTTCTCAACAGTGTACTCGATCCCTGTTAGTCTCTCAACAAGAAGTACAACAGATTCTGGAGTGACTAACTCAAGAAAAGAGTTAACACCAGCTGCTTGCATCTGTTCTGCTTCCCAATCATCAAAGATTGAAGCACCTCCCATTCCTTCCATGATAGCTAAACATTCCTTCAAAGTACTCCTCTTAAGATACACCCAAGTGCCTATCCTAAGGAGCTTTTCAAACTCAACAGAGCTCTCATTCAATCCAGGAAATTGTTTTAGCAAAGCTATCCTCAAATCAATTCTGATTCTATCTTCCTTATCACAAATAGTGTACTCCATCAAATCAGCAGGTTTGGGAGTAATAAATTCAGGTTCAGGAGAAGATGAAATATCAATGGGTTCAGAAGAAGGTTCAAATTCATGTTCAGTAGAGTGAGCATGAACCTGTAATGGGGATTGATGTGGTGAAGATTGATGTGAATTGTGTTGTTGAGGGGTAGAAATATAAGTAGGCTCAAAGTTAGTGAGCTGAGGTGATGAATGGGGAGTGTTCTGAGTCTCAGAAAAGTAGTGATCTGATCCTCCAGAACATGAAGGTTTAGGATTTTGGGGTTCAGGTTGGCTTGGTTCAGAATCAGAAGGGGTAGGGGAGATAACAACCAACTTCCTCCTAACACTCCTTGATTTAGTCCTCTTATGAATAGCAATTGGACTAGGAACACTAACCTCTTGCTCATCTGAGCTTGACTGCACCACAGTTTCCACAAACCGAACTGTTGGTTCCGAGGCAGCTGTAGCAGACCTTCCTCTTCTTAAAGTAGTCCTGCTCGAATCATGCTTTGATTTTGATCGAACCTCAGTTTGATCATCCTCTGATTGGTACATTGAAGCTCCAGACTCCTCTGCTTCAATTTCTTGAGTGTGTTCCAAGGGGTTATCTTGTTCAAATTGAACAGACTCTTTCTTCATCAAGAACTTCCCATGATGGAATTTCTTGGGATTACTCCAATATGGTTTCTTCACCAGCTGAGGTAGCAAGAAACTCAACTTGTTTCCAAACCCTAACTTTGATTTCAGGGAGAATTCCAAAGTGTCCTCATCAAATAACACCTTTTCCTTTTCAGTCAATAACCTCTCCAGGAAGAATCCTTGCCAATCACCTTCCACTCTGTCGATGATCGCAGCCATAATTCTAATTTTAAAACTCGATAAGGCATCCTGGCTATGATGTTGCCCTAACAAGCATTTTCCAGCAATATCCATTAAGAACTGCAACCCAGTAGGAAGTACATCCTTCTTCAAATTCGTCAAGGTCTCTGTCTCAACACCTGTCCATCTTCCTACGCACTCCTTTTCTTCTCCAGCTTTGTAGGTCATGATATCTACTGGACCTTGTGGTAAGTCCAACATTACTTCGAGAATATCTCTCGTAATGGTGACTTTGTGTCCAGCTAGCATGGAGTGAACACCATTTTTGTCTCCCTGGAGTTGTAGATAGAATTCCACCGCTTCTGGTTCGTAAACATTCGTGGGAAATGACTCCAGAAACTTCCGTAGGCCGCATTCTTCACACATGTTTAAGATAGCTTGATTTTCTGCACTGTGTCTGCCATTGAAGTAGACAGCGTTCTCCACGAAAATTCCTTTCTTTCGCATCCACAAATTTGAATCAAAAGTTCCTGCCACTTGGTTAGCTTCATTGATAATATTGACAGTTGCCATTTGAGTAATTTTGTAGAAATCAGTTTTTGCAGAAGTTTAAGAAGTTAAGAATTTCCAGAAATGAGCTCGTAAGAACGAAGAAGATGAAGTGTGATTGTTTTTGTTATAATTCAAAACCAATCTAGGGCTAGGATTGAATTAGATTATTACAAAGAATGGTTGGGATTAAATCTCGAAATTCGAGTTTAAACAATAACTGTTCACATTCTAGTAACATTCTTAATTTTTGGAGCCAACTAGTGTTTGATAAATACACCACAATTTTTAGGTTAGAAATAGAAGAGTGTATTAATCTTCTCTATTAGTAATCTAAAAATATGAACAATTTTTGACTTAGAGTAATCTAAACCAAAAGACTGTTCTGATGTACCTCAGCACAGTAGTTATTAAAACAATTTCACTTCATTTTCTTACTAGTATATAAAGACAATTTCACTTATCTGGATCAGCTGAGTACTGTGATCAGCTGAGTAACCTTTTTAGAAATCAGATCAGTAGATGAATCAGCACAGTAGATTTCAGATCAGTAGATGGGTCAGCACAGTAATCCTCAGATCAGTACCCAAATTTCCCAAATTTCCTGATTTCATCTTCTTGATATCAGCACAGTAATCCTCAGATTAGTACTGTGTCAGATCAGTAGATTTCTTGTAGACAGATTAGTAGTAAACATGTCTTTCTGTAGACAGATTAGTCAGTAATCAGATTAGTTCTGTAGAATAACTGAATTGTAATCAGATCAGTACTGTAGACAAAGAAACTTTGTAATCAGCACAGTTCTGTAGACAAGTCAATGTATTAATCAGAATATATCTGTAGACTGATATAGTCTGTAATCAGATCAGATTAGTAGACTTCTTCAATTTTGTAATCAGATCAGTTCCCCCTTTAATGGAGAATTCCTCTTCTGTGCCTGTTTCACCTTGGTAGAAGTGTTAGTTCATGAAATATAAGTGTAAAACAGTACAGATTGCTAACAATATGCATAATTTAATGATCACATCAAGATTTATGCTAAAGTGACTTAGTGATCTGAGTCAACAAAAGGATCTTTAAGAAATCACAGATTCCCCCTTAATGTGTATTCTCAGTGTCCCTCAGCTTTACCAGCTTCCTCATTGGGATTAAGGTCACTTTAGTAACCTTGTTACCTGTTTTAGTGTTCTGACATAGGATTGTCCTAGATACCACTTGAGTTTTGATGTACTGCTCTTACTTTCTGCTTTATCTTTCTCTTGGTATAAGATCAGTACCTGAAATGTTAGCACAGTTCTATATACACACAGAATCCATATCTATCAATCCTAGACTAATGCACAATTCTCTGAATCTCACTTCAGCCAATGGTTTTGTAAAAATGTCAGCTCTTTGAATATCAGTATGAATCTTTTCCATTCTAATATTCTTCTTTTCAACATGATCCCTAATAAAATGATGCCTAATATCAACATGTTTGCATCTAGTATGGAGAACAGGATTTTGAGTGATGGCAATGGCACTATTACTGTCACAATATATAGGTACATTAGATTCTACAACATTGTAGTCTCTGAGTTGTTGTATTAGCCAAAGAAGCTGACTACAACAACTACCTGCAGCCATATATTCTGCTTCAGTAGTAGAAGTTGCCACACTTGTTTGTTTCTTTGAAAACCATGAAATGAGTTTAGTTCCTAAGAATTGACATGAACCTGAAGTAGATTTTCTATCTATTTTGCAACCTCCAAAGTCCGAGTCTGAATAACCACTTAAAGATATATCATCATCTGCAGGATACCATAATCCTCGATTAATGGTCCCCTTTAGATATTTCAATATCCTTTTAGCAGCTTCCAGATGACTTTCCTTGGGGTTTGCTTGAAATCTTGCACATACTCCAACAGAAAAAGCAATATCAGGTCTGCTGGCAGTTAGATAGAGTAGAGAGCCAATTAAAGCACGATAGTGAGGTTGGTCAGAAGACTTACCTCCTTCATCAGGATCCATTCTGTATGTAGGTTGCATGGGCACACCAACTGTTTTACAGGTTTTAATACCAAATTTATCTAGCAAATTCTTAGTGTACTTTGCTTGATTTATAAAGATACCTTCTGAGGTTTGTTTTACTTGAAGACCAAGAAAGTATGTCATTTCTCCCATCATAGACATTTCAAATTTACTTTGCATGAGTGTAGAAAAGCTTTCACTCAGGTTTTTGTTGGGTGATCCAAAGATAATATCATCCACATAAATTTGAACAAGTAATATATCATTACCTTCTTGTCTTCTAAACAAAGTTCTATCAACTTTGCCTTTTGTAAAACCATTTTCAAGTAAGAATAGAGAAAGAGTATCATACCATGCTCTTGGAGCTTGTTTCAATCCATAGAGTGCTTTCTTTAACCTGTATACTTGGTGACTATTCACTTCAAAACCAGGTGGTTGTTCTACATAAACTTCTTCAGCAAGTATACCATTCAAAAATGCACTTTTCACATCCATTTGATATACAGTAAATTTCATATGTGCAGCATAAGCAAGGAACAATCTTATAGCTTCTAGTCTAGCTACAGGAGCAAAAGTTTCATCATAATCAATACCCTCAGCTTGAGAGTAGCCCTGAGCAACTAATCTAGCTTTGTTTTTAACTACAAGATCATTTTCATCCCTTTTGTTCTTGAAAATCCACTTAGTGCCTACAACATTATGGTTACTAGGTCTATCAACAAGTTCCCAGACTTCATTTCTAGTGAACTGATTGAGTTCTTCCTGCATGGCTATAATCCAGTTACTATCACTTAAAGCTTCAATCACAGTTTTAGGCTCAATAGATGATAGAAAACAACACCAGCAAAATAAAGACTTACTAGGTTCTTCCTTTGAATCAAACAATTGTCTTCTTGTTTTAACTCCTATACTAGAATCACCTAGAATCAGATCAGTAGAATGAGCAGACTTCCATGTCCTTCTATTCTTAACAGTATCATCATTTACATCATGCAAATTATCATGCAGATCAGTATCATTTATATCAGCAGTTTTGTTCATAGGAGAGCAGTCATTCAATTCTTTTATTTCAGAAGATTTAGATGACTCACCTTTGTCTTTTACCTTTTCTTTACCAGAATCTTGATCTAGAACTTTCAGGAAAGGATTATAAGCTTGTACAGATTCATATATTCCTGCATCATCATCTTCATTGTTGATCTGAAGCTGTAGTTTGTCAACTTTCTTACTGAGTTGATGATCAGCAGAGTCCTGTACATTCTCATCAAAGACAACATGGGGTGTTTCTTCCACACATAGGGTAGAGTAATTAAACACTCTAAATGCTTTGCTTACAGAAGAGTATCCTAAGAATATCCCTTCATCAGCTTTTGCATCAAAAGCATTCAATTTACTTTTGCCATTGTTATGTATGAAACACTTATTAAGAGCACTTCGATTTTGAGAGTGGCAAGCTGTGTTAATAGCTTCTGCCCAAAATTTCTGAGGTGTGTTGAATTCTGCAATCATGGCTCTGCAAGCTTCTTTTAGTGTTCTGTTTCTCCTTTCTGCAACACCATTTTGTTGAGGGGTTCTGGCTGCACTTGTCAAATGCTGTATGCCAGACTTAGAACAATAGTCAGAAATGTAACAATTAATAAATTCAGTCCCCTTGTCACTCCTAATCTTGACAATGGGATGACCTTTTTCAACCTGCAATTTCTTCAATAGATCTGGAAGTAGTGTTTGTGTATCACTCTTTTTGTGTAGAAAGACTACCCAAGTGAACTTAGAATAATCATCTACAACAACTAGAGTGTACCTTCTTCCATTTAATGTAGGAGGTGTGATAGGACCATGAAGATCCATATGCAAGAGTTCTAAAACTCTGCTTGTTGAAAGAGTAGGAATGGACTTAAATGAAACCTTTACCTGTTTACCTTTTTGACAGGAATCACATACTTGTGACTTGGAATAGATTTCATTAGGAATGCCCTCAACAAGATGTTCTCTTGCAATCTTGTTGATTATCTTAAAGTTAAGATGGCAGAGGCGTTTATGCCAGAGCCAACTGTTTTCTTTAGGACTCTTAGTTATAAGACAGGCATTCTTAGGACAACTGTTCCAGTTCACAATGTATATACTTCCTTGTCTTGTGCCAACAAGTAGAACATTGTGAGTCCTTTTATCAATTATTTCACATTTTCTGGTCTTGAACTGAACCTTGTATCCCCTGTCACAAAATTGAGATACAGATAACAAATTATACTTCAAACCTTCAACATAGGATACATCTTGGATTTCAACATCTCCATTCTTGATGAATCCAAATCCTTTTGTGATTGCCATTGAGCTATCACCAAAGATGACTTTTGGTCCTTCCTTCTCTTGATAGTCAGTAAGTAAGGCCTTGGTACCAGTCATGTGGTGTGAGCACCCACTGTCTATATACCAGGTCTCACCAACTGAACCACCTTTCTTGTATAAGTCCAGTCGATCCTGCAAAGTAGTGATCTTAATAATTTAGGTACCCTAGTTTATTGGGGTCCTTGGGGGTTAGTAGCAAGAGGTACCCAAATGAACATTGAGGATTTGAATAAGTGGGACCTCTTCAGTTTCCTTCCAAATTTATCACAGAACAGTACTTTATTAACCAGTTCAGAATTATCAGCAGACTTAGGATCTATTTTTCTGAGATAGCCTTTCCTTGGTTCTATCCCTTTTTCAGTAAGATCAGTATGTCTGTAATAGTTTGAATATGGTCTAAAAGCATGTGGACCATAAGGCTTATAAATTTGCTTTGGTCTTTTCTCTCCATAGATATCATAAGATAAAGGAGGAGGATAAAGAACAGGTTTGTTATGATAATGAGGTACAAATCTCCTAGGTTTAGTTGAATACAGCTGAGACTGCCTTATAAAAGGAGGTCTAGGCTGTTCCCAACTAGCCTGTGCTTGTCTTGACCTACTGTTCTGAGTCTGTCTCTTCTGATTCCAGTACTGATCTGATCTGGTCAGAGGAGTATGACTCTTCTGGTATGGTCTAGACTGTACTGGTCTTAATACATTCTTCATTTTACCATTCTTGATAGTAGGAGGGATGTATTTAGACTGTACTTTGAGTTTTGGATCATTATCATAAGTCATAGGTTCTTTCCCTTTATCTAGTTGCAAAGAACTTGTACTAGCTCCATTAGTGTTTTTAAATTCTGAAGTAGATGGACTAGGCAGATCAGTACCTATTCCTCTTTTATCATTTGGAGCTCTATATCTGTCTGAGATTGTTTGATTAATCTTAGTAGAGTTAATCATCCCAGATAGCTTTCGATCTAGGCTCACTACTTCAGATTCTAAGAATCTATTGCGCTCTTCAAGTTTTTCACATTTAATCTTTAAGTCATTGAATTCATTAGTCTCTTTGGCTTGAGTTTTAAGCATACCCTGATATAGATTGTCAATGGATGCATACTTTTCTTGGAGTCGAGACAACTCTTCTGATAGTCTTGCATTTATGACAGCTATATTAGGATCCACTTTAGACTGAGCTTCTTTTAGCTTAATGATTTCTTGCTTTAAAGATATATTCTCATCACTAATTTCAATGAATGCTTTGTTAGCTTGTAGAAGGTCTTCTTCAGTCACTCCATGGGAATGATGAAGACTACTTCCTACACTGCTAACAGCAGTATCACTTTCATCAGTGTCAGAATTGTCACAAGATTGAAATGAGTTAACAGATGATACCTCATCATTTATTTTGGCCATCATTGCCAGTCCATCATCTGCTATGAAGGCTTCATCTTCATTGCTAGAAGGGTAGTCAGATGAAGTCGATGGTAACTCTTCTGATTCCGAATCAGAGTCATTGTAAGCCACCATTGCCTTCTTACCCTTTGCATATTTTCGATCTCTTCTGGCTTTCCTTTCTTCTCGATCTTCAGAACTCAGATCAGGACATTCATATATATAATGACCTGGCTTATCACAATTATAGCAAACAGGATTGTTAGAAGTTCTTTTAGGAGGAGAATGCTTTCTGTTCCTGTCATGCTTGTCAATTGAGTTCCTGTCTTTCTTATCAGAATACTTTATGTCTCTCTTTTCAGATGAGTTCCTGTCTCTCCTGTTTTCATTAGAGATCTCATCCCTTCTTTCAGAAGAGTTTTGATCCCTTCTGTTCACAGAAGAGTCCCTGTTATTAGAACCCTTAGATTCCTTATAGAATCTTTTGTACCTGCCATACCTCTTGTTCAGTTTATCAAATCTTTTGATCATAAGGCTCATCTGATCTTTCAGACTTAGATCAGAACCATCTAGTTCATCTTTTATGCTTGCAGCCTTTGTTTTAGATGATCTAGACCCCTTTGAAGTAGAGGCTTTGAAAGCTATGTCCTTAGAGACATCCTTATCCTTATGGATCACAGAAATAGGATCTTCTTCATCTAACTCAAACTCATGTGCCTTAAGTGTTTGAAACATAGTTTCTGCTGGCCAAGAATCAATGTCTTGTGTGGTTTTAATGATCATCTTGACCATTTTCCACCTTTCATCCAATGCTTTCAAGATTCTCAGGTTAATCTCTCTTTCAGTATAAGTTTTTCCCAATACATCAAGATCATTCATAATTTTGGTAAATCGAGTATCTAACTCATCAATTGATTCTCCTGGCTTCATTTTAAATGATTCAAACTTTTGGACAGCAGTGGATAACTTGCTTTCTTTGATCAGTGTAGTACCTTCACAAAGAATAGCCAGTTTGTCCCACATCTGTTTTGCAGTCTTACATTTTAATACTTTACCAAGATACTCATTTGGTAAGGTATGTAGAATGTAGTTCTTGGCAAGACTATCCAAATTGTTTTGTTTCATTTCTTCTGAAGTCAGTTCTGACCTGGGTTTGGGGACCAGTGCACCAACTGGTTTAGATGGATCCAGAACAGCAGTGTTTTCCACCATGATGACAATTGGTCCTTCAGTCACCACAGACACCATCAGATCATGGGTTGAGCTAAAGATGGCCTCCATCCTAAGCTTCCAGTAGTCATAATCTGCAATCTTGAACTTAGGTAGCTTGTTTACATTAGTGTCATCCATGTTTGTTTATACAAATAGGATCAGTAGTATAGCAGATAGATTTCAAGTATTCAGATAGTAACAAGTATCAAGAATTAACAGTAAGATCAGTAAAGATAACCTTCAAGATTTACAAGGTTTATCAAGAAACAGCAGTCCAAAGAACTACTGCTCTGATACCACTTGTTGGTCCCAAAGTTGAGTTAATAATATTGAGTAAGCTAGTGAAAATGTCTAGAGGGGAGGGGTGAATAGACTTTTCAAAAATCTTTCAATATATCAGAATATGCAATGCGGAATAATCAGATTACTAATGAGCCCAAACAACTTTATACTCAACTTTTCTATATATCTTTATCTTTGTTAATTCTACTATTCTTAGTTAAACAGATATCACACAGATATTAAACAATAAAGTAAAGAACACAGAATTTTATAGTGGTTCGACAAATGTCTACATCCACTCTCACAATCCCAGTTGTGAAGTTTTATTACTCTTCTTGAGCTTCTTGTGGCTTAGAGTCCCAAGATTAAGACTTTGATCTTTTCGATTATACCTCCAGGTATATCTTCGATCTACTAGTAATTCTACAAGTAACTAGCACACTTGTTTTACAACATACAAACTTAAACTTGAAAAGTAAAACTTCTCTTTGAATAGCCTTTGATTCTTCTCTTCAATTCAGTGGCTTCTTCTCTTCTTCAATCTCCTTCAACTCTGTAAGTTCTTGCTTGTAGACTTGCTTTTGAATTCTCTAAGATCAGTAATTGCTTCAGTAGTCTTCAGCAGTAGGAGATCATACAGTATTTATAGATTTAGTATGACAGTTAGCAGTTTGTGAACTAACTTTCAACTAACTCTAAAACTGTTTTTGTAACTTCTTCTTGTAACCGACTTTGTAACTTCCTTTTAAGTCAGCATCTCTTCAATAAATCTCCAGTTACTCTTTAACTAAGCTTTCCAAACTTATTCTTCAATTTCACTAAATCAGCACAGTAACTTACTGCTCTGATTTTTACTCTTCGGATTTTACTCTGCTGATTTTTACTCTTCTGATTCAATCAGCACAGTAACTTAAAACTTTTCAAAACTTCTCCAGATTTCTTCTAAGCTCTTCTTCAACTCTTCTTTGAAGTCTTCTTAGTCTGAAGTAGTCCTCTGAGTCTTCTTTAGTCTTCTGATCTTCTTCTAATCTATTCCTAATCTAGTGTTCTGATTTTACTGTTCTGAACTTTACAATGCTGAATACAATAGAACACAACTTTACAAATATAAAACCTATCTATACATCAACTGAACTATATACAGATGAGTATTTCTAAGTCCTACACTATAAGCTGTCTATACAATACAAAACATCAGCTTAGTTCCTATCAGTTCATACATCAGATCAGTAACCAATAAGATCAGTAACTCATGTAAGTACAATAACTTCCATATAAGATCAGTAAATATCTAAGATCAGTAAACATCTAAGGTCAGTAACTTACATATCAGATCAGTAAACATATCAGATCAGTAAACATATCAGATCAGTAACTCAGTTTCAAATATTTCATATAAGATCACTAAAAATATTCTCAGTTTCCACACTAAGATCAGTAATCTTATTTCACATAACTCAGTTAAGATCAGTAATTTTACTCTTAATATTACTCAATAAGATCAGTAAACTTACTTCAGTTAGCATTAAGATCAGTAATCTCAATTTTAAGTTTCTCATCAGATTAGTAAGCTTATATTCAGATGACTTAGTTAAGATGACTTAGAACCACATATATCACTAACTTTAAGTTGCTTTTGGCCATCAAAACATACTTTCATCAACTAGAACATTGTTTATAGGATTCATATCCCAACAACATTTTATAATGGAAAAGAAGAATCAAACCTCGTTCAGCTTCCTTTGCAAGACGAAGTAGCTTATGCTTCATTCCAGGATCACTCTCACTATTGGCTCGGTTCTGACATCGCATATAGAAGTGGGGTCGAATATCGTTCCATTCCTTGCTATAAGTTAGTAACCGTCTCCAATCAGTAGGTGTAGGCTTGTCAACCATGAAGACCCCAATTAATTTGTCACAAATGCGAATCATTTTATTATCATCCAATGGTTCGTTAACCATATTCCCATCCTTGTGATTATTATCATCTTTCTTAATGGCGTCATCTTCTGGATTAAGTTTCTCAGTTGATGAAAAAAGTTCTGGAGCTGATTCATTCGTTGCAGCTGATGTATTGCCTACACCAGCAACGCGGAAGGAACGACATATAACTTTCTCACACGGAAAGAGAAAGCCTGCATCCAAAATCCTTAATGAAAGATGTTAAGAATCATAACGTAAGACCACTGAGGCTGAACATACACATATAAACTTATTAATTATTATAACTGCACATTTGATTGCATTCTTGGTTAAGTTACACTTTAGGACAAAACATGAAAAGTAAACAAATCTATCAACATCTTCTGTTGGATTCTTGTTGGAAACTATACGCCTGATAGGGTATACTGCAATATCGAGGAATCTGATAACAAGCAAGTCGAGTCAAGGGAAAACCCTTTTCCCGCAGAACAGAATACGCCCAGGTAGTGCTCGACTGGTATGGCGTTCCGTTCCCAAAGGTAAAACGACTTTCACTTCGTAAACAGTAGCACCACTGTAGACGAAGCCTCAACGAACGTACTAGGTACGAACTGAATGAAAACGAATTCCGGAACGAGAAAGAACAGTGTATGGCTTATGGGAGCACAACACTGGAAAGAGACGAGAGGAGAGAGAGGAGCAGAGGGGCGAATTAGGAAATAAGGAGGGAAGAGGCTGATATTTATAGGCAGGCGAAACCCTAGGTGGTTGCTGAAATCATGCAAAAAGACCAATTCCTGAGTTGGGCTTTCGGAGTTTTTGGGTCTGCAAAAAGATAGGCGGGCCCCAAAGACCACCAAAGACCAATTGCCAAATCCGAAGCCGAGCCGAGCCGGCCGGACGGGCGCGCGCGAGCGTGTGGCTCTTTGGGGAGTGTACCCCTTAAACATAGTTGAACTCCAATACTACTTCAATGCCTTTAAACCCTTTAAATGTATTGTAGGCTTTCTATGTGGGACATGTCACATTCCCACACCTCAAACTTCAAGTTGAAACACTCAACTTCAACAATTAATTTCTCACTCACCTTAACTCGGTTTTGAGATATTAAATATACCACGTTCATCTACTCCGTGAGTAGATCGACTATGTCACGTTCAATTATTTTATAATTAACGTTTAGTCCATCTAATTAATTAATTAGATAAGGGTGTCAAAACCCAATTAATCCCACATTAATTCCAACAATCCCCCACATGAGTGAAAATCGTGTCTATACAACATCAGACTCAGTGTTCAGTTCGATTGAGATCTCCGTGCGTCTAGAAAAATAGTTTTTGGCTTTGAACTTTCCGTAGCCAAACACTATCGGGTACACCGACGGCTTAGTGGACGCAGTGCCTTGAACTATTCCTCCATAGTGTATACCTAATCAACACTGTTAGCACACTTCAATCTCGTCTTCATAGCGTTCTCACGTTTTTGTCCGTTTTGGCCATGGACGTCCTTTGTGTTCATAAATGTTTGGTCGAAGCGGCCCTCACTTCTCATTTATATAGGTAACCTCCTTTCGAGTATCCCGTTATACTTTAGGAATTATTAAGTGTCGAAGACTCAACCTTTACCACATCTTACGGGTTGTTAACACTTGAGATAGTGCTGTCAGGAATAGTCGTGTTTTTCAAATGTTGTATCACTAACTTCCACAGTTTCGTTTTCCCATTGAACCAAGTTCTTGGGATCTCCAGTCATCATGGTTGGTTTTCCACTGCTTTGGTCTTTCTTGTGGGTTTTAGACCCATTCCTTCTACCAGCTTTGTCAATTGATCTCGGTTTATGCTCTTTGTGAGCGGATCCGCTATATTGTCCTTTGTGTTGATATAATCAATGGACATTACTCCAGTGGAGATCAATTCTCTAACGGAGTTGTGTCGACGACGTATGTGTCTCGACTTTCCGTTGTACATGACATTCGTAGCTCTCCCAATGGCAGCTTGACTGTCACAATGTACCGTCACCGAAGGTACTGGTTTGTTCCAACATGGAATGTCTTCCAAAAAGTTACGCAACCATTCAGCCTCTGCAGCGGCTAGGTCTAAAGCGATAAATTCTGATTCCATTGTGGAACGGGCAATACACGTGTGTTTCTTGGACCTCCACGACACTGCTCCTCCTCCAATAGTGAATACATATCCACTAGTGGATAATGAGTCTTTAGTGTCTGATATCCAATTTGCATCACTGTATCCTTCGACTACAGCTGGAAGTCTTGTGTAGTGAAGCCCATAATCAAGGGTGTACTTCAAGTATCTTAATACCCTTTTTAGTGCTTTCCAGTGCTCATGACTTGGATTGTTCGTGTATTGACTCATCTTGTTTACTGAACATGCAAGATCAGGACGTGTATAGTTCGTGATGTACATCACACTTCTAATGATCCTTGCGTATTATAGTTGAGCCACTGGTTCTCCTCTATTCTTTCTCAAGTGAACATTGAGTTCCAAAGGTGTCTTAGCAGGTGGATCGTTAAAGGCATTAAATTGCTTTAGTACCTTCTCCACATAGTGAGATTGTGTCAAGGAAATACCATCAGACGTTTTCTCTATCTTGATTCCAAGAATCACATCTGCTAATCCCATGTCTTTCATATCAAAGTTTCTACTTAACATGTTCTTCGTATTAACTATGATATTGTGATTGTTACTCATGATTAACATGTCATCGACGTATAAGCATACAATAACAAATCCATTAGGTGTATCTTTCACATATACACACTTATCACATTCGTTAATTCGAAACCCATTTGACAACATTGTATTGTCAAATTTCAAATGCCACTGTTTTGGAGCTTGCTTAAGTCCATACAGTGATCGAACGAGTTTGCACACCTTTTTCTCGTTTCCAGGAGCAACATATCCTTCAGGTTGATCCATGTATATTTCAGCATCCATCTCACCATTAAGAAACGCCGTCTTAACGTCCATTTGGTGTATTTCGAGATTGTGCAGAGCAACAATAACGACTAACACCCGAATGGAGGTGATTCTTGTCACTGGTGAGTATGTATCGAAGAAATCATACCCTTCCTTTTGTTTAAAACCCTTTGCAACTAGAAGAGCTTTGTACTTGTCAACAGATCCATCTGCTTTGTACTTTCTTCTAAGGATCCACTTGCATCCTAAGGGCTTACAACCTTTAGGGAGGTCGACCAACTCCCAAGTGTGATTTAACAGAATAGACTCGTATTCACTTTTCATGGCCTCCTTCCAGAGTTGTGCATCTGGTCTTGCCATACCTTCTTTGATAGTTTTAGGTTCATCTTCCTCCAGAACATAAGTAATGAAGTCTGAACCAAAATATTTATCAATTCTAGCTCTCTTACTGCGTCTCGGTTCTTCACTCTCTTGAGTGGAGGGACTAAAAGTGTCGTCTGTTGCTTCAACAGTTCTCTTATTCGAACTCTCTTCCTCTTTTTCCTTAAGAGGAAAAATGTTCTCAAAGAATACTGTGTTCCTTGACTCAATTGTGGTGCCTTCTGTCATATCTGGTATTTCAGATTTGTGAATCAGAAATCGATAGGCACTACTGTTTGAAGCATATCCTATAAAGATACAATCAACTGTTTTAGGGTCGATTTTAACTTGTTTAGGAAGTGGTACTTCAACCTTAGCCAAACACCCCCACACTTTGAGGTATTTGTATGAAGGTTTTCGTTTCCTCCATATTTCATAAGGAGTTTGATCCTTAGTTTTATGAGGGATCTTATTCAGAATGTGGTTAGCCGACGGAATGGCTTTCCCCCAAAAGTTCTGAGGTAGACCTGAGCTGATTAACCTTGCGTTCATCATCTCCTTTAGTGTTCGGTTTTTCCTTTCCGCAACACCATTGGACTGAGGTGAGTAAGGGGCTGTAGTTTGATGTACAATCCCTGATTCTATACATAATTGTTCAAACGGAGCTACGTACTCTCCACCTCTATCACTACGAATTGATTTAATTCGAGTGTCCAATTGATTCTCTACTTCATTTTTGTAACGTTTAAAAGTTCTATAGCTTCGTCTTTACTTCTCAAAAGGTAAACGTAACAGAATCGTGTACAATCATCTATAAAAGTAATAAAATACTTTTTTCCTCCTCTAGTTTGTACAAACTTTAAATCACATACATCCGTGTGAATTAAGTCTAGAGGGGCAGTGTTCCTTTCAACAGTTTTAAACGGTAGTTTGGTCATCTTTGCTTCCGTGCATATTTCACATCGTTTGGATGTATCAACATTGTCAATCTTAAGTAAATCGAGATTTACTAATTGTTCTATGGATTTTAAATTCACATGTCCTAATCTAAAATGCCATAAAGAGGAACACTCAACGATATAAGTAGAAGTAGAAGCAATTTCATTAACAACTTGTTTGCCTTTGGGGATTACAACCATTGTGCTTAATTTAAATAGACCATTCTCGAGATAACCCTTCCCGAGAAAGTGACCAAACTTACTTAGAACTATCTTATCAGACTCAAAGACTAGTCTAAATTGATTGCTAACTAGAAAAGACCCCGAAATCAGATTCTTCCGGATGTCTGGGACATGCAGCACGTTCTTCAAGGTTAGCTCTTTTCCAGATGTCAGCTTTAGCACCACTGACCCAATTCCAGCCACTTCAGGTGAGGCTTGATTTCCCATGAAAAGCTTTCTCCCATCAGAAGGAGAATAGTTTGAGAATGCAGATCTCTCCGAGCAGACGTGGCAGGTGGCACCAGTGTCCACTCTTTCTTATTGTCCACCATGTTGACCTCCGTCACCACTGCGGACATGTCCAAATCAGTAAGGTTCACAGAATCTTGTGTTTTCTGCTTGCCTTTTCCTTTGTCGTCACGACGGGGTTGACGACACTCACTGGATCTATGGTTTGGTTTCCAATAATTATAGCAATTTCCAGTGAACTTCTGCTTTGTGGCAGGACCCTTCCCCTTCACACCCTTCGTTGTGTTGGCAGCAGACTCATTGGGACGTTTTCTTTTCCTTGATGGACCCTCTTGTTCCATCAAGTTAACCTTGGCTTCAATCCGGAGGGCAGGTCCCTTGACTTCTCTCTTTCGATTGTCCTCCTCAATCCTGAGATGGATAATCAGATCCTCAAAGCTCATAAGCTTTCGTTTGTGCTTTAGATATGACTTGAAATCCTTCCATGATGAAGGCAGTTTCTCAACCACTGTTGCTACTTGAAATGCATCAGGTAACACCATATCTTCAGCAGCTATCTTATGGAAAATAATATGCAGTTTCTGGACTTGATCCACTACAGATTTGTTATCCTCCATCTTAAAATCGTACAGTTGTGCAACGACGAATTTCTTTAGTCCAGCACCTTCAGTTCTGTACTTTTTCTCCAAGGACTCCCACAGTTCCTTTGCAAATTGTATGTCACAGTAGACACTGTAGAGGGCATCAGAAAGTCCTCCAATTATGTGATTTCTGCACAGATAATCACCACTAGACCACTGATCATAATAGATCCTTTCTTGTTGGCTAACACTTGCCTCAGGCTGTGTAGGTTTAGTTTCGGTCAAAAACCTCTCCATTCCAAGCATGGTCAGGTAAAATCGCATCTTACTTTGCCATGTTTTGAATTCAGTCCCTGAAAATTTCTCAGGTTTTTCTCCTCGTACGACCATTGGCCTCGGCCCAGGTGCAGAGAAAGTAAACATCTGATCCCTTACAGGATTGTGGAAAGGAGGAAAAGGTGCAAGCGGATCGCTTATGTTCCTAACCCTTTCAGCATGGTCATTCTGTCTTCCTTGAGTTTTCACATCAGAACTGTGTGAAACTGATCGATCAGGAGACGTTTCCTTATTGACATCATTGCCAATATACTCAGTACCATGCACGACCTCTGTATTAGTGGGGTCAACATCCATGTTATCATTGAAATTCGACATTGCAGCGTATTAATTAAGTCCGAGATTTTTTTAATTAATTAAGTCCGAAATTAAATTAATACTATTCTGTTCTGCGATTGTTGGAAACTATACGCCTGATAGGGTATACTGCAATATCGAGGAATCTGATAACAAGCAAGTCGAGTCAAGGGAAAACCCTTTTCCCGCAGAACAGAATACGCCCAGGTAGTGCTCGATTGGTATGGCGTTTCGTTCCCAAAAGGTAAAACGACTTTCACTTCGTAAACAGTAGCACCGCTGTACACGAAGCCTCAACTAACGTACTAGGTACGAACTGAACACACACGGAAACGAATTCCGGAACGAGAAAGAACAGTGTATGGCTTATGGGAGCACAACACTGGAAAGAGACGAGAGAAGAGAGAGGAGCAGAGGGGCGAATTTCAGTGTAGGAAATAAGGAGGGAAGAGGCTGATTTTTATAGGCAGACGAAACCCTAGGTGGTTGCTGAAATCATGCGTGGGCCCAAGCCCAAATCGTGGGTTGAGATCTTGCGAACCAATTCCTGAGTTGGGCTTTCGGAGTTTTTGGGTCTGCAAAAAGATAGGCGGGCCCCAAAGACCACCAAAGACCAATTGCCAAATCCGAAGCCGAGCCGAGCCGGCCGGACGGGCGGGCAGGCGGGCGCGCGCGTGTGGCTCTTTGGGGAGTGTACCCCTTAAACATAGTTGAACTCCAATACTACTTCAATGTCTTTAAACCCTTTAAATGTTTTGTAGGCTTTCTATGTGGGACATGTGACCCTTCACATTCCCACACCTCAAACTTCAAGTTGAAACACTCAACTTCAACAATTAATTTCTCACTCATCTTAACTCGGTTTGGAGATATTAAATATACCACGTTCATCTACTTCGTGAGTAGATCGACTATGTCACGTTCAATTATTTTATAATTAACGTTTAGTCCATCTAATTAATTAATTAGATAAGGGTGTCAAAACCCAATTAATCCCACATTAATTCCAACAATTCTAACTTAAAGTTTAAACAGTTAGATACAAGAGGTATCTGGTTTGGACAAAGATGCTGAAGGTGTCCAAACTAGAGGACAGATCAAGAAGGCCAAGGGAAATAAAAGAAAGCCTGAGACATTCACTGACTTTCCCAACAGCCTTGAACTTCCTCCTGAATTCAGAATTGAAGAAGAAGAGTCTATCTCCAAAAAGGCCAAAAATGCCGAAAGAGCCAAGACTGCTGAACAGGTCAAAAATGCTGAAGTTGTCAAGTCTCCTGAGACTAAAACTGCTGAAGTTGCCAAAGCTGCTGAGATCAAAGAGAATGTTGAAGAGTTATTTGAAGAAGGCTTTGGACCTCAACCAAAAAAGAAGACAACAGTGCTAGATCCATCAAAGTTGTTTGTGGAAGGTTATGGCAAGGACCCTGAAACACAACAGAAGCTGGCTATGATGAGAGCCCAAGAAAAGATGGATCTAATTGAAGAAGCAAACAGAGCAAGGGACAAGAGAAGGGCTGACTTTCAGAAGCCTAGAAGAAGAAGAGCAACATACAACAAGATGAAGCCACAGTTGCAGATCCCAATGGACACCAAATATCCTCACTTCGATAAATGGGTGCCAATACAGCTGAATGACTCTTGGGAAGAGGCCAAAAGGGAATTTTTCTATGACTACTATGTCATTGACAGGTGGAATGGAAAGGATGTCAACTCTACCTTCACTGAGTTCATGATTGAGTGTTACAGGGAATTGTATCAGCAATTGCTTGCAGTTGCTGATATTGCAAGATTTGACCGCACAACCCCTAAACCTATCATCTACATGCCTCCCAAGAAGGAAGGCTTCATTGATCAGTCAAGGATCTTTCAGGAGTTCTTTGAGATTCTGAAGTTGAACAGGATGATGCTAGGACCAAAGGACACAAATCAAGAGGCCGTGGAGTTAAAGAAGAGGGTGTGGGCACAATATGGGATGGTGCCACCTCCTGAAGATAACCTTTGAATTGGCTAAGTCCTCTTGACCCTTATGTGCTGAAATGGATAAATACTTGTTGATATGGTCATCAATGCTGAAAGTTTCTCAAGCCTGCTGATATGCTTTTGTCTGCTCTGAATACCATAAATTTGATCTGATCTTTTTGTTAATTAGCTTATGCTCTGATGTAATGTTGTTTGATTCATGCTCTGATATGTTTATTCAACTATCAACATGCCTGTAATGATTCATGATATTATTAATGATAGTTGAACATGTTTATGAATCAAGAAACAACATTATATAATCTCAACCCGCTTGACTTATCAACCTATATGCAATAAAAACAGTAATTACACTAACACATTTTCTTTCAGGAAACTTGACCTAAGTCACCACGACTGAAGAAAATTTTAATAAGTGTAGTCAAGTCACCCTTGCTTGGATTGTATAGGTGTTGGCATCATCAAAAATGGGGAAATTGTTGGGAATAAAATGAGTTTTGATTATGATACCAAAACCCCTTTAAGACATGCCAACTAGATGAGTCAGAATACTTGAACATGTTTCAGGATTGTTGGAACATGTAGCTTAAGGCTAGTTGAGAAGCTGATATGTTAGGCAACTATTAGAAGTTATAGATGTGAAAATTGAGGGGGAACACATGCTTAGAAGCTTATAAAGATTAAGTCCCCTCAAGGCTCAGTTTTGGAACTGTGCTGATCAAGCCAGTTCAGAATAGAACAACCTATCTGAAGATCAACTAAGTGGAATAAATCATCAAGATCAAGTCTACTACAATGATCATCAAGTTCAGAAGAGTTGTCCAAGCAAGATTGTCTCAGCACATTTGAACCAGAACAAGGTTTGAACAACAAGGCCAACTATGCTGATGAGGTCAAGACCACTTACCCAATGCTATGAATGCTTTAAGATCTACTCCAAGAAGTCATGGAAAGGAAAAGAGCCAAGACATCTGAAGAGCATGTCAACACTGCCGATAAGCAGAACCTGTTGGAATTGACCTGGTGATAAGGAATGTTGTCCTTATCCAAGGATCAATCATCAGAAGGAATGTCCATGTTTGACCAAGTAAATCTTGAAGTCAGACATTGGGAAGAGTGCTGCAGAATGAAGACAAAACAGTTACAACCGTTTATTTCCCAATTTAAGGACATGTCACTATCAAGAATCTGTCTTCTAGTTTGAAGAGTTCAAGGAAGACATTTATAAACATTTGAGACTGCCTCTCCAACGGGCAAATCCTCAATTTTGTCTATAAATACAGAAGTGTGAAGATCATTTGAAGCATCTCAACAACATCCAACTATCAAACTACTCTGAAGCTTCAAAGTCCTCAAAAGACATTCTTAGTCTTCAAACACTTCATCTAAGCTAAACCTCATTGTATATCCATACAAAGTTTAGAGAGATATCTTATCCTTATACACTAAACCTCATTGTAAAGGATATCTCATTAGTTGGAACTAAACTTCAACCCTTATACCTTTCAAGACAGAAAGTTAGAAGGTTGTAGTAGAAGAAGTGTAAGGAGTTAACTGTTGAGAGAAGAACAGATAATTCTGAGTTGAGAAAGGGTACTAGGACTCTTGACATCCTAGGGATCAAGGTACCAAGGAGTGGTGTGGTTGATCAAGTGCACCTTGGCACTATAAAATAAGTTAATTCCAAGAGTGAAGGAATTATCCTGTTAAATCAGGGAAAGTGGATGTAGGAGCTTGAGTCTCTAAACCACTATAAAATCTTGTGTTGATTTACTTTCAAGTACTTACATCCATTCAACACAGCACACAAATTGGACTTTCAAAGATATATACACAGGACTGTGCAAAACAGATTTGGACAAGTTCCCTGAAACTGAATAATTTGTTAAGGTGATTTCAGAATTTAAAGGAGTTTAAACTAAAGGGCCAACCACTAATTCCGCACTTATAACTCACCTAGATAGTCATTCAACTAAGTACTCAATAGTACTTAGTGGATTGGTTATCTTTAAGAAGTTATACATATCAGCAGAGTTGTCCAGGACAACCTTGCTGAAGTCATATTTGGTATAATTTGAAAAAGATTTGCATACAAGTGTATTCCCCCGCCCCCCCTCCCCCCCATACACTTGGTATATACTCCTTTCAGAACCAACAGGGTAGGATTGTGTATGTAGATGTAAATGGAAACCAAATAAGTCACTTTGAGTCAATTAGAGTAATCAGGCAGATTTGGGTTCCAAAAGGTACAACTAACCCCCTAGGACCCAACATTCAAAGGGTACTTAAAGTTTGAATTTGCAGGTTTGCAAGGACCACAAGAAGAAGAGAAGCATAAACAAAAGAACAGCATGGTACTTGGACAGCGGATGTTCAAGACATATGACTGGAAACAAAGAACTTCTCTCTGATTTCATTGAAAAGGATGGTCCTTCAGTAACCTTTGGAGATAGCTCACAAGGAATCACAAGAGGTTATGGTACATTAAATATTGGTAGTGTAAAAATTACTAATGTTTCATATGTTCTAGGCCTAAAATATAATATGCTATCTATAAGTCAAATCTGTGACAAAGGGTATAGTGTTGAATTTGCACCAAATGAATGCATTATCAAAGACAAATCAACACAACAGGTGCTACTAATAGGGGTGAGAAAGGGAAATGTTTATTTTGCAGATTGGAGCAAAACCCCTAAAGCAGTTTGTCTTGTTGCTAAAAGCACAAGTGAGCAAAGCTGGCTATGGCACAAGGGACTGAACCACCTGAACTTCAAAACCATCAACAAGGTTGCAAGAAACTCTCTAGTGAAAGGGCTGCCAAATCAAGTGTTCACCAAGGAACATGTGTGTCAGCCATGTCAGGAAGGAAAGCAAATCAAAGCATCATTTAAAGGAAAGTCTGTCATTTCCACTGAGAGAATTCTTCAACTACTACACATGGACTTGTTTGGTCCAATTATCCCAGTAAGCATAAATGGAAGAAAATATGTTTTAGTAGTTGTTGATGATTTTTCCAGGTACACATGGGTAATGTTCTTACTGAACAAAAAGGACACCCAAGTCAAACTACCCGAGTTGATGAAAAAGTTGAGTAATGAAAAGGGCCTAAGCATTGTCAAGATCAGATCAGACAAAGGCACAGAATTCATAAACTCATACATCAATGAGTACTGCAGCAAAAATGGCATCACTCATGAGACTTCTGCAGCAAGAACTCCTCAACAAAATGGAGTTGCTGAAAGGAGGAACAAAACCTTAAAAGAGGCATCTAGAACACTGATTGTTGAATCCAAATTGCCTAAAAGGTTCTGGGCAGAAGCCATCAATACTGCATGCCACACTCAAAACATATCCTTAATCACTAAAGGTCAAGGTAAAACTCCATATGAATTATGGAAAGGTAGATTGCCCACTGTTGCCTATTTTCATATATTTGGTTGCAAGTGTTTCATTCACAATAATGGGAAAGAGCAATTGAAAGGTTTTGACAGCAAAGTTGATGAGGGAATATTTGTTGGATATTCACAAGTCAGCAAAGCTTATAGAGTCTACAATTGTAAAACCTTTGTTGTGGAAGAAACACCTTATGTTGTGTTTGATGAATCTATTAATGAGTTCAGGGATAGAAACCTGAATAATGATGAGATAACACAAAGAACAACCTAATTAAGGCTTCAAAGCAAGGAAACGGTGTTTGTAGATGTTGCCCAACCTGAACTCAATGAAAATCAGAACCTGGACAACATACCTGATGGCAATCAACCAGAGGTCAACCAGCCTGAAGGAGAAATTGAACTGACTGACCCCATCCCAGTTCAAAACCAGGTAACAACTACCAATGAAGAAGCAGGCTCTGCTGAGGTAGTAAATGGATCCAATATTCAAGGGGGAACCAATGAAAATGTCAACCTACCTGACAATGAGGTCAACAACCCTGAATATGATCCTGAACTTGATCCTTCAATTAACTTCCCTGAATTTAATGATTCTAGTGATCCAACTTCAGAAGAGGACAATCCTCCTGAAGGAATCAGGTCTAGAAGGACTTGGTTGCAAGACCACCCAACTAGCCTGATACTTGGAAATCCAAGTGATGGGATCAAAACTAGAAGATTTCATGGAGAAAGTGCCTTGTTTTGTTGTTTTCTTTCAGAACAGGAACCAAGGGACATTGAAGAAGCACTTCAAGACACCAATTGGATCATTGCCATGCAAGAAGAGCTGAACCAATTTACCAGAAATGAAATATGGGAGCTAGTGGACAGACCAACTCATCAAGATGTCATTGGAACTAAATGGGTGTTCAAAAATAAGAAAAATGAAAATGACATCATTGTGAGAAACAAGGCAAGACTGGTGGGCAAAGGATACTGTCAATCTGAAGGGATCGATTATGATGAAACATTTGCACCAGTGGCCAGACTTGAAGCAATCAGACTCTTCTTAGCTTATGCAGCTCACAAGAAATTCTAGGTGTATCAAATGGATGTGAAGAGTGCATTTCTCAATGGAGTGCTGAAAGAGGAAGTGTATGTTGAACAGCCCCCAGGCTTTGAAGAAGGAGACAAGGTGTACAGATTAAAGAAAGCTCTATATGGATTGAAGCAAGCTCCAAGAGCTTGGTATGACACCTTATCACAGTTTCTTGTAGATCATGTTTTTGTCAAAGGCACTGTTGACAGGACCTTGTTCAGAATCTGTGAAGGAGATAATATCTTGTTAGTCCAAATCTATGTGGATGACATTATATTTGGATCTCAAATGAGAAATTGTGTGAAAAAAATTCAAAACTCATGCAAAGCAAATTTGAGATGTCCATGATGGGACTGATGAACTTCTTTTTGGGACTCCAAGTCACCCAATCAAAGAAAGGGTTATTCATCAATCAAGCCAAATATACAAGGGACATGATAAAGAAATTTGGATGTGCAACAAGCAAGCCAGTCAGGATTCCTATGAACACCAACTGGAAGATGGATCCTGATGAAAGTGGAGTATCTACGAACTCCACTGAATATAGAGGCATCATTGGATCTCTACTATATCTCACTGCAAGTAGGCCTGATATCACATTTGCAGTTGGAGTATGTGCCAGATTTCAAGCAAATCCAAAGAAGAGTCACCTTGAAGCTGCCAAGAGAATCCTAAGATACCTCAAAGGAACTGAGAATCTTGGATTATGGTATCCAGCCGATGACAACATTGAGCTCACTGGATACTCAGATGCTGATTATGGAGGATGTAGAATTGACAGAAAATCCACCTAAGGAACATGTCAATTCTTGGGTAGCAAGCTGATCTCATGGTTCTCAAAGAAGCAGAACACAGTTGCAACATCAACAACTGAGGCAGAATATGTAGCAGCTGGAAGTTGCTGTGCTCAGATACTTTGGCTCAGACAGCAACTCAGAGACTATAAAGTCATCACAAATGAAGTTCCAATATTTTGTGACAATAATAGTGCAATTGCTATTTCACAAAATCCAGTGCTTCACACAAGATGCAAACATGTTGATATCAAGCATCACTTTATAAGGGATCATGTGGAGAAGAAGGATATCAAGCTTGTCAAAATTCACACTGATAAGCAAAAAGCTGATATCTTGACAAAGCCATTAGCTGAAGCAAGGTTTCTGGAGCTGTCAGCAGAGTTGGGCTTACTTGATCCAAGAAAGATGGAAAAATGAAGAAAGAAGCACAAATGAAGGAGGCTGCTGAGAAGTTCACTGTGGAACTTATGGCCAAGGTTTCTGATCAGGTTGTAACCAACCGTACTGACCTTTTGTAGGCCAAACTTGATCAGACCCTGAAGACTACCTTGGATGAGATTGTTGCCCAGAAAATGAAGCATGTACATGCCTTCCTCAGCATGGCAGATGACAAAATGCAGAACATTCATGATGAGAATGTCTATCTGCTTCAGGAACTCAAGTCTCTCACTCATGCTCACACCCACCTTTCCGTCACAATGAGTGAATTGAAGCCCCAATGTTTTGATAATGCCAAAAAGGGGGAAAGAGAGCGAGCAATGGCAAAGGGAACCTTGAAGATTGGTGAGCCTGAAGTTGAAGAAGAAGAGAAGGACATTGGAAAAGGCAAAGGGCTTATGAATTTTGAAGATCTGACAGAAGAGGAGAAGATACAGATTGCTAAAGCCACGGAAGAAAGGGCCTATGAATTTTGAAGATATGACAGAAGAGGAGCAGATACAGATTGCAATGAAGAAGTCCATGGCTTCTGTTGGTCCTGAAAGGAGTATATAACAAGTGTATGGGGGGGGGGGAATACACTTGTTTGCAATTCTTTCCAACTTTGATCAAACCAGAGCTCAGCTAGGTTGTCTTAGACAACTCTGCTGAAGATGATTAACTCTTCTAAGATAATCAAACTACTAAGTACTATTGGGTACTTAGTTGAATAACTATCTAGGGGAGTTATATATGCGGAATAGTGGTTGGCCCTTTAAGTTTAGACTCCTTAAGTTTCTGAAATCAATTTGTCAATACAGTCCAGTTTTCAGGGAACTTGTCCAAAACAGTTTTGCACAGTCTTTGAGTATGTATCTTTTCAAAGATCAGTTTTGTGTGCAGTGTTGAATGAATGAAAGTACTTGAAAAGCAAATCAACACAGGAGGTTATAGTGGTTCAGAGACTCAAGCTCCTACATCCACTTTCCCTGATTTAACAGGATAATTCCTTCACTCTTGGAATTAACTTGTTTTATAGTGCCAAGGTGCACTTGATCAATAACACCACTCCTTGGTGAATTGATCCCTAGGATGTCTAGAGTCCTAGTACCCTCTTCTCAACTCAGAACTGAATTGTTCTTTTCTCAACAGTCAGCTCCTACCACTTCTACTACTACAACCTTCCCACTTTCTCACTTGAAAGAGGTAAGGGTTGAAGTAAGGTTCCAACTAATGAGATATCCTTTACAATGAAGATCAGTGTATAAGGATAGGATATCTCTCTAAGCTTTGTGTATGAATATACAGTGAGTTCAGCTTAGAAGAAGTGTTTCAAGACTAAGAATGTCTTTTGAAGACTTTGAAGCTTTCAGAATAGTTGTTTAGTTGGATGTAGAATGGATGCTTCAAATGGTCTTTACACTCCTTGTATTTATAGACAAAATAAGGATTTGCCCGTTGGAGAGGCAGCCCCAAATTGCTATAAATGTCTTCCTTGAGTTCTTCAAACTGGAAGACAGATTCTTGATAGTGACATGTCCTCAATTGGGTAATAAACGGCTTGTAAGACTTTGTCTTCATTCTGCAGCACTTTTCCCAATGTTTGACTTCTTGTTAGGACTTGGACATGGCTTCTGAAGATTGATCCAATGATAGGACAACATTCCTTATCTAATGGACAACTCTCCTTATCACTATCAGCAGATTTGCTTATCAGCAAAGTTGGCTTGCTCTTCTTCAGATGACTTGGCTCTTTCCCTTTGCTTCAATTCAAGGTGATCTTAGCATGTTGTATTGAAGTTATTTAGGGTATGGTTGTCTCTAACTCTTCAGCATGGTTGACCTTCAAACATTAGAACCTTTTGTTCTGGTTCAAACTTGCTGAGACAACTCTTCTGGGACAACTCTCCTGATCAGCATATTTGGTCTTTTAGCTTCAGAGCTGATGTTTTCACAGAGTTATTATCTCTGGACAACTCTCCTGATCAGAACATTTGACTAATCTTGTCCTTTTGAGCTTGACTATCTTGTTCTTGCATAGATATAGCTCTTCTGGACAACTCTTCTGATCAGAGCATATGATGTTTTATAGAGTTTTCCTTTGCTTTAGTGATTGTTCCAGAATTTGAGCCTTGCGGGAACTTGTTCCTGATAATCTTCTAAGTATAGGTTCCCCCTCACATTGTGCATATAGTCATCTAAGAGCTGTCTAACATATCAGCTTCTCATCTAGCCTTATGCTATGTGTTCTAACAATCTTAGAACACAATCATCTTGACTTAGGCATGTCTCAGGGGGTTTTGGTATTTAATCAAAACATATGTCATTTTATTCCCAACAATTTCCCCCTTTTTGATGATGCTAAAACCTACACATTCTATGCAAAAGTGACTTGTCTACACCTATTACATATATCTTCAGAAGACATGACTAAGGTCAACATTCCTGAAAAGACAATGTGTTAGTGTATTCACTGTTTTTGTTGCAAGTAGGTTTCAAAGATAGGCATAGAGAGATTTCTGCAACAATGTATCTTGATTCAAAGGTGTTTAACTATCATTCATATAAAAGTCATTACAAGCATGTTGATAGTTGAGAGTAACTTATCAGAGCATGAATTCAAGACATCATTACAAATTTTCATTACAACTAAGTACTAAACATAGGATTAGAGCAAAAACAAACTACTTCAAGTATCGGGATAGAATGTTGGATATCAACACCAATTCTTGTTTCAGATCAATCCAAATCATATTAGAGCAAACAGCATATCAATGCACATCACATCAGCAGGCTTGTCCAAATTTCAGCAGATTTGACCACATAGCAAAAATATCTTCAGATAAGATAGTTTTTTATCCAGAAAGAGTCAGAAGACTTAGCCATTCTTAGAGATCATCCTCAAGAGGTGGCACCATTCCATATTGTGCCCACACTCTCTTCTTGAGTTCCATGGCTTCCTAGTTGGTTCCTTTGGGTCCAAGAGTCATTTTGTTCAACTTGAGAATCTTTGTGAACTCCCTCAGGATCCTTGCTTGGTCAATCCATCCTTCAAGCTTTGGAGGCATGTAGATGATGGGCTTGGGAGCATTGAGTTCAATTCTTGCAATGTCAGCAGCTGCAAGTAATTGTTGATATAGCTCTCTGTAGTATTCTATCATGAACTCAGCAAAGGAAGAGTTGGCATCTCCTCCATTCCATTTGTCAATGACATAGTAGTCATAGACAAACTCCCTTTTAGCCTCTTCCCATGTATCATTCAGCAGAATTGGCACCCATTTATCCAAGTGTGGATATTTGGTGTCCATTTGGACTAAGAGCTGAGGCTTCATCTTGCTGTAAGTTGCTCTCCTTCTTCTTGGTTTCTGAAAATTTGCTCTTCTCTTATCTCTTGCTCTTTGTGCTTCATCCATCAAATCCATTTTCTCCCGGGCCCTCATCATGGCCAGTTTCTGTTGTGTTTCAGGGTCTTTGCCATACCCTTCATGAAACAACTTTGATGGATCATGAGCTAGGACAATTGTCTTCTTCTTAGGTTCAAGTCCAAACCCTTCAGCAAACAGTTCTTCAATATCTTCAGTGGACTTGGGACCTTCAGCAACATTGACTGTTTCAGAAGACTTTTCCTTTTCAGCAATTTTGGGCTCTTCAGCAGCTTTGGCTTTCTTTGATGCAGGCTCATCATCATCAATTCTGAATTCAGGTGGAAGATCAAGACTGTTGGGAAAGTCAGTAAATGTCTCAGTTTGTCTTTTCTTTCCTTTTGCCCTCTTGATCTTTCCTCTAGTTTGGACACCTTCAGCATCTTTGTCCAAACCAGACACCTCACCACCTGGTCTCTGCTGTAGCCTCATCCTTTCTTCTTGTGCTGAAGCCATTGAATTCTTCAATGCAAGTGCCAATTGCTCTTCTTCATCCAATTCTTCCAAGTTCAGCACTTCTGGTTCTTTTCCTTTTGTTTCAGCAGCTTTGTCTTTTCCTTTGACTGGGCTTCCAATCACCAAGGCACCTTATGCTCTAGCTCTTTCCCTTTCCCCCTTTTTGGCAGCATCAAAGCACTGGGGCTTTAGCTCACTCATTGTTGTGGCCATTAGGGATTGGGCCTGGTTTAGGGACTTCATCTCTTCCAACAAATATACATTTTCATCATGTATATTTTGCATCCTATCACTGCTCAAGCTAAGAAAAGCTAGAACAGGCTTCATCTTTTGTTGAACAACCTCCTCCAAGGTTGCTTTCAGGGATGCATGCAGTTGGGCTTTAAGAAGCTCAGTGAGGTTGGCCACTGCACCTTCAGCAATGTTGGCCAAAACCTCTTGGGAAATTTTTTCAGAGGCTGCTTTTACCATTGCTAGCCTTTGCTCTTCGGCTCTCTTCTTTTGCAGTGTTGTCTTCTTTCCAAGAGCTTGCTTGACAGTAAGCCTGAGAGCCTTGACATTGGCATTATGATTGTCTCTCAGCAGCTTTTGTTCCTTCTTGACCTCTTCTGATATGGATTCCATGGTGGATTTGGCTTTTTGTACTTCAGTGGAAATGGTTTGGAGACCAGTTTCCACACCACTAATCCTTGCTTCTAGTGTGGGTAGCACCACATCCTCAGAGCCAGTGAGCCTCATTTCTACAGATGCTAGAGTCCTTCCTTGCTCATTTAATGCTCCTGAAGTTTCAGCATGAGCAGATTGGACCTGATGAGCCAAGGAGTCCAACTTCTCTGATTGCATTCCAAGCAAGGCTTGAGCTGAGCCTGTATCTACTTGGATGGGTGCATCTGTTAGGAACTCATCTACAAAAATTTGGTCAAGGGAAATACCTGCAATATTAGACAAATCAAACAGGTTAGGGAATAAACACTCATCTCCCTCAATTTCTTTTGTATAAGACTCTGATACATCAGCAGTCTTCTTCTCATTTTCAACTTGTTCTTTTCTCCCTTCTTTTAAAATGTTCTCACCCAAGGAATCAGGCCTCCTTTCATCAAGGGATTCTTGAAGTTCAGATTTGACTTCAAGAATAACCTGTCCTTCCTCACTTATTCCACCCTCATATGGTGGTACACTCACAATCTTAGTGATTATTACCTCTCTTTCATCCATAACTCCCTCTGAATTTTTGATTCTATCTTCCTATTCAACCCCTTCTCCTAAACCTGCAGTATCTTCACCTTCAACAAGGTTCAAAGATGGCAGTTGTGAGGAGATCACAGTGCTTATTTCAGCAGCCACTGAGTCATCCTGAATGATTAAGGGCTGATCAGTGTCCAACTCATCTGACACTGAATAGGCCTTAATCAAACTAGCCTCTATCATAGGAACCTCAACATCTTTAGGTTGTGTCTTGGGTTCAGAAGAACCTTCATTGGCAGATGTGTCTTTGGTTGTGTTACCACCCTTGGTCAACACCTCTGATGAAACAGAGCCTTTCCTATGGTAGGTTCTAGGAGGGTTTGAAAGTCTATCTGCTACAGAAGACTTGGGTTGAGAGGGTTCAGGGAGGTTGGCTTGAGGGGTTTCAGGAGGGTTGGGATTTGAAGGGTTTGAGGGATCATCAGGGGAATCATCATCATTTGAGCTACTGTCAGGGTGTTTGATGCCTTTAGCTTTTCTCTCTTTCTCCTCAATGATCTTTTCAGCTACCAACTTTGCAAAAACTTCCTCATCAGTGAGGAATCTTGTTTTCATCACTCCAGCAAAGTGTAGCAGTCTTCTTTCCTCTACTTGCCACCAGTTAGCACCCTTATCTTGGATGACTTGTGATATTTCCATCAAGGTTTTATCTTTTACATCCACAAGCATCCTCAAATCATGAAACATCTTCTGAATTCTTGGAAATTCAGCATGTTGTGGATACAAACTGTCCACAGTGGCCTTAGCTCCACCTCTGAGCATACTTTCATAAGTATACTCCTCCTCATTCTCATTTGATGGAGAACTTTGGGCTATAGGGGAGTGGGTTGTGGTTTCTCTTATTGCAGCTTCAGGCAAGTTAAGTTAAGGAGGGTTGGCTTCAGAAGGGTTAGGCTCAAATGAAGGTACTTCAGTTGCTTTAGAGAGCAATGAATCTGAAGGGGCTTTGCTCAGGGGAGTTGGCTCATTGAGTGCATGTTCTAAAAGCTTTGAGTAGTTGAGCATGGATGAGTCAAGAGGAAACAGAAGTCTTGTCTCATCTACTGCTAAATCTGCAAGCACATCAATGCCACTTCTTTGCACACTTCCTTCTGGAGAATATCTCTTAGAGAGATCTACAAGGGTGATGGGTTGGTTAGAAGGGGTAACATGGGTTTCAGGGGAGTTGGGCTCAGGATTCTGGGTTTCAGGGATGTTGGCCTCTTTAGTTTGACCTTCAGGGACTTTGGATTCTGGAGTTCCAGATCCAGATGAGCTAGTCCTTGACTTGGATTTGGTCCTGCTTTCAGCTCTGCTCTCTCTTAGAGCCAATTGAAGAGACCTTTCTTCCTGCAGCTCCAACACTTTCTCAGTAGGCTTGGCCCTTCTCTTGCTGGCCCTACTACTCCCACTGCCTTCACCATCCTTCTTAGGGACAACTTCCCTGATTCTCTTATCACCCTTAAGCTTTTGCCTTGTCTCATTGTATTTCAGCCTCAACTCTTCTGAGTGGTCAGAAGGCACACTTACTCCCTCTTCTGCCACCTCATCAACTTCAGTTGATGCTCCTGAGGCTTCTCTTGAGGATAATTGAGACATTTTCCTTGTTTTGACAGCCCTGGCCTTGGTTCTCTTCTTCATCTTAGGCTTTTCTTCAACCTGTTCTTCAGCAGGTTTGGCCATAAGCATCCTCCTTTGCTCAGTTTTCTTGCTGAGCTTCCTAAACAGGATCTTTTGGGCTGGTAGGGGTTTGGCAAAAGTCTGCATCTGAGAATAATGGGAGAATCTTTCAATCAACAAGCTTGCCCTGGTGCAATACTTGAGTTTCCCTTCTAACACAACCTTGTTGTGAGATTTCACTTTTAATTTCGCCTTTTCCTTCATCATTTCAGACATGATGAAGGTCCTCCAATCAAACTTGATGCCCTTGTTACTTGTTACTAGCATCAATTACTGCAGCCATAATTCTGATTCTTGGATGGCTGACCTGCTCCAAGCTTCCAGTATTGCTCAAAAGACTCTTAGCAACTACCTCAAAGAGGTTGAGAAATTCTGGCTTGAGAGTCTTCTTGGTTTGTGTTGAAGAAAGAGGACCTGGTACTAATAGCCATTCTTGAGCTATTTCATCTTCATGTCCAGTACCATAAACTTCTGGATTTCTTCCCTCAAAAGGTAATCCAAAAGCTCCTTCAAGATCTTCTGAAGAGAATTTCACTCTATGAAATCTCTCTTCTTCCTCTTCCTCTGCAATATATGACAATCTGGTGGAAACTTCACCATCTTCAGGCTTACCTCTCCACTTGAGAAAGGCAAAGAACTCAACCATGTAACTTTCCAAGCATGAACTTGGTCTTTCCTCCATAAACTTTTGTAGTCCAGCTCTCCTCAACCATCTCAGGGTTGGTTTAATCTCAGGATCCTCACTCTCAAAGGATACTATGGGCTCAAAGTGAAGATTGTTTTTGTTGCTCAAATAACTAAAATCAAGGTCTAGAGCCTTGTTGGTGAAATCAATGATCATCTCTGGTCTAACTTTGGGAGCCATTGAAGATTTACAGAAGAAGGTTTTGAGAGAGATGTGAGAGAGTTTGAAGAAAATTTAGAACTAGGGTTTCGAATACTTGGGGAAGAAGTGTTTGTGGAGGGTCTTAAGACTTGTGAATATTCTAAAAAGAATGTTTGTCAATGAGTTGGTGAAGTCTTGATGCAATTCAAAGGTGAACAAAAATGGAAATCCAAAATGAACGGCTAGGATTGATTTCAGAGGAGTTGGCAAGTTTTGATCCAATGGTCAAAAACTAATGTAACAGTGAAAAACTGTTTTGTTCAAAAACGTGGGTGGTTTTTAATGTTTGTTTAAGGCTGGGGGAGTTTTCGAGATAGATCATGTCCCAAAAAGTTTAATGCAAACAAGAGTTAAATCTTGGCATTTAATGCATGGAAAGTGACCTTTTGGGTGGGAGACAAATTAAATCCCAAAAAGATGATATCTGTAATTGGAATGGGACATATTTCGAAATAGGCAATGATTGCCCAAAATAGGTGCTTATCAGACGAAGATTTGGTTTGATAGCCAAGACAACTTATCTGACTCTACATGGACAAGTGTCCTGAAGAGCTGTGGACAAGTGTCCTGAAGAAGTGAGGTCAACTTCTCTGAATTTCAGTAGACTTGACCAAGTCTGCTGAAGTTTGAACTTAGTTCCCCCTTAATGAGTAAACTCCTTTGGATTTATTTATCCAACTTCCCTGGATCAAGAAGACCCAACTCTGCTGATAATTCCAGAAATCTTGCTTCTGCAAGTGGCTTTGTCAATATATCAGCTTTTTGATGATCTGTGTGGATCTTCACCAATTTGATATCCTTCTTCTCCACATGATCTCTAATGAAGTGATGCTTGATGTCCACATGTTTGCATCTTGTGTGCAATACAGGATTCTGTGATATGGCAATTGCACTGTTATTGTCACAGAATATTGGCACTTCAGTAGAGTTGACTTTGTAGTCGTTGAGTTGTTGTCTTAGCCAAAGGATTTGAGCACAACAACTTCCAGCAGCAACATATTCAGCTTCAGTGGTGGAGGTGGCCACTGTGTTTTGCTTCTTGGAAAACCAAGATATGAGTTTGTTGCCCAAGAATTGACAAGTTCCTGAAGTGGATTTTCTGTCAATTCTGCATCCTCCATAGTCAGCATCTGAGTAGCCAGTTAGCTCAATGTTGTCATCAGCAGGGTACCAAAGGCCTAGATTTTCAGTGCCTTTGAGATACCTCAAGATCCTCTTTGCAGCCTCAAGGTGGCTTTTCTTAGGATTTGCTTGAAACCTTGCACAAACACCTACTGCAAAGGTGATGTCAGGTCTGCTGGCAGTGAGATAGAGGAGTGAGCCAATTATTCCTCTATACTCAGTGGAGTTGGTTGGAACACCACTTTCATCAGGATCCATCTTCCAATTTGTGTTCATTGGGATTCTTACTGGCTTGCTTGATGTACACCCAAACTTCTTGATCATTTCTCTGGTGTACTTGGATTGGTTGATGAAGATTCCTTCTTTTGATTGCTTGACTTGTAGACCCAAAAAGAAGTTCATCAACCCCATCATGGACATCTCAAACTTGCTTTGCATAAGCTTGGAGAACTTCTCACAAAGCTTCTCATTAGGGGATCCAAAAATTATGTCATCTACATAAATTTGGACAAGCAAGATGTCTTCTCCTTCAGAGATTCTGAAGAGTGTTCTGTACACAGTTCCCTTGGTGAATCCATGATCCAAGAGGAATTGTGACAGTGTGTCATACCAAGCCCTAGGGGCTTGCTTGAGTCCATATAGAGCTTTCTTCAGTCTGTATACTTGGTCTCCAACCTCAAAACCTGGTGGTTGCTCCACATAGACTTCTTCTTTCAATACTCCATTTAGAAAGGCACTCTTGACATCCATTTGGTACACTTTGAACCTCTTGTGGGCTGCATAGGCTAGGAAGAGCCTTATTGCTTCTAGCCTTGCCACATGTACAAAGGTCTCATCATAGTCAATGCCTTCATGCTGGCAGTAACCTTTTGCTACTAGTCTTGCTTTGTTTCTTACAATCACATCATTTTCATTCTTTTTGTTCTTGAACACCCACTTGGTTCCAATAACATCTTGATGTGAAGGTCTATCAACCAGCTCCCATACTTCATTTCTGGTGAATTGGTTGAGTTCTTCCTGCATTGATGTGATCCAATTTGCATCCTGAAGTGCTTCATCAATGTCTTTTGGTTCCTGTTCTGACAAGAAACAACAGAACATAGCACTTTCACCATGAAACCTTCTGGTTTTGACTCCTATACTTGGGTCACCAAGTATCAGATCAGTAGGATGGTCATACAACCAAGTCCTTCTTTTTCTGATCCCTTCAGTAGAGTTGTCCTCTACTGAGGTTGAGTCACCAGTGTTATAGAATTCAGGATAATTGAGAGCAGGGTCTAATTCAGGATCATAATCAAGAGTGTTGTCCTCAATGTCTGGGACATTGGTATTTTCAACATTTTGAGTTCCCCCTTGATTATTTGACCCATTAACTACCTCAGCAGGAACTGCTTCTTCATTGGTAGTTGTTACCTGGATGTGAACTGGGATTGGCTCATTCAGTTCACCATTTCTATCAGTGGGGTTTGTCTCAGGAAGGTTGCCTTCAGGATTGTTGTCCAATGTGAATTTTTCAGGTAGGTTGGCTTGGACAACATCTATGAATCCAATGTCTTTGTCTTTTAGGCTCAATCTGGTTGTCCTCTGTGTGATTTCTTCAGGTTCCAAAATATCATTCCTGATCTCAAAGATGGATTCATCAAACACAACATGAGGTGTTTCTTCCACTATAAGGGTTTTCTTGTTGTAGACTCTGAAAGCTTTACTGATTTGAGAGTATCCAAGAAATACTCTCTCATCAGCTTTGCTATCAAAGGCTTTCAACTGTTCTTTCCCATTATTGTGAATGAAACATTTACAACCAAATATATGAAAGTATGACACTTTAGGCATTCTTCCTTTCTAGAGTTCATAGGGGGTTTTGCCTTGCCCCTTAGTAATCAAACATCTATTTTGAGTATGGCATGCAGTGTTTATAGCTTCAGCCCAAAACCTCTTAGGTAAGTTTGAATCAGCAATTAAGGTTCTAGCAGCTTCTTTTAAGGTTCTATTCCTTCTTTCTGCAACTCCATTTTGCTGAGGAGTTCTAGCTGCTGAGGTTTCATGAGCTATCCCATTAGATGTGCAGTACTCTTTGATGTATGAATTTATGAACTCAGTGCCTTTATCAGATCTTATCTTGATAATGCTAAGGCTTTTCTCATTTGACAGTCTCTTAAGGAGTTCAGGTAGTTTGACTTGTGTTTCCTTCTTTTTAAGGAGAAATACTACCCATGTGAACCTAGAGAAGTCATCTACTACAACCAATGTGTATTTTCTACCATTTATACTTGAAGGGGTGATTGGTCCAAACAGATCCATGTGTAGAAGTTCAAGTACCCTTTCAGTATAAATGACTGGTTTACCTTTGAATGAGGCTTTAATCTGTTTTCCTTCTTGACATGGCTTACACACATGTTCCTTAATGAAAACCTCATTAGGCAGTCCTTTGACTAATGCATTTCTAGCAAGTTTATTCATTGATTTAAAGTTCGGGTGGTTTAGCCTCTTGTGCCATAACCAACTTTGTTCACTAGTACTCTTAGCAATGAAACATGCAGCATCAGTAGACTTGTCCCAGTCTGCAAAATACACATTTCCTTTCCTAGTCCCAGTCAATAGAGTTTGTTGAGTTTTATCCTTGATTAAACATTTTCCACTTGAGAACTCAACATTGAAATCTTTATCACAGAATTGACTTATACTTAGGAGATTATATTTGAGACCAGCTACATAAGATACATTGGTTACTTTGATGTTACCAATCATCAAAGTACCATAACCTTTTGTGGTTGCTTGTGAGCTGTCTCCAAAAGTGACATTTGGGCCTTCTTTTTCAATAAAATCAGTGAGGAGTTCCTTATTTCCAGTCATGTGCCTTGAGCATCCACTGTCAAGGTACCATGCTGTCTTTTTGCTCATGCTCCTCTTTTTGTGGCCCATTGGTACCTGCAATTAGATAGGTTTAGGTACCCTTTGAGTTTTGGGTCCTGAGAGGATAGCTGTACCTTTAGGAACCCAAACTTGCCTAATTACCCTGATTGATTCAAGGTGGCTAAGTTGTTTTCCTTGTGCATCAACATACACTGTCTTTCCCTTAAATGCCTTGGGGAAATTATGTGTGAATGTGTTAACTTTGTAAGTTTCAGGGGAGTTGTCAATTCTCCTGAACTTATGAGTTCTTTGTGCAGCTTGATGAAATCTTTGAGGAAAGGCATTTTTATGACCATTACCCTTTGGCATGAAGGGTTTTGGTTGTCTCATTTTATTCTGCCTTTGAGGATAGTTGTCCTTAGGTCTATCCAGCTGAGGCTTTCTCTGATGAGTTGGCCTAGGCTGATTATACCTTGGATAACTCCTCTGAACATTGTTCAGTAGAGTTGCCCTCCCATTGGGTCTACTCTGCTGACCAATATTCCTCTTGTGTTCAGGAGCCTTGACCTTTTCCAAAGGTTTAGGCCTAGTCTCCTGAAACACTTGAGTAGGCATTTCAGTTAATTTGTCCTTTCCTTTATTCAGTGGCTGAATTATTTCATTTTCAGCTTGTTGTGCCACTGATTTAACAAAGATTTTCTTAGTGTTACTTGTAGAGGCAACACTAAGACAAGGTGAAGATTCAAATGGATCAAAACCCAATCCACTTCTTTGAGCCATAGGTCTTTGATAACTCTGAATTTCCTCTATTGCCCTAGAGGATTTGTTCAAAGCAGACATCTTTAATTTCAGGCTCTCTTCACTTGATTTAAGAATATCATATTCATGTGAGAGGTTTTCAAACTTGGCATTTAGAATTTTTAGTTCAAAGTCTTTTCTCTTCTGAGAGAGGAGTTGATCATCAATCTCTCTTTGTTGGTCAACTATCCTGAGATTTGCTTCCTTAAGCTCTCTCAAGGCTTGGTGATACAACTCAGTAGATTTGACATCAACAGCTGCCTCAGAGTTTTTGGTAAGTTCAATAGCCAATCTTTCATTTTCTCTCACACAATTATCATGAAATTCTTGTAATCTAGTGAAATCTTCCATTAACTTCCCAAAGGAAAGTTTCAAGTTAACTTCACTAGTGTTTTGTGATAAAAATGATGGTGAGCTAGAAGTGGAGGATACCTTATCATCCTCGAGAGCCATGTTGCACACATCATCATCATCATCACTGTTTGAGAACAGTCCATCTGAAGAATTGAAGCTTTCAGCACTATCAGATCCTTCACCAGCCATCATGGCCTTTCTATTGGTGAACTTTCTGTCTCTTTTAGCTTGCCTTTCTCTTCTTTCTTTAGAGCTTAGTCCAGGGCAGTCATACTGGAAGTGCCCTTTCTTCTTGCAATTGTAGCATAGGTCTTCATCATAATCCTTCTTGGATTCATCTCTTCCTTTTGATGATGAAGGGTCAGCTCTACTGGACCTTCTCCTATCAGAGTACTTGTCCTCTGATCTTTTCTCTTCAGGCTTTTTGTTCTTGGCCTGATCTTCAGGGGAGTTGTATCTTCTCCTGAATTTGTTGTCTTGGTAGAATTTCTTGTATCTACCAAACCTTGTGTTCAGCTTGTCAAACCTTCTAGCCATCAAGGCTAGTTCTTCCTTCATTTTAGTCTTTGAGACTGACTTTGATGATCTGGGAGTGAGTTGCATTTCAGGTTCAGTAACTTTGGCTTTGAATGCCACTCCCTTAGTAGGATTTTAAGGTTCCTCAACAGGCTTTCTTTTATTGAGGTCAAACTCATAGGCTTTGAGTTCTGAGAAGATTTGTTGCATGGGCATGGAGGAGAGATCTTTGGTATTCTGCATCATCACAGCATAGACATCCCACTTTTGAGTGAGGCTTCTCAAGATCTTCAATCCAACTTCTCTCCTGGAGTACACCTTGCCCAAGGAGTTGATTTCATTCATCACATCAGTGAATCTACCAGAAAATTTGTCAATGGATTCTTCAGCTTCCATTGAGAATTGTTCAAACTTTTGCACAGCAACTTGGAGCTTGTTCTCCTTGATCTTTTCTGTGCCTTCACACATCTCAGCAAGAGTATCCCAAATTTCTTTGGCTGTGGTGCAGTGGTAGACTCTTCCCATGACTGCATCTGGAATTGTTTGATAGAGGGTGTTCATGGCAAGATAATTTAGATTATCTTTCCTCTTTTCATCAGCAGTGAAGTCATCCTCATCCTTGGGAATCGGTTCCCTTACATCTGCTCTTTGCTCATCTGTCACCCTGGGGTTAGTTTGAGTAAACACAAAAGGTCCTCTTGTGATTACTCTTAGCATGTCAGTGTGAAGAGATGCAAGATGAGCCCTCATTCTAATTTTCCAGAAATCATAATTATCTATTGAAAACATGGGCAGTTTATGTTGTGAAATGTGGTTGACTGGATTTGTGGCCATGTTGTCCAATCCTTGAACAGCAGGTGGAGGAACAGCATTGTTGTTGGCCATATCTCAAGAAAACAGTTAGTCAACATGTTATATATTTCAGATAGAGATCAGTTCAGTGACCACACAAATATGTGAATTTTGAAAATCAAGATGGATTTTCAGAAGCAGTGGTCTTTGAACCCCTGCTCTGATACCACTTGTTGGTCCTGAAAGGAGTATATAATAACAAGTGTATGGGGGGGAATACACTTGTTTGCAATTCTTTCCAACTTTGATCAAACCAGAGCTCAGCTAGGTTGTCTTGGACAACTCTGCTGAAGATGATTAACTCTTCTAAGATAATCAAACTACTAAGTACTATTGGCTACTTGGTTGAATAACTATCTAGGGGAGTTATATCTGCGGAATAGTGGTTGGCCCTTTAAGTTTAGACTCCTTAAGTTTCTGAAATCAATTTGTCAATACAGTCCAGTTTTCAGGGAACTTGTCCAAAACAGTTTTGCACAGTCTTTGAGTATGTATCTTTTCAAAGATCAGTTTTGTGTGCAGTGTTGAATGAATGAAAGTACTTGAAAAGAAAATCAACACAGGAGGTTATAGTGGTTCAGAGACTCAAGCTCCTACATCCACTTTCCCTGATTTAACGGGATAATTCCTTCACTCTTGGAATTAACTTGTTTTATAGTGCCAAGGTGCACTTGATCAATAACACCACCCCTTGGTGAATTGATCCCTAGGATGTCTAGAGTCCTAGTACCCTCTTCTCAACTCAGAACTGAACTGTTCTTTTCTCAACAGTCAGCTCCTACCACTTCTACTACTACAACCTTCTCACTTTCTCACTTGAAAGAGGTAAGGGTTGAAGTAAGGTTCCAACTAATGAGATATCCTTTACAATGAAGATCAGTGTATAAGGATAGGATATCTCTCTAAGCTTTGTGTATGAATATACAGTGAGTTCAGCTTAGAAGAAGTGTTTCAAGACTAAGAATGTCTTTTGAAGACTTTGAAGCTTTCAGAATAGTTGCTTAGTTGGATGTAGAATGGATGCTTCAAATGGTCTTTACACTCCTTGTATTTATAGACAAAATAAGGATTTGCCCGTTGGAGAGGCATCCCCAAATTGCTATAAATGTCTTCCTTGAGTTCTTCAAACTGGAAGACAGATTCTTGATAGTGACATGTCCTCAATTGGGTAATAAACGGCTTGTAAGACTTTGTCTTCATTCTGCAGCACTTTTCCCAATGTTTGACTTCTTGTTAGGACTTGGACATGGCTTCTGAAGATTGATCCAATGATAGGACAACATTCTTTATCAAATGGACAACTCTCCTTATCACTATCAGCAGATTTGCTTATCAACAAAGTTGGCTTGCTCTTCTTCAGTTGACTTGGCTCTTTCCCTTTGCTTCAATTCAAGGTGATCTTAGCATGTTGTATTGAAGTTATTTAGGGTATGGTTGTCTCTAACTCTTCAGCATGGTTGACCTTCAAACATTAGAACTTTTTGTTCTGGTTCAAACTTGCTGAGACAACTCTTCTGGGACAACTCTCCTGATCAGCATATTTGGTCTTTTAGCTTCAGAGCTGATGTTTTCACAGAGTTATTATCTTTGGACAACTCTCCTGATCAGAACATTTGACTAATCTTGTCCTTTTGAGCTTGACTATCTTGTTCTTGCATAGAGATAGCTCTTCTGGACAACTCTTCTGATCAGAGCATATGATGTTTTATAGAGTTTTCCTTTGCTTTAGTGATTGTTCCAGAATTTGAGCCTTGAGGGAACTTGTTCCTGATAATCTTCTAAGTATAGGTTCCCCCTCACATTGTGCATCTAGTCATCTAAGAGCTGTCTAACATATCAGCTTCTCATCTAACCTTATGCTATGTGTTCTAACAATCTTAGAACACAATCATCTTGACTTAGGCATGTCTCAGGGGTTTTTGGTATTTAATCAAAACATATGTCATTTTATTCCCAACAGCTTCTGTCATTGAGGATCAGGCCAGATGGGAGCAGAGGCCTGGAGGAGAATCTGCAGGTTTAGACCCCAAGGACAAGGTGATTGAAGTAAGGGGGAAGGTTGCTAAAGCCACTGAAAGAAAAAGGAAGGAGCAAACCTTCACTGAATTCCCAACTAGCCTGACACTGCTCTCTGAGTGCCAAGCTGAAGAGGCAACTCAAGTAAGAAAGTCAAAGAGGCTGAAGAAAGCAGCCAAGTTACCTGTAATCCAGGAAGAGGAAATTGAGGAAGAGGACAAGGAGCCAGAAGTGAAACTGCCCAAACTTGCTGATGATCCCTCGAAGTTGTTTGAAGAGGGATTTGGTAAAGATCCAGAAACTCAGGAGAAGTTGGCTCTCCAAAGAGCCAAGGAAAAGATGGATCAGTTGGTTGAGGCCAACAGAGCAAGGGATGAGAGAAGGGCAAACTTCAAAGCCCCAAGAAAGAGGGCCTCCTACAGAAGATTGAAGCCCCAACTGCTTCATAGATGGGATACGCAGTACCCTCACCATGACAAATGGGTGCCCATTCAATTGAATGATTCTTGGGAAGAGGCTAAGAGAAGATTTGTCTATGATTTCTATGTCATAGGCAAATTTCTTGGAGAGAATGTTGAAGAAATCTTTGGCTAGTTCATGTTTGACAACTATAGAGAGTTGTACCAGAAGCTGTTTGCAGCAGCTAACATTGCCAGCGTAGACTTCAAAGCCCCAGGCCCCATCTTGTACATGTCTCCCAAGTTCAGTGGGAATCTGATTGATGAAGGGAAGATCTTGGAGGAGTTTATTTCCATTATGAAGATGGAAAAGATGAAGCTGGGCCCCAAAGGAACCAGTCAGGAGATTTGGGAATTGAAGAAGAGAGTATGGGCTCACTATGGGATTGCTCCTCAAGATGATGGTTCTTTCTGAAGAATAAGTGTCCTCTTCCCTTATCTACTCTTAATCTGTTGTTTTCTCTATCTGTTGTTTAAAGTTCAGCATAGTTAGTCCTTCTGTTTTTCTGCACTGTAATGCTTAATGACATATATTAAAGGACTACTATTTTCATCAAAGATAACAACTCATTATCTCAACTAACCTGACATAACCTATATACTTGATTTATTATTGTGCTAACAGTTTTGTTTCAGGAAAACTGACCAGATCATTCATCCTGAAGACAAGATCAGTATAAGTCAAGTTTCCCTTTGTAAATAGGTTTTGGCATCATCAAAAGGGGAAATTGTTGGGAAATGAATTGATTTTGATTAATTTACCAAAACCCCTGATTGATGATAGTCAGCTTAGTTGAGAATGTATCAGTCTAGTTGTCTCAGGATAGTTGAGACTGTAACAATGCCTAAGTCAAATCTCAGATTTATTGAGATGTATTAGTGTTCAGGTAAGTTGTCCAAAGCTAAAAATGTTAGGCAACTTGTTGTGTCTAAGTCTGTTAGGACAAGTCTGCTGAATGAACAGAGACAAGTATTCTGAAGAGGACAACATGGCTGCATGATCAAGATGAAAGCCTAAACTGCATGTACTGATAAGAGCAATATCAAATCAATTTGAAGTCTTGAAGATCAAGAGCATTGAATGACGCTTACTTAGAAGACATATTTAATGAAGCATTAATGCCATCAAGCCTGAACAAGCATTGAAGACTTAGAAGAATTAAAGACTGATGAGCCTTGAATGAATGAAGGAACATTCCATCTGCAACAGGAATGATCAGAGCACTTGTCCCATCTGACCGTTGGTAGAGTACAAAGTCTGCCACAATCAACATTTGGGAAATGTCCATATTTGGAAGCTGACACAAGTCATTTCAGCCGCAATTTTCAGAAGTCAAATACATTTATTCAAGCAACCATTGAAGAACCTTCTTACACAGTGGTTAATAGAAGGTTGGTCTCCATAGCCGTTTCAATGGAGCTACAAATAGACAATTTGAAATCCTATCTCTCCAACGGATAGTTGATCAAATTGTTCTATAAATTCAGAAGTGATCCAAGGATTCAAGCATCCAACTACCTGCTATCAAACTACTATCAAGCATTCAAGGAAACCAAAGTTGTTCTATTACTATCCCAAGTTTCCTGATCACTTCAAAAGCTAAGCCATTCTTGTAAAATCCCAAGCTTAGCACCGAGATATCATAAACCTTTACACTATACTTATTGTAAAGGGTATCTCAATTAGTTGGAACCAAAACATCAAACCCTTACCTCATTTGAGTAGAGTTTGTTGTAGAAG
The DNA here is from genome assembly GCA_963675135.1 of Galeopsis tetrahit. Classification (NCBI taxonomy): domain Eukaryota; kingdom Viridiplantae; phylum Streptophyta; class Magnoliopsida; order Lamiales; family Lamiaceae; genus Galeopsis; species Galeopsis tetrahit. Next base: position 32,963,461 of record OY776119.1, on the reverse strand, counting down.
TGAGGAGTTAAGGACCGTTAAGTGAAAATACGGTCTTAACTCAGAGAAGTTGAGCACTAGGACTCAGATTATCCTAGGGATCAAAACACTAAGAGAGTGTTGTTGATCAGTGCACCTTGGCACTATAAAACAAGCTAATTCCAGGTGTTAAGGAATTATTTTGTTCAATCAGGGAAAGTGGATGTAAGAGCTTGAGTCTCTGAACCACTATAAATTGCTGTGTCATTTACTTACTGCTTTATCTTCTAACTCACATTACTTGCAAAAATCATTCTAAAAAAATTCAGCAAAGATAAGCAAAACAGTTTTTGGACAAAGTCCCTGATCAACTGGTTTTTCAGAAATTAACTTAGAGTATTCTTTCAAAGAAAAGGCCAACCACATTCCGCACTTAGCAACTCTTTTAGATAGTTATCCAACTGATCACTTCATAGTTTTCAGTAGGTTAAGTATCTATTAAAGTTATCACTCAGATTAGTTGTCAGACAACTTCCCTGATAGGCTAAAACTGTTTGAAAAAACAAAATTTTCATACACAAGTGTTCTCCCCCCCCCCCCTCCCCATACACTTGTGTCATACTCCATTCAGGACCAACAATCCTCCTCTTATCAACAATAGTTTTGAACATGTAAAATATAATTATTTTGAGATCAATTTTATAATTAAAATACTTAAAAATAAACACTTTATATATAATACAAAAGTGCAATATAAAAATTACAATAAATTTTAATATATATATATAAAAATATATTTAGGGGGTGAGATGGGGCTGGGGTGGTGGGTGCAGGGCCACCCTTCCTGACTACACTATAATTTATGATCAATTTTAAAATATTTACTTCATCGATACGTTTAGTATTATTTTTCATTTTGAATTTAAAATTCTTCTTTTGAGATAAGGGTATATATATTTTTTAAAAAAAAGATGGTTATGATTTTTTATATTTTAATGGATTGTAAAATTATCGTGGGATGTCTCAATATAACAAGTGTACAAAATTCTATAGAACAAAAGAGTATGTTCCAAATTTATTTTAACGAAATATATTCAACTTTCATTTTTTACACACACTATGCCAAATTATGCTTTTTACAGCAGTTGAATAACAGCGGTTATTTTTAGAACAATAGTTAAAACTTCAAAAACCGCTGTCATATGCATCTTTTTTTAGAATCGCTGTCGTCAGTTCCATTTGTGCGCTGATAGACAGCGGTGCTTCGTAACCGCTGTGATATGTTTTAGTTATGCGCTGTAATAGCTTCTTTTATGGAATATAATCAAATTAATCTTTAAAAATAATTAATTAAAATAAAAAAATATGATAATTTTTTTTAAATTACTGTTTTTTTTATAAAATACAATTAAATTCTCAAAAATAAATATATTAAAAAAATCAATTAAAAAATAAATCTTGTAATTAATCTTCAAATTTGTATTTGATTATTTCAAATTTATAAGATTTTATTTAGATTTAATTGATTTATAAAAATTTTTATTTTTAATTTAATTATTTAATAAGTTTTATCAATTAAAAAATATATAATGATTAACACAATATACGTATTTTGATTAAACAACGATATAAGTTTAAAATTATTTGTTTCTATATATTATATTATTAATAAAAAAATCAAGAAAATTTATAAAATATCAGGTCCTATATATTATATTACACCCACCGTTACAATAAGGAGAAATAAATTGATCATTCATTACTTCTTCTTTTTTGTTGGTGTGGAAATTGATTGTTAGATTTCATGAAATCAAGGAGTAGTTCTAAAATATTAAAGAAAAACATAAGAAACATAATAAAGAATTAGGAAAAATCTAGAATGAAAATAAGGTAGTCCATAAACAAATAAAAAAAAAGATATATGAAAACTCCTCTAATCATTCTCTTTCTCTAATGCCTATTAATCTGCTACATTTATTCTCAGATAGAAATATAGTGGTTCATTTATTCTCAAATATAGATATATAGTGGTTGATTTATTCTCATATATATAGTGGTTATTCTCAGTTCATTTAGAAGCAGGTCTGCAAATATATTTTGTTCCAATGGTTAGAATATATATCTTAGAAAAAAAAAATCACCAATTGTCAATCTTCTTATTCTTGGAAAGCCACGGACTCACTGGTCGTTCTTATACTTGAAAAGCCACCTGACTTTCATTTGTTGAGAATTTCATGGGACTCTCTTAAATAAAAAAATTTGAGAAGTCACACAAGACTTTCCTAATACTGTGGAAGATATCTTCTCAGTAAGAAAGATCCTTAATTGTTGTAATTGTCACCTCACAAATGAAACTTTTAATAAATGTTTTTTTAAAGTGAATAAAGTGATTGTATTTTTTTTTAAACAATAAATATATATTTCACTTGAGTATAATGAATACTCGATCCGTAATGTTTACATATTCTGTATTACAAGACATTGGTATCACTTCTAAATTTATTACAACTTCAATACCACATCTAATTCCTAATGATATATATCCTGATATACATAACTAGTGACATTGATCTTTATCCTATATATAAATATGGTATTTCCAGGACACTTCTCTCAGCCTGGGAAAGTACTTTCTCTTCTGGATTTCGAGGGAGATCTTCGTTCCTGGAAGGGACTGGGACCGAATCAATGACATGTTCGGGTGGATTTGGTCGTGTGCCCTTATGAACAGGTTCAGGAGGGCGAAGTCCTCGAGCAGCAATTATCCTCTCCACTGATTGTGCTATCATCTCATCCAACTGCCAACTGATCTCGAGAGACGGTCAAGAGTTCTGGTTGAGTGTTAGGGTTATCCTTATTGATCCCACTCCCTGATGCTCCTGAGATACCTGGTGTGTCTCCTTCCTGAGTGGGAGGGATATCCTCCGGTGCGTGGTCTACCTGTTGTTTCCCTAGATTTCGATTTGAGGGAAAACCTGGAGGAGGAATATCTTCTGATGTGTGATCCAGGGGACGTTTCCCTAAATTCCGATTTAAGGGAAATCCTGGAGGGGGCGGAGGAAGAGGAAGTGGAGGAGTGGAATCTCTTTTCTCCTTTGTCTGCTTTGTTGGATCTTGTCCTCCACCCATATCAGTACGGAACTTTTCTCACGCCTTAGCTTGAAATGTTCCCACAGACGGCGCCAGTTGATGCGTCGAAAAAGAATGCTTACGGATATAAGCCGTTCCCTTCCGAACACTGTTAATCACGATCTCAATCACTCGTTCGCCTTTGGCAATCTTCGTGTGAATCTTCTCGTAAGTCCAAATTTGACCTGCAAAAGTACACCGGAGGGGGCCTCCGGCGTAGAAACTCCGACGCTCAAGTCAGAACTTATCGTAGGCGAAATCAAAGAGAAATTCCCCTGTATATTTAGGGGAATTCCGGCGAATATGGTGAAGTCTCTCTTCACTATTAGCGTATATTTTGTATGGCAGTGTGTATAATCTGTAAAATGTATGTATCGTAATAATAACTTAATTAAGAATATGGAAATAACCTTCTTTATATACCTGGCCCCTCTCTGCGGAGAGGGAGAGACCTATTCTCCCTGAATTCTCGGCATATCCCTAGGAATCCGGCCTAAAATCTCTAAGGACTCGGCTGATCCCCCTGAAGACTCGGCTCTTCAGCTTATCGACCCCTATTTACGTGGGTTTGAACGATTCCCAGGACTTAGCCAAGGAAGACAGGCTATAATTCCATTCTTGGGCCAAATCTTCCCCAGCCCAAGACCTATTAATTTCTCCACATATGGGCCAAAGGCCCAATTTCTCTGATTCCTCTAATTCCTCTACTCGAACCCAGGGGGTGTATTAATCCTGTTTCTTCAATATATTAACCTAATTACAACTATCATAACTTATCCCGTTTCCACGTGTCGACTCCTCCGAGAGCGACATATTTATCTACATCAACCACTCCCCCCTACTCTCATAAAATGAATAATTTTTAGGAGAGTAGGAAAATAATAACCCTGGGATAAATACCAGAAAAATATTTCATTTCCTTTCTTAAAACTCAAAATACCTCTCGAAATATTCTTATTGATTTGATTCCCTCTAGTAATAATTACTTCTCAAAAAGCGTTGGGTCTTTTACACTTCCACACGCAACTGTGCCCTTGAATCTTGCAATCACGCGCCTATATCCAACATCAAGCCGCCGTTTGTCTTTCACGCGTCTTTTAATTGGGAGGGTCATTTAATTCTCCTCGATTCTCCCTCTTCTCTTTTCAGCGTAGTCATTCAAAATTCATCTTTTCCACCAAAACCCTGTTTTCCCTTCATTTCAAATTTATCTATTCTCTATCTTCGTTTTCACCTTTGCGATCTTAACTTCTTCGTGCACGTCCAGCGGCCGTTTCGTCGTCACTCCTTAAAACCGACCTTTCTTCAGGTACCTATTCCTTCCCTTTTACTCTCATTTACAACATGTCATCTTCTTCAGATTCCGTTTCAATGGAAAGTTCAACTTCCCATCCTCTTTCTATCTTTCCTGTAATCGACCCTGCTTTAAAAAACACCATCGCTGGTTCTTCCTTGCTTTCTTCTGAGCGCGTTGCCGCTTTTCTCCGGTCGGGAATCTTTCCCGCCGATTACGCCGTTAGGGCCGCCCATAGGAGGGAACGCCCGAATTTTCCTGGTACTAACACCTTGGCCTTCTGGGAGGCTCAGTTAAAAGCAGGCCTCCGCTTCCCGATTCACCCTTATTTTTCTGAGATCTCTACTTACCTGCGCATACCCCTCAACCAATTCACCCCCAATGCTATTCGAGCGATGCTAGGTTTTTACATTTTGATGAAGGGGAATGGTGGCGAACCCTCCGCCCAGCTTTTTCTAACTCAGTACATGTGTAAGTATGCAGATGGGTTTTTCTATACTTCTGGCCGTCCTTCCAGGGCTGGAAAATTCATGGAGAAGCTCCATGAAGGAGTCCAAGACTGGAAGGACTATTACTTCTTTGTTACAAACCCCGTTCCTTGGGATTTTCCTCATGAAGGGTGGATTTATGAGAACCCTGTGGTGCCTCGTCCTCCTCTCTCTGTTTGTTCTTCTCTGAATTTGGATGTGATGAACCATCTAAATGACAATGTTTCCACTCATGGCTTTTTTGATGTAATGAGCATTTGCAAAAATCCTAGAGCCCTTTCTCATTTCGGTTTCGGTCGCCCCGATTACCCCCTAGGTCCCGACGATGGTAATACCATCTCTTTTTCCTTAATATTGTCCTCACAATTCGAACTGCAGTGTTTATTAATGTCGTTTGTATTCCTTTATGCAGCTATGAGTTGGTTAACCCAAATTTCTCGCGATGCTGCTCCTCTTTCGATGGTTGCAAAGTCTCCAGCTCCTGAAAGCTCTTCAAAGGCCCCTGTTATTCCTTCCCCAGCGAAACCTGCCACTGGGTCTGTCGCCAAGCGCACTCGTTCCTCTACCGAGAAAGCCATGGTCTCTGTTTTGCCCCCTGTTTCCGATGCTTCTAAGAAGAAAAAATCCAAAGTCAAATCCTCTCCGTCTAATATTGCTTCTAATGCTCCCGATGAAATCAACGTCGACCATCTATTGGCTTTCGTAGAACGTTATACTCCGACCTCTGCCACCGAGGCCCTCAGTGCTCTTTCTTCAGAAGAGCGAATTGTGCACGCCGCCCACAATTTCACACAGGTGGGTTTTCAATATGGATATTGCTTTGAATGACTCATAGAAGAGAATATAGATACCTTACTTCTTGATGTTGTTTCTTGTGTAGTTTGGTCTTCTGTTTTCCAACATGTCTGAAAGAGCCCTCCAGTCCCTCCAGCAGGTAGATGACCTCCAAAGTCAGGTAGAGCTGGAGAAGGTGAAGAAGGAGATACTCGATGCAGAATTACGGGACGCTTATCAGAGGTGTAAAACACTCCGAGCGACACTCTCTGGGGAGATTTCTTCGTTGAAGGAAGAGTTCGGTAAACAGGTTAAACAGCTGGAGGCTACTCTTCCCCTGACTGGTATGAAATTATGCATAGAGTCCTTGTTTACCTCTGCCATAGGTCAACAATTTCTAGGTACCTTGCATCAGGAGTGGTTGGAGGCCTTTCTTCAGAGCAGCAGTTTCCTAGGGGCCATGGGTGCATATATCCCTCATTTCATTGATCATGGGTTTTCTAATGCTGTGGCTGAACATTCTGTCCCTGGTTTTAATGGTCAGTATACCCGTGCTCTTCGACTGGATGAGCTGGATACTCCCCCTAAGTTCCCCGGAGATGCGAAGGAAGATATCAACACTCCTTGGTGGTTGCCGGGGATGAGGAAGGCGATCTTGGAGCTGAAGGGTGCTGCTCGGAGTTTAGATGATTTGGCACCGGCGAAGGATATGACTTTTCCTGTTCACGTAGATAATCCAACTCCGGTGACTACTGTGGTAGCACACGCTCTGGTGGAGAAGGCAGAGGGGGTGATTCTAGCGGGCAAGCTGAGGAGACAGGAGCAGGTTCTGAGGGGAAGGATACCATTCCCCTCTCTTGATAATTTTTATTTCTCTGACAACAGTTTGATACTTTAAGACACTTTTTATTTTGCTAAGGCCTCTAAGGCCTCTTTTGGTATTTTCCGGAGACTCCACACTCCGGGGTTTTCTTGTGGAGGGCCTAGGCATGGTGCCTTAGGTCTTTGGATATTTCTGCTTTTCTTTTGATATCGTACCTGCACAATTACTGTTTGGCATGCATACATATATCTCTAATTCTGTTGATTAGATGTGTAACATAATATTCATCCTGCTTATGCATCTAGCATGTTTTCAGCATTTTATTAACACGTAAAGGCTCTAAAGCTCCTAGAGGAACCTTAATGAGGAGATAGGGTTGATATCCCTGTACTTACTTGGCGATTTTGGTAGGGCTTCTAGTCTCTCCCTTAGTACTAGGGTTTTTAAAGATTACATCCCCCAGAGGTTAGGATCTCAGGGATCATCTTTTCCCTTAGGCTGTTTATACTCGTAAGAGTTAGTTTATACTCATAAGAGTCCGTTTATACTCGTAAGAGTTAGTTTATACTCGTAAGAGTTAGTTTATACTCGTAAGAGTTCTTAGGGATTATACTCTCCCTGAAGTTAAAGTGTTTATACTCGTAAGAGTTAGTTTATACTCGTAAGAGTTCGTTTATACTCGTGAGAGTTAGTTTATACTCGTAAGAGTTCGTTTATACTCGTGAGAGTTAGTTTATACTCGTAAGAGTTCTTAGGGATTATACTCTCCCTGAAGTTAAAGTGTTTATACTCGTAAGAGTTAGTTTATACTCGTAAGAGTTCGTTTATACTCGTGAGAGTTAGTTTATACTCGTAAGAGTTCGTTTATACTCGTGAGAGTTAGTTTATACTCGTAAGAGTTCTTAGGGATTATACTCTCCCTGAAGTTAAAGTGTTTATACTCGTAAGAGTTAGTTTATACTCGTAAGAGTTCGTTTATACTCGTGAGAGTTAGTTTATACTCGTAAGAGTTCGTTTATACTCGTGAGAGTTAGTTTATACTCGTAAGAGTTCTTAGGGATTATACTCTCCCTGAAGTTAAAGTGTTTATACTCGTAAGAGTTCGTTTATACTCGTGAGAGTTAGTTTATACTCATAAGAGTTCTTAGGGATTATACTCTCCCTGAAGTTGAAGTGTTTATACTCGTAAGAGTTATGTCTTCCACTGTACCCCCTCGTGAGGGTTTTGAGAATCTTCCGGGATAGGGTTTATCGACAAGTTCATTATATCTTCCGCTGTATCCCCTACTCCCCCTAACTTTAGAGGCTATCGTGAATAGGAACTTTAGGAAATATTCTTAGGTATTCTCCATTCGAGCGTTTATGAGTCGGTGTAAATTTCTCTACCTTGCAGTATCTCTAACATGTTATATTTCAGTTTCCAAAACATATTCGTTATTTCAGCACTCATCATGCAGGCCTTCAACAGTTATCTTAACACGATATTAACATATGAGAAACATTTCATCATAAAATTAGCGCATAAGAGTCATCTCATCACAATATTAACATGCATTTAGGGAAATTGCTGAAATTTTATCAAAACCGATGCTCCATTGATCGAAAACGTTTATCAACATAGGCAAATAAGGGGAACCTATGCCGGCCTCATTAAAAACCTCTCCGTGGTAAAACCCCAAGGGGAAACCCACGTAGAGGGAAAAAGAGTGTCGGTGAAGCAATTATTCGAACGAGAAGTAAATACTCAAAATTGTTCATAAAGAAAAAGGAAGCAGGGGAATTACACCTTCCTCAAACATAAAATCTCTTCAAGTGGCACACGTTCCATGGCCTTAGTATCTCTTTCCCTGTCATGTCTTGGAGCTTGTATGCTCCACCTTTGAGTACCTGTATTACCCTATACGGACCTTCCCAATTGGGTTCCATCTTCCCAGTGTTCTTCAAAGCATCTGCCCTCCGAAGGACTAAATCCCCAACTTTAAAGGAGCGAGGGATTACCCTGCGGTCATATGCTGCTTTGATCCGACTCTTATACCTGTCTGCTTTTAATCTCGCCATCTCCCTCTCTTCATCTACTAGGTCCAGCGCTTCCCTCATCAATTCTGCATTTCTCTTTTCTTCGAAATAAGTGATCCGGTGTGATTTGAGTCTGGCTTCAGGAGGTATCACTGCTGCTGCTCCATATACCAAGTAGAAGGGAGATTCGCCTGTAGCTGTCTTGGGGCTGGTTCGGTAGGACCAGAGGACGTTGTCCAACTCCTGCACCCATTTTCCTCCTACCTCTGCCAATCGTGTTCGAATACCATCGACCAGGATCCTGTTTGTAACCTCTACCTGCCCATTAGCTTGGGGATGGGCTACTGAAGTAAACCTCTGCGTGATGTTCCATCTCTCGCACCATCTTCTTACTTTCTCTCCATTGAATTGCGTTCCGTTATCGGAAACCAAGATTCTAGGTACTCCAAACCTGCAACAAATATGTCTAGCAAGAAAAATAATTACATTGTCCTCTTCGATTTTAGCCAGGGGCACAGCCTCTACCCATTTACTGAAATAATCCACGGCGACGATTAGAAATTTTCTCCCTCCTGGTGCCAAGGGGAAGGGTCCCACCAGATCGATTCCCCATTTAGCGAAGGGACAGGGCGAGTACATAGCCCCCATTTCTTCTGCAGGTACCCGTATCAAGGGTCCATTCTTCTGACACTTCTCACATCTCTTCACATATTCTCTAGCGTCTCTGATTATATTAGGCCAGTAGAAACCTGCCCTAAATACTTTCTTCACCATGGTCTGGTACCCTTCATGGCTGGATGCGCAACCTTCATGGATGTCCTTGATCACTAGCTCTGCTTCTCTTTTTGAAAGACATTTCAAATAAGGTTGAGTGAAGGACCTCTTGTACAATTGGCCTCCCAGGATGCAATACTTCCTTCTCCAAGCCTTTGCCTCTCTGGACATTGGGGTTACTGGGCCCCTATTCAGTTCTTCCCATATTTCTTTCCTCCAATCATCCCCTGCTGTTATCTCTCCAATCAGGGTTTCTGTAGCTACTTGATCTGCCACCAACAGGGTTACCTTTCCGTCTCCCTCGAATTCAGTGGAACTAGCCAGTTTTGACAGTCCATCCGCTTTCGTATTTTCTTCTCTTGGTACCTGTACCACTTCAAAAGTATGGAATTTATTTTTTAGTTTCTTTACCTCTTCTAGATAAGTGATCATTCTCTCATCCTTGGCGAGGTACTCCCCCATGACCTGCTGTACTATCAGCTGTGAATCGGAGTACAGGGTGACCTTCTGTGCCCCTAACTCTGCAGCCATGCTAGCTCCTCTGATCAGGGCCTCATATTCTGCTCCATTGTTTGAGGTGGAAAATCGGAATTTGACAGCCACCTGCACTTCCTGACCTTCAGGGTCAATCAGTAATATCCCTGCTCCACATCCCAAGGCGGATGCTGAGCCATCCACATATACCTTCCATCCTTGTTCTTCTTCCACTCTGGTAGACTCTTGAATAAAATCTGCTAGAGCTTGAGCCTTGATGGCTCTCCTGGGTTCATAATCTATATCATACTCCTGTAATTCCACTGCCCATCTGACCATTCTCCCTGACAAATCTGCTCTCCCTAATGTCTGCTTCAAAGGGAAATTAGTTCGCACCATAACTTTATAGGAGAGGAAGTAGGGGCGTAATCGCCTAGCCGTTACCACCACCGCCAGGGCTGCCTTCTCTACCTCTGAGTATCTCATTTCCGCTCCTTGGATGACCTTGCTCACATAATATATGGGTTGCTGTGCAGAACCTTCCTCTTTCATCAGGGCGGTGCTCAGGGAGTGTTCCCCTACCGAAAGATATAAGAGCAATACATCTCCCTGAGAGGGCTTTGTCAGCTTCGGAAGCTGTTCGAGGTGAAGCTTGAGTTCCTCAAAAGCTTTCTGACACTGGTCGTCCCATTCGAACTTCGACCCCTTCCTTAAGGTTCTGAAGAAGTGATGACTCTTTTCTGCTGACCTTGATATGAACCTACTGAGAGCTGCGATCCTGCCGTTCAGGGTTTGCAATTCCTTCAAATTCCGAGGGGGTTGCATGTCGAGCACCGCCTTTACCTTAACAGGGTTCACTTCTATCCCTCTCTGAGTCACCATATATCCCAGAAATTTCCCTGACCCTACTCCAAAAGAACATTTAGCAGGGTTTAATTTAATACCATTCTCTCGAATTACCTGAAATATCTCCTTCAAGTCGTCAATATGTCCCTCTGCCTTGACACTTTTAGCTAGCATATCATCCACGTAGACCTCCATGTTCCTGCCTATTTTCCCTCGGAACACCGAGTCTACCATTCTTTGATAGGTTGCTCCTGCATTTATCAGTCCAAAAGGCATACGTACATAACCGAAAGTACCACATGTCGCTATAAAGCATACCTTCGGTATATCGAGGGGGTTCAGCTGGATCTGATGGTACCCCTGATATGCGTCCATCATGCTGAGTAATTCAAACCCAGATGTGGCATCCACCAGTTGGTCGATCCTGGGCAAAGGGTAGTGGTCTTTAGGGCAGGCTTTGTTCAAGTCCCTAAAGTCAATGCACATCCTCCACTTGCCAGCTCCCTTGGACACCAACACTGCATTCGAGAGCCATTCAGGGAACTGGACTCTCTTCACGTGCCCTGCATTCAACAATTTATCGATTTCCTCTTTTACTATGAGGTTCTTCTCCTTACCGAAGTTCCTCAACTTCTGTTTCACGGGCCTGGCTTTGGGATCCACATTCAGGTGGTGCACTGCTATTTCCGGAGGGATACCCGTCATATCCGTCGCTGTGAATGCAAAGATGTCTGCATTCTCCTGGAGGGTGAGTACCATCTTTCTCTGGAGTTCAGGATTCATGTTCGTACCTATCCTGGTTGTAAATCCTTCCTTTCCTGGGTAGAGCTCGATGCTCATTAACTCCTCATCCGCTTTAGCTTTGGGTTGCTCTTGCATTAGCTCCCCCACTTTCTGTCTCTTCAGCTCAGGATCTCCACCCTTAAACCTCTCTATTCCTCGGAACACAGCCTTGTCTGCTATCCTGACCGATTCTACGTAACACTTCCTCGCCTGGTATTGATCGCCACATATCTCTCCCACACCCCCCGAGGTAGGGAACTTCATCTTCATGTGGAAGGTGGAGATCACTGCCTGAAAAATATTCAGGCTTGGCCGTCCCATTATTACGTTATAGGAAGATGAGACATCTACAATCAAGAACTCTATGACTTGTACTCGACGGTTAGGGGCAACTCCTAACCCTACTTGTAGTAACGCTGAACCAAGGGGTTGAATGGCTCCCCCTGAGAATCCATACAGAGCTGTTTCCACCGGTCTAAGCTTTATATTCAAATCCATCTTCTTGAAGCACTCCAAGAACATGATATCGGCAGAGCTTCCAGTGTCTACAAAAATTCTTGCTACATCGTATCCTGCTATATCCGTGGTAATGACCAGTGCGTCATTATGAATTTCTCTAGACTCCCCAGCATCTTCTGGCCCAAAATGGATGTCTGGGCCTTCTGCCATCTTTCCCACTTCATGGTGCTCTATATTCCTCTCGTTCTTCAGCGACCGAACGCTCTGTTTTCTCTGCCTGAAGGAATCCCCATCGGCAGGGCCTCCCATGATCATATGAATAGTTCCCCTCTTCTGAGGAGGGGGTGGTGGCTCCTCATTGCCCTTCCTCTGATCTCTCCTGTCATCTTCCTGCTTCCCCTCGGGGTCCTTTCTCTTTTGACCCCTGGGGCCTTGTCGATCTCTGAAAATGAACTCTTTCAGGTGGCCTGCCTGAATCATCCTCTCTATCTCATCCTTCAGATGCCAACATTGGTTGGTATCGTGGCCATAATCGTTATGGAACCTGCAAAACTTGTTTGACTTTGGGTTTTGGGGACCCCTGCTTCTTGAGTAGGGGAATTTCATATCTGGATGGTCCCCCGCCACCTCTAGTACTTCGGCTGGCTCTATCTTCAAAGGGGTATATCTCTTCGCCCCTCTCCTGGGATTCCAGGGTGCAACTTCCTCTCTTCTTACGTTTTCCAGTCTCCTGGAGCTCCGATGTCTCTCTGGACTTGGCCTTCTAAGTGGAATTTCTTTCCTCCTTTCTCCATTACCCACTATAGCCCGGGTCTCCGATCGTTTAGCTTTCCTTACCTCCTCCAGGGTGAGGTATTTCTCTGCTCTCCTCAACAATTCATCGAAAGTCCGAACCGGCTTCTTAGCTAAAGAGGTGAATAAATCTCCGTCACGCAACCCGTTGGTGAGGGCGTTGATTTTAACCTCCGAGGAGGCTGTAGGTACCTCTAAGGCCGCTTGGTTGAATCTTTTCAAGAAAGCTCGTAGGCTCTCACTCTCTCCCTGGCGCATGTTGAACAAAGTAAGGGTAGCTCTAGGCTGTCTCCTAGCGCTGGCGAATTGGTGCAGGAACAATTCGCTGAATTCGGACCATGAGTGGATAGTATCTGGTCCTAACTGTGTGAACCATTGCTGTGCAGCCTTGGACAGGGTAGTCAGAAATACCCGACATTTGACACCTTCCCCATACCGGTGCAGTAAGGCCGCGTTCTCAAATCTCATCAAGTGCTCATAGGGATCCGAAGTGCCATCGTATTCAAATTTAAAGATTTGAAGTTAGAGGGCAGTTCGTCTTGTAAAATAGTAGATGAAAATTGATATCCAGTGGTGTAAGAGGGTTTACTTACGTTGTCAGTAATATGTCTCTGCATATCCCTCATCTCTTTACGCAGAGCTTGTATCTGATCACTGACGGCCCCTTGATACGTGTCGTCCGTGCTTTCTCCCATCCCCGTATCCAGGGTGATATCCCCAAGGACTCTCTCTGCATCCCTCCGAAGGGGTCTTTCCAGGACACTTCTCTCAGCCTGGGAAGGTACTTTCTCTTCTGGATTTCGAGGGAGATCTTCGTTCCTGGAAGGGACTGGGACCGAATCAATGACATGTTCGGGTGGATTTGGTCGTGTGCCCTTATGAACAGGTTCAGGAGGGCGAAGTCCTCGAGCAGCAATTATCCTCTCCACTGATTGCGCTATCATCTCATCCAACTGATCTCGAGAGACGGTCAAGAGTTCTGGTTGAGTGTTAGGGTTATCCTTATTGATCCCACTCCCTGATGCTCCTGAGATACCTGGTGTGTCTCCTTCCTGAGTGGGAGGGATATCCTCCGGTGCGTGGTCTACCGGTTGTTTCCCTAGATTTCGATTTGAGGGAAAACCTGGAGGAGGAATATCTTCTGATGTGTGATCCATGGGACGTTTCCCTAAATTCCGATTTAAGGGAAATCCTGGAGGGGGCGGAGGAAGAGGAAGTGGAGGAGTGGAATCTCCTTTCTCCTTTGTCTGCTTTGTTGGATCTTGTCCTCCACCCATATCAGTACGGAACTTTTCTCACGCCTTAGCTTGAAATGTTCCCACAGACGGCGCCAGTTGATGCGTCGAAAAAGAATGCTTACGGATATAAGCCGTTCCCTTCCGAACACTGTTAATCACGATCTCAATCACTCGTTCGCCTTTGGCAATCTTCGTGTGAATCTTCTCGTAAGTCCAAATTTGACCTGCAAAAGTACACCGGAGGGGGCCTCCGGCGTAGAAACTCCGACGCTCAAGTCAGAACTTATCGTAGGCGAAATCAAAGAGAAATTCCCCTGTATATTTAGGGGAATTCCGGCGAATATGGTGAAGTCTCTCTTCACTATTAGCGTATATTTTGTATGGCAGTGTGTATAATCTGTAAAATGTATGTATCGTAATAATAACTTAATTAAGAATATGGAAATAACCTTCTTTATATACCTGGCCCCTCTCTGCGGAGAGGGAGAGACCTATTCTCCCTGAATTCTCGGCATATCCCTAGGAATCCGGCCTAAAATCTCTAAGGACTCGGCTGATCCCCCTGAAGACTCGGCTCTTCAGCTTATCGACCCCTATTTACATGGGTTTGAACGATTCCCAGGACTTAGCCAAGGAAGACAGGCTATAATTCCATTCTTGGGCCAAATCTTCCCCAGCCCAAGACCTATTAATTTCTCCACATATGGGCCAAAGGCCCAATTTCTCTGATTCCTCTAATTCCTCTACTCGAACCCAGGGGGTGTATTAATCCTGTTTCTTCAATATATTAACCTAATTACAACTATCATAACTTATCCCGTTTCCATGTGTCGACTCCTCCGAGAGCGACATATTTATCTACATCAGGTATCACTTCTAAATTTATTACAACTTCAATACCACATCTAATTCCTAATGATATATATCCTGATATACATAACTAGTGACATTGATCTTTATCCTATATATAAATATGGTATTTGCAATGTACATAAAATTGTGGATTAATTATTTAAAGTTTTTCAAGTTAATTTGCTATATTAATTGAATCAAATTTAGTGCGAAAGGACAACGCATCATTGGAATTAGTATTTCAGATTTTATGTCTAAAACTAGCATAATTCCAAATATGAGAGAGCTCTTACAAAACACAAAATCATGAATCACTGCACTCACGGACGGAGCCAGAAATAAGGTTAGGGGGGCAATTTTTTTCATAATTATATTTTCTTCATCAATTTTATTTTTATTTTAAGGGGCTAGATTTTATTTATTTATATAAAATTAGTATATGAGTTAATTGCAAAAGAGTTTTAAAAATACTAAAGTACTATGAAAATGATCCTCTTCTTATCAACAATAGTTTTAAACATGTAAAATATAATTATTTTGAGATGAATTTTATAATTAAAATACTTAAATATAAACACTTTATATATAATACAAAAGTGCAATAAAAAAATTACAATAAATTCTAATATATATAATATATTTAGTGGGTGAGCTGGGGCTGGGGTTGTGGGTGCAGCCGTGCAAGGCCACTCTTCCTGACTACACTATAATTTATGATCAATTTTAAAATATTTACTTCATCGATACGTTTCGTATTATTTTTCATTTTAAATTTAAATTTCTTCTTCTGAGATAAGGGTATATATATTTAAAAAAAAGATGGTTATGATTTTTTATATTTTAATGGAGTGTAAAATTATCGTTGGATGTCTCAATATAACAAGTGTACAAAATTTTATAGAACAAAAGTGTATGTTCCAAATTTATTTTAACGAAATATATTCAACTTTCATTTTTTACACATAGTAGCCAAATTATGCTTTTTACAGCAGTTGAATAACAGTTGTTATTTTTAGAACGGCTGTTAAAACTTCAAAAACCGCTGTCATATACATCTTTTTTAGAACCGCTGCCATAAGTTTCATTTGTGTGCTGATAGACAGCGGTGTGCCATAAGTTCCATTTGTGCGCTGATAGACAACGGTGTTTCGTAACCGCTGTGATATAGTTATGCGACTGTTTGGAATATAATCAAATTAATCTTTAAAAATAATTAAATAAAATAAAAAAATATGATATTTTTTTTTTAAATTACTGTTTTTTTTTATGAATTACAATTAAATTCTCAAAAATAAATATATTAAAAAAACAATTAAAAAATAAATCTTGTAATTAATCTTCAAAATTGTATTTGATTATTTCATATTTATAAGATTTTATTTAGATTTAATTAATTTATAAATTTTTTTATTTTTAATTTAATTATTTTTTAAGTTTTATCAATTAAAAAATATATAATGATTAACGTAATATACGTATTATCAGGTCCTGTATATTATATTATACCCACTGTTGTTGTCGGCATCGCACGATAAGGAGAAATAAATTGATTATCATTACTTTTCTTTTTTGTTGGTGTAGAAATTGATTGTTAGATTTCATGAAATCAAGGAGTAGTTCTAAAATGTTAGAGAAAAACATAAGAAACATAATAAAGAATTAGGAAAAATCTAAAAAGAAAATCACGGCAATCCATAAACAAATAAAAAAAGAAGATATATGAAAACTCCCCTAATCATTCTCTTTCTCTAATGCCTATTAATCTGCCTCAATCATATGAGGTTGATTTGTTCTCTTTTCTTGATTTATGAGAATCATATTTTTCTATATGTAGTGGTTGATTTATTCTCAGTTCATTTAGAGGCAGGTCCTAATTATCTGCAAATATATTTTGTTCCAATAGTTGGAATATATATCTTAGAAAAAAAAATTCATTTGATGGTTGGAAGATATATCTTAGAAAAAAAAAAGTACCAATTGTCAATCTTCTTATTCTTGGAAAGCCACGCTTTCATGAGACTCACTGGTAGGGCTGTTACACGAATCGAGCCGCTCGTGAGCTCAGCTCGGCTCGATAAGGCTCGAGTTCGGCTCGGCTCGTTCGTTAAATGAGCCGAGCTCAAGCTCGTTAGATGCTCGATTTACTAACGAGCCGGCTCGAGCTCGACTTATTAGGCTCGATATCTAATTTTTTTCTTTTATTTCCATTAGGCTCGTTAGGCTCGGCTCGATAGGCTTGTTAGACTCGTTAGACCCTTTAACGAGCCGAGCTCGTTTCTTAGCTCGCCAATGTTATCGAGCCGAGTCGAGCTCGACTCGATAAGAGCTCGAGCCGAGCTCGAACTTCAAATACTCGGCTCGGCTCGAATAACAGCCCTACTCAGAGATCCTCTGAACCTGTATAGACTTAATCTATAATCTGTATAGACTTAATCTTCTGAACCTACCCAGAGATCCTCCAGAACCTGTATAGACTTAATCTATAATCTGAAATCTTCTGAACCTACCCAAAGATCCTCCAGAACCTGGATAGACTTAATCTATAATCTGAAATCTTCTGAACCTACCTAGAGATCCTCTAGAACCTGGATAGGCTCGGTCTGTAATATGAAATTATATCTAAAATATGGAAACATGTTAATCGTGTGCAATAAAAACAATAATTATGTTAATCTGTGCTTCCAAAATCATAATCATCATCAACGTCTAATCATTAATTCTACCACATAAAGTAATCACAAGACTCAACATGTGAATTGCTTACCCATGCTTCTACGATTTCAAGTAATTCAATTCTAAGATCGTTTCTAGAGTATCAATCATGTAAGCTTAGGAGAATCATGCTTAATTCAATGGAAAAAAATAAGTTCGTGTTATATATGTCAATATCATTAAAATATGCTCATAGCAATATCAAATTACTATAAAAGATCTAATACTTTAGGCTCTATCAAACACCTGTACTAACCTGTAGTACCGATGCACTTATCATATCTCTGCCTTGTACTTCCACGTTTAGATTTTGGACCTCGTGCCCTAAATACTCTTCCTCATACCTCCAAGTTTTGATTCTGGACCTCGGGGTCCTGAATACTCTGCCTCGTACCTCCAAATCCGATCCTGGGATCCTGGACCTCAGGGCCCTGAATACTCCACCTCGTACCTCCAGATCCGATCCTGGGATCCTGGACCTCGGGGCCCTGAATACTCCACCTCGTACCTCCAAGTTTTGATTCTGGACATCGGGGTCCTGAATACTCTGCCTCGTACCTCCAGATCCGATCTTGGGATCCTGGACCTCGGGGCCCTGAATACTCCACCTCGTACCTCCAAGTTTTGATTCTGGACCTCGGGGTCCTGAATACTCTGCTGCTCGTGGAGGGGCACAAATGTTGTCATCCCCTGCAGTGGCTGGAGGTATCTCCTTGCCAGGTCCACTCCCGAGGGCTCCAGACGTGCCAACAATATCACCCCCTGTAGAGATAGGGGTGTCTCAAGCCTCTTCCATCAGGTTCTGACCTTTTACAGGTGCGGGGGATGGATTTGCCCCTGAAGGAATGAATACAAGTTATTTTCCCGAACTTCCCTAGAGTAGGCGTGATTGTATTATTCCCTCTGCCCATAGTTCAAACAGATAGAAAATCGTGAGAAGATCCCTTAGACGTTCCCACAGACGGCGCCAGTTGTTGTGCCATAACTTGCACGGTCAGATTGTATATCCCGTGGATTAAATATCCGGGATTTCACTCTAGTATGAATGATCCTTGAATGTAATGTCTTCTTGGAATTAGCCTCTCGAGAACCTGTAAAAAATACGCCGGAGGGGAGTCCGGCGCGGACACTCCGATGCTTAAGTCAGTAAGCGTATTTTCGTATCAGGTAAGGACTAGAGAGTCCTCTAATCTTCAAAGAGATCCTCAAGAGGTATATAAGTATCAAGTAAAGGACTCAGTGTGTAAAAATGATGTTAGAGATCCTAACCTATGAATGTACCTAAGCTTACCTATTTATAGAGGATGTCTACCTGAGGGGAAGTTAGGTTTTCCCCCTATTTCGGACCTACACCTCTTACTATCTTTGAATTAGTCCACCCACCTTTGACAGGGTCTCCCGATCCCTCAGTCCCTGAAGAAACGCAACCACTCCCTATTGTGGACTTCAACCGTTGAGAAGAGGAAGAATGAGTCTTCCTCTATCCAATCTTATCCCGTTTTATACGGAACCTCTCCTAAATTTCCGACCAACTAATTCCCCCAGGACCGGGTCTCCTCGGTGTTCCTCCCCCGAAGTCCTTCGGTAGAGCTCCCTCCGGAGGGTCATCCGGGCGGACTCCTGCATTCTGAGGAGTCCTCTCCAATCCGTATTCTCATGTTAATCTCATCATCTATATACGTGTCGACTTCTTACGGGATGACGATTTTAGGCCGCATCACATAACTAGTGACATTGATCTTTATCCTATATATAAATATGGTATTTGCAATGTACATAAAATTGTGGATTAATTATTTAAAGTTTTTCAGGTTAATTTCCTATATTAATTGAATCAAATTTAGTGCGAAGGGACAACGCATCATTGGAATTAGTATTTCAGATTTTATGTAGCATAATTCCAAATATGAGAGAGCTTTCACAAAACCCAAAATCATCAATCACTGCACTCACGGACGGAGACATAATTAAGTTTAGGGGGGCAATTTTTTTCATAATTATATTTTCTTCATCAATTTTATTTTTATTTTAAGGGGCTAGATTTTATTTATTTATATAAAATTAGTATATGAGTTAATTGCAAAAGAGTTTTAAAAATACTAAAGCACTATAAAAATGATCCTCTTCTTATCAACAATAGTTTTAAACATGTAAAATATAATTATTTTGAGATCAATTTTATAATTAAAATACTTAAAAATAAACACTTTATATATAATACAAAAGTGAAATAAAAAAATTACATTAAATTTTAATATATATATATAATATTTTAGGGGTGAGTTCCTTCTTTTGAGATAAGGGTATATATATTAACAAAAAAAAGATGGTTATGATTTTTTATATTTTAATGGAGAGTAAAATTATCGTGGGATGTCTCAATATAACAAGTGTACAAAATTCTACAGAACAAAAGAGTATGTTCCAAATTTATTTTAAAGAAATATATTCAACTTTCATTTTTTACACACACTATGCCAAATTATGCTTTTTACAGCCGTTGAATAATAGCGTTTATTTTTAGAACAGTTGTTAAAACTTCAAAACAGCTGTCATATATGCATCTTTTTTAGAACCGCTGCCATAAGTTCCATTTGTGCGCTGATAGACAACGGTGTTTATGTTTTAGTTATGCGCGCATAGCTTCTCTTATGGAATATAATAAAATTAATCTTTAAAAATAATTAATTAAAATAAAAAAATATGATAATTTTTTTAAATTACTGTTTGTTTATAACATACGATTAAATTCTTAAAAATAAATATATTAAAAAAATCAATTAAAAAATAAATTTTGTAATTAATCTTCCAAATTGTATTTGATTATTTCATATTTATAAGATTTTATTTAGATTTAATTGATTTATAAAAAAAATTATTTTTAATTTAATTATTTAATAAGTTTTATCAATTAAAAAATATATAATGATTAACATGTAATTTCGTTTAAAATATTTGGGGTGAACTCATAAACAAAAAGGGAGCAAATAACTTGAACTTATCTAAAAATCCAGTTCATACCCCATGACCCATATATAATGATTAACACAATATACGTATTTTGATTAAACAACGATATAAGCTTAAAATTATTTGTTTCTATATATTATATTATTAATAAAAAAATCAAGAAAATTTATAAAATATCAGGTCTATATATTATATTATACCCACAGTTGCGATAAGGAGAAATAAATTGATCATTCATTACTTCTTCTTTTTTGTTGGTGTGAAAATTGATTGTTAAATTTAATGAAATTAAGGAGTAGTTCTAAAATGTTAGAGAAAAACATAAGAAACATAATAAAGAATTAGGAAAAATTTAGAAAGAAAATCACAGCAGTCCATAAACAAATAAAAAAAGATATATGAAAACTCCCATAATCATTCTCTTTCTCTAATGCCTATTAATCTGCCTCAATCATATGAGGTTGATTTGTTCTCTTTTCTTGATTTATGAGAATCATTGTGAAGAATAACACCAAATACAACAAATGATAGTATTAGTTAGAGTAGTTGTTTTAGTTATAATTTCTATATTTTAGTAGTTGTAACTTCCATATTGTAAATTCCCCTCTATATAAGAGGAGAGATGATAATCATTTTGATCATGTAATTCTTCTATATTCCTAAATTCTCTCAATATGCACTCTATCCAATTTCTTCTTATTATGAAATTTCACATGGTATCAGAGTTGTGTATTGATTAATTTATGATTGATTAAACAAAATCGTCGATCTAGGTACGTTTCCGCAATTCGATTTGATTGAATCTTTTGAGTTTTATACTCATTTCTATCGAATCTTGAATTTTTTGAGTTCTATACTCATTTCTTAAATTTCTTGAGTTTTATACTCATTTCTTTGCGGGTTCTATGCTCGTGAATTTTTAATTCGATTTCATCTTGATTCGAATTTTTAGAGTTCTATGCTCATTTCTTTGAATTTCTTTGAGTTTTATGCTCCTTTTCTTTGCGGGTTTTATGCTCGTGAGTTCCTATACTTAATATTTCTTTTCTCTTCGTGTCTATCACAATTCTATCTTTCATGTCTATCACGATTCTATCTTTACATTTTTTTGGAATATTGGTGGAAATCTCACCATTGATTAGATGCATGGGTTGCATCATTTGTCTACTCTCTACATCAACGTTCAAATGTTCAATTTGGTGTTGGATTCTATTCTCGAAGGCTACCTCTTCATTTTTTATAGCATTGCACCCACATCGTGCTACTTGTAACGGTTTGAAGTTTTTTTTTGAACAAGTTCAAGATGGAATTTCTAACTGATGTGCCAAAATTTGCACGAGGGGATTACACGTCCTATGAGTTGGATATCCGACTCTCCGAACGCGTGAAAGTAGTCCAAATATGCTGCCTTCAATATAATCTTCAATAACCTGCAAAGAACACGCCGGAGGGGGGTCCGGCGCGGACACTCCGATGCCTAAGTCAGTATAGGGCTTTTCAATATCTCACAAGGATCTCGAGATCCTTGATTTATCAAGAACAGGTTTTCGAAGAATATCAAAAATGTGTTTTGTATTTAGTATATAAGTTTCGTAAAGTCAGAATATCTAACCTGGAAATCTCCTCGAATTTACCTATTTATAGAGATACTTTCTGGAGAGGAAGTCAAGCCTTCCTCTTATTTCGGAGCTGCCCATAAGACTCGGCCCTGCTGAGTGGACGAAGTCCTCTTTTCTCCCCACTCCCTGAAGACTCGGCGACAGTCCTTCTTAGTGGACTTCGTTCCCTAAGATAGAGGAGGATAAGGTCTTCCTTTTATCAAGTCTGGACCGGAAATGGCGGAAGTCCCCTACATTTATGGTCCACAACTACACGTTAAGACTGCTTCTTTCTGATGCTCCTCTCCAGACGAAGTTCCCTCCAGAGAGACCTCCAGAGGGGATTTCTTATCCAGAGAGTATTATATAATCCGATCCTTCCATTCCGATTTTATCTTTTATACACGTGTCGACTCCTTATTAGGTGACATTTTTAGGCCGCATCATCTACTCCCCCCTACTCTCGTAAAAGGGAGACATCTTTTGTGAAAGTAGAAAAATTTCCTAGGATTTAGTATAAAGGTCGTTCTGGAGAGACGTGTATTGTTCCTGCTCCGGAGAGGAAGTTTCAAAAACATGTCCTTCTCCAAAGGCTTTTCCCGCCTCCCACTCTGGGAGACTTTTCGGCTTCCGCGCGTGGGCTCCACGCGATCACTTTTCTCTCTACTTTGTTATCCTCCCGAGGAAAACCCTCGATTCTTCCCCCTATCTCTCCTCATTTACTTCACGCAACCACCCTCTTCTCCTCTCTTCACTTTTCAAATTCCATTCTTCCTAAAAATTTCTCATCGTCTTCATCCTTCTTCTCCGCTGTTCTTCATCTCGAGTTTCTGCCGTCGCCAGCCGCCTCGTCTGATTCCATAGCCCTTCCACTCAAGGTAACCCAGCTATCCTTCTTTTCTTCTTTTATTAACACTGTAAATCGATGTCAAATCCTCTCTCTCCGCCGGAAGCCCTTAGCCAAAACTCCTCTGAAGGGACTCCCTCTCTGATGGGGAGTCCAGAAAATAGGATTTCCTTCGCTTCCCAAATCGACCATACTCACCTAGTTAACCTTGCTCATGCCTATGGTTTTCCGTCGGAGTACGCCTTTCGCGCTCCTCGCTCAAATGAACGCCCAGATATCTCCCAGCCTCGAACTCTTGCTTTTTTCGAAGCACATCTTAGGGCAGGACTACGATTTCCGATGCATCCCTATGTGGCTGCCATATCCACCCGCATGCAGATCCCTCTTAACCAGTTTACTCCGAATGCTATCCGTACCATGATAGGTTTTTTCATCTTGGTGAAGGGGAATGGGGGTGACCCGTCTGCCGAATTATTTCTGAGCCAACATTCTTGTAAGGTGAATGATGGTTTTTTCTATGTTAGTGGGCGAAGGTCCCGTGTTTGTAAATTCCTGAAAAAACTCCATGAAGAAGACTCATCTTGGCGAGATTATTATTTCTTTGCTACCAGCCCCACCGATTGGCCATTTCCTCACGGGGATTGGTTATTTCACAATCCAGGAGTAATTCCTCCTCCTCTGAAAGCTTACTCTGTTTCCAATCACACTATTATGAGCAATCTCAATACTCATATCCGTTTGCACGACTATTTCGATATTATTGGCATTTGCAACAATCCTCGCATCCTCTCCCACTTCGGCTTTTGTCCTCAAGATTTTCCCTTAGATCCTCAAGATGGTAAAAAAAATCTTCTATTGCTGTATTTTATTTCTTGCATGTGGCTGTTTTCTGAGTTCTGAAAATTTTCTTGATTATTTGTAGCAATGAGCTGGTTGACTCATATCTCCCGAGATGCCCCTGCTCTCAGCATAGTGAGGACCCCTGTGCTATCCGCTCCAGAAGATCCTTCAAAGGCTCCTCCGTCTCCCGCTCTCGAGAGCTCTGCAAAGACTCCGGCTCCAGAGGGTTCTTCGAAAGTTCCTCCTCTCCCTAGTTCTTCTACTCAGGTCCCAGGTTCAGTTGCCAAAAGAACCCGTTCCGCTGCCAATGCTTTCTTTTCTGACTGCGGCACATCTAAGAAGAAGAAGGGGAAAGCTACCCGTGCTGATAGGGGAACCCCTCCTTCTACTGTATACGAGCCTCTCCATCGCCTTATTGACCGATGTCCTGCTCCTCCGGATGCTGAGTTATCTGACACGCCCCTTCCTGAGGATCGACTGATCCATGGCGCTCATCTTCTTTCTGAGGTATTTTCTGGTATTTTCCATTTTTATAATCTTTGCATTCTTCATATCTTCAAGCGTTATTTCCTTTTCCTTTGTAGTTTGGTCTTACCTATGCTAAGATACTCGACCAAGGCGTTGAGATGGTAGCTGAGCTTGAACTTCTCCGGGCTGAAGCGTCCTCTTTCCAGTCAACCCTCAAGGGTATCAACACGGAGAAAGATAATGCCCATAAGCGAGCTCAAGCTCTATCTGAGGAGTTGTCTCTCCTACAGACTCAGAGCAAGCAGGATGCAGCCAGGATTAAGTACCTGGTGCAGGAGGTGGAGCGGATGGAGCGCGAGCTGCCGGATGTCGGAGTGCAGGCTTGCGTTAAGTCCCTGTTCACTTCCTCTTTGGGTCAAGAGTTCTTGGAGACTCTTCATACTCAGTGGCTGTCCAGCTTCTTAAAGAGCTCGAGCTTCCTCTGTGCCATGGGGCCACATATCCCTCACTTCATCGACAACGGCTTCAGCAATGCCGTAGCCGAGCACTCAGCCCCGGGGTTTAATGGAA
Organism: Galeopsis tetrahit; assembly: GCA_963675135.1. Lineage (NCBI taxonomy): Eukaryota > Viridiplantae > Streptophyta > Magnoliopsida > Lamiales > Lamiaceae > Galeopsis > Galeopsis tetrahit. Next base: position 32,938,756 of record OY776119.1, on the reverse strand, counting down.
CCTACTCTCGTGAATTCCACTTGGATCGACTCGCTACTCCTCCAAAATTCTTGGGGGATCCTAAGGAGAGCCCTGATAGTCCTTAGTGGCTACCCGGAATGAGTCAGGCTATCACCAAGCTGCAGGCTGTCAAGATAGGTATGGCTGAGTTAAAGTCTCGGGAGCGTCTGGTTTATCCTTATGACTCCGCTCTAGCCGTGGCAACCGCAGTAGATGGAGGAACTAGCGTTGCAGACACCATGGGAGGTACTACGGGTCCAGAGGAGGGCGGAGGATCTAGCAACCATGTTGCTGAGAAGGATGGCATTGTTGGAGGAGTTGAGGTCGAGGGGACTGTTGCTGAGGAAGCTGCTGTTGAGAAAGCAGTTTAAGTTTCACATTTCTATGATCACATCAGACAATTTATTTTTCTGTTGTTTTGCTACACTCTTTATTTTCTACTCATAATACTTGCTCTCTATACTTTATAGGGGACCCCACACTCCTGGATATGTGGGGGCTTTTTGTAGTAATCGTATTAGCTTGATGTTGGATGTTTTGTTGTCTTTCTCTTTCATGCATGAGTAACTTACAAGACCAGCAAAGAATGTGTTGGAGGTGTGGCTCTCTTCCTCCCCCTTTTTGTTGGTCTTGTAGGCTACGTTGAAATCACTCTTTGGCTGTACAGTTTTTATTTTTGATTTCGGGTGACTTGGTTGTGGGAGGTCATCCTCCCTCTTCTCTTGACTCCTGGATCATAAAACCAGTCTTCTTCATCATCTAGTCTTTGTAATTCTCAAGCATGGTTAGGGCCTTCTGGAGGGCTTCGGTTTTCTAAGCCTCTACGTCTTTCTCTTTCTTTTCACCTTCTTGTACTCGATAGACTTTGATTCATAAAAATCGTCTCCTTTCATCAATTAACCCTCTTGGGTTTCAACTAAGATGAGGGCTCTCTGGAGCACCTTGGCCTCTAGGCCTCTGAGTGTTTCTCACTCTTATTCTTAAAAGATTTTTAATTCATAAAATCTTCTTATTTCAGTAACCCACTTGGGTCTCAAGTAAAGTGAGGGCTCTCTGGAGCACCTCGGCCTCTAGGCCTTTGAGTGTCTCTCACTCTTATTCTTAAAAGATTTTGATTCATAAAATCCTCTCATTTCAGTAACCCACTTGGGTCTCAAGTAAAGTGAGGGCTCTCTGGAGCACCTCGGCCTCTAGGCCTTTGAGTGTCTCTCACTCTTATTCTTAAAAGATTTTAATTCATAAAATCCTCTCATTTCAGTAACCCACTTGGGTCTCAAGTAAAGTGAGGGCTCTCTGGAGCACCTCGACCTCTAGGCCTTTGAGTGTCTCTCACTCTTATTCTTAAAAGATTTTAATTCATAAAATTCTCTCATTTCAGTAACCCACTTGGGTCTCAAGTAAAGTGAGGGCTCTCTGGAGCACCTCGGCCTCTAGGCCTTTGAGTGTCTCTCACTCTTATTCTTAAAAGATTTTAATTCATAAAATCCTCTCATTTCAGTAACCCACTTGGGTCTCAAGTAAAGTGAGGGCTCTCTGGAGCACCTCGGCCTCTAGGCCTTTGAGTGTCTCTCACTCTCGTTATGGTTATATTCATACGTCGCATGTTCAAATATGAGAAAGATAATCAAGACACAATAATTCTGAATAATTCTTTCTTCAAAAAGGGATAAGGCTTCATTGCTTTATTGTCAATTTTCAACATAGGCCATAGATAACCTACGCCGGTCTCATTAAAAACCTCTTTACGGAAAAACCCCAAAGGGGAAACCCGTAGAGAGGGAAAAAGAGCTCCGGTGAAGCCACAAAATACATCAAGCAAAATAGGAATCAATGCAAAAAATCACAAAACAAAAGTTATAGATGGTCTCAAGACCTTACACTGTCTTCAAATAAAGAATCTCTTCAAATGGCAAACGTTCCAGTTCCAGGGTCTAGCTATGTCGACCCCTTCCATACTCTGCAGTCTATATGCTCCTCCTTTCAGCACCTGTGTGATTTTATAAGGTCCCTCCCAGTTGGGCTCCAGCTTTCCTGTATTTTTCAGGGCGTCTGCTCTTCTTAGCACCAGGTCTCCCGCTCTAAAGGACCTCGGGATCACCCTTCGGTCGTATGCAGCTTTAATTCTGCTTTTATATCTTTCAGCACGTACCCTAACCATCTCTCTTTCTTCTTCCATCAAATCTAGAGCCTCTCTCATCAATCTTTCATTCTGATGCTCTTCAAATTGGGCAACTCGGTGCAATCGTAAAACGGCCTCTGGAGGTATCACCGCCGTAGCTCCGTAGACCAGCTGAAATGGGGACTCTCCAGTTGCTGTCTTCGGACTAGTTCTATATGACCATAATACATTATCTAGCTCGTTTACCCATCCTCCTCCTATCTTTGTCAATCTTGTTCGAATTCCATCTACTATTGTTCGATTAGTAACCTCCACTTGTCCGTTAGCTTGAGGATGAGCTACAGAGGTGAATCTCTGTATTATGTTCAGTCTTGCACACCATCCTCGCACGTTTTCGCCGTTAAACTGTGTTCCATTATCAGAGACCAATATTCTGGGTACTCCGAACCTACAACAGATTTGTTTTTTCAAGAATTTAATCACATTTTCTTCATCTATCGTAGCCAGAGGAGCAGCTTCCACCCATTTGCTGAAATAGTCCACTGCTACTATCAGAAATTTTCTCCCTCCGGAGGCTGGAGGGAAAGGTCCTACCAAGTCGATTCCCCACTTAGCAAAGGGACAGGGAGAGTGCATCGCTCCCATCTCTTCCGCGGGGGTCCTTATCAATGGACCATTTTTCTGACACTTGACACATTTTCTCACAAATTCTCTAGCGTCTTTTGTCATGGAGGGCCAATATAATCCAGCCCTTAAGACCTTCTTCACCACTGCTTTGTATCCTTCATGACTGGCTGCATCACCTTCGTGGATCTCTCTGAGTGTGTACAGAGCTTCTCTAGTTGATATACACCTCAAATATGGGTGCGTGAATGATTTCTTGTATAAGTGCCCTCCGATAATACAATATTTAATCCGAAGGGCTCGGGTCTCTCTGGTGGTAGGGGCATCTGCTCCCTTGGTGAGTTCTATCCATATTGCTCTTCTCCAATCATCTTCCTCTTCAATGGAGCTAATGGGGTTCTCCAGAGTCTCTCTTTCTGCAACTACTAGAGTTACTGTTCCTTGTCCATCAAACTCTGTGGAGCTAGCGAGTTTGGAGAGGCTATCCGCCTGCATGTTCTTCTCTCGGGGTATCTGGACCACCTCACACTCTTGGAATTTGCCCATCACTACTTTGGCTCGTTCCAAATAAGCAGCCATCCTGCTATCTTTGGCTACATATTCACCATTCACCTGCTGAACAACTAATTGGGAGTCTGAGTACATAGTTACCTTTGGAGCTCCCAATTCCAATGCCATCTCCATCCCTCTGATCAAAGCTTCGTACTCTGCTCCATTATTTGAGGTCGTGAATTGAAACCTCACTGCGAATTGTAGGTCCTCCCCTCGAGGGCTTGTCAGCACAATCCCTGCTCCACATCCGCTCAGGGTCACTGAGCCATCTACATACACCTTCCATCCCTCGACTTCTTCTGGTTTGGTCGACTCTTGGATGAAATCTGACAAAGCTTGGGCTTTTATAGCCTTCCGTGGCTCGAAATCCACGTCATATTCTTGAAGCTCGATCGCCCACTTCACCATCCTTCCAGAGAGGTCTGCTCGCCCTATAACCTGTTTCAACAAGTAATTAGTGCAGACCAGTATTTTGTAAGAAAGGAAATATGGGCGCAGCCTCCGCGCTGTAACTACCATAGCCAGAGCAGCCTTCTCAATTTCTGAGTATCGATTTTCGGCCCCCTGCATGACCTTACTGACATAATAAATAGGGTGTTGTAGAGATCTCTCTTCTTTGACTAAGGCGGTGCTTAGTGAGAATTCTCCTACGGAGAGATACATAATGAAGGTATCTCCTGGAGAGGGCTTCGTCAGCTTCGGCAACTGAGACAAATGATGCTTCAGGTCTTCAAAGGCCTTTTGGCATGTTTCGCTCCATTCAAACTTGGTCCCTTTCTTAAGAATTTTAAAGAAGGGATGGCTCTTTTCAGCAGACCTGGCTATGAATCTGCTCAATGCTGTAATCCTCCCATTAAGTGTCTGGAGCTCCTTTATATTTCTTGGTGGCCGCATGTCCAGTACAGCCTGCACCTTGGCTGGATTCACTTCTATACCTCTTTGAGTGACCATATATCCGAGGAACTTCCCTGATTTCACTCCAAAAGAGCATTTGGCTGGGTTCAACTTGATGCCGTTTTCTCGAATTACTTGGAAAATTTCCTCCAGATCCTCTATATGTTGATCTGCTTTCACACTCTTAGCCAACATATCATCTACATATATCTCCATGTTCCTTCCTAGCTGCCTTCGAAGGACAGCATCGACCATCCTCTGGTATGTTGCTCCGGCATTGATTAATCCAAATGGCATCCGAACATATCCGAACGTTCCACAGACTGCTATGAAGCACACTTTGGGGACATCTGCAGGGTTCAGTTGGATTTGGTGGTACCCTTGGTAGGCATCCATCATGCTTAGCAGCTCGAAGCCTGAAGTTGCATCTACTAGCTGGTCTATCCTTGGTAGCGGATAGTGGTCTTTAGGGCATGCCTTGTTGAGGTCCCTGAAATCGATGCACATTCTCCACTTTCCTCCCCCTTTAGGCACTAGCACGGCATTGGAGAGCCATTCTGGGAATTGGACTTCCACCACATGCCCTTCTTTCAATAGCTTCTCGACTTCTTCTCTCACAATGTTATTCTTCTCAATCCCAAAATTTCGTAGTTTCTGTTTTACGGGCCTTGCCTTTGGATCAACATTAAGGCAATGTATTGCTATCTCCGGAGGGACTCCTGTCATGTCAGCTGGAGAAAATGCAAATATATCGGAATTTCGACGTAATGTAAATATTACCTTCTCTGTGAGTTCAGGCCCCAGTTGGGTACCTATCTTAGTAACAAAGCCGAGTTTCCCTGGGAAGAGCTCCACACTCATCAGTTCCTCGTCTGTTTTAACACTCACCTGTTCAGGTGCTGCTCCCTCTACTTTCTTCCTCTTGATCTCAGGGTCATCTCCTCTCGTCCGCTCCAGGCCCTTAGTTAGGGCCCTATCTGCCATCTTCACAGATTCTGCATAATACTTCCGTGCTTGGTACTGGTCTCCTCTCACTTCTCCCACCCCTGTGGCTGTAGGGAATTTCATTTTCATATGAAATGTAGAAATGATTGCCTGAAAGAGATTCAGGCTGGGTCGTCCCATCACAACATTGTATGACGAGGGGATGTCTATAATAAGGAACTCCACCACGTGGACCTTCCGAGCTGGAGCGTCCCCCAATCCTACCTGCAACATTACTGATCCCAAAGGTTGGATGGCACCTCCAGAGAAACCATACAGAGAGGTATCTACAGGGCGCAGCTTCACACTCAGCTCCATTCTCTTAAAACATTCAAAAAACATGATGTCAGCCGAACTCCCCGTATCTACGAAGATTCGAGCAACATCGAATCCCGCTATGTCGGTAGTGATCACCAGAGCATCGTTGTGATCTTCCTTAACTCCCTTCACATCCTCCGGGCCAAATCGGATATTGGGCGTCTCCGTCATACGCCCCACTTCTCTTAACTGGCTTCCTTGCTCTGCTTTTAGAGCCCGAACATTCTGCTTTCTCTTCCGGAAGGAGTCTCCATCTGCCGGCCCTCCCACAATCATGTGGATTACTCCTCTCTTTGGTGGGGGAGGGGGCATATCCTCAGCTGCCTCTCTGGTTTCCTTCTCTTCTAGTTTTCTTTCATGCTCTTTCCGCTTCTGCCCTCGAGGGCCCTGCCTATCTCTGAATATAAATTCTTTTAGATGGCCCGCTTGGATCATCCTCTCAATCTCGTCCTTCAAGTGGTAGCATTGATTTGTATCATGCCCATATTCATTGTGGAATCGGCAAAATTGATCAGACTTGGGTTTCTAAGGTCCTCGACTTCTGGAATATGGGAATTTCAAGTCTGGATGATCTCCTGCTACCTCCAGAACTTCGGCAGGTTCAATTCTCAAGGGTGTGTATTTCTCAAACCTCCCACGAGGACCAGACCGGGGACCTCCGGAGGGATTGCTATCTCTTGCTGACCCAGACGTCCGGAGGACCTCCGGACTAAATCATCTGGAGGGGCCTTCCCTTTCCCTTCTCCTCTCTCGATCTTGTGGCCTAACCTCCAATCTCTTTGCTTTTCAGACCTCCTCCAGAGTGAGGTACTTTTCTGCCCTATGCAGCAATTCATCAAAGTTCTTAACTGGTTTTTTAGCTAAAGAGGAGAAGAAGTCTCCATCATGCAATTCGTTAGTAAGAGCGTTGATTTTCACCTCTGGAGAGGCTGTAGGGACCTCCAGAGCTGCTTGGTTAAACCTCCGGAGAAAAGCTCTTAAGCTCTCGCCCTCTCCCTGTCTCAAATTAAAGAGGGTCAAAGTGGCCCTCGGTTGTCTCCGGGCACTGGCAAATTGATGAAGGAAGAGCTCACTAAATTCTTCCCAGGATCTGATGGTATTAGGTTCCAACTGAGTGAACCATTGTTGTGCGGCCTTTGCTAGGGTAGTTAGGAAAACTCTACACTTTATTCCCTCTCCATAGCGGTGTAGTAATGCAGCATTCTCGAACCTTACTAAGTGTTCGTACGGGTCTGCCGTACCGTCATACTCAAAATTAAGGGGCTTGAAATTGAATGGTAGTTCATCCTGTAATATGTTAGGGGAGAACTGGCATCCAGATGCGTGAGCGGATCTACTGGTTCGGTTGTTCATCTGTCTCCTCATATCCTTCATCTCCTTCTGCAGAGACTGTAGGTGGTCGCTAACTGGCCCTCCGTAGGTATCATCAGTGCTTTCTTCTGTCTCAATGGGTTCTGTCCCTCGGGGTGCTGGATCTGCATTCCTTCTAGTACTTCGAAGGGGAATGCTTCTTTCCGCACGCGAGGGCACTTTATCGTCTTCCTCCACTCGTATCCCCATCTCCTTGGACAACACTTGGGAGGTTCCAGGTGCTTCATCCTGGGGTCTAGGGGCCGGTACCTCTGGATTCTCCGGTGCAGCCCTGGGAATCTGGTCCCTTTGATCTGCAAAGGCTTTCTCTACAGCTTGCTTGATGAGGGTGTTCAATTGATCGGGAGAGATCAGGAGTGGCCCTGAGTCTGGAATATCCTCTCGCTGAGGATCTGCGGTCTGGAACTCTGGGGTTTCAAGGTTCCCTGTTATTCCCTCCCCGACCGGTAGGGGATGATTTTCGTCACCCAAACCTGGAGTGGGTGCCAATGGCTGATTTGATCCAGCAGGAGTATGGATTGGGTTTTTCCCCCGGCCTCCCCTTGGTGGGGGATCAGTTGGCAAAGGGGAATTTTCCTCTGGGTGATTCTTCTTTCCAGAAGTAGATGTTTTGTCTCCGCCACCCATTTGCTCGAACAGGTTGAAATTCGTGAGAAAATCTTTCAACTCTTTCCCACAGACGGCGCCAGTTGATGTGCCAAAATTTGCACGAGGGGATTACACGTCCTATGAGTTGGATATCCGACTCTCCGAACGCGTGAAAGTAGTCCAAATATGCTGCCTTCAATATAATCTTCAATAACCTGCAAAGAACACGCCGGAGGGGGGTCCGGCGCGGACACTCCGATGCCTAAGTCATTATAGGGCTTTTCAATATCTCACAAGGATCTCGAGATCCTTGATTTATCAAGAACAGGTTTTCGAAGAATATCAAAAATGTGTTTTGTATTTAGTATATAAGTTTCGTAAAGTCAGAATATCTAACCTGGAAATCTCCTCGAATTTACCTATTTATAGAGATACTTTCTGGAGAGGAAGTCAAGCCTTCCTCTTATTTCGGAGCTGCCCATAAGACTCTGCCCTGCTGAGTGGACGAAGTCCTCTTTTCTCCCCACTCCCTGAAGACTCGGCGACAGTCCTTCTTAGTGGACTTCGTTCCCTAAGATAGAGGAGGATAAGGTCTTCCTTTTATCAAGTCTGGACCGGAAATGGCGGAAGTCCCCTACATTTATGGTCCACAACTGCACGTTAAGACTGCTTCTTTCTGATGCTCCTCTCCAGACGAAGTTCCCTCTAGAGAGACCTCCAGAGGGGATTTCTTATCCAGAGAGTATTAGATAATCCGATCCTTCCATTCCGATTTTATCTTTTATACACGTGTCGACTCCTTATTAGGTGACATTTTTAGGCCGCATCACTAACCATCCATTCCCATCTTGTGGGAGGGTGTGAAGAATAACACCAAATACAACAAATGATAGTATTAGTTAGAGTAGTTGTTTTAGTTATAACTTCTATTTTAGTTGTTGTAACTTCCATATTGTAAATTCCCCTCTATATAAGAGGAGAGATGATAATCATTTTGATCATGTAATTCCAATGTAATTCTTCTATATTCCTAAATTCTCTCAATATGCACTCTATCCAATTTCTTCTTATTATGAAATTTCACAATCATATTTTTCTATATATGAAATACATGATTTATTCTCGATTCATTTAGAGGCATGTCTGCAAATATATTTTGTTCCAATGGTTGGAACTTAGAAAAAAAAAATCATTTGATAGTTGGAATATATATCTTAGAAAAAAAAAACAGCAATGGTCAACCTTCTTATTAAAGCCACACTTTCATGAGACTCACTTGTCGATCTTCTTATAATTGTAAAGCCACAAGACTTTCATGAGACAATTTGTTGGGAATTTAATGGGACTCTCTTAAAAAAATTTGAGAAGCCACACACAAGACTTTCCTAATGCTCTACTGGAATATATAACAAAAATCCTTGTAATTGTCACCAAATGAAATTTTTAATAAGGGTTGGTCTAGTATGCATTCGAGTGCATGTTGTGCACCCTAGTCCATGTTGCACTTTTCAGTTTATCGACTTACACTTTTTGGTAATGGCGTTGCACTTTTCAATTATTAAACTGTATAATAATATTTTTAGTAATAATTGAAAAGTGAAACACTATTTATCAAAAAGTGTAGGTCAGTAAATTGAAAAGTATAACATGGACTAGGGTGCACAGCATGCACTCGAGCATACTAGACTTTACCTCTTAATAAATATTTTTTTAGGGTGAATAAAGTGATTGTATGTTTTTTTTAAACAATAAATATATATTTCACTTGAGTATAATGAATACTGGATCCGTAATGTTTACATATTCTGTATTACAAGACATGGGTATCACTTGTAAATTTATTACAACTTCACTACCACCTCTAATTCGTAATGTATATATCCTGATATACATAACTAGTGACATTGATCTTTGTCATTGATGTAGATAAATATGTCGCTCCCTAAGGAGTCGACACGTGGAGACGGGATGAATTGTGGTAGTTGTGATTAGGCCAATACGTCAGAGGAACAGGATTAATACACCCCTGGGCTTAAGCAGGGGAATCAGAGAAATCAGAGTAACTGGGCCTTTGGCCCATATTTGGAGTAATTAATAGACCTTGGGCTGGGAAAGATTTAGCCCAAAGATGGAACTACAGTCCATCTTTCTTAGCCAAGTCAAAGGAATCGTTCAAACCCACGAAAAGGGGAGCCGATAAGCTGAAGAACCGAGTCTTCGGGGAGATAGGCCGGATTCCTAGGGATATGCCGAGAATTCAGGGAGAAGAAGTCTTCCCCTCTCCGCAGAGAGGGGCCAGGTATAAAAACAAAGTTATTTCCATATCTTGAGGGTAAGGTTCAAAAACATACACATACGTTTTATTCACTTGATACATTCTGATATACGATATACATTGATTTGGAGGACGAACTCCGTTATTCGCCGGAATTTCCCTAGACAACAGGGGAATTCCTCTTTGATTTCGCCTTCGATAAATTCTGACTTGAGCGTCGGAGCTTCTACGCCGGAGGCCCCCTCCGGTGTACTTTTGCAGGTCAATTTTGGACTTACGGGAAGGTTTACACGAAGATTGTTAAAGGCGAACGAGTGATTAAGATCGTGATTAATAGTGCTCGTAAGAGAACGGCCTATATCTGTAAGCGTTCTTTTTCGACGCATCAACTGGCGCCGTCTGTGGGAACATTTCAAGCTAAGGCGTGAGAAAAGTTTCGTACTGATATGGGTGGAGGACAAGATCCAACAAAGCAGACAAAGGAGAAAGGAGATTCCACTCCTCCGCTTCCTCTTCCTCCGCCCCCTCCAGGATTTCCCTTAAATCGGAATTTAGGGAAACGTCCCATGGATCACACATCAGAAGATATTCCTCCTCCAAGTTTTCCCTCAAATCGAAATCTAGGGAAACAACCGGTAGACCACGCACCGGAGGATATCCCTCCCACTCAGGAAGGAGACACATCAGGTATCTCAAGAGCATCAGGGAGTGGAATCAATAAGGATAACCCTAACACGCAACCAGAACTCTTGACCGTCTCTCGAGATCAGTTGGATGAGATGATAGCGCAATCAGTGGAGAGGATAATTGCTGCTCGAGGACTTCGCCCTCCTGAACCTGTTCATAAGGGCACACGACCAAATCCACCCGAACATGTCATTGATTCGGTCCCAGTCCCTTCCAGGAACGAAGATCTCCCTCGAAACCCAGAAGAGAAAGTACCTTCCCAGGCTGAGAGAAGCGTCCTGGAAAGACCCCTTCGGAGGGATGCAGAGAGAGTCCCTGGGGATATCACCCTGGATACGGGGATGGGAGAAAGAACGGACGACACGTATCAAGGGGCCGTCAGTGATCAGATACAAGCTCTGCGTAAAGAGATGAGGGATATGCAGAGACATATTACTGACAACGTAAGTAAACCCTCTTACACCACTGGATATCAATTTTCACCTACTATTTTACAAGACGAACTGCCCTCTAACTTCAAATCTTTAAATTTTGAATACGATGGCACTTCGGATCCCTATGAGCACTTGATGAGATTTGAGAACGCGACTTTACTGCACCGGTATGGGGAGGGTGTCAAATGTCGAGTATTTCTGACTACCTTGTCCAAGGCTGCACAGCAATGGTTCACACAGTTAGGACCAGATACTATCCACTCATGGTCCGAATTCAGCGAGTTGTTCCTGCACCAATTCGCCAGCGCTAGGAGACAGCCTAGAGCTACCCTTACTTTGCTCAACATGCGCCAAGGAGAGAATGAAAGCTTACGAGCTTTCTTGAAAAGATTCAACCAAGCGGCCTTAGAGGTACCTACAGCCTCCTCGGAGGTTAAAATCAATGCCCTCACCAACGGGTTGCGTGACGGAGATCTATTCACCTCTTTAGCTAAGAAGCCGGTTCGGACTTTCGATGAATTGTTGAGGAGAGCAGAGAAATACCTCACCCTAGAGGAGGTAAGGAAAGCTAAACGATCGGAGACCCGGGCTATAGTGGGTAATGGGGAAAGGAGGAAAGAAATTCCACTTAGAAGGCCAAGTCCAGAGAGACATCGGAGCTTCAGGAGACTGGAAAACGTAAGAAGAGAGGAAGTTGCACCCTGGAATCCCAGGAGAGGGGCGAAGAGATACACCCCTTTGAAGATAGAGCCAGCCGAAGTCCTAGAGGTGGCAGGGGACCATCCAGATATGAAATTTCCCTACTCAAGAAGCAGGGGTCCCCAAAACCCAAAGTCAAACAAGTTTTGTAGGTTCCATAACGATTATGGCCACGATACCAACCAATGTTGGCATCTGAAGGATGAGATAGAGAGGATGATTCAGGCAGGCCACCTGAAAGAGTTTATTTTCAGAGATCGACAAGGCCCCAGGGGTCAAAAGAGAAAGGACCCCGAGGGGAAGCAGGAAGATGACAGGAGAGATCAAAGGAAGGGCAATGAGGAGCCACCACCCCCTCCTCAGAAGAGGGGAACTATTCATATGATTATGGGAGGCCCTGCTGATGGGGATTCCTTCAGGCAGAGAAAACAGAGCGTTCGGTCGCTGAAGAATGAGAGAAATATGGAGCACCATGAAGTGGGAAAGATGGCAGAGGGCCCAGACATCCATTTTGGGCCAGAGGACGCGGGGGAGCCTAGATAAATTCATAATGACGCACTGGTCATTACCACGGATATAGCAGGATACGATGTAGCAAGAATTTTTGTAGACACTGGAAGCTCTGCCGATATCATGCTCTTGGAGTGCTTCAAGAAGATGGACTTGAATATAAAGCTTAGACCGGTGGAAACAGCTCTGTATGGATTCTCAGGGGGAGCCATTCAACCCCTTGGTTCAGCGTTACTACAAGTAGGGTTAGGAGTTGCCCCTAACCGTCGAGTACAAGTCATAGAGTTCTTGATTGTAGATGTCCCATCTTCCTATAACGTAGTAATGGGACGGCCAAGCCTGAATATTTTTCAGGCAGTGATCTCCACCTTCCACATGAAGATGAAGTTCCCTACCTCGGGGGGTGTGGGAGAGATATGTGGCGATCAATACCAGGCGAGGAAGTGTTACGTAGAATCGGTCAGGATAGCAGACAAGGCTGTGTTCCGAGGAATAAAGAGGTTTAAGGGTGGAGACCCTGAGCTGAAGAGACAGAAGGTGGGGGAGCTAATGCAAGAGCAACCCAAAGTTAAAGCGGATGAGGAGTTAATGAGCATCGAGCTCTACCCAGGAAAGGAAGGATTTACAACCAGGATAGGTACGAACATGAATCCTGAACTCCAGAGAAAGATGGTACTCACCCTCCAGGAGAATGCAGACATCTTTGCATTCACAGCGACGGATATGACGGGTATCCCTCCAGAAATAGCAGTGCACCACCTGAATGTGGATCCCAAAGCCAGGCCCGTGAAACAGAAGCTGAGGAACTTCGGTAAGGAGAAGAACCTCATAGTAAAAGAGGAAATCGATAAATTGTTGAATGCAGGGCACGTGAAGAGAGTCCAGTTCCCTGTATGGCTCTCGAATGCGGTGTTGGTGTCCAAGGGGGCTGGCAAGTGGAGGATGTGCATTGACTTTAGGGACTTGAACAAAGCCTGCCCTAAAGACCACTACCCTTTGCCCAGGATCGACCAACTGGTGGATGCCACATCTGGGTTTGAATTACTCAGCATGATGGACGCATATCAGGGGTACCATCAGATCCAGCTGAACCCCCTCGATATACCGAAGGTATGCTTTATAGCGACATGTGGTACTTTCGGTTATGTACGTATGCCTTTTGGACTGATAAATGCAGGAGCAACCTATCAAAGAATGGTAGACTCGGTGTTCCGAGGTCAGATAGGCAGGAACATGGAGGTTTACGTGGACGATATGCTAGCTAAAAGTGTCAAGGCAGAGGGACATATTGACGACTTGAAGGAGATATTTCAGGTAATTCGAGAGAATGGTATTAAATTGAACCCTGCTAAATGTTCTTTTGGAGTAGGGTCAGGGAAATTTCTGGGATATATGGTGACTCAGAGAGGGATAGAAGTGAACCCTGTTAAGGTAAAGGCGGTGCTCGACATGCAACCCCCTCGGAATTTGAAGGAATTGCAAACCCTGAACGGCAGGATCGCAGCTCTCAGTAGGTTCATATCAAGGTCAGCAGAAAAGAGTCATCACTTCTTCAGAACCTTAAGGAAGGGGTTGAAGTTCCAATGGGACGACCAGTGTCAGAAAGCTTTTGAGGAACTCAAGCTTCACCTCGAACAGCTTCCGAAGCTGACAAAGCCCTCTCAGGGAGATGTATTGCTCTTATATCTTTCAGTAGGGGAACACTCCCTGAGCACCGCCCTGATGTAAGAGGAAGGTTCTGCACAGCAACCCATATATTATGTGAGCAAGGTCATCCAAGGAGCGGAAATGAGGTATTCAGAGGTAGAGAAGGCAGCCCTGGCGGTGGTGGTAACGGCTAGGCGATTACGCCCCTACTTCCTCTCCTATAAAGTTATGGTGCGAACTAATTTCCCTTTGAAGCAGACATTAGGGAGAGCCGATTTGTCAGGGAGAATGGTCAGATGGGCAGTGGAATTACAGGAGTATGATATAGATTATGAACCCAGGAGAGCCATCAAGGCTCAAGCTCTAGCAGATTTTATTCAAGAGTCTACCAGAGTGGAAGAAGAACAAGGATGGAAGGTCTATGTGGATGGCTCAGCATCCGCCTTGGGATGTGGAGCAGGGATATTACTGATTGACCCTGAAGGTCAGGAAGTGCAGGTGGCGGTCAAATTCCGATTTTCCACCTCAAACAATGGAGCAGAATATGAGGCCCTGATCAGAGGAGCTAGTATGGCTGCAGAGTTAGGGGCACAGAAGGTCACCTTGTACTCCGATTCACAGCTGATAGTACAGCAGGTTATGGGGGAGTACCTCGCCAAGGATGAGAGAATGATCACTTATCTAGAAGAGGTAAAGAAACTAAAAAATAAATTCCATACTTTTGAAGTGGTACAGGTACCAAGAGAAGAAAATACGAAAGCGGATGGACTGTCAAAACTGGCTAGTTCCACTGAATTCGAGGGAGACGGAAAAGTAACCCTGTTGGTGGCAGATCAAGTAGCTACGGAAACCCTAATTGGAGAGATAACAGCAGGGGATGATTGGAGGAAAGAAATATGGGAAGAACTGAATAGGGGCCCAGTAACCCCAATGTCCAGAGAGGAAAAGGCTTGGAGAAGGAAGTATTGCATCCTGGGAGGCCAATTGTACAAAAGGTCCTTCACTCAACCTTATTTGAAATGTCTTTCGAAAGGAGAAGCAGAGCTAGTGATCAAGGACATCCATGAAGGTTGCGCATCCAGCCATGAAGGGTACCAGACCATGGTGAAGAAAGTATTTAGGGCAGGTTTCTACTGGCCTAATATAATCAGAGACGCTAGAGAATATGTGAAGAGATGTGAGAAGTGTCAGAAGAATGGACCCTTGATACGGGTACCTGCAGAAGAAATGGGGGCTATGTACTCGCCCTGTCCCTTCGCTAAATGGGGAATCGATCTGGTGGGACCCTTCCCCTTGGCACCAGGAGGGAGAAAATTTCTAATCGTAGCCGTGGATTATTTCAGTAAATGGGTAGAGGTTGTGCCCTTGGCTAAAATCGAAGAGGACAATGTAATTATTTTTCTTGCTAGACATATTTGTTGCAGGTTTGGAGTACCTAGAATCTTGGTTTCCGATAACGGAACGCAATTCAATGGAGAGAAAGTAAGAAGATGGTGCGAGAGATGGAACATCACGCAGAGGTTTACTTCAGTAGCCCATCCCCAAGCTAATGGGCAGGTAGAGGTTACAAACAGGATCCTGGTCGATGGTATTCGAACATGATTGGCAGAGGTAGGAGGAAAATGGGTGCAGGAGTTGGACAACATCCTCTGGTCCTACCGAACTAGCCCTAAGACAGCTACAGGCGAATCTCCCTTCTACTTGGTATATGGAGCAGCAGCAGTGATACCTCCTGAAGCCAGACTCAAATCACACCGGATCACTTACTTCGAAGAAAAGAGAAATGAAGAATTGATGAGGGAAGCGCTGGACCTAGTAGATGAAGAGAGGGAGATGGCGAGATTAAAAGCAGAAAGGTACAAGAGTCGGATCAAAGCAGCATATGACCGCAGGGTAATCCCTCGTTCCTTTAAAGTTGGGGATTTAGTCCTTCGGAGGGCAGATGCTTTGAAGAACACTGGGAAGATGGAACCCAATTGGGAAGGTCCATACAGGGTAATACAGGTACTCAAAGGTGGAGCATACAAGCTCCAAGACATGACAGGGAAAGAGATACTAAGGCCATGGAACGTGTGCCACTTGAAGAGATTTTATGTTTGAGGAAGGTGTAATTCCCCTGCTTCCTTTTTCTTTATGAACAATTTTGAATATTTACTTCTCGTTTGAATAATTGCTTCACCGGCACTCTTTTTCCCTCTACGTGGGTTTCCCCTTGGGGTTTTACCACGGAGAGGTTTTTAATGAGGCCGGCATAGGTTCCCCTTATTTGCCTATGTTGATAAACGTTTTCGATCAATTGAGCATCGGTTTGGATAAAATTTCAGCAATTTCCCTAAATACATGTTAATATTGTGATGAGATGACTCTTATGCGCTAATTTTATGATGAAATGTTTCTCATATATTAATACCGTGTTAAGATAACTGTTGAAGGCCTGCATGATGAGTGCTGAAATAACGAATATGTTTTGGAAACTGAAATATAGCATGTTAGAGATACTGCAAAGACAGAGAAATTTACACCGACTCATAAATGCTCGAATGGAGAATACCTAGGAAAATTTCCTAAAGTTTCTATTCACGACAGCCTCTAAAGCTAGGGGGAGTAGGGGGTACAGTAGCGGAAGACATAATGAACTTGTCCAGAAACCCTATCCCTGGCGACTCTCAAAACTCTCACGAGTATAAACAAACTCTTACGAGTATAAACAACTCTTACGAGTATAAACGAACTCTTACGAGTATAAACTAACTCTTACGAGTATAAACTAACTCTTACGAGTATAAACTAACTCTTACGAGTATAAACTAACTCTTACGAGTATAAACGAACTCTTACGAGTATAAACTAACTCTTACGAGTATAAACTAACTCTTACGAGTATAAACTAACTCTTACGAGTATAAACAACTCTTACGAGTATAAACACTTTAACTTCAGGGAGAGTATAATCCCTAAGAACTCTTACGAGTATAAACTAACTCTTACGAGTATAAACTAACTCTCACGAGTATAAACTAACTCTCACGAGTATAAACGAACTCTTACGAGTATAAACTAACTCTTACGAGTATAAACTAACTCTCACGAGTATAAACTAACTCTCACGAGTATAAACGAACTCTTACGAGTATAAACTAACTCTCACGAGTATAAACTAACTCTCACGAGTATAAACGAACTCTTACGAGTATAAACTAACTCTTACGAGTATAAACAGCCTAAGGGAAAAGATGATCCCTAAGATCCCTAAAAACCCTAGTACTAAGGGAGAGACTAGAAGCCTTATCAAATTATCAAGTAAGTACAGGGATATCAGCCTTATCTCCTCATTAAGGTTCCTCTAGGAGCTTTAGAGCCTTTACGTGTTAATAAAATGCTGAAAACATGCTAGATGCATAAGCAGGACGAATATCATATTACACATCTAATAAACAGAGTCAGAGATATATGTGTATATGCATGCCAAATGATAAATGTGCAGGTACGATGTTAAACGGAAGAAGAGCAGGAATATTCAAGACTTAGGGCACCATGCCTAAAGCCCTCCACAAAAAAACCCCGGAGTGTGGAGTCTCCGGAAAATACCAAAAGGGGGCCTTAAAGGCCTTAACAAAATAAAGAGTGTTTTAAAAGTACCAAAATATTATCAGGGAAATGAACGTTATCAAGAGAGGGGAATATCATTGTTTCCCTCAGAGCCTGCTCCGGTCTCCTCCGCCCGTCCACTGGAACCGCCTCCCTCCGCCTTCTCCATCAAAGCATCCGCTGCCACAGTAGCCACTGGAGTTGGGTTGTCCACATGGATAGGAAAAGCCATATCCTTCGCCGGTGTCAGGTCATCCAAGTTCTGGGCAGCATCTTTCAGCTCCAAGACGGCCTTCCTCATCCCAGGCAACTACCAAGGAGTATTGATGTCTTCCTTGGCATCGCCGGGGAACTTAGGGGGAGTGTCTAGCTCTTCCAACCGGAGGGCACGAGTATATTGACCATTAAACCCGGGAGCAGAATG
This sequence comes from Galeopsis tetrahit, assembly GCA_963675135.1. NCBI lineage: Eukaryota > Viridiplantae > Streptophyta > Magnoliopsida > Lamiales > Lamiaceae > Galeopsis > Galeopsis tetrahit. The sequence goes on along the minus strand of OY776119.1, from coordinate 32,921,042 downwards.
TTCAGCTACGGCATTGGAAAATCCATGATCGATGAAGTGTGGGATATATGCACCCATTGCCCCTAAAAAGCTACTGCTCTGAAGAAAAGCTTCCAACCACTCCTGATGCAAGGTACCTAGAAACTTTTGACCTATGGCAGAGGTAAACAGGGACTCTATGCATAATTTCATACCAGCCAGGGGAAGAGTAGCCTCCAGTTGTTCAACCCGTTTACCGAACTCTTTCTTCAACGAAGAAATCTCCCCGGAGAGCGTCGTTTGGAGTGTTTTACACCTCTGATTAGCATCCCGTAATTCTGCATCGAGTATCTCCTTCTTCACCTTCTCCAGCTCTACTTGACTTTGGAGGTCATCCACCAGCTGGAGGGACTGGAGAGCTCTTTCAGACATGTTGGAAAACAAGAGACCAAACTACACAAGAAACAACATCAAGAAGTAAGATATCTACATTTTCTTCTATGAATCATGCAAAGCAATGTCCACATTGAAAAACCTACTTGTGTGAAATTATGGGCGGCATGCACAACTCGCTCTTCTGGAGAAAGAGCATTAAGGGCCTCGGTAGCAGGAGTCGGAGTATAACGTCCTATAAAAGCCAAGAGATGGTCAACATTGATTTCGTCTGGAGCATCGGGAGCAACATTAGGCAGAGAAGATTTGGTTTTGGATTTCTTCTTCTTAGAGGCATCGGAGATAGGAGGCAAGACAGAGACCATGGTTTTCTCGGTAGAGGAACGGGTGCGCTTAGCAACGGACCCAGTGGCAGGTTTCACTGGGGAAGGAAGAACAGGGGCCTTTGAAGAGCCTTCAGGGGCTGGAGACTTAGCAACCATCGAGAGAGGAGCAGCATCACGGGAAATTTGAGTTAACCAACTCATAGCTGCAAAAGAAAGTACGGGAATATGTCAATAATCACAGCAACTCAGACTTTGGAGACAATATCGGAGACAATATCAAGATAAAAGAAATGGTATTACCATCATCGGGACCTAAAGGATAATCGGAGCGACCAAAACCAAAATGAGAGAGAGCTCTAGGATTTTTACAAATGTTCATTACATCAAAAAAGCCATGAGCGGAAACATTGTCATTTAGATGGTTCATCACATCCAAATTCAGAGAAGAACAAACAGAGAGAGGAGGACGGGGTACCCCAGGATTCTCATAAATCCACCCGTCATGAGGAAAATCCCAAGGAGTGGGGTTTGTAACAAAGAAATAATAGTCCTTCCAGTCTTGGACTCCTTCATGGAGCTTTTCCATGAATTTCCCAGCCCTGGAAGGACGACCAGAGGTATAGAAGAACCCATCTGCGTACTTACACATGTATTGAGTCAGAAAAAGCTGGGCTGAAGGTTCGCCACCATTCCCCTTCAGCAAAATGTAAAAACCTAGCATGGCTCGAATAGCATTGGGGGTGAATTGGTTGAGAGGTATGCGAAGATAAGTAGAAATCTCAGAGAAATAAGGATGGATCGGAAAACGGAGACCCGCTTTTAGTTGAGCCTCCCAGAAAGCCAAGGTGTTTGGGCCTGGAGAATTTGGACGTTCCCTCCTATGGGCGGCCCTAACGGTGTAGTCGGTAGGAAAGATTCCCGACTGGAGAAAAGCGGCAACGCGTTCAGGAGGAAGTATGGAAGAACCAGCGATGGTATTTTTTAAAGCAGGGTCGATTATAGGAAAGATAGAAAGAGGATGGGAAGTTGAACTCTCCATGGAAACGGAGTCTGAAGAAGATGACATGTTGTAAATGAGAGAAGAAGGGAAGGAATAGGTACCTGAAGAAAAGTCGGTTTTAAGAAGTGACGACGAAACGGCCGCTGGACGTGCACGGAGAAGTTAGGATCGCAGAGGTGAAAACGAAGATAGAGAATAGATAAACTTGAAATGAAAGGAAAAAAGGGTTTTGGTGGAAAAAGAAGATTTTGAATGATTACGCTGGAAAGAGAAAAGAGAGGACCGAGGAGAATTAAATGATCCCCCCAATTAAGAGACGCGTGAAGGAAAAGCGGCGGCCTGATGTTGGGTATAGGCGCGTGATTGCGGGATTCGAGGGCACAGTTGCGTGTGGAAGTGTAAAAGACCCGACGCTTTCTGAGAGTAATTATTACTAGAGGGAATCAAATCACTGGAAATATTTCGAGGGGTATTTTAAGTTTTAAGAAAGGAAATAAAATATTTCTTTGGTATTTATCCTAGTGTCATTATTTTCCTACTCTCCTAAAAGTTTATCCCTTTTATGAGAGTAGGGGGGAGTGGTTGATGTAGATAAATATGTCGCTCCCTAAGGAGTCGACACGTGGAGACGGGATTAATTGTGGTAGTTGTGATTAGGCCAATACGTCAGAGGAACAGGATTAATACACCCCTGGGCTTAAGCAGGGGAATCAGAGAAATCAGAGTAACTGGGCCTTTGGCCCATATTTGGAGTAATTAATAGACCTTGGGTTGGGAAAGATTTAGCCCAAAGATGGAACTACAGTCCATCTTTCTTAGCCAAGTCAAAGGAATCGTTCAAACCCACGAAAAGGGGAGCCGATAAGCTGAAGAACCGAGTCTTCGGGGAGATAGGCCGGATTCCTAGGGATATGCCAAGAATTCAGGGAGAAGAAGTCTTCCCCTCTCCGCAGAGAGGGGCCAGGTATAAAAACAAAGTTATTTCCATATCTTGAGGGTAAGGTTCAAAAACATACACATACGTTTTATTCACTTGATACATTCTGATATACGATATACATTGATTTGGAGGACGAACTCCGTTATTCGCCGGAATTTCCCTAGACAACAGGGGAATTCCTCTTTGATTTCGCCTTCGATAAATTCTGACTTGAGCGTCGGAGCTTCTACGCCGGAGGCCCCCTCCGGTGTACTTTTGCAGGTCAATTTTGGACTTACGGGAAGGTTTACACGAAGATTGTTAAAGGCGAACGAGTGATTAAGATCGTGATTAATAGTGCTCGTAAGAGAACGGCCTATATCTGTAAGCGTTCTTTTTCGACGCATCAGTCATATATATAAATATGGTATTTGCAATGTACATAGAAGTGTAGATTAATTATTTAAAGTTTTTCAGGTTAATTTACTATATTAATTGAATCAAATTTAGTGCGAAGGGACAACGCATCATTGGAATTAGTATTTCAGATTTTATGTCTAAAACTAGCATATTTCCAAATATGAAAGAGTTTTCACAAAACCCAAAATCATCAATCATTGCACTCACGGACGGAGCCATAAATAAGGTTAGGGGACAATTTTTTTCATAATTATATTTTCTTCATCAATTTTATTTTTATTTTAAGGGGCTAGATTTTATTTATTTAAATTAGTATATGAGTTAATTAAAAAGAGTTTTAAAAATACTAAAGTACTATAAAAATGATCCTCTTCTTATCAACAATAGTTTTAAACATGTAAAATATAATTATTTTGAGATGAATTTTATAATTAAAATACTTAAAAATAAACACTTTATATATAATACAAAAGCGCAATAAAAAAATTACAATAAATTTTAATATATATATATTTATATATATATATATATATATATAATATTTTAGGGGTGAGTTCATCGATACGTTTAGTATTATTTTTCTTTTTGAATTTAAATTTCTTCTTTTGAGATAAGGGTATATATATCTAAAAAAAAAAGATGGTTATGATTTTTTATATTTTAATGGAGAGTAAAATTATCGTGGGATGTCTCAATTTAACAAGTGTACAAAATTCTATAGAACAAAAGAGTATGTTCCAAATTTATTTTAAAGAAATATATTCAACTTTCATTTTTTACACACACTATGCCAAATTATGCTTTTTACAGCCGTGGAATAATAGCGTTTATTTTTAGAACAATTGTTAAAACTTCAAAACAGCCATCTTTTTTAGAACCGCTGCCATAAGTTCCATTTGTGCGCTGATAGACTTTTTTAGAACCGCTGCCATAAGTTCCATTTGTGCTAGACAGCGGTGTTTATGTTTTAGTTATGCGCGCATAGCTTCTCTTATGGAATATAATAAAATTAATCTTTAAAAATAATTAATTAAAATAAAAAATATGATAATTCTTTTTAAATTACTGTTTTTTTATAAAATACAATTAAATTCTTAAAAATAAATATGTTAAAAAAATCAATTAAAAAATAAATCTTGTAATTAATTTTCCAAATTGTATTTGATTATTTCATATTTATAAGATTTTATTTAGATTTAATTGATTTATAAAAAAATTTATTTTTAATTTAATTATTTAATAAGTTTTATCAATTAAAAAATATATAATGATTAACATGTAATTTCGTTTAAAATATTTGGGGTGAATTCATAAACAAAAAGGGAGCAAATAACTTGGACTTATCTAAAAATCCAATTCATACCCCATGACCCATATATAATGATTAACACGGGTCATATATAATGATTAACACAATATACGTATTTTGATTAAACAACGATATAAGTTTAAAATTATTTGTTTCTATATATTAAATTATTAATAAAAAAATTAAGAAAATTTATAAAATATCAGGTCATATATATTATATTATACCCACAGTTGCGATAAGGAGAAATAAATTGATCATTCATTACTTCTTCTTTTTTTAAATTGATTGTTAGATGGTCTTTATATCGAGGTGCATTCGCACTTCCTGATAACAGGTGACCAACCTCATATATCTTCGCCATGTGGCGATCAAGCTTCGCAAAATAATTAAATAATTAATATTTTAAAAATATATATAAAAGTACTAAAATACCCCTATAATAATTTTAATTAAACATCTCTTCAATTAATTACTTAATACTAATATATACTCCATATATATTCTTATTTCGTCCTTATGTAATTATCTCCAGAAATGAACAAATAAGAAAAAGGCTAAAAAATAAACATATCTGATATCTGCAAACACGAACAAATTTAAAAAAATATATATCAGTGCCCTAAAAATCAAGAAAATTAAAATCACTCAGAATTTGTTCATCAAAATCGGTGTTGATCAAGAGGATAGGAGCCGATCCAGATGAAGATGAATGCGTTCATTTTATCCCGGAGGAAATTCCGAGCGCAAGGGGAAGAAGAGAAATGTTGAAAATGGGGGCCTGCTTCTTCAAGGGAAAAATCTCAGATTAGCGGGAATGTGAATTCGTTCATTTTATTCCAGAGGAAAGACTTGAGATGAAGGGGAAGAAGAGATGTTGAAAATGGGAGTGCGCTTCTTCAAAGGAGAAATTTCAGATTTCGCAGGTAATTTTTTTCTCCCTAAATTTAATGAACCCTTTGATCTTTAGTGGTTGTGAGTCTGTATAATATGCAATTATTGTCGACAAATCAATTAATTAATGCATTCATTGCATCAATTTGTTTAACAATCATTTGACTTGAAGTCCTCTTCCAGAAAATTGTATTGATATTTAATTTTTCACAACAAAGATATCAATCTTGTCTGAGTTTGCTGGTCTGAGTTTGTATAGTACTTGCCCTGCCTTGAATAATTCAACTAATTGACAGACCTTTTGAGTAGGATGTTTTTATTCTAGATTTTATTATCATTTTGTGTTTTAGGTTTATTCTAGATTTTATGTTTATTTATTTACTGATTTGTTTGATCATTATCACCTTAAAGGGCAAGGGTTTAGCACTTAGACGTGTTGTTGCCATGCGAGCTAGAGTATGTTGTTCTTGATACTGTTCTCAATAACATGTCTTGTCCAAGTATTAATTTTTTATCTACAGATCGACCTCAGATTTAATATGTTTTAGATCCTAAGGGTGTAGTTGAGTCGAAATGAGCCAATAGACTGCTACCAATTAAGCTGTAACACGAGCCTGCTTATTTGAGTTTGCGCTCAATTTAAATTCATACTCGAAGAGTTCAAGCTCGACTGAGTTCAATTAATCAATTAATAAGACTCAACTCAAGTACTTGTATATATAAATAACTCAATGTACAATAATGGTCCCTAAGTTAAATTGGAGGTTATTAAGTTTGGGGGTATTGTCTAGACTCGACTTGGTTAACTTTGAGAACGAGTTTCAATTTTGTTACTCTCATGGTTGATTCTCTGATTCTTGAGCTTCTCTTTGCAGGCTCAGGCTGCTGGCCGTGTTCGGAGGTGATTATACCTATGCTATTGGCATGGCAGATTTTCAGTTTCTTTGTTTTCACAGCCCTAGCAAGATTTGTAGTGTATACTGATAACTTTTTTTGCTTGAGATAACTGGGAGGTGATTTTTTTCTAATGGCAACTATTGGTAATGTTTAGTAGGTTGAAAATGCTACTTATACTTGGTTCACTTATAAATTTCTGCATGGACTTTGCTCTAAAATTTTATCATAACCAGAAATTAATACTAGTAAACTATTTTCATCGATAAAAATGCCATAATCAAGCCTGTCTACTGTATTTTTTTTGAATTCTAAAGCAGCAAAGTCTAAAACTGCAGCTAATAAATATACAGACCCCAAATAAATTTAAAAAAAAAAAACCAGTACAAGTGAATGGCATAAATTGCATCTTTTAAAACTGCACTTGGGCTGTTGTGCATATTACTGTTATTCGAACCGAGCCTTAATGAGACTCGGCTTGACTCGTTGATACTCGATTTGCTAACAAGCTGGCTCGAGCTCGACTTGTTAGGCTCCATATCTAATTTTTTGTAAAAAAATTCATTAGGCTCGACTTGACTCGATAAACTCGTTAACGAATTGAGCCAAACTTGATTTTTTACTCGTCAATGTTATCGAGTCGAACTCGATTCGATAAGAGTTCAAGTTTAGCTCGAACTTCAAATACTCAGCTAGAATAATAGCTCTATATGTGCACCATCTCAATTCGGAAACTGTATACTCGAAAGAAAAAAAATACCTAAATTAGAAGAATAAGCAGTTTGTTAATATGTGCATGTATAAACTTTTGTCCATCTTCAAGGGTAAAGAAAAATCAGTTTATGCTAGTGAGAAATAGTTTATTTGAACTTGTGCACAAATTTCAATAATTAAGCAGGGATTATTTTAGACAAGTTCAATGTTCCAAAGTTATACAACAAAAAAAGAGTACAATCATGATACACGTTTCATATTTCGCCCAACTAAAAGTAAAACAATGCCAAATCCTCAATGATATCAACGATACCAGAAAATATAATTAGCTTAATGCTACTCGTCTTATCTAGTCTCTGAAGAATTTTGGGGGACGGTAGTCTTGGAAGGTGCGACTTTGGCCGGGGTTGATCGCTCGGACTGTGAGAACTGAATCAAGAATTGCATAAGTATTGTGACAACAGCTAAAGCAACTGCTGAAAAGGTGATCGCTCGGACTGTGAGAACTGAATCAAGAATTGCATAAGTATTGTGACAACAGCTAAAGCAACGGCTGAAAAGGTGATGCCTTTCCATGAAGAGAGAAGTGAATAACATTGCGTAATCTTTAAGGCACCCAAGATGAGCAAAATCCCCCAAGAAGTGGTGACCTATTATAGAAATAGCGGATTCACAAATATTAGATATATGAGTTGTTGTCAAATTCAAAAGAAATGAATGGCTCAAGTAATTTACCAGACGGGATTTCACTGGGCGACCCGTGTCTTGAAATTGCTCGCCAAAGGAATTCTCAGCAATATGCTTGTCCAAAAGTTTATCCTGCTTGAACAGATGCCCTTTTTAGTAAATATAGGTGTGGCTCTTTGGGACATTATTAGCCAAGATGGATTTGTGATAAAGAAATGAATATAACCATTCACACATATAAAAAGAAAACATTCTAGCTTCTTCTCCACGTATACCGACACCTGCGTAAGGCCGTAAGCTAGGATATCTCAAGCTCCACAGGCTTGAGAAATCCAATAGGTCTTGGGACGCGTGGAGACACCTAGAGAGAAGATAGACAGTCTTTAAATATGCTAAAATGGATTTTTTTTTTTTCTGAACCAGATGAGCATTATTTTGCTGGCTTCATCACAGGGTTTGTTTTTTTCAAGTGAAGGGGATAATCCCTTAACCGCTGAAGTCCCGATTGCAAGAGATTTGATTGAATTAGCATTTCAATTCATTAGGCAGCTCAGAAATCCAGGAACACAGGCAAGAGAAACAATATTTACTTAGTAAAAGAAAACATGGAAATATTAGTAAAGTTACCAATGGTAAAGTCTTTTTTCCTTTCAATAATACCTTTAAGGTGTTTTCATCCTTTGCCCAGCTTCTTTCAAGAAAGAGATACTCAGAAAACCACATGGACCAAGCATAGTTGACTATGAGATATTGCACAATTACGAAAATAACAAGGAAAGAGAATAGAATAGCATAGACAATTTTTGCAACAGAAGAAAAAGTTATAGCAAGTTTGGCACCTTTTAAGGAATACGTCGGAATTGAAGGGAAAACAAAAAACAAAACTGAATACTTTTGACATAGTCCACTGACTCTACTTAATTACCACTTACTATTAGAGCTAAAAATATAGTCAACCTTTAACCTCAACAACCAGTTTCATCATTTAAAACTTTGAGGGGTTATTTGCCAGAAATACAGATAGACAAATGCCTAATGTGATATAACAGACAATTTTGATTCAGAGGAGGCCAGGTCATCTACTCTGTTGTACACAATTGATCAATTAGATGCTGCAAAGATATTAAATTCATGATAAACCCTAAGTTAAAAACATTGCAAAAGCTTAAAATAGGCATCCACAAACTATACAAGGCAAGATGGGCCTAAGGCAAATAAAAGGCTTCATGAATCTTTAATACCGTAGCAACAAGTTCATCATTTGTATACAGTACATACAGGAAGGAACTTTGATGATTTCTTCATAACAGCTAGCTAATGTGCTACCAAGGAAACCTGATCGCTGTCATCAGAAGGTCTAAGAGTAAATTGGCCAGAGAGGATGACAATTAAAGCACATGATAGCAAAGAGAGAAATTTCATTGTTTTGGTCCACTGTATATCACTACTCCATTCACATACAGACACTACACTAACCTAGCTAGTTTATATTTTTCTATATGTTTCGGCACATGTCTAGTGTGTGAATCTACAATATCACTTCTTCACACACACACAGCATACAGACTTAGTAACACACACCAATAGGATGCATTTGTGTTCTATCTTAGTCATGATACCCAAAGACAATAATCTGTGTTTTTGTCGAGGTATAGAAAATTTCAGTAAAGAAAAACAGACCCATAGAGAAGCTTAAAGAAGAAAACAAACCTCAATCAATGTCACTTCTGTGATTACATGTGACAAGGGTCCTCAACGGAATTAGCATCCCCCTCAGCAAGAGTATCATCATCAGATTCCTCAACGGAATTAGCAAGGTCCTCAACCTCCACATTGAATATATCTGCGAGGGTCCCCTCCATCTTCATCATCCTAGTCTCAAACCTGATTTTAAAATTTTCTAAATTCTCATCAGCTTCAGCTTCAGAGCGTCTCTCTGCCGCCTCAAAAGCGCAATTTGCGGTTTCTCCAGCGACGCCCCCATTTTCAACATCTCTTTTTCCAATCGATCGCCGCCGGAATAAACTGAACGAATTCACATCCATCTTGGCCGCGAATCTTAACATCTCTTTCTTCCCCTCACATTCATCTTGGCTCCTGTATCAACACCGATCAATTGAAGATGATGAACATCGTGTTTTTTGTTTTTTTAGGGCTGAATTTTGATTTTCTTAATTTGATACATTTAATTTTAATAAGAATATATAATTAATTAATTTTCTAATTTTTTATTTAAAGGATATTTTTGTCATTTTATAATTATTATTTTAATTTATTAGTGAATCGAAACCGTGCGATTGCCCATTGCAATGTGCAATCGCACTATTGCGAAGTGCAATTATATATAAATAATTATATACATTGGATCATTGATCTAACGGTGTTTGATGAGTTTCCTGTTATCAAGTGCGAAGCCTTCCTGACGATAGAAAGACCCTTGTTAGATTTAATAAAATCAAGAAGAAGTTCTAAAATGTTAGAGAAAAACATAAGAAACATAATAAAGAATTAGGAAAAATCTAGAAAGAAAATCATAGCAGTCCATAAACAAATAAAAAAAAATATATGAAAACTCCCCTAATCATTCTCTTTCTCTAATGCCTATTAATCTGTCTCAATCATATGAGGTTGATTTATTCTCTTTTCTTGATTTATTAGAATCATATTTTTCTATATATGAAATACATAATTTATTCTCGGTGTGCAAATATATTTTGTTCCAAAGGTTGGAATTCAGAAAAAAAAATTCATTTAATAGTTGGAATATATATCTTAGAAAAAAAAACAGCGGTCAACCTTCTTATTCTTGGAAAGCCACACTTACTTTCATGCGATCTTCTTATACTTGGAAAGTAAATGTTTTTTTAGGGTGAATAAAGTGATTGTATTTTTTTTTAAACAATAAATATATATTTCAATTGAGTATAATTAATACTTATGAAATAATGTTTACATATTCTGTATTACAAGACATGGTTATCACTTGTAAATTTATTACAACTTCACTACCACCCCTAATTCCTAATGTATATATCCTGATATACATAACTAGTGACATTGATCTTTGTCGTATATATATAAATATGGTATTTGCAATGTACATAGAAAGTATGGATTAATTATTTAAAGTTTTTCAGGTTAATTTCCTATATTAATTGAATTAAATTTAAAGTTTTTCAGGTTAATTTCCTATATTAATTTCATATATTATATTTTCTTCATCAATTTTATATTTATTTTAAGGGGCTAGATTTTATTTATTTAAATTTGTATATGAGTTAATTGAAAAGAGTTTTAAAAATACTAAAATACTATAAAAATGATCCTCATCTTATCAACAATAGTTTTAAACATGTAAAATATAATTATTTTGAGATCAATTTTATAATTAAAATACTTAAAAATAAACACTTTATATATAATACAAAAGTGCAATAAAAAAATGACAATAAATTTTAATATATATATTTATATATATATATAATATTTTTGGGGTGAGTTCATCGATACGTTTAGTATTATTTTTCATTTTGAATTTAAATTTCTTCTTTTGAGATAAGGGTATATATATTTAAAAAAATGATGGTTATGATTTTTTATATTTTAATGGAGAGTAAAATTATCGTGGGATGTCTCAATATAACAAGTGTACAAAATTCTATAGAACAAAAGAGTATGTTCCAAATTTATTTTAAAGAAATATATTCAACTTTCATTTTTTACACACACTATGCCAAATTATGCTTTTTACAGGCGTTGAATAATAGCGTTTATTTTTAGAACAGTTGTTAAAACTTCAAAACAGCTGTCATATGCATCTTTTTTAGAACCGCTGCCATAAGTTCCATTTGTGTGCTGATAGACAGTAGTGTTTATGTTTTAGTTATGCGCGCATAGCTTCTCTTATGAAATATAATAAAATTAATCTTTAAAAATAATTAATTAAAATAAAAAAATATGATAATTTTTTTTAAATTACTGTTTTTTTATAAAATACGATTAAATTCTTAAAAATAAATATATTTAAAAAATCAATCAAAAATTAAATCTTGTAATTAATCTTCCAAATTGTATTTGATTATTTCATATTTATAAGATTTTATTTAGATTTAATTGATTTATAAAAAACTTTATTTTTAATTTAATTATTTAATAAGTTTTATCAATTAAAAAATATATAATGATTAACATGTAATTTAGTTTAAAATATTTGGGTGAACTCATAAACAAAAAAGGAGCAAATAACTTGGACTTATCTAAAAATCCAGTTCATACCCCATGGCCCATATATAATGATTAACACAATATACGTATTTTGATTAAACAACGATATAAGTTTAAAATTATTTGTGTCTATATATTAAATTATTAATATTAAATCCAAGAAAATTTATAAAATATCATGTCTTATATATTATATTATACCCACAGTTGCGATAAGGAGAAATAAATTGATCATTCATTAGTTCTTTTTTGTTGGTGTGGAAATTGATTGTTAGATTTAATGAAATCAAGGAGTAGTTCTAAAATGTTAGAGAAAAACATAAGAAACATAATAAAGAATTATGAAAAATCTACAAAGAAAATCACAGCAAAATAAAAAAAAATATATATGAAAACTCCCCTAATCATTCTCTTTCTCTAATGCATATTAATCTGTCTCAATCATATGAAGTTGATTTGTTCTCTTTTCTTGATTTATGAGAATCATATTTTTCTATATATGAAATACATGATTTATTCTCGGTTCATTTAGAGGTTGGTCTGCAAATATATTTTGTTCCAATGGTTGGAACTTTAAAAAAAAATCATTTGATGGTTGGAATATATATCTTAGAAAAAAAAACACCAATGGTCAACCTTCTTATTCTTGGAAAGCCACACTTTCATGCAATCTTCTTATACTTGGAAAGCCAATGCAATCTTCTTATACTTGGAAAGCACAAGACTTTCATGAGACAATTTTTTGGGAATTTCATTGGACTCTCTTAAAAAAATTTGAGAAGGCACACACAAGACTTTCCTAATGCTCTACTGGAAGTTATAAAAAAGATCCTTGTAATTGTCACCAAATGAAATTTTTAATAAATGTTTTTTAGGGTGAATAAAGTGATTGTATGTTTTTTTTAAACAATAAATATATATTTCACTTAAATATAATGAATACTGGATCCGTAATGTTTACATATTCTATATTACAATGGGTATGACTTGTAAATTTATTACAACTTCACTACCACCTCTAATTCCTAATGTATATATCCTGATATACATAACTAGGGGTGGGAATGGGCCAGGCTACGGGGCCTACGGCTCGGCTCGTTTAATAAACAAGTCAGACTCAAGCTTTTTTAGGAGCCTATTTAACTAAATAGGCCGGGCTCAATCTTTTTCGTAAGCCTTTTAAGCCCAACAGGCCGGCCTATATAACTTCACTCACATATATATATATAATATATATATATATATATATTATAAGTATATACTTATATAATGTGATTTTCAAATAAATAAATAAGTAAGAAAATTTAGTATAGTTGAAAAAATATTTGAATATTTTTTTTTGGAACATTCTATTACTTCCATTTCTTATTTTGAGATTTAAAGAGTTAATTTTTATAATTTGATAATAATATTGTTGTACATTTTTTTTTTTTTAAATACGCTAATAAGATTAATAGGCCTTTAGAAGGCTTTCGGGCCAGGCCTATTTATTAAAAAGGCCAGGCTCGAGCCTTAAAAAAAGCCTATGACAGGCCATGGGCCAGACTCGGGCCTAAGAAATATATAACAGGCCAGACTTTTTTTCTTAAAGCCTACCCAGGCCTGGCCCATTCCCACCCCTATACATAACTAGTGACATTGATCTTTGTCATATATATAAATATGGTATTTGCAATGTACATAGAAGTGTGGATTAATTATTTAAAGTTTTTCAGGTTAATTTCCTATATTAATTGAATCATCAGGTTAATTTCCTATATTAATTGAATCCAATTTAGTGCGAAGGGACAACGCATCATTGGAATTAGTATTTCAGATTTTATGTCTAAAACTAGCATATTTCCAAATATGAATGAGTTTTCACAAAACCCAAAATCATCAATCATTGCACTCACGGACGGAGCCATAAATAAGGTTAGGGGACAATTTTTTTCATAATTATATTTTCTTCATCAATTTTATTTATATTTTAAGGGGCTAGATTTTATTTATTTAAATTAGTATATGAGTTAATTGAAAAGAGTTTTAAAAATACTAAAGTACTATAAAAATGACCATCTTCTTATCAACAATAGTTTTAAACATGTAAAATATAATTATTTTGAGATCAATTTTATAATTAAAATACTTAAGAATAAACACTTTATATATAATACAAAAGTGCAATAAAAAAATTACAATAAATTTTAATATATATATTTATATATATATATAATATTTTAGGGGTGAGTTCATCGATACATTTAGTATTATTTTTCATTTTGAATTTAAATTTCTTCTTTTGAGATAAGGGTATATATAATAATAAAAAAAAAAGATGGTTATGATTGTAGATGTTGTTAAATCTTAAATGCTTTAACATTATCAACAACATCTTAATTTGACCTTCCTTGATTTATTCTAAGTCTTTTCTGAAATGTTACATTAAATGTTGTACTAAATGCTCTCACATTCAGGAACGATTCCAGAAGGTTCTACAAGAGTCTGGAACATAGAAGAGTCCAGAAGGTTGCAGAACGTGATAGAAGAGTTTAGAGCATTGTAGAATGACCTGGAACATGGCAGAAAGATATAGAGAGATCATGGAGGTTGAGGTCCTAAAAAATAGGATCTCATAATGGAAGGATCTAGAAGCTGTGTATTTCTCTATAAATACCGCCAGAATCTTTCATTTCAAAGTATGCACTATTCGAGTAACGCCTTCTTGAGATTTCAACCCTAGTTAGGAGTTATGGTCAGTAGTTGTATCATTTAACGTACGCCGAGGGATACCACACCTTCCAGTGTACTTAGTTCTAGTCTTGTATCGAGTGAGAGTGAATCATAGATCAGATTAGTTCTTTAGACAGTGTCTTACACTTAAGTCTATTTACAGATTCAGGCACCTGCCTCGATTGTAGTTTCTGTTTGTGGAATGTTGAAGTAATTGCTGAGACATTTCACACGACATTTTTGTATAACTTAGGAACTAAGTTACTGTTTTCGCCGTAAGGCTTAGCATAGGTTTTGTTATTAATAAAATCTATGTTAAAAATTATTCCATTGTGTCTTTATTGTGTTTAGTGTTTTAGACTTCCGCTGTGTACTGTGTCTACTTTTCACATTCTGTTAGAGTTAATGCTACACTAATTGTCACAACATTCAGTGTAACATTGTTCTGTTTTTTCACTTAAACACTAGATACCACCCCCCACACACTTTCAGTTGGTATCAGAGCCGATACCTGACGACACTAGGTTTAGATCATTGCTTAAAGTGTGTTTTAGTTTATGTTAGCAATGGAAACACATCACATATCCACTGCACTTAGGCCACCCGTTTTAGATGGTTCAAATTATGCTTATTGGAAGCCTAAGATGCGTATGTACATCAAGTCAATTGATGAACGTGCTTGGAGGACTGTTCTTACAGGTTGGGACGTACCAAAGAATCCAGCAGATGCCGATGGTGAAATTCAACTTAAGAAAGAGGTTGATTGGACAACCGATGAGATAACAACAGCAGGATACAATTCTAAAGCTTTAAATGATATTTTTACTTCTGTTGATACATCTATGTTTAAAATTATATCTAACTGTTCTACTTCTAAGGATGCATGGGACAGGTTACAAGAGCATTGTGAAGGTTCCGATAGTGTTCGAAGGACAAAGCTTCGGATGTTGGGGACAAAGTTTGAGAATCTCCGAATGAAGGAAGATGAAACAATTTCATCCTACAACGAAAGGTTAAGTGAGATTATTAACGAATCACATTCTCTTGGTGACCCTATTTCTAATGTTAGAGTAATACATAAGATATTAAGGTCTGTTCCTAAAAGATTTGATGCTAAGATTTGTGCTATTGAAGAGGCAAAAGATACTGATAAGATGAGTCAAAATGAATTAGTGAGTATTCTTAGAACCTATGAAATAAACACTAATCAAATTGATGAAACTAAAGATGATAAGAAAGTTGTTGTTTTTAAAGGAGAGACATCAAACAAATCTGAGATTCAGCCTATCATTACTGAGGTTGATTCGGATGAAGAATTGATTGATGAATGCCTTAACAATCCTGACAACATTGCCCTTCTTACAAAGCATTTTAATAAATTTCTTAAGAAGTCTATGCATAAGTCTAAAGGAAATATACAGCCTAAGATCCAAATCAACACATCAACACCACAACCAGAAAGGAGGAAGATTCAATTCACACCAAGACCATCAAAGAGTGAAGGTAAACCAAGGTATGATCCTGAATTTAGAAAATCAGTTCAATGCAATGCATGTTCTGGATATGGTCACTATGCAAATGAGTGTGCCAATACCAGACTGAAGCAAAAACTGAATTTTAGTGCTACCTTGAGTGATGAATCTAATAATGATGATCTTGATGAGTTTAATGAAAGAGAAAGTGCTCATTTTACTAGAATTGATTATAATGATTCCTCAGATGATGATCTGGATGATACAGATTCTGATGTTGCACCAGATGTCTTCACATCTACAGTAACATCAAAACAGAGTCACCCAGATCTGAACTGTTTTAATGGTTTTGTTGATAATGTAGGAAAAAAGGATTGATGATGACACATATCAGAAATTGTTAGATGATTGGAACTCTCAGAAACTCACTCTGAATTCTTTGAATAAAAAGAATGAGAATCTGAAAGACACAATCACTAAGCTAAAAGTCTTACTTACCAGAAGAGATCTTGAAGTTTGTAAACTGAAGGAGAAATTGATCAACTCTACTCTAAGTTTCAAAAAGTTTTCCAAGAGTGCTTCTGATGTGAATGATGCTATAGCTGTAGGTAAATCTAATAAATATGGTTTAGGTTATGATGGTGAAACTGCTTCTATTTCTGAAAATTTTAGAAAACCTGTGAAATTTGTGAAGGCAAATGCTAGCACATCTGGTGTAACATCTGCACAAACAGATTCTCACAAGGTTGAAAGGAAGTATATTTGTCATTATTGCTTTAAATGTGGTCATATTCGTCCCTTCTGCTTGAAAATGTTTAAAGAGTTAAGAACTGAGTTTATGCCATCCAGAATGTCTTCACATCCTAGGAAACATTCTGTGAAATCTGCATGGAAACCAAAAGTTACCTGTAATGTTGTTCACACATCCTTGAAAGCATGTTTACCTGGTCTATGGTATTTTGATAGTGGTTGTTCTAGACATATGACAGGACAAATAGACTACTTATCTGATTATGTGACCTTGAATGGTGGTAATGTTACATATGGTGGTGGATCAAAAGGAAAGATAATAGGAAAAGGAACTTTGAATGTTAAAGGTTTCCTAAGCTTAAAAATGTGTTGCATGTTGATGGCTTACTTGCTAATCTGATTAGTATTAGTCAACTTTGTGATGATAATTTGCATGTAAAATTTGACAAAGAGTCTTGCTATGTTCTTAATGAAGATGATGATTGTGTAATGACTGGTACTAGGTCTGTAGATAACTGTTATCTTATTGGAACTAATGTATGCAATTTGTCAAAACATGATGAAAATGTCTTATGGCACCAAAGATTAGGACATGTAAATTACAGGGCAATGAAGAAACTAATCATATCAGATGCAATCAAAGGAATACCTAAACTGAGCTTCCTGAATACCACTGTATGTGGATCATGCCAGAAAGGTAAACAGGTAAGAGTGCCGCATAGAATGCTGTCACATTGTTCTACGCATCGATATTTTGAATTGTTGCACATGGATTTGATGGGTCCTATGGAAACTGAAAGCATTGGAGGTAAGAGATATTCCTTAGTTGTGGTAGATGATTTTTCTAGATATACTTGGATTGAGTTTTTAAGAGATAAATTTGAAACATTTGCTGTTTTTAAAGTTCTCTATAAAAGGTTCAAAAATGTGTTTAACTTGAAAGTTGGCCGTATTAGAACTGATCATGGTAGGGAATTTGAGAATAGTATGTTTAATGATTTCTGTGATAAGAAAGGTATCTTGCAAGAATATTCATCTCCTAAAACTCCACAACAAAATGGAATTGTTGAAAGAAAGAATAGAACTTTACAAGAAATGGCAAGAGTTATGCTTTTATCTAAAAGTCTTCCTAAAAGATTTTGGGCTGAAGCATTGAATACAGCATGTCATATTATTAATAGAGTTTATATTCGATCTGGTACTAATCAAACACCTTATGAGATTCTGAATGTTAGAAAACCAAGTGTGAAATATTTTCATGTATTTGGTTGTGTGTGTTATATTTTGAATGATAGGGATCAACTTCACAAGTTTGATTCTAAAAGTGATAAAGGTTTCTTTTTAGGCTATTCTAGAAATAGTAAAGCTTATAGAGTTTATAACCTTAGGACTAACACTGTTCAAGAATTTGTTAATGTTGTGTTTGATGATGATAAAGGTCTTACAGATGATAAAGATGAAGAAGATATATCACAAGTCACTGACAATTCTGAGAATACACTGAAGTCTGATAATGCTGCACCAAATGCTAACACATCTGGAGCAACATCTACAGAACAGTCAGTTGTAATTCCACAGAATGATCAGTATGTTCCCAAAATGAATCCTTCTTCAAGAATGGGGAAAAGTCATCCTATTGACCAGATCGTAGGCGATGCTACAGTTGGAGTGCAAACAAGAGGAAGAATAAGATCGAATAAGGTAGATGTGGTAAGAACAATATGCATGTCTTCTATTTGCAATGTTGTGAATGCTGAGTGTTACTATTCTGAAATTGAACCTAAAAGTGTGAATGAAGCATTAACTGATGAATATTGGATAAATGCTATGCATGAGGAACTTAATCAGTTTGAAAGAAATGAAGTTTGGACACTTGTTCCAAGACCTAGTCATACTAATGTCATTGGAACAAAGTGGATTTATAAGAATAAAACTGATGAGTCTGGAAACATTGTTAGGAACAAAGCTAGGTTAGTTGCACAAGGTTACACCCAAGTTGAAGGAGTTGATTTTGATGAAACTTTTGCACCCGTTGCTAGGATAGAATCTATTAGATTATTACTAGCAATTGCATGTTTTATTGATATTAAACTACATCAAATGGATGTAAAAGTTGCATTCTTAAATGGCATATTAAATGAAGAAGCATATGTAGAACAGCCTAAAGGTTTTGAAGATCCACAATACCCGGATCATGTGTACAAACTAAAGAAAGCATTGTATGGTCTAAAACAAGCTCCTAGAGCATGGTATGGTAGGCTTACGGACTTTCTTTTAGAGTATGGATTTATTAGAGGAGAAGCCGATAGAACTTTGTTTATTAAGCACACTGGAGAAGGTTTACTAATTGCTCAAATATATGTTGATGACATTGTGTTTGGTTCAACGTGTGATAAAATGCTGAACAGATTTGTTGAAGCAATGACAGCCACATTTGAGATGAGTATGGTTGGAGACTTGAATTATTTTTTAGGTCTTCAAATCAAGCAATGTAAGGATGGTATTTTCTTCTCTCAAGGTAAGTATGCTAAAAACTTAGTCAAACGGTTTGGTCTTGAAAACTCAAAAGTAATGAAAACACCTATGGGTTCTACTTTGAAACTTTGCAAAGACAATGGTGGAAAGGATGTTGATCCAACATTGTATAGATCCATGATAGGTAGTTTACTTTATCTAACCTCTAGTAGACCTGACATTATGTATAGTGTGTGTGTTTGTGCTAGGTACCAAGCTAATCCAAAGGAATCTCACCTGAATGCAGTGAAAAGGATTATCAGATATGTTTCAGGTACAAGTGAACTATGGATATGGTACACTAAGGACACCAACAACACATTGATTGGATACAGTGATGCGGATTGAGATGGAGATATTGATGACAGAAAGAGTACTAGTGGAGGATGTTTCTACATGGGAAACAATCTTGTGTCTTGGCATAGCAAGAAACAAAATTGTGTTTCTCAATCCACTGCCGAGTCTGAATACATAGCTGCAGGAAGTTGTTGCACACAGCTATTGTGGTTAAGTAAGATGTTTCATGACTATGGAATTGAAAACAATATCCTCACAATTTTTTGTGATAACACAAGTGCTATTAACATATCTAAAAATCTGGTACAACACTCACTCACTAAGCACATTAGCATTAGACATCATTTTATGAGAGATTTAGTGGAGAAGAACATAGTTAAGTTGGAATATGTGCCTACTGAAAATCAAAATGCTGATATTTTTACTAAGGCTCTTGACCATGAGAGATTCTCATTTTTGAGGAAATCTCTTGGTATGTGTAATATCTGAATAATTCTTGAGAGGACGTTGTCACAAATGCGGTAGCATTTGGGACAACAGCCTAAGGTGGTATAGTTATTATAAATGTGATTTATTTCTTATTTTCGTTGAATAATTCCTTTGTAAAATATTCTTGAATCTGAAATTTGTTTGTGCAAAAATAGACATTTATTACACCTCTCAAAAGCTTGAAAAATTGAGAATGTTACAGCATACTAAAAGATGTACCAATTCACTGAGTAACTATGGAGCACGGAGTTCGCTACTACGATGCCTTCTTTTCAAAAGGTGAATTTTGGTAACAACATCAAGAGGTTCGTAATCCATTAAGTAAGTATGGGGCACGGAGTTCGCTGCTACGATGTACTCTACAGGAACAATGTATCAATACGAATTAGATGTTGTAGCACAAAAAGAAGAAATGCAATGAAAAGAAAAAATGCTGAAAAATTGGCTACATTGGATAGGTAAAACCTGTGAAAAACCAATGTTGAGGTGTATGTCAAATCCTTGAGCACAACATTACATGATTCGATTATATTTTTATAAGTTGTAATTATTTAATTAATTGTGGGAATTTATTTTATTTATTTATAATTATACTAACCACTTTGTTTTTATTTCAGATTTTACGCATTTTTATTTTTGATTAATTCTGGAACTTTCTTAATTTAATTAATTAATTAACTTAATTTATTAATTAGGATTTTACCCCACTAACTCACCCATGATATTACTTGTGGCTGAATTTGTGGAGCATTATCGATTATTATCTAGAATTTTCTTAAGTCAAGCCTTGATCACACGTACAACATTCCAACTGCTAAGTCTTCTCTATATAAACTCAATTTCATGATTTTCTAATCTTTGTAATTAATTGAGTAAGTTGAGTATTAGCTTTGCAGATTTTGTTATAAATCATTTTGTGCTTATCTCGATTTTTGTGTAGTGTTTTTCGAATTCTTAGTTTAAATGGCAGGAAACAAGAAATTAAACTCACAGAAACCAACCTCTCCCAACTCACAACCGTCATCTTCATCTCTCTCAAATCTTCATACACTAGCTTCCATGGCTGCTTCACACGAAAATTCACCCCCAACTGCCGCAACCGTCACACCCATTCCAGCTACTCCGACAACCATCCACATCCCAAACCAAGCTACACTCTCCGAGCTGAGCCAGGCGGTTGAAAATTTCTCTCAATCGATGAGATCACCTAATCCACCCATCCTCACGATTGGTGATATGTCCATTGACATCTCTCACTACTTGCGCACCCAAGAAGTGATCACTACTGTACCTTCTTCATCCACAGCCGAAAAGCCCCAAAATTCCGAGCACTAACACTGAAACAGAGGCCCCGACTGCTGCCTCTATGGGGGAGACTGAAAAGGAGATTGAAGAATCCCCTGTTGCTGAGTCAAAGGAGCCGTCGAATGCGGAGACATCCGACAATGAGGACGCTCAAATGGAGGATGCTGAAGAATCCGACAAAACCGACTCTGACATCTCGAAATCCGACTCTGAACCGATTCCTTTCAAGAGGAGCCCAGTTCCAAGAAGACGATCAGGTCGAGTTTTTACTCGAGTTGATTACTCAGACTCTTTGAGGAAGAAGAAGAAGCTAGGTGGTGATGTTGCTGAACCAATTCAGGTATTCTCTGAATCTGAAGAAGAAGTGGTGATTGAGAAGCTAACTAAGAAGAAAGCTGATCCTAAGGGGAAGGGAAAGGCAAAGGTTGATGTTGTTCGAACAATGCCTGAAGAACCAGAACATGATTCTGATTCTGAAATAGAGGTTTGTCTCAGGGATATGCAGCAAGCCCTGAAGAAGAATGCTGCCTCACATGCTGAATCAAGTGCTCCAGCACCAGAACCTGATGATGGAGGTGATTCAAGCAGTGCAGCTTCTGACAAAAGCTCTGAAAAGGAAGGGGAATCAAGCTCTGAATCAAGCTCTGGAGAGGTGAAAGAACCAAGCTCAAAGGACACTACTTCTGAGGAAGGTAATTCTTAAACTGAAGTAGAATCTGATATTGATGGATTGGTTGATAAGATAACTAGGTTGTCTAGGAGGAAATTGTTGATGGAAAGGAGAATTCATATTTCTAATTTTGAGAGTAAGAATTTAATTCAATTCTTAGAGAATAGAAAGTTGATGAAAGCTCTGAACCTGTGTGATACATTTGTTTCTAATTGGGTATATGAATTTTATGCATGTATGAGGAAGAGTAATGGTAGGAGGAGTTCCCGTTGGTATGGAAATATACAGTTTAGGGGGAGTACAGTTCCATTTACACCAGAGTTAATTAATGATTTCTTAGGCATAAAACCAGTACTTGATGATGATGAACCTGATTTGGATGTTGTTACTGCTTCTATGACTGGTGGTTTGTTGACTAGATGGAAAAATAGAATGTTGGCCAAGGACCTTACATCTCTTTATTCTGTGTTACATAAATTGATAGTTTATAATTGGATACCTTCAACCAACTCAACCAAAGTGACAAAGGATCAAGCAATCTTGCTCTATAGGATAGTGGTTTTGAAGAAGTTTAATTTGGGATTAACTATTTTCCACCACATGATGAAGTTTAGTGGTGACATTTCTGATAAAGGAAACCTTCCATACCCTGTGCTTATTTGTTCATACTTGAAGATGCATGGTTTTAGCCCTAAGAAGACTGAAGTTCTTAGAGGTAAGGTTCATTTATACACCATTTCACCTGCTTTACTCATTGGTGAAAGAGTGAAAGATCTGCCCTCGCACAATCCTGAAAGTTCTTCTCAAAGACCAGCTCCTGCTCAACCTCAACCTCAACCCACATCAGCACAGAGACCTGAACAGAACACAGCTGCACCTAATGCTGCACCAGATGCTGAGAACTTTGGTGGTAATTTTGATACCATGTTCTCTGTTCCCAGATCTTTTATTTTACTGCAGTTACAGCACCTACAGGACCAGATTGATGAACTCCAATTCATCAAAGACAAGTGGACCAGTCTACTTCCCACTACAACAGGGGGAGTACCACCTTCCACTTCAGCTAGAACTTCTGGAGTTGTGATTGAAGAGCTGAATCCTGAAGCTGGAGGTGTACCTGATGCTGCTACAGAGAATGGAGGAACTACTGCTGCTAACAATGATGTTGTTGCACTCTTTGCATCAACTTGTTTTATTGAGGAACCAGAGGAGGCTGATGAAGACAAGTTTGCAGATGCTGCTGAAGATGATGAGGATATGGAAATCCTCTATGCTGATATCTAGAACAGATGATGCAAGACAGGGGGAGTACTGAAGTACAGATGGCACATGTGTAGGACCTTGATGCTGCTGCTATTGTTATAGCAATTCATGCCATTTTCAGTCCTACTTTTGTTTTTGATATTCTGTTATGTTTAAGTTAAAATTCTGTTTATTCTGATACAATATTTACTATTTCTAGTTGATAGGTTGTTTATATTTATCTTGCTTAAATTAGTTTGCACTAATGATATTTGATTACTGCTTATTGCTTAATTTGTTTTCCTATCATTAATTGCTTACTGCATGATGAATATGCTTTGTTTAGTTTATTTTTTTTTATTGTTTTGTTTGCTCTGATTATATTGTTTAGTCCTTGTTTGTTTTTGCTTGTTTGTTTTTGAGTCTTACATAAGTCTTAGAACTAATCTGGTATATACCCTTATATGCTCTGATTTAATCTTTGATTTTTTGTAAAAGTTAATTGTTTTGTAAACCAGTGTACTGTTTATACTTGTTTTGTTTTTTAGTAAGATTACTTTGATCTTATGGCACGGATCTTAGTAAAATTATTCTTGATCTCTTTTTAATTTGATCCAACGGTTACAACAGGTATTGTCTTGACTAGTATTTAGCTTTGGAGTTCAACTCACCTAAATACATAATACTGAGTATGTATAGAAATATATGTGCATCAGGTGTGTTGTAGTCGAAAGGTCAAATTGGGGGAGATTGTAGATGTTGTTAAATCTTAAATGCTTTAACATTATCAACAACATCTTAATTTGACCTTCCTTGATTTATTCTAAGTCTTTTCTGAAATGTTACATTAAATGTTGTACTAAATGCACTCACATTCAGGAACGATTCCAGAAGGTTCTACAAGAGTCTGGAACATATAAGAGTCCAGAAGGTTGCAGAACATGATAGAAGAGTTTAGAGCATTGTAGAATGACCTGGAACATGGCAGAAAGATCTAGAGAGATCATGGAGGTTGAGGTCCTAAAAAATAGGATCTCATAATGGAAGGATCTAGAAGCTGTGTATTTCTCTATAAATACCGCCAGAATCTTTCATTTCAAAGTATGCACTATTCGAGTAACACCTTCTTGAGAGTTCAACCCTAGTTAGGAGTTATGGTCAGTAGTTGTATCATTTAACGTACGCCGAGGGATACCACACCTTCCAGTGTACTTAGTTCTAGTCTTGTATCGAGTGAGAGTGAATCATAGATCAGATTAGTTCTTTAGACAATGTCTTACACTTAAGTCTATTTACAGATTCAGGCACCTGCCTCGATTGTAGTTTTTGTTTGTGGAATGTTGAAGTAATTGCTGAGATATTTCACACGACATTTTTGTATAACTTAGGAACTAAGTTACTGTTTTCGCCGTAAGGCTTAGCATAGGTTTTGTTATTAATAAAATCTATGTTAAAAATTATTCCATTGTGTCTTTATTGTGTTTAGTGTTTTAGACTTCCGCTGTGTACTGTGTCTACTTTTCACATTCTGTTAGAGTTAATGCTACACTAATTGTCACAACATTCAGTTATATGAGGTTGATTTGTTCTCTAATGTCTATTAATCTGCCAATCATATATATGAGGTTGATTTGTTCTCTTTTCTTGATTTATGAGAATCATATTTTTCTATATATGAAATACATGATTTATTCTCGGTTCATTTAGAGGCAAGTTTGCAAATATATTTTGTTCCAATGGTTGGAACTTAGAAAAAAAATTCATTTGATGGTTGGAATATATATCTTAGAAAAAAAAAACACCAATGGTCAACCTTCTTATTTTTGGAAAGCTACACTTTCATGCGATCTTCTTATACTGGGAAAGCCACAAGACTTTAATGAGACAATTTGTTGGGAATTTCATGGATTCTCTTAAAAAAATTTGAGAAGCCACACACAAGACTTTCCTAATGCTCTATTGGAAGATATAAAAAAGATCCTTAATGTTTACATATTCTGTATTACAAGACATGGGTATCACTTGTAAATTTATTACAACTTCACTACCACCTCTAATTCCTAATGTATATATCCTGAAACTAGTGACATTGATCTTTGTCATATATATAAACGGTATTTGCAATGTACATAGAAGTGTGGATTAATTATTTAAAGATTTTCAGGTTAATTTCCCATATTAATTAATTATTTAAAGTTTTTCAGGTTAATTTCCTATATTAATTGAATCAAATTTAGTGCAAAGGGACAACGCATCATTGGAATTAGTATTTCAGATTTTATGTCTAAAACTAGCATATTTCCAAAATATGAAAGAGTTTTCACAAAACCCAAAATCATCAATCATTGCACTCACGGACGCAGCCATAAATAAGGTTGGGGGACAATTTTTTTCATAATTATATTTTCTTCATCAATTTTATTTTTATGTTAAGGGGCTAGATTTTATTTATTTAAATTAGTATATGAGTTAATTGAAAAGAGTTTTAAAAATACTAAAGTACTATAAAAATGATCATCTTCTTATCAACAATAGTTTTAAACATGTAAAATATAATTATTTTGAGATCAATTTTATAATTAAAATACTTAAAAATAAACACTTTATATATAATACAAAAGGGCAATAAAAAAATTACAATAAATTTTAATATATATATACATATAATATTTTAGGGGTGAGTTCATCGATACTTTTAGTATTATTTTTCATTTTGAATTTAAATTTCTTCTTTTGAGATAAGGGTTTATATATTTTAAAAAAAAGTTGGTTATGATTTTTTATATTTTAATGGAGAGTAAAATTATCGTGGGATGTCTCAATATAACAAGTGTACAAAATTCTATAGAACAAAAGATTATGTTCCAAATTTATTTTAAAGAAATATATTCAACTTTCATTTTTTACACACACTATACCAAATTATGCTTTTTACAGCCGTTGAATAATAGTAGCGTTTATTTTTAGAACAGTTGTTAAAACTTCAAAACAGCTGTCATATGCATCTTTTTTAGAACCGCTGCCATAAGTTCCATTTGTGTGCTGATAGACAGTAGTGTTTATGTTTTAGTTATGCGCGCATGGCTTCTCTTATGAAATATAATAAAATTAATCTTTAAAAATAATTAATTAAAATAAAAAAATATGATAATTTTTTTTAAATTACTGTTTTTTTATAAAATACGATTAAATTCTTAAAAATAAATATATTAAAAAAATAAATTAAAAAATAAATCTTGTAATTAATCTTCCAAATTGTATTTGATTATTTCATATTTATAAGATTTTATTTAGATTTAATTGATTTATAAAAAAAATTATTTTTAATTTAATTATTTAATAAGTTTTATCAATTAAAAAATATATAATGATTAACATGTAATTTCGTTTAAAATATTTGGGGTGAACTCATAAACAAAAAAGGAGCAAATAACTTGGACTTATCTAAAAATCCAGTTCATACCCCATGACCCATATATAATGATTAACACAATATACGTATTTTGATTAAACAATGATATAGGTTTAAAATTATTTATTTCTATATATTAAATTATTAATAAAAAAATCAAGAAAATTTATAAAATATCAGGTCCTATATATTATATTATACCCACATTGCGATAAGGAGAAATAAATTGATCATTCATTACTTCTTCTTTTTTGTTGGTGTGGAAATTGATTGTTAGATAGATTTAATGAAATCAGGAGTAGTTCTAAAATATTAAAGAAAAACATAAGAAACATAATAAACAATTAGGAAAAATCTAGAAAGAAAATCACAGCAATCTATAAACAAAAAAATATATATATATATGAAAACTCCCCTAATCATTCTCTTTCACTAATGTCTGCCAATCATATATATGAGATTGATTTGTTCTCTTTTCTTGATTTATGAGAATCATATTTTTCTATATATGAAATACATGATTTATTCTCGGTTCATTTAGAGGCAAGTTTGCAAATATATTTTGTTCCAATGGTTGGAACTTAGAAAAAAAAAATCATTTGATGGTTGGAATATATATTTTAGAAAAAAAAAACACCAATGGTCAACCTTCTTATTTTTGGAAAGCTACACTTTCATGCGATCTTCTTATAAAAGCCACACACAAGACTTTCCTAATGCTCTATTGGAAGATATAAAAAAGATCCTTAATGTTTACATATTATGTATTACAAGACATGGGTATCACTTGTAAATTTATTACAACTTCAGTACTACCACCTCTAATTCCTAATTACAACTTCACTACCACCTCTAATTCCTAATGTATATATCCTGAAACTAGTGACATTGACCTTTGTCATATATATAAACGGTATTTGCAATGTACATAGAAGTGTGGATTAATTATTTAAAGATTTTCAGGTTAATTTCCTATATTAATTAATTATTTAAAGTTTTTCAGGTTAATTTCCTATATTAATTGAATCAAATTTAGTGCAAAGGGACAACGCATCATTGGAATTAGTATTTCAGATTTTATGTCTAAAACTAGCATATTTCCAAAATATGAAAGAGTTTTCACAAAACCCAAAATCATCAATCATTGCACTCACGGACGGAGCCATAAATAAGGTTAGGGGACAATTTTTTTCATAATTATATTTTCTTCATCAATTTTATTTTTATGTTAAGGGGCTAGATTTTATTTATTTAAATTAGTATATGAGTTAATTGAAAAGAGTTTTAAAAATACTAAAGTACTATAAAAATGATCATCTTCTTATCAACAATAGTTTTAAACATGTAAAATATAATTATTTTGAGATCAATTTTATAATTAAAATACTTAAAAATAAACACTTTATATATAATACAAAAGGGCAATAAAAAAATTACAATAAATTTTAATATATATATATACATATAATATTTTAGGGGTGAGTTCATCGATACGTTTAGTATTATTTTTCATTTTGAATTTAAATTTCTTCTTTTGAGATAAGGGTTTATATATTTTTAAAAAAAGTTGGTTATGATTTTTTATATTTTAATGGAGAGTAAAATTATCGTGGGATGTCTCAATATAACAAGTGTACAAAATTCTATAGAACAAAAGAGTATGTTCCAAATTTATTTTAAAGAAATATATTCAACTTTCATTTTTTACACACACTATACCAAATTATGCTTTTTACAGCCGTTGAATAATAGTAGCGTTTATTTTTAGAACAGTTGTTAAAACTTCAAAACAGCTGTCATATGCATCTTTTTTAGAACCGCTGCCATAAGTTCCATTTATGTGCTGATAGACAGTAGTGTTTATGTTTTAGTTATGCGCGCATGGCTTCTCTTATGAAATATAATAAAATTAATCTTTAAAAATAATTAATTAAAATAAAAAAATATGATAATTCATTTTAAATTACTGTTTTTTTATAAAATACGATTAAATTCTTAAAAATAAATATATTAAAAAAATCAATTAAAAAATAAATCTTGTAATTAATCTTCCAAATTGTATTTGATTATTTCATATTTAAAAGATTTTATTTAGATTTAATTGATTTATAAAAAAATATTATTTTTAATTTAATTATTTAATAAGTTTTATCAATTAAAAAATATATAATGATTAACATGTAATTTCGTTTAAAATATTTGGGGTGAACTCATAAACAAAAAAGGAGCAAATAACTTGGACTTATCTAAAAATCCAGTTCATACCCCATGACCCATATATAATGATTAACACAATATACGTATTTTGATTAAACAACGATATAGGTTTAAAATTATTTGTTTCTATATATTAAATTATTAATAAAAAAATTAAGAAAATTTATAAAATATCAGGTCCTATATATTATATTATACCCACATTGCGATAAGGAGAAATAAATTGATCATTCATTACTTCTTCTTTTTTGTTGGTGTGGAAATTGATTGTTAGATAGATTTAATGAAATCAAGGAGTAGTTCTAAAATATTAAAGAAAAACATAAGAAACATAATAAACAATTAGGAAAATCTAGAAAGAAAATCACAGCAATCTATAAACAAAAAAAAATATATATATATATGAAAACTCCCCTAATCATTCTCTTTCTCTAATGTCTATTAATCTGCCAATCATATATATGAGGTTGATTTGTTCTCTTTTCTTGATTTATGAGAATCATATTTTTCTATATATGAAATACATGATTTATTCTCGGTTCATTTAGAGGCAAGTTTGCAAATATATTTTTTTCCAATGGTAGGAACTTAGAAAAAAAAAAATCATTTGATGGTTGGAATATATATCTTATTCTTGGAAATCTACACTCTCATGTGATCTTCTTATACTGGGAAAGCCACAAGACTTTAATGAGACAATTTGTTGGGAATTTCATGGATTCTCTTAAAAAAAATTGAGAAGCCACACACAAGACTTTCCTAATGATCTATTGGAAGATATAAAAAAGATCCTTAATGTTTACATATTCTTTATTACAAGACATGGGTATCACTTGTAAATTTATTACAACTTCACTACCACTACCACCTCTAATTCCTAATGTATATATCCTGATATACATAACTAGTGACATTGATCTTTGTCATATATATAAACATGGTATTTGCAATGTACATAGAAGTGTGGATTAATTATTTAAAGTTTTTCAGGTTAATTTCCTATATTAATTAATTATTTAAAGTTTTTCAGGTTAATTTTCTATATTAATTGAATCAAATTTAGTGCAAAGGGACAACGCATATTTCCAAATACTCCGTATGAAAGAGTTTTCACAAAACCCAAAATCATCGCACTCACGGACGGAGCCATAAATAAGTTTAGGGGACAATTTTTTTCATAATTATATTTTCTTCATCAATTTTATTTTTATTTTAAGGGGCTAGATTTTATTTATTTAAATTATTATATGAGTTAATTGAAAAGAGTTTTAAAAATACTAAAGTACTATAAAAACGATCCTCTTCTTATCAACAATAGTTTTAAACATGTAAAATATAATTATTTTGAGATCAATTTTATAATTAAAATACTTAAAAATAAACACTTTATATATAATACAAAAGTGCAATAAAAAAATTACAATAAATTTTAATATATATATATATATAATATTTTAGGGGTGAGTTCATCGATACGTTTAGTATTATTTTTCATTTTGAATTTAAATTTCTTCCTTTGAGATAAGGGTATATATATTTAAAAAAAAAGATGGTTATGATTTTTTATATTTTAATGGAGAGTAAAATTATCGAGACATCAGTGTTTATGTTTTAGTTATGCGCGCATAGCTTCTCTTATGAAATATAATAAAATTAATCTTTAAAAATAATTAATTAAAATAAAAAAATATGATAATTTTTTTTAAATTATTGTTTTTTTATAAAATACGATTAAATTCTTAAAAATAAATATATTAAAAAAATCAATTAAAAAATAAATCTTGTAATTAATCTTCCAAATTGTATTTGATTATTTCATATTTATAAGATTTTATTTAGATTTAATTGATTTATAAAAAAATTTATTTTTAATTTAATTATTTAATAAGTTTTATCAATTAAAAAATATATAATGATTAAGATGTAATTTCGTTTAAAATATTTGGAGTGAACTCATAAACAAAAAGGGAGCAAATAACTTGGACTTATCTAAAAATTCAGTTCATACCCCATGACCCATATATAATGATTAACACAATATACACGTATTTTGATTAAACAACGATATAAGTTTAAAATTATTTGTTTCTATATATTAAATTATTAATAAAAAAATCAAGAAAATTTATAAAATATCAGGTCATATATATTATATTATACCCACAGTTGCTATAAGGAGAAATAAATTGATCATTCATTACTTCTTCTTTTTTGTTGGTGTGGAAATTGATGGTTAGATTTAATGAAATTAAGGAGTAGTTATAAAATGTTAGAGAAAAACATAAGAAACATAATAAAGAATTAGGAAAAATCTAGAAAGAAAATCATGGCAGTCCATAAACAAATAAAAAAAGATATATGAAAACTGCCCTAATCATTCTCTTTCTCTAATGTCTATTAATCTACCTCAATCATATGAGGTTGATTTGTTCTCTTTTCTTGATTTATGAGAATCATATTTTTCTATATATGAAATACATGATTTATTCTCGGTTCATTTAGAAGCAGGTCTGCAAATATATTTTGTTTCAATGGTTGGAACTTAGAAAAAAAAATCATTTGATGGTTGGAATATATATCTTAGAAAAAAAAACACCAATGGTCAACCTTCTTATTCTTGGAAAGCCACACTTTCATGCGATCTTCTTATACTTGGAAAGCCCCAAGACTTTCATGAGACAATTTGTTGGGAATTTCATGGGATTCTCTTAAAAAAATTTGATAGGCCACACACAAGACTTTTCTAATGCTCTACTGGAAGATATAAAAAAGATCCTTGTAATTGTCACCAAATGAAATTTTTAATAAATGTTTTTTTTAGGGTGAATAAAGTGATTGTATGTTTTTTTTAAACAATAAATATATATTTCACTTGAGTATAATGAATACTGGATCCGTAATGTTACATATATTACAAGACATGGGTATCACTTGTAAATTTATTACAACTTCACTACCACCTCTAATTCCTAATGTATATATCCTGATATACTATATCCTGATATACTATAACTAGTGATATTGATCTTTGTCATATATATAAATATGGTATTTGCAATGTACATAGAAGTGTGCATTAATTATTTAAAGTTTTTCAGGTTAATTTCCTATATTAATTGAATCAAATTTAGTGCAAAGGGACAACGCATCATTGGAATTAGCATTTCAGATTTTATGTCTAAAACTAGCATATTGCCAAATATGTAAGAGTTTTCACAAAACCCAAAATCATCAATCATATGGTCAACTCATCATTAGTGAATTATAATTTAATTGATAATAGAGAAATATATTTTTTTACATGTAATTTCGTTTAAAATATTTGGGGTGAACTCACAAACAAAAAGGGAGCAAATAACTTGGACTTATCTAAAAATTCAGTCCATACCCCATGGCCCATATATAATGATTAACACAATATACGTATTTTGATTAAACAACGATATAAGTTTAAAATTATTTGTTTCTATATACTCTGTATTATATTATTAATAAAAAAATTAAGAAAATCTATAAAATATCAGGTCTTATATGTCTATTATATTATACCATAAGGATAAATAAATTGATCATTCATTACTTCTTATTTTTTGTTGGTGTGGAAATTGATTGTTAGATTTCATGAAATCAAGGGGTAGTTCTAAAATGTTAGAGAAAAACATAAGAAACATAATAAAGAATTAGAAAAAATCTGATTTGTTCTTTTTCTTGATTTATGAGAATCATATTTTTCTATATATGAAATACATCAATTTATTCTCAGATAGATATATAGTGGTTGATTTATTCTCAGATAACCATTGATTTATTCACCAGTTCATTTAGAGGCAGGTCTTAATTATCTGCAAATATATTTTACTAGTGCAAAACCCGCGTATTACGCGGGAAGTAAAGATAATTTTATATATTATTATTTTAAAATATAATTAAATTATTTATTTATTTATAAATTTAATTTAATGTTCAATTTTTTTAAAATTCATACCATGTTAAATTTACAATAAAATCAGTGGAAATGAAGAATAAGAGGAAAAAATAAATATGAGATATTTTGATGGTTGAAAAAGAAAATAAGAAAGAGAAAATAAAAAGGATTAGTAGATAATGCAGATAAAAGAGAGATGAGAGAGAAAAAAAAAATAATGTAAATTCTTATAAAATTAGAAAATGCAAATGGAAAGAATTTAAGGTGACACGTACGAGGGAGAAGATTTAGAATTAGTATATAAGGAAGATATCTTAAAAAAAAAAATTCATTTGAGGGTTGGAATATACTCCTTATATCTTAGAAAAAAAAAGCCATATGAGACTCACTTTCATGAGACTCACTGATCGATCTTCTTATACTTGGAAAGTTCCAAGACAATTTGTTGGAAATTTCATGGGACTCTCTTAAAATAAAATTTGAGAAGCCACACACGACTTTCCTAAAACTGGTAACAAAGATCCTTAATTGTTGTAATTGTCACCACACAAATGAAACTAAATGTTTTTTTTAGGGTGAATAGAGTGATTGTATTTTTTTTTAAACAATAAATATATATTTCACTTGAATATAATGAATACTCGATCCGTAAAGTTTACATTATTACAAGACATGGGTATACATAACTAGTAAATTTATTACAACTTCACTACCACCTTTAATTCCTAATGATATATACATAACTAGTGACATTGATCTTTGGAATATATATAAATATGGTATTTACAATTATAAGAGTGATTAAATACACT
This sequence comes from Galeopsis tetrahit, assembly GCA_963675135.1. NCBI lineage: Eukaryota > Viridiplantae > Streptophyta > Magnoliopsida > Lamiales > Lamiaceae > Galeopsis > Galeopsis tetrahit. The sequence continues at coordinate 32,887,487 of OY776119.1, read as the reverse complement.
CTTTGTTTGCACCATTTAGATATGTACACTCTTTATTTACTAATTAGCTAAAGCAGTTAGTTAGTTAGTTAGTTAATCTGTTTGGTTAGATTAGGATTAGCAGTTACTAATCTCTTGTATATAAGAAGGGGAATGACCTTCTTCTTCATCACTTCGATTTACTCTTCATCTTTGTAAAACATTCTTTTCTGCAAATCATGAGTTTTGCAAAACTTGTGTTCAAAGTGATGCTTTGATTCTTTAATTCTACATGGTATCAGTTTCTTGATGAAATTGACGACCGATTCGATCCTTTCGCTTTCGCTTTAAGCCTTTCGATTCTCATATCGAGTTCCGATTCTTGGGGGCTTTTCCTTTTTTTTTTCTCTGCCGATCGTGCTTTTCCGGCCTCTTTTGCTTCTGTATTGCTCTGACCGGCAACCTATTCCGCATCCATGGCGCCCACTGTCACCGATCCTAATTCCCTCGATCCAGCCAAAAACCCCTATTCCGTTTTAGCTCTTCACCAGAATGACAATCCGGCGGTGGCCATCGTCCTCGAGCCGCTCAACGGCACCAATTATGTTTCTTGGAGTCATGCCATCAAAAGAAGTCTCAGCGTGAAGAATAAGATTCAATTGATCGACGGTTCCTTGACCATCCCTTCAGAGGTTGATGATCCGGCCACCTACGCCGCCTGGGTAAGGGCAAACAATCTGGTTTTGGTATGGATTCTTAACTCTATTTCACCCGATATCAAACACACCTTGGAATACTTTTCTCTTGCCAAAGATGTGTGGGATGAATTAGTGATTCGTTATAAACTTTCTGATGGGACTAGGGTTTATCATTTAGAGAAATCCTTAAGCACTATTTCTCAAGGTTCTCAATCCTTAGTTTGTTACTACAATCAATTCAAGTCTCTTTGGGATGAATACTTAAGTTTTAGGCCGATTCTTAAATGTTCTTGTGGGGCTATGGATGGGTGCACTTGTGAACTGCCTAAACTCATGACCAAAACCTTAGAACAAGATGCTGTGATGAAATTCTTAGTTGGCCTCCATGATTCATATAGCACTATTAGGAGTCAATTCCTTTTACAGTCTCCCTTTCCTGCTTTATCCAAAATTTATGGGTTACTGCTTCAAGAAGAGTCACAAAGGGCACTAAACACTGTCCCTGAGACTGCTTCCATTGACTCCATTGCTATGCTGACCAAGAATTCCAAATTCTATAAGGATAAAAAGAAACCCCTTAAGTGTAGCCACTGTGATGGCTTAGGCCATTCTATTGACAGGTGTTTTCAAATCATTGGTTTTCCTCCTGGTTGGAGAGGCCCTAGGGGTCCTCCAAATAAAGATTCCACTAAGGCTGCAAATACCTCCATTAGATCCCCTACTAAGAGGAACCCCCCTATGGTTTCTAACCCTCTTTGTACTCAGGATCTCTTTGATAAATTCTTAAGTTTCTCTAAGCTGCAGAACTTAGATGATGGGAGGGACATACCACACTCTGTGGCAGGGGCCTCCACTTCTCATACTGAGGACATTCCAGCTCCCAAGGATACAGGTATGTCACCTATGATCTTACACAATTCTTGTTTTAATACCACCAAAGTTTCTACTTGGATATTAGACACTGGTGCAACTGATCATATGGTATTTGACATTGCATTGTTCATTACTCCTCCATCAGTAGTTGATATTAAGATTTCATTGCCTAATAATGCATTGTCCACAGCTACACACATGGGAAATATTGTCATAAATGAGCATCTCACTTTATATAATGTGTTGTATGTTCCTGATTTCACTTATAATCTCCTGTCTATTAGCCATTTAACTAGATATTCCAACTGTATTGTCAGTTTCTTGTCATCTCATTGTATCTTACAGGACAAATCAACCAAGATGGTGATTGGTTCTGCTGAACAAGTTAGGGGCTTATATCTGTTACAAACTCCTCACCCATCTACCAATGCTGTCATGAGTTCTACTGTTTCTTCTAATGTTGTTGCTAGTGACTCTTGTACCTTTGAATTGTGGCATAAAAGACTAGGACATATCTCTAGCAAATGTTTGTTACAAATTCCCAATCTGAATGTAAAAGCTTCTAGTATACACAACAATTGCATGATTTGTCCTTTAGCTAAACAAAAGAGGAAGCCCTTTCCTTTAAGTACTTTTGTTTCTCCTAGCATCTTTCATTTGATACACTGTGATGTTTGGGGTCCCTTTTCTGAATACTCTATCACTGGACATAGATTCTTTCTCACTATTGTTGATGACTATAGTAGATGCACATGGATATATCTCTTAAAAGCCAAAAGTGATGTTAAAATCTCTTTACAAAATTTCTACAACATGGTTCTTACTCAGTTTAATGTCAAAATTAAAATATTGAGGAGTGATAATGGCACTGAGTTTATTTTATCAGATTTTTATCATACTTTAGGCATTATACATCAAACTTCATGTGTTGAAACTCCCCAACAAAATGGTATTGTTGAAAGAAAGCACCAACACTTACTTCAAATTGCTAGGGCTTTACTCTTTCAGTCTTCTTTGCCTTTAAAATTCTGGAGTGAATGCATCAGGACTGCTGCCTTCATCATAAATAGAACTCCTTCATCTGTCCTTAAACAGAAAACTCCCTTTGAGAAACTATATGGCAGGCCTCCTGACTATTCCTCTTTTAAAACATTTGGATGTTTATGCTTTGCTAATACACTCATGTCTCATAGACATAAGTTTGATCCCAGGGCCACAAAGTGTGTTTTCATTGGATACCCTTTTGGTACAAAGGGGTACAAGCTTTTTGATCTTTCTTCTGGCAAAATTATTATCTCTAGAAATGTGCAATTTTTTGAAAATGTGTTTCCCTTTAAACACATGACTGAATCTCCTACACATACATTTCCTGTTCCTGTCTCCAGTGATGATGATTTTGTTGATGACACTTCTATTTCTCATTATGATGCTTTTCCTATTGTTGATACCCTTGTTGATCCAGAGGCTTTTGATGTTCCTTCTGATCATCCCATTGTTCACTCTGATCCTGATACTCCTAATGACCTGCAAATTGAGGCTTACACTAGACCTTCTAGGACTAAATCCCAACCTGCATACTTACAGGTCTATGAAACTAACTTGTCTGCATCTGTTGATCATGCAAAATTGAATTTTTCTTCTGGAAAGCAATACCCCATACAAGATTATCTTTCTACTAATAGGTTATCTACCCTCCACAAGCACTTTATTGCCTCTATTTCCCAAATCCAGGAGCCTAAGTCTTACAAACAGGCTGTCCTAAATGAAAATTGGATTCTTGCTATGAAAAATGAACTTGAGGCTTTAGAAAAGACTAATACTTGGACTCTTGTAGATTTACCTTTAGGCAAGAATTGTATAGGATGCAGATGGGTTTATAAAGTTAAATATAATTCTGATGGTTCTATAGAAAGATATAAAGCTAGACTTGTTGCTAAGGGTTACACTCAACAAGAAGGAATAGATTACTTTGACACTTTTTCCCCTGTTGCTAAAATTACCACTGTTAGAATACTTTTGGCTATTGCTGCTGCTAAGAATTGGCATATACACCAATTAGATGTAAACAATGCCTTTTTACATGGTGATTTGGACCAAGAAATATACATGATTCCCCCTCCTGGATATTGTTCTACAAGTGATACAAGGGTGTGTAAATTGAATAAGAGCTTGTATGGTTTGAAACAAGCTTCTAAACAATGGTTTACTAAATTGAGTACATCTTTAACTTGCTTAGGATTTACTCAATCAAAGGCTGATACTTCTTTGTTTACAAGGCATGATGGTGATGATTTTACTTTTATCCTCTGTTATGTTGATGATTTGATTGTTTCTGGTTCTAACATTAAAATCATTAACAGCATTAAACATTATTTGAATGATACATTCACTATCAAAGATCTTGGTGTTCTTAAGTATATTTTAGGGATAGAGGTTGCTAGAAATGGTACAGGTCTTACCCTTTGCCAGAGAAAGTATGCCTTGGATTTGCTACATGAATCAGGTTATTTGGGCAGCAAGCCATGTTCCACACCTATGGATTCTAAGGTAAGCTTTGATGTCAATTCTCCTATTCTTACTAATCCTGGACATTACACAAAACTTGTGGGTAAATTGCTTTACTTGACTGTCACAAGACCTGATATTTCATATGCTGTTCAAACACTTAGCCAATATATGCAAACTCCTACTATGTCTAATTTAAGTGTTGTTCATAGGGTTTTGAGGTATATTAAAAGCAATCCTGGTAATGGTGTTTTCTATCCTAAAGATATCACTTTCAAATTGCATGCTTTTTCTGATTCTGATTGGGCAAGATGCATTGAGACTAGGATAAGTATCACTGGTTTTAGTATCTTTCTTGGCACCTCTCTAATATCTTGGAAATCCAAGAAACAATCTACTGTAAGCAGGTCTTCTGCAGAAGCTGAGTATAGGGCTTTGGCATCCACCACTTGTGAGCTACAATGGATTCATTATATCTTGGATGATTTGGGAGTCAAGCATTCACTGCCTTCAACAATGTACACTGACAGTCAAAGTGCTTTCTCTATAGCTCATAATCCATGCCTTCATCAAAGGACAAAGCATATTTCCTTGGATTATCACTTCACAAGGGAGAAGATTCAAGCTCGCCTCTTCAAACTTGTTCACATACCTACTTCAGAAAATTTGGCTGACATTCTTACTAAGCCCCTTCCTCCTGCAGATTTTTCCAGCCATAAGTCCAAAATGGGCTTGTTGGACATCCATTCCCATTTTGAGGGGGGGTATAAGAGTGGTTAAATACACTCTTTGTTTGCACCATTTAGATATGTACACTCTTTATTTACTAATTAGCTAAAGCAGTTAGTTAGTTAGTTAATCTGTTTGGTTAGATTAGAATTAGCAGTTACTAATCTCTTGTATATAAGAAGGGGAATGACCTTCTTCTTCATCACTTCGATTTACTCTTCATCTTTGTAAAACAATCTTTTCTGCAAATCATGAGTTTTGCAAAACTTGTGTTCAAAGTGATGCTTTGATTCTTTAATTCTACAACAATGTACATAGAATTGTTGATTAATTATTTAAAGTTTTTCAGGTTAATTTCCTATATTAATTGAATCAAATTTAGTGCGAAAGGATACCGTAGGAATTAGTATTTCAGATTTTATGTCTAAAACTAGCACAATTCCAAATATGAGAGAGCTTTCACAAAACCCAAAATCATCAATCACTGGACAGGAGAAGAGTTGTGGAAACAATTAAATTCCAGTTAAAATCTTGGTTGGGTACTAAAATCTGCAAGGTTAAGGAGTGCTCTTCTGGGGAATGGAGGAATAACCCAAATGCATGCTTCTAGGGTGATAGAATGGCAGAAGTGGAGGGTGTTTCACCAGCAACTCCTCCTGGGACAGATTTACACTCTGTTTTTCTTCCATTCTGGTAATGCATATGTTGAATATGGATTTTCCTAAGGTGTAAGGGTTGAGTACCCCTTGTACTCCTTTTATACTAATGAAATCTTTTTATCGAGCAAAAAAAAATCAATCACTACACTCACGGGCAGAAATAAGGTTAGTGTGCCCAATCTTAGGCTACTAGCTATGTCCCTTCTCTCTTATCAACGTTTATGTTTAGAACTGGATTCAGAAATGAGAATATAAGATGTAGACTTAATCACTTGTAAATACAAACTGCAAGAGAAACACAAAAAAAAATGAATCAAGTGGAATATTGTGAGACGTTCATTAAAAGACATGTTATGCAACATCTTCCAATTTTACTACATTTTCCAATGTTATGCAACATCTTCATATTATATATTTCAATCACCTATTTTAATGTCATTTATACGGCAACTAATAACATGTGCTTCTAACATAAAATCGAGGAATACCATGTGCTTATAAACATAAAATTCAATTTAAACACTATATCAAATATAAATTTCAAAACTTTACATGATGATTTAACTTTATATTATGTCCTTCTAGCTAGAGGATTCAAACAACGAATATTGTTAGGAATGTGCATTCAATAGCCATTTACTTTGCTAAATTCGGTTTCAAAATTTCTTTGAAGCATTTTGTCAAACACTTGTTGAGCAGTTATGTTTCTCTATTTGATTTGAGGCAATTTCGAAAACAGTTAATACTCAACAACTCAACCACAATTTGATTTGAGGCAATTTCGAAAACAGTTAATACTCAACAACTCAACCACAATTTTAAAACAGTTAATACTCAACAACTCAACCACAATTTTAACAATTTCACAATGTTAATTAATCAAATTAATCAAATACTCATAACAAATGACGGAAGTAAGAAAAAATATGACGATATAGTTTTTTGTTGTTAATTTTAATGATAATATAAGGGTAAATAGGTAGTTTTACCATTATATTTTAGTATAGTATGATATATTATTTTCTTTATGTCCTAAAATGTAAATCTACTACTAATTACTATTCATAAATTATGCTCTAAATGAGATTTGAACATGCAACCTCTATGTAAATAAGGTAACCTTTTACCACTAGGACACAATTGTAGTTTGTTACTAATTTTGCTTTATATGCATAATAATGTTGCGTCAATTTTGCGGGCTTTGGATTGGACCCAGGTTATTCGCGGGCTTTGGATTGGGCCCGGGTTATGCGAGATTTTGTATATTTTTGTCCTTATTTACTTGATTTGCACATAATTACACATAAAGTATTTTCACATAAGTCACTCCCTTATTGAAATAGAAACAAAATGGAATAATTCCAAGTGTTTAAATTAGGCCGAACAATACTTTCTCCCTCCGTGTTTTTATAAAATTTGTTGAAGTTAAAAAAGGATATAAAATTTGTTGGAATTAAAAAATAATATGTATTGACAAGTATACCTTAAATAATAAATAAAAAATTAATTACATTAAAAATAAGTAAAAAAAATTAGGAGATTTACCTTGAAAAGATTAGTTAATAAAAACAAATTAAAAATTATGAGATAACATAACTTATTGTACAGTAAAAAAAAAAAAGCAAGCTAAAACACCACCTACTGAAAATGGGGGGAGTAATAGCCAATAGACAATGCGGATTCAACCACAATTCTGTAATAAGAACACAACTTTAATTATAATCTTCAAATTGTCAAAAGTACTATTATACTCCAATATTTCTCTTTGTACAAATCTTTATATATAAAAGGAGCACAAGGGCTCTCCAGAATTCGACACGTGTCTATTTTAAATGTCTTCTCCTTATGCCATGTGTCAATTTGAGTATTTACACTCCTCAATCTGAAACTGAAAAGTCCATGGGCATATTTAACTTCAAATCAAAACGTCAGTTTCTTTTCTTTGGGTGCGACTGTTTCTCTCCAAACCATGAATGAGCATTTAATTTGAATTTTAATTGAGAGAAATAAAATGACAGGTATGCTTCTAGGCGTTGAAGCTGCAAGAAGAAGAAGAATTCACCAGATTAGTTGAAGTAATCATTGTCAGGCACTCCTTCTGTTTATATGCAAAGCAGCCATAACTTGCATTTCTTCACTTCTTCCAAAGGGGCGAAGTTTAAATTTGCAATCACTGATTTTTTCATGCTTTACAATTCACCCTAATTATTATGAATCTGAGCAACTCATATATATATTGCAGTAACATCACTTGCTTTGTTAATCATTTTGTGTTATTCTAAATGTTTTTAGATTCTTTCAAAAGTTTTAACGGGAAGGTCCGTACTCTGACTATGAACGGTTAGACTCAATCTTTTTCAATAACATTCATCCATTTTACTAACAAGTTTCTTTTGGACTTTCATTTTTGTTAATATTTGCATTCTAGATGCCTAAATTATACTAATATATTGATTGTGCAACCCAATTCCTGCAATGCAAGGTAATTACCCCTCTTTCAATCGGTACGTACGTTTCTTCTTTTTCATTCATTCAGTTTCGAAAATAAGTCACATTCAGTACTGGCCAATGTTCCTTTATGGCAAGTCCAAAGGTGTTAATTTTATGAATAAAAAATTTCATAGTTGATGCGGACAAAATATGTCGTCCACGGAGATGGCGACACGTGGGCACAAGATGAATTAAATTAGTCTTGGTAAGAGTAAGGGTTTTAGAAGCAGGATTGATACACCCCTAAGCCCAAGGAGAGAAATGGAAGGAATTTGGCCTTGGGCCCATATCTAGGGCTCGGCGGTCCTTGGGTCGGATATTCCAACCCATGAGGGAAAAACTTAAGATTCATCTCTGACGGATAAGATCTTAGAATGAGTCAAAGTGAGGAAGTAGGCGAGTCCACTAAGAGGACCGAGTCTTGCGGGATAATGGAGAAAAAAGAGGGAGAGGGAGTCTCCCTCTCTCCCACGAAATCAGGAGAGGTATATAAGCAAGGTTTGTTTACACATTATTGACTATGTTTTACATTAAGCTTATTCTTTCTAGACTATTCACAAGAACTATCCGAAAATATACACTGAATTAAAGAAGAACATCACGATATTTGCGAGAATTTCCCTTGAACACAGGGAAATTCCTCTTTGATTCTCCTAAGATCGATTCTGACTTGAGCGTCGGAGATTCCGCGCCGGAACCCCCTCCGGCGTGTTTTTGCAGGTTTCTAAGAGGCTCGAAGGAGAATCGTCCGTGGATAAGCTCACTAGGAAAGTGACGAAGTAAGCCCGTAATTACCATAATCCACACGGGGAGATCCAGTATCCTTAGTCGTTATTTTCTGACGCAACAATAGTCATCTTAAAAAAATAACCCGTGAAAAAAGAAAACAGAGTTGACGAAGGGTCGCAAATCTACACAATTATACTCATGACTGAGATATTGTTTCTTCTGATTTATTTATTTTTGGGAACTATTGTGTTGTCATCAGGGTAAAATAGATTTTGAACATATGTGGTTTTATGTTAGTTGTGTTTGTGATTTTTGTTAAATAAGCTCTATATTTTAGATCATTTGATTCATTTGCCTATATTTTTTATTTATCCTTTATCATGTAGTTTGATAATGACCTAAGAAAGATATTATTGCTTGCTTAATGTCGACGGTGTAGATAGCTTAGTAAATTGAAATGTAAAATAGGTGTTGCCTTATTACTAACTAATAAAAAAAAACATTATATATAAAACTAATGTTAAGCTGAGTTTAATAGTTATAGAACAGAGGTGGAAGGAAGGGAGCATACGATATGGATAATAACGAAAGGGGTTATATTGTAAGGAAGGGTAGCATGCACGACAATGGTGAGGAGCCGATGAATGGGGTGCAGCTGCACTTTCTGAAAGGTTTAGTTGCATATATATTTTTTTATTGGAAAAGGTCAGTAAAATTTTATGTATATAAGAGTTTACATTTTTTATTTAGATGTGAAGTAATGGACTTTTTGAAGAATGGGGGAGGGTGAAGAATTTCCATGAAGTATATTTCATAAATATATACTCCCAACTTTTAGGGCATGTTTGTTTTTGGATGAGAAATCCGAATTTGGGATTTCGAAACTCCACCTCCGTTACACTTTGGGATTTTGAAATCCTGAATCAAAATCCCACCCTATAAATACTATAAAAGTCAACCCTATAAATACCTACAAACTACCTATAAGACCTATAATCCTATACTATAAAGTTAAATCCTACCCTACATAAATCCCAAAATAAACACAAAACACAAAAAACATTAGGATTTTGAAATCCACTATATTTTGAAATCCGGATTTCAAAATTCTCAAAATCCCAAAACAAACATGCCCTTATATTGTAGTTAGGGAGTTGAATTGACGATATTTTTCGTGAATCAACGTATTTCAGTTCTTTTCACTTTTTTGACTATTAGAATTAACGGAATTAATTTGTATTCCTTGAATGTTCTTCGTATCTACATTTTATAAGCTCCTAATGCCTTTGCACCACTATAAATTGGTTTTATTATAATTTAAAATATTCTGAGAAAATCAAACATACAAATATTGGGTTGAACTTATTTTTGAAACAATTATACATGTGCATGTCTATTACTAATATATTGTTATTTTATTTAAAAGATAATTACTAAAACTAATCACAACAATAATAATCTAATAAGTTGATAACTAAATTTCCAGTCATGTGAAACATCACACGCCACTATGTCAATTCCTCTTTGGACTACTCTCAATCCATTTTCGAAACCGAGCAAGCATTGCACAAATGCATTTTCCTGTTATTGATCATACTCGAGGAAACATCCCGTGGGCTCCGAGATAACCTGAAGAGTATTTTGATGAGCTCACATGAAATTATCTTGGATCGTCTTTTTCAACTCTTCCAGTTTCTGGATAACTTTAGGGTTCATCAAGTCCCTGGCTTCTCTTATGAGAGTGCCCTCTCTGCTGAAATGATATGCATCCAACACAGTCCTAATCACGGTATGCAACTCCTCGGGTGTCCTGTTACAATCATGAATATTTCGTCCCATTAAATAAATATGGAGAGAAGAAGCATGGTTTGGGTTCTCATACATACGTGTAAAGACAGTCGACATCCATTCCTTGAATTTCATCTCCTGGTGTAAAGGCATCATTTAAACCACTCATGCGCTCTTCAGGGTCTTCAATTGTAATTAAATACTTAAGTATCCTCATTTCTTTAGGCACAAGCCTCTGGAGATTACCTCTTGCAGTTTTGTATAAGTGATACAATACATCTTTCGCCTGCAACGAGAAAGAACAATCAAAACAATGTTAAAATCTTCTCTCTGTTAGGGTATATGCAGTTTTTTTGGTTCATTAACTTGCACCAATTTTGATTTTAGTCTGCTAGCTTTTTCAATTTGGAAATTCGACCCTTAACTTAAGTTTACCAAATTCAATTTTTCCGTCCTTTTAGCTGGTAAAAAGGTCAAAAAGGTTAAATCTGGTAACTAAAAGGAATATTTTCATAGTTGAAAAAGTTAAAAGACAAAAATACCTTTACCCTTACTTCTATGGTTCATATTCCGGATTATGTTCATCCCGGGGTAGTAATCAGATGAATGGAGTTGTAGACATTAAAGCATACTGTATATCATGGTACTCTATTCTGAACATTTTGATAACATACATTCTAGGAATCTCTCTACATAAGCTTATGATAATATGTAGGTTTATGTAAAAAAAATAAAAAATAGAATCACACAATAAGGATACCTCATCTTTCATCATGTTCGACTCTTTGGCAGCTGACCATGCTTTTGTAATCATGAGGACCAGTGCTGAATCAAGTTGGTTTTTTTCAGCTAAACTATCAATCTTCCGGCAAGCAGCATCTACAGAAGGGGAGTTAATTATGTCTTGAATCTTCAACTCAGCAGCATTCAGTGCTTCTATACTTTCAGTTGCAGTATCATATGCTTCTACAGCAGCTAAGCATGTATTCCCAAGCTTTGCCACAGCTAGTCATCATCCAATAAGAGAGAAAAGTTGAAAAATTTGCTCAATAAATCTGTCAAATATCATTTACTTCTGATTCAATAAAATTCGAGTTATTTAAGGACAATACCATGAAACTAATCAATAATGAGGCTAAGGTATCTCAAATACTTAATTGGGCATAAGAAAAACTCACCATTTTGTTCAGTCGGATTATCATAGAATGATTCTGCCACAGTATGAAGATGAACAAAGAATTCTTTTGTGAAGTCCTTACGACGTCTGGATACAATTTCACCAACCTCGGATGGTGACTTTCTGATTGCATCAAGAAGCTCATTATGCCTTTGAATATCTTTGTCAATCTAAATGAGAGTTTTGGAGTTAATTCCCAAGATGAAGATAACCAAACATGGTCAACCGTCCTTGAACAAAAATTACATTGGAGAAAGAACAAAACATCATTTCTCCCAAAGACGTAAAGATGGTTAGTGGTCTAAGCTTAACTTATGGATATGTAATCATAATAATAAATGTATAAAGAACATAAAAGTTCAATTGATCTTTCACAACCCATTGATCTTAATGAGAATTGTTGTTATAAAAATGCAAACCCTGTTAAATGTTTCTAGACAAGTAACCTTTAGCAACACATTTTATAATGGAAAAGAAGAATCAAACCTCGTTCAGCTTCCTTGCAAGACGAAGTAGCTTATGCTTCATTCCAGGATCACTCTCACTATTGGCTCGGTTCTGACATCGCATATAGAAGTGGGGTCGAATATCGTTCCATTCCTTGCTATAAGTTAGTAACCGTCTCCAATCAGTAGGTGTAGGCTTGTCAACCATGAAGACCCCAATTAATTTGTCACAAATGCGAATCATTTTATTATCATCCAATGGTTCGTTAATCATATTCCCATCCTTGTAATTATTATCATCTTTCTTAATGGCGTCATCTTCTGGATTAAGTTTCTCAGCTGATGAAAAAAGTTCTGGAGCTGATTCATTCGTTGCAGCTGATGTATTACCTACACCAGCAACGCGGAAGGAACGACATATAACTTTCTCACACGGAAAGAGAAAGCCTGCATCCAAAATCCTTAATGAAAGATGTTAAGAATCATAACATAAGACCACTGAGGCTGAACATACACATATAAACTTATTAATTATTATAACTGCACACTTGATTGCATTCTTGGTTAAGTTACACTTTAGGACAAAACATGAAAAGTAAACAAATCTATCAGCATCTTCTGTTGGATTCTAACTTAAAGTTTAAACAGTTAGATACAAGAAAGCTTTTACCTCCGTACAGGCTACTCTCAAACTAGACATAATAAATAACATGAAAAAATGATTCTCTCCTTAATTTTCAAGCATAAATAATTTAATATACGTCTATTAGGCGGCAGTATAACTTACAGAAGAATGATAATTTCTTCCCTCAGGCAAACTTGTCACACATATATCTTGTACACAGTGTACAGTAAACTACAGTAAGACTTATCAATTTCTATCTTAAAAAGCTCCTATCCAATCTCCAAATCCACTATATTGCTTCTAAATGCAAAGAAGACTTCACTACTACCACCGACCATAAAGTTAAATCCTACCCTACTTAAATCCAAAAACAAACCCAAAACATACAAGTCATTAGAATTTCAAAATTCACTAGTTTGAAATCGCTTCTAAATGCAAAGAAGACTTCACTACTACCACCGACCATAAAGTTAAATCCTACCCTACTTAAATCCAAAAACAAACCCAAAACATACAAGTCATTAGAATTTCAAAATTCACTAGTTTGAAATCCGGATTTCAAAATCCCAAAACAAACATCCCCTTAAGCAAGATAATCTCAAATTTCAAAATTCTATTCAAGATTTCCAATCCACCTCTGGAATTTAAGTATCAGTTTTATAGTTGCAAGTTCACATTACGAAAAAAAACCATGTATTCAAATTCAATAACTCCAACTCTAAAACTCTGTCATGTTCTAACTAGAGAATAAATTGCACTGCATTCACTAAACCAAATAACAATTCAAGCCAAAAAACTTAATGAGGCAACGTTGAACTGGAATTCTTATACCTGAGGATTTAGAAACGCAAATGGGTGATGAAATTCTTGGAACGGTGGCCTTGACATTAGGAAAGAACGATGAGAAGCTTCTGGGAGGGGTGGTGGGGTTTTTTACAGGTGAAACGGCGTAGTATGGATTGAGAGAAGCAGAAGCTAGCTCCATCTCCAATTTCTGTGAATCAACAGGGTTTAATCTGATTGTTGCTAGGGTTTAATATCAAAATTAGTTTTAAGAAGAAGAAAAAAAAAAAAAAAACAAGAGGTTGCAACTTGCAAGTCGATTATTTTGTGTCAATTGAGAATCAAAAGTAAATATTGGACCTTTGAAAAATAGTAATACTCTCATCCTAAATATTTTTCAAATTTACGAGTAAATACTTTTTAGGGTAAATAAAGTAATTATATATTTTTTTAAACGGTAAATATATATTACAATACATGCTATCACTTGTAAATTTATTACTCTCTCCGTCACATATTTGAAGACACATTTTACCATTTTGGGTGTCCCATACTTGAAGACACGTTACCTAAAATAGCAAAAACACTTTTAAACAATCTCCTTAAAACATCACAATATTACAACAAATGTCATTACTTTATTACACTAAAAAGTAACTTTATTACTCCGTACTATTTATAAAGTTGAAAAGTCTTTACTACCCCCACTTTATCTTACACAATACTAATAAACAACCCATTCATTAAAACTCGTGTCAAATTCATTTGTGCCTTCAAGTATGGGATGGAGGGAGTACAACTTCACTACCACTTTCCATTCCTAAAAAAATCTGGTTCACATCACATTCACATTTCAACCTTGTGATATATACTGATATACATAATTAGTGACATTGATCTTTATCCTATATAGTGACATTGATCTTTATCCTATATATAAATATGGTATTTGAGATGTACATAGAATTGTGGATTAATTATTTAAAGTTTTTCAGGTTAATTCATACTATATTAATTGAATCAAATTTAGTGTGTAAGAACAACGTATAATTGGAATTAGTATTTCAGATTTTATGTCTAAAACTATCAACATTTCAAATATGAGAGAGCTTTCACAAAATCTAAAACTAAGGTTAAGGTTAAGGTTAGGGTTAGGGGGGCAATTTTTTTCATAATTATATTTTCATCATCCATTTTATTTTTATTTTAATGGGCTAGATTTTATTTATTTATATAAAATTAGTATATGAGTTAATTGCAAAAGGGTTTTAAAAATACTAAAGTACTATAAAAATGATCATCTTCTTATCAACAATAGTTTTAAACATGTAAAATATAATTATTTTGAGATCAATTTTATAATTAAATTACTTAAAAAAATAAACACTTTATATAAAATACAAAAGTGCAATAAAAAAATTACAATAAATTTTAATATATAGTATATATATAATACTCCTATATATTTAGGGGGTGAGTTGGGGCTGGGGTGGTGGGTGCAGGGCCACCCTGGGACAAAGCATAACTACACTCTAATTTATGAACAATTTAAAAATATTTAATATTTACTTCATCGATACGCTTCATATTATTTTTCATTTTAAATTTAAATTTCTTCTTTTGAGATAAGGGTATATATACTTTTTAAAAAGATGGTTATGATTTTTTATATTTTAATGGAGTGTAAAATTATCGTGGGATGTCTCAATATGACAAGTGTACAAAATTCTATAGAACAAAAGAGTATGTTCCAAATTTATTTTAACAAAATATATTCAACTTATCATTTTTTACACAGTGAAAACTGATCTGCATTTTGTTACTCTATTCGTTCACAAATTTTATTTTTACGTTTTTTGGTACAGTTTTTAAGATAAAGTAAAAAGAGTATTACAGAGTATTGTGAATAGAGTGATTGTTTATAAATAAAGTTGAATAACATTTTAATTATTTAGGTGATAGTTAAGATACAAATAAAATGACATTTATCATAAAAGGTACGAAAATAAATTTAGACTAATAAGACAAATGAGAATATAATTTATGGACAAAGGGAGGGAGTATTTGATTTTGTATTTTATCTTTAAATATTATTGAAATAGAAGTAAAAAGGAATAATTCAAGTGTTTAATATAGGCAGAACAATATATTTTAAAGGTTTTTTTTTTTAATTATTTTAAAGGGGTTAAAAGTTGTAATTCTTATAGTTTTTTTTTTTAAATCTCTGACTAATAACTAGACAACTTTAATAATTCAATTTTATAATCCCCTTAGAAATAGATACAAGTAGATATACACTAGTAGAAAATAAATAAAAACGGTATATTATCATGTTGTATTATATACCGTAACATTTAGATGAATTGAAATTATAATATGTTCACCTTTTTTTTTTTTTTTTTTTGAGAGGTATAATATGTTCACCTGTTAAAGATAGTATTGAATTGAATTATGTCATGTGATGGTACTTTTTTTAACCCTTTTCCGTTAGGTGACTCGAATCTATGATCACAATGTAATAAGTTGTGGTACTATTGTAATTTTAAGCTATTTAACTTTGTTAATGTCAACTTCTATTTTATTAAAAGAATTCCTCTATCTATAATTCTCTCTACCCTCACTCCTTACCCAAAAACCCCCCGTCCACAATAAACCAATCTCCTTCCCCCTCCATATTTCAATCGTCGGAAATCCACACTCTCCTTTGTCTAATGTAGATCACGTGGAGTTCTAGCGGTCGCCTCTAGCATCGTCCATAACTTTCTCCCCATCCATTCATATTGATTCCTCAACCTTGTAGTTAGTTTGATAAATAGGTAGATAAGAATCCATCTAAAATAGAGTAGCACCGCGGCTAGCCGAATCGTCGCCCACCACTGTCGGACCACCGCATCGCCGACTCCTCTCTCCAGATTTTCTAGTGGATGTAGGTCTTTTTAGGCTCCTAGTTGGGATCAACGGGTTAACCTCCCTGGCGGAGCTACGGTGGCTGATTGAGTGAGTCATCTGTTGATCTCGTTTTTATTTTCGTTCTTGTTTTTCTGCATGGTGGATTAACTTGTTTCCTTTATTAGATCTGCTTTATTTTTTGCTTTACTTTTTACATGTTTTTTTTTTTTTTGCTTATTTTTAGTTGTTGTTTTTATTCTGCTCCCCTGCTGTTATGGGTCTTTTCCCCGTTATGGGTATCTCTCCATCTATGGTGGCTTTTGTTGGGCACGATAGAAGTTTGGCAGCCGTGAAGGCTTTTACAAGATATCTGGGAGTTGGCAAATCTTCATGGATGTAAGACCTGTTATTTTCCTAGGTTGTTCAAAGCACAACTTCTGGTTGGACAAGCGGCGTTCTCTCCAGTTTCTCACGATTGATCTGGGCAGTATTTTTTGGGGGGGAATACGATGGGATTTGAGTGTATTTGATATGTATTGTTTTATCCATATAATAAACAAAGTGTTTGACCCTATTAAAGAGAAAATAAAAACTTTTTTAACGTCATTTTAAGATAAAAATTGATGTGAGACTTTTAACAATTAATATAAATGAATTAATTCTCACTTCTCTACAAGTTCAAACTTTTTGATGAAACACAGTTCTTTTATGGTATCAGAGTCTCAAGACTCACGCTCACACATCCTGAATTCGATTCATGCTGAAACTTGTATCTTCTGTTGAAATAGAGAGAATACATTTATACTAAACGATGATATTTGGATGTGAATTATTTCTTCTCTCCTCCACTCTCTAGAATTTTAGCTTCCATTTGAAGTTACACCTCCACCACCACACCTCCCACTGCCACTCCACCACACCGCCCACCACCACAACCTATAATTTTAGCTTTCCTACCTCCACCACTACACCCCCACCACCACCAACCCCACCTTTCGGCTCGCTTCCGTATTTTTGTAGCTGGGATAAACGGGTCAACCTCCCCGATGGAGTTACGGTGGCCAATCGTGTGAAAGATTCGTTGTTCTCGTTTATGTTTATGTTTTTGTTATTTCTAGTCTTTTAGTTCTTACTTTGTTTTATTTTTCCTTTCCTTTTATTTCTCTTTCCTCCTTTCTAGTTTGTTCTCTTTAGCGACACTCCTCCCTTTATTGGTTTGTTTCTGCTTGCAATGACTCTTTTGGGGTTTCTGCCTTTGTTTGGGTGTTCTTGTGGTTTGGTGGATCTTGTTTTTTTTTTGTGTTCTTTGCCTTTTTTACTTTCTCTAAAAAATATTAAAATGAGAGTACCTTAGTATAGGTATTTGTCTCCTTTTGAGAGTGGAGATTTTGACTTATTTGTGGGCAAAGAATTCTCTCGTCTTTCCACTTTCTCACGATTGGATGAGACTGCGTTTCTAAATTGATTTACCTCAGGTTGAAGATCTAGTGCTTAGCAATGCTTTATTTTGATTTGTTTGGATGAATCTTGTACCCAACTTAAAAAAAAAAAAAAAAAACGATGATATTTGTTGTATGAATACATTTATACTAAATAACTCTATTGGAGATTCAATTTTATTCATGTCCAACTTAAATTGTTTTTTTCTTTTAAAAATACAGTTAAACCTCTATTAATTAATACTCTATAAATTAATAAACTCTTTAAAATAATAAAATCTTCCGGTCCCAACTTGGGCCTTTGTAAAAAATCATCAAATTCGATAAGATAATAAGATAATAATTTTTCGAAAAAATCTCTTTATAAATATTAGGTCCCATTGAAACTCTAAATTAATAATTCATAAATATTACAATTATAAATATTATGGTAATTTGCTAAAATATGAATCTATTGTACCTTGACTAACTTTTAAATGATATTTTTCATCAATCCACTCTTGTAAATATTTTTGAGTGCATGTGGGATGGTCTCTCTTATACTCACGTAATGTTTTTTACGCATTTTATCATGATTTTGCGATGCCTTTTAGATGAGAAGAAGACATGATTGAGTGTTATGAATTATTTTATTCCCATATTGAGATTTATATAGTGGAGTATATGTTTCATTCACCATGCATGAATATATTTAAGTGCAACGAATTAATGTAAACATGTATACAATGAATATATTTAATTAGTTACAAAGAATTGGTTGATGCATAAATATAATCAATGAAACATACATGTATTCATTTATTTTCAATACATATGCACTAAATTTAAAAAATCTCTCTTTTAATTAATAAATATTAATTTATCCATAAATTAATACCTCTTTAAATTAATAAAATTTCATGGTCCAAGGTTATTAATTTATAGAGGTTTTACTGTAGATATACACTCAGTAAAAAATAAATAAAAATTGTATATTATCATGTTTTATTATATACAGTAACAATTAGATAAATAAAGATTATAATATATATGTTCACATATTAAATATAGTATTGTATGAAATATGTGTCCGCATACACGGTAAATGGATGACATGTGATATAAGTGATAATTTCCATTACATTAAATTTGTGATATATATAAACTAGTAACATTGATCTTTAATTTATCCTATAAATATGGTATTAGCGATATATATGTGTGATTTTTTTTCTTAAGATTTCTACGAAGGGAATACATTTATACTAAATAATGATATTTGTGGTATGGAATGTGTGTTTGCATATTATGATGATATGAATGACGTGATACAAATGATAATTCCAATATATTTTGTATTTGTGATATATACATAAACTAGTAGTAGCATTGATTTTTATTCTATAAATTTGATATTGATGATATACATAAAAGTGTGGGGTAATTATTTAAAGTCTGGTCATTGACCGGGCATCTTCTGTATCATGGTTCTCATATTCAGCTCAAGTCTGTATCATGGTTCTCATATTCAGCTCAAGTCTGGAGAGTCTTTAGGAGGAAACTCTCACGTTACACATTGGTCCAACCTCTTGACAAACATGTAGACCTTCGAGTCTACCCATATATTAATCATACATTAACCCTGTAAAGGTACACCAAAAAGGGACCTCCAACACAGGCTCTCAAGTGCTCGGGTAAGAATTATAAACATCCAGCTGGGCATCTTCTGTATCATGGTTCTCATATTCAGCTCAAGTCTGGAGAGTCTTTAGGAGGAAACTCTCACGTTACGCTTTGGTCCAACCTCTTGACAAACATGTAGACCTCCGAGTCTACCCATATATTAATCATACATTAACCCTGTAAAGGTACACCAAAAAGGGACCTCCAACACAGGCTCTCAAGTGCTCGGGTAAGAATTATAAACATCCAGCTAGACATGTGCAAAATCGAACCGGAAAACCGCCGAACCGGCAAATCGGCCAGTTTTTAACCGCCGGTTTCGGTTTGAAAACCAAACCGAAACCTTAAAATGGCGGTTCGGTTACGGTTTCATAAATAAAAAACCGCCGATTTTCCGGTTAAACCGACGGTTTGCTTTCTTTTTTTTTAAATTGAGACTTTTCTTCATTTCTTACAGCTGTGTTTGTTACTTGTAGGCTGTTGTAGGCCTGTAGCAATGTTGCAGACAATGTTGCTTTTTCTTTATTGGAATGTGTACCTCCTTCTTTCCTCACTCCTCCATACTCCATTTCAAGAAGTTTCATCACATTACTTCATTGATTTCAGTTGATGCGTTAAGGCTAATGGAAAGAAAAAAAAGAGTGTACCTCCATTTCTTCTCCCTCCTCCTCACTTAGTTACTCGATTCGCGTTAATGGAAGACTCTTCACTCGATTTGCGATCTGCATAGGTTTTCACTATTAATCCTCTTTGTTTTCTTTTCTTTCTTGTTCTCCCTCAAGAATCTCAAGAAGAAAGAACAAATTTTTTGTTTTCCTCTCTCAAGAAGAAAGAACAGTTTTTTTTAGAGTTCCCTCTCAAATGGCCACCGCCCAGTCGCCCACCAGCCACCAAATACCAAGTTTCTTACTTTTTTATTATACGAAAAAAAAGCGTAATTGGAAAAAAAAAACCGGTAGAATCGGCGGTTAAAAAATCGAACCGTAACCGCCTCGTTACGGTTCGGTTACGGTTACAAATTTTTTAAAATCGAAACCGGCGGTTTACAACCGTTGTGCATGTCCACATCCGGCATAAAATTCAAATAAAAAATAATCAAAGAATATCAATCAAGTCTCTTTTGATCTCAAACCTCAAACCTGGACCCTCTCTAGGATCTCCAGCCTTATCAACACGATTAATTTCTCTAATCTCAAGTGTGGATCAGCTTATTTGATCCTCCAACCTCTTTTTTTTTTTTTTTTTTTTTTTTTTTTTTGAGCAATCAAGAGCAACAAAACGAGGTACAAAAGAAAAGAATCATAAAACCTATGCCCCTAACTTCTTGATATGCTGAGGAATGCCTTCTTCAGACCAATCTCGAGGTGTTGAAGAGGTAAGCGCCATTTTTGCTACTTCATGAGCTAATTTGTTATAATCTCTTGAGATGTACTGACAATCCCACACTAGGAGTTATCTCAATAAGCGCTGGATATTAATAACATGCGTGCTCTCCGGTTTGTCAACTTGTAGCATATTGTTAATGGCCTCTATTGCTTGAGAAGAATCAGACCGTAACCCTGATATTGCCACATCATTTTCCTTATAGATCATCAAACCATTCTCAATTACCAGCAGTTCTGCTGCTAAAACGCTTAACGGGTTCTGAATTTTTGAAAAGCCCACTTTAAAGACCCTATTTAACTTATTCATAATTGCATAACCTGTAGCAAAGAAATGTGTATCCAAGTTGAAGGCTGCGTCAGTAAAAAAGATATTACCTAAATTCTCGACATTATTTTGCAATCATGTATCAATTTTTCCCATTAATCCTTTTCCACCTTCAGCCGAGCTTTTTTTAAAATCATCAAGAAATCGCAAGGCCCATTCAACCAAAAAATGGGGTTTTCCCGAGAACTTATGCGTTATTTGGTCTTCCGAGTGTAAGAATTTACACCGTGCCCTCCAAATTTCCCAAGTTATCGTCAAAATTTTATCCATTTCCCCTGGCCATGCGCTCCTACAACCAACAAAAAAGATTAAAACAGTTGTCAGAGATAATTTTTTTAAGGATCTTCCAATAGCCCCACTTTTTCCAGACTTCCCTTGCAAAACCACAAAGGAAAAGCGCATGAATCGTGTTTGCCACTTGCCCACCACAACATTGACAAAAGGGGTTAACCGGAACATGATGATCATAGAGGTTTCTCTCGGTTGCAACTAATTCTTTAATTAGTTTCCACCCGAACACCTAGATTTTTGGCAGGATTTTCAAACTCCAAATCATTTTATACATGCTCTTTGATAGATCTTTTGAAGAACACGATCTTTGTCTGCATATTGCTTCGTCTTCGTGCTTACACCAGAATTGATAGGTTGAGGCAACCGAGAATTTCCCGCTCTCATCACATTTCCATACGAGCATATCCTCGCCTTGATCTTTATGTATTGGTGTTCTAATAATAGCATCTGCTTCAAATGGGAGAAAATCTTGCCTAATAAGATTCTCGTCCCAAGAATGGTTGTCATCGATGAATTTTGCAACTCTCGAGCCACTTGTAATACGTGAAAGGATACGACCATCCTGTAAAGAGGAAACCCATTTATGCTTAAATACTTCAATTTTTCTACCATTCACTACCTTCCATCTTGTGGCCTTTTCAATCAACTCTCTTCCCCATATCAAGGAACGCCAAACAAAAGAAGGGTTAGACCCAATTTCAGCATTCAGAACATCAGAATTGCGAAAATACCTAGCTTTAAGAATATTGTTGATCAGTGTATGAGGATTTTGTATCAATCTCCAAACATGTTTGGCCAACATGACTTTGTTAAAATTGATAAGTCGTCGAAAGCCCAAACCACCTTGCTCCTTTACCTTACACAGTTCACTCCACTTCGACCAATGGAGTCTATGATAGCCATTATTTGTTCCCCACCAGAAATTGACAATAACTTTCTCTATATTCGAGCAGATAGAGACATGAAGCCGAAAACACATCATCACGTAGGAGGGGATGGCTTGTAACACAGCCTTAATGAGCACTTCCTTACCCCCCTCCGAGAAATGCTTATAGCTCCAGGCATCAACCTTCTTTAAGACTCTATCAACAAGATACCCAAACTGATGCCTTTTGTCTTTTATCGAAATAGTAGGGAGACCCAAATAAATATCATGTCCTTGTGTGGTTCGAATGTTCAGCCTATTTTTCACCCTTTCTGCATTCTCTTTTTTCACCAAAAGGTTGAAAGTGATCGCCGATTTATCAAAATTAATAAGTTGACCTGAAGCCTTTTCATAAGTGTGCAATCAATCCTTAATATTTTTACTTTCTTTGGTTGTTGCTTTGAAGAAGAGTAGGCTGTCATCAACAAAAAACAGATGCGAAATGACTGGGGATGTTCTCGCAATTTTAATAATTGAGATATTCTTCAATTCCACTGCCTTGGTCAAGAGTGGTGATAAACTTTGCGCACATATTGCAAAAAGATAGAGGGACAACGGATCCCCTTGCCGAAGACCTCTAGCTGGCCTGAACGCATTAGACACGACCCCATTAACCTTCACACAATATGAAACTGAGGTGATACATCTAAGCATTAATTCAATCCACCTTTCAGAGAAACATATCCTCTTTAGTACTACCTGTAAAAATGTTCATTCAACGCTGTCGTAACCCTTGCTCATATCCAACTTGAGAGCTACATATCCTTCTTTACTCTTTGACGCTCGAATCCAGTGCATGCACTCATAAGCTATCAAAATGTTGTCTGAAATAAGTATTCCTGGGACAAACACACTTTGATATTAAAAAGCTCATATCCAATCTCCAAATCCACTATATTGCTTCTAAATGCAAAGAAGACTTCACTACAGACATAGTTAAGCAAGATAATCTCAAATTTCAAAATTATATTCAAGATTTCCAATCCACCTACTCTGGAATTTAAGTATCAGTTTTATGGTTGCAATTCCACGTTACGCAAAAAAAAAAAATGTATTCAAATTCAATAACTCCAAATCTAAAACTTTGTCATGTTCTAAAAACTTTGTCATGTTCTAAAAACTCTGTCATGTTCTAACAAGAAAGCCATGTCATCCCGAAAATATTATGGCAAATAAAGAGAATAAATTGCACTGCATTCACTAAACCAAATAACAATTCAAGCCAAAAAAAAAAAATTAATGAGGAAACGTTGAACTGGAATTCATATACCTGAGGATTTAGAAACGCAAATGGGTGATGAAATTCTTGGAACAGTGGCCTCGACATTAGGAAAGAACGGTGAGAAGCTTTTGAAAGCGGTGGTGGGGTTTTTTTTTACAGGTGAAACGGCGTAGTATGGATTGAGAGAAGTTTGAGTAGACTTTGTTTGGTCAATTGACGGTCAAACTTTGACTTTTTTTCAAAAAAAAAAATCGATTTTTTTTTCGACTTTTTTTTTTTTTAAATGTGTATGTTAGTATATTGAAAAGTGTATCTTTGTTTTTTAATGAAAAGTGTATGTTACTATAGTGAAAAGTGCAATATTATTTTTAATGAAAAGTGTATGTTTTTATAACTGAAAAGTGTATAAAATATTAATGAAAAGTGTATGTTAGTATAACTGAAAAGTGTATGTTATTATAACTGAAAAATGTATGATATTATAACTGAAAAGTCTATGATATATTAATGAAAAGTGTATGTTTTATTAATGAAAAGTGTTAAGTTATATATTAATGAAAAATGTATATTATTATAACTAAAAAGTGTATGATATTATAACTGAAAAGTGTATGTTAATATAGTTGAAAATATTATTGAAAAATATATTTTTTTTTACTGTATTTAAAAAAAAAAATTAAAGTTTGACCGTCAATCAAAGTCTACTCAAGTACACCATGTAATTGAGTACACAAGAGACTCATCCTAGTTTAAGTAGAACAAATAAAAACAAGAGGTTGCAAGTCGATTATTTTGTGTCAATTGAGAATCAAAAGTAAATATTGGAACTTTGAAGAATAATTAATACTCCGGTAAATTTAATAAATATTTTTCAACTTTAATATTAGGGTTGGCAACGGGGCGGGTATGGGACGGGTTTGGCCTTTCCCAGGACCCGCCCCGCCAAACTTTTTTAGATCCGTTACCCGCCCCGCCCCGCTTCAATACCCGCCAAAACCCGCCCCGTTTTCCCCGTGAACCCGGCGGGTAAACCCGCCCCGCCCCACCATCACTTTTTTTTTATCTATTTATTTAAAAAAATAGCACATTAAAATTAATTCTTAAAACTACAATAAAATATCAATTCCAACATCAAATAAAACATAAAATTTTAAATATAACATAAAGTTATAAAAAACTAATCACAAAATAAATAAATAATCTAAGTATCTAAGTCTTTTTTGAAAATAGAGTAAATCGGCTGCAATTTTAGAAGCCATCCTAAATCCGCAGAAATAAAGTACAGTAAATCAATAAATCCTACAACCACTCTATATAATCTAATTAGTTAAAATTGTTAGATGCCTTACCAATGGAGAGGGGAGAATTAATAAATTAATTAATATTATATATATATATATATTAATTTTTAATATATTTATAAATATATATATATACGGGTCGGGGTCGGGTCGGGTATATGTAATCCCATTACCCGTCCCATACCCGGCGGATATTCGTTGACCGGGTATTTACCCGCCCCGGGACCCGTTTGACCGGGTATTTACCCGCCCCGTACGGGCCGGATTTATGCGGGTCCGGGTTTTTACCCGCCCCATTGCCAACCCTATTTAATATACCCAAACAAAATTATAATTCCTCTTTCTTTTTCCTCTTCTACCCATAATTTAAATTTCGGTCAATCCTTGTAAATAAACTGTTGTCGAAAATTGTAAATTTAAAAAAAAATATCGACATAATCGATCTAAAAAATAATTACTCAGATATTTTACATGTTTGACACTATTATTAATAAAAAATGATCACTTTTATATTATTTTAATATTTTTTAAACATGTTTACTAGTATAAAAAAATGTAGCCCCTAAAAAAGAATTGATAAAGAAAATATAATTAATAGTTTAATTTGTTAATTTCACTAATTTTACATCATATTAAACTAAACAAAATAAATAAATAAAATATTTGTTGTTCAATAATTTAAGTATATATTTTTTAAATTATCAATACTGGAGTACAATATATTTTTTCATAGTTATACATCATTATTTCTAATATATATATATATATATTAAAACTATATAGTATAGGTTAATGTTTTTTATCATTAAAATTTTATTTTACCCACTAACCTAACCTTAAGTTCTGGGGAGTATTGGTCTTGGTGCAATTTGTTCTTTAGGTCATTAATATTGCTAATTGTTTGTTTCTATATTAATATAAACAGAATTTGTGTATGATGATCGAGTGATTCGGATGTTTTTAAAGACAGTGCTAGTGCTGTCAGTGCATTCTTTGTTTTTCTCATTGTTCTTTTTTTAAAGAAGTTTTTCTTTTTTTTTTTTTTTTTTTTAGGATATATCAGGAGTATACAAAATTAACAGAAACACATCTCCCTAATATATCTAGGAATATCATTTTCAAACCAATCAAGAGGTGTTGAAAGATTCCAAAATTGCTGAGCCATTGTATGTGCAGTTTGATTCTCCATTCTTGAGATAACATCGCAATCCCAAATGAACAGAAATTTCAAGAGCCTTCTAATCATTATCACCAACTCATTCTCCATAGCTTCAAAAGACAACGAAGCATTAATAGCTTCGACCGAATTAGCAGAATCCATACGAATACCAGATACTGATATTTTATGCTTAATACAGCTTTCCAGCCCTTTATGAGCCGCCAATAATTCTGTTGCAACAACCGAACCCGGATTAAGAATCCGTTCCCCTCCCGCCAACAAAACCAAACCATTAGAATTATGAACAACAAAACCGACTGCAAAATAACCTTTCTCCAAATTAAACGCAGCATCCGTAAAAAGATAAAATTTACCTTCTACACAGCTTCCATAATCCTTATCCTTTCCAATCTCACCTCTCTTATCCAAGGAAAGAAAACCAAGTGCTTGAAAATCATTCGTGTAATCAATTGCCCATTGGACCCTAAAAACCTTTAAAGATTTATTAGAGAACTTATCAAATTCATTCGAATGCAACCAACTACACCTCTCTCTCCAAATAGCCCAAGCAACAGTCAACACCAAAGATACGAAATTCGTGTCAAAACGTTCCGATATAGCATGAAAAAACTGAGAAATCGTACCTTTTGTCAGCCTCTTTAACTGTTTCCATAACCCTTGCTCTTTCCAAACTACTTTAGCATAAACACAGTGAAACAGAACGTGAAAGGTATCAGCATAAAAAGCCCCACAACAAAGACACGAGGGAGAAGTTGGGACATGATGACGTACCAAATTACCTTCCGTAGCCACCGATTCATTCAATATTTTCCACCCAAAAATTCGAATCTTTGGCGGAACCTTTAGTTTCCATAAAAAACTCCATAGCTTCTTACCATAATCTTTTCCAGATGAACTTGCCTTGGTTTCGAAATGAATCTTCAAAGAGTCATGAGAAAGAAGACGATAACCCGATGCCACCGAGTAATTTCCTGAAGCATCTTCTGGCCAAAATTGTTGATCAACTTGATGACCACCTATCAAAGGTGTTGCTAAAATGGCCTCCGCCTCATTTGGCCAAAAGGCCTGTCGAACCAGATCCACATTCCATTCAAAATTTGAATCCAAAAAACGATCCACCTTAGAGGCACTAGCAATCCTAGAATGAACCATGCCATCTCCATAACCACCGATCCATCTATCCTTAAAAATATGCACATTCTGACCATTACCAATCCGCCATCTAGTACCTTTTTCCACCAGGTCTCTACTCCAGACCATAGATCGCCACACAAAAGAAGGATTGGAGCCTAAATCAGCATTCAAAATAGAATCCTGTCGAAAAAATCTGGCTTTAAAAATTTTACTAACAAGGGACTCCGGACGAAGAAAAATCCGCCAAACCTGTTTAGCAAGGAGAGCCTTATTAAAATGCACCAAATTTCGAAAATTCAGGCCACCATCTTCTCGAGTTTTGCACATATCACTCCATTTCTTCCAATGCAACTTCTTATGTTCATTTGTAGAGCCCCACCAGAAATTAGCTATCAAACCTTCCAACTCCCTACATGTCGAAATTGGAACCCTAAAACATGACATAGCATAACATGGGATTGCCTACAATATCGATTTAATCAACACTTCTTTTCCTCCTTCCGAAATTTTTTTGTGGCTCTAAGAGTTGATTCTCTGCCTCATTCTGTCCACCAGATATCCAAATTGGTGCCTTTTAGCTCTAAGTGAGAATGTAGGCAACCCCAAATAGACATCATGACCATTCGTCGCACGAACTCCTAACAAACACTTAACCTTTTGACGATTATTCGCTCTTGTATTCGGACTAAAGGTAATGGCCGATTTCTCAAAGTTTATCATTTGGCCTGAAGCAGCTTCGTATGTGATAAGGCACTCCTTTAAAACCATGCAATCACTTTGATTAGCTTTCAAGAATATCAAACTATCATCCGCAAAAAAAAAGTGAGATATCGCCGGAGCATTTCTCGCAATTTTAACACCATTAAAACATTTTTGTTCCATCCTTGCATGAATAAGGGATGAAAGCCCTTGAGCACAAATCACAAATAAAAACGGAGATAGTGGATCACCTTGCCGAAGCCCTCTGCATGGTTTAAAAGTATCAGTGATCGACCCATTGATACAAATGTTATAAGAGACTGATGAAATGCATTTGTAGATGAGCTGAATCCATCTTCTAGAAAAACCAATCTTCTTCAGAACTTGTAAAAGAAAAGGTCATTCTACTCGATCATAAGCTTTACTCATATCTAACTTTAAAGCAGCATACCCTTCGCTACTTTTCGATGAACGAACCCAATGTAAGCATTCAAATGCAATTAAAACATTGTCCGATATAAGCCGACCAGGGACAAAGGCACTTTGAGAAGAATCAATGATGTCATTCATAACCAACTTAAGTCTATTTGTAATAACCCTTGAAAGAATTCGGTAACTGACATTACATAGACTGATAGGCCGAAATTGTAGAACATTAACCGGATTTTTCACCTTTGGAATAAGAACAATCGTGGTATTATTCCAGGAATCCAAAGACTTCTCAGAATTCAAATGCACCAAAATCTGCTCCGCCACTTCATCACCAACCGTAGTCCAATTTTCTTGATAAAAAGAAGTCGGAAATCCATCAGGCCCAGCTGCCTTCCACGGATTTAAATCCTTAAGAGCTTTATTCACTTCCTCCCTAGTAAAAGGAGCATCAAGAAAGCTAACCTGATCATCCGGTAATTGTTGGCGCATTTCTTGTGTAACATTAGTAAGCATTTCAATACTAGGGTTACTAGTCTTAAAAATGTCTTGAAAGTACCGAACGAAAACCTCCTTAATTCCAACCTCATTGTATATCCAATCTCCATCTACATTCTGAATCTTAGAAATACGATTGGTATACTTCCTTTGAGTCGCTCTATTGTAAAAAAAAACGAGTATTTCGATCCCCTTCCCGAATCCAAGAAACCCTAGACCGCTGCTTCCAATACCATTCCTCTTGAGAATACAAATTCTCCAGTTCCTTCTCACATTCCTTCACATGCTGAATATTTGGAATATTGTACTCATTATCCAACTCCTGATTGATTTGATTTTGAAGAAGTCCAATTTTATTCTTCAAAGAACCCCCCTTCGTGGCTGCCCAAAGTTTAACCGAATCCCCACATTTTTTTTAGGGTTAATTGCAAAAAAAATCACAACCTTTAGTTCAGTTGCAATTTAAGCTAAACCTTTGAAATATTGCAATTTAAATCACCAACTTTAACATTTTTTGCAAATTAAACTTCGGGCAGCACCCCTTCTGCCCAAATCCGACGTGGCAATTATGTGGTTTTCTATGAATAAAACGATGTCGTTTAATCAAAATATTTTAAAAAAATAACTTAACGAAGTCGCTAATTAATGTTAAGGGACGCATCGCTCATAATTATAAAAAAAAAAAAAAAAAAAACTTAATAAATGCATTCTACAATCTGAGAGTTACATTTTGAGCATAAAAAAAAATAAAAAATCTGAGAGTTACATATGCATTGTTCATTTGGATTTTTAAACATCATTAGCAAAAATAAGCAACAAATAAATATCCTTCTCCATCAACGAGCTCTATGGTTAATTATCATAAATTGAACATTTTTTTTCTTTTCAGAATTACCGAGACAGGAGTTCACAGAGAAATTGAGCAGGTCTCTCACCTTCAGAACCTTCTAGCTGGGTTCTCATCAAATGGATGAGTTCTGCCGATTATTGAGAGTTAATTTTTGACAGGTTTCCTCCCTAGGGTTCAATTTGGGGAAAATGAAAATGAGGCCATTTTTTAAATGGGGGAAATGAAATCGGGGTTGTAACAGAAAGTATCAGTGTTGGAGATCACCATTTATACGATCTTCTGAGTATTGATGAAGAAATTGCGTGGAAGAAGAGATAAGAATGGGAAGAACCCGTCTGAAATTAAGAGGAAGAATGAATGGCTGAATGAGTTGGGTTGAATGGATCCATGTTTTAGGATTTATAATTATTTATTTATTTTAATTGATTTTATTTTTAAAATTCGGACAGGCATTACATTTAATTAGTGACTTTATTAATTTTTTTTTTATTATTTTGGTTAAAACGAAGTCGTTTTATTTATAGAAAACCACAAAGGATTGCCACGTCAGATTCGGGCAGAAGGGGTGCTGCTCGAAGTTTAATTTGCAAAAAATGTTAAAGTTGGTGATTTAAATTGCTATATTTCAAAGATTTAGCTTAAATTGCAATTGAATCAAAAGTTGTGATTTTTTTTGCAATTAACCCTTTTTTTAAAGAAACGGCTAAATCAGATTGTTGCCCCTTCCTAATCCACACTTTGTCAATCATTTGCTTGAATCCAGGTTCTTTAAACCAATGATTCTCAAATCGAAAACCACCTCGTGGTTTAGGATGCACATAAGCAGCTTCCAAATTACATGATAAAAGAATAGGTCGATGATCTGAACCCATGAAATCAAGAACCTTAATATCATAGGAAAGAAAAGAATTCATCCATTCATTAGTAGCAACAAATCGATCCAACTTTTCTTGAATAAAATCAGTTCCAACCCTCCTATTCATCCATGTAAATTTTGGTCCCTTAGCCTTCAAATTAATCAAACCATTAAGATTGAGAACATTCTGAAACTTTAATAATCTGGATAGGGGCTTTTTAACACCACCCTTTTTCTCATTATGAAACAAAGTCTCATTGAAGTCCCCTCCCACTAACCATGCTTGATTTCTAAATTTATAATAAGAACCAAGACGCTTAAGCAATTCCTATGAAAACTGCCTTGCTTCCAAATTTGGACATCCATGGAAACCCGTAAACCTCCATTGAAAATTATTTGAAGAAATCAAGCAATCAATGTGTGCACAAGAGTAAGATACAATATCAATTGCAATATCTTTCCAAAACAACAACAATCCACCAGAACGACCCTTTGCATTAACAGAAAAACAGTAACCAAAACAAAGCTTAGATTTCAGAAAATCGGCTCGAGCCGAAGAACATTTAGATTCAGAAACAAACAACACATTTGGACGGAAATTAAAAACTAGTCTACTAATCTTATTGAATGCCCGAGTACCACGGACCCCTCGAGCATTCCAGCAGATGATAATCATTCCCCAGGGCGGGGCTGATTCACTTCAGCCTCCGCCAAATCCCTAATCACAAGAGGTGCTCCATACATCTCGATCATGCTTCTTGCTCGCTTAAAAGTGCTGCCCACATCTCTCACAAACTCTCCCTCAGACCAGCCTTTTCCATCCCAAAATTCCATAACAGCCCCCGAAACCTCTTGCCTTGGCCTTTTCTTATAGGGTGCAACAACGCTATTGGCCGAGTTCGCATGCCCCATGACTTCTTTATCCTAAAACAAAATCTCAACATCTGGAACATTCTCATTATCAGTTCCTTTCTCATACACCGGAAGAAAAGGACTCTCCCCCTCATGAATGATCTCAACAAAAGAAGTATATTTAGTAGAACTGAGATCTTTCCCCACAAAGTGAATCACCCTATAGTCACGCCCATTCTCCACTCTATGCAAAGGTTCTTTTAGAAAGCAATGTTGAAAGCCCGGAGGGACAGTGAATGAAAGAGGAGCTAAGTACATACCTGACCGTGGATCAAAACGACCCTGCGTATTAGACATAGGGTTTCCCCCTTCACCATCGATTCGATCTTTGTCCAGCATAAGCTCATCAAAACGATTCACAGCCTGCCTATTCTGGGGGCCAATCACCAACCTAGTTTCCACCTCTTCAGTCTCTACCATTACAGCTTTCCCTTTCAGAGCCCTTCTTTCTTCCGCATCTCTTTGAATCTGCACTTGATCTTCTTCTCCCCCCCCCCTCCTATTTTAAGAAGCTGAAAGAACTCATTCAAAACATCAACATTCGGACTCTTCTTCTTATCCGCCTGAAGCCACAGAGGGAAAAACCGATGACTTTTGCACCATGCATCACTTCTGCCATAGGCAATGGAACAATCTCTCTCCGAATGGTCCATCATGCCACACAGAACACAGAAACCAGACAAACGTTCATACCTGAAAATCGCGGTCACAGGTTCATCTTCCACCGTAATGTAGAAAAAATGAACAAGAGGCTTTGAAACGTCTAACAAAACCCTGATGCGTAAACATTCCCCCCACGCCTCTTCACCTTCTTTTGCATCTACCTCCATCACGTCTCCAACGATGCTCCCAATTTTGAGGCCCAAAATTTTGCTCATAGCAAAAATCTGAAGGCCATGGACCTGAATCCAAAAAGGCACAAAAGTTAAATTAAGTTTGGATAGTCTTTCCCCACCATGCATCCGCTGCAAAACGATCAGTGACTTGCGCACATTCCAAGGCTGCTGCTCAAGAACCTCCGTCACTTTAGCAGCAGAGTCAAGAGTGATGAGAAACAGCCCTTCACCCACACTCAAAATTTTCAGAGGATTACGCATGCGCCAGGCCCTCTCCAAGATTTCCTTCAGTTCAGCGATACTGATTAAGCGGCGTGCAACAAATCGCATGGCCACCGTATTCTTTGGAATAGCTAGTTCATTTTTTTGGGCTACAATGTGTGTAGTTTCTTTATCAGAAATTCGGAAATTCTCCATTCTCTCATTGAGTGATTCCGCCATGGCTAACATAAAAGAAAGGAAGGAAAACAAGAGAGGCTTGCTGAGGAAGGGTGTGAGAGAAGTGAATCCTTCCACCCAATATATAAAGAGAGAATTTGAGGGAAACGGTGGTAATAATAAAACCACTACCTTGAAACCATCAAAATACACCCAAACCGCCATCTGGGAAGGAAAAAAACCCCCGAAAAAAATTCGCCCAATCCCCTTCCCCCTTTTCAAATGATATCTCCCAGAAATCGCATAATGACACCAGCCTTTCCCCAATCCATTCGCGAGTAGGATACACAACCTGAAAACGATTCGTCTTCCCATAATACAAATGATTAGCAAACTTCCCCTGCCCAATACAAAGAAATTCAAACGTATAAGAAAGATATTCACAATCACCAAGAAAATCAGAACAAAATCCCCCCAAATCCAAGACAGAAGTTGAAGCGGTGAAAGAAAAGTTTTCGCAAAAACTCCAGAAAATTAAGAAATTCTCTTCAAAGGATGAGAGAGAAAACTTGCGGCGAAAAAAATATTATAAGTAAGTAAGTTTTTCTCATATTTTAGTAAAGTATGATATATTCTTTTCTTTATGTCCTAGAATGTAAATCTACTACTAATTACTATTCATTTTTCTTTAGAATGTAAATATAAAATACGTTTTCTTTGATCTATCAACCCTTTTGTTACTTGTTAGGTAGTATCAACTGAACTGCCCAGTAGTATCAATTGAACTACCCAATTTTGAAAGCCTATAATATCCAAATATGTTCTAAATTACATTCATTATTTCTTAATTTGAACTAACTCCTCAAACATTTTAAACTTACACCATTATTTTGCTATTCAAAAGACTTGCATTCCCTCTATTTTATCACCTTTAATACTAATAAACAACTCTCGCATTAAATTACGCGCAAACCGTAAATGTTGAAACAAATTTAAAACGGGGGAGTATTTTTAGTTTTTCAGGAAAAAAACTACATCTTTCAAACATTTCAAAATTACACCACGTGTCATTACTTTATTACCCACAATATTTTATTACTATACTTTGATACTCAAAAGACTTTCATACTACTCACTACGCGCGAACAGTAAGTGTTGAAACAAACTGATGCAAACGCATACAAACGAGATCCGAGTTGAAGGCTACAATGGGCTAGCAGCTGGCGAAAGCCCATAATCAATTTTAGTACATTTATTTTGACTTTCAATTTTTTTTTTAATCTGAAAAGTGTAAGTTACTATATTGAAAAGTGCAACACAATTTTTAATGAAAAGTGTAAGTCATTATAACTAAAAAGTACAACACAATATTTAGTAAAAAGTACAAGTCAGTATAATTGAAAAGTGCGGCACAATATTAATGAAAAAGTATAAGGTATATTAATGAAAAGTGTAAGATATTATAACTGAAAGTGCAACACAATATTATTAAAAAGTGCAAGTTTATTAGTCGAGGGTGGCTAGTTAAGGGTAATCCAAAGCGAGTTCAAGTGCAGCTTAGTTCAATTAGGATAAAATTCATAAATGACAGCCAGGTTATTAGGAAGATTAGGAGGATTGCAAATAAGCCTACACTTAAATGTGTCAACGAATAGTACGATCCTGACTGCTTGCTCTCTTAGAACATATGACTTGCATCCTCAAAAGCATCACGCCGGCCTTTTCGGGGTGTCTCTTAAGTAAGACAGCATTGAAAGCATTCGCTGTAAAGTCCCCTTTTCTAATTGAGATGATTTTGGGACGCCAGGCTTTGTGGAAGTAGTAGTTACATTGCTCTCCTCTTTTATGTTTATGGTAATGAGATAAATCTACGCGCTTACGCTAAAGTGACTGAGAGTGGGACCGCTAACCTTATAACTTAAAAGTATTGTAAATGGTAAAACACTACAATTGAAAAGTGCAGCACCGTATAACTAAAATGTGCAATATAACATTACCAAAAAATGTAAGTCAATATAGCTATCTTTTCAGTCTCGGGTTCTTTTCTTGTGCATAGGGGTGAAAATGGGCCAGGCCTTGGTAGGCTTTAAGAAAAAAAGTCTAACCTGTTACATATTTCTTAGGCCCGAGCCTGGCCCATGGCCTGTCATAAACTTTTTTTAAAGGCTCAAGCCTGGCCTTTTTAATAAATAGGCCTGACCCGGAAGCCTTTTAAAGGCCTGTTAATCTTATTAGCGTATTTTTTAAAAAAATCTACAACAGTATTATCATCAAATTATAAAAATTAACTTTTTAAATCTCAAAATGAAGAAATGGAAGTAATAGAATGTTCCAAAAAAAATGTTCAACTATTTTTTCAACTATTATAAAGAAAAATATAAGTAGTGTTACTAAATTTTCTTATTTATTTATTTGAAAATCACATACTCCATTATATAATTATATACTTATACTCCCTCCGTCAAATTTCATTATTCCCACTTTCCTTTTTTAGTTGTCCAATTTTATTATGTCAATACCATTTTTGGAAACTACTATTCATACTACTTTATCTCCATCCTCCTACCATCACTTATTTATCCACTTTGGCATTCACTTTATTCATAAACAATTATTTATTTATAAATGGACCCCACAATACCCTATCATACCCTCAATTTATCTACTTTATGAATAAACTAATCAATATTCATTAAAACTCGTGCCCGAAAAAGTGGCATAATAAAATTGGACGGAGGGAGTAATATATAACTTCGCATATATATATATATATATATATATATATATATATATATGCGAAGTTATATAGGCCGGCCTGTTGGGCTTAAAAGGCTTACGAAAAAGTTTGAGCCCGGCCTATTTAGCTAAATAGGCTTCTAAAAAAGCTTGAGTCCGGCTTGTTTATTAAACGAGCCGAGCTTTAATAGGCCGAGCCGTAGGCCCCTGTCGGGTAGCATGGCTCATTCCCACCCCTACTTGTGCATGGCGTTCCCCAAAGATCTTTCTTCAATTCCGAATTCACCAAGGGACATCTTTCTTAAATTCCGAATTCACCGAGGACCTCTTTTTAGTCCCGGGACTCTTTTAAGCCTCTGACCTTTCATAAATTTTTACATTAAAATATTTACTCAAATTGAAGTCATATCATATTACACATAAATAAATTATTCACATAAAATCGTCAATAAAGGCAAAGAAACCACACTTTAAACAAATGTCTTAAATGCAAATGATTGCAATTGAAAATGACTTTAACCATGGTCACCTAAAGTAATTAAATAATTTTTTTAGAATTATTATAATATTAGTAATTATTTAATATCGTTATTATGATTAATAATATTATAATGAAAAATCAATATGGACGTACTAATTTAAATAAAAGAAAACCAATTTTCATAGTAAATGTTTGGACTAAAATATCGAGACGGACCTACGTTATGCCCGGAGCAGTGGGCTCCCCACTAATTTTAAAATTTTACTAGGAGTATTTTAGTAATTTCACACATATATAATTAATTTTTTATTTCATATTTATTTTTACACTTTTTTATTGAAACATTTTAAAATTATTGAAAAACTCTGAGTAATATAGAAATAACTCAAAAAATTAATGCCCTTACAATATTATTTTATTTTTAAAATTGACACTAATTTAATTTTGGGTTCATATTTTATTCTACATCTCACTAAAAATCCCCTTTACACATCACCAAATCACTCCAAATATTTTTCCTTTATTTGATCTTACACTCTACTAAATTCAATTTTCTTAAAAAGTGAGCCGGTTAAGATAGGCAAGTCATCACAAAATTGAGGGAGTATGAACTTCTATCAAAACATAACGAAATCAACTTGTTCCATCAATTTAATTTAATGGAATGAGATGTATGGACAATTTTATCATAATTTTTTTTAATGAGTACAATTAATACTCCGACATACTCCCTTCCATCAATTTAATTTAATGGAATGAGATGTATGGACAATTTTATCATAATTTTTTTTAATGAGTACAATTAATACTCCGACATACTCCCTCCATCCTGAGATTCCAATGAGGGGTATTTTAGGTGATTTGGTAAGGTGTAAAATGGATTTGGTGAGGTGTAAATTAAAATGTACTTA
Source organism: Galeopsis tetrahit (assembly GCA_963675135.1). Taxonomy (NCBI): domain Eukaryota; kingdom Viridiplantae; phylum Streptophyta; class Magnoliopsida; order Lamiales; family Lamiaceae; genus Galeopsis; species Galeopsis tetrahit. The sequence continues at coordinate 32,850,688 of OY776119.1, read as the reverse complement.
AAACATAAGTGACAATTTTAAAAATAAAATGATGTTGAAAGTGTATTAATTTTGTGGGGTATTTTCATATTAAAAGTGTGCAAGTAATTTTGGGACGTTCCAATAAAAAAAGTGTGCAAATAATCACGGGACAGAGAAAGTATTATTTTACTGGTTCCGCCACTGTGTATTGCCATTTGGTTTCTATGCGTCATTTGAAGAAAAAAACATAAGAGAGAGAATAAGGTCTTATATAGCAAGAAGAAACCTAAAGCCATATGAATACAAGTCATTCAAGAGGCCGGAGCCCCATTAAAAACCTTGTCGAGTAAACCCTCCTTAGGGATAAACCTCGATCAAGGAAAAGGGATGCTCCTCTATGGGAATTAAGTGAATCTGTAGTGGTCCGAGTTTATATCTTTGGCTAGAAGAGGCAATATTGCTGTTGGAGGTGTGTTCCACCAGTTATATGAATCTGTGGCATTGCTTGCTAACCTGTCCGTGACGGCATTCCCTTCTCTGTATATGTGTGATACTCTGATGCGCATGTGGTGTTTCAGCTTGCAAACTTGCTGCCATAGTGCGATGGCTTTCCATGGTACCGGCTGGTTTGCTGAGTTGTTGTTAAGCATGTGTACTACGTAAGTGGAGTCGCTTTCTAGCCAGATATTCATCCAATTCCTCTGGCTTGCAAGTTTAATTGCATGAAGAGCTGCAATCAGTTCTGCCTCAAATGCGAAGGCAATGTCCAGCCGAATTGTGAATCCGCCCAAAAACGTGCCATTTTCGTCTCTGTAAACTCCAGCCCCTGCTGATATACCTGGAGCCCCGGCTGACGACCCGTCCGTGTTGATTTTGATCTCATATGGCCTTGGTTTTTCCCAACGGACAGTAATAACTTTCGGCGCCCTGTTTAGTGAGCATTGGAGTCCGAATTCCTTTACTATCTGTAAGTCAGCTTGGCTGTTGTGCATGTGACCCATGTGATAGTTTCTGGCCTCGTGTATGTGGGCCCAGATGGTGGTGCGGATTGACTCGGGTGAGTGCACGATATTCTCAAAAATGACTGTGTTTCTCGCATTCCATACTTGCCAAACCAAAGTGATAAGCGCAAGCCTCCAAATCGTGTTGATTTGAGGACTGAAATTGACAGATATCGCACGTGCTAGCCAGCCTGAGAAGCCAGTATCCAGCTTGATGTTAACCTGGAATAAGTCCATGATTCTGACAAAAGAGTGTTTGAAATGTTTGCACTCCGCGAATATGTGGTCATGCGTCTCTTCCGCGGCCATACAGAGGCTGCATCTGCTAGGACCCGACATGCCGAAGCGTTTCAAACGATCCCATGTCAGCAGCTTCCCATGGATTGCTCGCCATATTGTTGTAGATCTGCGAGGAGGAATACATGTATCCCATATCCATTTTGCCCAAGTTGGTTCTGGGTAGTGTATTCGTATTTCCTCGTAGGCGGATTTTGCCGTGATGTTACCATTGGTGGTAAGCGGCCATATTCGAACATCCGGACCGATTGTGCAGTTGTAGTCTTTTATGTCCTTTACGATATCAGGGTATCGACGTATGAATGTTCCATCCAGTTGCCACACTTCATCTCTTATGTAGTCAGCTATAGTGTAGGTGTAGCTATGTCTGATTGCGTCTGGCATGTTTATTTTATCCGCAATCTTGTAGCCTAACCAATTGTCCAACCAAAAATTGATCTTTGAAGGCGACCCAGCCACCCATCGTGACTCCGTTTGAATATACAGCATGTGTTGGCGTAGACCCCTCCATATAGAGGAGTATATGTGCGTTGTGCGGATTATGCCGTCTTTTATAAAGCGTTGTCTTAGAAATTCCAGTGGAGCTTCCTTTCCTGTGGTTATGTTCCAAGCAAGTTTTCTCAAATATGCTGCATTTGCACATTTGATCGAACGCACACCCAGTCCGCCTTCTGTCTTTGTGGCAATTGTCTGTTTCCATGAGACCGTACCCATCCCTTTTTTGTCCACGTTACCCGTCCAGATGAAATTTCTCATGGATTGCTCGATCTTTTTTAGGCTTGCGGCTGGCCATTTATATATCATCATAGTGTGCACCATTGAAGAGGTTATGACATGATTGACGAGGCACACTCTTCCTGCCATCGAGAGCGACGTACCCTTCCATATGGCGAATCTGGCCAATATTCTGTCCTGTAGTTGCTTGAGGTGGGCAGATTTTGGGACGCCTTTGAATATGGGAGCGCCCAGATATGTGAAAGGTAAGTGTCCTTGCTTCATTCCCAGCTTGTGTCTAACATGATTTTTGTTCAGCTGAGAAACATGTGCCCCAAAGCATGCATTGGACTTCTGTGGGTTGAAAATTTGCCCTGACAAAACCCCATAAATTGATAGAGCATCCCTAATCGCTTTGGTTGAATTCTTGTTTGCCCGGCTGAAAATAAGAATATCGTCTGCATAAAGTAGGAATGTTGGACCCGTCAAACCCCTTTTAGTGTAGGCTGGGGTCAGGCTATTCACCGTCGTCAATTGGTTCAATATGAGAGCTAATACTTCCTCCGCAACACAGAAAAGAAGAGGGGATAAGGGGTCTCCTTGTCGGACACCTTGTGAGCAAGGGAAGTAGCCGTGATAGCTACCTACTATGATGATGGAAAGCCTTGCTGATTGGAGTATGCATTTGATAATATCCGTAAATTTATTGCAGAAACCCAACTGTCTCAATACCTCTAGCAAAAAATCCCATCGCACCGTGTCAAAGGCTTTACGGATATCTATTTTCAGCGCCATGTTTCCGTGCACCCGGGTCCTATCCAAACAGTTAATACCTTCCGTCGCCAGAGCGATACAGTGGTGGATGCTTCTATTTGGGATAAAGCCGAACTGGAAAGGGGATAGAATTTCTGTAAGTATAGGGCCCAGTCGAGTCGCCATAATTTTTTACAACCCTTTGAATAAGAAGTTCCCCAGGACTATTGGCCTGTAGTCTTCAATTTTGTTTGCTCCCGTATGTTTTGGGATCAGCGTCACCAAGAAGTTTGAATTCAGTCCATGTGGAAGGAAAGCAAATTTCACAAAGTATTGCGCCGCTCTTACAATGTCTGTTTCAATGACTGTCCATGAAGAAAAAAACATAAGCTTGACAAAAATTCTAATTTTTGGCTTATAAATAATACAGTAATAAACAAAATAGCCTTTAGATTAATGAAATAGTTTTGAGAATCCTTACCAGAAGACACGTTCCATCTGGGAAAGAAGCGCTATAACTTCAGGTTTTGGCATTTTAAAAGATATGGTTTTAATTTGAATTTAAAATTTTCTATTTTAACTAAAAAGTTGTGTCCAAACAAGTGGAGTTGATTTGAGTGGTATCAAATCCCTCCATCTAAATAGAGTCTTATGGAGTTGGCCAAGTATAGACTTGAGACTTAGGAGTATGCTCCTCTCTAGTGCTGTTATTCGAACCGAGCCTTAACGAGACTCGGCTCGGCTCGACTCGTTAAGGCTCGATAAGGCTCGACTCGTTTAGCTTAACGAGCCGAGCTCGAGCTCGTTAAATACTCGATTTACTAACGAGCCGGCTCGAGCTCGACTTGTTAGGCTCGATAATTAAATTTTTGTAAAAATTTCCATTAGGCTCGTTAGGCTCGGCTCGACTCGATAGGCTCGTTAAGCTCGTTAGACTCGTTAACGAGTCGAGCCGAGCTCAATTTTTAACTCGGTAATGTTATCGAGCCGAGCTCGGCTCGATAAGAGCTCGAGTCGAGCTCGAACCTCAAATACTCGGCTCGACTCGGCTCGAATAACAGCCCTACAGTCCTCTCTAGGTGTCAGTTTCAAACCCTTTAAAGTGCAAACAATTTCTATGGGACTATGTACATACAGAGCATAAAACTATGACTTTAAACGGGACCCCCATAAGTGGGCGGTGGAATTTATCCCCCGAAATGCTTTAAACAGGACCCCGCAAGTGGACGGTGGAATTGTCCCCCGAAAATAGTCTATCCTTGGATCGGATACCCGAAACTTAAAAAAAAAATGGAGCCTTATGATTCTAGGAGAAAAATCATATTTACTGTAAAAAAAAAATATACTCATATTGTAAAAATGACCAGTATAAAAAGATGAGGGAATATATTTTCAGTTGAGAGAAATCTGGAGTTTAATTATCCGCTTCAACGTTGAAAAGTATTCTTCTAATTTAAATTTTAAAAGATTCGAAGACTTAGAGATAATTTAGGGATACAGATTAATATGAGATTCTAATTAGTTGGCAACAAAATCACTCATGCCAAGTAATGCAAGGGAGGCCATCGAAAAGCTACTGATATATATAATTAAGTATTCGAGTTTAAAATTTTAGGAGTCTATTTTAAATATTTATATTGAGATAAATATAATATAACTTTAAAATACTTTAAATATATATAATTATATTATAAAATTTAAGGGTATTACACTATCAGATAATGAGAAAAGAAATATTGATTAGTCAAAACCATAATTGTTGGGAGGGAGGGAGTATTTTCAGGAGAAAAAATAGTAGAAAATTGGACAACATAGATGAAAGGGAGGCGTATCATACCACGCCATTGTAAACGAGCTTTGAATGGCATTGGGAATACACAACACAACTAACTTTGAGAGGAGGAGGGTATCAATATCAACAAAAAAAGACTTTCGGAAGGGCAGGAAATTTTACTAGGTAAAAAGTAGTATTTTTATGTCCATGCTGTGTCACTTAAAATACCCTCCCCTATACACCACGCCACATATAGAAGAAACACCAACGAGAGGAGAAAGCTAAAAGGGGTACATAAATTTTCATCAGTTGCCAAGAAAGATTTGCATCTCTCCATATTAAATTAAGGAAAAATAAATTTCAACACTGTAAAAGCCCTCCTGCTAAGGAGAGAGAGAATGATCTAATACTGTAGTCTGTTCCACATCTCCCAACCAGAAAAAAGTCTAAGAAACCCTCACAATTCTTGGCTACTGCTGCTGCCCTTTCAGTTTACCAAATACAATTCAGGGCCTACTTACAAAGTGTTTGGATCTTCCTTCTCTGGATCAGCTTCTATCTTCATCGTTTCATGGGCCTCAACTTTCAAACCAGAAGGTGGTGGTTGTTCAGCAATTTGCACCTGGTCCTGCACAGCCTAATAACCAGGCATCAAATTCAAGTAGATATGAAAAATCATATTCTAACACATTATCACAAAGATGGGAATGATTTTTATTAGGACCATTAAACTTTAATTTTCGCAGATTTAGGCCAGCCAAATTATCCTGAAACACATGACAAATTAGCCCAAATTGGGGTGTTTTGGGCCAATTTGACCTCAATGTGCAAAAGTTAAATATAATGGCCTAAACCGCAAACATAATGTCCTACAAAGATAGATATAAATCGGTGTGTTTTCTTTTCTTACATTTAGAAGATCAGTCATCCTTCCAGGTCCATAGTTGAAGAAAGGTTTTACCATAGAAGCACTTTGCAAAGACTCGGATGAAATAGTTGCAGTTTCTGGTTTCGAGACGATGCCTGAATCTTCTGCTGAAGATTTTGATGCTTCCTTACCACTATCAGTTTGGGTCTCAGATGTGTCTGAAGAGCCCGGGTTGTCAAATTCAGTCAACCCCATCAGATTTGTCTCTCCTTGCATAAAGGAGGGCTCATTCTCATTCTGCATAGTTCCCTGAGGAACTTGATTACTCGTATGGGGTTTTGAACCAAGAAATATTTGGCTAACTGGAACAGAACGATCTGGGGGCAACATAGATAAAGGCTCGACCATATGAACGTCTTTATCACCACCAAAAGCCATCATATGAGCAGCCGGGGATGAGTTGGAAGTTGCATTCGGAGAATTGAGGGGTTGAAGCACAACAGGAACCACAGTGCCTCTCGCACCCACTGGGGGAACCGAGGGAGCCATTTGGGGTGAACCATATTTGCGTTTCGCAGGCACCACGGTGAGTTTCTGCCTACGAGACGAGCCTTGATTTCCAGCAGGGAAATGGATGTCATTTCTTGGAATCATCTGAAGATGAGGGGCGACATCATTTTCAGCTGTGACAGGAACACATTGCCCCGGTTTGAACACAATGCCTCTCAAACTTGTGGTGGAATTCCCGATTCGAACTGTGAGCAAATAACCGGCATCAAATGTGGCCTCAACAACACCAGTTACAGCCTGGCCCACCATACTTTCAACCCCATCTGTTCTATCAACTCTCGGGACCCCATCTGTTCTATCAACTCTCGCGGAAGGTTCTTTCACTCCTTCAAAACCAGGTGGCACACCAGCAGCCTGCGTTTGCTTTAGGATTGAATTTTTACGAGGACGCCCACGCCCACGCTTCATTGGTTGGATAGAGAGGCCACCGGAGCTCTCGCCTTGACTATATTGATTCATCTTAAGAAATTACGGTAAACGCTGCTTGACCTTGGCTCCTGGAAAAACAGAACCCATTGAACTATATATAATATGTGATATAAAAAATTAAAAGAATCAGCAAACCTGCATTCTTCTATAAGTGATTCTGAAACCAATGGGGTGTTAATGTTTTGAAAAGCTAAAGATATAATAACTTGAATTTATGGCAAGGTCCCATGGGAACAAAGATAATCAAAGTAACGCCACTGAGAGAGCGGAATTAATTCACGCTTATATTGCGTCGAGGACCCAAAGAAGCACAACAAAAGAGCAGAGATTTTGTTTTTGACACTAGGAAAGGCAAATTTGTATCAAGTTGATTCATATTTAAAGCGTACTTCAGGAGAAAATTAGTTCTAGTCCATCAACAGTCGATTTTTAAAAAAAAGTAATCATAACTAAAATCTTCAAATAAGTTCTTGGTTATATATGGTGGAGAGCAAGCAGCCCCTTAAACTCTTGTTGGATTCAATTGAGCCCTTAAACTATTAAAAGCATTTCAAACAAGCCCTTTTGTTAAACTTAGTAACGATGTGTTTACCGTTTATTTCCTGTACAAAACTACCATTCTTAAAACTGAAAATAGAAGAAAAATATCAAAAACACTGTGAATCAACATCTATAATTTCTGTAACAGAAAGTAAAAAAAATTATATAGAAGTAGCGAGGATGGACTATGAATGTTTGTGTTTGCGACGAAGGCAGATTGGCAGCAGTGGTTGTTGAAAATACGAGGAAGGAAACTGGATTTGAGAAATATTGAGTTTTGTTTTGTTGGCTATTTCAGACGGATCTTTGAGGGTAGAAGAAAGGAAATTGGGGGTTGAATTTAATTGTCTTCCTCTCTAGTTTTATGCCCAAGCTTTGCAAATAGGATTTCGAAACAAAGAATTGAAGATTAATGGTGTAGAGAAATTGAAATAGTAATTCAGAGAGACTGATTTTAACCGTATGAGAAATGGGTGCAAACACTACTGTCACCTGAACCGTTTATTTCTTGTGCAAATATATCCACCACCTTTGCTTGATTTTGGAATCTCCAAATTCAGAAATGGAAGAAATAGGTCTTCTGTTCTGGGGAAGAAGATGACTGAATTTAACGGTTCATTAGTGGGATATAACAAAAGGGCTTAACACTTTTGATAGTTTGATGGTTTAGTTGAACATTATCCCTAAAGTCAAGTTATTCTCGAGTGAGCTGAGTGAGGCAGCAATGTTTATAATGTGAAGTTAAGCAACTTAGTTCAATGTACTTTCTATCACATTACTAACTGAGTTTAAGTTAATTATGATGCTGGTTTGTATTAAATAATTTATGAGTTCTTGAATAAGTTTTGATCTACGCACATCTCCAAAAGCTTTTTAAAATTGGTATGTGTTGTAGTTCATCAATAGTCAAAAGAAGACTTTATAAACTAATCACAACTAAAAAATCTTCAAATAAGTTCTTGGTTATGGCTTGAACACAAATTTAGACGAGCAAGTCAACAAGCATTACTTATCACAAATTTGACAAAAAAAAAAACATTTATAACGTGAAATTAAGTAACTAGGTCGCATTAGTTTCTAGTAGTACATCTCACCAAGATAATTTTATAACTATCAACAAATGACTGAGAAATCAGTTTATTATGAAAACATCTAAAAAAAAAAAGAAAACACCAACAAGCTCATCTAGCAAAATACTGCACAGAATTATCCTCGTAAAAGCATAACCAGAGTGAATAACAACCACTTAGCCATAATTCAAAAGCACATAGTCAAATACTATAAGATTCACAAGAAATCAAATTAAAGGAAAATAACCTAGCGAAGAGCGCGAGCAGGGGCAGCGCCGGAGAAACGAAAACCGGCGGAGATTCAGTTCTTCGTTTTCACTTTCCCTTAAACCCTAGGCCAGGATTCCTGCTGTTTTCTTCGGTCTAAAGCATTGCACACACAAACAGGGCAAGGAAATCTGCAAAAAAAGGCAAGTTAGAAAAAAACTGCTCAGAAGTTATACATATATGCAACAACAATCAATAATTAGAGAAAAAACTCACAAAATCTCTGGATGCACACACACACACAGAAGAGGGAGAAAAGAAGATGTAAAGTAAAGTAAAGTAAAGAGGAGGGCAAGGATCGTTACTCTATAGCTTTGAGCAGTAGAGACAAGTTTATATTGAGAGATTTTGAAATTGTTCTGACTGCGACAAAAAACGTGGGTAACTCTATTTATAACCCCCAATTTTAGGGATGACAATGTTGCGGGTCGGGTCGGGTGGTTGATTACTTGGACTTGCCCCGTTCTAGCATTCTATGCTCCGAACCTGCCTCGTGGCCCGCACGGGTTTTCAATAGTCATTTCGTGCCTCGTCATGTGCGGGTCGAAGTTGATCCGCCCATACCATTTTCAATAGTGGAAAGAATGACGATTCATCTTTAAAAAAGAAAATATAAATTTACTTAAAATATGTATCTATCAGTGATATGAAGATTCTTTAATTTATGATTTCTTAATTTCCATATTTTAAAAATGGAAAAATGTACATACACATTAATATTTTTTTTCTTGAATGATTTTTTAAATTAATAGTACTATATATATAAGTGTGAGTGTTATCTTATAATCTCATATAGTTGTGTTAGTAAGCTGAGTTACATGTCAGTTGATTGGGTATTAGCTGATAGGATCAGACAAGATGATATGAGTTGAAGGTTTTCAGTTAGTTAAGATGGAGTCGCTTAGAGTTAGCTAAGTTGGTCAGATTAGAAGGATTGGATCAGCAGGGTTAATGTCTATCAACGGAGTTAGTCTTTTGACCAAGATTAGAGGAGTTGTATCAAATGGGGTGAGTCATATGATTTCTGAAAAAGTCTTTTGAAGGAGACGTTACAAGCAGTTACAACTAACAAGGGGATTAATTGTCATTCGATTGAGTTGTGGGGTCACGAGTGAAGTGAAGAAAAGTTCTCATTTCGAGTGATTGAGTGTGTAAACATTCTTGATCAATCAAAGTTGAAGTCGTCTGGTCCAGTGGATGTAGATCACATTGACCGAACCACTTAAATCTCTTGTGTGATGTTTTACTTGTTGATTGTTTTAAGATCTACTACCTTAGTTGTTGCGTTATCATCACTTATGTTTTCTACGTGGGCTTGAAACTTAATAACAAGTGGATTACTCGACAATAAGTATATATAACAGTACAGGGTGAAGATATGTGAGACTTAATGAAATCCAGACCTAGTTTATTTACATACGAAGGGATCTGGTTCAACCCATTTTCAATATGAACGGGTCTGTCCTTACCCAAATCTTTCGAGACGGTGCCAATACCTACTCATCGGGTCAATACTATCATCCATATCCAATTTATTTATGGTTATTTCCTAATTCAAAATTATTAAATAACATGTATTTACTTAGTGGGTACTGGGTAGGTAATTGATTTTATTTTATTTTTCTCAACATAAATTTTAGAATTAAGTCATTCATTATCCTAAAGATTTTACTTTCGTTTAAAATATACTTATATATTTTTTGAATATTTTATTTTTCATTTCTTAAGAAATAAATAAACTCAGGATCTAATACCATTTCAACTAAAGTGGTGAATTTAGAAGACATGAAAGATTGAAAGACCTAAAGATTAGAAGACCCAACATATGACCCGCGTACAGTATTAACAAAACAAGTTGTCAATTTAAGTACGATTAATATCACTAATAGGAAAAAAAAACTATTATGGAGAGCGGAGACGTAATGCATACCGTGGTCTTGGAACAACACACATAAACATTATCTTAGTGATAAACGGTTCAAAGATCGACTAATTCGAGGGACCAATTCCATCGTCTACATGCGGAGCTCTAGTTAAAGAGAGCATGGATTGAACCCTTATGGATTGTTTGCACCTTATAAGTTTCGAACCTAACCTAAAGATGAGCACGTGACTTTTAAGTTCTAAGTTACACCACTAGAACAACTCATTTGGGGTTGGTTTAAGTGTAAACTCATTTGAAATGAATCTTGAATCATTATAGAGTATTTAAGAGTGCTTTGAGCCTATGATAAGACTTTTTAAAGGATTTTAGAGGGAAATTTGGTTCATTAACAAGTTGTTATGAAGTAATGCAAATTGGATATTATCTTAGCTGATTCTAATGCACGGTAGAAGAAGAGTTGTATTGTTTGGAAGTCATCTGGTTCTGGATCTGATCAGCTGAGGGAGTTTGGCCATCTCAGCTAATAGGTTATGTCATCTGATCTGGAGTCATCTCGTCTGATAGTTCTAGGAGAACTCTTTTGAGTTTGTCTTCTGATCTTATCAGCTGAGATAAGTCGTCGGTTTCAGTTAGTTTCAAGAGTTAGTTTCTAATCGGTTATTCTGTTTCATGACAGTTGGGGAATTAGTTATTAGCAATTCAGTAGGGCATTATTCATTTATAAATACACCATATCTTGTACTAGTTGGGTTGGTTGATTAGTTGAGTGAGTGAACAAGTTGTTTGAGTGATTAATACTAATAATCTGGAACATTTTACTCATACTAGTGAAAAAGAGCTTATATCCTCCATGGACGTAGATCATCTTGATCGAACCACGTAAATTTGTGTTTGTTCTTTTCTTTGATTCATTTGATTTCTTGTGAGTGACTTGAGTTTATCATTTGTATTGGTTTGTGTTGAGGCAAATCATAACAATCGGCGCCGTCTGCGGGAAGCGAAAGGTTCAGTTTGGTCAGCCCAAAGCGGACAATATCATACCAAGTGGAATACGGAGGGTCCTCCTCCTCCCGGAAACCCAACAAGTGGCAACGTCTGTGGGAAATCAAAGCCATGGTCCTGGACGAATGTGGTGTGGAGGAGTCCATGATGTCAAAATGTAAAAAAGACGGAACGACTAACCATTGGAGAAACGACAGAGTGAGTCTTTGTGGACTAGATAGAGCAGGTCGTTTGAGGGGATGTTCAGTGGTCTTTGTTTGAATGTGAGGATTGTTGGGGTCAAACAAGTCCCACATCGAAAAAAACATTAAAGGATCATGAAGTATAAAAGGGTGGACTAATATACCATTGGTATGAGACCTTTTGGGGAAACTAATAAACAAAGTCATGAGGGTTTGGTCAGCTAAAGCGGACAATATCATACCAGGTGGAATACGGAGGGTCAGGAAAAAATGGGCGGGTCACGGGTTTCGGCGAGCTAACTCTTTTTTTTTTACACAAATATTTATTAAATTCATCAATAAAGCTCATCTTACAAAATTAATTAAATTAAACATAGTTATATCATCCTACACAATATTAAACATAATTCATCAATTATCAAATGGTAATAATAATTTATAAACATAAATAATTTGTCTCCTACAAAATACAAATTCAAAATTTTACATCTATAAACTATAAACTAAAGTTTTCAAATTAAACAAATATTCTAAACCGGCATATATATTGTATATAATAATAAAATCGTCAAAGGAATGTGATGTTTTTAAGAACAGAAAAATTAAATATAAATTTATTGTGTAATATATTTATATGGAGAAGCAAAAAAAGGAAGGAGGAAGAATAGATTTGAAAAAAAGAAGCTATTGTTCCTTTGTGACTTGCGCTAGGGTTAGTTTTATATATTTATTTTATATTTTTTAATTAATTTATAATATATTTAAAAAATTCGAAAAATGACGGGTCAGTCCGCCAAAGACCGCTGCCCAAACGGGACCATCTAGGCCCGCTTTCTGACGGATTTGGAAAATTCTGATCCAATTCACTCTTTTTAATGGCGGGTTGGACTGACCCATCCATTTTGACGACTCTAGTTGTAATAATGTAGTTTTGTAAATTTCAAGTCTGGAATTTAATGTTTTAGATTTGAACAATTTTAATGCTGGTAATTTTAATGAACAGTGAACAGAACAGTTCTATAATTTAATGTTTGTGAACAGTGATGTAGTACGCATTTGTTAATGTTTGTAATTTCTTTTTATTTATTTAATCAACAGTTTTTTTATTTAAGCTGATTGTGTTTTTATTTTTTTAAGTTTTCCCCCTTGACCAAGCATATATTATCCCCTTATATACTAATAGGGAGTTTAAATTGATGATGTGTCACTTTGTGGTTAATTTGGCTTATGTGTCATTTTGTGGTTGATTTGGCTTATGTGTCATAATTTAATGAAATTGTTAATTTTAAAAAGTATGATGTGTAATTAAGTTATTGGTTGAGTAAGATATGATAATAAACTATTTCCAAATATTATATTCTTATTATTTTAACATTGACTAATTAAATTAAATTTTATTTTATTTACTTAACTTTATTTTAGTATTCATTTTATTCTTTAGTTTAATTTATTTTAGAACTATTTAATGTTTTTCTGAGTAAAATACAATCTAAAATTTATTTTTATTGTGGTGTACAATTCTTTATTTAATTAGTTATTCAATTGTATTTTATAATTACTTTTATCTTATATTTCAAGTAATTTTTTCTGCAATTATTTTAAATTTATTATAAGTTTAATGCATTTAAACAATAGAGCGCGAAAATATATATGTAAAACTTATTATATAATTTTATACATAATATTTATTATATAAATAATTATATTATTTTACAAGATTACCAAATTTGTTATATATACATAATACACTATTTCTATAGTATATAATCCCCTTATATACTAATAGGGAGTTTAAATTGATGATGTGTCATTTTGTGGTTAATTTGGCTTATGTGTCATTTTGTGGTTGATTTGGCGTATGTGTCATAATTTAATGAAGTTGTTAATTTTAAAAAGTATGATGTGTAATTAAGTTATTGGTTGAGTAAGATATGATAATAAACTATTTCCAAATATTATATTCTTATTATTTTAACATTGACTAATTAAATTAAATTTTATTTTATTTACTTAACTTTATTTTAGTATTCATTTTATTCTTTAGTTTAATTTATTTTAGAACTATTTAATGTTTTTCTGAGTAAAATACAATCTAAAATTTATTTTTATTGTGGTGTACAATTCTTTATTTAATTAGTTATTCAATTGTATTTTATAATTACTTTTATCTTATATTTCAAGTAATTTTTTCTGCAATTATTTTAAATTTATTATAAGTTTAATGCATTTAAAAAATAGTGCTCGAAAATATATATGTATAACTTATTATATAATTTTATACATAATATTTATTATATAAATAATTATATTATTTTACAAGATTACCAAATTTGTTATATATACATAATACACTACTTCTATAGTATATAATCCCCTTATATACTAATTGGGAGTTTAAATTGATGATGTGTCATTTTGTGGTTAATTTGGCTTATGTGTCATTTTGTGGTTGATTTGACTTATGTGTCATAATTTAATGAAGTTGTTAATTTTAAAAAGAGGTAATTGCAAATTAAATCACGACCTTTTGCTCATTTGCAATCTAATCTAAACCTCAAAAGAATTGCAAATAAATTACAAACTTTAAATATTATTGCAAATTAGACTTCTTACAAGTTTACTTTGTCCCTAAATCATAACTTTTGATATTTGGTTTGATTGAAAAACAATATTGTTTTATTAAGGTGTTGTTATGTCATTAAGAAGTCTAAATTATGTTAGATTCGAACACAATTAAAATTGTCAAAAAAACTAAATTGCAACTATATTTAAAGTTTGTGATTTATTTGCAATTACCTTTAGATTAGATTGCAAATGAAGAAATTGTTATGATTTAATTTGCAATTAACTGAAATATTTATTTATTTAATTGTGTAATGGTTGATATTGAAGATTTACTTACAATTTATTAAGATTTATTTTAATATTATTTGAATTATTTATTTTCGAACTTTTATAATTTTTTTAAAAGTTATTTTCATATTTATTAAATGTAAGGTGTTGTGGTTGATATTGAAGGTCGACTTACAATTTATTAAGATATGTTTTAATATTATTTAAATTGTTTGTTTCCGAAATTTTATAATTTTTTTTAAAGTTGTTTTCATATTTATTAAATTTCAATGTCACATTTCGTTTGATTCTCACAATTTTTTTTAGAAATTTGCTTTATAAAATTAACTAACATAACATACGTGTAATTATTTTGTATAATTCAAAATATTATGTTCATTAAACTTTTATATTATAATACAACGTTATAATAAATATAATTAAAAAAAATATTAAATTTTTTTTAACAAAATAATGAAAAATTAAATTAAGTAAATAAATAAAAATTTATTATTAAATATTTAAAAATATATTTAAAATTCCGTGTAATACACGGGTTCTACACTAGTATTATATAGTGCTTAGAGATTAACTTTAATGGTAAAGTTAATTTTTACCATTTGAGATCGAAAGGGTAAAAATATCCATAGTTTATTTTTAACACGATACCTTACCTTTTTTTTTTTTCTTTTTAATTTGTGTATCATTACACAAATACAAATAATTTCAACGGAACAATTATTCTGTTTCAAATTGTAACGGGTTAAATAAATAAGTAGCTCTTAAAAAAACACAATTGCTTATATACACACTTACTATTAATTAATAAGAATAAATATACAAATATAATCTCAAAACTCGTATTTTTAGCAAATGTATCCAAGCATTTTACTTAAAATTTTAACATAATGTTAAAAACATGACGAATATATACCAATATTAATTATGCCATCTAACTTTTTAGTTGTATATGTTAAAGCAAATGGAAGATAAAATTGTTATTTAGTTTTTTTCTTTCTAAATATTATGCTTGATATTGCAAAAAATAAAATATTGGAATATATTTGTTAAATATACTAAACATTGGAATATATTTGTATATTTTTTTATTAACAATAATATCACTTAATATAGATGAAAGTTTAGTAGGTACGTAAAGCAATCTCACCAATGTAATTTTGTGAGACTCATTATTATCATGAACATTTAGAAAAAAAAAATTAATATATTTATCCGCCTGTTATATACTTATACTCATTCAAAATTTCAAGAAGTAAACTGTCTGAGCTCGTCCGATCATAATTGACATCTAGTGAGTAGAGTGAAGACACTTTGAGTTCAAGGAAGACTAGTCAACAGTTCTATACCTCTATGAGTATTTGTCCACACCGTCTTACAGGATCGCTTGTTCACTTCAGAGGTCGACATGTCTGGTACTCATCCAAGTTAACGAACAAGTCCATATGAAAGCCACCTGGACCGAGCTATCATCTCGGCCGGAATGAAACTCCTAGAATCACTAGTTCGTCAACACGTGTTACGAAGACATTTCGATTTTCTCGTCCATAGATACCGTCCCAAGATGGTTACTAAGTTTTTTTTTTTTTTTTTTTGAGGGTGATGGTTACTAAGTTGGGGGAGCACAATGACATTAGTGAAACACCTAATATGATACATAAGGAGGACATGTGTCACCACCATTTAAATTTACAAATAATGTAATTTAGACAAGCGCATGCATATAAATAGATCTACTTAACCACAATGTAAGACCCAATCACATGTATATATTAAAAATCATTTTCTCACTCTAAAATAAACTGTCGCTTCTCTACAATTATTCATTATTTTTATACATTATGTTTGTAAGTTAAGGAACTTAGCCAAATTGACTAATAACATTGCCCACGTAATTTGTTTTGTTGTTCGTTTAAATTAGATCTCTGTCATCGATCACTCATCGCTCACCTACACATGAATTTTTTCCATTTTAAACTAGAGTATCCAACGTTTTAACTTCTGTGGGGCTAGTTAGGTTAAAACTATGAATGATTCACTTGTGTCATATTAAAAAATAATTAATATCTTATAATATTAAAAATGATACTCCCTTCGTTTCGGGGAAGTTTCTCCGAAGCTCTCGACACGGAGGTTAAGAAATAATAATATAATAAGTAGATGTATTATAGGTGATGTGATTGAGAGAAGAATATAATTAAATGTGAAAGAAAATAATTACCATAAAAAAAGAATGTGTAACTTTTATTGTGACGGACAAATAAGAAATGTTGGACTAGGTAGATGAGTACCTTATTTAACTCAAGTTTCTTTAGCATATGCCAATTATGTGTGGTGGCCCTAGCCTTCTCTAGCTAGACTCTATAAATATAAAAATAAAATAGCAGTATTATTTTTTATTTGTTTTTTTCGGAAATTTTAGATTTGGACTATTTTTATATCTCAGAAATTTGAAGGGATAAGTTTTACTTTCTAAACTCAAATTTCATTTTTAAAAAATGCAATTACGTTCGTGGGTGGGAGACCCGGATATGTTTGTTTTGAATTTCAAAATTTAGATTTAAAATTTTAAAATATAACTCATACTCTTTTAAAAAATTTAGAATTAAGATTCTAAAATTTTAACTTAAAAAAATCTAAAAGTTCTACAAAAATCATATGGTGTAAGTCATAATAAGACTGGAGTCTGGAGTGGACTTTGAGGAATAATATAAACATGATACTATTATATGAGCTCGTGTTCGAGTCGAATTTCGAGCTACTCGAGTAGCTATCGAGTTTGAGTTTGTACGTTTTCATTATTCAGTAGTCGCCTCCTTATGTGGACAAAATCACATACTTTGAATTATTCATCCCTGACTGATACTCCCTTCGTTTCACAAAATTTATCGTTTTTTTTATCTAAAATCTTATTTTAAAAAATTTGTCGTTTTTATTATTTTTACCACCAACCTCCCTAAACTATTCCTATGTAATCCCTATATATCTCTCTTTTATCTCTTTCTTTTATAAGATAAGTTGACAATTCTATTTCTTTCATATAGAAAGTTAGAAAAGAAAAGGAAAAAAATTAAGAAAAAGAAAAACATTGATGAAGGGTAAATGTATAAAAAAATATACTCCTATTTCTTAATTTTATACCGTATAATAAAAGCTACAAACTTTATAAAATGAAGAGTGTTACATATTTCAAATATCATTTCACTGATTTATTATGAGTGGTTGAAAGTATTGCCACTAATAGCCCACAAACTTTCCTTATGCTGACAAAGGTGCTATGATTGATACGACATATTAAGAAGCCGAGTTATGATGTTCAATAAATATTTATTGGACCTCGTTTATTCGTTGGGAACAACATAAAATTATTGGTATTATAAGTATTTCAATTTAGTAACCTAAAAAAAAAGTATATATAAATTTGGCATTGGATTCCAAATTGGTATTGGAATAAGAAAGTGTGTGAAATTGGACGTTATTGGCTGACCCCCACATGCTAAACACCCTTACGTGTCTCTCTATATATTTACTGCTACTTCTAGATTTATACCGAGTATAATATATAGTGTTATTTCATATTTACGGTTCACTCATTTTTTTTAAATATTATAGTAATAAATAGAATTTTGAGAAACAATTTTATAAACAAATAAATAAGTGAGTTAAATTGTGTGTATGTGTGCACTATAAAAATAATGACATTAAATGTAATATTATGGATATTGTAAAGGTGGAGTTTCTAAATGATTGAAAAAAGAAGATTTGAAAGATTTTTTTTAGAACGGAGGGAGTAATATTTTTTTGAAATTTATTGACCTTTTTTCAATATTTTTTTATATTCTCTTGATATTTTTCATTATTAGACTCAATATTATTATTGTCTATCGATATTTATTGATATTTTTGATTTTTTAAACAAATATTGTAAAAATATAGATTTTTTTCAATATCAATATCGATGATCACGAAAAATGAATATATCAGAAATATTTTCATCCATGACTCAATCTATCTTTTACTTTATTTTATTTATAAAAATTTACAAAAATATTTCTTAAAACATCACATATTACACAATTTTTACATATTTTTTAAAATGTGTATCATTCCATTCCAAGGGGCAAGGGTGCAAATTTACTTAGGCCGGGAAGGAGTACATTTTTTTTAATATGGTTAACAAATTATTTTGTGAGCTAGAAGCCTAGAATATGACCTATTCAGTGTAAATTATCGAATAATCACTAGTGCGTATTACGTACAATGTTTCTACGACATAATGCATTGTATATATATAAAAATATAATTACAACATTTCATTAAATAGTATATGTGTATAAAATGATAAAATATGCTCCCTTCGTCAAACTTTAAAATGCTAACTTCTCCCGACACATATTTTTATGAATATTGATTAGTTTATTCATAAAATAAATAAATTGAGGGTACGATGAGGTATTGTGGAGTCCATTTATAAATAAAATAATTGTTTATGAATATAGTGAATGACAAAATGGGTAAATAAATGATGAGAGTAGGATGGAGATAAAATAGTACGAACAATATTGTATGTACTATGTGCATAATAAAATTGCACAACAAAAAAAGAAAAGTGAGAATTAATGAAATTGGATGGAAGAAATATTTTCTTACATGTATATTTTTCAAATATATCAAGTTAATAAAAATTTAAATAATACAAAAAGGTAGATTTTTTTAAATAAATGAAAATGCAGTAAAAATAATTAGTCAAACTTACCTTTACAACTAATACTCATAAACAAACTTAATAAAATGACATATGTTCTCAAATTATTTTTAAAATGCTGCATAAATCAAATTAATGTAAAATTGAAATACCACTAAGAAAGAACTCACATTAGTATAATTGAGAATTTAATTGGAAAGCCTTTAGATACGGTTGAAATAAAGAATTATCATTAGATTATTAGATACACTGTACTGTTTTTTTCCCTTTTTTGTCTAAAAATATGATATTTTAAATTTATTTTGCCCAAAAAGATAGTCATATTTACATATCCATATTTTTTACACAAAAAAAAAAAAAAACTCCGTGTTTACTAAATTAGTTAAACGTGACTGAATAAATTAATTAGTAATAATAAATACATAAAAGAATATGGGTAAAAGTAGCAAGTTATAAAAATTAGTATATTTATTCGTTCACTTAAAAAATATAAAAAAAATATTCTTTGCGTCCCATTATATATTACTCATTTTTTCATTTTAAAATATTTTACTATATAGTACTCCGTATTATTTATTCCACTTTTTACAAAAACTCTATCCATTATTTTATTATGCTCTCTCTCTATATGTTTATTACATCACTTATATACTGTTTTTATTATTTTATTATATACTCGTTAATTAGTGTGCTCAAAAGTTATGGGAGGGCGGAGTATTACTCAATTAATAATGTTTAGATGCTTTCTTGAAGAAAAAAATGGTTGTGTTTAGATTATTGGATGATGACATGCACATAGTTTTCATAGGGAGTAGCGCAGATTCCTAACAGTTATTGGAAGAAAATAAACTAGAAAATTCATGAATTAAATTTTTTAATTCATTATATTAAAATTAAGTTAAAATTATAACTTTTTTTTAAATTTACAAAATTAATAATTTTTTTTAATAAATCCCAACCTATATCACTATACCAACTTCTTGAGATTACAAAATTAATACAAATTGATTAATATATTTTTAAGTACAAGATCTTCAAATCGAATTGAGATAAATTAATCTATTGCTGCTTCTTCAATGGTAAGAAAGTAAGAATACAAGTGAAACCTTTATAAAAAAAACATAAACTTTTGAGAAACTCCATAATTTTGTGTAAAGTGTAATAGAAAGAAAAAAAAAACCAAACACCAAAATCAAAGACTATCCCAACCACCGTAAAAATCAAATACACTCAAACACCGCACAAATGAACCGCAATTAAGTGTATACAAGTGTAATTTTTTTATTAGTTACATTTAAATTTAGTATTTTAAAGATCACAAAAATTTATATGTAATATTGCATACACAATTAAATATAGTTAATTAAGATAAATTTAAGACAAAAAATTGTGGATCAAACCCGGTCAAATTTAATTAAAATATATTTTTATCATTTTCAAGTATTATGAAGAACTCTTTAAAACTTTTTTTTAATATGTAATACTAATACATTTTTTATTTTATAGTGAGATAATAAACCACTTGTTTATAAGAGGATCCAGATTTTGATAAATACTCGAAAATCCAAGGAGGTGGGGCTGACAAGTAATTTCGTGTGAAGCCTAATTTTTGAAAGAGGGCAAGGGTTGGCAGGCACCGTTGTTATTAAACCAATAAAACGTCACCGTCCTGTGAAGCCACACGACGTCGTCAGGCAGCTCCCCTCTCTTGTACACACAAAACCACAATCCAAGCTTTTCTGATGCAGTAGGATCCGTTGACTGTACTGATCTACTCTCTCCACCTCCGAACAACAGATCGGACCTCCGTCATTTCCGATACCCGACCCGGAAACCCGAGCTCTGTGTACTGTGTAATGGCGGAGCCTTTACAGCGGCAGATATGAAGATAACTGTAGAAAAAAGAGCCATTGACCAACAAACCCACCCTCTTCGCGGCCATCCGCCGCCCTCAGATCTTCTCGAAAAGCCCACTTTCCCACGCAAGCCGCCGCGCCGGAAATCCAAGACCGGCGTCCGCTTGAAAAGGGAATCCGGTGCTAAACGGAGCAGCCGACCCGAGACCCCTTTGCTCAGATGGAAGTTCGATGAGGGAAATGCCGAAACTAATTTCGTGGAAGAGGAGAAATCGTCCGGTGGTGAAGTTGCCCGGAAAAGCGGACGGAGAATTAGGGCTGCTGTTTCAGCTAGGAAGCTCGCCGCCGGCTTGTGGCGCCTCCGTTTGTCGGAGTTTCAAACTGATGTACCTGAAAAAGTAGGGTTTCAGGTAAAATTAATGAGTGTGAATGTGCCTATTAAATTTGAGTTCATGATCTTAGCTGGATTACGTTGCCTATATTTTAAATAGGCAAAGTGAATTAATTATGGATATTTCTTTAATTAAAGTTACCTTCTATATTTGAATTTATTGTCTTACCTGAGAAGCAATTTTCTAGGGTTTTCTCTGTTTTGATCTTGCCGTCAATGCTATTGTTCTTGCAGTCTTGTTAATTGATTTGAAGCTTATGATTATATAGCTTTTTGAAACCTTTATATCTTACCTTTTGCATAAACTTGTATTGAATCTGTACAAAGAGCAGATTCAATTTTTTTTGATGCTGTTTTCGATCATCTGTTCTTGGATGGATTTCGATTTCTAGGGATTTTTGTTTAAAGTTCATTTTGCTCTATGATTCCTACAGAATACTGGAGGTAGCCATTTTGGAGCCTCTTTTCATTGTCAACATGTTGATAGAGTGCACGGTTCTCCTGCCCGGGATTTGGTGCATAGTCCACACTCTGTGTCTGGTCCAAAAAACGGGCATCTTTATAAGGAGGTATAATCTTTATTAGTGTTCAATTAGCCATTGTGCATTCGTGTGAGTTGCTTTCCTTTGAAATAAGACAGTGAAATAATGGTGTCTCCAAGCTAATAACGACACGATCTTGTAAATGATCATGCATCTTGCTCAATGATGAAGCATACACTGAGATTGTTCGTTTTATGCTTCAATGATTTTGTCCATTAACTCACTAGTAAGTTGTGTGTGATGTATTGTATCTTGTTGGGCATCCGCATAATGCATCAAAAGGTCTCCGATTTATAAATTCTTGTTTCAGTAAGTCTCTAAACTATTTTTTTTGTTTTAAAGAGCCCTTTCAGTATCAAAATTTTATTTCATGTGCGAAAATTGACAAAAAAATCAGATTCGCCTTTGGTTTCTTTAAATAATGTACATGTCAACTTTATTTAAATCTTAATTATGTACAAAAGTATTCTTTGCAAGTCATTTTAGGTACCCAGCACCTGGAGTATTGGGGTTAAAACGACTTGCACAGAACGCATCCATATATTAATAAAACTAACGTACATATTTAACAAGACCATTAAGATAATGAAAAAATTCTGTCAATTTTCGTTTCGAGGGAGCTCGTGAAATGAAATTTGAAATCTCGAAGGGCATTTTAAAACAGAAAACAGTTTAAGGACCTATCGAAATAAAAGTTGATAGTTTAGGGATTTGTTAATGCATTATGCCTATCTTGTTGCCTTTGATTACTTGAGGAGCATTTAATACCATTAACAATGTATGTTATTCTTAAACTGGAAATACACCAAACACACTTTGCAGATTGATCCTTCTTCTCGATTTTCGAGCTATGCGATGGAGGGGGCAACAAAGTGGGATCCTGATGGATGGAGAATAGCAGATGAAGTGAAGCATATATTTGGCCCGTCAAAGCCAACGGATGATCGAGCAAGTGCTGCTAAAGTCATATCTGCCCTTGAGGCAGAGCTTGAGCAGGCTAGATCCAGAATCAACGAGCTTGAAGCTGATCGAAGATCCTCGAAAAAGAAACTAGAACAATTCTTGCGTAAACTTAGTGAGGAACGAGCTGCGTGGAGGAGCAGAGAACATGAAAAAGTCCGTGCAATTATCGATGACATGAAAACCGAAGTGAGCAGGGAGAAGAAAAACCGGCAAAGACTGGAGATAGTCAATTCTAAGCTGGTAAATGAGTTGGCTGATGCCAAACTATCAGCCAAGTGTTATTTACAGGAGTACGAAAAAGAAAGGAAGGGCAGAGAATTGATAGAGGAGGTTTGTGATGAACTAGCTAAAGAAATCGGGGAAGATAAGGCTGAAGTGGAAGCGTTGAAACGGGAATCGATGAAATTACGAGAGGAAGTCGATGAAGAGAGGAAAATGCTGCAGATGGCTGAAGTTTGGCGTGAAGAACGAGTCCAAATGAAGTTAGTTGATGCTAAAGTGATGCTTGAAGAGAAGTACTCCCAGATGAACAACCTGATAGCTGACATAGAATCGTACCTGAGTTCTAGAAGTTCAATTTCAGATTCAGACGAGATCAAGAAAGCGGAGTTTCTTCGAAAAGTAGCTGCCTCTGTCAACATACAAGATGTTAGGGAATTGACGTATGAGCCCCCGAGTTCTGATGACATTTTCTCCGTCTTTGATGAGGTCAATTTTGGCGAAGCCAACGAGCGAGAGGTTGGATACAGTCCCGCGAGCCATGCTTCCAAGATTCATACCGTGAGTCCTGAGGTAAAAATGCTTAATAAAGACGGGGCCCACAGGCATTCCAACGTGTACATGAATCAGAGCGGTGAATTAGAGGAGGATGCTAGTGAATGGGAAACGGTGAGCCATCCCGATGATCAAGGCTCGAGTTATTCCCCCGACGGAAGTCGGGTTTCAAGAAGCGGGACAGAATGGGAGAAAGACGGAGATGAGGAGACGCCAATCATGGAGATAGGTGAAGTCGACTCTGTGAGAATGAGGCAATTGAAAAAGGCGTCGTCTGTATCTTCTAAGGTCTGGAAATCACGCCCAAGCAACGGGGATAATTACAAGATCATATCGGTTGATATGAAAAATGGGAGGCTCTCAAATGGTCGACTTTCTAACGGGGCTATAATGTCACCGGATCGTGGCTCAGCTAAAGGTGATGATTTGTCGGGGCAGTGGAGCTCGCCTGACTCGGGAAATTCACATATGAATCGTGCTATGAAAGGATGCATCGAATGGCCACGCAGCGCTCAGAAGAATAGTTTGAAATCAAGATTGCTCGAAGCAAGGATGGAAAGCCAAAAAGTCCAGTTGAGGCAGGTACTGAAGCAGAAGATTTAATAATAAATTTATAAGCCTTATTACTATATCATGGTAAAAATCATAATGGAGATAGCATGTTTAGTTGACGTGCTACGGATTTTGCGGACGAGCTGCGCAGAAAATGGTAGTAGTACTTTGTAAGTTATGTAATGTTTTATTTTATCCAGGATAAACTGGTGCTTGATACAGATGGAAACATTGAAATGAGATGTATCTGTATTTTGGCTTCTGTTCATTCTTTGTTTCCCTGTCATTTTTCACAAGCCTGAGTATGTTAGATTGGGATGGAACTTTTTTGAATCACTTGACATTTTAGGTACGAATAAAATTGATGTCACTTTGTTACACTCTATTTGTCTGCCTTTAAGCTTTACATTTTGGGGATGATACGGGTTTTAAGAAATATGTTATTTTATGTAAAGTAAAGTGTAAAAAAAAGAAAAAATATGGAGAAAGAAAGTGTGAGAAAAGCAAAAGGTAGAGAGAGAGAAAATGTAAGTGACATGATAAATGTGGAGTTTCAACTTGACAAAAGATGAAATGTAAAGTTTTAAGTGAGACAAAATGATAAAATGTAAAGTTTAAAAATGATAAAATGTAAAGTTTATAAAGTGATGGAGGTGGTATTTAAGTTTGGATAGTTAGAAATCATAAAATTGAAAGGTGAATATGAATTTGCTACAAAATTCAAATATTGGTGGCAATTACAACGATCAAAAAGTTAAAGGCCGAATATTAATTCTATTACAAAATGCACTAGTGTCCATTACAATACAAGCTCTACAAAATCTATCCAAGAATTTGTTTTCAATTAGATTACAAATATTGGAAGGGAAAAAGGATGACAATGAGATAACTCGAGCTTGTATTGAACTCAATCAGTCTGTAATGGGGTTGGAATTGGACTCACGGGTGTAAAGGATTCGATTCGTGAAAGTATTCGAATATTCGTATTCGTTTATTTTTTTAATAATAAATTTGATTCGATATTCGATTCAAATTTCTTGAAACATATTCTAAACAATATTTTTCGAGTATTCAATTCGAAATGATTCGTATTTGATATTATTCGATTCGAGTTGAAACTATTCGATTAGAATTTTATTAAAAAATATTTAAAATAATATAAGACATAACACAAAATGGACCTAATCGAGGAATGGAGTTTATTTAAAAAAATTATAAATATAATCGAATAATTACGAATATCGAATTGAATATTATAATTTTGTATTTGTATTTGTTTACTACTTGAATCAAAAATAAAATTTGTATACAAATTTGAATAATAAAATTTCGAATACGAATATCAAATCGACCAAAATTATTTGATTCGTTTACCACTTTGGGACTAGAACATGTCATGTTTTTTTTTATAGAACTCACCTCAGAAATTGATATTAGGATTCTTCACATTTAAATATTAAAATTATTTTATTTATATAAATTTATAGTCAAATCAAAATATATATTTTTTGATTTTTAGAGAAACACTTATATTGAATTTTTTTACATAAAATATTACTAGTATATTTAAGGAAGGGTGAAAACTTGCGAATCTTTTGCGGAGTTATATCAGATTAAACGAATCTTTAAAAAAAATCGCGCAAAAAAATTGATTTTTTTCCGAATCTATGTTATTATAAAAGACAATTATATGTTATTGTATGCACAAATACGTGTTACTATTAGGATAAGTAACACATAATTGACTTTTCAAATGAAATATTAGTACATTTAATTTAAGGAAGGGGCAAAAACTTGTTTCAGATCTGTGTTATTATAAAAACAATTATATGTTACTATATGGGCAAAATGTGTGTTAGTGTAAGTAGGGTCGGATCCAGGATTAACTAGTGAGAGGGGCCAACATAAAAAAAACGAAGAAGATTAAAAAGATCAAATCCAATTAAAAAATGATAAAAAAATATACATGATATATATTAAATATATATATATATATATATATATATATATATAACCCAATGTTGAGTTTCTTATGAAATAAATCACTTATACACTTTAGCACATACAAATATTTTATGCATGTGGTTGGTTCCATATATAAGAAACCGATCATCAGGTTCCATATCAAAACTCTCTCTCTCTCTCTATATATATATATATATATTTTTTTTTTTTTTTTTTTTTTTTGAAGTCTCAGTATCTGACCTAAAAATCGACTAATACGGGAGACCAATCAAACAATTTACTAGCGGGTCCCCTTTATATAAACTTATTCTTTATAATTTTTTTATGGGTTAATTGCAAATTAATTATATCACCACCTTTTCTTGCAATTTAATCTAAACTTTTGAATAATTGTAAATAAAAGCACCACCTTTAAATATTGTTGCAATTTAAATTTCTTGATACCCTCATTTGTGTCCAAATCTAACATAGCTAGTTGATGTGACACCTCCTTAATGAACTTTGAACTTATAATTTTCATAAAATATACTAATACATAATATATACATTTTTTTTTTGGAAGAGATGACATATATATATAGTAGTGAATTGTAAAATATTGAGGGGGTCATGGCCACCCCACACTAGGCGTACTTCCGCCCCTGAGTGTAAGGACGAATAATATATAATTGGCTTTTGAGTAATACATGTAAAATATTGAAATTATGTTATTATATAAATACAAGTGTAATAATTTATAAATAAAGATGTTTTGCTGCGTGAATAAAATGTCATTATTGAACGTAAATGAAATATCCAGTTCATCCACAAAACAAAAAAATAGAATTTGATTCACGCATGTTGAAATATATATACACTAGTATGAGACTCGCGTAAATAATTACGCGAGATTATAAAAATAAAAAAGAGAAGTTAGAGGAGAGAGAAAATTAAGTTTCATAAAAATAAAAAAGAGAAAGTTAAGGAGAGAGAAAATTAAGTAAACTCCAAGAGGAGGAAAGAGAAAAATATTTTAAAAAATAAATTAAAATTACTTAATTTAAGGGGTTGGTCTGCTATGGACTCGAGTGCATGTTGTGCACCCTAGTCATATTGCACTTTTTGGTAAATGGTGTTGCACTTTTCAATTATTAAATTGTATAATAATATTTTTAGTAATAATTGAAAAATGCAACATCATTTACCAAAAAGTATAAGTTAGTAAACTGAAAAGTGCACATGGACTAGGATGCACAGCATGCACTCGAGTGCATACTAGACTTTACCTAATTTAAGAGATTGTGAAACGGAGGTTTTTTGAGAAGCCATGTCAGCATAATGAGATTCAGAATTAATATATAGGGGAGATGTGATATTATTGTTGACTTTTTTTTTAAATTCAGTAATTCATCCCACAAAACTATGTTGATTTTTTCGCCTTCCATTCGAGCTTAGCAAATCAGATTTAGCGATCTGAATTTTTGAGAATTT
This sequence comes from Galeopsis tetrahit, assembly GCA_963675135.1. Taxonomy (NCBI): domain Eukaryota; kingdom Viridiplantae; phylum Streptophyta; class Magnoliopsida; order Lamiales; family Lamiaceae; genus Galeopsis; species Galeopsis tetrahit. The sequence goes on along the minus strand of OY776119.1, from coordinate 32,823,307 downwards.
TATCTTTTTTTTTTTTTCTGGTATGCGTGATTAATTCAGGGTATTAGATAAAAGTAACACCCCAAAACATGTTATACACACCCATCAATTTAAAAATAAAAATAGATAATTGTAAAATAACTAAGTAACCCTTATACAAATTAAAGATAATTTTTTAAAAAAATTAAAAAAATCTTAAAAAATGTAATTAAAATCTAAAAATTATTTTAAAAGATAAATAAAATCTTAAAAAATAATTAATTTAAATAAATCAAATATTTTTTAAAAATAATCTGAAAAAATTAAATATTTTTTAAAAAGAAAATAAAAAAATTATTCAAATAAAAAAAATTCAAAAATCAATTAAAAATAAATAAATGTGTAAATATTTTAATAAATCGTAAAAAAAAAAATAATTAAAATTAAGAATTTGAATAATGATAAATAAAATCTAAAAAATTAAAAATCACCAAAATCTTACGAATTAATTAAATTAATTATAAATATTAAAAATATAATTGATTTAATTATTTTTTAAATTTTAATTGAAAATTTTAATTTTTATTTAGCTTTATTTTATTTTTAAAGATTTTATTTTTTTAATTTAATATTGAGTTGATTTTTCTTTATTTTTTAAAAAAATCGTTAATCCTTAATTATTTTTATTTAATTTATTTTTCAGATTTTATTTAAATTTAATTATTATTATTATTTTCATTTTTTTTATTTTCTTAATTTTTTAATTGACTGTTTCATTTTTAAATGATTTTATAAAATATTTTCGGCATTTACACGTATTGTATTATTGATTTGTTTTTCTGTTAATTAAATTTTAAATTTTATATGTTTTTAAAGATTTAGTTAGTTTTTATTAGTTAGGAAGGTTGAAGGGTAAATAGGAAATAAATGAGGTGTGTATAGTAATAAAAATTGAATTTTAAATTTTAATGGGGTGTGTTTAACATTTGGGGTGGGTATAACATTTTATGGGGTGTTATTAGCCCCACCCAAAAGTAAATTAGGCTGGGTGGTTCAAATTACAAGGATTTAAGTGTAATATTGTACTCCCTCAATCCATGAAAAGTGTCCCATGAGAGTGGGACACATGTTTTAAGAAAAAAATAGATAAAATAGATAAAATAAGGGTATTATAGGGTATTGTGGAGTCCATTGTAAATAAAGTGATTCTTTGTGAATAAAGTTGATGACAATTTGAATAATTAAGTGATGGTTGAAGGGTGATAGTTTCCATAAAGGGTATGGGACTACATTTTGTGGACAAGAAATATAATGCAAATGAGACTACTTTTCATGATCGGAGGGAGTATATAAATTTTTTTCTTTATTTTAATTATTTAATATTAAAACAAAAATACTTTGTACTCCGTATTTTTTAATGGTAAAGTCTAGTATGCACTCATGTTGTGCACCCTAGTCTAAAGAAAAGATGTTGTGCACCCTAGTCTAAAGAAAAGTGTAAGTTATTAAACTGAAAAGTACAACACAATATTACTAAAAAGTGTAAGTCACTATAACTAAAAATATTATTATACAATTTAATAATTGAAAAGTGCAACACCATTTAACAAAATGTGTAAGTCAGTAAAACTGAAAAGTGCAACATGTACTAGGTTGCACAGCATGCACTCGAGTTCATAGCAGACCAACCATTTTTTAATTAATTTAAGTGCAACATAAAAATAGACAGATCCGGATCCAATAATTTCCTGACACGCAATCCACAAACTTGATTTGAATTTTTCTTTCATTTCTCCACAAAATATAACTAGTTTATCAGCTTATAATTTGCACTTTCCTTCTAGTTATTTACAAAATGCAACTAGTCACGTCCCACAAAAATTTTCATGCTTTATTTTTAAGTTTGTCTTACAAAAATTTATATACTTTCTTTTTTTAATTTGTCTTACAAAATTTTACATACACAAAATAAAACCCTCTTCACAATTTTCATACTTAAAATATACACATATTACTCTTCATTAATTTTGAATTCCATTTCACAATGGAAGTGATGATTTTAAAAATTTAAGTTAACAACATGTGTCACATTAAAAATTTATTACTCCTATCTCATCAAATTCTACCTCAGAAGTATAATTTATGGATCCTGTAATCTAATCATTTATATATATATATATATATATATATATATACTATTTAAAATTTATTTTTATAACTTAAATATTATAATTAATATATATTTTTTATAACTTTTGGTTAATATTTAATGTAGATAGTAGACTATAAAAAATTATCTAGTTTGATTTAATTTAGTAATTTGACAATAGTGATTATCCAAAAAATGGCATAGAAAATAAAAATGGAAATAAGTTAGGGCCACATTTAATCAATTTAAAAAAAAATGGAACCACATTTAATACCTAATGGCCAGTTGCGGCGCTGGCAGGTGGGAACTACATTCTTTGAATTGTTCATTTTTTTTTTTAGGGGTTACAAGAATAATACAACAAGATCCGAACACAATAACCCATAAGATCATCTTCAACTTAAAAGGATCAAATCAACATCTGCTTCATTTCAATCGTGAGAAGGTGGAGAGATGAGTGCAACCTATGTCCGCAGATACGACCATATCTCCATTCTCAAAACGAGATAAACACCCCCACACTAAGGTATACCCGTGTCAAGAAACACAGAGAAAAAAAAAAAAAAAGACAAAGGTCCACCAAAAATAAGATCCAAAAAACACAGGACCCATACAGGGAAGAGAAAAACGCATAAGGCGAGGAGACCGCTCAAAGCCGGAGGAAAAAAACCCAACAAGGACTGAAGATAAAAAAAAAACAAGCAAACAATCTAGAAAAAACATCTAAAATACTATAAAAACAATAAATTGGATCAACGGGTGACTCACCCAATCGGCCACCGTGGCGCCGTCGGAGAGGATCAACCCGTTGATCCCACCTAAACCTTAAAGAGACTCTCAAAGCTCGTAAATTTAAGAAGACGTACTGATTAAATGAAGAACAAACACAGTGGACCGACGGAGTAACTGAACGATGCGAACTTTGTTAGCTACGGTGGATATATAACTTCTTAACTCTTACACAAAAATCAACAAACAACGGAGGCGACTTGCACGGTAGGAAGTAGGCGGCGGTGGACGGTGATGCTTATTTTCTAAGCTAGCCTCGAGAGATTTTTAGAGAGAGAAAAGTTGAGTGCGTGTGTAGTGATTCATTCAAATTTCTATTCAATTGTTCATTTTTTGTTTACTCTCCGTTATTTCCCAATTATTACTTACACAGGATATAATTTCTTCTTTAATTGTGAGAGGTAAAAATCCACATGGAACTTCTCAAAATGCTCTTAAAGTTTATAAAATTACCACTCAATACTCTAATAATCATTACACTATTTTCTTAAAACCATGTACCCATACAAGAGTACACAACATAGGAAGTACATTTTTTCCACTCATTTCGAACCTAGATTGAGGGTGTTCATCAGGTGGTTAACATTAAAAATTAAAGCTTACACCGATAATTGTTTCATACTAGAGATGAAAAAGAAATTGTGCCAGAAAATCGATTAAATTGTCCAAATATAAATATGCCTACATCAGCTTATTTAATTAAACCCTAGCCCATTGATTTTGGACAAATACTGCGAGGTGCTTATTGTAATGCAGCTATGCATTCGATTTCAATCCTTGCATCCAATGGCAGTGCAGCAACCTGGTAAGTCGAACGAGCCGGTGCTGGTGCTGGGAAATCTGCATGATTTAGCCAAGTAATACGATTCATAAGGTTTATATAAGTCTATTTACACTCATCAAAAAATAGCAATTTGCAGCATTGCAATGCAATATATTATATCTACATGCAGATATAAATTTAATGCTTGAAAGGCGGAAATTCACGAGGGCATATAATGTTAACAGAGCAGTTAATATAATGAATGTGTATCTTAAGAAAACCAGGATGACGGATTCTTTTAGCATGTGTGCAAGATGATATTTATAAATGCATTTCCGCAGTCCAACACCTACAAATTGATATATGTAGAATCTAAAAGAATCAACTTGACTTGAATATAAAAACTCACATTTAGCATAAATTTCGTTCACTTTCTTGAAGTCTTTCAAATCAGCCAACCTAGACAACAAAAACTTAATGTTAATTGGGAGATAGAAGATCTTGTTTAAGATAGAGAATGCATAAGGGTAGTGTGCATGCAGTCGTGCTCGTGAGAGAGACAGGAGTACCAACATGATTGTTGTCTTGACAACTGAGGCATAGCTGGCGCCACTTGCTTTGAGTATTTCCCCCATATTCTTAAGTACCTAGTACCTCAAATGTGTATTAGCCAGCATTCAACATAACAAAAACTAGACATAATCTACTAAGTACCCCCAGATAACATGTATTTTCTTCTGTGAAATCAAGAAAATGTAAGATGGAAGTGCATACAGGCGTTTCATCCATGTGACTTCATTCTGAAAGCATCTTAAAATAAATAGGGTGCTTCATTAAATAAGTTAGCGTTGGTTGGATGCTATGGAAAATTTTAATTGCATTATACAAATCAAAGAAATAGACCACACAGGGTGGTTCATCTTTAAATACATAGGGTGGCTCATTAAATAAGTTAGTGTTGGTTGGATGCTTTGCATTATACAAATCAACCATGATGCAAGAATTATGATTGCTTTTAAACATGAACTTTGTTGCAGTAAAATCAAACAACGTATACTAAAAGCACGAAAGCAACCAAAAATAGCCTATGTTTGCTTCAAAATCATATAATGACAAGCCTGATCTTCTATATGATTGTGAATCACCTTTGCAAACATGTTGAGATTTCCTCAAGTATACAATACAATTTTTTAAAATTCTCTGTGAGAAGAAAATCAGACAGGGTTCAAACAGCATACCTGCTCAGTTTGATCTTCTACACTCTCTGAAACAAACTTCCCAGTCTGCATCCCAAACAGCGAGAAAAAATTAACCACTACGATCGATGCATTAAGAAGAAATTTTGTTTCAAAGATAATATTTTTGATCATGTTATAAGCTTAATAATGTCACAAACCTCAGGAACAAGTCCAAGAACACCAGACATGAAAAGCATGTTATTGCACTTAATAGCTTGACAATACGGCCCCAATGCTGCCGGAGCTTTATCCGTCTGTACAGCTTCTTTTATGCCTACGTGCAATAGCACATTGCAACCACCGTGAGAATAATGCAAGTTGTATCAACAGAGCAGTAAACTATACTATAGACAATGGTAAAGTAGATTTCTGATGCAAAAGGAACTAGCTTAATTTCAATAATTCAGAAGATGAAACAATAGAATGATGGTTGAAATCCACAAAAGAAAATGAACAAGTTGTTCACAGAACAATTGACTGATTTATTCTTCAATTATTAATACTAGCAAATTGTTTTTTGGCCCGATTTATTTATTGAACATCGCTTTAATTTTCCAAGCCATTTTTCTTCAATTATATAGTTTTTATAAAAGCAAATATTTTTCACATAATTTACTTATTTCTAAAAGTATATCATAAATATTTTAAAAAAATAAAAATAACAGATATACATTATAAAAAATGATGAAATAATTTTGGAGTAGAAGATAATCGAGTAAAAATTTGGTGCAAATTGGCTAAAAGTCATCGGATAGGTTTATGAACAGATGTACAACCCATACTGCACAATGTACAAATTCTGTAATGCAAGCATCCGTAGGGGGAAAAAGAGTATAAATCAATTGAGTCACGAAAATGTGTGCGAATATATCTATCGGTACTTACTTGCAGTAGCATCAGTGGAGATGCCCAGGGAAGCGAAGGCCGGTGATCGAGCAGAGCGGCGGAGATTAGCGCCGACCAAGGAGACGCAGCCGACGCCGACGCCTACGGCTAGCGGCGCCCGAGAGCGGAGAGCGGCTACATCGATTGCCGGCATATGCAAGTTCTTCGCGGCGGCACACCAGGCCATTTCTGACTCTTGTTTCTTTCGGAGGTTTGGTCAGTGTGAGTGAAGCTACCCACTGTCAGATACTCTCGCTCTTTGCAAAGTAACGTATTTTGGCCTTCAATATGGTTCTTGGAGTTGGGCCTTTATGGGCCTGCTCGATTACTTGGGGCCACGGATAAATGTGTTCACCTTGGAGATGACTTTAACCCCAAAATATGAGTTCACCCCCATGAAATACCACATATAACCTTTTTCCCTTCACCCATAAATAATATACAATACACAAATGTTTTGAGTTCACCCACAATTTAAAAAAACCCTTCTTGAAGTGCCGCCGCCTACAACCCCAACTCCTTGCTCTTCCATGGACAAAAGTAAGTTAGGGTTTATGATAGTTTTTTTTTAAATTTCTACATCTTAAAATTTGATTTTCATACATAGATTAATTTTTGTTGTTTAATAGTTGTTATTTGGGAATGATTTAGACTTTTAGTTGCTAAAGAAACTTGGTTTTTGCAGAAAATGGGGCATTAGGAGACGAAACATCAAAAATTGATTTTTCTATTCCTTCTCGAGTCTGGTTCGTCGAGTTAGGTGACAAAACTCGGTGACAAACTTCCACATTTTTGCACAAAATTCGGTGACAAACTTTCACATTTTTGCACAAAACTCGGTGACAAACTCCCTCATTCGCAGATTTTCCATGCTCATCTTCATCATATTCTTCCTCTATGTAATCTTCCTTACCATTAACCAATTTCTGTTAAACCCAAAGATAAAATAAATAGGCCCATACATCAATTTAAAACATTTATTATTATAATTTAGAAATAAATTTGAAATGTTATATATTCAACATAGGGCTGACTATTTACACCTCCAATCCGGCTTAGAACACACCCCTGTCAGTTTAATAATATAATAATCATGTAAAAAATAAAAAAAATACCCTTTAAATCATATTACACTTCTAAATGCACCCCCATTACTAATTACACCCCTCCTTCAACCTTTAAACCCTAAATCAAATTTCTGCCCGACGTCGCCGCTGCCGCCACCATCACTAAACAGCAAACAACAAACAACAAAATTTCAGATAGAACGTAGAAAAATCTCAATTTTTTTTTAAAATTTTTGACAAACTAGTGTCGATCATATTCACTCTCGTCGACAACAATTTATCGACGATAGTGTATATGGTCGACCTAAAAAGGTCGATTTTTTTTAAAAAAAAAAACACTTTAAAAAATTGACAATGTAATGTCGACCATATGAACTCTTGTCAACAACTAGTTGTCGACTAAATTGTATATGGTCGACATTACATTGTCGAAAAAAAAGAGGTTTCTGCAAAAAAACCTAAAAGAAAAATTGCGGCCGATGCACTTACCTAGGGTGGGGGTGGTCGATATCTTGGACAATGAGGCGGGGTGGCATGGTCGATCGGGAGCGGCGGCGGCGGGTTGAACAAAAAAGAACTTGTAGAAATCGGAGAGGGAGGGGGAGGCGTCGCGGCCGAGGGAGAGTACGTCGCGACCGAGTGAGAGAGAGGGAGAGGACGTCGTAGCTGAGGGGGAGGGAGGCTGTCGCGGCTGAGGGATAGGGAGGACGTCACACTGGTGAAGAGACAGAGAGGAAGGGGGCAGCTGCCGGCGAGGGGCGGCGACGGCAAGGTGAAGATTGAAAAATGAGGAGAGAATTAGGGTTTGGAGGAGGGTGTGGTTAGTAAACTTGTATTATATAAATAAAAGGGAGAAAATTGTATTTAAGACAATTTGAGGGGGTGCATCTATCCTGACAAATTTTAGGGGAAATGGAGGTGTAAATAATCAAGCCCATTCCACATGTATATTGGTAAAGACTACTCATTGGCCAGTTTCATTATTCCACCTTTTTTTTTTCAATTTTATTATATTCACATTTATTAAAAATATTGTTCATTTACTTTATGCACATTGATTAAGGAATATAATATTTATATGTGTAGTGGATTGTAATAGAGAAGAATGATAGAAATAAGAAAAAAACAGATAAATAGAAAAAAGAAAAGGTAGAGAGAGGTGACAAGAAGAAAATGTAGAGATGGATAATGGGTGTTAACAAAAAAAGAATGGGTCGCTGCTTTATATGGTCACATAACAAGGAATTTGCAATCAAGGATCTTGGTCGCCTCAGCTACTTCATCGAACTTGAGGTTAGACACTCAAATGATGGTCTCTTCCTCAGCCAAGTGAAGTATGCGCACGACATTCTCTTCCGAGCCGAGCTGTTGGACTCAAAACCTGTCCAGTCCTCTCACCGCGGGGGAATCGCTTGTCAGTATAAGTGTTGACTTTGATAACCCTACTCTTTATTGCTCACTCGCCGACTCCCTGCTCGGTCAAGTCTCTCCTATGCTGTAAATCATGTCTAAATTTCTTCAGTCGCCCATCGTTGATCACTTACTCGCAATCAAGAGAATCCTCAGATACGTGATTCGGGTGGAAATTGCATGATTTTAGTGCATATTTAGAGCTTATATTTCTTGTATTTTCACATTATATTGACCAATTGCAGATGATTTGATTTAATTGTGAGAAAGGTAGTGTGTTGTCAATGTTTGTAGGTAAAATGAGGCTTTTAGGAGCAAATCATGTACCTATATCTCACTGGACTGAAGAGAGGATTGCACCATTGGATTCATCTCGAAAAATGGAGTGTAATGTAAAAAGGAATCAAGTCAATTGGAGGTCGAAAGCTCGAGATACGACGGGATGAAAAAACGACGAGGCCGGGCCACATTTCCACTCGGCCACAGTGCTGTACACCCACATTTTTTATTAGTTCACCCGGGCGGGTCACTTTGGCCCGGCCATGCCCTGTGCCATCAAAACCTTCGTATTTTGGTCGGGTAAAACCACCCGGCCACGCCCTGCTCGCTCCGTTTCGTTTGTGTTTTAGCCGGGTGGCATTCCAGGGTGGTATCACCTGGCCGGGTGAGATGAAATTCGGGGGTTTTGGCCCATTTTATCCACTTTTGAGGGACCCAAGTGCAAATTTCGTCCAAAACTTCTTTGCAAACTATAAATAGCGCTCATTTGAGTTTTAGAAACGAGTTCTCTTCTTTTACAAGCCATTCTCACACAATTCCACATAGTTATAGGTGTTCTTCATAGTTTAGTTTAATTTCTTCATTAGATTAGCTAGAATAGTGGTTTCTACTTCAAATCAAGTTACGATTATTGTCAGACATTGTTTATTTCATCTATTTGTAGCTACAATTCCATGATCAAGGTGATATTTCTCTTAATTGCATTTCAATTTGGTAATTCTTTAAATTCTCAAATCTCTTTCTATTTTGCTATGAATTTGATGCTTATTTTTGTTGTAGTCATGAGATTCTCTTCTAGAACCATGGGCTAAGTTCTAATTGCCTTGGGTATGGATGTTTTGATGGGTGTTTAGTGTAATTATGAATTAATTGCACGATTAGCTTAGATTTTGGGTGTTTATGTTTCTATTGTTGTGTTGTAAATGATTCATTTGGTTAATCAACCCTATTAGCGAGCATGTTTGATTATGTTAATTACAACGAGGGTTGGGTTGCATGATTGGAGGTGTGAGTGTGAGCTTTGGTTAGTTGAATAAAAGTTAAGTAGTAATTAGCTTAACCGAGAGAGGGTTAATTGCTAGACCGACAACTTTAGACACCAAACGAATAGTGGTCGTCTAGGAGATTGGTGAGAGGGCGTCTCATAAGCATTAGTAACCGTGTTTAAAGTGTTTATGAGACACTATCTTAGGAGCTTATGGTATTGATTAGATCTTATAATTGGTAATTAATGCACGTGTTCACCCAAGCCTCACGAGGGATTGGTCTACACATAGGAGTGATAGCCTTTAGCTTAACCCAAAACCATAGGTTCATTCATGCAATTGATTCGATAACTAATTGAATTACCCACAAAACGGAAACACCCGAGGCAATACTCTTCTCTTGTACTTTCAAAAGAAAGTTAGATAGCTTGTCATTTCATTTGTCTTGTTATTGTTATCTTAGTTAATCTAGTTTAATACTTTCGTTTTAAATTCCAAAAATCCACAAACAAATATGTATCGTTACTACAATAACATGCAAACTCATAACTTTAGGGAATCGCTTTCACTCAATTAGATCCTTGGAACAAAAATCTACTTGGTCGTACTTGTGTACTACAATCGAACCCATACGCTTGTGGGGATCGTATTGTGGTGCTAAAAAAATGTAAAATACAGAACAAGTCTATGGCGCTGCTGCCGGGGATCTAAGCGAGTGTTGTTAGTGAAACTTAGACTTTGTTAAGTGTTATTGTTAGTAGCATTTATTTTTAGTTTTTTTTTTCGTTTCTCTTGTGGGCTTTGATACTTTTCATTTGTAGGTGTGTGATTAGTGTGAAAATTGCTTGAAATTCATGTGTTTATTTTGCATAATTTTGAGGATTTTTTTGCATTATTCACACTAAATTGACCAACTGCACTTGAAATGTAAAAGGTATGTGTTTTGCTATTTTTTTAGGTAAATTGAACTTATTTGGTAGCAAAGTACGTGTCTGAGAATTCATGAAGTCAAGAAGATAACTGCACCATTGGATGCGTCTCGAAAAAATAAGTGGAATGAAAAAAAAGAATCAAGTGAATCGGAGGTCGGGAGCTCAAGATATGATCGAAACAAGAAAGTGTGAAACTGTAACAGATTCCACTCGGGCAGCCGAGTCAACCCACTCGGTTGACCGAGTGAACTCTGCTTCCAGGTCAGTTTCTGGACTTCCAACTCACTCGGTTGGCCGAGTCAAACCACTCGGTTGACCGAGTCAACTTGATGATGCGCGAAAATTCGAGAATTTTAAAGGATTTCAAGGGCTTAAGTGTAAATTTCGTCTCAAACATTCTTCCAAGCTATAAATAGCTCCCCAAATCAGATTATTGGGGGGCTTGACCTCACTTTCACACACTTAAACCCTATTTTCATTCTTAGATATATTTTCAACATATTTTGCAAGTTTAATTCCATAAATTAGCTTCAAATTTAGTATTTAGTTTGGGCTTTTGAAGATTAAAGTTACATTCACTTGTAATAACTTAAATTGTTGAAGAATCATCAAGGTGACTTCCACCCATACTCTCTATTTTCTATAATATTGTTATTTTCATGTTTATTTCTAGTTTTCTTGTTGTTTTAGCCATGGATGTTCCATCAAACACCATGGGCTAAGCTTTTTATGCTTTGGGTGTTTGAAACCATGTGAATATTGAATGTGTGAATTGTTTATGCTTTGATTATTGTTGATATTTGGATTATTGCTTCTCTTATTGGGTTTTATTGGTGCTTTGTGTATTTGCTTCTATTAATCCATATTTTGAGGCATGTTTGGCGTAGACGAGAGTTACATGAACATGTTTAAATTTATGTGTGAGTTGTTGGTATACAAAAGCGTTTATTATACTTTTAATTCATCGAGAGAGGGTTAATCGTATTGGAACCCCCATTAGGAGACATTAAGTACTTGAATGGTTATTTGTGTAGTTGATGAGGATTAGGAAGATGTCTTATTACCGGGTTTGGGAACACCTTAGACGTAAGGCTATAGTACCCGAAGGGAAACGATTTTCATCATAGCATCTTGATGCTCTTAGCAAATCCAAATTGAAGCATAAAAATGGTATAATCAATCCCACTCGATTTAACTATGTAGAGAACACCCAAAGCATTCTTCACACTTGCACTTCTTCGAATTTAGATTCGTAGTTGTTCTTTGCTTTAATTTTCATTTCCTTGTTTTATTGATTAGTAGTTCATTTACTTATTAGGACTGCGTCTAGTTAAATGCATTTTCTTTGGATTATTGTTTAGTTTTAGTTTAACATCCAACTCCCGAAATCGTAGCTATATTAAGTATGACAACACACAACTCTAGGGATCCATTGCACTAGCCCACCTCCCATGGTTCGATACTACTTGGTCGAAACACTTACGTGCATACTACTACGACCCCTTATGCTTGAGGGGAAGTAGTTAGTCAAAATATTGTTTAAAATTCGTTCAAGTCAGTGTGTATGATCACAAGATCACGTGGAGGAAACTTAGAACCGTTGGATCTTGAGATCGAGGCACACGCAAGAAGAAGGAATCGAAGTCAAAACCTACAAAGATTTGAAGAGGATCATTGTGAGATGGAAGACAATGAAGAGAACATTAGGGATAAGGAGCTTCAAAGAAAGAATCCCCAAGTTGGGAATCCACAAGGAGATAATCCACCTCAAAACCCTCCACCAAATCTTCAAAATCCCAATCCACAATATCCACCTCAAAACCATCCTCCATACCAAGGGTATTATCCTTATCCCTACCCACCTCCACAACAAGCTTACTATCCATTACCTCCACCACATCAATACCAACAACCTCAACACCCTTACCCTCTCTACCAATATCCTCCACCTCACCAAATTCAAGATGAGTACATTCCTCCTCCTCCATATGTAGAGGAGCCTCGTCATGTATACCATGGAAGGCCTATGAGGGAATATTTCAAGCCTCAAACAAGAGAGTACTACGATGGGTTGGCAAGGCCAAGGGTGGAGGCGAACAAATTTGAAATTAGTATCTCTTTACTCCGAATGTTGAGAGAAAGGTAATTTGAAGGGAGGACGGGGCAAGGATTTGAGGAAGACCCGAATGATCATCTAGCTCAATTCTTAGAGATCGCCGACACTCTCAAGCAAAATGGAGTGTCGGAAGATGCTAAGAAGTTGAGTCTCTTCCCATTCACATTATCGGGGAAGGCTAAAGCTTGGTTGTAATCGAGTATCCCGGCCGTAGAGATAAGAACTTGAGACGATTTGAAGAAGCGATTTCTCTTGAAGTACTATCCTCCTTCCAAGACGATGGAAGCCAAGCAAAACATCTCCACGTTTAAGCAAGGGGCGAATGAGAGTATTAAAGAAGCATGGGAAAGGTTTACGAATCTTCTCATAACTTGTCCCCAACATGGCTTCCCATTAGAACAAACTACATGTTGGTTCTTTTGTGGGTTGAATGAGGAAGATCAACAACACATTGACGCTTGTGCGGGAGGTTCAATTTGGCTAAAATCGGTGGAAGAAATCAAAGATATAATGGAAGGGTGATTCGGGTGGAATTTATACATTTTAGATGCACACGTGAAGCTCATTTTGATTGTGATTTCATTGATTTTTGGTTGATTATGATTGTTTTGATCAAAATAAGAGAAAGGTGTGTTTTGTCGATTTTGTAGGAAAAACGAAGGATTTTGGGAGCAAAATACCTACAAAAATTCACTGGACTAAAAAGAGGAGTTCACCATTGGATCCAGATCGAAAAATGGAGTGGAATAGCAAAAAGAATCGAGTCGATTGGAGGTTGGAAGCAAAAGTTACACACAAAACAAGTTTGAGGTACAAACTTAGACAGCAATTCGGCCGAGCGGAAGAAAAAAATTCGTTTTTCGACTGAGTTGCACAGATCCGGCCGAGCACAAGTGAAGACCTGCAACTAGGACAACCAGCAACTCGGCCGAGCGGAAGAAAATTTTATTTTTCGGCCGAGTTGTACAGAATCGACCGAGTTCAACCATAACACTCTGCCCCGACTCGGCCGAGCTACTCCTATTCTCGGTGGTTTTTGTGAAATTTCTCCATTTTTGAGGGACTTAGTTGCAATTCTTACACTCAAACCCTACCCCAACACTATAAATACGCCCATTCTTGAATTTAAACATCATAAAACAAAACACTTATGACAACATCAGAATTTGCCCTTTCTTTTCTCACAAACTCCAATTTTACGCTTGTTGTCTAATGATGTCCCCAGAGCAGTTAGAAGACGTGGGAAACACCAAGTCATGCCACTGCATGGGAGTGAGAAGTTATTAGACATGGTATAACAAGTCCCTAAATTCTAGGAGTGGTGGAGAGAAGTTACTTAAACCGCATGATCTCACAACTGTGATGATCATGGGAGTTGATGGCAGTTCGTCCATGATGCCTATAAATACAGAAACTGCCTCAACACAAGATATATAAGAAAGAAAGCTCATTCTCTTGGTGATCCAATATCCAACACGAGGTTAGTACATAAAATTCTTAGATCAGTTCCTAAACGTTTTGAACCTAAGATATGTGCTATAGAAGAAGCTAAGGATACAAATGTGTTAAGTCAAAATGAATTGATTGGTATTTTGAAAACCTATGAAATGAACATTTCTGAAAAGACTGATAATGAAAAGAAAGTGCTTGTTTTCAAAGGTGATGCCTCATCATCTACATCATCAGGTTTTGGAAAATCTCCTTATGTTACTGAAATTGATTCTGATGAAGATGATATTGAGGAATATCTTAACAATCCTGATTACATGACATTTATTACTAGACAATTTAAGACATTCATGAAGAATAAGAAATTCAAAGATAATTGTTGGTCCCAAGTTGAGTTAAGATTGAGTAAGCTAAGAAAGTCTAGAGGGGAGGGGTGAATAGACTTTTAAAAATCTTTCAAAATATCAGAGTTTATAATGCAGAATAGTGTTCTGAATAGTACTGTTCTTACTGAGTCAGATCAGTACTTCCAGTTTTAGTTTTATACTCAACTTTTATTTAGATCTTTACTTAGTAAATTCTACTGTTCTTGTTTAAACAAATATCAAACAAATATCAAACAGAAAATAAAGAACACAGAATTTTATAGTGGTTCGACCAATAAGTCTACATCCACTCTCACAATCCCAGTTGTGATGTTTTATTAACTCTTCCTTGAGTTTCTTGTGGCTTAAAGTCCCAAGATTAAGACTGTGATCTTATCGATTACACTCCCAAGTGTATCTTCGATCTACTAGTAATTCTACAAGTAACTAGCACACTTGTTTACAAAAACACAAACTTAAAACTGAAAAGTAAAACTTCTCTTTGATTAGCCTTTGATTCTTCTCTTCAATTCAGTGGCTTCTCCTTAGATTTCTTGATCTCTTCAACTCTGTGAGTTCTTCAATGCTCTGTAGACTTAGATTGCTCTTGAATGCTTTATGATCAGTAGTCTTAGCAGTAGGAGATCACACAGTATTTATAGAACTTAGTATGATAGTTAGCAGTTTGTGAACTAACTCTCAACTAACTCTAAAACTGTTTTTGTAACTTCTTCTTGTAACCGACTTTGTAACTTCCTTCTTATTCCAAGTCAGCATATCTTCAAATATATCTTCAGTTACTCTTTAAATAAGCTTTCCAAACATATTCTTCAAATTCACTAAATCAGCACAGTAACTTACTGTTCTGATTTTTACTCTTCTGATTTTTACTGTTCTTAGTCAATCAGCACAGTAACTCAAAACTGTTCTGTACTTCTCTAGAATTCTTCTAAGCTTCTCTTCAACTCTTCTTTGAAGTCTTCTTATTCTGAAGTAGTCTTCTGAGTCTTCATTAATCTTATGATCTTCTTCTAATCTAGTGTTCTAAACTACTGTTCTAAACTTTTACAATGCTGAATACAATCAAATACAATCAAATACAACTTTACATATATAAAACCTATCTATACATCAACTGAACTATATACAGATGAGTACATCTAAGTCCTATACTATAAGCTGTCTATACAATACAAAACATCAGCTTAGTACCTAACAGTTCATATATCAGATCAGTAAACACAATAAGATCAGTAACCATATAAGATCAGTAAACTCAGAGAAGATCAGTAACTTAGATTTCAAATATCTCTTTAAAATCAATATTCTAATTCTCAGATTCCATTAAGATCAGTAATCTTATTTTCAATATTTCTTAATAAGATCAGTAAACTTATTTCAGATGACTCAGTTAAGATCAGTAAGCTTGTTTTCAGATGACTTAGTTAAGATGACTTAGAACCACATATATCATTAACTTTAAGTTGCTTTTGGCCATCAAAACATACAATCATCAACTAGAACATTGTTTCAAGGATTCATATCCCAACAATTTCCCCCTTTTTGATGAAGCCAAAACTACTTAAATGTTAATAAATCAGTAGTTAAGTATGTAGTCAATCATAACAGTTCATCATTTCAAAATTCCAGATTCATATTCAAGTTAGATCAGATAATGCACATATTACACATACTAACAAAATATGAAATAAACAGAAAATATAGAAATAAAGATTAAGGTTAGAAATGTTATCTTGTGAGCTTCTCCTTCATCTCCATTCTTTATCTTCAGATTCTGAATGCAACATAAAGCCTTGCTTTGATATCCATCATATGTTGATGATCAGTGATTATCTTTTCAACCATTTATTACTTTACCTTCCCCCTTTTTGGCTTCATCATACAACTCCCTAATAGATTTCAGTTGTTGCATGATTTCACCCTTCAAGGTCTAGGTAAGGTCATTAGTATATTGTTTAGTAGATACAACACCAAGTTAGGTTAAAAATACTCTGCTGATTTTTATCAGCACAGTTGTTTCCAGCACACATTTACATCATTTTTATCACAATTTTATTATAAGAACTACTTATCTGGATTCAGTTGAGTATTGTGATCAGCTGAGTATCATTTTCTTAAAAATCAGATCACCTCTTGGAGTTAGCACAGTACTATCAAATCAGTACTATGACTAAGACCAGTTCCCCCTTCAGTAAAGAACTCTTCTATTGTGCCTGTTTTTTATGAATGTAGTGGTCTTGGCATAGTCTTATTCTTCTGGTTTACCCTTTTGATGTACTGTTCTTTGTATCAGCACAGTACCTGAAATGTCAACACAATTCTATATGCAAGATGTGTTAGTGGTAGTAAGAGGAATCCAGATATACATAGAAGTTTTAAACAACTGAGACCTCTTAAGTCTTTTGCCCTTATGGTCACAAAACCAAACTTTGTTCACCTTTTCTTGACTATCAGTAGAGTTCACATTTACTCTTCTAAGGTAACCACCAACTGGTTTAACCTCTTTGGGGGCAGGAATGTAAGGCTTCTGATAATTAGAATAAGGTTTATAAGCTTGTGTGCTATAAGGTCTGTACTTACGCTGTGGTCTGTCCTCTCTTATGATGTCATATGATAATGGAGGAGCATAGAGAATAGATTTTTCACGATTTGGTTGATTGTATCTCCTAGGCTTGGATGAATACAGCTGAGACTGCCTTAGATATGCTGGTCTAGGCTGTGTCCATCTAGGTTGGACTGGTCTAGTCGTATATAGATGAGTTCTACTCTGCTGAGTTTTACTCTTCTGAGTTTTACTCTGCTGATTAGTACTCTTCTTATATGACTTAGACTGTTCTGTTCTCACCTTATTCATCTTATTACCATTTCTGATATTAGGATGAACAAGATTAGTTTGAACTAGTCCATTAGTCTTGGAGGTTATGAATTTTACGGGTTCCATGGGTTTCTTACCCTTATCAAGAATTATAGAACTGTTCTTAACTGTATTCGTGTTCTTGATTACAGAAGTAGATGAGCTAGGTACATTAGCACCTAATCCACTTTTATCAGTTGGGGATCTGTATTGATTTGATAATTGTTGATTAATCTTGGAAGATTTAATCATATCAGTCAATTTCAGATCTAAGCTTAGTACTTCTGTTTCCAAGAAACGATTACGTTCTTCAAGATTTTCATACTTAGACTTTAAATCATTGAAATCATTGGTTTTGAGAGCTTGAGTCTTGAGCATACCATTATATAAATTGTCTATTAAAGCATACTTATCTTTGAGTTGTGACAACTCTTCTATTAAGCGTTCTTTTAAGGTAATTAATTTAGGGTCTGCTCTTGACTGTGCTTCTCTGAGACTAATGATTTCTTGTTTTAAAGCAATGTTCTCGTCGCTGACTTCCATGAAAGCTTTGTTAGTGAGTATGAGGTCTTCTTCAGTCACTTCATTAAAGTGATGAAGACTACTTCTTACACAACTGTCAGCTGTATCACTTTCATCAGTTTCAGAACTATCACAAGAACGAAATGAAGTAATAGATGATACCTCAATCTCTTGTTTGGCCATGAGTGCCAAGTCGTCATCACGATCATACTCTGAAATAGAGAACTTAAGCAGTTTTGTAGCATTAGTATCCATGTTTGAAGACAGAAAAGATCAGCTAGAGTAATGAGATCAGTAATAACACCAAATTTGAGTAATAAGTAAAATTCACAGATCAGTTCAAAGAGGACAACAAGACTTTCCCTCAAAGTCTTCTTGGTAATCTAGAAACAGCAGTCCTTTCGAACTCCTGCTCTGATACCACTTGTTGGTCCCAAGTTGAGTTAAGATTGAGTAAGCTAAGAAAGTCTAGAGGGGAGGGGTGAATAGACTTTTAAAAATCTTTCAAAATATCAGAATTTATAATGCGGAATAGTGTTCTGAATAGTACTGTTCTTACTGAGTCAGATCAGTACTTCCAGTTTTAGTTTTATACTCAACTTTTATTTAGATCTTTACTTAGTAAATTCTACTGTTCTTGTTTA
Source organism: Galeopsis tetrahit (assembly GCA_963675135.1). Lineage (NCBI taxonomy): Eukaryota > Viridiplantae > Streptophyta > Magnoliopsida > Lamiales > Lamiaceae > Galeopsis > Galeopsis tetrahit. The sequence goes on along the minus strand of OY776119.1, from coordinate 32,804,880 downwards.
AACAAATATCAAACAAATATCAAACAGAAAATAAAGAACACAGAATTTTATAGTGGTTCGACCAAAAAGTCTACATCCACTCTCACAATCCCAGTTGTGATGTTTTATTAACTCTTCCTTGAGTTTCTTGTGGCTTAAAGTCCCAAGATTAAGACTGTGATCTTATCGATTACACTCCCAAGTGTATCTTCGATCTACTAGTAATTCTACAAGTAACTAGCACACTTGTTTACAAAAACACAAACTTAAAACTGAAAAGTAAAACTTCTCTTTGATTAGCCTTTGATTCTTCTCTTCAATTCAGTGGCTTCTCCTTAGATTTCTTGATCTCTTCAACTCTGTGAGTTCTTCAATGCTCTGTAGACTTAGATTGCTCTTGAATGCTTTATGATCAGTAGTCTTAGCAGTAGGAGATCACACAGTATTTATAGAACTTAGTATGATAGTTAGCAGTTTGTGAACTAACTCTCAACTAACTCTAAAACTGTTTTTGTAACTTCTTCTTGTAACCGACTTTGTAACTTCCTTCTTATTCCAAGTCAGCATATCTTCAAATATATCTTCAGTTACTCTTTAAATAAGCTTTCCAAACTTATTCTTCAAATTCACTAAATCAGCACAGTAACTTACTGTTCTGATTTTTACTCTTCTGATTTTTACTGTTCTTAGTCAATCAGCACAGTAACTCAAAACTGTTCTGTACTTCTCTAGAATTCTTCTAAGCTTCTCTTCAACTCTTCTTTGAAGTCTTCTTATTCTGAAGTAGTCTTCTGAGTCTTCATTAATCTTCTGATCTTCTTCTAATCTAGTGTTCTAAACTACTGTTCTGAACTTTTACAATGCTGAATACAATCAAATACAATCAAATACAACTTTACATATATAAAACCTATCTATACATCAACTGAACTATATACAGATGAGTACATCTAAGTCCTATACTATAAGCTGTCTATACAATACAAAACATCAGCTTAGTACCTAACAGTTCATATATCAGATCAGTAAACACAATAAGATCAGTAACCATATAAGATCAGTAAACTCAGAGAAGATCAGTAACTTAGATTTCAAATATCTCTTTAAAATCAATATTCTAATTCTCAGATTCCATTAAGATCAGTAATCTTATTTTCAATATTTCTTAATAAGATCAGTAAACTTATTTCAGATGACTCAGTTAAGATCAGTAAGCTTGTTTTCAGATGACTTAGTTAAGATGACTTAGAACCACATATATCATTAACTTTAAGTTGCTTTTGGCCATCAAAACATACAATCATCAATTAGAACATTGTTTCAAGGATTCATATCCCAACAATAACATTCAACCTATGGTCCAGATTAATAATACTCAACAATTGGCTGTTAGGAAGAACACTTTTAATCCTTCTAGATAATTAGAAAGAGGAAACAAGTTTAGATCTGACCAAGATTATATGAAGAATGTTAAATGTGATGCATGTTCTGGATATGGTCATTATGCTAATGAATGTGCCAACACCATTCTAAAAAAGAAACTTAATTTCAGTGCTACTTTAAGTGACGAGTCTGATGTTGATCATGATCCTGAAAAGGACATTGAAAAAGCTTTCTCTGCTAGAATTTTGTATGATGATACTCTTGATGATGACCTGGATGATTATTACGATGTGAGGACAAATGAGCCATCATTTGGAAAATCACTGAATAATGATGCTCCAGAATTTAACTGTTTTACAAGTTCTGTTTTTGAGATAGGTACATCAAGTAAAACAGGTTTATCCAGAAGAGATGCTGACATTCAAGATTTGTCTAACACTGTTTTCAAATTGGAAGGTCTTTTAACAAAGAAGGATAAAGAAATTTCTAAAGTCAAAGAAAGATTAGAAGTGTCTGTTCTTGACTTTAAGAAATATTCTTATGAAAAACCTTTAACAAATGAAAAAGTTTTCAAGATATCTTCTGAAACTGAGAAACTTAACCACATCATTAAGTCTCTGAACTTTGAAAAATCTGATTTAAGAGATTCGATTACCAAGCTTGAAGGTATATTAACAAGAAAAGATATTGAGATATCTAAACTTTAAGAGAGATTGAAGGAAGCCTCACTAAGCTTCAAAAGATTTTATGAAGGGAAGAACAAACTGGAAGACTCTCTTATAACCAACAACTCAAGAAGAACATGTATTGGCTACTAAGGTAAAAATTCTAAAAACTCTGAACTTATGAAACCTACTGTATTTGTAAAAGTTGAAGTGAATTACAATCCTAATATTTCTGCTAAGACTCAGATCAATGTAAAAGATGTGATATGCCACTACTGTTTCAAAAAGAGTCATAAAAGTCCTCAATGCTTGAAGAAGAAAAATCATCTGAAAAATTATGTATTGCCTGGAATGACTCAACATTCAAGACCACATAGTAATAATTCAGCATGGATTCCAAAAGAAAATACATCTTGTAATGTTGTTCATATGTCTCTAAAAGTATGTATTCCTGAATTATGGTACTTTGATAGTGGTTGTTCTAAACACATGACAAGTCAAATTGATTATCTTTCTAATTATACTGTTTATAATGGTGGTAATGTCATTTATGGTGGTGGATCTAAAGGAAAAATCATTGGTAGATGGACATTAAATGTTCATGGTTTTCCTAAGTTATCCAATGTTCTGCATGTTGATGGATTACTGGCCAATCTTATAAGTATTAGTCAATTATGTGATGATAATTTGCATGTTAAATTTGATAAGAACTCATGTTATGTGTTAGACAAAGATTCTGAATGTATCATGATGGGAAACAGATCTGCTGATAATTGCTATCTCATTAAATCTAAACTTACTTGTATTAAGGCTAAAATTGATGATAATATATTATGACATCACAAACTTGGACATGCTAATTACAGACAACTTGATAAACTTGTTAGATTGAAAGCTGTCACAGGTTTACCAGATCTGAAATTTTCAGATAAAAAGGTTTGTGGACCTTGTCAAAAAGGCAAACAGGTTAAGGTGTCTCACAAAATGTTGGGACATATATTGCTCAACCAAACATTGCTTCGAATTACTACACATGGATCTTATGGGTCCTTTGGAAACAGAAAGTATTGGAGGTAAACGCATTGAAGATGAAGACATTTCAGATTTGATTGATGTTCCAATCAATACTGAAAATGTTGAGAAGAATGATGACACACCAGAGGAAACTTCTGATAATATAGATCCTGAAAATCTGTAGAATCTCCAGAAAACTCCCTCCATAAGGCTTCAGAAATATCACCCACAAGATCAAATCATTGGTGAACAATCTACATGTGTTCAAACCAGAAGAAGGATGGGTATGAACTCTAAGGATGTGGTAAGATCTATATGTATGTTATGCATGTGTAGTAAGGTAAATCATAAATGCTATCACTCTGAGATTGAACCTAAAACTGTTAAAGAAGCATTAGATGATGAGAATTGGATTGAAGCTATGCATGAAGAACTTAATCAGTTTGTTAGGAATGATGTTTGGACATTAGTTCCTAGACCAGACCATGTTAATGTTATAGGGACTAAATGGATTTTAAAAAACAAGACTGATGAGATGGGAAACATAATTAGAAACAAAGCTAGGTTGGTTGCTCAAGGGTATACACAGGTAGAAGGTGTAGACTTTGATGAAACATTTTCTCTTGTTGCTAGAATTGAATCCATTAGGCTCTTACTTGCCATTGCATGCTATATTGATATAAAACTGCACCAAATGGATGTTAAAGCTGCCTTTTTAAATGGTATTCTAAATGAAGAATCTTATGTTGAACAACCACAAGGCTTTGAAAACCCTAATTTTCCTGATCATATCTTTAAACTAAAAAAGGCTCTATATGGCTTGAAACAAGCACCTAGAGCATGGTATGAAAGGTTAACAAATTTCTTAATTGAGTTTGGTTTTGTAAGAGGAGAAGCTGACAGAACACTGTTCATCAAACATGATAAAAATGCTATTATGATTGGTCAAATATATGTTGATGATATTGTATTTGGATCTACTTGTGATAATATTCTCAAACATTTTGCGAATGGAATGACATTTACTTTTGAAATGTCCATAGTTGGTGATTTGAATTACTTCCTAGGATTGCAAATTAAACACAAAAAAGATGGGATTTTTATTTCACAAAGTAAGTATGCTAAAAATCTTGTAAAAAGGTTTGGTTTAGAGAATGCTAAACACATGAAAACACCTATGGGATCAACTCAAAAACTGAGTAAAGACATTGTTGGCCAGAATGTTGACCCAACACTGTACAGATCAATGATAGGTAGCTTCTCTATTTGAGCTCTAGTAGACCTGATATCATGTTCAATGTTGTTTATGTGCTAGATACCAAGCTAACCCCAAAGAATCACATATGAATGCTGTTAAAAGAATCATTAAGTATGTTGCAGGTACATGTGATTTAGGCATATGGTATAACAAAAACACAAACTGTACCTTAATAGGATATAGTGATGCAGATTGGACAGGAGACTGTGATGATAGAAAAAGCACAAGTGGTGGCTGCTTCTATATGGGAAACAACTTGATCTCTTGGCACAACAGAAAACAAAACCGTGTTTCTCAATCAACAGTTGAACAGAATACATTGCAGCAAGGAGTTGTTGTACTCAATTACTTTGGTTGCAAAAAATGTTTCATAATTATGGCTTACCTAGTGATGTTTTGACTGTGTACTGTGATAATACTAGTGCTATAAATATTTCAAAAAATCTAGTGCAACACTCATTAACAAAGCATATAAGTATTAGACATCACTTCATTAGAGATCTTGTTGAAAATGAAGTTGTTAACTTGGAGTACATATCTACTGAAAAATAATTGGCTGATATTTTTACCAAAGCTCTTGATGATAAGAGGTTTTCATCCCTTCGAAAATCTCTTGGTTTGTGTAATATCTGAAAATATGATCAAGGGTGTTGTATCAAATGCGGCAGCATTTGAGACAACACTAAGATAAGTCACTTATGTGTTTCCTTGCTTTAATTTTCGTAATTATTGAACTAATATAATTCCTTTGTAATTGATATTTGAATTCCGAGTGACTTGTGAAAAATACTAAAAGAGCCTATACACCTCTAAAATGCTACAAAAGAAAAATCATGTATTAGATTCTTTATAAATCACTGAGTAACTATGGGACACAGAGCTCGCTACTACGATGATCTCTTTTCAAAAGGTGATATAAATTGCATCAATATATTCACAAATCCATTGAGTAACTATGGGGCACGGAGTTCGCTGCTACGATGCACTCTTTTCAAAAGATGGATCAATGTGAAGTGTGATAAAAAGAAAAAGAAAATAGAGCAACACATATGATGAAAAATCATGAAAAAACTGTGTTGAGGTGTATAGAATGCCAACAATAGTCAAAACACTCGTAAACTCATATTCTTATCCCAATTTTCTTGGAATTAGTTATTTTTGATAATTATTAAATATTAATATCTGAAATATTTAATTGACTAAGTCTTACCTTGTTTTATTAATTCAGTTATTATATATTCCGCTTTTAATTATTTTTTATTTTTCAGAATTCTTATTCTCCCAACTTCACACAATCAATTAGTGGGGAAGTTACTTCCACTACTTCACTTCCCTCACTCTCAAATTCGTGTATCTCCCACTTCTCAATATTTTCCATATAAGATGAATCTCCATAGTAGTGTTGGTAAATACATTAAAGGCTTTGTTAATTCTTTAAAGCACGGTAATTACCATTCTTAAATTTATTTACAGCACTCAAGTATATCTATTACCTATGTCACATCACTTTACGCCTCATACTTTTTGAAATTTGATTTGCATTTATCTATAGAACTCGAAAGGTCTCCAGAATTAATTTTTGTCTTGTTTTGTGTGTACAACCCCTATTATGCCTAACAATTTTCAGGATTCTGCTGCACATTCGAACTCAAACTCAAGCAACAAAAATTCTCCAAATCCTCTCAACCTACTCGCAGAAATGGCATCCTCAAACTCTCCAAAGTCACCATCATTCACTGTAGGAACCATTGTCATTCCTTACACCGATGAACAAACTCCCACTCACTTATCCCCTCTTGAGATTGTACCTTACAATCCTTTCGACATTCGCACAGAAATTGCGAATGCGAACGCAGCTACTGAAACTTCAGCCTCTAAGCCTCAAAATGAGCCCTCATCCGAAGCTCCCGCACCTGAAACTGCACCAGTAACCTTACACTTCCCTCTGGTCACCCCTTTCAACACCTTGAAAGATGCCTTTAAAACCCTAAGCCTAAAAATAGCACACCCTGTTTTAGTGCTTGAAGGAGAAATACTGGACAATGCCATGTTCAAAGGCGATGTGGACATGTAAGATCAAGTTGAATCCTCAGATGAAGAAGTTCTGGCCGCTAAATTTGAAAGATTACATCGGTAGAAAAAGGGCAAGAAGAAGGTCGTTACTGTTCCTACTGCTAGAAAGTGGCCCGGTGGAAAAAGGAAGTCCCAAAGGAACTTGGGCAAAATTGTCGATTATTTTGGTAAAGGGAAGAAGCCCAGAACTGATGGGAATGCATCTAAACCCATTGCGGTTTCTGACTCTGAGACAGAACCTGAGTCCGAAGAAGCTGCAGTTCGAGTGGAAGAGGAAGAAGAGGTTAATGAGGATGATGTGGAAGAGGTTGCTGAAGACCTGGAAGAAGAAAGAGAACCTACTCCACTAGTAAGCACTAGGAGATCAAAAAGGCTCCGAGAGCCCGAGAGTGTTGCCTCTCCGATGGCAACACCAGAGCCGTCTGATCTTGAGTCCTCATCCAGTTCTTCTGATGAAGATGAAAACGAGGTACTATTCTCTTCTGATGATAGGAATAGTGACACTAATGAGGATTATAATGATAAATCGAGCATACATTATAGAACTATTATGACTAGACAAATTCTTAGTGAAAGGCTGATAAAAGTTCCTAACTTTGAAGAGATGAATCTGATAGAGTGGTTCAAGGAAAGGTCATTGTTGCATGCTTTACAATTTGCTTGTCCTTACATTGTGGACTGGATATATGAATTCTATGCTAATATCCCTCAATTGGCTGGTGATCCAAATTCAACTAGATATGGACATTTTTGGTTTAGAGGAAATAGACAGATAATTACCCCTAGAAGAATCAATATTTTGCTTAAAACAAAAATCATGGAGGATCCATTAGTTACTGACCATGATGTTATGATAAGCATCTTGACTGGGGGAGTAATCACCAAATGGAGGAGAAGGATTTTGGCCTCTAAGTTGACTAGCCTATACTCTGTCTTGCATAAATTTGTTTGTTTCAATTGACTGCCTACTACAAACAACACCACTCTCACCTTAGAACATGCTGTTTTGATGTACAATGAAAGTGTGTGTGGGGTGGTATCTAGTGTTTAAGTAAAAAACAGAACAATGTTACACTGAATGTTGTGACAATTAGTGTAGCATTAACTCTAACAGAATGTGAATAAGTAAACACAGTACACAGCGGAAGTCTAAAACACTAAAACACAATACGAACACAATGGAATAATTTTTAACATAGATTTTATTAATAACAAAACCTATGCTAAGCCTTACGGCGAAAAGTAACTTAGTTCCTAAGTTATACAAAAATGTCGTGTGAAATGTCTCAACAATTACTTCAACATTCCACAAACGGAAACTACAATCGAGGCAGGTGCCTGAATCCGCAAACAGACTTAAGTGTAAAACACTGTCTAAAGAACTAATCTAATCTTGTGATTCACTCTCACTCGATTCAAGACTAGAACAAAGTACACTGGAAGGCGGTATCCCTCGGCGTACGTTAAAAGACACAACTACTGACCATAACTCCTAACTAGGGTTGAACGCTCAAGGAGGTGTTACTCGAATAGTGCATACTTTGAAATGAGAGGTTCTGGCGGTATTTATAGAGAAATACACAGCTTCTAGATCCTTCCATTATGAGATCCTATTTTTTAGGACCTCAACCTCCATGATCTTTCTAGATCATTCTGCCATTTTCCAGGTCGTTCTACAATGCTCCAAAGCCTTCTAGCACCTTCTCCAACCTTCTGGAATCTTCCAGGTTCCAGACTCTTGTAGAAGCTTCTAGAATCGTTCCTGAATGTGAGAGCATTTAGTACAACATTTAATGTAACATTTCAGAAAAGACTTAGAATAAATCAAGGAAGGTCAAATTAAGATGTTGTTGATAATGTTAAAGCATTTAAGAGTTAACAACATCTACAATCTCCCCCAATTTGACCTTTCGACTACAACACACCTGATGCACATATATTTCTATACATACTCAGTATTATGTATTTAGGTATGTTGAACATCAAAGCTAAATACTAGTCAAGACAATACCTGTTGTAACCGTTTGATCAAATCAAAAGAAGATCAAGAATAATTTTACTAAGATCCGTGCCATAAGATCAAAGTAATCTTATTCAAAACCAAAACAAGTATAAACAGTACACTTGTTTACAAACAATTAACTTTTACAAAAAATCAAAGATTAAATCAGAGCATATAAGGGTATATACCAGATTAGTTCTAAGACTTATGTAAGACTCAAAAACAGACAAACAAAAACAAACAAGGACTAAACAATATAATCAGAGCAAACAAAACTATGAAAAAAATAAATAAACTAAACAAGGCATATTCATCATGCAGTAAGCAATTAATGATAGGAAAATAAATTAAGCAATAAGCAGTAATCAAATATCATTAGTGCAAACTAATTTAAGAAAGATAAATATAGACAACCTATCAACTAGAAACAGTAAATATTGTATCAGAATAAACAGAATTTTAACTTAAACATAACAGAATAACAAAAACAAAAGTAGGACTGAAAATGGCATGAATTGCTATAACAATAGCAGCAGCATCAAGGTCCTGCACATGTGCCATCTGTACTTCAGTACTCCCCCTGTCTTGCATCATCTGTTCTAGATATCAACATAGAGGATTTCCATATCCTCATCATCTTCAGCAGCATCTGCAAACTTGTCTTCATCAGCCTCCTCTGGTTCCTCAATGAAACAAGTTGATGCAAAGAGTGCAACAACATTGTTAGCAGCAGCAGTTCCTCCATTCTCTGTAGCAGGAGCAGCATCAGGTACACCTTCAACATCTTCAGGATTCAGCTCTTCAATAACAACTCCAGAAGCTCTAGCTGAAGTGGAAGGTGGTACTCCCCCTGTTGTAGTGGAAAGTAGCCTGGTCCACTTGTCTTTGATGAACTGGAGCTCATCAATCTGGTCCTGTAAGTGCTGTAACTGCAGTAATATAAAAGATCTGGGAACAGAAAAAGTGGTGTCAGTGTTACCACCAATGTTCTCAGTATCTGGTGCAGCATTAGATGCAGCTGTGTTCTGTTCAGGTCTCTGTGCTGGTTGAGGTTGAGGTTGTGGTTGAGCAGGAGCTGGTCTTTGAGAAGAATTTCCAGGATTGTGCAAGGGCAGATCTTTCACTCTTTCACCAATGAGCAAAGCAGGTGAAATAGTGTATAAAGGAACCTTACCTCTAAGAACTTCAGTCTTCTTAGGGCTAAAACCATGCATCTTCAAGTATGAACATATAAGCACAGGGTATGGAAGGTTTCCTTTATCAGAAATATCACCACTAAACTTCATCATGTGGTGGAAAATGGTCAATCCCAAATTAAACTTCCTCAAAACCACTATCCTATAAAGCAAGATTGCTTGATCCTTTGTCACTTTGGTAGAGTTGGTGGAAGGTATCCAGTTATAAACAATCAATTTGTGCAACACAGAATAAAGAGAAGTAAGGTCTTTGGCCAACATTCCATTCCTCCATCTAGTCAATAAACCACCAGTCATAGAAGCAGTAACAACATCCAAATCAGGTTCATCATCATCAAGAACTGGTTCTATGCCTAAGAAATCATTGATCAATTCTGGTGTAAATGGAACTATACTCCCCCTAAACTGTACATTCCCATACCAACGGGAACTCCTCCTACCATTACTCTTCCTCAGACAAGCATAAAACTCATACACCCAATCAGAAACAAAAGTATCACACAAGTTCAGAGCTTTCATCAACTTTCTATCCTCTAAGAATTGAATCAAATTCTTACTCTCAAAATCAGAAATATGAATTCTCCTTTCCATCAACAATTTCCTCCTAGACAACCTAGTTATCTTATCAACCAATCCATCAATATCAGAATCTACTTCAGTTTCAGAATTACCTTCCTCAGAAGTAGTGTCCTTTGAGCTTGGTTCTTTCACCTCTTCAGAGCTTGATTCAGAGCTTGATTCCCCTTCCTTTTCAGAGCTTTTGTCAGAAGCTGCACTGCTTGAATCACCTCCATCATCAGGTTCTGGTGCTGGAGCACTTGATTCAGCATGTGAGGCAGCATTCTTCTTCAGGGCTTGTTGTATATCCCTGAGACAAATCTCCATTTCAGAATCAGAATCATGTTCTGGTTCTTCAGGCATTGTTCGAACAGCATCAACCTTTGCCTTTCCCTTCCCCTTAGGATCAGCTTTCTTCTTAGTTGGCTTCTCAATCACCACTTCTTCTTCAGATTCAGAGAAGACCTGAATTGGTTCAGCAACATCACCACCTAGCTTCTTCTTCTTCCTCAAAGAGTCTGAGTAATCAACTCGAGTAAAAACTCGACCTGATCGTCTTCTTGGAACTGGGCTCCTCTTTCTCTTCTTCTCTTCAGCATTCCTCTTGAAAGGAATCGGTTCAGAGTCGGATTTCGAGATGTCAGAGTCGGTTTTGTCGGATTCTTCAGCATCCTCCATTTGAGCGTCCTCATTGTCGGATGTCTCCGCATTCGACGGCTCCTTTGACTCAGCAACAGGGGATTCTTCAATCTTCTTTTCAGTCTCCCCCATAGAGGCAGCAGTCGGGGCCTCTATTTCAGCGTTAGGGCTCGGAATTTGGGGCTTTTCGGCTGTGGATGAAGAAGGTGCAGTAGTGATCACTTCTTGGGTGCGCAAGTAGTGAGAGATGTCAATGGACATATCACCAATCGTGAGGATGGGTGGATTAGGTGATCTCATCGATTGAGAAAAATTCTCAACCGCCTGGCTCAGCTCGGAGAGTGTAGCTTGGTTTGGGATGTGGATGGTTGTCGGAGTAGCTGGAGTGGGTGTGACGGTTGTGGCAGTTGGGGGTGAATTTTCGTGTGAAGCAGCCATGGAAGCTAGAGTATGCAGATTAGAGAGGGATGAAGATGACGGTTGTGAGTTGGGAGAGTTTGGTTTCTGTGAGTTTAATTTCTTGTTTCCTGCCATTTAAACCAAGAATTCGAAAAGAACCAACACAAGAATCGAGATAAACACAAAATATCTTATAACAAAATCTGCAAAACTAATACTCAACTTACTCAATTAATTACAAAGCTTAGAAAAACATGAAATGGGAGTATTTATATAGAGAGAGCTTAGTAGTTGGAATAATGTACGTGTGATTAAGGCTTGACTTAAAGAAAATTCTAGATTGAATGGATAATGCTCCACAAATTCAGCCACAAGTAAATCATGGGTGAGTTAGTGGGGTAAAATCTTAATTAATTAATTAAATTAAGAATATTCTAGAATTAAATAAAAAATGTGTATAATCTGAAATAATAAAAGGAACGTGGTTAGTATAATTATAAATAAATAAAATAAATTCCCACAATTAATTAAATAATTACAACTTATAAAAATATAATTGAATCATGTAATGTTGTGCTCAAGGATTTGACATACACCTCAACATTGGTTTTTCACAGGTTTTACCTATCCAATGTAGCCAATTTTTTTCAGCATTTTTCTCTTCATTGCATTTCTTCTTTTTGTGCTACAGCATCTAATTCGTATTGATCCATTGTTCCTGTAGAGTACATCGTAGTAGCGAACTCCGTGCCCCATACTTACTTAATGGATTACGAACCTCTTGATGTTTTTACCAAATTCACCTTTTGAAAAGAAGGCATCGTAGTAGCGAACTCCGTGCTCCATAGTTACTCAGTGAATTGGTACATCTTTTAGTATGCTGTAACATTCTCAATTTTTTAAGCTTTTGAGAGGTGTAGTACATGCCTATTTTTGCACAAACAAATTTCAGATTCAAGAATATTTTACAAAGGAATTATTCAACGAAAATAAGAAATAAATCAAATCTATAATAACTATACCACCTTAGGCTGTTGTCCCAAATGCTACCGCATTTGTGACAACATCCTCTCAAGAATTATTCAGATATTACACATACCAAGAGATTTCCTAAAAAATGAGAATCTCTCATGGTCAAGAGCCTTAGTAAATATATCAGCATTTTGATTTTCAGTAGGCACATATTCCAACTTAACTATGTTCTTCTCCACTAAATCTCTCATAAAATGATGTCTAATGCTAATGTGCTTAGTGAGTGAGTGTTGTACCGGATTCTTAGATATGTTAATAGCACTTGTGTTATCACAGAAAATTGTGAGGATATTGTTTTCAATTCCATAGTCATGAAACATCTTACTTAACCACAATAGCTGTGTGCAACAACTTCCTGCAGCTATGTATTCAGACTCGGCAGTGGATTGAGAAACACAATTTTGTTTCTTGCTATGCCAAGACACAAGATTGTTCCCCATGTAGAAACATCCTCCACTTGTACTCTTTCTGTCATCAATGTCTCCAGCCCAATCTGCATCACTGTATCCAATCAATGTGTTGTTGGTGTCCTTAGTGTACCATATCCCTAGTTCACTTGTACCTGAAACGTATCTGATTATCCTTTTCACTGCATTCAGGTGAGATTCCTTTGGATTTGCTTGGTACCTAGCACAAACACACACACTATACATAATGTCAGGTCTACTAGAGGTTACATAAAGTAAGCTACCTATCATGGATCTATACAATGTTGGATCAACATCCTTTCCACCATTGTCTTTGCAAAGTTTCAAAGTAGAACTCATAGGTGTTTTCATTACTTTTGAGCTTTCAAGACCAAACCGTTTGACTAAGTTTTTAGCATACTTACCTTGAGAGAAGAAAATACCATCCTTACATTGCTTGATTTGAAGACCTAAAAAATAATTTAAGTCTCCAACCATACTCATCTCAAATGTGGCTGTCATTGCTTCAACAAATCTGTTCAGCATTTTATCACATGTTGAACCAAACACAATGTCATCAACATATATTTGAGCAATTAGTAATCCTTCTCCAGTGTGCTTAATAAACAAAGTCCTATCGGCTTCTCCTCTAATAAATCCATATTCTAAAAGAAAGTCCGTAAGCCTACCATACCATGCTCTAGGAGCTTGTTTTAGACCATACAATGCTTTCTTTAGTTTGTACACATGATCCGGGTATTGTGGATCTTCAAAACCTTTAGGCTGTTCTACATATGCTTCTTCATTTAATATGCCATTTAAGAATGCAGCTTTTACATCCATTTGATGTAGTTTAATATCAATAAAACATGCAATTGCTAGTAATAATCTAATAGATTCTATCCTAGCAACGGGTGCAAAAGTTTCATCAAAATCAACACCTTCAACTTGGGTGTAACCTTGTGCAACTAACCTAGCTTTGTTCCTAACAATGTTTCCAGACTCATCAGTTTTGTTCTTATAAATCCACTTTGTTCCAATGACATTAGTATGACTAGGTCTTGGAACAAGTGTCCAAACTTCATTTCTTTCAAACTGATTAAGTTCCTCATGCATAGCATTTATCCAATTTTCATCAGTTAATGCTTCATTTACATTTTTAGGTTCAATTTCAGAATAGTAACACTCAGCATTCACAACATTGCAAATAGAAGACATGCATATTGTTCTTACCACATCTACCTTATTCGATCTTATTCTTCCTCTTGTTTGCACTCCAACTGCAGCATCGCCTATGATCTGGTCAGAAGGATGACTTTTCCCCATTCTTGAAGAAGGATTCGTTTTGGGAACATACTGATCATTCTGTGGAATTACAACTGTCTGTTCTGTAGATGTTGCTCCAGATGTGTTAGCATTTGGTGCAGCATTATCAGACTTCAGTGTATTCTCAGAATTGTCAGTGACTTGTGATATATCCTCTTCATCTTTATCATCTGTAAGACCTTTATCATCATCAAACACAACATTAACAGATTCTTGAACAGTGTTAGTCCTAAGGTTATAAACTCTATAAGCTTTACTATTTCTAGAATAGCCTAAAAAGAAACCTTTATCACTTTTAGAATCAAACTTGTGAAGTTGATCCCTATCATTCAGAATATAACACACACAACCAAATACATGAAAATATTTCACATTCAGAATCTCATAAGGTGTTTGATTAGTACCAGATCGAATATAAACTCTATTAATGATATGACATGCTGTATTCAATGCTTCAGCCCAAAATCTTTTAGAAAGACTTTTAGATAAAAGCATGACTCTTGCCATTTCTTGTAAAGTTCTATTCTTTCTTTCAACAATTCCATTTTGTTGTGGAGTTTTAGGAGATGAATATTCTTGCAAGATACCTTTCTTATCACAGAAATCATTAAACATGCTATTCTCAAATTCCCTACCATGATCAGTTCTAATACGGCCAACTTTTAAGTTAAACACATTTTTGAACCTTTTATAGAGAACTTTAAAAGCAGCAAATGTTTCAGATTTATCTCTTAAAAACTCAATCCAAGTATATCTAGAAAAATCATCTACCACAACTAAGGAATATCTCTTACCTCCAATGCTTTCAGTTTCCATAGGACCCATCAAATCCATGTGCAACAATTCAAAACATCGATGTGTAGAACAATGTGACAGCATTCTATGCGGCACTCTTACCTGTTTACCTTTCTGGCATGATCCACATACAGTGGTATTCTGGAAACTCAGTTTAGGTAGTCCTTTGATTGCATCTGATGTGATTAGTTTCTTCATTGACCTGTAATTTACATGTCCTAATCTTTGGTGCCACAAGACATTCTCATCATATTTTGACAAATTGCATACATTAGTTCCAATAAGATAATAGTTATCTGCAGACCTAATACCAGTCATTACACAATCATCATCTTCATTAAGAACATAGCAAGACTCTTTGTCAAATTTTACATGCAAATTATCATCACAAAGTTGACTAATACTAATCAGATTAGCAAGTAAGCCATCAACATGCAAAACATTTTTAAGCTTAGGAAAACCTTTAACATTCAAAGTTCCTTTTCCTATTATCTTTCCTTTTGATCCACCACCATATGTAACATTACCACCATTCAAGGTCACATAATCAGATAAGTAGTCTATTTGTCCTGTCATATGTCTAGAACAACCACTATCAAAATACCATAGATTAGGTAAACATGCTTTCAAGGATGTGTGAACAACATTACAGGTAACTTTTGATTTCCATGCAGATTTCACAGAATGTTTCCTAGGATGTGAAGACATTCTGAATGACTTAAATTCAGCTCTCAAATCTTTAAACATTTTCAAGCAGAAGGGACGAATATGACCATATTTAAAGCAATAATGACAAATATACTTCCTTTTAACCTTGTGAGATTCTGTTTGTGCAGATGTTACACCAGATGTGCTAGCATTTGCCTTCACAAATTTCACAGGTTTTCTAAAATTTTCAGAAATAGAAGCAGTTTCACCATCATAACCTAAACCATAATTATTAGATTTACCAGTAGCTATAGCATCATTCACTGTAGAAGCACTCTTGGAAAACTTTTTGAAACTTAAAGTAGAGTTGATCAATTTCTCCTTCAGTTTACAAACTTCAAGATCTCTTCTGGTAAGTAAGACTTCTAGCTTAGTGATTGTGTCTTTCAGATCCTCATTCTCTTTATTCAAAGAATTCAGAGAGAGTTTCTGAGAGTTCCAATCATCTAACAATTTCTGATATGTCTCATCATCAATCCTTTTTCCTGCATCATCAACAAAACCATTAAAACAGTTCAAATCTGGGTGACTCTGTTTTGATGTTACTGTAGATGTGAAGACATCAGGTGCAACATCAGAATCTGTATCACCCAGATCATCATCTGAGGAATCATTATAATCAATTCTGGTAGAATGAGCACTTTCATTTTCATTAAACTCATCAAGATCATCATTATCAGATTCATCACTCAAGGTAGCACTAAAATTCAGTTTTTGCTTCAGTCTGGTATTGACACACTCATTTGCATAGTGTCCATAACCAGAACATGCATTGCATTGAACTGATTTTCTAAATTCAGGATCATACCTTGGTTTACCTTCACTCTTTGATGGTCTTGGTGTGAATTGAATCTTCCTCCTTTCTGGTTGTGGTGTTGATGTGTTGATTTGGATCTTAGGCTGTATATTTCCTTTAGACTTATGCATAGACTTCTTAAGAAATTTATTAAAATGCTTTGTAAGAAGGGCAATGTTGTCAGGATTGTTAAGGCATTCATCAATCAATTCTTCATCCGAATCAACCTCAGTAATGATAGGCTGAATCTCAGATTTGTTTGATGTCTCTCCTTTAAAAACAACAACTTTCTTATCATCTTTAGTTTCATCAATTTGATTAGTGTTTATTTCATAAGTTCTAAGAATACTCACTAATTCATTTTGACTCATTTTATCAGTATCTTTTGCCTCTTCAATAGCACAAATCTTAGCATCAAATCTTTTAGGAACAGACCTTAATATCTTATGTACTACTCTAACATTAGAAATAGGGTCACCAAGAGAATGTGATTCGTTAATAATCTCACTTAACCTTTCGTTGTAGGATGAAATTGTTTCATCTTCCTTCATTCGGAGATTCTCAAACTTTGTCCCCAACATTCGAAGCTTTGTCCTTCGAACACTATCGGAACCTTCACAATGCTCTTGTAACCTGTCCCATGCATCCTTAGAAGTAGAACAGTTAGATATAATTTTAAACATAGAGGTATCAACAGAAGTAAAAATAGCATTTAAGGCTTTAGAATTATATCCTGCTGTTGTTATCTCATCGGCTGTCCAATCAACTTCTTTCTTAAGTTGAATTTCACCATCGGCATCTGCTGGATTCTTTGGTACGTCCCAACCTGTAAGAATAGTCCTCCAAGCACGTTCATCAATTGACTTGATGTACATACGCATCTTAGGCTTCCAATAAGCATAATTTGAACCATCTAAAACGGGTGGCCTAAGTGCTGTGGATATGTGATGTGTTTCCATTGCTAACATAAACTAAAACACACTTTAAGCAAGGATCTAACCTAGTGTCGTCAGGTATCGGCTCTGATACCAACTGAAAGTGTGTGTGGGGTGGTATCTAGTGTTTAAGTAAAAAACAGAACAATGTTACACTGAATGTTGTGACAATTAGTGTAACATTAACTCTAACAGAATGTGAATAAGTAAACACAGTACACAGCGGAAGTCTAAAACACTAAAACACAATACGAACACAATGGAATAATTTTTAACATAGATTTTATTAATAACAAAACCTATGCTAAGCCTTACGGCGAAAAGTAACTTAGTTCCTAAGTTATACAAAAATGTCGTGTGAAATGTCTCAGCAATTACTTCAACATTCCACAAACGGAAACTACAATCGAGGCAGGTGCCTGAATCCGCAAACAGACTTAAGTGTAAAACACTGTCTAAAGAACTAATCTAATCTTGTGATTCACTCTCACTCGATTCAAGACTAGAACAAAGTACACTGGAAGGCGGTATCCCTCGGCGTACGTTAAAAGACACAACTACTGACCATAACTCCTAACTAGGGTTGAACGCTCAAGGAGGTGTTACTCGAATAGTGCATACTTTGAAATGAGAGGTTCTGGCGGTATTTATAGAGAAATACACAGCTTCTAGATCCTTCCATTATGAGATCCTATTTTTTAGGACCTCAACCTCCATGATCTTTCTAGATCATTCTGCCATTTTCCAGGTCGTTCTACAATGCTCCAAAGCCTTCTAGCACCTTCTCCAACCTTCTGGAATCTTCCAGGTTCCAGACTCTTGTAGAAGCTTCTAGAATCGTTCCTGAATGTGAGAGCATTTAGTACAACATTTAATGTAACATTTCAGAAAAGACTTAGAATAAATCAAGGAAGGTCAAATTAAGATGTTGTTGATAATGTTAAAGCATTTAAGAGTTAACAACATCTACATACAATATTGGACATTTAAAAAGATTTAACCTAGGACATGTTATTTTCTCTAATATGTTGACTTTTAAGTCTGATATGTCTAGAAGAGGCATTCTGCCTTAACCATGCCTTGTGTACAAAAACCTGCTGGACAAAGCTTTTGACAGATTTGATGATGAGGTAGTTAGCAACTACATACCAGGATTCAGCATTTCAAACCAGTTCTTGGTGAAAGGTGAAAGGGTGGTTGATCTTCCCTTGAGAAGGAATGAAGATGATGCAGGCCCAAGTACAACAGCCAGTGTCCTAGCAAATGATTTCATTCACAATACCACACTGCCTCCAGAAGGAGCTGCCTCCTCTATTTACTTATCTTCACACTATATTATGAGGCAGATTGATATTTTGCAGGGGTCTATTCTTAATTTGCAGCACTCTGTGGAGGATCTTCTCATTCAAAAGAAATTTTGGATGGATCTCCTTTCCACTTCAACAGGGGGACTAGCCGACATTTCTCACAACCAGCCTACTAACATTGTTGCTCCACCTGCTGTAGATGAACCGGATTCAGTTCCTGGCAGAACTCATGAACCTGTTGCTGACACTGCAATGACTGAAGAAGAGGATCAAGACATCCATGATCTGTATGGTGATCTGTTATCTGGATGCATGATGAGCTTGAACACAGGGGGAGAGCTTACACTATGGGGGAGTATATGCAGATTATGGAGATGCAGCTGAAACACATTTCAGCCCAATCCTTCCCATGTGTTAATTCAATTCTTTCTTTGATTGTAAAAGCTCTGTACTTATGTTTATTTAATTTCTCAAACTCTGTTATTTACATTCTGTAATTATTTAGGATTGATGCGGCCAAAATATGTCGTCCTATGAGGAGACGACATGTGGATAGACGATGAGTTATCCTTATTAAATATTTACATTCGTTTTGTGAAATGATTAATACAGTCCTTATTATAGGTAAAGAAATTGGCCCAAGCATCTCTGGCCCATATCTCTAGCCCAGATATCCCTGGCCTAAGCATCTTTGGCCCATATCTCTAACCTAGATATCCCTGGCCCAAGAAGGAGATTGTTGAGATTGAGTATTGGTTTTAAAGGTCCAAGGAGGACGAGATTAGAGGAGAGGGGAAGTTGGTGACTGGTACCGAAGATCTAGGAAAGAGGGGCCACCCACAAGACCGAGTCTAAGGGAAACAGTTGAGAGTTAAGGGGAAGACAGATTCTCTTCCCCTCCCAGGTAAATAGGAGGTATAAAAGGGAGTCTTAATTATTTTTTTGCATTACGTTTTTACTAAGAAAATACACACTCTTACGTTCTACACGAAATATACAGAGAGTACACTAAAAATATAGAAAAACCCTACGATTCTTGCGAGAATTTCCCTTGATTTACAGGGAAATTCCTCTTTAACTCTCCCGAGAAAAGTTCTGACTTGAGCGTCGGAGATTCCACGCCGGAATCCCCTCCGGCGTGTTTTTGCAGGTCTTTTGGGAGCTTAAAGGAGGATTATTCGTGGAAAAGCTTGCGGGAAAGTGACGATTTAAGCCCACAACCGCCGTAATCCGGATAGGGAGATTTGGTATCCCTAATCGTTACTTTCTGACGCAACAACTGGCGCCGTCTGTGGGAAAATTTTGAGCTAAGAAGTGAGAAAGTTTCATACAAAATGGGCGGGGAATAGGATCCGATGAAGCAGACTAAGGAAAAGGGAGATACTACTACCTCTCCTTTCCCTCCGCCTCCCCCAGGTTTTCCCTTGAACAGGAACCCTCTCGCACCTGAGAGAAATACGACGGGTACTTCTCAAGCCTCTAGAAGTGGGATCAATAAGGATACACCTCCTTCCAACACCCATCCTGAGCTCCTTACTATCTCTCAGGATCAGTTAGATGCAATGATTACCCAAGCAGTGGAAAGAATAATTACTTCTCGTGGAATCCGTACCTCCGGCCCTATTCCACCAGTGAACGAAAATACGAAGCAGAAGAATCTAGAGCACATGATCGACTCCTCTCTGGCCCCTTCCAGAAACGAGGGGGTCCCTCGAGATCAAGAAGATAAAGTACCTTCACAGGCTAAAAGGAGTGTCCCCAACAGAACCCCCAAGAGGAACATGGAAGTAGCCCCTGAAAAGACTTTGGATATGGAGACTGGAGAAAGTACGGATGACACCTATCAAGGAGCAATATGTATATATGCGTGCAAGGAGATAATATGAAGGTACGATAACGAGAGATAAGATAAAGTGCGGAAGACAAAAGAGCAGATAATATTCAAGACCAGGAGCATCACGTCCTGGCCCCCCACAAAAAAACACAGGAGTGTGGGGTCTCCTGAAAATACCAAAAGAAGCAAAGGCCTTAGAAAATATTTTAAAGGACCAGAGTTATATGGTAGCAAAAGAAACTAAAGAGGGAAATGATATATTTTCCTCCCTTATACGACTTGAATTTGGAACTCCAGTGGGAGGAGGAACTCCACTACCTATTTTCCTTCCTCCCCCTCCGAAGAACTTGGTTGAAAGTTCGGGAAAATGACTTTCATTCGTTCCTTCAGGGGTAAATCCGCCCCCTGCACCAATACAGGTCCAGAATCTGATGGAAGAGACTCTAGACACCCCTATCCCTACTGAAGGTGACATGTCTGGAGCCCTCGGGAGTGGACCTAGCAGGGAGATACCTCCAGCAGCTGCAGGTTCAGAATTGTTGGTATTGACTACGGAACAACTGAATGTTATAATAACACGAGCCATGGAGAAGGTGATGGTTGTCCAGGGCGTTCCAACCCCTATAGCCTTCCCGAGGGTGATTGAGGCTGTAGGTCAGAAATGACCTGAACATATACCTGGAACCTCACAAGTCTTTTCGAGGGTTTGATAACCCAAGGGAGGTATCTCTGCACTTTTTATGTGAATTGAAATTTAAATATCGCTTGGAAGACATTTTTTGTTGATGATCTAGTGTTAAGTACTTCCGAAAAATCAGTTTGTATAAGAAACATAAATCTAGCATGAGAACATATGTTTAGTCTGATAAAGAGTGACTGTGTTAATATTTGCATCAATAGTCATTTCTTGACTATTGTGTTGAAAGGGAAAGTTAAATATATATTAAGATTTGTCGTATTGTTCATCTCTTAGCTATTATGCTGTGAAAAATGTGATATATGAGGTAGCATGCATTGTCTTGGCTAATTGATTGATACTAATCTGATACTTGAATGAGACTCGTCTATATGTTGTGATTTGCATAAATGACTACTCCTTAACTAAGATGTTGTGGAGAATGATTTAAATCTATTTAGTTTCACGTGGATGTTAATCATTCCAATCAATATGTTGCGAAAATATGAGATGTATTGTATATGTGGAAAGATTCGCACGAGAATACACCTTTTATTGAATGAGTACTAGAATATTGACAAAGCACATACCAAATTTTGGTACAAATTGTTATTTAACTTTTTTGTCGTGAGAAATTTCGAGGAGGTCCAGCCCAAAAACCCTTAAGAACTCTGGAAGTGCAGAAAACGCAAGAGGTTTTGGAGGGGTATTCAAGGCCTCGAGGTCCATGATCCAGATCGTTGGAGGTTCTGGAGGGATATTCAGGGCCCCCGAGCTCCAGCCTCCAGATTAGATAGTGCGAGGCAGAGTATTCCAGTCCCCGAGGGCTAGCAGAGATATGGAGTATTCCAGTCCCCGAGGGCTGGCAGAGATATGGAGTATTCCAGTCCATGTGGGCTACCAGAGATATGAACATGAATTAGCCAAGACCTAAGAGTCTAGGTTCGTGAGGGTTAGCAGAGATATGCTGAGTACATTAGTACCACTGGTTAGTACAAGTGTTAATTCTTGTAGATATTATTATGAGCATGTCTTTAAGAGATTGACATATACGATACGAGACTACTTTTTTCCATTGAATTAAGAATGGTCCCCTTAAGCTTACACGGTTGATTTATGTAGATATTTTATAAATGATATTGGAATTGAGAATTACTTGAAATCTTAGAAGCATGAGTAGGTGATTCATATGTTGAGTTCTGTGACTACTTTATGTGGGAGAATTGATGATGATTACGGTTCTGGAAACGAAAGCTAGCATAACTATTTTCAAATTGTGTATGATTGACATGTTTCTATACTTTATATATGATTTCAAATTATAGATTGGGCTTATTCAGGTCCTTGAGATCAAAAAATGAAAAGTGCCACTTCTTACCTTTTGATCTTTAAACAATGATATGTCTTGAGTTATGTCCTCGTTTAGGACCTTGAAGTTTGCATGTACTAGAAATACTCATTCATGACGAAACGTGGAGAATTGAATATTCATTGTAATTTTCATTTGAAGAGATTATTTGAGAGAGTATGGTCCACTTTATTTATGATTTTTAGAGTGGAAGTTGATTTGATTTGTTTGTTCGATGCTATTGGAGGAGACTGGAGAGAAATCCTCACAGAGCTGAACAAAGACCCAGGGGCTCCACTGTCCCGAGAGGCCCGAGCCCTAAGACTGAAATACTGCACCCTGGGAGGTCAGTTATACAGGGATCACCCAGAGTTCCACAAATAAGAGGTTAAGAAGTTGATCCCCTTCTGAGATTGGAGATTAGAGAAATTAATCGTCTTGCCATGATAGGAGGTCCTAGAGGGGGTCCAGGTCTCAGGTTTGAGATCAAAGGAGACCTGATTTACATTATTTGATTATTTCATGTTTGAACTATATAATTGATGCTTATGACACTTATCCGAGCACTTGAGAGCCTATGTTGGAGGCCCTTTTTGATCTATTTTTACAGTATTGATTTGGTTCTGATATACGAGTAAGTCGGGAGATCTACATGTCACTCTAGAAGCTGAACCAGAACATAATGAAGGAGTTCCCCCTCAGGAGCTCCCTACACTTGAGTATCCAAGACCTTGAGGTATATCAGAGATAAGAGTACACATGAGAACAGTTGAGGGACGCGGAGTCCCTGAGAAATTCGATGGGTAATTTTACCCTCTCGGTAGAGGGGGTAGAGCAGTTGGCATGAGTCAGGTATGACTTGCATTTATTGTTTGTGAACTTAATAAGATATTATGTTTTGAGATATTTTTGAGATTCTTTGCATGAGATAAATACTTGAAAAGATTGATGAAATGATTATTCTACATAACTGCTATATGCGAATCCTGGTATATCTGTGGGGCAATATCCCTGGAGGATTGAAAATTATATCCCTGAAAAAGGGGCAGAATAAACCTACAGGTACTCTGATTTAAGAGCGAAATACACTCTAAGACCATGAGACCAAGAAGAGTCAGAAAATTTGCGTGGGTTCTTGATGAACCCATCCCCAGAGATATTTGTGTAGGTTCTTGATGAACCCCAACCTAGAGATATTTACGTGGGTTCTTGATGAACCCCACCCCTGAGAAAATTGCGTAGGTTCCGATGAACCTCACCCTGAGAAATTGAGTAGGTTCTGATGAACTTCACTCTGAGAAAATTGCGTAGGTTACGATGAACCTCACCCTGAGAAAATTGCGTAGGTTCCAATGAACCTCACCCTGAGAAATTGAGTAGGTTCTGATGAACCTCACTCTAAGAAAATTGCGTAGGTTCCGATGAACCTCACCCTAAGAAGTTGAGTAGGTTCTGACGAACCTCACTCTGAGAAAAGCGCAGGTTTAGACAAACCTCACCCTGAGAAAATGAGTGGGTTCCGATAAACCTTACTCTGAGAAAAGTGCAGGTTTAGACAAACCTCACCCTGAGAAAATGAGTGGTGTTGGTCCTGAAAGGAGTATATAACAAGTGTATGGGGGGGGGGGGAATACACTTGTATGCAAATTCTTTTCAACTTTGATCAAACCAGAGTTCAGCAAGTTTGTCTTGGACAACTCTGCTGAAGATGTATAACCTTTTCAAAGATAACCAAGCTACTAAGTACTACTGAGTACTTAGTTGGATGACTATCTAAGTTGGTTATAAGTGCGGAATTAGTGATTGGCCCTTTAGTTCAAACTTCTTTAAGTTCTGAAATCACTTAAGCAATATAGTCCAGTTTTCAGGGAACTTGTCCAATACAGTTTTTGCACAGTCTTTGAATATATGTTCTTTGAAAGATCAGTTTTGTGTGCAGTGTTGAATGTATGAGAGTACTTTGAAAGTAAATCAACACAAGAGTTTATAGTGGTTCAGAGACTCAAGCTCCTACATCCACTTTCCCTGATTTAACAGGATAATTCCTTCACTCTTGGAATTAACTTGTTTTATAGTGCCAATGTGCACTTGATCAAGAACACCACTCCTTGGTGAATTGATCCCTAGGATGTCTAGAGTCCTAGTACCCTCTTCTCAACTCAGAACTGAACTGTTCTTCTCTCAACAGTCAGCTTCTACCACTTCTACTACTACAACCTTCTCACTTTCTCAATTGAAAGGGGTAAGGGTTGAAGTAAGGTTCCAACTAATGAGATATCCTTTACAATGAAGACCAGTGTAAGGATTAGGATATCTCTCTAAGCTTTGTATGTATACACAGTAAGTTCAGCTTAGATGAAGTGTTTGAAGACTAAGAATGTCTTATGACTTTTGAAGCTTCAGGATGCTTATTCAGTTGGATGTAGAATGGATGCTTCAAATGGTCTTCACACTTCTGTATTTATAGACAAATTTGAGGATTTGCCTGTTGGAGAGGCAGTCCCAAATTGCTATAAATGTCTTCCTTGAGTTCTTCAAACTGGAAGACAGATTCTTGATAGTGACATGTCCTCATTTGGGTAATAAACGGCTGTTAAGACTTTGTCTTCATTCTGCAGCACTCTTCCCAATGTCTGACTTTAAGATTCACTTGTTAGGACTTGGACATGGCTTCTGAAGGTTGATCCAATGATAGGACAACATTCCTTATCAAATGGACAACTCTGCTTATCACTATCAGCATAGTTGGCTTGCTCTTCTTCAGATGACTTGGCTCTTTCCCTTTGCTTCATTTAGATGTGATCTCAACATGATTCAATGAAGTCTTTTAAGGTGTAGTTGTCTTTATCTCTTCAGCATAGTTGACTTTCAAGCTTCAGAACAGTTGTTCTGGTTTAATTGTACTGAGACAACTCTTCTGGACAACTCTCCTGATCAGCATACTTGGCCTTTAAGCTTCAGAACCTTTGTTCTTGTTTTAATTGTGCAGAGACAACTTCTCTGGACAACTCTCCTGATCAGCATACTTGGCCTTCAATAGCTTAGGTGATTGTTCCAGAATTTGAGCCTTAAGGGAACTTGTTCTTGATAGTCTTCAAAACATATGTTCCCCCTCAAGTTGTGCATCTAATCATCTAAGAGCTGCCTAACACATCAGCTTCTCATCTATCCTTATTCTATATGTTCTAACAATCTTAGAACATAATCATCTTGACTTAGACATGTCTCAGGGGGTTTTTTAGTATTCAATCAAAACATTTATCATTTTATTCCCAACAATTTCCCCCTTTTTGATGATGCTAAAACCTATACATTTTATGCAAAAGTGACTTGACTACACCTATTACATTTATCTTCAGAAGACATGACTAGAGTCAATTTTCCTGAAAAAGAATGTGTTAGTGTACTCACTATTCATGTTGCAAATAGGTTTCAAGGATAGGCATAGAGAGATTTCTGTAAAAGTGTTTCTTGATTCAAAGGATGTTCAACTATCATTCATTCAAAAATCTATTACATCAGAGCATATACTAAATACTTAATAGCATCTAGGTCTTCAAGTATCAGAGCAAAAACTTATTTTTGAGCATATCAGAGCAAACAAATTTTCAAAGCACATCAGCATTCTTGACCAGACTTCAGCATAGATGACCAATTAAACATATCTTCAGATAAGATAAGTTTTCAACCACCAAAAAGGTCAGAAGACTTAGCCATTTTAGAGATCGTCTTCTTTAGGTGGCACCATCCCATATTGTGCCCACACTCTTCTTTTCAGCTCCATGGCTTCTTGGTTGGTTCCTTTGGGTCCAAGGGTCATCTTGTTCAACTTGAGGATCTCTAGAAACTCTCTCAGGATCCTTGACTGGTCAATCCATCCATCCAGCTTTGGAGGCATGTAAATGATTGGCTTGGGAGCATTGAGTTCAATTCTTGCAATATCAGCAGCTGCAAGCAATTGTTGATACAGCTCTCTGTAATACTCTATCATGAACTCAGCAAAAGAAGAGTTGGCATCTCCTCCATTCCATCTGTCAATGACATAATAATCATAGACAAACTCTCTTTTAGCCTCTTCCCATGTGTCATTCAGATGAATGGGCACCCATTTATCCAAGTGTGGATATTTGGTGTCCATTGGGACCAGTAGCTGAGGCTTCATCTTGCTGTAAGTAGCTCTCCTTCTTCTTGGTTTTTGTAAGTCAACTCTTCTCTTATCTCTTGCTCTGTTGGCCTCATCCATCAAGTCCATTTTCTCTTGGGCCCTCATCATGGCCAGTTTCTGTTGAGTTTCAGGGTCTTTGCCATACCCTTCATGAAATAACTTTGATGGATCAAGAGCTAAGACAGTTGTCTTCTTTTTGGGCTCAGGTCCAAATCCTTCAGCAAACAATTCTTCAATATTTTCAGTGGACTTGGGATCTTCAGCACTCTTGTCAGTTTCAGAGGATTTATCCTTTTCAGCAATCTTGGATACTTCAGCAGTTTTGTCTTTTTCAGCATTCTTTGCCTTTTTGGAAGTAGGCTCATCATCATCAATTCTGAACTCAGGGGGCAGATCAAGCCTGTTGGGAAAATCAGTGAATGTTTCAGCTTTTCTTTTGTTTCCTTTGGCCTTCTTAATCTTTCCTCTAGTTTGGACACCTTCAGCATCTTTGTCCAAACCAGATACCTCTCCTCCTGGTCTTTGCTGTAGCCTAACTCTTTCCTCTTGTGCTGAAGCCATTGAGTTCTTCAAGGCAATTGCCAACTGCTCTTCTTTATCCAAATCTTCTAAGTTCAGCACTGCTGGCTCTTTTCCTTTTTCTTCAGGAACTTTATCCTTTCCCTTGACTGGGCTTCCAATGACTAAGACACCTTTTGCTCTTGCTCTTTCCCTTTCCCCCTTTTTGGCAGCATCAAAACACTGGGGTTTGAGCTCACTCATTGTTGTAGCCATCAAGGATTGGGCTAGGTTCAGAGATTTCATCTCTTCCAACAAATATACATTCTCATCATGTATATTCTGCATCCTATCACTGCTCAAGCTAAGGAAGGCTAGAACAGGCTTCATCTTTTGTTGGACAACCTCCTCCAAGGTTGCTTTCAGAGATGCATCAATTTGGGCCTTAAGAAGCTCAGTGAGGTTGGCCACTGCACCTTCAGCAATGTTGGCCATCACCTCTTGGGAAAACTTTTCTGAGGCTTCTTTCACCATAGCAAGCCTTTGAGCTTCTGCTCTTTTCTTCTGCAATGCTGTCTTCTTTCCAAGTGCTTGTTTGACAGTTAGTCTGAGAGCTTTGACATTTGCATTGTGGTTATCTCTCAGCAACTTTTGTTCCTGCTTGACCTCTTCTGAGATGGATTCCATGGTGGATTTGGCTTTTTGAACTTCAGTGGAAATGGTTTGGAGACCAGTTTCCACACCACTTATCCTTGCTTCCAAAGTGGGTAGCACCACATCCTCAGAGCCTGTTAATCTCATCTCCACAGATGCTAGAGTTCTTCCTTGCTCATTCAATGCTCCTGATGTTTCAGCATGAGCAGATTGGACTTGATGAGCCAAGGAGTCCAACTTCTCTGACTGCATTTCAAGCAAGGCTTGTGCTGAGCCTGTATCCACTTGGATGAGAGCATCTGTCAAGAACTCATCTGCAAATATTTGGTCAAGGGAAATACCTGCAATATTAGACAGATCAAAAATGTTAGGAAATAAACACTCATCACCCTCAATTTCTTTTTCATAAGACTCTGATACATCAGCAGCCTTCTTCTCATTTTCAACTCTTTATTTTCTTCCTTCATTTATAATGTCCTCACCCAAGGAATCAGGCCTCCTTTCATCAAGGGATTCTTGAAGTTCAGATTTGACTTCAAGAATAACCTGTCCTTCCTCACTTATACCACCCTCTATTTGTGGTACACTCACAATCTTAGTGATCACAACCTCTCTTTCATCCTTTACTCCCTCTGATTTTTTGACTAATCTCTCATTTTCAACACCTTCACCTAGACCTGCAACATCTCCACCTTCAACAAGGTTCAAAGATGGCAGTTGTGGGGAGATCACAGTGCTTATTGCAGCAGCCATTGAGTCATCCTGAATGGTTAAGGGCTGATCAGTATCCAACTCTTCTGACACTGAATAGGCCTTAACCAAACCAGCCTCTAATAAAAGAACCTCAACATCTTTAGGCTGTGCCTTGGGTTCAGAAGAACCTTCATTGGCAGATGTATCTTTGGTTGTGTTACCACCCTTGGTCAACACCTCTGATGAAGCAGAGCCTTTTCTATGATAGGTTATGAGGGGGGTTGGAGGCAGATTGGATTCAGAAGGGTTGGGATTGGTTTCAGGAGGGTTGGGTTTTGAGGGATTTGAGGGATCATCAGGGGAATCATCATCATTTGAGCTACTATCAGGATGTTTGATGCCCTTAGCTTTTCTTTCCTTCTCCTCAATGATCTTCTCATCTACTAACTGTTGGAACACGCCGACGAAGGCGGTCCGTCACCGGGATCGTTGTCGGATGCCAAACGTATAAAGGAATAAAAAACTAAACATTCATCTAAAACAAAGTTTAGATTCGTTACCCTTGGAGATCGAGGCGTTGATTCCAATCTACAGATCTTCTAGTCTGTCTCCCAACTTCGCTCGAACACCGGGTGGACGGCGTGCTATCAAACGTGGAGAAGGTGCCTCAATTTCGTCTCCTTGAAACCCTTGCCGTTTTTCTCAATTTCGTGTGTGCTAGGGTTTCAAAACTGAATTGAGGCTCCTATTTATAATTTCCATAAGTTTCATGGGCCAGACTAGGGATCCATTAGAAGGTATAGGGCTTGGGCTTCTTACAGGCCCAAATACTCTTATGTTCAGCCCAGAACATATAATTTGGCCCGAGAACATTAATTCATTCCACTAGAGAATTAATGTTGCACTCCCGTCCTATCCCAAACCGAATCAGGGCTTCTATTAGACTTTATAATTCCCCGTGTTAAAGATATCGCACGTCCATTAATTATTAAAGCTTCTCACTTCTTTAAATAATTAATCTCTATAATTCCTTTGAGTAGTACCACTCAACCTCGTTGTCGTACGGATTAAATCCACCTGCAGGGTTTAGTACGACAATCCTTTATGAGTTTCCTCAAGGGGACGTCATCAGCCTGGATGTACAGGACACGGTGCCCTAATGCCAATAAGTAGACATCATGCGAGCGATGCCACTACCCAAAATACGGAGCGTGAAGAATCTAAAAAAATTCTCACCTATGGTACATCAAAGTAGTGAACAAGCACCCCACACATCTAAATATCACACTTAGGGTTAAGAATCATAAAAGTCACCAAGACTTCTAGTTCTTCATAACAGTCAGAACAGAAGAACATGTCTTATCTGTGATCCATTCAATACGCCACAGCGCACTAGTATAAACTAATGGCCAAGACAAACCACTAACAAGTTTACACTACAACTTAAACCAATAGTTTTGTCCATAACTATCTCAGTTGTGAATACATTTTATATCTTACAAGGAACTGACAATGTGATCTTCTGTGTGACTACAAACCCACCACATCGTCTACAATGCAAGATAAGCAGACATACAAGTAATCACAAAGAATGCGATAATGTGAAAAACCATTTATTTCAGATAAAAAGGAAATCAAATATACATCACAAAAGCCCACTAAAAGTTTGCTTTATAGTATACACTAACAATCTCCCACTTATACTAAAGCTTAACTTTTAGTATACACATAAAGACATCAACATTTCTCCCACTTATACTCAAAGTCTAGCTTGTAATACATCGTAAACCAAGACCCTCTACATGTTTCTCAAAGACTTT
The DNA here is from genome assembly GCA_963675135.1 of Galeopsis tetrahit. NCBI lineage: Eukaryota > Viridiplantae > Streptophyta > Magnoliopsida > Lamiales > Lamiaceae > Galeopsis > Galeopsis tetrahit. The sequence goes on along the minus strand of OY776119.1, from coordinate 32,774,720 downwards.
TATTGCCAGCGTCTTTGTGAAAGGATCAGCCAAGTTATCCAACGACGCAATCTTAGCTACAGCCACGTCTCCTCGATTTATGATATCTCGTATAATGTGGTACTTTCGCTCTATGTGTTTACTTGCTCTATGGGCTCTAGGTTCTTTCGAGTTTGCCACTGCACCCGCGTTATCACAATAAACAGTGATACACATCGGCATACTCTGAGATACCCCTAATTCCAGAAAGAAATTACGCAGCCAGACAGCCTCCTTTGCAGCCTCTGAGGCAGCTACGTACTCGGCTTCCATAGTGGAGTCCGCGATGCATTTCTGCTTCACACTTCTCCAAGATATGGCTGCACCTCCCAGCATAAACACATAACCCGAGGTTGACTTCCGTTCATCTCGATCAGCTTGGAAATCTGAATCGGTATAACCCAAAGGAATCAAACTATTTGACTGGTATACTAGCATATAATCTCGAGTCTTTTTCAAGTACTTGAGAATATGCTTAACAGCAGTCCAGTGTCCTTGACCAGGGTTAGACTGATATCTTGCTACCATGCCGACTGCATAGCAAATATCAGGCCTCGTACACAGCATCGCATACATAAGGCTTCCTACAGCCGAAGCATAAGGAACCTTAGCCATCTCCTCTATCTCCTTCTGTGTCTTAGGACACATATCTTTAGATAGAGGGACTCCATGTCTGAAAGGTAGCACACCCTTCTTGGAATTCTGCATGCCAAAACGAGCAATCACAGTATCAATGTAAGACGCTTGAGATAAACACAACATTCTCTTTTTTCGATCACGAGTGACCTTAATACCAAGAATGTACGATGCTTCTCCCATATCCTTCATTTGAAACTGTTCTGAAAGCCACACCTTTACGTCTGATAATACTTTCACATTGTTGCCAATAAGAAGAATATCATCTACGTATAGTACTAAGAATACCACTACGTCTCCGTCACTCTTTTTGTACACACAACTTTCATTTTGACATTGTTCAAATCCAAAAGATTTGATCACCTCGTCAAAACGAATGTTCCAAGACCTGGAAGCTTGTTTTAGCCCATAAAGAGACTTTTTCAACTTCCAGACTAGATGCTCTTGGCCTTTCTTCACATAACCCTCGGGTTGCTGCATATAGATGTCCTTATCCAAATTTCCATTAAGGAAAGCTGTCTTGACATCCATTCGCCAAATCTCATAGTTCATGTGATTAGCTATGGATAAGAGAATCCGGATCGATTTTAGCATGGCTACTGGTGAGAAGGTCTCGTCATAGTCGATTCCTTCTTTCTGGGTAAAACCCTTTGCCACCAACCGTGCCTTAAAAGCAGTAATCTGCCCATCAGACCCTCTCTTACGTCTGTAGACCCACTTACACCCAACGGTTTTCTTGTCGTGGGGAAGTTCACTTAGGTCATACACTTCCATAGCATCCATAGATTCAATTTCTGAATCCATGGACTTGTGCCAAGACTCTGCATCTTTGTCTTTGATTGCCTCTTTGTATGTCCAGGGTTCGTTATCATTATGTTCATCGCTTGGAATCAAGTCAATAGACTCTCCCACAAACATGAAACGATCAGGTTGGCGAACAACCCTCCCACTACGACGAGGCAATGTATACAAAGGTTCATCAGAGTCGCCACGTTGTGCAGTCTCTTGTGGTATTTCCTCTTGCACACTCGGTGTGCCATTGACTCCTCTCAACTCATTTAGAATGATCTCAGTATTGGACTTATGCTCATTCATATAGTCTTCTTCTAAAAATCGGGCATTGGTACTCACCACCACCCTCTGATCATTAGGACTATAAAAATAACCACCTCTCGTTCCCTTAGGGTATCCTACAAACAACCGTACTTCATTTCTAGGTGCCAACTTATCAGCTTCCTTGTTCAGCACATGTGCTGGACAACCCCAAATCCGAATGTGGTTTAGACTAGGCTTTCGCCCAGACCACAATTCAATCGGGGTTTTTGGAACCACTTTAGAAGGTACATAATTTAGAAGGTACGCTGCTGTTTCCAAGGCATAACCCCAAAAAGAGGTAGGTAATGAAGCATAACTCATCATCGATCTCACCATATCTAATAGAGTCCTATTCCTTCTCTCAGCCATGCCATTCTGTTGCGGAGTACCAGGCGTGGAGAGCTGGGATCTAATCCCGTTATCTAATAAGTATTGCCTAAATTCATTGCTAAGGTACTCGCCACCACGATCAGAACGCAGTGACTTGATACTCTTACCATGACGGTTCTCCACTTCTGCCTTAAATTCTTTGAACTTGCCAAAGCATTCAGACTTGTGGCGCATCAGGTAGATGTATCCATATCTTGAGTAATCGTCAATGAAAGTGACGAAGTACTCAAAGCCTCCTCTAGCTTGAACAGTCATAGGCCCACACAAATCATAGTGAATCAATTCCAACACATCATTAGCCCTATTACCCTTGGCCTTAAAAGGCCTCGAGGTCATCTTGCCTTCCAAACAGGATTCGCAGACTGAGAATGGTTCCACTTGGAGAGACTCCAAAAACCCACTACTTAGTAGCTTTGAATCCTTCTTAGGTTGACATGACCCAATCTGAGATGCCAAAGGTATGTTTGATTCAACTTAGAAGGTTCCTTTCTCTTATTTAATGATGATGATGAATGAGCTTCAGTCACAGTATGATATGCACACGTAATAGTATAAAGATTGTTTTCTAACGTGCCAGAACAAATTAAAGAGTCATTTCTCATAATAACAACATTGTCATTAAAAACAACTGAGCATCCATCCAAAAACAACTTCGAAACAGAAATTAAATTTCTCCGAAAATTCGGCACGTATAAAACGTTCTTTAATACTAAAACAGAATTAGAAAAACATAAGTGCACGTCTCCCACTGCAACCACTGATACTATCGCAGCATTGCCCAAACTAATAGTAATCTCGCCCTCACTCAGTTCCCTTGTCTGCAGAAACCCCTGCAAGGTGTAACAAACATGGTCAGTGGCTCCTGTATCTACTACCCAAGAAAAGGCAGAACAAGCCGCAAAACATGTTTCAACAACTAAAGCGAGAGACGTACCAGAGTTGTCCTTTTTCAGGAGAGGACAATCAGACTTCCAATGTCCCGTCTTGTTGCACTTGAAACATTTGCCCTTCGGCTTTTTCACGCCACCAGAAGGCGCTAGTTTCTTGCTCCCACTGCTTTCACCACCACTCTTTTTCTGTAAAGGCTTTTTCTTCTTCTTGCCATTAGACGAAGAAGGTCCAGCCTGAACAGTAACATTGGCCTGTGGTCGTTTACCCATGAGACCCTCCACCGCGACCAATTCTGTAAGAAGCTCGGTTAAAGTATAATCCTTCTTACTCATGATTGCGTTTACACGGAAGTTCTCAAAAGACTTTGGGAGCGAGTGTAGGATCATATCGATCTTGGTGTCATTATCGATTAACCCTCCGAGGACCTCAATCTCATTCAGATATTCCATCATCTTGAGACCGTGGTCCCTCACGGACGCTCCCTCTGGCATAGAGGTTGACATGATCTTCCTCATAGCCTCAAAGCGGGCAGCCCTATCTTTCTCACCAAAAAGCTCTTTGAGGCTCAACATCATAGCTGCGGCACTAGGCATAGTTTGATGCTGCTGTTGTAAAACATTTGACATCGAGGCCAAAATGTAACAACGAGCCATATCATCAGCCTTGTGCCACTTCTTATGAGCCTCCCTTTGGTCTTCAGTAGATTCGGCTCCCAAAGGGGCAGGAGCAGGTGTATCGAGCACAAACTTGTACTCATCAGCAACTAGGACAATGTCCAAATTTCTTTTCCAATCCAAGTAATTTTGACCAATAAGCTTATTTTGATTTAAGATAACCATAAGTGGGTTGAATGTCACCATAATGTATCTGAAATAAATAAAATGCAAGCAATAAATCACATAAGTTTGAAGCATAAAACATTGGAAACCTTCAAAACCAATATTCAACACAACCTCCAACAGCCCAACAAACACATATGCAAGCCACGTTAGGGTGGTCGTTTACACATGTATTCATCGACCAGACATTTAGTCTTTAATTTTAATATCACGTCAACTTATCCTTATGACGAATGAAATTAACAGTCGAACTTTAACTGGCCATGTGAACTAGAACAGTGACCCCGTTGGGGGGTTATATTAAAATTCACATCTAAGTGATGACCACAATTTAACAACAGTTATCTTGAATTATTCTTTACTGATGAACTCATGGATGACACATCCGTTAGGGAAGATCACACACTTCATCTAAAGATTAAAACAGTTTTATTAGAAGTCTTAACTAATAAGCTCGTGAATGTTGCACCCGTTAGGGGAAGACTCCCAAGGTCCCACGAGCAACATACACCTTACTTAAAGACCAATTGTGGAGGCCTATAAATTAATTAAAAAAAATTCAATTATTCCACTTAGTCATTTAAACTTTGAAGATTATTCACAGGCATAACAAATTAACTAAATAATACAAGCATGCCAATCATAACAAGATGCGATAAATAGAGGAAAAAAATAAATAAATGCACATCTATCGCAACCCCTTGAAAAATCTATCAAAAAACAGCCTACAATAAGCTATTACAATGATAAAACAGTGGCGCGGACGGATGCCTCGCATCGGCCTCTCACGCAATGTAAAAATCTCGAATACGCGTCCACCGACTAAAAATGGCAGAAAACTTCATCAAGACGTTTGAATTAGGTCCCGCCACCGGCTGTCCCAGCTATGCTGGGAAATGTGTAGATCTCGTCTAGACATTTCCGAAAAGGTCTTACGGGCTGAAAACGGATACCCGAGTCAAACGTTGTGGCCAAAACAGTTTTTACCGTAAAAAAACAGCTTTCACCGTCCAAAGCCATAACCCGAAAACTCGGATCGCCGTTTCCAGATCTTCCATCGACACCACCCATTCTCACGATCAAATTTACAATAAAAACGAGCAAAACCCTACTACAGTGATCTATGAAAAAAATCTTATACTACCCACACTTATTATCTGGTGGGAAAAACAATTACAACATCACACAAGGGTTGCGATAGAATAAAAACCTTAAATAATAATTGACAGAAACGAATCCATACAAGAAACAAAATAAATTGAATCATACAATCATACGTTTCAAGCAGAGCCAACAATCCACGAATCCAGGCTCTGATACCAATTGTTGGAACACGCCGACGAAGGCGGTCCGTCACCGGGATCGTTGTCGGATGCCAAACGTATAAAGGAATAAAAAACTAAACATTCAACTAAAACAAAGTTTAGATTCGTTACCCTTGGAGATCGAGGCGTTGATTCCAATCTACAGATCTTCTAGTCTGTCTCCCAACTTCGCTCGAACACCGGGTGGACGGCGTGCTATCAAACGTGGAGAAGGTGCCTCAATTTCGTCTCCTTGAAACCCTAGCCGTTTTTCTCAATTTCGTGTGTGCTAGGGTTTCAAAACTGAATTGAGGCTCCTATTTATAATTTCCATAAGTTTCATGGGCCAGACTAGGGATCCATTAGAAGGTATAGGGCTTGGGCTTCTTACAGGCCCAAATACTCTTATGTTCAGCCCAGAACATATAATTTGGCCCGAGAACATTAATTCATTCCACTAGAGAATTAATGTTGCACTCCCGTCCTATCCCAAACCGAATCAGGGCTTCTATTAGACTTTATAATTCCCCGTGTTAAAGATATCGCACGTCCATTAATTATTAAAGCTTCTCACTTCTTTAAATAATTAATCTCTATAATTCCTTTGAGTAGTACCACTCAACCTCGTTGTCGTACGGATTAAATCCACCTGCAGGGTTTAGTACGACAATCCTTTATGAGTTTCCTCAAGGGGACGTCATCAGCCTGGATGTACAGGACACGGTGCCCTAATGCCAATAAGTAGACATCATGCGAGCGATGCCACTACCCAAAATACGGAGCTTGAAGAATCTAAAAAAATTCTCACCTATGGTACATCAAAGTAGTGAACAAGCACCCCACACATCTAAATATCACACTTAGGGTTAAGAATCATAAAAGTCACCAAGACTTCTAGTTCTTCATAACAGTCAGAACAGAGAACATGTCTTATCTGTGATCCATTCAATACGCCACAGCGCACTAGTATAAACTAATGGCCAAGACAAACCACTAACAAGTTTACACTACAACTTAAACCAATAGTTTTGTCCATAACTATCTCAGTTGTGAATACATTTTATATCTTACAAGGAACTGACAATGTGATCTTCTGTGTGACTACAAACCCACCACATCGTCTACAATGCAAGATAAGCAGACATACAAGTAATCACAAAGAATGCGATAATGTGAAAAACCATTTATTTCAGATAAAAAGGAAATCAAATATACGTCACAAAAGCCCACTAAAAGTTTGCTTTATAGTATACACTAACACTAACTTTGCAAACACATTCTTATCTATGAGAAATCTTGTTTTTAGCACACCAGCAAAGTGTAGCAGTCTGCTTTCCTCTACTTGCCACCAGTTTGCACCCTTATCTTGGATGACTTATGATATCTCCATTATAGTTTTGTCTTTAACATCCACAGGCATCCTCAAATCATGAAATGTCTTCTGAATTCTTGGAAATTCAGCAAGTTGTGGATATAAACTGTCCACAGTAGCCTTGGCTCCACCTCTGAGCATACTCTCATAAGTATACTCCTCCTCATCTACACTTGAATGGGGACTTTGGGTTATAGGGGAGTTGGCTCTGTCTTCTCCTAAAGTGGCTTCAGGTAGGTTAAGTTCAGGAATGTTGGCTTCAGAAGGGTTGGGGGCAGTTGAAGGTACTTCAGTTACTTTTGAGAGCAATGGATCTGAAGGGGCTTTGCTCAGGGGGGTTGGCTCATTGAGTGCAGATTCTAAGAGCTTTGAATAATTGAGCATGGATGAGTCAAGGGGTGATAGCAACCTTGTCTCATCTACAGCTAAATCTGCAAACACATCTATCCCACTTCTTTGCACACTCCCTTCTGGAGAATATCTCTTAGTAAGATTGACAGGGGTGATAGGTTGGTTGGAAGGGGTAATATGGGTTTCAGGGGAGTTGGGTTCAGGATTTTGGGATTCAGGGATGTTGGCTTCTAAGGATTGACCTTCAGGGATTTTGGACTCTGGAGTTCCAGAACCAGAAGAGTTGGTTCTGGAATTAGATTTTGTCCTGCTTTCAGCCCTGCTTTCCCTTAAAGCAATTTGAAGAGACCTTTCTTTCTGAAGTTCCAGCACATTCTCAGTGGGCTTGGCCCTTCTCTTGCTAGCCCTACTGCTCCCACTACCTTCCACTTCTTTCTCTTCCTCAGGGACAACTTCCCTGGCTCTCTTATCACCCTTGTGCTTTTGCCTTGTTTCATTGTACTTATGTCTCAACTCTTCTGAGTGATCAGATGGCACTTGCACTCCTTCTTCTGCCACTTCATCAACTTCAATTGAGGCTCCTGAGGCTTCTTCTGAGAGTACTTGAGATATTTTCTTAGTCTTGACAGCCCTGACCTTAGTTCTCTTCTTCAATTTGGGCTTTTCTTCAACCTTTTCAGCAGGGTTGGTCATCAACAACCTTTTTTGCTCAGTTTTCTTACTAAGCTTTCTGAACATGATTTTCTGGGCAGGGAGGGGCTTTGCAAAGGTTTGCATTTGTGAATAGTGGGAAAATCTTTCAATCAACAAGCTTGCCCTGGTGCAATACTTGAGTTTTCCTTCCAATACAACCTTATTGTGAGCTCTCACTTTGAATTTAGCCTTTTCCTTCATCATCTCAGATAAGATGAAGGTCCTCCAATCAAACTTGATGCCCTTGTGGGCCTTGTCACTAGCATCAATAACTGCAGCCATAATTCTGATTCTTGGATAGCTGACCTGCTCCAAGCTTCCAGTGTTGCTCAAGAGGCTATTGGTAATTACCTCAAAAAGGTTTAGAAATCTTGGCTTAAGAGTTCTCTTGTGTTGTGTTGAAGAAATGGGGCCTGGGACCAATAGCCATTCTTATGTTATCTCCTCTTCATGGTCAGCACCATAGAATTCTGGATTCCTTCCCTCTGAAGGCAGTCCAAAAGCTCCTTCAAGGTCTTCTTCAGAGAATTTCACCCTGTGAAATCTCTCTTCCTCCTCTCCCTCTGCTACATATGAGAGTCTTGTAGCAACTTCACCATCTTCAGGCTTGCCTTTCCACTTGAGGAAGGCAAAGAACTCAGCCATGTAGCTTTCCAGACAAGAGCTTGGCCTTTCTTCCATGAATTTCTTGAGTCCAGCTCTTCTCAGCCATCTAAGAGTTGGAGTTACCTCAGGTTCTTCACTTTCAAATGATGCAATAGGCTCAAAGTGAAGGCTGTTCTTGTTGCTTAGATAGCCAAAATCAAGGTCTAGAGCCTTGTTGGAGAAATCAATGATCATTTCTGGTCTTACTTTGGGAGCCATTGAAGGTTACAGAAATGAATTTGAGTGAGTTTTGAGAGTGTTTGAAGAAGATGAAAGCTAGGGTTTCGAATACTTGGGGAAGAAGTGTTTGTGGGGGATCTTAAGACTTGTGAATATTCTAAAAAGAATGTTTGTCAATGAGTTGGTGAAGTCTTGAGGCAATTCAACGGTTAACAAAAATGGAAATCAAAGTTTGGACGACCAGGATTGATTTCAGGGGAGTTGTCCAATTTTGATCCAATGGTCAAAAACCAATGTAACAGAGAGTAATTCGTTTTATTCAAAACGTGGAAGTTATTTAATATTAGTTAATGGTTGGGGAGTTTTCAAGGTAGATCATGGCTTGAAAAGGTGTAATGCAAACAAGAATTAAATCTTGGCATTTAATGCATGAAAAGTGACCTTTTGGGTGGGAGACAAATTAAATCCCAAAAAGATGATGTTTGTATATGGAATGGGACAGATTTCAAAATAGGCAATGATTACCCAAAATAGGTGCTTATCAAACCAAGATTTGGTTTGATAGCTAGGACAACTTATCTGACCCCACTTGGACAAGTGTCCTGAAAAGATGTGGACAAGTGTCCTGAATTTCAATGGACAAATGTCCTGAATGATTTAGGTCATCTCTTCTGAATTTCAGTGGACTTGACCAAGTCTGCTGAACACCATTTCAGTTCCCTTTCCTCCCATTAACTTCAATAGGTTTTACTTGTCCAAGTTCCCTGGATCAAGTAATCCCAATTCTGCTGATAGCTCCAGAAATCTTGCCTCTGCAAGTGGCTTAGTCAATATATCAGCTTTGTGATGATCTGTGTGGATTTTCACCAACTTTATGTCCTTCTTCTCCACATGGTCTCTAATGAAGTGATGCTTGATATCCACATGCTTGCATCTTGTGTGCAATACAGGATTCTGTGATATTGCAATAGCACTGTTGTTGTCACAGAAGATAGGCACTTCAGTAGAGTTGACATTGTAGTCTCTTAGTTGTTGTCTCAGCCATAGAATCTGAGCACAGCAACTTCCAGCTGCAACATATTCAGCTTCAGTGGTGGAGGTAACCACTGTATTCTGCTTCTTGGAGAACCAAGATATGAGTTTGTTGCCCAAGAATTGACATGTCCCTGAAGTGGACTTTCTGTCAATTCTACATCCTCCATAATCAGCATCTGAGTAGCCAGTTAACTCAATGTTGTCATCAGCAGGGTACCAAAGGCCTAGATTTTCAGTGCCTTTGAGATACCTCAAGATCCTTTTTGCAGCCTCAAGATGGCTTTTCTTAGGATTTGCTTGAAACCTTGCACAAACACCTACTGCAAAGGTGATGTCAGGTCTGCTGGCAGTGAGATAGAGGAGTGAACCAATGATTCCTCTATACTCAGTAGAGTTGGTTGAGATACCACTCTCATCAGGATCCATCTTCCAATTTGTATTCATTGGGATCCTTACTGGCTTACTAGTTGTACATCCAAATTTCTTGATCATTTCTCTGGTGTACTTAGCTTGATTGATGAAGATTCCTTATTTGGATTGCTTGACTTGAAGTCCCAAAAAGTAATTCATTAGACACATCATGGACATCTCAAACTTGCTTTGCATGAGCTTGGAGAATTTCTCACACAGCTTCTCATTGGGGGATCCAAATATGATGTCATCCACATATATTTGGACAAGCAAGATGTCCTCTCCTTCAGTTATTCTGAAGAGAGTTCTGTCCACAGTTCCTTTGATAAAACCATGATCCAAGAGGAACTGTGACAGGGTGTCATACCAGGCTCTTGGAGCTTGCTTAAGTCCATATAGGGCTTTCTTCAGTTTGTAGACTTGGTTTCCAACTTTAAAACCAGGTGGTTGCTCCACATAGACTTCTTCTTTCAAGACTCCATTCAGAAAGACACTCTTGACATCCATTTGGTACACTTTGAACCTCTTGTGGGCTGCATAGGCTAAGAAGAGTCTGATTGCTTCTAGCCTTGCCACAGGTGCAAAGGTCTCATCATAGTCAATGCCTTCAGATTGACAGTAGCCTTTTGCCACTAGTCTGGCCTTGTTTCTGACAATCACATCATTTTCATTCTTCTTGTTCTTGAACACCCATTTGGTTCCAATAACATCTTGATGTGAAGGTCTATCCACCAGCTCCCATACATCATTTCTGGTGAATTGGTTTAGCTCTTCCTGCATTGCTGTGATCCAGTTTGCATCTTGAAGTGCTTCATCAATATCTTTTGGTTCCTGTTCTGATAAGAAACAACAAAACATAGCACTTTCACCATGAAAACTTCTGGTTTTGACTCCTATACTTGGATCACCAAGTATCAGATTGGTAGGATGGTCAGATAACCAAGTCCTTCTTTTTCTGATCCCTTCAGTAGAGTTGTCCTCTACTAAAGTTGAGTCACCAGTGTTATAGAATTCAGGATAATTGAATGCAGGATCTAATTCAGGATCATATTCAGGGATGTTGTCCTCAATGTTTGGGACATTGGCATTTTCACCATTTATGGTTCCCCCTTGAATATTGGATCCATTAACTACCTCAGCAGAGCCTGCTTCTTCATTGGTAGTTGTTACCTGAGGGTGAACTGGGATTTGATCATTCAGTTCATCATCTCCTTCAGTGGGGTTTGCTTCAGGAATATTGCCTTCAGGATTGTTGTCCAGTGTAGCATTTTCAGGGAGATTGGCTTGGACAACATCTATGAATTCAGTGTCCTTGAATTTTAGGCTTAGTCTGGTTGTTCTCTGTGTGATTTCTTCAGTGTCCAGGTTTTTGTTCCTGATCTCAAAGATAGATTCATTAAACACAACATGAGGTGTTTCTTCCACAACAAGGGTTTTCTTGTTGTAGACTTTGAAAGCTCTACTGATCTGAGAGTATCCAAGAAATACTCATTCATCAGCTTTGCTGTCAAAGGCTTTCAACTGTTCTTTCCCATTATTGTGAATGAAACACTTACAACCAAATATGTGAAAGTATGACACTTTAGGCATTCTTCCTTTCCAGAGTTCATATGGGGTTTTGCCTTGCCCCTTAGTAATAAAACATCTATTCTGAGTATGGCATGCAGTATTTATAGCTTCAGCCCAAAACCTCTTAGGTAGATTAGAATCAGCAATTAAGGTTCTAGCAGCTTCTTTTAGAGTTCTATTCCTTCTTTCTGCAACTCCATTTTGTTGAGGAGTTCTAGTTGCTGAGGTTTCATGAGCTATTCCATTTGAAGTGCAATACTCATTGATGTATGAGTTTATGAACTCAGTGCCTTTATCAGATCTTATCTTGATAATGCTAAGGCTTTTCTCATTTGACAGTCTCTTTAAAAGTTCAGGCAGTTTGACTTGTGTTTCCTTCTTATTAAGGAGAAATACTACTCATGTGAACCTAGAGAAGTCATCTACTACTACCAATGTGTATTTCCTTCCATTTATGCTTGAAGGGGTAATTGGTCCAAATAAGTCCATATGTAAAAGTTCAAGTACCCTTTCAGTGGAAATGACTGGTTTTCCTTTAAATGAGGCTTTAATCTGTTTTTCTTCTTGACATGGTTTACACACATGTTCTTTAATGAAGACCTCATTGGGTAGTCCCTTTACTAATGCATTTCTAGCAAGTTTGTTCATTGATTTGAAGTTCAGGTGGTTTAGCCTTTTATGCCATAACCAACTTTGTTCACTAGAGCTCTTAGCAATGAAACATGCAGCATCAGTAGACTTGTCCCAGTCTGCAAAATACACATTTCCTTTCCTAGTTCCAGTCAATAGAGTTTGTTGAGTCTTATCTTTGATTAAGCATTTTCCACTTGAGAACTCAACATTGAAATCTTTATCACAGAATTGACTGATACTTAGGAGGTTATATTTGAGACCAGCTACATAAGACACATTGGATACTTTGATGTTACCAATCATAAAAGTACCATAACCGTTTGTTGTTGCTTGTGAGCTGTCTCCAAATGTGACATTTGGGCCTTCTTTTTCAATAAAATCAGTGAGGAGTTCCTTGTTTCCAGTCATGTGCCTTGAGCATCCACTGTCAAGGTACCATGCTAAGTTTTTGCACATACTCCTCTTCTTGTGGCCCACAGGTACCTGCAATTAGCAAGTTTTAGGTACCCTTTGAATTTTGGGTCCTGAGAGGTTAGCTGTACCTTTAGGAACCCAAACTTGCCTAATTACCCTGATTGATTCAAGGTGGCTAAGTTGTTTTCCTTGTGCATCAACATACACTGCCTTTCCCTTAAATGCCTTTGGGAAGGTGTGTGTGAAAGTGTTAACTCTGTAAGTTTCAGGAGGGTTGTCAAATCTCCTGAACTTATGAGTTCTTTGAGTAACTTGATGAAATCTTTGAGGAAAGGCCTTTTTATGACCATTACCCTTTGGCATGAAGGGTTTTGGTTGTCTCATTTTATTCTGCCTTTGAGGATGGTTGTCCTTAGGTCTATTCAGCTGAGGCTTTCTCAGAAAAGTTGGCCTTGGCTGATTATACCTTGGATAACTCTTCTGAACATTGTTCAGTAGAGTTGCCCTTCCAATGGGTCTACTCTGCTGATCAACATTCCTCTTGTGTTCAGGGACTTTGGCCATTTCCTTAGGTTTGGACCTAGTCTCCTGAAGCACTTGAGTTGGCAGATCATCCATTTTGCCCTTTCCTTTGTTCAGTGGCTGAATTATTTCATTTTCAGCTTGTTGTGCCACTGATTTGACAAAGATTTTCTTAGTGTTACTTGTGGAAGCAACACTAAGACAAGGTGAAGATTCGAATGGATCAAAACCCAATCCACTTCTTTGAGCTATAGGTCTTTGATAACTTTGAATTTCCTCTATTGCTCTAGAGGATTTGTTCAAAGCAGACATCTTTAATTTCAGGCTCTCTTCACTTGATTTGAGAATGTCATACTCATGTGAGAGGTTTTCAAATTTTTCTTGAAGAATTTTTAATTCAAACTCTTTTCTCTTCTGAGTAAGTAATTGAGCATCAATCTGTCCTTGTTGGTTGTTGGGATATGAATATCCTTAGTTTAGTTTTGATAAACTAAATCAAACATGTAATAGGATAAGTTGTATTGTATAGACAACTTTATTATACATCTTGTAATAAATAGGACTCTGGTTAGAAGAGAAGACTTGTCAATGCTCAAGAAGAGAAGAGAAGACCAAGACCAGAAGTCTCCTGATAAGATGAGTTGAACTCATCTTATAGGATAAGAAGAGTAAGAGTAAGATGAGTAGAAGTCTTCTTACCAACAGAGTAGAAGTCTTCTTACAAGCTAAGTAGAAGTCATCTTACAACCAGCTGAGTAAAGACAGCAGAGTAAAGACAGCAGCTGAGAAGAAACAGCAGCTGAGTAAAGACAGCTGAGTAAAGACAGCAGAGTAAAGACAGCAGCTGAGTAAAAGGCAGCTGAGTATAGACAGCAGCGGGGTAAAGACAGCAGCTGAATAAAAGACAGCAGAAGCCTAAAAGAAAGATCAGATGAGTACCCAATTAAAGGAAGGCCAATCAGAGTTGAAGTCAAGGATTGAAAAGATACGCACAAGAAAGGAAAGTCAAAGATATGATTGAAATTACATGACAATGGTAATATTCAATCATATCATATCAAGAGATTGCCAATTCCTCAATTAGTGGAGTTTTGAATGCCATCATCCAACGGTAATATTCAAACATCAACACTATATAAATGAGTTCAGTTCTTACATCATTTGGAGAGTGAAGAGGTGTGAGATGCAAAGGTCGAGCAAAGGTCATAAAGTCCAGAAATAAGAAGAGCTCAAGAAGATCGTATATGAAGATTCAACACGCATCACCTCATCCCCAGTGAGTGAACTCATAACATCTAAGCCAGTGCAGCCACTCATATATATCCATAGCTTAGAGAGAATTTTCCAATCCTAGCATGAGGCTAAAACAGATTGTAAGGGAAATTCTCACCCATTTCATATACACAAAACCCACCTTCTACCATAAACCCCTAGAAGCCAAGTTGAGTGTTCGTCACTGTAAAGAGTACAAGTGCTCTATAATCACTTGTGGAGTGCAAGTGCTCGCAACTCACTTGTTAAAGTGCAAGTGCTTCCAATCACTTGTGGAGACCGTAGCAGTTAAGGAACTGGCTCAGATCTCAAAGTCCTACCCTTGGGACTATAAAGGACAAGCCCTTGTAATTTTTGGTAAATTAAAGGGATTAAACACCACGTTAGGACGTGAGAGTGGACGTAGGAACGTATATCCGAACCACTATAAATTACTGTGTTATTTACATTCTACACTTTATTTTTCAAGCCTTTTCATACATATTTGTGCATAAAATGTTTTACACATTGTATTTAATAAATAGACGAGTATAATCTTTATGGGCACACTACAATTCCGCACCTAACTCCGATAGGTAATTAATCAGTCGACTAACTAGTCCTAGGCCCCTTGTGAAATCAGTGGACTAGTTACTTTGAAGAGTTCGTTATTTTCCACACCATCAGCAGACATCAAGTCAGCTGATCTTACACTCGTCTCAGGGACCAACATTGGTCAACTATCCTGAGATTTGCTTCCTCAAGCTCTCTCAAGACTTGTTGGTACAACTCAGTAGATTTAATGTCAACTACTGTCTCAGCAGGTTTTGAAAGCTCAATTGAAAGTCTTTCATTTTCCCTCACACAATTATCATGAAATTCTTGTAGCCTAGTGAAATCTTCTATTAACTTCCCAAAGGAAAGTTTCAAGTTGACTTCACTAGTGTTCTGTGATAGAAATGATGGTGAGCTAGAAGTGGAGGATACCTCATCATCCTCAATAGCCATGTTGCACACATCATCATCATCATCACTGTTTGAGAATAGTCCATCAGAAGAGTTGAAGCTTTCAGCACTCTCAGATTCTTCACCAGCCATCATGGCCTTCCTATTGGTGAACTTTCTGTCTCTCTTTGCTTGTCTTTCTCTTCTTTCTTTAGAGCTTAATTCAGGGCAGTCATACTGGAAGTGCCATTTCTTCTTGCAATTATAGCACAGGTCTTCATCATCATCCTTCTTAGATTCATCTCTTCCTTTAGATGATGAAGGGTCAGCTCTACTAGACCTTCTCCTATCAGAGTACTTGTCCTCTGATCTTTTCTCTTCAGGCTTTTTATCCTTAGCCTGATTTTCAGGAGAGTTGTACCTTCTCCTGAATTTGTTTTCTAGGTAGAATTTTGTGTATCTACCAAACCTTGATTTGAGTTTGTCAAACCTCCTAGCCATGAGGGCCATCTCTTCCTTCATTTCAGCCTTGGAGACTGACTTTGATGATCTTGGGGTAAACTGCATTTCTAGTTCAGCAGTTTTGGCTTTAAATGCCACTCCCTTGGTTGGTAGAGAAGGTTCCTCTGCTGGCTTTATTCTATTGAGGTCAAACTCATATGCTTTGAGTTCTGAGAATATTTGTTGCATGGGCATGGAGGAGAGATCCTTGGTATTCTGCATCATTACAGCATATACATCCCACTTTTGAGTGAGACTTCTTAGGATTTTTAAACCAACTTCTCTCCTGGAGTACACCTTGCCCAATGAGTTGATTTCATTCATCACATCAGTGAATCTACCAGCAAATTTGTCAATGGACTCATCTGGCTCCATTGAGAATTGCTCAAACTTTTGCACAACCACTTGAAGCTTGTTCTCCTTGATCTTTTCAGTACCCTCACATATTTCAGCAAGAGTATCCCAAATTTCTTTGGCTGTTGTGTAGTGGTAGACCCTTCCCATGATTGCATCTAGAATTGTTTGATAGAGAGTGTTCATAGCTAGATAATTCATATTATCTTTCCTCTTCTCCTCTGTGGTGAAGTCATCTTCATCTTTAGGAATTACATCCCTTGTGTCTGCTCTTTGCTCATCAGTCAATCTGGGGTTGAGCTGTGTGAACACATAGGGTCCTCTTGTAATCACCCTCAGCATATCAGTGTGTAGAGAAGCAAGATGAGCTCTCATTCTGATTTTCCAGAAATCATAATTATCAATTGAGAACATGGGTAACTTGTGATGTGATATATGGTTGACTGGGTTGGTGGTCATGTTGTCCAGCCCTTGAACAACAGGTGGAGGAACAACATTCATGTTTTGTTCCAGATTCTGATTTTGGTTCTGGTTTTGGTTTTGATTCTGTTGCTGATTCCTGTTATGGCCTCTTGCCATACACCTTCAATATAGGGGTTAGACAATAGATATACACAATTTCAGAAGGATCAGTTCAGTGACCACACAAAATATGTGATTTTTGAAAATCAATATGGATTTTCAGAAGCAGTGGTCTTTGAACCCCTGCTCTAATACCACTTGTTGGTCCTGAAAGGAGTATATAACAAGTGTATGGGGGGGGGGAATACACTTGTATGCAAATTCTTTTCAACTTTGATCAAACCAGAGTTCAGCAAGTTTGTCTTGGACAACTCTGCTGAAGATGTATAACCTTTTCAAAGATAACCAAGCTACTAAGTACTACTGAGTACTTAGTTGGATGACTATCTAAGTTGGTTATAAGTGCGGAATTAGTGATTGGCCCTTTAGTTCAAATTCCTTTAAGTTCTGAAATCACTTAAGCAATATAGTCCAGTTTTTAGGGAACTTGTCCAATACAGTTTTTGCACAGTCTTTGAATATATGTTCTTTGAAAGATCAGAGTACTTTGAAAGTAAATCAACACAAGAGTTTATAGTGGTTTAGAGACTCAAGCTCCTACATCCACTTTCCCTGATTTAACAGGATAATTCCTTCACTCTTGGAATTAACTTGTTTTATAGTGCCAAGGTGCACTTGATCAAGAACACCACTCCTTGGTGAATTGATCCCTAGGATGTCTAGAGTCCTAGTACCCTCTTCTCAACTCAGAACTGAACTGTTCTTCTCTCAACAGTCAGCTTCTACCACTTCTACTACTACAACCTTCTCACTTTCTCAATTGAAAGGGGTAAGGGTTGAAGTAAGGTTCCAACTAATGAGATATCCTTTACAATGAAGATTAGTGTAAGGATTAGGATATCTCTCTAAGCTTTGTATGTGTACACAGTAAGTTCAGCTTAGATGAAGTGTTTGAAGACTAAGAATGTCTTTTGACTTTTGAAGCTTCAGGATGCTTGTTCAGTTGGATGTAGAATGGATGCTTCAAATGGTCTTCACACTTCTGTATTTATAGACAAATTTGAGGATTTGCCCGTTGGAGAGGCAGTCTCAAATTGCTATAAATGTCTTCCTTGAGTTCTTCAAACTGGAAGACAGATTCTTGATAGTGCCATGTCCTCATTTGGGTAATAAACGGCTGTTAAGACTTTGTCTTCATTCTGCAGCACTCTTCCCAATGTCTGACTTTAAGATTCACTTGTTAGGACTTGGACATGGCTTCTGCAGGTTGATCCAATGATAGGACAACATTCCTTATCAAATGGACAACTCTGCTTATCACTATCAGTATACTTGCTTATCAGCATAGTTGGCTTGCTCTTCTTCAGATGACTTGGCTCTTTCCCTTTGCTTCATTTAGATGTGATCTCAGCATGATTCAATGAAGTCTTTTAGGGTGTAGTTGTCTTTATCTCTTCAGCATAGTTGACTTTAAAGCTTCAGAACACTTGTTCTGGTTTAATTGTACTGAGACAACTCTTCTGGACAACTCTCCTGATCAGCATACTTGGCCTTTAAGCTTCAGAACCTTTGTTCTTGTTTTAATTGTGGAGAGACAACTTCTCTGGACAACTCTCCTGATCAGCATACTTGGCCTTCAATAGCTTAGGTGATTGTTCCAGAATTTGAGCCTTAAGGGAACTTGTTCTTGATAGTCTTCAAAGCATATGTTCCCCCTCAAGTTGTGCATCTAATCATCTAAGAGCTGCCTAACACATCAGCTTCTCATCTATCCTTATTCTATATGTTCTAACAATCTCAGAACATAATCATCTTGACTTAGGCATGTCTCAGGGGGTTTTTTGGTATTCAATCAAAACATTTATCATTTTATTCCCAACAAGTGGGTTCCGATGAACCTCACTCTGAGAAAACGTGAAGGTTCCAATGAACCTCACCATGAAAATTTGAGCAGGTTCGGATGAACCTCACCCTGAGAAATTGAATAGGTTCCAATGAACCTCACCCTGAAAATTCGAGCAGGTTCGGATGAACCTCACCCTGAGAAATTGAATTGCTTCTGATGAACCCCACTCTAAGGGAAATGCTTAGAGACGGTATTTAGAGCTCTATGATCCAACATATTCCCAGAATGATTAAAGAAGAAGCTATACCCATTATATCCCTAGAGGCTTGGGGGGAATAGATGATATCCAAAGTTATAAGAGGTTTTCAAAACCAAACCAAAGAGACACTAAGGCTAACTCATCTTACTTCTTTCTACTCTCATAAGTTGAAACACTTTACGAGAGTAGGGGGAGTAGTTGATGCGGCCAAAATATGTCGTCCTGTGAGGAGACGACACGTGGATAGACGATGAGTTATCCTTATTAAATATTTACATTCGTTTTGTGAAATGATTAATACATCCTGATTATAGGGAAAGAAATTGGCCCAAACATCTCTGGCCCATATCTCTAGCCCAGATATCCCTGGCCCATATCTCTAGCCCAGATATCCCTGGCCCAAGTATCTCTGGCCAAAGAAGGAGATTGTTGAGATTGAGTATTGGTCTAAAAGGTCCAAGGAGGAGGAGAATAGAGGAGATGGGAAGTTGGTGACTGGTACCGAAGATCTAGGAAAGAGGGGCCACCCATAAGACCGAGTCTAAGGGAAAGAGTTGAGAGTTAAGGGGAAGACGGATTCTCTTCCCCTCCCAGGTAAATAGGAGGTATAAAAGGGAGTCTTACTGATTTTTTTGGATTACGTTTTTACTAAGAAAATACACACTCTTACATTCTACACGAAATATACAGAGAATACACTAAAAATATAGAAAAACCCTACGATTCTTGCGAGAATTTCCCTTGATTTACAGGGAAATTCCTCTTTAACTCTCCAAAGAAAAGTTCTGACTTGAGCATCGGAGATTCCACGCCGGAATCCCCTCCGGCGTGTTTTTGCAGGTCTTTTGGGGAGCTTAAAGGAGGATTATTCGTGGAAAAGCTCGCGGGAAAGTGACGATCTAAGCCCACAACTACCGTAATCCGGATAAGGAGATTTGGTATCCCTAATCGTTACTTTCTGACGCAACAAGGATATACTTTTGTTTAAGTTGTTTAAATCTAAACAAGTTGATAGTTTGTGTGCGTGCGAAATCAGAGATGTTGTCTGTCGTGCTGGCACTGTCCAGACAACACTATGCAGCAGAAATTAAATTGCACGTACTGAAAATAGAAGTATTCAAAATTTGCGTAAATTATAAAATAATCTACGCTGTTCACTATATAAAAATATGTGAAACGAGTACAACCTCTTTGGAGTGTATAATAACACTATGAAAGTGTATAATGATTTACTAAGTTCTATGAAACTATCTCCCTCATAGATCTAATCACACAACCTAGTAAATAAGACTATGTTCTAACACACTATTATTCGGGTTTACAATAATGTGAAGAACTACAAGAAGAAAAGATATTCCTAACTAGAAGCGTATATAGCGTTCAATAGTATAGTAGTCGAAATTAACTTTCCTTCTTGTGTATCTTGTGTTGAGGGCAGCTTCTGTATTTATAGGCTTCATGCACGAACTGCCATCAACTCCCATGATCATCTCAACCGTGAGATCATGCGGTTATAAACACTCCACTACTCCTAGAATTTAGGGACTTGTTATACCATGTCTAATAACTTCTCACTCCCATGCAATGGCATGACTTGGTGTTGCCCACGTCTTCTAACTGCTCTGGGGACATCATTAGACAACAAGCGTAAGATAAGAGTTAGTGAGAAAAGGAAGGGCAAATTCTGATGTTGTCATAAGTGTTGGGAACATTAAACATAACACTCGGCTCTTAGTGTTGGATCATTAAACAAAACACTTATATCAACATCAACAATCTCCCCCAATTTGACCTTTCTACATCAACACTATTGATGTTCGCACAACAGAAATATTGACTAAGAATTTAACACAATTGATATTTCAACAGAAATTAAATTAGCAATTGTATTAGATCAAATTAATAAAACAACATCTAAACCAAATAACTTGTTTATATTTAAATAAACTTGTACATAAAGTAAATCCTAAATAATAAAGGAAATAATAGAAATATAAATCGTACAAGCATGACAAACAAATAAAGAAAAAATATGTAAATAAGTAAAGGAGAGGATTGGGCTGAATAACACTTCAGCTACATCTTCATGGATCTGGACAAACTCCCCCATACTTTATAACTTCTCCAGTTTGTATGCTTTCATAAATCTCCATACACGGTCTTAATGACATCAACATCTTATGCATCTTCGGCTACTGCCTTATTACTTTCTTGTACGGCTTCTGTTTCTTGACTGTCACCATCAGTGTTGATTGTGAAAGAAAGGACGAATTATTAATGATGTTGTCAAATATGTTGTGACATTCTTCACAACATTGACACAATATCAACAATCTCCCCCAATTTGGCCTTTTTTACAACAACAAACCTGATGCAATAGTAGATAACAAATAAAGTAGAGATGTAATACTAAAGAGCAATCATCTAAACTAAGAGATATCAAACTATCAATTCAAGTGTAGAATAAACAACAAAAATAGAATGTAATGTTAAATCGAAGTGAATTTGAACCATTGGAAATAACTCCCCCTAAAAATGACCTTTCCAAAAATCCCCAATTGATGTAAAACTCCCCTTTTCAACAAGTAGGATAATTCTCATCTACAACAATTTGCATTAGGTGCAACATCTTATGCAGTTTCTCCCCCTGTTGGTGTGGAAAGCAGAAACAAATAGATTAAAATATTATGAACTACGGTAATGCTGGCATGATTGTTCCATCATTCTCAGAAACATTTAGTAAAATCGACATTGTTGTAAGAGGAGTCAGAAGACTTTGAGTAGCAGTAGGGTTTTGAGTGGTTCCAGGTTCATGGTTTCAGTAGGAAGGTAAATGTTTTGCATTTTAGAACGAATGTCTTAAGGTTTGAAACGTCATAGGTGTAGATGTTTGAGAAATTTCAGTGGTGAAGTGTTTGAGCTTTGATCGAATAGTGAAGTGTTTCCCATCCTTTAAATACCTGTAAACTAGATTCGAATTAAATGAACAATTCAAAGTTTGGAAAATTTAAACACTTTTAAATTTAAATGCAGTGATGAAAAATCAATACTCTGTGTGCATATAATATCTTCAAAATCAGTTCACACGTTATAAAATATAATAACAATATAAATATCTAGACATTTCAATTTATTAAAAGAACTTACGTAGAGAAGGTCAATTGGAAGTTGTACGCATAATGAGAGTAATTAAAAAAAAAGGAAGTAAAATTAATAACTTCTCCCATGTAAGTGATCGTGTGAAATTGGTGGGAGAGAAACAAGGAATTAAAAAGTGCCAAAATTAAATAAAATACTGAAAAATTAAAAACAATTAAAAGCGGAATATATAATAATTGAATTAATAAAAATAAGGTAAGACTTAGTCAATTAAATATTTCAGAGAATAATATTTAATAATTATAAAAAATAACTAATTCCTAGAAAATTGGGATAAGAATCTGAGTTTACGTGTGTTTTGACTAGTGTTGGCATTCTATACACCTCAACACAGTTTTTTTATGATTTTACATCATATGTGTTGCACTATTTTCTTTTTCTTTTTATCACACTTCACATTGATCCATCTTTTGAAAATAGTGCATCGTAGCAGCGAACTCCGTGCCCCATAGTTACTCAATGGATTTGTGAATATTTTGATGCAATTTATATCACCTTTTGAAGAGAGATCATCGTAGTAGCGAGCTCCGTGTCCCATAGTTACTCAGTGGTTTATAAAGCATCTAATATGTGATTTTTCTTCTGTAGCATATGAGAGGTGTATAGGATCTTTTAGTATTATTCACTAGTTACTCAGAATTCAAATAGCAATCACAAGGAATTTCATTAATTCAATAATTACGAAAATTAAAGCAAGGAAACAAATAAGAGACTTTATCTTTGTATTATCTCAAATGCTGCCGCATTTGATACAACACCCTTGATCATATTTTCAGATATTATACAAACCAAGAGATTTTCGAAGGGATGAAAACCTCTTGTCATCAAGAGCTTTAGTAAAAATATTAGCCAATTGTTTTTCAGTAGAAATATATTCCAACTTTACAATCTGCTTCTCAACAAGATCTCTAATAAAATGAGGTCTAATACTTATATATTTTGTCAAAGAATATTGCACATGATTCTTAGATATATTAATAACACTAGTATAATCACAAAATATTTTATTTTCAACTTTCAAAGCTTCTTTTATATTTTCAGGCTCAATCAAGGAATTATAACACACATGGTTTACCTTGTTGCATTTGGATGACATGCATATAGGCTTTACTACATCTTCTGTGATCATACCCAGCCTTCTTCTAGTTTGTACTCCAGTATTCAGTTCTCCAATGATTTGGTCTGATGGATGATCTTTCGAAATTCTGGTAGATGGAGTCTTCTGAGATTCATGCAAATTTTTTGATAATTCTGATTTTTTAGAGGATGTTTGCTCAGATGTGGCCTTATCTGAAGCCATAGTTTGAGTTTGATCAGAATTCTCAGAACTCTTTGAAATTTCAACAAGGTCAGAGACATCATCTTCAATATATTGACCTGTAAGATTAGAATCATCATCAAATACCACATTTAGACATTCTTGCACAGTACATGTTCTCAAATTGTAAATTTTATAGGCTTTACTATTTCTAGAATAGCTTAAGAAGAATCATTTATCACTTTTTGAATCAAAATTATGCAATTGATCTCTATCATTCTGAATGTAACATACACAACCAAACACATGAAAATATTTCAAATTTGGTTTTTTGTTATTCAGAATTTCATAAAAAGTTTAAGTGGAATTAGTTCGAATATAGATTCTATTTGAAATATGGCATGCAGTGTTTAAAGCTTCAGCCCAAAATCTTTTAGAAAGTTGTTTGGATAAAAGCATAACTTTAGCTATTTCTTGAAGAGTTCTATATTTCCTTTCACAAATATCATCTTGTTGTTGTGTTTTAGGTGAAGAAAACTCTTGCATGATACCTTTACTTTCACAAAATTCAGTAAAATAACTATTTTCAAACTCTCTTCCATGATTAGACTTAATTCTGCAAACTTTAGAGTTAAAAACAGTTTTGAATCTTTTATAAAGAATTTTGAAAATTGAAAAAGTTAAAGATTTCTCTTTTAGAAATTCAATCCAAGTGTATCTTGAGTAATCATCAACCACAACTAATGAATATCTCTTACCACCAATACTCTCAGTTTCCGTTGGACCGATAATATCCATATGTAGAAGTTCAAAACAATGTGTTGTTGAACAGTGTTCCAAAATTCTGTGAGACACGTTCATCTGCTTACCTTTTTGG
The DNA here is from genome assembly GCA_963675135.1 of Galeopsis tetrahit. Classification (NCBI taxonomy): domain Eukaryota; kingdom Viridiplantae; phylum Streptophyta; class Magnoliopsida; order Lamiales; family Lamiaceae; genus Galeopsis; species Galeopsis tetrahit. Next base: position 32,750,750 of record OY776119.1, on the reverse strand, counting down.
CATGAATCACAAACTTTGGTATTTCTCAACTGAAGTTTAGTTAAACCTGTAACAACTCCTAATCTCATCAATTTGTGAATATGTTTATAATTAGCATGACCAAGTTTATGATGTCAAAGAAAATTCTCATCAAGTTTATCATTATTGCATGTATTTTTAGATTCTAACAAGTAATAATTGTCAACAGATCTAGTTCCAGTCATAAGACAATCATAATTTATATCTAGAACATAGCAAGAATATTTATCAAACTTAACATGTAGATCATCATCACATAGTTGACTAATACTAATCAAATTTGTAAGTAATCCTTCAACATGTAGAACATTGGATAACTTAGGAAAACCAGGAACATTTAATATCCCTTTACCAATGATTTTTCCTTTAGATCCACCACCATAAGTGACATTACCACCATTATAAACAGTATAATCAGTGAGATAATCAATTTGACCTGTCATGTGTTTAGAACAACCACTATCAAAGTACCATAATCCAGGAATACATGCTTTTAGAGACATATGAACAACATTACAAGATGTATTTTCTATTGGAATCCATGTAGAATTATTACTATGTGATCTTGAATGTTGAGTCATTCCAGGCAATACAGAATTTTTCAGATGATTTTTCTTCTTTAAACATTGAGGACTTTTATGACCCTTTTTGAAATAGTAGTGGCATATCACATCTTTTACATTGATCTGAGCCTTAGCAGAAACACTAGGATTGTATTTCAACTCAATTTTTACAAACACAGTAGGTTTCTTAAGTCCAGAATTCTTAAATTTTTTACCTTGGTAGCCAATACCTGTTTTTCTTGAGTTGTTGGTCATAAGAGAGTCTACAAGTTTGTTCTTTCCTTCAGAAAATCTTTTGAAGCTTAGTGAGGCTTCCTTCAATCTCTCTTCAAGTTTAGATATTTCAATATCTTTTCTTGTTAATATACCTTCAAGCTTGGTAATTGAGTCTCTTAAATCAGAATTTTCAAAGTTCAGAGACTTAATTATGTGGTTAAGTTTCTCAGTTTCAGAAGATATTTTGAAAACATTTTCATTTGTTAAAGGTTTTTCATAAGAATATTTCTTAAAATCAAGAACAGACACCTCTAGTCTTTCTTTGAGTTTAGAAATTTCCTTATCCTTCTTTGTTAAAAGACTTTCCAGTTTGAAAACAGTGTTAGACAAATCTTGTATGTCAGCATCTTTTTTGGATAAACCTGTTTTAATTGATGTACCTGTCTAAAAAACAGAACTTGTGAAACAGTTAAATTCTGGAGTATTATTCTTCAGTGATTTCCCAAATGACGGCTCATTTGTCCTCACATCATAATAATCATCCAGACCATCATCAAAAGTATCATCATACATAATTCTAGCAGAGAAAGCTTTTTCAATGTCTTTTTCAGGATCATGATCAACATCATACTCATCACTTAAAGTAGCACTGAAATTAAGTTTCTTTTTTAGAATGGTGTTGGCACATTCATTAGCATAATGACCATATCCAGAACATGCATCACATTTAACATTCTTCCTATAATCTTGGTCAGATATAAACCTGTTTCCTCTTTCTAATTGTCTAGAAGGATTAAAATTGTTCTTCCTAATAGGCAATTGTTGAGTATTATTAATCTGAACCTTAGGTTGAATGTTATCCTTAAACCTATTGTTCTTGTTTCTCATAAATGTCTTAAACTGTTTAGTAATGAAAGCCATGTAATCAAGATTATTCAGGTATTCCTCAATATCATCTTCATCAGAATCAATTTCAGTAACATAAGGAGACTTTCCAGAACCTAATGTTATAGAAGATGAGGCATCACCTTTGAAAACAAGCACTTTCTTTTCATTATCAGTCTTTTCAGAAATGTTCATCTCATAGGTTTTCAAAATACCAATCAATTCATTTTGACTTAACACATCTATATCCTTAGCTTCTTCTATAGCACATATCTTAGGTTCAAAACGTTTAGGAAATGATCTAAGAATTTTATGTACTAACCTTGTATTGGATATTTGATCTCCAAGAGAGTGAGCTTCATTTGAGATCTCGGTCAGCTTTTCATTGTAAGATGAAATAGTTTCATCTTCTTTCATCCTCAGGTTCTCGAACTTGGTTCCAAGCATACGAAATCTAGTTCTCCGTACACTATCCGATCCTTCACAATGCTCTTGCAGTCGATCCCATGTATCCTTCGATGAAATGCAATTTGATATGATTTTGAACATTGAGGCATCAGTTGAGGTGAAGATTGCATTCAACGCCTTTGAATTGTAACTAGCGGTTGTGATTTCTTCAGCTGTCCAGTCGAGCTCTCTCTTGATCCGAGCTTCATTATCTTCATCCGTCGTGGTTCTTGGTTGATTCCAACCAGCAAGAACACACCTCCAGGCTCGTTCATCAATGAATTTGATGTACATCCTCATCTTTGGTTTCCAGAAGGCATAATTCGTGCCATTTAGAATCGGAGGCTTTAGTGCGAGTGAAAGTGGATACTCCATTTCAGATTTACACACTCTAAGCAGAATCTCTACTTAGTGTATCAAGTAGTTAACTCTGATACCAACTAAAAGCGTGTGTGTGTGTGAAATCAGAGATGTTGTCTGTCGTGTTGGCACTGTCCAGACAACACTATGCAGCGGAAATTAAATTGCATGTACTGAAAATAGAAGTATTCAAAATTTGCGTAGATTATAAAATAATCTACGCTGTTCACTATATAAAAATATGTGAAACGAGTACAACCTCTTTGAGGTGTTTAATAACACTACAAAAGTGTATAATGATTTACTAAGTTCTATGAAACTATCTCCCTCATAGATCTAATCACACAACCTAGTAAATAAGACTATGTTCTAACACACTATTATTCAGGTTTACAATAATGTGAAGAACTACAAGAAGAAATAAAGATATTCCTAACTAGAAGCGTATATAGCGTTAAATAGTATAGTAGTCGAAATTAGCTTTCCTTCTTGTGTATCTTGTGTTGAGGGCAGCTTCTGTATTTATAGGCTTCATGCACGAACTGCCATCAACTCCCATGATCATCTCAACCGTGAGATCATGCGGTTATAAACACTCCACTACTCCTAGAATTTAGGGACTTGTTATACCGTGTCTAATAACTTCTCACTCCCACGCAATGGCATGACTTGGTGTTGCCCACGTCTTCTAACTGCTCTGGGGACATCATTAGACAACAAGCGTAAGATAAAAGTTAGTGAGAAAAGGAAGGGCAAATTCTGATGTTGTCATAAGTGTTGGGAACATTAAACACAACACTCGGTTGTTAGTGTTGGATCATTAAACAAAACACTTATATCAACATCAGCACAAGTATTTTTGGTTTAGATGTTGTTTATTTATAATTTGATCTTATACAATTTGTTACTTCATCTTTTTGAAATATCAGTTGTGTAAACTTCTTAATCAATATTTATGTTGTGTGAACTTCAGTGTGTTGATGTAGAAAGGTCAAATTGGGGGAGATTGTTGATGTTGATATAAGTGTTTTGTTTTATGATCCAACACTAACAGCCGAGTGTTGTGTTTAATGTTCCCAACACTTATGACAACATCAGAATTTGCCCTTCCTTTTCTCACTAACTCCAATCTTACGCTTGTTGTATAATGATGTCCCCAGAGCAGTTAGAAGACGTGGGCAACACCAAGTCATGCCACTGCGTGGGAGTGAGAAGTTATTAGACATGGTATAACAAGTCCCTAAATTCTAGGAGTGGTGGAGAGAAGTTACTTAAACCGCATGATCTCATAGCTGTGATGATCATGGGAGTTGATGGCAGTTCGTCCATGATGCCTATAAATACAGAAGCTGCCTCAACACAAGAGATACAAGAAGGAAAGCTGAATTCGACTACTACACTATAGAACGCTTTATACGCTTCTAGTTAGGAAAATTATTGTTTCTTCTTGTAGTTCTTCACATTATTGTAAACCCAAATAGTAGTGTGTTTGAACATAGTCTTATTTACTAGGTTGTGTGTATAGATATATGAGGGAGATAGTTTCATAGAACTTAGTAAATCATTTTACACTTTCGTAGTGTTATTATACACCTCGAAGAGGTTGTACTCGTTTTACATATTTTTAATATAGTGAACAACATAGATTATTTTATAATCTATGCAAATTTTGAATACTTTCATTTCTCGACGTGCATTTTAATTTCCGCCGCATAGTGTTGTCTGGACAGTGCCAACATGACAGACAACATCTCTGATTTCGCACACACACACACTTTCAAAACTTATCAATCACGTCTATTTAGAATTTAATCGACAAAATACGCTTTTACACTACACCTCCATGTGGGATCGACCTTGTACTTATCACGCTACAATATATGACGTACACTTGCAGTTGTATATTTTGGTGTTATGAATCAAAGGGATAGTCAACAATACTTTTAAGATCAGAGTAGATCGTGGAGCAAGGCACCGGTAGCCCAAGTTAACGAGATGGAGAGTATGAAGGTGATGATGACCACAATGATGGAAAATATGAACGCCCTATCTCAACCAAGGGATAGTCCATCATCATTTAATCAAGAAATGTCTCAAATGATGCAAATGGAAGAGGTTAGTTATATGGGTCGACCTCCATACCAAGGAAGTCAACAACAAAATTCTCAAGGAGATCGACCGTATCAAGCCCCTTACCAAGCTCCTCCTCAAAATCGGTTTCAAGGACATCAAGGTCAATTCTCATCCTTTCATCAAGGTTAATCTTAATCTTCTCAAGGTCAACAAGACCAATGGGGTCCCTCCACTCAATATTAAGCCGCTCAAAACCCGAATTTCTGGAGAAATGACAACTTATCCTATTCCAATCCGAAAGGTGTTATGCAATTTCCTCCTGAATTTGATTCCAGAGCAAAACCCCCCAAATGGGGAAGGAAAATCCTCCACGGATGAGCTTCTTACACTCATCTTGAAGAGGTTAGATGTGAGTGAGAAAAGATTGGATGCAAGTGATAAGAAACATGAAGCAACTGAATCCATTCTTGCTCAAATTGTGAGTAGTAAAAATCAATGGAATTCCAAATAGGGCAATTGGTAACTTCAATTGGATCTCAACAAAGCAAGGGGAAGTTTCCATCGACCACCGAGGTAAACCCACGTGGGCATTGTAATGCTATTACACTTGGAAGTGGTGAATAATATGGAAGCTCTTCAATGTCAATTGAATTTGAAGATAATGAAGTGGTGAAGACACAAGAAAATGAGGAAGATAAAGAAAATGAGGAAGAAAGAGTTGGGAGTGGAGAGAATTCTCCAAGAATTCCAAAGTGGAGAATTGCCAAAGATTTAAAGAAGAAGAAGAATGAAGTACTTTGCGATAAGTAGGGAGTGCCAATTACATATGAGCCACTTCCATATCCAGAAAGATATGTGAGGAAGAAGATGGATGAAAAGTTTGGGAAATTTTTGGAGATCTTCAAAAAAATCCACATTGATCTTCCACTTTCGGATGCTTTAGAGTAAATGCCTCATTACATGAAGTTTCTAAAGGATGCAATGGCAAACAAGAAGAGCTAGTGGAGAACGAGAAGATCAATTTGACCGAGGAGTGTAGTGTTATTCTTCAACGAAATCCTCCCGAAAAGCTCAAGGATCCGGGTAATTTCACTCTCCCATGTGAAATTGGTGATGGTCTTATGATGAAAGCTCTTTGTGATTTGTGGGCTAGCATCAATTTGATACAAATTTCAATCTTCAAGCGTTTGGGACTTGGAGAAGTAAAGCCCACATCAATTACTCTTCAATTAGTAGATCGTTCAATCACACATCCTAAAGGGATCATTGAAGATGTATTGGTGAAGATAGATAAATTCATCATTCCGTTCGACTTTGTGGTAGTTGATATGAAAGAAGACGCGAATATCCCATTGATTCTTGGGAGGCAATTTCTTGCAACGGGAGGTGTGAATATCAACTTGACGAAAGGAGAGGTGATTTTGGAGGTGAATGGAGAAAAGGTGATTTTCTCCAAGTATGGCTCAATTGAAAGTGCCCCAAGAAAGAAGGAATCTCACTCTATCAAAGAACTCGACATTTGTGTGAAAGAGCACTTACCAAAAGTCCCATTGAAAGGTCCGAGAGATGATCAAAAAATGAAGCAAACACTCAAACTTGAGCAAAACTCAAGTTTGGGGGGTTTTGATAAGGAGAAGAGTTTTGGTGAGTTGATTGAGGCAAGTGAAGATGAAGATGGAAGAAGAAAGAGTTCAAAAGAGAAAAAAAATGAAAAAGGATTTGATATTGGAGATGAGGTAGTATGTTGCAACTTTGGTGTGATAGAGTCCTTAGAAAGATGAAGCTCAAGGAACGCAACATGTTGATCATGAAGAAAGTGGCCTATGAAGGAGGCATTGAGTTGCAAAGTGAGGAAGACGGATTGTTCATCACCGATGAGCACAATATGAAACACTATCACCCTCCATTCAAAGAAAGAGAAGTTTGAACTTATTGAGTTCCATCCGGCATAGCGCTAAATGGGAGACAACCCATTTTTACTTGCTCTATTTCATTTTTTGTTTATTTATTTTGCTTTTTTAGTTTAGCTTGATGGTGTTTGTGAGTTTTGATGATAGTTGAGAAGCCTTGGATCGAATGGACGATTGGAAGTCCAAAGTGGAACCTCGTGCTTAGAAGAAGGTGTAGCTATATCAATCGTAAGAGGTACGCCCACCCCAATTCTTAGGAATTGCATAAAAATTACTAAGTTTTGGGGGTAGTGGAATTTATATTCTTGTTCATGACATTGATTTCTTAGCTATTCTTGGCTTTGATTTTTGGGGATAGTGGCCCTTGTGTGTAGATTTGTATGGTTAGCGCTCGGTGTCAATATCATTGCAAAACTATTTTTCCAAACCTTTAATTGTCTGGCAATGAAAAATTTGGGGGGGGGGGGCGGGGCGGTATGTTCGTTTTTACATTTTATATTGACACCAATGCGTACTCTTGTGTGTGTAATTTGAGCTTTAATGATCATTGAGACACATTTGATGATGATTTGTTGTGAATTTAATTCCTTGATTGTGTACATGATTGGAATGAATCATCTTGTTTATGTTGTTGTCATCTTGTTGTCTATGGATGTTTTGCATGCACAATGAGTTATGTGTGGTGATGATTGATGAATGTTTGAGTGTTGAATGAACCGGTGAGAGTTGAGCTTTACACCGAGCATTAATCCGGTTTATTTCATTGTTGAGTGGATCAATTCGTTTCTAGTAATTCTTGAACTTGCCCAAGTTTTTGCTCGAGACCATAGATTTGTGAAGCATTGAGATATGATGTAGGCCATCTTTCGTACTACAAGTCACTTAGCCAAATTTTCCATACCAAATGAAATTTTTTCGTAGTTAGCCCATTTGAACTTGATTTCCCATTTTCTGGGCAACCTACAATGTTTAACCACTTAGCCTTTTGAGCCTTTGATATCCATATATAGTGGAGAATAAAAGAGAAAGTGGTAAAACATGTGCTTGAATGTCTTTGGTTTGATAAGAAAAATTGGCAAAAATTGTGAAAAGAGAAAAAGATGGAAAGTGAAGAGAAAAATGATGTGAAAGAAAAGAAGGATAATGAGCCCCAAGAGCTTAAAAGAAAAATAAATTGGCTAAAAAAGATGAGGATATGAATGCATTTGAGGAACTTAATTGAAAAGTGATGATGGAGGTTGTAAACCTTAAGAGCATGAGCATGAGCATGAATTGTTGAATAACAACTTTTGTTCTCCACTAGACGAGTCACTTTATCCATATTCATCTCACCCCGTCCAAAGAGCCAATGTTACGTTCTTGGTAAAGACCTATTGATCTCATTGTTGAACATTCTAGTGGTGGAAAGATAGTATAGCTTGGGCAAGCTTATGACAATTGCAATGCATGATTTTATTGATGGGTGTTTATTATCCTTAATTTCTTTGAGTGTTTGAGAGAAACACTATATCTTGTGAGTTGAACTTGAACACTTTGATATTGTCATCATCATCACTTTTTGTTGTGTGTTTGAGCATTTGTAGCCAATTAGTTTGATCTTCAATAATGAAGTTGTGATCATCTTTGAGAATGCATCTCGAGGAAGAATAATTCATTTCATGTTATACGTGGGATCTTTCCTTGAGCATCTATTCGCAATCATTCCACCCTCATGTTTTAATTCTTTCGTTGCTCGGGGACGAGCAACACTTTAAGTTTGAGGGGTTGATTCGGGTGGAAATTGCATGTCTTTAGTGCATATTTAGAGCTTATATTCCTTGTATTTTCACATTATATTGACCAATTGTGGATGATTTGATTTAATTGTGAGAAATGTAGTGTGTTGTCAATGTTTGTAGGTAAAATGAGGCTTTTAGAAGCAAATCATGTGCATATATCTCAGTGGACTGAAGAGAGGATTGAACCATTGGATTCGTCTCGAAAAATAGAATGGAATGAAAAAAATGAATCAAGTCAATTGGAGGTCGAAAGCTCGAGATACGACAGGACGAAAAACGACGAGGCCGGGCCACATTTCCACTCGGCCGGGTCACTTCCACTTGGCCACAGTGTTGTACACCCACGTTTTTTATTAGTTCACCCATCGAAGGTTTTGGCGGGGCAGAACCACCCGAGCAGGTCACTTTGGCCCGGCCATGCCCTGTGCCATCAAAACCTTCGTATTTTGGTCGGGTAAAACCACTCGATCGGGTGGTTTCACCTGGCCACGCCCTGCTCGCTCTGTTTCGTTCGTATTTTGGCCGGGTGGCATGCTCGGGTGGTACCACCCGGCCGGGTGAGATGAAATTCGGGGATTTTGACACATTTTCTCCACTTTTAAGGGACCCAAGTGCAAATTTCGTCCAAGACTTCTTTGCAAACTATAAATAGAGCTCATTTGAGTTTTAGAAAAGAGTTCTCTTCTTTTACATGCCATTCTCACACAATTCCACATAGTTATAGGTGTTCTTCATAGTTTAGTTTAATTTCTTCATTAGATTAGCTAGAATAATGGTTTCTACTTCAAATCAAGTTATGATTATTTTCGAGCATTGTTTATTTCATCTATTTGTAGCTGCAATTCAATAATCAAGGTGATATTTCTTAATTGCATTTCAATTTGGTAATTCCTTAAATTCTCCAATCTCTTACTATTTTGCTATGAATTTTATGCTTATTTTTGTTGTAGTCATGGGATTCTCTTCTAGAACCATGGGCTAAGTTCTAATTGTCTTGGGTGTGGATGTTTCGATGGGTGTTTAGTGTAATTATGGATCAATTGCATGATTAGCTTAGGTTTTGGGTGTTTATGTTTCTATTGTTGTGTTGTAAATGATTCATTTGGTTAATCAACCCTATTAGCGAGCATGTTAAATTATGTTAATTACAACGAGGGTTGGGTTGCATGATTGGAGGTGTGAGTGTGAGCTTTGGTTAATTGAATAGAAGTTAAGTAGTAATTAGCTTAACCGAGAGAGGGTTAATTGCTAGATCGACAAATTTAGACACCAAACAAATAGAGGTCGTCTAGGAGATTGGTGAGAGGGCGTCTCATAAGCATTAGTAACCGTGTTGAAAGTGTTTATGAGACACTATCTTAGGAGCTTATGGTATTGATTAGATCCTATAATTGTTAATTAATGCACGTGTTCACCTAAGCCTCACGAGGGATTGGTCTACACATAAGAGTGATAACCTTTAACTTAACCCAAAACCATAGGTTCATTCATGCAATTGGTTCGATAACTCATTGAATTACCCACATAACGGAAACACTTGAGGCAATACTCTTCTCTTGCACTTTCAAAAGAAAGTTAAATAGCTTGTAATTTCATTTTTCTTGTTATTGTTATCTTAGTTAATCTAGTTTAATACTTTCGTTTTAAATTCCAAAAATTCACAAACAAACACGTATCGTTACTACAATAACATGCAAACTCATAAATCTAGGGATTCGCTTGCACTCAATTAGATCCTTGGAATGAAAATCTACTTGGTCGTACTTGCGTACTACAATCGAACTCATACGCTTGTGGGGATCGTATTGTTGTGCTAAAAAAGTGTAAAATACGGAACAAGTCAATACGTTAGGTATTCTTAATTTGGGCTCTCCTTTGGTCGCAACAATGATTACTCTCTTGTGGGTTACTCTGATGCGGATTGGGCTCGTTGCACTTAAACTCGTCGTTCGACGTACGACTTCTCGACATTCTTAGGTGGAAACTTGGTTTCTTGGAGTGCAAAGAAAAAATCAATTGTTGCTCGCTCAAGCTGTGGATTTGAATATCGAGCTCTCGCAAACACTACCCAGGAAATGGTTTGGGTTACTCTTCTCCTTCGTGAGCTCGACCAACTTCCCTCGGCTGTCCCAATGCTTCTTTATGCCAAAAGAGTGCATTGTTCTTGAGTCAAAATTCGGTTGCTTACAAACTTGCGAAACACACTGACTGTTATTTTGTTTGCGAATTGGTCACGTCTAGTCGCCTGCTCGCTCAGTTAGTTCCTTCTCATCTTTAGCTCGCGGATGTCTTCACTAAAAGCCTTTCTCGCACGTGCTTCGAATTATTGCGTTTCAAGCTCTGTTTTCGATTGCATCCCCAACATCGTTTGACGAGGATAATAAGGAATAATAAATATAGAAATAATAGTAGTATCTTTTTATTTTAGTCATTGTCTTTTAATATATTTAAAAAATGTGATTGTATTTACCTTATGTCTCTTAATTGTAAATTCTTATAAATAGTAAATTATTCGTATCTCCACTTCAACGGTGATCATATATATTCTAAGCTTGACATAAAAACCAGTCACTATATTAGATCCAAGCTTTTATGCAATATTTATTCAATATTGTAAATACATACTACTCCCTCCGTCCCGCAATTACTTTCACACTTTTCTTTTCGGGACGTTCCACAATAACTTTCTCACCCTTAAAATGGAAAATCCTTTATAAACTCCACCCTCACAATATTCTCAATTTTACACGAATGTCATTACTTTTTCTCCACACATATCCAAAAGTCAACTCATTTCTTTACTTTATACATAAAAGTTTACAAAATTACCCCTCAAAATCTCCACTAAATTCACTTTTCTTATTTTATGTGCATCTTCACATGTGAAAGAAATCACGGAACGAGGGTAGTAATATATAATACTCCCTCCGCCCGCCTATAAGCTTCCCATTTTACCATTTTGGTCCGTCCGCCTATAAGTTTCCCATACCTTTTTTGGTAAGTACTTTTTCTTACATTTCACTTTATATCTTACTTTTTCTCTCTATCTCTCTCCTCTCTCAATCACATCACTTGTACTATATCTATTATTTAATCACTTTTCTTAATCTTTGTGTCAAAAAGTAACGTAACACTTATAGGCGGACGGAGGGAGTATAATTTTGGTGCATGCATGCCATTATAACTATAAGCAAGTAGAAGTATTTAAATGTGGAAAATGAAAGTGCCGACATAGTTATGATGGAAATTGACACCTTCGAGCATTCTAGTCATTTTTAGGCATACTTATGATGAAAGTGACACCTTCGACCATTCTAGCTAGTAACTTTCAGACTTCGAAATAAATTCCGGTCCCTCAAGTAAAGCCAATTTATTTTACTTATGACTATAATATTCCATATCAAATCTGTTTTAACATTTTACCATTCGATTCAAAATCTCATTTATTTAAATACGAATTTTAATAAATATTAATTCATTCATGTATAAAATAGATAAATTAGAGATATGCAGAATATTTGTGGATATACTTATAAATAAGGTGAACAAAATTTTTGAATAAATAAGTAATAATTGAAGGGTAAATATAAGGTGGTGTGAATTAAAAAAATAGGAATAATAAAATTGAACAAAAAAAAATGAAAGTAAAAATATTAAAATTTGATGTATTTTATTATATTACACGTTTATATCTTAAAATTTTAAAAGCCATGTTTCAATTTAAAAAAAAAAAACAATTATTCTCTTTTGGTCTCTATTAAATTAATTAACGTAATAAACAGTTATATAAATGAAATTAAATTAATTAATCTCATAAATAGATAAAGGGACAATCGAAAGTTGATTACTTCTAAATTTCTAATAAATATATTTAGGATCAATTTTTTTTAATTACTTGAATGAGTACACTTTACAAAAGTACTGAAATTCATAACAACAAGTCAAGAAATAAACAGAAGCAACGAAGACACTTCTAAAATACGAGTACCATTTTTATACTCCATCTGTCCCATAGGAATTTACACACTTTCTATATATGGATGTCCCATACCAATTTGCACACTCCATAAAAGGAAATATTGTCATAACCCTCACCCTCAAAATATACACATATTTACATGCCATTATTTTTTCACACTCAATCTACCTTTTACTTTACTTTATTCATAAAAGTTTACAAAATTACCCCTCAAAACATCACTCATTACACTTTTTCTTACACATTTATTAAAATGTGTGCCATTTCTAGTGTGCAAGTTCCTCCGGGACGGAGGGAGTAATTCTTATCACATACATTTAATATTTGATACATAAATTTAATTTTTTTACAACACATTGAAATTTTCCAACTTATTTTTGCTGATGTGACAACCGGACGCATGCATTCACAGAACAATGATGAAAAGTTAACCATTGGTTTGTCGGTGTATGTGGCATTTAGGGCATGTTTGTTTTGGGATGGGAAATCCGGATTTGAGATTTCGAAACTCCACCCCGTTACAGTTTGAGATTTTGATTCAGGATTTCAAAATCCTACCCTATAAACCCTATAAAAGTCACAACCCTATAAATACCTACAAACCCTATATAATTACCTATAAAACCTATAACTCTATTCTATAAAGTTAAATCCTACCCTACATAAATCTCAAAACAAACACAAAACATAAAAAACATTAGGATTTTAAAATTCACTAGATTTTGAAATCCGGATTTCAAAATCCTCAAAATCCCAAAACAAACATGCCCTTAAAGTGATACGGTGGATTGAAATCTGTAAAAAATTATTACTTTCCATTCCAGGATTATTTGCACGATTTTTTTATTTTATTGAGACGTTACAAAATTATTTACACATTTTTAATATGAAAATATCCTATAAAATTAATATTCTTTCAACATTATTTTATTTTTAAAATTGACACTCATTTTTTACATATAGTTTATTTTATATATCATCAAATTCACTTTACACCTTATCAAATCACCTAAAATACCCATTTTTTTATATTACACCATAAATCACTAAATTATTTTTTTATAAAAAATCGTGTCGATCAAACTGTGCAAATAATCCCGGAACGGATGGAGTATGTCAACTTATCTAATTAATTTATATTAATTTTTTAATACTTTTTATGAATCGAATTATCATACCTATATGTTTCTTTTAGAGGAAGCTCGTTGAGTGAATAATCTCTTTTTTTTGCAAATTGAACTCATGACATGTGAGTGTAAGTCTGAGGCTCTTATATATACCGTATAGTATATATATATGTATGTAAATTTTGTCCGTTTCAGAATTTCTTTCCATGTAAAGTGACACACGAAATAAAAAAAAAGTGAATTTAGTAAGAATTTTAAAGGATAATTTTATAAATTTTTATGTATAAAGTAAAGAAATGAGTTGACTTTTATCTATGTGTAAAGAAAAAATAATGATATTTATGTGAAATTAAAAATATTGTGAGTGTGGAGTTTATATTGACTAAATAATTTTCTATTTTAAATGTGTGAAAGTTATTGTGGAATGGAGGGAGTACTTATTTTTAACCACCAAAGTGACACACGAAATAAAAAAAAAAGTGAATTTAGTAAGAATTTTAAAGGGTAATTTTGTAAATTTTTATGTATAAAGTAAAGAAATGAGTTGATTTTTATCCATGTGTAAAGAAAAAGTAATGATATTTGTGTGAAATTAAGGATATTGTGAGAGTGGAGTTTATATTGACTAAATAATTTTCTATTTTAAATGTGTAAAGTTATTGTGGAATGGAGGGAGTACCTATTTTTAACCACCATGATTAAATATTTTATTAGTATCTTTTAATTGGTAGAAAATTTAAAGTTCGGATCCTCACCCTACTTTCATATTTTTGTTAAAAAAGTTATAAAATATTTTATTCCGTATTTTGTAATTAAGAGAATTAATATACTTAGGGCATGATCTATTTTATTAGGAATTTTTTTAAAAATACTTCCTCTGTTCCACTATAAATTTTCCACTTTCTTTTTTGGATGTTCGTTTTTTATTCCATTTTTGACAAATTATTTTCTCTCTTTCAATTACATCACTTATATTTTATCTATTATTTTATCATACTTCATCTTATACTAATCTACTTATTTTTTCTCTCATCATCACATCACTTGTACTACATCTTTTATTTTATTATATTCCTTAATCTAAACACCTAAAAAGAAAGGAAAAACTTATTTCGGGATGAGGAAGTAGTATTCCTTTCATATTCAATGATTTTATGTATTAACAGTATTATACAAAATATATTATTTATTTGAATTAAAAAATATATGTTGTTTCATGATTGCTTACCCATTAACCCATCATTTTGCGGGTCGGTCCACGACGGGGACGGATTGAAAAATACTCAATCAAATCCATCCCATGGCGAATTGCGGGCCAGTCTACAAACTTTTTCATAATATATTTATTTCTATTTTTTTACATTTATTATTAAAATAAATTTTATAAAATACATAAATAATTACTAAAAATAAAAAAAATAAAGTACAAATAATTTTAAATAATCTTTAATTAAATCCACCATGTGAATAATTTTAATCTCTTATAATCAAAAAGTAAACCTCAAATAAGACTTTTTGTTTAATTGACAAATCAATCGAGCTAATATTGTTTAAAAAGAGAAAAAAATTTTTAAAAAAAAAGGCGTCTACATTAATTATCAAGTCTCTGTATGAGTCATGTGAATATATGGACGACAATGTATTCTCATTCTCAAATCTCAATTTTGTTTAGTGAGTATAATATTTTATAATTTTGTATCTTGATTTAAAGTTGAATTGAATCCATATATTTGTAATATGACATCTTTATTCACAGTCATAGTTCAACTTAATAAAAAACGTGTTACTGCTTCATTTAACCTTAAAAAATAAAATAAAAATTTAAAAATAAAAAGTCTGCGGGCCAACCCGCCCCGTCTGTTGTCCAACCCGCCACGTCTGCGGTCCAACCCGCTAAAATCTACAATCCATACGGTCTAATCCACACGGGCTCGCATGTTAAACGGGCTTGTATTATTCAACCCAACCCACCTTTTTAATAGGCGGGGGCGAACCGACCCAACGAGTTTTACCCATTTTGACCGCTCTACTTACACAATCAACAAAATGGACTCTAATTTCTTAAAAATCTGCAAAACTAACACATTTCTGCCTCCAAAAGAAAATGGTAAAGTCTAGTATGCACTCGAGTGCATGTTGTGCACCCTAGTTCATGTTGCACTTTTCAGTTTATTGACTAGCTTACACTTTTTGGTAAATGGTGTTTCACTTTTCAATTATTACTAAAAATATTATTATACAGTTTAATAATTGAAAAGTGTAACACCATTTATCAAAAAGTGTAAGTCAGTAAACTGAAAAGTGCAACATGGACTAGAGTGCACAACATACACTCGAGTCCATAACAGACCAACCCAAAGAAAATTGGAATAACCGAAGAAAATCCCACACGAAACGGCAAAAGGCTCGGGCAATCTCAATTCTAGGGAACTTAGACTAGAGGGGGAAAATAAGAGACTAAAAACAGAATGTGAAAGGGGTTAAAGACTAAGGTACGTAGCATATGCATTATATTTTGTTTAATGAAAACTTGAAAAGGGTGATCTAAAAAATGTGAATTTATTTAACATAAAAAATGAAAAAGAAGTTACTAGAATGTAGAAAAAATTAATTTTGGATTTGAAAACATGTGCATATTCATTGACATTGTATGTTAGAAGCTACTCGATTTCATCAGTCTCAAAGTCACACACACATATGTGATATGTCCTCTCCGACACGCTGTTTTCTCCTAAGACACATACAATTTTCTTTGTCTGAATTTTTTTAATTTCTTTTCAAGGAGTGCAAATCTTTCTTCTAGTTGGGCTGAACAGATTTTGAGTAGGTTGAGTAGATTGTGTGGGCCACTTTTTTTTTCTTCTAATAGTGTGTAATTTAGTTCCAGGGCAAGGAAGGCTCATCTCACTAATGTGATTCGTGTGTCGGTCTCATCAGTTCTATTTTGAATTAATAATTTTCGAAAGATTTGGTTGAATTTGAAATAATCCCAGATTTGGTGTAGTAAATATTTTTAATATTTAAATGAGGTTTTCTTCAAAAACGTCTAACATAATACTTCTTCAAACCCTTCGAAAGTTAATCATTTTAGCATTTTAGACGTTCTATCGAAAGTTACATTTTTTCTTTTTATACGTCACACATTGTTTTTTTCTACCTCTTCCTACTTTTTTCTTTTTATATATCTATATTTCAAAAAATAAATGAACAACTTTCGAAGGAACGGAATAACATTTAATCTGTATTAGTTAAACAATAAACAACCAATCATATCAGACATCACAAATCTCACCAAAATATTACAACTACGTTATTTTAAATGACTATGTTGCAAATAATTCGAATAAGGGTGACAAATGAATAAATAGTATTGTCACATGCACGTCATTTCAAAATGAAAAACTTCGCCGCAATGAGACAAAACTTGGACTGGGAATGATCGAGAGAAATAGAGACATTTAATTTAAAAAACGTCATATTCAGCATCGAATCTCAAATAATCTCAAATTAATTAATATGGAAGCTGCAAGAATTAATATATTAAAACGGACATATATAAAATCAGCAAATCGGATGCACTTGACGTTATATTTTGATTTCAATATATTACGTCTATTAATTACATTCATTTAATGATACAATATTTATATATATATATACGTAAATGAATATGATAAATTGATAATAGGCAAAATCTTGTATGTCACATTGTCCCACAACATGTATTTTATAGGACGGTGCAAAAAATATCTTTTTAAAAAATCATTTTAAGGTAAAACGATCACTTTCCAAAATAATAAAAAAACAACTTTATGATGAAAATATAAGTGACTTTTTTTAATAAAACAATAAAACAATTAATTCATCAAATATCACAAATAAAACAATCTTGCCAAATTTTTATAGTTTTGTGTGGTTAGACTTGACCCATTACCATCCCTAGTACTCTTCAATTTTCTAAAGTTAAGTTAATTGTTATTCATTAAGGTTGATTTTGACATTAATAAATAGAAATGAAATAATGTGTGTGATAAAACGTAGAATGCTGTCATAAAGAATTGAATGATTTTTTTTTCTCGGTTCACAGCTAGCGATGATCTCACACATACTATTTTAGTTAATGATTTTAAGGGTTTGATTTGAAATTGAAAATTCAAAATATGGTTCAATTTCGGAAGCTTGAAATTCCATTGTAGGATACCACTCACGACACAATAAATTGTCTCTCTTAAACCTTAATATATGTAAAACACCAACCCACACAATTCAATCATTATAAACTATAAAGCATGTAAACATTACTACTTCCTTCGGGACACACTGGTTATCACTTTTTTCCTCAATTAATTATAGTCATTTGTATATTATATCCTTATTTAATGTGAATGTGAAGTAACGTTGTAGAAATCAGAAATCGATAATTAAACGGATCGACATCGTCTAAGGTCTAAGCCGTCTAGGTGGGGTCTAAGCGTTGTTGGAAACCCAAATTTAACAAAAACAGAAAATTGGAAAGAGGTCTCAGAAGAAATTAAAACTAGCAAACATAATGCCGGAAAATTTAAAAATGTTGTTTTTACCCCTTAAAAGATAAATATTTATAAAAAAAAGTTATACATCATGGCAAAGTCACGTGTTTTGCTCACTCGAAATTTTACGACGTTATATAAATGATCCACTATTACATCCTATGTTGCAAAAATGGATGAGATATTTTGATCAAATTCCCCCTATATTTTTAGTTGTTAAAGTTTTTTATCCTAAATATAAGTTAGAGGGTGTACAGGCTTATGTTGCAATTGTATTATGAAAAATTATATCTTATCGCCGAACATTCTCATCATCGGATCCCGAACAAACCATAAATGAAGTTAAACAACTTATATTTTATTATTAATTAGGGAGTATATGGATTCACATTGTTCCTCCACTTCTACTTCCGCTTCTAGTTCTAGTGC
Organism: Galeopsis tetrahit; assembly: GCA_963675135.1. Taxonomy (NCBI): domain Eukaryota; kingdom Viridiplantae; phylum Streptophyta; class Magnoliopsida; order Lamiales; family Lamiaceae; genus Galeopsis; species Galeopsis tetrahit. Next base: position 32,732,436 of record OY776119.1, on the reverse strand, counting down.
TAGTGTATTTTTGGCAATGTCAATGTTCGCAAGAGAAATTATATCGGCTCCCGTCTCAATCGTTGCCATTGAGCAAGCTTTTAGTGTAGCAGGTTATACTTTGGATGCAACGAGATCCAATATGACCGTTGAAAACATAGAGAGCCAATGCTTACTTGATAATTTAGTAAGAGCCGAAAAAGATCTTAATCGTTAGAACCAGATGAAGAAGACGAGGAATGGACCTCTATGGGCTGAAGTGAAGAATATATGAAAAATCGAGTCATCATTCAACAACAACGTCAATGAGGTAAGTTGAGGTAAGAGAACTGCGTGAACTTTGATTCCAACATGTTGAATACGTAGACAACTTAATTTTAAATTCCACCCCTCTCCCCTCCCAAAATTTTTGTAATTTATTTTGTAAGTTTGTAATTTGTATAACATTTATAAAATTTATAATTTTGTAACTTGTTGTAAGTAATTTATTTTTTAAGTTTTTATAATATTTGAACTTAACTTAAATTTATTCTTTTAATTTTTATAACATTTCAATTTGTTGTAATTCATTACAATTTACAACAACCAATTAAATTTAACTAATAAGTATAATTTAAAGTTGTAAAACAAAAAAAAATCGTGCAAAAACAACAAAAAAACGAGCAAAAAAAATTGTCGAACCACCGGTTTATAATCGAACTGACGGTTTAAAAACCGTAACCGTCAATTTACAAGTTCAATTTCAATTGCAAATTTTGCAAAATCATAACCGTCGTTTTTTAACGGTTTTCGACGGTTGCACATGTCTACCTCCCATATACACCCCACCTTGCCTAACTTCCCCAAAACCACCGTCCATCCCAATATACACCATTAACCTCCCTCCTTCCAAGCCACCGTCCACTCATCAACCGTCCACCGTCTCTCTTCTTTCCATCATGGCCGTCGTCCTCTAGTTTTTGTTTAGGACGCTACTTTTGCTAAAGCGAACTTTTAAAATTTTAAAGTAAGAATTTAAGAGAGGGACTTGAAGTTCACTCGATCGTCAGCTGTGACGAGTTCAAGGCCACACCTTGTATCTATAAATACATTCGTTGTAAACTCTTACAATTATTCAATAAAATCATAATTTCATAATCTCTATAGGTGGGACCTAGGCGCCGCCTAGTCCACTGTCTTAAGTTTTATTAAATATTTTATCTATATAATTCTCAATTAATAAATATGAAACCCAAATTTAACAAAAAACAGAAAATTAGAAAGAGGTCGAAGAAATTAAAATTTGAAAAAATGATGCCGAGAAATTTATAATTGTTGTTTTTACGTCTTAAACGATAGAATTTTATCAAAAAAAAGTTATACATCATGGCAAAATCACGTGTTTTGCTCGCTCGGAGTATCGATTTTACTTGAAAAAAAGTATGCTCGATCGCTCGAATTAAACTTCGACGTCGAAAAAAAACGTCTAACCGAAAAACATTTAGACCGACGACTAGCGAGTAAATGCCGATCGACTTTTGCATTAGAGACGTAAAGTGTTATATATATTGTAAAATACAATTTTTATTCTGTTATTACTATTTTTTGAGTCAATAAGAGCATAGTATTAGAAAATATATATGTTATATTTAGATTTCCAAGCACGGTCATGATGCTTTGTTGAACTATGTAAACTAAAATTTAAATAAAAGAATCATATATATGATCCACATGTAATGAAACTTCGACTTATACAAATTTTTATTTATTATATTTTTAGAGGTCATATACTTTATATATGAAATATGTCTAATTAAAATAATTTTTAAAAATTTACAGATCATTAGCCTGGATCACATTGGTCAAAAAATTAGGAATTTACTATATGATTGTTACTAAAGGCTAAAGTATTATCCCTACAAAAATATTCTGAAAAAATTGTTAAAAAAATTAAATGTTCACAGTAAAATTTTCCCTCTATTTTTTAGATATTATTTTATTTGATTTAAGTACTCCATATGAATTATTTTTACGTCAGACGTGACTCTTGAGTTGCGAACCGACTTTAATACGCTTCTTTCTCTCTCTCTCTCCTTATAAATAAATGCTTGTCGTTTTGCAATTTTCTCATCATTTCTCACGACACATCATATTACTATACGTAAACCATAAATTTTCTTTCAAAATTCAACCATAAAACATGATTTGTTCCCCAGAATTCGAAACCTTCTTCTCCGGCACACACTCCTGGATGTGCAGAAAACTCCGCGCTTCTCAATCTCCGGTTTTCTACAGGTTGATGAAGAATTCTGCTATGGCTCTACTCACTTGCATTTTTGCTTTAGGTGCGTTTCTCATTCTCAAATCCACACTGCCTGCGACATTTGTTTTTTCTGAAAACTCGGATTTGTACACCTAGATGTTTAATAATGGCAATCCATTTGAAGATTTTTGTGTGGAATCGGAGAAATACATAGGAATTTTCGAATTTTTATACCTATATGTGTTTAATTATGGCAAACATTGAGGAATGAGTGTTAAGAAGGAATTGAATGGGGAGGAAGAAGATGAACAGAGGCTGAGAGGGCTATTGTTATGATGCGTTAAAGTATTGTTTCATTGGATAATTATTTTAGAATGGAATTTTCCTTCATGATGATGGTACAGAGTGTTCTGGAACAATATCATGCAGCTTACCTGTTTGATGAAGTTCCCCTGTTCATTTGGACTGAAAATCCTATTCCGGTCCACCTTGCTCATGTTGTTATATTCCAAAGTTTAATGTTTATTGGGAATTTCTGCAGGTGGAGCTGCAATAGGAGCAATTGCTGGCGCCATTAAAGGTCAGACGACGGAAATTGGTCTCTTGCGCGGATTTGGCATTGGAGCAATATCAGGCGCCATCACAGGCGTCCACTTGATGGAGCTCATAGCTAATGGAGAGCCATTTTCCAAGGTGATTTATACACATGTTTGACTGTGATGTAGGATCGGGATCCTCTATTATGCAATAGTTGTTGTGGTGTGAATTAACATTGTTTCATTGAAAAATAAGTTAGCTTGTAAGCTAACTGAGTTCCTTAAAACATCTTACTATAAGTTAGGTGAAACCAAATAGCTTTCTGTGTGAATCGGAGTAGTTTCACACTTCAAAGTTGATGATGAGTTCTGTGCACAACAGAGGATCTATATATGCATGTACCTGAAATTAGGATAGCCCACCGTATTTTCATATCTATGTCGTTGTCCAACTTTTCAAGATTAAGGCGTACTGCCTGAATTTGGTCCTTGTCTCCCACCTAATCAAGAATACATGGCCAAGGAAAAACATAAGATTCTAGTCGTATACGATACTGTTCCGAGGAGGGTCCTGATCGTGCGGGTTCATTTACTTGCATTGATGTCACATTTAATGCGGTTCATTTACTTGCATAGATGTCCCTGTTTGGTTTCCTTTAGCAATTTGGTTTCCTTTAGCAAACCAGTTGTCTATTTCCTCTACATAAGGTTAAGTCTTTGGATGCTTCATCCATTAGCTTGATAATAATTGAATGATTGTGTCTTATTAGAGAAAGCTATTGTTTCCTAACATGATCTGACACAAGAGAGTTGGTATCAGGTTGCACTCATACATAGTCTGGTAAACGGCAAGATATTTATGGAGTGGGTGTGTCCTGCAGTGCTCAAAGCTTATCAGTGGCAGGTATTCTTTCCTCCTAATCTTTTAACTTCAAATTTTCGTCTCGTTGAGTATCTCTAACAAGTAGTCGCAGGTTAGCGGTACAGAGACGATTTTGAGTGACTTCTCCGACATCTTTGATGTCAATACTTTCGATGGACTATCTCAAGATGCAATCAGAGAGTTGCCGGTTTATGGGTTCTGTAACGCTGAGACTACAACACAATATTTCAAAACCAGTTGTGCAATTTGCTTAGAGGTAAGATTATGGATCAACAGCCATGCAAAATTTTAGGAGGCCATACTAAAATTATGTTCTGCACCCCACCACCACTTCCCCTTATATTTATCCCTAAGCAGGACCCATACTAAAAAAAATGAATATTTGAGCCCTCATGTTGATTTTTTTTGTGCACGAGTTGCACGGTGAAACTGGTGCACAAACTAGTAGTGTGCAACAATTGGCGATGAAATGCATTTTAGAGCATTGCATTTGCATGTGTAATACATCTGAGTTGATTATTGTTTATCTGATTTTAGGATTTGAAGGATGGAGAATTTACGAGGTTGCTTCCAAGCTGCAAACATAGTTTCCACGTTCATTGCATAGATGAATGGCTGGCCCAGCAAGGGAGCTGCCCGATATGCAGAAAATTTGTTTAATGGAATGAAACTGATCATAGTATTAAAGAAATCCCTGTTCCTGGAAAAAGCCAAACTATATACCAGAAATTACTAGTTATGGTCAACTTGCAATTGCAAGCAGAGTTGATATCTTGTACTATATGCTTCAAGTGAGTAACTGTTGATATATAGGGGATCTTCAAATGTATCATGTGGTCGTACAGCTTATAGTCTTTATTGTACATATTTAAATCACTTGTTTCGGATTTAATAAAATTTAATACATGTTTCACTTTGAAATTCTAAAATTCGGTTATATAAATACCTATAAATCTTACAAATTATGTATAGTGTGCACCGGTCTGAAATTAGATTGGGTCAGAATCGGGATCGAAATCTACCCTGATGGGTGGACCTGAGATCGGATCTAAATCAATCCGGTTCAAATTCGGACCATTCCACACCAATATTTTTTTTAAGTTCTTTTTTTTTTTTTTAAAGTTTTTTCAAGTTTATGAAATCGAGAATAGGAATGATAAATTTGTGTAGGTAAATTAAAGTATTGGGCTCTTCATGGGAGATCAATATCTGTCAATGTGATTTTTATTTACAATATTATTGTGAGAATAGGTATATATGATCACGGTTAGGTGATAGGAATAATGCACTATATATAAGTATTTACAATGAGATAATTAAGGTAAATACAACAAACCATATCAAAGAGATAAATACAAAAGATATGGAGTAAATTAAAATATGTTATTTCTATGTTATTATTCCCTATTACCCACATCAAGCGATGTTGTGGATGCAATCGAACACAGAGCCTGGAACGTAATAATTTGAAACTGGGGCGAGGAACACTATTGGTGAAGACGTTGACGAGCTGAAGAGTGGATGGGACAAACTTAATGATGAGGCGACTAGATGAGACCAATTCACGAACAAAATGGCAGTCAATGTCGATGTGTTTTGCTGGTTTATGAGCAACATGGTTTTGATTCCAAAATAAGGCACTCTTGTTGTCAAGGCCGAAGAGGGAAGCTGACCAAACTCCCGAAGAAGTTGAGTGACCAAAATAATTTCTTGGGCTGTGTTCGCGAGTGCTTTATACTCGGATTCACAACTCGAGCGAGCAACAATGGGTTGTTTCTTCGCGCTCCAAGAGATAAGATTTCCACCTAAAAAAATCGAATAACCATAAGTGGAGCGACGGGTCTTAGTGCAACAAGCCCAATCCGCATCAAAATAACCAACAAACAAGTAGCCACTAGTCATGCTAAAGGAGAGCCCATAGTTGATAGTACCCTTAACATATTTGAGGATCTTTATAACCGCGAGGAAGTGGTCGGTGGTCGGCGAGTGTAGAAATTGACTAACATGATTCACAACATATGAAAGATCAGGACGAGTGATCGTTAGGTACTGCAATGCGCCGACGAGCGAGCGGTAAAGAGTGTGGTTGGCAAAGGGGGCACCTGTGCTAACCAGAGACTCCCCGACTGCGAGGGGAGTCGAGACAGGCTTTGAGTCTAACAACTCAGCCCGAAATAAGACACCGCGAGCATACTTCGCTCGGCTAAGGAAGAGACTGTTTGTCGAGTGAGTGACCTCGAGGCCGAGGAAGTAGCTGAGGCGACCAAGATCTTTGATCAAAAACTCCTTGTTGACACGACGAATAAAACGCCGAATGACATCCTGGTCGCTGCCTATCACAATAATGTCATGCACATAAAGTAAGAGATATAGAGTGACTTTACCATGTCTGAAGTAGAAAAGGGAAGGATCTGCTCGGTTGCACAGAAAACCCAAGGACTTAAGGAAGCCACTGAAGCGAACAAACCAGGCGAGAGGAGCTTGTCGAAGACCATACAGTGCCTTCTTGAGGCGACAAACATGGTCTGGAAAACGAGAATCAACAAAGCCAGAAGGTTGAGCTATGTAAACAATGTTCGTCAATTTTCCATGGAGAAAAGTATTATTAACATCGAGCTGGTGCATGTACCACTGATTCCCAACAGCTAGACACAAGATGATGCGAACAATAGCGGCATTGACGACTGGACTAAAGGTGTGAGAGAAGTCAAGGCCAGGAACCTGCGAGAAGCCCTGGGCGACCAGACGGGCTTTGTAGCGATCAATTGTACCATCTGCAAGAAATTTGGTGCGAAAAACCCCACTTTGAACCAACAATGTCTGTAGAGGAAGGGCGAGGATCTAGCTCCTAAGTTTGGTTAGCATGCAGGGCATCGAGCTCAGATTGCATTGCAGCTAACCAGTGTGGATGCTTAAGGGCCGATTTGAAACCCTTATGTCCGTCAGAGATCGAGAGTGCGGACAGGAGTCCAGTGGTCGCAATTTCAGAAATGTGCCGAGGCTTGAATATCCTAGATTTGGCACAAGTAACCATCGGGTGAGTCGAGATAGGGAGTGGGCGAGCAGCTGGTGGATGAGTAGTCGTGCGATCAGCTGGGCGAGCAAGAGGCATGGCTGACTCATGTGGATCAGGGTATAGACCACAAGGGAGCCGGCGAGGAGCAGCAGATGGTTCCATAAAAGAACTGATTTCAAGGGAATCCGGCGAGGATGTAGCATGAGCAGCCGAGAACGGGAATACTGATTCATCAAACTGAGCATGACCAGTAGTGTATAAGCGGGAAGTGATTGGATCGTAACATCGAAACCCCTTATGGGAAGAACTGTATCCCATAAAAATACACGGAACACTGGGAGGAGTAAGCTTGTGGAGAACATAATCACGAAGATAGGGAAAGACCCTACAACCAAAGGTTTTTAAGTTCGCGAAGTTGGGGGCAGTGCCGAACAGGAGCTGAAAGGGCAACTTATCCTTGAGAATAGGCGTGGGCAGGCGATTAATAATGTAGACAACATTGGAGAAGGCATCAACCCAAAAGTGAGCAGGCAAGCTCGACTGAAACAACAATGAGAGCCCAGTTTCAGTGACATGGCGATGTTTGTGCTCAACTCGACCATTTTATTGAGGAGTGTAAGGGCAAATGATGCGATGATGAATGCCATGGTCGGCAAGGAAACCACGAACGCGGCTATTAACAAATTCAATTCCACCATCACTCTGGAAGACTTTGATCGAAGTGGAAAACTGAATGCAAACAAAGGTGTGAAACTAAACAAACACATCGTAGAAATCGGATTTGGCGTGCAGAGGATAGAGCCAAGTAAATTTGGAGAAATCATTCAAAAAAATAACATAGTAACGAAAACCATCATTCGAAGCAACAGGGGTAGATCCCCAAAGATTACAATGAACCAAATCCAAAACATTAAATTCTCGCTTTTCATTCAAAGTAAAAGATAAATGTTTATTTTTAGCCAATTGACATTGAGTACATAAGCCCGGTGTGGGCAACACAGAAGTTAGAGACAGTAAGCCCAATTTATTCAAAAAATTAACGACAGAAATAGGAACATAGCCTAATCTACGATGCCAACACTTAAAAGAGGCCTTCATCGACGAGCGTCGTAAAGCAGCGACCAAGGCTGGAGTACCCAGCTCCAAGGCATCGAGTCCTCGACTATGCCGACCCCTCGCCAAGGGTTGCTTGGTCTCCCGATTCTAAATGACAAATGAGTCATTAGTAAACAAAACATCAACAGGAAAGTCTGAAGTAAGCTTACTAATGGATAACAATTTTTTAGTAAGATGTGGTACGAAGAGCACATCTAATAGACGAACATCCTTATTAACCGAACACGACCCAACATGAGTGATCGGAATAGTAGAACCATTAGAAACAATAACATTATCGTTACCAGAATACGGGTGAAGGTTATCCAAATCAGTGGAGCGAGGAGTCATGTGAGCGGATGCACCACTGTCGAGGAACCAATCTAAGGCCAGAGGATGCGAAATTTGACACTAAGTGTCAAGTGCATGAGCAAGGTTGGCAGCATAGGGGACATGGTGAGCATAACGTTCCGGACAACGATTGGCATAATGGCCTTATTGGTGGCAGATCTGGCAAGTCGGAGGGCAACGAACATGAGCCGAACCACCAGGCAAGGATGCAGTGGTCGCCTGCCTGGCCACCAGAATTCCGTGAAGATGAGGAATTCCGTGAAGATGAGTTACAGGATGTGACGCTAGGGCGATGAGACTTGCCCGGACGAGGAGAAGCAGCGAAGGCCGGAACAAGAGAGGACGAGGAATCATCGAGCGAGTAAACTGCTCGTAGTTTAGGGCTTGATGGATCAAATCGCGAAAAGCCGACATGGGCGTTATGACCATGCGAGTGTCAGAAAAACTGGTGTAGTGGGGGCCAAGACCAGTGAGGAACCAGTGGGACTTGTCATCATCGCCAACAAGTTTGCCAATAGAAGCAAATTGATCGTAGAGGGCACAAAACTTCTTGTTGTAATCGTCGATAGAGGACGAACCGCGACGAAGGGAGAGTAATTGGTTTCACAATTGATTGATGCGAGGGGTCGAGGTATAGCTGTAAGCAGCCTCGAGAGCAACCCATATGGAACGAGAGGTGTCACAGCCGATGACCTCGGCCGTGGCTTCTTCAGAAAGAGAGGAAAGAAGGAGACTGAGGATCTTCTGATTCTTTTCAAACCAACCAATGTACGCAGGGTTGGAAGTCGATTCACCAGATATGGTGATCGACTTGGCCGGAGCGGGTGTCATACCATGAACATGAGAGATGAGATCATGGCTTGACAGAACCGGGACTACCTGGTTTCGCCAAAGAAGGTAGTTGGAGGATGATAGTTTAATGGTCAAAAGATGGACCAAAACGTTGAGAGGGATGACAAAGGGGGAAGGTGGCGCCGCCGCCATGAGAGGGAAGGGAGGAATGTAGCTTGAGGCTTTAGAGAGAAAATTAGGATTTAAATGAGTCAGAGGTATATGATCACGTTAATGAGGTGATATGACTAATCCACAAGTATTTACAATGAGATAATTAAGATAAATACGACAAACCATATCATAAAAAGATAAATACAAAAGATATGGATTAAATTAAAAAATATTATTCTTATATTATTATTTCCTATTAATTATTAATAATTTTTTGGCACTAAAAGTAAAATGAATATTTTTGTTAAAAGCATATGTTTAAAAAAATGTAATACTGATCTTAACACTTTTATGCCACATCCTCGCCAATTTCTATGTTCCTATTTTTAATTTAAATTAATAAATAAATAATTACAAGTATATCCTTTTATTTTAAAATAAATAAAATATTTAATTATAAAATGATATATATATATATCTTGAAATGTTAAATAGCGGACCCGTCCGGTGCGGGTTAGACCTGAGCTAGGGTGAGTCGGGTTTAGGCTGGGCTTGGATGCTCGGGTCTCGAGATCTACGACCCAACTTAACTCTGAGGGTCGTACCACTTTTAAGGACTCAAAATGTTCCTAGTAGCTCTAGTAGATGGGCCCTAACAACTACGCGTGCAAGCAAGCATCAACGTAATTCCAAAACACTGAATTGTGCGAAGAATTAATAGCGTCGACAAATTTCGCCGGTATGAGAACCCTTTAAGATTTTGTTTCTACACTTTGGTTCTAAAATTACTACGTTTTTTTTTTCTTCCAATTTTAATTCGAATCGAAACCCAAAATATAACACCGACAGATAAAACAAAGAGACTGTAAATATGGTTACAACTTACAACTCTCGTTAGTCCTATCCAAAAACTTGTAAATTTAATAATAGAATAGAGTATCATAAAAATGACACTAATTAAGAAAACTGACTCAAATCTTAAAAATCTTATCTTAAAATCTTATGTCACTCAAATCTTAAAAATATTACCTTATATTCTCAAATCTCTAAGAAAAATGACTCAAATCTTAAAAATCTTATCTTAAAATCTTATGTCACTCGAATCTTAAAAATATTATCTAATATTCTTATCTTCAAAATAAAAATTTAGATAATATATGACACTTAACTTAATAAAATTCATGTCTACCCTTGTAAAATTAGCAAAAGTATCATTGTCCATATCATCTCAAGGACACGAATTATGCTAGTCCTCGCTTACTATGTATCATGAAAGCACAACAGAAGTAACAAATAGAAAGAAGTCGAGAAATACTTGCGAAACTAAATTTATAAGAACAATATTATTACTATTAAAATACGAAATACAATCCAAATACCCCATGGTTTAAAAATTCAAACCGAACAAAAGATCAAACGTTCTAAAGATCATTAAAAGCATAAGCATATATATAATCAAAGCTTCACACAACAGAAAATCAAATTTAGTTTTAGAGCCTAAAATCCATGAATCTTGATCTGATCCTTCTTAACGAGTCCGGCAGTGGTTAAGAAGTGAGATGCATTCTTACGCTGATCGCCTTGCAGCTGAATCACCTTGCCCAGCTCTTTGTCATGAACCACGTTGCCGTTGCAGCAAAACTCTTTCTTCAGATCTTTCAGAATCTTCTCGTAACTGAATTCTTTTTTCAGCCCTTGCACCGTCGTCAAGCTTTTCTTCCCATTCCTCTGCTGTATACGGATGTGCACATACTCTTTGGCCCCTGGGGCCCCTGATTCCTTAGCCTCGGCGAAAGGATCGAAAGCAGATGGAATTTGGATGTCTAGTTCAACCATGAAACTTGCTGCTCGAACTTTAGATTGCCCGAATGAAAAAGCGATTTACTATCACAATAGCTGCATAAATCGTTGTACACAATCATCAGAACAGAATAGAGAGAGTGTATAATTCGTTACAAATAACAGATCACGCGTAAATTGATCATAAAGATGCATCCAGAACAAAACTTTCTAGAAACTGACGATCCAAATTCCAATTAACCCAACTTTTCAACGAAAAAAAAAATCGCAGCAACATAAATTGTTACATAACCATTAGAACAAAATAGAGAGAGATGAGAAGTTATACAGGGGGATAATACGTTATAAATTAACAGATCACGCGTAAATTGATAGTAAAGATGCATCCAGAACAAAACTTTCTAGAAACTGACGATCAAAATTCCAATTAACCTAACTTTTCAACGACAAAAATAAAATCGCAGCAACACAAATTGTTACATAACCATTAGAACAAAATAGAGAGAGATGAGAAGTTATACAGGGGGATAATACGTTATAAATTAACAGATGAAACGTAAATTGATCATAAAGATGCATCCAGAACAAAACTTTCTACTAACTGACGATCGAAATTCCAATTAATCCAACTTTTCAAAGAAAAAAATAAAATCGCAACAACAAAAGACGACGAAAACATAATTAAATCACACCGATCATGAAACAACGAGATTCAACCAAAGGATCAGAATAAAGAAGGAGAAACGCACCTTGAAGAAAGTTTTGATAGATGATTGATATTAAGAAAGAGAGAAGGTTGGGGGAGAATTTATAGGGGAAAAGGAGAGGCGGTGAGGGTGTTATATTATATTCGTGGCCACAGAATATGAACGGGAACTTTTAATCTAGGCCGTGGAATCCAACGGTGAGGATTGGATGGAATAATATAAGTTAGTTAAGGCGTATATTTAACGCTCCGTGGGACCCAGAAAAGAAGCATCCAGATGCATTGTTTGCGTAAGGGAAACAGTTATGTAACGCCACGCGCTCTTTGACTCGCATTATTTATACACGCTTTATTTTAATAACAATTAATTTACTCTAGATAACTCTACACGTATTTTCACGTACTTCAAGAAACAAAAATTATTTTAGATAAGTATTAAATTTTGGTTTTTTTTTTTAATTAGAATATTAATTAATAATTAAATTTAATATTATTGTTTGAGAGGTGATTAATAAAATAAATAAAAACCACGTCATTTTTCTTTTATAAATTTAATTTAATTAATTTTTATCCCTACCAATATTAGAGATATATAAATAAAATCTATTCATCAATATTTTTTTTTATCGTAATATGAAATTATAATCTTAAGAAATTGGACCTGATTGATGAAGTGTTTGGGTTAGAGGAAGCTGAAATCATAGACAGAAATAAGGCGGCGGCTATCCTCATTCGGGAACTAAAGGACTCTACTAGGGAAATGGGGTTGGAGATTTCTACAGGAAAAAAGTAGTTTATGGACTCGAGTCATTAGGTCTAGGTATAGGAACAACGGGGTAAATGGTTTTAGCTTATTACCATCGGGGAGGGGAGGGAGGGTCTCATTGTGGTGGAAGGATATTTTAAAGGCAATAGGGGAGGGTAATAGTGAGTGGTTTTTGGGAAACTTAAGTAAGGTACTTGGGGATGGGAAAAATTCATTTTTCTGGGAGGAAGATTGGACGGGAGAAGGGGCTCTTAGAAACAGTTTCTCTAGATTGTTCCAGTTAAGTTTAGACAAAGATAAAACAGTAGGGGAGATGGGTTTTTGGGTAGAGGGTAGGTGGCAGTGGGTTTGGACATGGAGGAGGCCACTACTAGATCGAGATCTGACATCGTTCAATAATCTTATTTCTGTGTTGGACAGGTCTCAACCGAGAAATGGAATTGAGGACTCATGGAGATGGAACTTATCAAGCACAGGGAAGTACTCTACGAAGGAAACGTACACGGCCCTGCACAACCAGAACCGGGATTCTCAACTGGATGATAGACTGTTACACGGCTTCAAGTGCATGTGGAAGAACTTCGCCCCACCAAAAGTGAAGGCTCACGCATGGAGACTACTTTGGGGACGACTGCCCACAAGGACAAATCTCAGAAGACGGAATATTCTCAAACAAAGTGACGACCTAAGGTGTGTTTTCTGCAGTGCAAATGAAGAAACCGAGCGACATATTTTCTTTGAGTGTACTCACACCTATAAACTGTGGATGGACTGCCTGGCCTGGCTCAAGATATCGACTGCACTACCTTCTGAGTCCCTAGGTAACTGTCTAGGATTCGGCGGCATCATGAAAGGAAAAAACAGTAAGAAGAATGCAACATGCATATGGCTCTGTGTGGTTTGGCAAATCTGGAAATGGAGAAACACAGTTATATTCAGGAACGAGACACTCTCAATCCCAAGATTCAACGAAGAACTCAAGGCAAGACTATGGAGCTGGTTTACCATCAAATATCCTAATCGGAGTAGATTCTCGTTCAAGGACTGGATTGTGGATCCTCTTAGATGCATTACTTGAAGAAGCAATTAGAATAATGGTCTCTACTTTATTAATTCTCTCAACTTTTGTTTCTCTGTAAACAGTTTTGGGTATCACTTGTACCCATTTTAATAAATTAATAAATACCTTTACCAATAAAAAAAAATCTTAATATTCTATGTTGGTGAGATTATATTGAAATATTTTACTATTCTACGTATAAAATATTTTATATGTGAAATATGCGTGTTAAAAGTCTAAATGTAAAATATTAGCGGGCAAGTCGGTGATTTAAAATTTGACGACGTAATTTAAAACAATAAATTTGCATTAATTTTTTCATAAATCGAATTTTTTTTCTGTGAGACGGATTCTTTTAACCCATATTTCAAAATTTTGGATAGGATAATCCATTTTTTTTTTCAAATTTTGATTTGTAAAAAAAGTGATAATGTTCAAGTAAAAAGTGATAATATTTTTAATAAAAGTGACTATGACTTTTTACTTAAACACTATCACTTTTTGTTCAAACACTATCACTTTTTATATATAAAAGTCGTATCACAACTAGCCCTTTTTTTTTTTGATACTCGGTGACTCCGATATTGCCACTTATCTTTTCTAGACCTACCGTTAGGGGTGGGAATAGGCCGGGCCTAGGTAGGCTTTACAAAAAAAAGTCTGGCCTGTTAAATATTTTTTAGGCCCGAGCCTGGCCCATGGCTAGGGGTGGGAATGGGCTAGGCCTCGGTAGGCTTTACGAAAAAAAGTCTGGCCTGTTAAATATTTTTTAGGCCCGAGCTTGGCCCATGGCCTGTTATAGGCTTTTTTTTAAGGCTTGGCCTGGCCTTTTTAATAAATAGGCCTGACCCAAAAGCCTTTTAAAGGTCTTTTTAGTTCTATTAATGCATTTAAAAAAAAAATCTCCAACACTTGTATTTCATCGAATCATAAATAAACCATGAATTGTATTGGTTAATGCTTACTAGTTAGAAATCCCCCTATATACTAATAAGAAGTTTAAGTTTACTAGAAATCCCCTTATATACTAATAAGAAGTTTAAGTTTGTCATGTGTCAAGATGTGGTTAAATTTGATGATGTGTCTTATGGAGAATAATTGTATTACATGTGTTATAATTAGGTTTGTGTCATAATTAGGTTGAGTTAATTTTTTAAGAAACTTTGATGTGTATATTTACTATTGGTTAGAAAACATATGTCATTAATATTAAAATGGAAAGTTATATCTAAAATTAAATTAAAATCAATTAAAATATTATTTTAAATACACTTTCTTTATAAGTATTATTTTTACCTAAAAATATATCTAAACATTTTATAAAGCATATTAATTTAATTAATTAATATTTTTAAAAATTATTTATAGGACTACCTAATTCATATAAAAAAACTCTTTAATTAGTACAGTATAATTTTTTTTATCAGAAATTATAATTCAATTAATTATTTAAAATAATTAATTAATTATTTAAAATAATTAATTATATAATAAAATTTATTACTATGTTTTTATTACTATGTTTTTAGGTATTTATTACTATGTTTTTATGTTATATATATATATATATATATATATATATATATTATTAAATTAATTAAATAGGCCGGCCTGTTGGGCTTGAAAGGCCTACGAAAAAGCTCAAGCCCGGCCTATTTAACTAAATAGGCTTTCAAAAAAGCTTGAGCCCGACTTGTTTATTAAACGAGTCAAGTCGAGCCGAACTTTAATAGGCCGAGCCGTAGGCCCCTGTCGGGTAGCTTGGCCCATTCCCACCCCTACCCATGGCCTATCATATGCTTTTTTTTAAGGCTTGGCCTAGCCTTTTTAACAAATAGACCGGGCCCGAAAGCCTTTTAAATGCCTTTTTAGTCTGTATAAATTCAAGTCCGGCCTATTTAACTAAATAGGCTTTTAAAAAAGCTTGAGCCCGACTTATTTATTAAACGAGTCGAGTCGAGCCGAGCCGAGCTTTAATAGGCCAAGCCTTAGACCCCTGTCGGGTAGCCTGACCCATTCCCACCCCTACCTACCGTCTTTCTCTTTGTCCAAGCAATATATTCTTTCCTCTTCTATTAAAATTTCAATATTCTATTATTTGATAAAATAACATTTTTGTTTCCACGAATCACATCTCTTCATGAATATGGTTCCATAATATTTACTTTTGATTCCAAAAATAATAAATGTAACACAAATGTTCCCATCATTAGTTAGCCGTGAATTAGGGGTGGGAATGGGCCAGGCTATCCGACAGGGGCCTACGGCTCAACCTGTTAAAGCTCGGCTCGGCTCGACTCGTTTAATAAACAATTCGGGCTGAAGCTTTTTTTTAAGCCTATTTAACTCAAGCTTTTTCGTAGGCCTTTTAAGCCCAACAGGCCGACCTATTTAACTTTATTTATATATAAAAATATATTATATAGAAATATAATAAGTATATAATTCATGTGATAATTAAATAAGGTGAGGAAGTTTAGTATTACATATATAATACATGTGATAATTAAATAAAGTGAGGAAGTTTAGTATTACTAACTAATCGTAATTATATTTTCCTTTGTAATAGTTGAAAAAAATGTTTAAGTATTTTTTAAGAACATTTGATAAATGTTATTATTGTTTTTATTTCTTTATTTTAAAATTTAAAGAGTCAATTTTATGATTTTATGTTAATAAAGTGTTTTATGATTTTTTTAAAAAAATTCATTAATAAACTAAAAAGACTTTTAAAAGGCTTTGCCAAACCTCTTTATTAAAAAGGCCAGAAAGACTTAAAAAAAAGCCTATGATAGACCACGGGCCAGGCTTGGGCCTAAGAATTATTTAACAGGCCAGACTTTTTTTTATAAAGCCTACCAAGGCCTGGCCCATTCCCACCCTACCGTGAATCAACGGTTTACTATTTTTTGGTTTCAATAATTCTTTTCCCTATTTCTGCATGTATAAAAATATAAATCTCATTAAAATTAAAAATTAAAAAAATTTAAAAATTAACAAAAATTCAACCATTCTAAAAAATTTAAAATGTGCAAATAAAAATAAAAAAATCTAAAAAAAATATTAAATTTATAAAAGTCTACTTAAAAAAAAGAGGAAATTGCAGTAAGGCTCAAAGTTTCAAAGTTGGCTATTCAATAGCAAGTAGCAACATTTCTATGAAAAGTTGCAACTAGGCACAAAATATCATCCAAAATGTCCAAACTACCCTTTAAATCCAATAAGACTAAAAAAATAGTGTAAAGACACAATAATGTCTTTTGTCTTCCCAAACACCTACTTTCTTGTACCTTTCTTTGACATTTGCAGGGGGAGAGAGAAAAACTCCAATTAAGAAAGATGAACAAATTTTAAAATTAGATAGACAACAATTCCCAAAACTCAATCGATTTACAGAGATGAAGATTGAAAGGGAGATAAAATTCGTAGCTTTCTCAAGCTCTCTCAGAGTGTACCAGTGGCCCCACCCCAAATGCGAACACCTACCTACCCTAGTTCCTATGCCTTTCCTCTTACATTTGAATTTTAGGAGGAAAGAGAAAAAACTCCATTAAACACGGTGAAAAAAACTGAAAAAAATAACGAAGATGAAGGTGAAAATTTCGTTTTGAAGCTACAGTTTCTTTCTTTCTCAAAGATGCAGTTTCTTTTCAATATAATGAATGATAAGATGAAAGAAGAAAGGGAAAATGTTTATGGGTCTATTGCAGGAATTTTGGGTTAGGAATGAAGAATTAGTGAGTATTTATGATAAGAGGCTTGGTCATGCTATATCAATTTCAAGCTCGCTGAACTAATAATTAATGGCGGTGATGGTGTGCAAATGAATCCCCCTTTTCAATTTAAAACAACACAAACAGGGACCGAGTCACTGAGGGAGGGGGCACTGGGCCCCAACAATTTTTCAAAAAAAAAAAAATTAATAAATTTTTAAAAAATATTATTTAATAAAAAAATAAAAGAAAAAATAATTAGAGTTAATATTTATGTATATTTAATAATTATATAATAATTTTCAAGTGTATTAGTAAAACATTAGTACTACAATTATTACTTTTTTACGTCTCATAATGTATATTATTTTGTATATAATTAAATAACATTTTTTTAATATTTAAATTTAATAAATGAATAATTTCATTTCATTTTAATACTTTATCTAATATAAGAATTTTTCGATTTTGTATTTAGGGTTTAGTACCTTAGATTAGAGTTCGATACCTTATTGACATTCAATTTATATATATAATTTAATGAATTAATTTCAATTTAAGTTTAAGTTTAGTACCTTATGTAATATTTAAATTTAATTTAAGGTTTAGAGTTTAGTAACTTATGTAATATTTAAATTCATAAATTTTCATTATCGGGTAAAAATTTTAAAAAATGACACCCTTTGTTCAATATTCACCATTTGTGTTCAAATATTCGTCCTATGTAATATTCAAATCAATTTCAATTTAAGTTTTAGTAATTTATGTAATATTCAAACTCAATTTAGGTTTAAGATTTATGTTTGGCACCTTATATACCATACCATAGTAACTTGTGTAATATTCAAATTTAATTTCAATTTAAATTTAAATTTTGGTAACTTATTGAATATTCAAATTTAATTTTAATTTAAGTTCTAGTAACTTATATATTATTCAAACTCAATTATTTAAGTTTAAGGTTTATATTTAATATTTTATATACAATTTAAGTTTAGTAACTTATTCAATTTAAGGTTTAGTACCTTAGTTTAGGGTTCGGTACTTGATTGACATTCCATTTATATATGTAAATTTTATGAATGAATGAATCAATTTCAATTTAAGTTTAGTACGTTATGTAATATTTATATTTAATTTAAAATTTAGGTTTAGAGTTTAGTACCTTATATAATATTTAAATTTTTGTATATTACAATTTCGATTTAGGGTTTAGTACCTTTATTTTCTTTATTCTTAATTGAAATTCTTTTTCTTTGGCCCATAAAAAATTTTGAACACTAAGCGATGCAAAGTTGAACTCTGAGACAATTATTGTGATGGAAGAGAGTTTTTTTTGTAATATATCGATCTATTTTCACTTTATTGGTCGAAGTTAGACTACTTAATTAAGAACATTGTTGCTAATTTTTCATTTATTTATATCAAATTGTTAGTTTATTAAATTGCAAAATGATTACTCTAGGGAAAAGGAATATATGTGGTTGCAAATTGAAATCATACAGCGATATCAATTAACTAACAAAATAAGTTATGGGAGGAGAAACCATCTTTTATGTACTCCCCCAACTGAGAAACCAATTGCACATCTTAACATACTTCGCCAACAATTGAACATAATCTGAAATAAGTTGAACTTGGTGTATAAAATTTGAATTTTGTTGCAATTGTTTTTGAACATTTCATAGGACCCAATTATGAGATGCAACCAGAACGGAGGAAGACTGAAAAAGAACTGTAAATTAAATTTTAAATTAAATTTGAGGTACTAAACTTAAATTGAATTATTCATTAAATTAAAATATATAAATTGAACCCTAACCTAAGGTACTAAACCGTAAATCCTAAATCGAAAAATTTGAATATTAAATTAAAATTGAATTATTCATTCATTAAATTTAAGTATATAAATTGATATTGTATAAATTACCAAACCTAAATGGTATATAAAGTTCTCAACCCTACCTCTAATCAGATTAAAGAATATAAATTTAGTTTTGATAATCAAAACTATATTTGTAATCTAAGTGTTAGGATACAATTTGTAATCTAATAAATAGGTTACCTAAGTTGTTTTAGAAAGCTTAGTAGTTAGCATAGAATGTATAAGTCTTAATCATGTGGAATCAAGTGTATATCAGTTAATACCACATTTGGATCAACACGTGTTAGCTCAAAACTAAAAGAGTAGAAGAGTGAAGATCAGAAGACATCTGAAGTTCATTAGTGAAATTTGTCTGAAAGGTTCTTGTATACCATCTCAACTGATAATAATTGCATGAGATTAGTCGATCAGAAGACCTCGGCTGATATGAACTTCGCCAGATTTTGTCAAGCCTTAAAGGGTATTTATAAAGACTGTTGATCTAATTGATCAGATAACAGAACACATTGAAGGCAATGATTACTAGAAGACAAAGAGAATGTCGAATAACATCTGACACATCTATTGAGTTGACTTGGACAAGGGATTCAGAGATCTTCTTAGAGTCGTACAAGAGCATTTAATGCACATTAAATGCACATTTCTTTTTAAGGAATGATTTGTAAAAGAATATCAAGATACATTTAATCCATGAAGATCTCACCCACAAAATAGATGATTTGCTCAATCAGCTAGTCCTCACCAACGAATAGTTTCGTACTAGCATTCCTTTATAAATACAAGACATTGTTTAAGTAACAATCACGGAAACTTTGACGAGAGAACTCTATCAGCAGACCTCAAGAACATTCAAACATCCTGAAAGCCTTTCGAGTTCCGAAGAGTACTTTTGGTTGATGGAGGGAGTACAATTTATTTCAATTACTGTATTTTTTATATATATTTGTGTAAATTTCTTTTTAATTCAATAGTTTTAGTCTTTTAGATAATTTTAAGTCTCAATTATTTTTAAATTTGTAGATTTTAAATTAAAAATTTTAATTTAAACATATTTAAGATACTCTTTTTTATTTTTAATTATAAGATAAGTTTTACATTTTTATTTATTTTTTGGTATTTTAAATTAATTGATAAGAACATGTGCTAAAATTGGTAAAACAAAAAAAAAATACTCCGTATGTGCTACATTTGATTAAAAATGAAAAGTATGGGTATGAAAAAAAAATTGTGCTAAATTTGATAACAAAATGAAAAGTGTGAGTATAATTTGGCTAAAAAAAAGTATGGACTTAAATTGATTATTTAGCCTTTAAAATATTTGAACACTCAGTGTTGTAAGATTGAACACTAATATAAAATATTTGAACACTAATATAAAACATTTGAACACTAAGGTTGTGTTTGAGTGTTGTAAGATTGAACACTAATATAAAACATTTGAACACTAAGGTTGTGTTTGAATTTTATGATTTAAGAAGGTATTTTAAATGAAAGAATTTAAAATAGATGGACTTAATACCCTGTGTTTACATTACAAACTCAGAAAAAAAAATTCATCCTTATGCTCAGCTAAAAAATTAAAACAAGTTGGCCTTCAATTTCTTACATTGAAGGCTCAGAAATTGAAGAACTCATAAATACAGCCATTCCAACTCAAACTTCAATTAAATAATCTCTATCCCATTTTTCTATTGCAGCCCAAATCAATTATCCAAACAACCTTATAACAAAACAGGCTTATTCGGTTCCTCAAATTTCAACACTAACTCCTCAACAGAAATACCCTTTTTCCTTATTATGTTATCCCTTTCCTTTCAAGCCACTCAGGTTTCATTTCAAGATTAGCACAAAGCCAGCTTTGAAACAAGTAATCAGAGTAAAAGTTTCTAACTTTAATTCCAGAACTGATAATGTTAGATGAACATGTATGAGCACCAACAAAAGTATTTTTCCAAGTCTCCAATACAAGATTCCTCCACAGAAAACATAGAAAGATTTTCTTACACTTGATAAAACTGTTGAGAATTAAATGGGTATTTCATTCATATTTACAATGACTGAGATTACATGTATATATAGGCAAGGCAAGAGCCATAACCGTTTGCAGTTGCAGCTGCTATATGCTAGACTATTCTAGAGTATTCTAAAGCAAACCTATCTTGTTACAACTATACAGATTTTACAATGAGTGTGGAGATATTTAATTGGTATGTACATGTGGTCCCCATAGAGCATGTGGAATATGCATGAGTTGGTTATTCACGTGTACTCTAACATGCCCCCTTTGGCACTAGACCCAATTCCAGCAAGTGGCACAAGGCGAGGACGCATCAGCTGAAATCGAGTGGTGGACAGGGGCTTAGTTAAAATATCAGCAACTTGATCTTCGGAGGGCACAAATCTGATATCGAGCTGCTGAGATTGCACCTTTTCACGCAGAAAGTGGACATCTACTTCAACATGCTTCATACGGGAGTGAAACGCAGGGCTAAAAGCTAGAGTAATAGCGCCTGAGTTGTCGCACCACAACACAGCAGTATTTTGCGGCGGAATATGAAGTTCAGCAAAGAGAGATTTAATCCAAAGAAATTCAGCAGTGGCAAGCGCTAGGGCCCGATATTCAGCCTCTGTACTACTTCGAGCAACGACAGATTGTTTCTTCGAACACCAAGCGAGCAAGTTTGAACCAAGAGTAATGCAGTAACCACTTGTACTTCGACGATCATCAATGGAGGACGCAAAGTCTGCATCAGCAAATCCCTGTAACAAAAAATTTGAAACTGGGAAAAAAGAGATGCCATCGAATGAAGTCCCTTTAAGGTATCGAAGAACCCTTTTGCAAGCCTTCCAATGATTTTGAGTGGGATTTTGAAGAAATTGACTGAGTTTATTGACACTAAAAGCAATTTCAGGTCTGGTTAGAAGTAAATACTGGAGAGCACCTACAGTACTACGATAAAGGGTTGGGTTGTCACATGGAGCACTATCAAGAGACGAGAGCTTTATGCTAGGACAAGAGGGAGTAGGGCATGGTTTACAGTTGGTAAGATGAGTTTTGGACAGCAAATCACGAATGTATTTGGTCTGTGTAAGAGTAATGGATGAGGGAGTCACCTTGGCCTCAAGGCCAAGAAAATAGTTTAACTCACCAAGATGTTTAAGAGAGAAGTGGGTGTGAAGATCTGCAATAATTTGACTAACAAAGACAGAGTCATCCCCAGAGATCAAGATATCATCAACGTAAACCAATAAGACAAACAATTTTCCATGCTTAAACATGTGGAAGAGACAATGATCAGACACAGAATGAGTGAAGCCATAGGAAATCAAGAAACCCTTGAGCTTGTCATACCAAGCTTTTGGGGCTTGTTTTAAACCATAAAGCGACTTGCGCAGGCGACACACATGTGAAGGGTTAGACTTATCCTCAAAACCTTGAGGTTGATGAATGAACACAGCTTCTTTAAGATCCCCATTCAAGAAAGCATTGTTAATATCAACCTGCTGAACCCTCCAACCACGGGTGACGGCTAAGGATAACACAATACGAAGAGTAATGGGCTTAAGAACCGGACTAAACGTATGAAAATAGTCGATTCCAGCAGTTTGCTGAAACCCCCGAGCAACAAGTCGAGCTTTGAATCGCTCCACAGACCCATCAGATTTATACTTAACCCGAAAAATCCATTTTGCAGAAATGACATTCAAATCTGGAGACCAAGGAACTAACTCCCATGTGTTGTTATTCATGAGTGCAGTGTACTCATCAACCATGGCAGCCTTCCATTTGGGAGACAATAAAGCCTCAGAGGCAGAATCAGGTTCGGGAAGAGCAGTAGTGAGAAAGGTTTTAGGCTTGAATATTCCCGACTTGGACCGAGTTTGCATGGGATGTGTAGATGTAGTAGGAGGCTGTATAGAGGGCAGCATGAGAGTAGAAGAATCAATAGGCATGGGTGGCAGAGCATCATAGTTTTGAGTAGAGGATGATGAGGAAGACAGTTCATGAGATATTGGCAAAGCTGGAGAGAGAGGTGGTGAATTAGAGGAGACAGGTGCTGCATGAGAACTTGAATCATGAGGAATTGGATTGTGTGGAATATGCATGGTTGGAAGGGGAAGAATGGGAAGAGATGATTGAGTGAAGACAGAAGTGCTAGGCCTAGAAGATGGAAATAAGAGTGGAAATGGAAACTCGGATTCATTGAAATCCACTGTCTTGGAAATATATATACGGCCAGAAGGGTGAAGACAAACATACCCTTTGTGATTTTGACTGTACCCAAGAAACACACACTTAGACGATCTAAACTGAAGTTTAGATGAATTGTAAGGACGTAAAAAAGGATAACAGGAGCAGCCAAACACTTTGAAGAATGCATAATCAGGAGATTTACCAAACAACTTTTCATATGGAGATGTATTGCACAAAGTTGGAGAGGGAAGAGAATTTATGAGCAAAACAGCCGTATAGAAAGCATCCCACCAAAAACGCATGGGCATGGAGGCTTGAGCAAGAAGAGACAGCCCCATTTCCATAACGTGTTGATGTTTGCGTTCGATAAGACCGTTTTGTTGGTGAGTATGAGGACATGAATAACGCACTTTAACCCCGAGATTAGCAAAAAAACTTTTTAGAGCAATAAATTCCCCACCCATATCACTTTGAACCCCCTTAATCTTTATATCAAATTGCCTATCAACAAAAGTAAAGAATTGACGCACAGTAGGAGCAACATCAGATTTCAAGTGTAATGGAAACAACCAAGTATAGCGCGTAAAATCATCAACAATTGATAGGTAGTATTTATAACCAGAGGTAGATACACAAGAGGCAGGGCCCCACACATCCATATGAATCAACTCAAAGGCACAATGAGTATAATGACAAACAGAAGGAAATTTTATTTGATGAAATTTGCCCAGCTTACAAGCTTCACAAAATAACTCACATTTAGAATCAAAAGGAACACGTAGAGCCCTAAGTACAGTAGCTAAAGTTCTGGAACAAGGGTGGCCTAATCTATTGTGCCAAAGTAATTGAAAAGAAGAACTACTCTTATTGGCCTTGATAGAATTAAAGCAAGCATTAACAGGTAAAGAGCTACTGCAGACTGAAGAGAGCACACGAGCTTTATTCAACGAGTGAGTTTTAAGTGGGCGAAGATCTAGCTGATAAAGGCCGTTCCTAAGAGTCCCCCGAAGGAGAACTTGATGACTGTTCAGGGCCTTGACAAGACAAAATGAAGCATGAAACTCAATGTAAGCCGCATTATCACTTAAAAATTGAGAAATACTAATGAGATTTTTGGTAATATCAGGAACGTGAAGCACATGATTCAATTTTAGGCTAGTACTAGAATCTAAGCTAGGTACAGAAATAGAGCCAATGTTATGAATAGATGCAGCAGATCCATTACCAACAAATAAAGAGTCAGTACCTTTGTACGGATTGTGAATGTGGAGATTATCAAGCGCCGGCGTGACATGATGAGTAGCACCGCTATCAACATACCACGGGCCTGAGGAAGAGGATGATGCAGAAGGATCAGAATAGGAATGAACCTGAGAGGATGAAGACGTACCAGGCATAGGTAAGTAAGATGGAGAAGCATGATTAGCATAGGCAGTAGGTGCAGGAGAAATGTTAGATCGAGCAAAATTGGCCTGTGCCGTCATCCCCTGAGAGTGCGAGGGCACATAGATATGCCCTTGCCCGGTATTTTCAAGACCATGGAAATTGGAATCAAAGCGCTTGAAGCACTTCGCTGCGATGTGATTGTTCTTTCCACATAACTGACAAGTGACCCTAGATTTGGAAAAACCCCTTCCTCGACCCCTGAATCGACCTGAAGAATTCGATCTAGAGTTTTCCCTAGAAGCAACATTTGCTAGAGGATTTCCAGTAGGAGGAGCAATTCGACTAGAGGTGGAATTGTGGAGAAGTCGCATTTCATGCGCCTGTAGAATCGATTGGACCTCAGAGAGAGAGAACGATTCAGATCGGGTGGTGAGATTGACAACAACGGCATCGAATTCAGATCTGAGACCACCGAGGAGATGTAGAACAAGGTCGTCATCGGAAATGTCATGTCCAGCAGCCTTGAGACTGTCTCCGAGCAAACGAATGCGGAGAACATACTCATCAATGGACCGATCATCCTTCTTAAGAGTTTGAAGCTCGAATTTGAGAGACATAATCCGAGCCTTGGACTGAGAGCTATAGAGATCAGCGAGAATGCGCCAAACCTCAAAAGCATGATGACATCTGCTAACATGACCTAGCATATTTTCAGAAATTGAGCTGAATAACCAGCTCATAAGAAATTGATCCTCCCTAATCCACTTAGCAAAATCAGGATTAGTGGTGATAGAATCAGAATCTGGATCAGAAATGGTTGGGGACGGCATGGACACTTCATCGCATAACAGAATCGGTTCGAATCCATGACCACGAACCGTCGCCAGAACCTGAGATTTCCAGAAAACATAGTTCGTCTGATCTAGACGAATCGTAAGAGTGATGAATCGAGGCATCGGAGGATACGGAACATCTGCCATGATGAGAAACAGAAATCGAAGCAGAGACTAAGATCTAGAGTGTGAAAAAAAAAAATTAGGAAACAGATCTAGAATTGAGAAGAGAGAAAATCGAGGATTCGAGATAGAAGATCTAAGAATTTTTCAAGCATATCAAAAACTGACTGAAGGAGGGTTGCAACAGAGGATAGGAGTGCTAGAGGCTCTGATGATACCATGTTGAGAATTAAATGGGTATTTCATTCATATTTACAATGACTGAGATTACATGTATATATAGGCAAGGCAAGAGCCATAACCGTTTGCAGTTGCAGCTGCTATATGCTAGACTATTCTAGAGTATTCTAAAGCAAACCTATCTTGTTACAACTATACAGATTTTACAATGAGTGTGGAGATATTTAATTGGTATGTACATGTGGTCCCCATAGAGCATGTGGAATATGCATGAGTTGGTTATTCACGTGTACTCTAACAAAAACCCCCAAATGGGTCCCACTCAAAAGTCCAAGAATGTCGAGAACGAGCTCATCTGTACAAAATTAAAAATCCATCCTCATGCTCTGCGAAAAAAAATTGGCCACCTAAAATTAAAACTCCATCCCAAATGGGTCTTCCCAATACAGCCATTGAAACTCAAATAAAAAAATTGCAGAACCTAAAAACTCTAAAATTAAAATAACGAAAAAGAAGGAAGGATCGAGTTTCACTTACAAACCAAATTGGGAAGACAATTGCACTAAAGATAATTAAAAGCTTGGGCACCAAATTTAACACTCATAAATGATGCAGCGATTCCTTGAAGATATTCGGCCGGAAAATTGACATTGTTTCCGCCCCTTATTTTCTGCGACGGCGGCGCGCGAGATCTGTATTCAGGGCCCCACCGGCGGTCCAGTACCTCTAGCAACCCGTGGGGCGACGACGCTTCACGTTTTGTATAGAACTACCCCACCACCACCGCCGGAACCTAACATCCCACCCTAAATGGAGTGTTTTGGGAGAGGATGGAAGTCTTCTTCAGAGAGAGAAATGTGAGATTTGAAGGTTTAGAAAGACGTGTAGAGGAGGAGAGAGAGTGACTTGACTGAGGGCACAAAACACTCCATTTCTCTAATCTGAAGGGCATAAATGACATTTACCTTTGCTTTTAGTGTGTAATTGCAACTCAAAAAAACTAGCGTGTGTATTTGCTATAATTCCCAAAATTACGTGCCTCATTGTAAATTATCTCTAAAAAAAATCTCATTAAAAATTGAAAATGTGTAAATAAAAAAAATTAATAATCTAAACACTTGTCCACAATTAAAGCTTTTAGAATTATTATTTTTATGTTTAATGAGATTTTAAAATTTTCTAGAATTTTTTAATTTTTATTTTGACACATTTTATAATTTTTATTGTACTTCTTCTATCCAAATTCATTATATCCATTTTTCGGGCACTAATTTTAAAGAATATTGATTAATTTGTGTATAAAGTAAATATATTGGTGGTATGATGAGATATTATGGGTATATTAATTTGTAAACAAATTGTTTGTTTATGAATAAAGTGATGACAATCTATATATATAAAAGGAGGATGAAGACTCTTCTGCCTTTGCCACGTGTACATTTGGAGCCCCTCCTTCTTCTTGGCCATGTCATAGGTTTATTGCTAATGTGGCGCAACTTAATACATCTGACTTGGAGCTGAAACAAAGTTTTCTTGCTATTGACTTGACAACATATATGCCATATTTACAGGTTAAAACGAGAATTCTAATGGGCACATGCTGGTTATTATGATGTGTATTATAAGCGTGCTCAGCATGTTTACCAATAATTGCTTTGCTTTTTATCATTCATTATAGCCACAACTTCAATACTCAAATATACTCAGTTTTATTCATTCTTCATCTAATTCTTTCTAAATTTTCTTCCTTCAAACTCAAACTTGTCGTTGCCACTACTGCAAACTTCCGTTGTTGCCTTAATTGCATACAATCGACGCCACCTCTTTTTACAGAAATCATAAGCGCAAGTTTATGTTCATGGATTGAAATTCTCATATGAAATTCAAATGAAATTGGCATAATTTTGCATTATTTTACATTCCAGGGTATGGTCCCTAAAATTGTTGTATCAAGGAGAAAAAACTCAAATCCAGCTCCAATTTGGTAATTTTCTTTAAAAAAATACCGATTTCGAGTGTCTTTATTTATGCTTCTATGGGATTTTGCTGCTTATTATGTAGTTTGTTTATGTTATTGGCATTGCACAGTGCTCTATTCTAATTAATGTGTGGGAAACATGGATTTCAATGTCGAAGCTCCCATTTGGTACCCCTTCTTTATTAAAAAAAACAACAACAATTATTTAATAGGATTTTGTTGATTCTTTTAGATATGATACATGGACAATGGTTTATATTTTGACTTAATTAGTATTTTTTGTGAGTGGGTTTTCTAGATTTGAAAGTGAATTGGAAATTTGGTGATAGATGTGTTATGAGTCGTGAGATGGAGTAAATTCAGCTTTATTTAGTTTTTGTTAATCCCTGGCTTGATGAGGTTTTGTATAACTTCACATTCATCGTACATTTATCTTAAGTAAAGTCTTTAAATGGATGATAGTTAGTTAATGTGGATTTGTCCTGTTAATCATCCTTTGCAAAGCTGAAAGCTGTTATTTCATTTCAAATTAATGGATGGAAACTTTATCAACATCATTGTTTATTTCATCTCTAAGATTTCACAGTGAAAATCTTTGCCCAACTTCCTATATATTGTTTATGTTACGGAATTGTATCCACAAAGCAACTCCTTACAAATGATAAATTAAGACAACTAGAAACGCAATGAATTGAAACGAATAAAGAACTCAAAGAAAAAACACGGGATTTACGTGGTTCGATCAAATGATCTACGTCCACGGAGGATAGAAGACTCTCTTCACTAATCTCAAATGAAAGTTACGATTACAAGTATTCACTAAGCTTGATCTCTCAAAACTCTCAAAATCAGTAACCCACAATCTATGCACTAGATGGTGTATTTATAGATGTACAATGCAAGTTGTAACTGCCTCTAACAAACTAACTAACTAACAAAAATAAACTAACTCTGAAACTGGAATAACAGCACAGTAGAACTCAGCACAGTAAAACTCAGCACAGTTGTCTCAACAGACTAAGAACACTATATCAGCACAGTACTCTTTAGCAGACTAAGAGCAGTACTGTTCTGACCTGACCAGCAGAGTTGATACCTAAGATCACTAAACCTTATCAGCAGAGTACTCATTACTCTACCTGTACTGAAATAACCAAATATCAGAACACTAGTTACTGTTCTTATACTAAGCACAGTTCTGAAAATCAGCACACTACCACTTCGGATAGTAAGAACAATTCTCCAATATTGCATTAATCTCAACAATTCTCCACCTTAATGCAAGATTGCCTTCTTCCCAGCCCTCCCCAAGGCTGTTTGTTCATTCTCTTCTTAATGAACATCCCAAGTACTAAGGTTTACCAACTCCATGCAATGATTGAACTTATTGCTTGGTAATGCCTTAGTTAACATATCAGCTGCATTCTCTTCTGAAGCTACCTTCTGAACTTCAACAATGCTCTTCTCCAAGATGTCTCTAACAAAATGCAGTTTCACATCAATGTGCTTTGACCTCTCATGAAACACTTGATGTTTTGCTAGATGGATAGTGCTCTGATTATCACACAGCACAGGAACACTCTTCTGGAATATGCCAAAATCTCTCAGAATGCCCTTCAACCACATTGCTTCCTTCACAGCTTCTGTCAATGCTATGTATTCAGCTTATGTTGTGGATAAGGTCACCATAGATTGTAAGGCTGCTCTCCATGTTATAGCAGTGCCATACAATGTAAACACATAACCAGATAAAGACTTCCTTGTATCTATGTTTCCAGCAAAATCAGAATCCACAAATCCAATTAAAGGACTCTTGGTATCAGCACACTTCTCGAACAATAATCCTAAGTCTTCTGATCCATTCAGATATCTTAGAATCCACTTCAAAGCTTCCCAATGAAACTTTCCTGGATTTCCCATGAACCTACTCACCATACTAACAGCATAGGCAAGATCTGGTCTGCTACAGACCATAGCGTACATGAGACTTCCTACTCCATTTGCATAAGGAACAGTAAGCATCTGCTTCTTCTCTTCATCTGTTTGAGGAGATTGCTTGACTGACAACTTGAATTGCTGACCAAATGAAGTACTAACTGGTCTGGACTGGTGCATAAGAAACCTTCTCAAGACCTTCTGAATATAACTCTTCTGGGATAGGAACAACTTGCCTGCTTTCCTATTTCTGAGAATATCCATTCCTAATATTCTCTTGGCTTCACCCAAATCCTTCATCTCGAACTTGCTACTCAGCTGCTGCTTCAGCTGGGTAATCTTTCTCATACTCTTGCTAGCTATTAACATATCATCTACATAGATCAGTAGATAGGTGCTCTCTAGATAATCTTGTTTACCAATATATACACATCCATCATATTTGCTTCTTAAGAAACCAATAGAAAGCATGAATGTATCAAACTTTCTATACCATTGTCTAGGACTCTGCTTGAGCCCATACAATGATTTCTTAAGCAAGCATACCTTACTTTCTGTTTCAGGCATGATAAACCCTTCTGGTTGATGCATATATATTGTTTCAACTAGTTCTCCATGTAAAAATGCAGTTTTAACATCTAGCTGATGTAACTCAAGATCATCTTGAGCAACCTTAGACAAAAGTAATCTTATTGACCAGTGTTTAACAACAGGAGAGAATACCTCATTGAAGTCTATGCCTTCTCTTTGTGTGAATCCTCTTGCCACCAACCTAGCCTTGAATTTGATCTGCTCTCTAGCACCACCAAATCCAACTTCAAGCTTTTTCTTGAAGAACCACCTGCAGCTCACTAACTTCTGGTTTTTAGGCTTCTCAACAAGGATCCAGGTCTGGTTTTTCTCCAAAGATTGCAACTCTTCTGACATGGCTGCTGCCCATTGCTCTCTTTCAGGACTGGTGATAGCTTCCCTATAGTTTCTTGGCTCATAATGCTCCACCTCTTCTGCTGTGATCAGAGCATATGACACAAGATCAGCTTGGCCAAACCTAGATGGGGGGTGAATCTGCCTTCTGAGCCTATCTCTTGCAAGACTATAATTTCTCAAATCAGCAGGGTTGTCCTCCATGGTATCATCTTCTGAATTATCTTCTGGTACCTGTTCTGGAACAACCTCATCTGGTGTGTTATTTCCCAGATCAGTAGGGTTGGCTACCTCCTCTGGTGCCAACTGATCTGATGTGGGAAACTCCACCTCAGCTGAGAAACTCTCTTCTGACTCATTTACAATTCTACCATCTAGGTCATGTGAATTTCCATTATGAGGATATCCCATTACCTTTTCGTTAAAATCAACATCTCTGCTGATTATTAGTTTCTTATGACCTGGTTCAAGGCACCACAATCTATAGCCCTTGACACCTATTGGATAGCCAATGAATATACATTTCAGAGCCCTAGGCTCAAGCTTATCCTGTCTAATATGGGCATAAGCTTGACATCCAAACACTTTAAGTTTTGAATAATCACTCAGCTTGCCATACCAGATCTCATCTGGGGTTTTACCTTCTAAAGCAAATGATGGGGTTTTATTTATCAAATAACATGCAGTACATACAGCTTCTCCCCAAAAGCTTTTAGGTAATTTAGCATCAGCTAACATGCACCTGACCCGTTCTAGAATAGTTCTATTCATTCTCTCTGCTAATCCATTTTGCTGTGGATTAAGAGGGACAATTCTATGTCTAGTAATGCCCTTCTCTTTACAAAATTCATTGAATTCAGCTGATAGATACTCAAGGCCATTATCTGTCCTTAAATGTTTTAAGGACTTTCCTTTCTTGTTCTCTATCTCAAGTAGTCATTCTTTGAATTTTGTAAAGGCCTCACTCTTCTGTTTGAGAATGAACACCCAAACTTTTCTAGAATAGTCATCTATAATTGACATGAAGTACTTACCTCCACCAATGGTTTCTGTTCTTGATGGCCCCCAGACATCTGAATGAACATAATCCAGCAGCTCCTTTGTAGTGTGCTTACCCTTTTGGAATGACTTCTTCTTGGCTTTGCCAAGAATGCACTGCTCACAGAACTCCAGGCTTTTGAATGTCTTTTGGTGGAATGCCCCCTTCTTGGATAACTCCAGCAGGCCTTTCTCTCCCACATGTGCTAGCCTCTTATGCCAAAGCATGGCATCATCAGCACTCATGGTAACTTCAGCAGCACCTGTGATTGTCTCACCAATTAAAGAATATAACCCATTAGACTTCTTCCCTTGCATCACTATTCTATCAGCTTTCGTTACAAACAGACATCATTTTTTCAGTCTTGAATTCATAACCCAAAGCATTTAGTGTGCCAAGAGATATAAGGTTTCTCTTCAAATCTGGAACAAATCTGACATTGGTCAGGATCACATGTTTATCATTAAACATCTTCACCCTCACAGTGCCAATCCCTCTCACATTGCAGCTTTCATCATTACCCAACAGAACTGATCCACCATTCATCATCTCCAGGTTTTGAAACCAAGATTTGGTAGGACACATGTGAAATGAACATCCAGAATCTAGCACCCATTCATTAACAAGCTTGCTATCTGTTATGCTCATAACCTCAGCACTATCATATCCTTCTCCTTCTGCTACATCAGCTTTGGCAGGATCTGTAGACTTCTTATGCTCAGGACAATCTTTTATGAAATGTCCTTCCTTATGGCATTTGTAGCAGGCTCTGTTCTTGGCTACAAATCCATTCTTCTTCTGAGCTGGCTTGGCATGGAACTTCTTCCCTTGCCCTTTCTTATTGTCATTCTTAAGTTTGATGTTAAGACCCTCAGCTTGGTTCTTGGTCTTCTTGTTTGAGTTTGCCACATGCAAACTCTTAGTTTTCAGAATAGACAAGACTTCTTTGAATTTTGTCTTACCCTCCTTGGTAATCAGCAAAGCATCCTTGAAGCTATCATATGAAGGTGGTAAGGACTCCAAAAGTAGAAAAAACTTCTTGTGATCATCTAAAGTAACTCCAACATTTTCAAGATCATCAATTGCTTGCATGAACTCTATTAACTGCTCATCAAGGGTCTTATCATCTGTCATCTTGAAATTGTTGAGCTTCCTCTCCATAAACATCTGGTTTGACAAAGATTGTGTCAAATACAGATCATCAAGGG
This sequence comes from Galeopsis tetrahit, assembly GCA_963675135.1. Classification (NCBI taxonomy): domain Eukaryota; kingdom Viridiplantae; phylum Streptophyta; class Magnoliopsida; order Lamiales; family Lamiaceae; genus Galeopsis; species Galeopsis tetrahit. The sequence continues at coordinate 32,699,658 of OY776119.1, read as the reverse complement.
TCTCAAATACAGCAACAACGTCCTTCTCCTTCATAACTTCCCTGAACACATTGTCTCCCAAACTCAGGACAACAATGTTGTAAGCTTTTTCCATAAGCTCTTCTTTCTTGGCCCGGTCTGCATCGGATGCAGCAAGGTCAAGGGGAGTAAGGGCCTCTTTCAGCCCATGGTGTGACAACAAAGCCTTCATCTTATCTTTCCATAAGCCAAAATCTGTCTTACCATTGAATTTCTCTATCTCCAACTTCACAGAGCCCATTTCTTGATTCTTGACTTTATCTTCGGTTCCCATAGACGGCGCCAATTGTTACGGAATTGTATCCACAAAGCAACTCCTTACAAATGATAAATCAAGACAACTAGAAACGCAATGAATTGAAACGAATAAAGAACTTAAAGAAAAAACACGGGATTTACGTGGTTCGATCAAATGATCTACGTCCACGGAGGATAGAAGACTCTCTTCACTAATCTCAAATGAAAGTTACAGATTACAAGTATTCACTAAGCTTGATCTCTCAAAACTCTCAAATTCAGTAACCCACAATCTATGCACTAGATGGTGTATTTATAGATGTACAATGCAAGTTGTAACTGCCTCTAACAAACTAACTAACTAACAGAAATAAACTAACTCTGAAACTGGAATAACAGCACAGTAGAACTCAGCATAGTAAAACTCAGCACAGTTGTCTCAGCAGACTAAGAACACTATATCAGCACAGTACTCTTTAGCAGATTAAGAGCAGTACTGTTCTGACCCGACCAGCAGAGTTGATACCTAAGATCACTAAACCTTATCAGCAGAGTACTCATTACTCTACCTGTACTGAAATAACCAAATATCAGAACACTAGTTACTGTTCTTATACTAAGCACGGTTCTGAAAATCAGCACACTACCACTTCTGATAGTAAGAACAATTCTCCAATATTGCATTAATCTCAACAGTTTATAATTGACTTGGTTATTTATAATATATTTTTTCCTGATAAATATATATATTTTTTAGAAAAATAGATTTTGGAGATGTAGGCGTGATAGTGCTGCCAATGTGAAATGATTATTTTGTGTCTATTTCGTTTCCCTCCTTGTTAATGGCATATTGTATCCGTCTTCAGATCCCATGGTTATGTTAGGATCTTGCTTTCAATTTTGTATAAGCCACCAATTTGTGAATCTTCTGCACAGAGAACCTATCATTATGTGCTTAAAAGTGACTCATATTTTGTCTATATTCATGCCCCAACTATTCACAGAGGCCCTTCACAATGGAAGTATAGAACAATTTTTTCAAGCTAACTCCCCATTTTCAGACACAACCTGAGTCCACGTATTGTGGTTTGGCCACCCTTGCAATGGTTTTGCTTGCTATTGATCTATGTAAAAAATGAAAATGTTATTGTTATACCAATTTGGAACTTTGGCATGCCTGATGCTGTTATAACTTATCATTGAATGCATTGGTGTATATATATATAAATGACAACGTCAAGCTTTGTTTTATTTTCTTTAGATTACATATTGCATGGGGAGATGTCTCTGTTTGTCATGGTCATGCACTTCTGCTTCTGCTTCTCTTTATCTGTTGTTATAACTTATCATTGAATACATTGGTGTATACAAGTGATAGTGTCAAACTTTGATAACCATTGTGGTTGGAGGATTAGTTGTTTTGTCAATGAGAATTAGATTGTGCTACTTCATTAGCTCATGTGGGAAGAAGAATGGTAATTACGAGGCAATTATGTGTTACATATAGAATTTGTCAGTTGTTTTGTCTCGACTGACTATCTTACCTTAAGAAGCTTCATGTTTAATTGCTGGCGATTTGTGTTCATACAGTAATTGTTGTGCAAAGTGTCGTGGTATTTGTAAATTGCAACCACTATCCTATATATAACTATCATTTTTCAGTGATATTCAAGCCCAAGTTTCAACAAGGTTAGATGGAGTTGGATTTGAGAAAAAAAAAAGGTGTTCATTCTGACTAACAAAATTCTAAAGCAATCTCCATGTTAACAAGAAGACATTCAAGATTTCATTATTTAATCATTGTCGTATAGAGATAATTTGAGTTGTATTTTATTCATAAGTATATATGGAATAAATACATGTCCATCAGAAAGAATGAGTTGAGAGGACAAATCCTGAGATTTATGAAATTTATAAGTTGTTGTAGTCCAAGGAAAGCACATTTACAGTCAGTTGCAGATTCTGTCATAGCTAACTTTAGTAGGTGGAAGGGTAGCACTTTGTCCCTTGTCGTTGCCTGATTAACTCAGTCATTACGGCCTCTTTGGTACATTCAATGATGGTCTACAAATGGCCCAGTTCTTTGCTACGACAGGTGGATTCGGCTATGAGAAACTTCATTTGGAAGGGGGATGTGAACCACAATAATGGGGCTTGTTCGGTTTCTTGGCAGCGAGTCTGTGCCCCTTTGGGGGAAGGAGGACTTGGGGTTCGTTTTATACGACTAGCGAATGCTTCGTTTCTCTGTAAGCTGAGTTGGGATATTCTTCAGAACAAATCGCCAGATACGGAGCTCTTGCATCGAAGACACTTTAATTCAGAGCACATGCTGAGACCTTATGGTAGAGTCTTTTCTATTGGACCTGGCCTTCGTCCGCATGATACAAGACTTAGGGATGGGTCGAGGTGGCTGATTGGTAGAGAATCCCGTATCAGCTTTTGGCACGACAATTGGCTCGGTTATACTATCTTTGAGATGATGGGTCTGCCTGACTGGTTCGCTCCTACCCTCACTTCCACGGTTGGGGATATCTTCTATGATGATTGCTGGCACTTTCCGAGGTGCTTTATCATGAGATTTATGGAGATTGTCAGGGATATCCTGCAGATCACGGTGCTTAGGGGACCTGACAAACGTATTTGGGAGGGCTCCCTTTTAGGAGAACTCTCCTCCAGTATGGCATATGATTTGCTCAGATCACCCTTACCCAGGCTTGGTTGGGCATCATGGTTTTGGGGCACCTTTATACCATTGTGTCGATCCACTGCGATTTGGAGAGCAGTTTGGGGCAAGCTGCCCACGACGGATTGGCTCTCGTCTTTTGGGATTTAGGGTCCGTCGATTTGTGTGTTGTGCCGCGGGAATTCTGAGTCGCTAGACCATCTGCTTGCCCATTGTTCGTTCACGTTGGAGATTTTACGCAGCTTGACTCACATGTTTGGGATCACGATTCACACAGGGGTCAGCTTCCTAAACATCTTCCTTCAGGCCACTAGAGTTCAGTTGGGTCCGCAGTCTTTGGAGTTGTGGAGGGCGGGCTTCGTCACTTTTATTTGGGCCGTTTGGACTTTGCGGAACAGGGTAATATTCGATGGGGTTTCGCCCCCCTCTGTTAGGAGATGTATGGCTCAGATCATTTCAGGCATTAAGGAGGCCAACAACATAGCTAGGGGTTTTTCGGACGGCACAGTTCGGGATCTACTGATTGCTAGGGCTCTTGGTATTTCGAGCAGACACAGGCCAACGAGACAAGGTTCATCTGTGATTTGGTTCCCGCCTGATCCGGGTTGGTACAAGGTTAACACGGACGGTAGTGCCTCTTCTTCCCCGGGTAATCTGCATGCGGGGGCGGTATTCAGGACCTTCAGGGGATTTTTCGTGGCTGTGGTCGCTACTAAGGTGGGTTGGGGTCTCCCTTTTGAGACTGAGTTGGCAGCGGTACTTATAGCCATCAAGTATGCACATGATCAGGGATGACACTTCCTTTGGATTGAGTCGGATTCGACACTCACGATTGACACTTTTATGAGCACCAATCCCTCTATTCTTTAGCGTCTGCAAGGCCTTTGGAGCCAGATCCACCCTCTTACACAGTACATGCATATCAGATACTCACACGTCTTTTGAGAGACCAAACAGGCGGCGGATACTGTGGCCAAGACTGGCCTTGATTGTGTCTGGAGAGGCTACCCACCAGACTTTTTACTCTCATTTCTGCATAATGATTTATATACTGCTTTCTATAGACATTGATTTTTAGAGGAGTGTACCTTTTTCCTTGACCTGGGTTTTATCCCTAAGGAGGGTTTTCTCAGGTAAGGTTTTAATGGCACTCCGGCCTCTGGCTCGACATGTGAGCTTATGATCCTAGATTTCTTTTCTTCTTTTATATGATTTACCTTTTATTGTCCTATATAATGATGAACAACCGCTGCTGCAGCACTGGTATTATGATTACTTTTATTTTCCTATATTGTGTAGTTATATGTTTCTTTTTCTTATTTAAAGATATCTTAACCAAACAAATTTGAAAATAACATTCAATAAGGAGTATTCAATAAGGAGTATAAGATAACAAAAGTTTTATTGCAAAAAAATAAATAATAATAAAACAAGCCCGTATTGCACGGGTAAAAAACTAGTTTTAATAAATAAGTAATAATTGAAGGGTGAAGATAGAGTAATGTGAATAATATTATTTCTAAGAAATAAAATAATACTCGTAATAATGAAATTATATAATAAAAAAGTAAAGTGGAAATAATAAAATTAAATGGAGGGAGTATAATATTTAGACTTTTCTAATTTTTAATGTGTATACTTAGGTTGGGCGATTTTTTTTAATTCTAATAAGATTTTTAATTTTTAGATTTTTTTCAGATTTTTTTTTAATTTTTAATCTGATTATTATATTTTATTCTTTTAATTTTTAGAAAATTTATTTGAAATTTGTACATTTTCAATTTTTTTGAAATTTTAATTTACACATAATTTTTTTTTACTTTTATAATTTGAAGGTGTGCGTGTTAAGTAAAACAAGACTGATGCTACACTCACTGTTAGAACACTCAATGTAACACTGACTCGATTACATAATATCAGAATACGAATAGCGGAAGACTTTAAAGAATGAAAACACAAAGACACAAAAATAACTTTTTAACATAGATTTTAATTTAAAATCTATGCGAGCCTCATGACGAAAATTTCACTAATAATTATGTGAATACAAATGGTGTGTGAACAAATATTCACAACGGAAATAAGACTTGATAAACTATCGAGTCTAAAGACGGCTTAAGTGTAAAAATTACACTACCAAAAACTAATCTAACTCTATGATCTATCCATCAAAGAAGTATAGAAAAGTCTATGTTGTACTGGAAGTTTGGATTCTTCGGCACAACGACAAGATCATGTCAATGACAATTAATTCCTAACAGGATGAACGCTAGTTTAAGAATTAAAGAATGACACTTCGTTGGTTGGATGATGAACACGGTTCTGGTGTATTTATAGGCGTGAATATGGAGCCTAGAACCTTCATCCATGATCTCCTAAAATTTAGGCTCGCATTCCTTCTTTTTCTCCCAACCGCCTTCTTCTAGGTTCTTCCAGCCAGTTCTGGACGTTTTCCAAGGCAACCGCATGATCTACATAATTCTGCAACCTTCCAGAACCTTCCAGTCTGGAACCGTGTAGAATATTCTAGATCTTCAACCTGCGATGTTACAACATCCAAAGCAGCATTAGCTAGAAAATAGATTTTAGACTTAGGAAAAATAAGAAAGGTTGAATTAAGATGTTGCAGCCTTGTGTGATAACATCTTCGATAACATCACCAAGTCTTCAACATCAACAATCTCCCCCAATTTGATCTTTCTGCTACAGCACACCTGATGTACATATGTAAACATATATAAACCAGTTTTATGTACATGCTAGAGTATTACCATCATATCCATGTACTAGTCAAGTCAACACCTGTTGTAGCATATGATCAAATAGTGAAAGAAACAAGAAAATATACAAGACTAAGTGGCATTAGTACTCTGAATACTAAATAGAACACTTGTCCTAGTAATATCTTCCAAAAATAAAATGAGTAAGTAATATACTCATTTAACACGACCTGTTTCAAAGTGAAATAATCAGAGCTAAATGGGAAAACTGAAACAAGTTATAATCAGAGTAATGTGAAGAGAAAATAAAACGAAGTAAAACGAATTCCTATCAACTAATATAATATCAGAGCTTAAAGAGAACTCTAAGTTCAAAATAAACTATAAACTACTCAGTTTGTAAAACTTAACAAAACAAACTGTCAATCAAAACTATAAGACATAGCTAAAAGCAGTTAAATTAGTGTATCAGAATGTAGGATCATAAGTTAAAATAATACAGTGAGGTAGAATGCATCATTTGCTGTAACCACAACTGCAGCAACAGAAATCTGCACATCACATCCTTTAAAGTTCAGCCTCCCCCTGTCTTCAAGCATTTCCAGTAGTAAGGTCTGGAAGATCAGCAAAAACCTGTTCTTCTTCATCAGGTTGTTCAATCACCATTGTTGCAAAGTGTGTAACAACATTGGGATCAGCATCAGCATCAACTTCTTTAATTCGAACTCCCCCAGACTCAGTGACTCCAACATCAGGGACTGGTGCAGCAGCAGCAGGTACTCCCCCTGGTGTAGCAGAAAGTTTCTTCATCCAATAATCCTTCATGAACTTAGTTCATTGATGGTATCCTGCAAATGAGTTAATTGGGCAAGTATAAAGTCTCTGAAGATTGGAATGTGGCTGGCAGTGTTTGGGACATTGGGAGCAGCATCAGGGACATTTTGTTCAGCTCTCTCAGCACCTTGGATAGGGAGATCAACAACTCTATCTCCAATCATCAGCTTACAAGACACTGTAATTTGAGGAACTCTCCCCCTCAACATATCATGTCTATCTCTTTTGTAGTTTTTATGTCTCAAATATCCATAAATAAGAGTCGGGTAAGGCAGGTAGCCTTGTCAGTTACTATCCCATAAAACTTCATCATATGATTAAAAATAGTCATCCCAAGATTGAAGTTTCTCATTACCACAATTATGTAAAGAAGTATTCATTGACTCATAGTGACCTTTGTGGAGTTCGTGGATGGAATCCAATTATACACAATCAACTTATGTAAAACTGAATATAAAGAAGTAAGGTTACATGCAAGCATAACTTTCTTCCATCTCATTACCCTACCACCTGTAATCGCCTGAGCAATTACATCCATTGAGGGTTCCTCAACCTCCTCAACAGATTCAAGGTGTAAAAAATCATTGATCAGCTCGGGTGTAAAAGGAAGATCTCTTTCTCTAAACTTTACAATTCCATACCACTGAGAAGTTCGTCTACCAATGCTCTTTCTTAAACAGGAGTAAAATTCATAGACCCATGTTGCAATAAATTATTCACCAAACGTAACAGCATGCAACAAATTTCTATCCCCAAGAAATCTAATCATACCCTTAGAATCAAAATCAGGCACAAATATCCTACGTTCAATTAACAGTTTTCTCCTTGACAGATTAGCTAACCTATCCTCAGAGGTCTCCATTTCTACATCAGTTTCAGAAGTAGGTGTACCTTCATCACCATTAGAGGTGTTTTCAGATTCAGAGTTAGGTTGATCGGATTCATCAGAGCTGTTATCATCAGGGGTTTCATCGTTTCCAGCAGGAACAGAGGTTGCAACGGGTGCTGGAGCAACTGGAGTAGCATCCTTCCTTTTCTTTGGTTTCTTTCCTTTCTTTTTGCACAGCTCCATAAGAGGGACATTCTCTTCGTCAGAGCTTTTTTTCTCAGCAGCTTCAGTATCGACAATTCCACCATCTGAGCTGTCCTTTTCAGAATCTGTAAAGACCTGAATTGGAGCGTTAGCTATATCACCAGCTACGGGCTTCTTCTTTCGTGAACTCTCAACATAGTTCACCCTCGAAAACACTCGGTTGGACCTCCTTTTTGGTTTCTTCGGGCTCCGCTTTCGTTTTCCTTTAGCCAAGGATGTTTTCAGAGGCATAGGCTCTGACTCAGTCGATTTCGAGAGAGAGAACCAGTGTGGGTAGAGTCCTCTGCTCTTTCAGGATCGGCTTCAGCCATGGGAGTGTCATCTCCCTTAGTTGCTTCGGTTGTTTCAACAACAGGAGCAACAATCGGAGCGGTTTCAGTAGGGACGGTGGTTTTAGTGGTTTCGGGAGTGAGTTCAGGTGTGATTTCAGACTCAGTAGGGTTTGCAGTTTGGGGATTTTGCAGAGTAGTGGTTTGAATCGGAGTAAGATTTTGAGTAGGGATATTCAGTGGAACGTCTCCAACATAAATTTGAGGCATAAGCACCGAATTTAAGAGTTTGGAAGAAATAGTTTGAATTACCCGTGTAAACTCCTCGATTGTTGCGTTCTGGGGAATGATAATGGTGGTCGGAGCAGCTAGTGGCAGTGGTAACGGTGCGGCAGTGGTGATCGAAGAAGTGTTTCCGGTGGTCTGGTTGGAAGCCATTGAAGCGAGAAGATGGAGAGAATTCGAAGATGAGGACGATGGTGTATTTTCAGCTGGAGAAGATGAAGTGATTCCCATCTTTTTCATATTTAAATCCCTTCAAAAGATTAATGCTCAAGAAAGTAGACACGCAATTCGAAAACAAACAATTGCAATTTATATTTCTGGAAAATTTCAGCTTACACAATTTAGCTTACACTTATGAATTAAACACACACCCACGAGATGATTTTATAGAGTCTGAGTTTGGAAGTTATTAAAATGTCCCACCACTTTAGAAAATTCTGGAATGAATATACATGATCAGATAATGATACCTTAATTTTCGGTTAAGAAGAACAAAGTGGGTATCCCATATTAGATCATGGTGTACGTTAGTGGATAAAATTGCAGATTAATTAGTTAAATAAACAATAAATTAGCTCAAAATTAGTAAATAAATTGCATGACCTGGAAAACAAAAACGTGGGTTAGTATCCTCCATTTAATAAAATAAATTCCAGAAAAATTAATTAAATAATTACAACTAATAAAAATAAATTCAAATCTTTTAATGTTGTACTCAAGATATTTTTAAATACACCTCAACACGGTTTTTACATGAATTTGCTTCATTTGTGTTGCACACTTGCACCTTATTTTTCTTTTCTTTTCGTGTTGTAGCACTTAATTCATATTGATCCATTTTTCTAGAAGAGTGCACCATAGTAGCGAACTCCGTGCCCCATAATTATTCAATGGATTATGAACATATTGATGTATTTGTTAATCACCTTTTGAAAAGAAGGCATCGTAGTAGTCAACTCCGTGCTCCATAGTTACTCAGTGATTAACTACATCTTTTAGTATGCTAACATCATTCTTTTTATATGCATTTGAGAGGTGTAAATCATGTCTATTTTTGTACCACAAATTTCAGATTCAAAAATATTTTACAAAGGAATTATTTAACGAATCATGGAATAAATTAAATCAATCAGGATTACACTTACCCTTGATGTTGTTCCAAATGCTACCGCATTTGTAACAACATCCATCTTGGATTTTCAGGTTGTGCACATACCAAGAGATTTCCTAAAAAATGAGAATCTCTCATGGTCAAGAGCCTTAGTGAATATATCTGCAAATTTATTTTCAGTGGGAACATATTCTAACTTCACAATACTTTTCTCTACTAAATCTCTTATGAAATGATGTCTAATGCTTATGTGTTTAGTCAAAGAGTGTTGTACTGGATTTTTAGAAATGTTGATTGCACTTGTGTTATCACAAAAAACAGTTAATGTGTCACTTTCTAAGCTATAATCATTGAACATCTTACTCAACCATATGAGTTGTGTACAACAACTGCCTGCAGCAATGTATTCGGATTCAACTGTAGATTGTGAGACACAATTTTGCTTCTTGCTATGCCATGACACAAGATTGTTTCTGACTTGAACGAATTTTTTGTCACTAAGTGTTGACTAACTACTTCCCCTCAAGCATAAGGGTTCGTAGTAGTAATGGAAGTATTCGACCAAGTAGTATCGACCTAGGAGGTGGGTTTGTGCAATGGATCCCTAGAGTTTTATGTTGTAATAGCTAATGTAACTACGGTTTCGGGTTTTTGGATTTCTAACATTAAAGCTAACTTACTACTAAGATGCTAGAAATTAAATCAACTACCAACCTAGAAACTAACAAATGATTTATACTACTAAAAGTGAGAAAAGTACCAATAAGAGATATTACCACAACTTAGCAAAGAAAATCACTAATAAAGCAAGAGATCAACAATTAAAACAAAGAACAACTACGAATATAATTCGAAGAAGAGCAAGGGTGAGAGAATGCTTCGGGTGTTCCCTACCTAGTGAAATCGAGAAGAATTGCTTTTACTTTGTTAATGCTTCCATTAAGTCTTGCTAAGAGCACCTAAATGCTAGGATGATAACCATTTCCCTTCGGGTAATATAGCCTTAATTCTAAGGTGTTCCCAAACCCGGTAATAAGGTTTTCTTCCTAATCCTCACCAACTACTCAAACAACCATTCAAGTAATTAATGTCTTTTAATGGGGTTCTAATACGATTAAATCTCTCTCGACGAATTAAAAGTATAACTAACACATTTGTATACCAACAACTCACACCATAAATATAAACATGTTCATGTAACTCTCGTCTACGCTAAACATGCATCTAAATATGGATTAATAGAAGTTAACACACAAAGTACTCATAATACCCACCAAAAGAAGCAATAAACCTAATATCAACAATACAAAGCTCAAACAATTTCAAACTTAATATTCACATGGTTTTAGAACACCCAAAGCATAAATAAACTTAGCCCATGGTGTTTTGAGAAACACCCATGGCTAAAACATAAAAAGAACTCAAGATAAACATTAAATATGGAATTATATAGAAAATGAGAGAATGGTTTGAAGTCACCTTGTTGTTTCTTCAAAATACCTAGCTATTACAAAAGTGTGGAGCCTTCTTCTTCAAAAACCTATGCTAAGTACTCTATCTTGAAGCTAAACTATGAATTAAATGAGCAATAAATGTGGAAATGGAGATTAAGATGACTAGGGTTTCAAGAGTTGTAATAAATGAGGGCCCAAAGTTCCTACAAACTGAGTTTTTGAAGCTATTTAAAGCTTCCAAGAGTGTGTGAGACGAAATTAGCACTTTGGTCCTTGAAGTTCTTCAAAATTCTCAAAAAACCCCGAAAATCGTGAGTTGACTCGGTCAACCGAGTGGATCACTCGGTCAACCGAGTGAGGGGAACTTCCAGAACCAAAATTGGTTCCAGAAGTCAAACGGCCGCCAGTGTTAAATGCCTCGGACGCCAGTGTTAAGTCACTCGGCCGCCAGTGTGAAATCACTCGGCCGGCCGAGTGACAAGGCAGTTCCAGAAAGTTTCTGGAAGTTTTTTCTCACTCGGCCGCCAGTGTGATCCCACTCGGCCGGCCGAGTGACTTCTGCTACTTTGATTTCTCTAACACTTTTCCTTGGCTTTCCTTCTTGTCCTCCAACCGAACTTCAATTCCCACGCGCCGATGCTCGTTTTCCTTCTAAAACGGACTATTTCACCTTGTTTCCTACACTTTGAACACATTCCTTAACAACAAGGTTAGTAGCACCATTTCTATCAATTACGACCAAAATCACATCAAAATGCTACGATAACATAACAATAATGAGCACAAAAACGAGCAATCTCACACCCAATCAGTTTCCCATGTAGAAACATCCTCCACTAGTGCTTTTCCTATCATCTATATCTCCTGCCCAGTCTGCATCACTATATCCAACTAGTGTACTACTTGTATCCTTTGTGTACCAAATCTCAAGTTCACTTGTACCTGCAATATATCTTATGATTCTCTTCACTAGGGGTGTGCACCGGTCCAAAACCGGACCGGACCGGACCGGGACCGGAATCTTACCAAAAGGTTGGACCGGAGACCGGACCGGAATTGTTTTTTTTTTTTTTTTTTAATTTATGGAAGCAAGAACAAGATTGATGAATTTGTGCATGAAAATTAAAGTGTTTTCTCTTCATTACGTCAATGTGAATTTTATTTACCTTGTTATTAATGATCTTTTGACCCTAAAAATAAATTAAATATGTTTGGTAAATTATATATTCATAAAAAATGTAATAAGATCTCAACACATTTTCACCAATTACTTGGTTTTGAAAAATAATTGAGAGAGCATTAGTAAAAAAATATAAAAAAAATAAAAAATTCCGGTCCAAACCGGTTCGGACCGGACCGGAAGACCGGAATCCAAAATTTCCCGGACCGAAGACCGGACCGGAATCTAACCGGTCGATCCGGTTCCGGTCCGGACCGGTTCCGGTCTTTTTTCCGGTCCGGTTTGTTTTTGAACACTCCTACTCTTCACTGCATTCAAGTGAGATTCCTTAGGGTTCGATTGGTACCTTGCACAAACACAAACACTGTACATAATATCTGGTCGACTAGAGGTTAAATAAAGCAAACTTCCTATCATAGATTTATACAATATTGGATCAACATCTTTTCCAGCATTGTCTTTACACAATTTTATAGTAGATCCCATAGGAGTTTTCATGCTTTTAAAATTTTCAAGACCAAACCTTTTAACCAAGTTCTTAGCGTACTTACCTTGTGAGAAGAATATTTCATCCTTGCACTGCTTGATTTGAAGACCTAGAAAATAATTCAAGTCTCCAACCATACTCATTTCAAATGTTGCAGTCATTGCTTTAACAAATTGGTTTAAGATATTGTCACAAGTTGAACCAAAAACAATGTCATAAACATAAATTTGTGCAATTAACATATCTTCTCCAGATTGCTTAATGAACAAAGTTCTACCGGCTTCTCCTCTAATAAAACCAAATTCCAAAAGAAAATCTGTAAGCCTACCATACCATGCTCTAGGAGCTTGTTTAAGACCATACAAAACTTTCTTAAGTTTATATACATGATCAGGGTATTGAGGATTTTCAAATCCTTTAGGTTGTTCAACATATGCTTCTTCATTCAAAATTCCATTAAGAAATGCAACTTTTACATCCATTTGATGAAGTCTAATATCAATAAAACTTGCAATTGCTAGCGATAATCTAATAGACTCAATCCTAGCAACAGGTGCAAAAGTTTCATCAAAATCAATACATTCAACTTGTGTATAACCTTGTGCAACTAATCTTGCTTTGTTCCTAACAATGTTACCAGACTCATCAGTTTTATTCTTATAAATCCACTTAGTTCCAATAACATTAGTGTTGTTAGGCCTAGGAACTAGTGTCCAAACTTCATTTCTTTCAAACTGATTAAGTTCTTCATGCATAACATTAATCCAATTTTCATCAGTTAATGCTTCATTAACACTTTTAGGTTCAATTTCAGAATAATAACACTCTGCATTTACTACATTACATATAGAAACATGCATAATGTTCTTACCACATCTACCTTATTAGCTCTTACTTTGCCTCTTGTTTGCACTTCAACTATAGCATCACCTATGATCTGGTTCGATGGATGACTTTTATCAATCCTTGAAGAAATATTATTTTTGGGAACATACTGATTATTTTGTGTAGATTCTGTTGAATTTTCTGTCGATATTGTTTCGGATGTTGTAACATTAGGAGCAACATTTTCAGTTCTCAGAGAATCTCCAGATTTTTCAGTAACCTCTGAAACATTTTCTTCTTCATTTCCATCTGTAAGACCTTTATCATCATCAAACATAACATTAACAGATTCTTGAACAGTGTTAGTCCTAAGGTTATAAATTCTATAAGCTTTACTATTTCTAGAATAGCCTAAAAAAAAACCTTTATCACTTTTAGAATCAAACTTATGAAGTTGATCCCTATCATTCAAAATATAACACACACAACCAAATACATGAAAGTACTTCACATTTGGTTTTCTGTTGTTCAAAATCTCATAAGGTGTTTAATTAAAACCAGATCGAATATAAACCCTATTAGTGATATGACATGCTGTATTCAATGCTTCAGCCCAAAATCTTTTAGCAAGACTTTTAGAAGTAAACATGACTCTTGCCATTTCTTGTAGAGTTCTATTCTTTCTTTCAGCAATTCCATTTTGTTGTGGAGTTTTAGGAGATGAAAATTCTTGCATTATACCTTTCTTTTCACAAAAATCTATAAACATGTTATTTTCAAATTATCTACCATGATCAGTTCTAATCTTGCTAACTTTCAAGTTAAACACATTTTTGAACCTCTTGTAAAGAACTTTAAAAGCATTAAATGTTTCAGATTTATCTATCAAGAATTCTATCCAGGTAAACCTAGAGTAATCATCTACCACAACAAGTGGATACCTTTTTCCTCCAATACTTTCAGTTTTCATAGGACCCATCAAATCCATGTGCAGCAATTCAAAACAACGATGTGTAGAACAATGTGACAGCATTTTGTGCGACACTCTTACCTGCTTACCTTTCTGGCATGGTCCACATACAGTGGTTTTGTCAAACTTCAAGTTTGGTTATCCATTCACAGCTTCAGCATTGACTAGCTTTTTCAATGATCTATAATTTGCATGACCCAATCTTTGATGCCATAAGACATTTTCATTATGTTTTGACAAATTACATACATTTTTTGTTCCAATAAGATAACAATTATCAGCTAACGTAGTACCAGTCATTAAACATTCATCATCTTTATCAAGAACATAACATGAATCTTTGTCAAATTTCACATGCAAATTATCATCACACAATTGACTTATACTAATCAAATTAGCAAGCAAGCCATCAACATGCAAGACATTCTTAAGCTTAGGAAAACCTTCAACATTTAAAGTTCATTTTCCAATGATTTTTCCTTTTGAACCTCAGACATATGTAACATATCCACCATTTACAGTAGCATAATCAGATAAGTAGTCAATTTGTCCTATCATATGTCTAGAACAACCACTATCAAAATACCATAGACCAGGTAAACATGCTTTCAAATAAGTGTGGATTGCATTACAGGTGACATCAGATTTCTTTTTCCAAGTAGATTTTGAGAAATGTTTCTTCGAATGTGACAACTTTTTAGGTAACAATTTCTCATTAGCAAAATCTTTCTTCATTTTCAGACAGAAAGGATGAATATGACCTAATTTAGAACAATAATGGCAAACAAATAACCTTTTAAAAGTTTTAGCTTTGTGAGGTTTTGTTTGTGCTGATGCTTCAACATATGTTTTAGCATTAGCCTTCACAAACTTCACTGGATTTTCAAAACTTTTAGAAATAGATGCAGTTTCACCATCGTAACCTAAACCATGATTGTTAGACTTACCAAATACCAAAACATCATTCATATCAGAAGCACTCTTTTCATATTTTCTAAAACTTAGAGTAGAACTTTTCAATTCTTCCTTTAGTTTGCAGAGTTCTAAATCTCTTCTGGTAAGGATAACTTCTAGTTTGGTGATTGTTCCTTTCAGATCCTCATTCTCTTTATTCAAAGAATCAATAGTGAGTTTCTGAGAGTTCCAATCCTCCACTAACTTCTGGTATTTAGAATCTTATGTCCTTATTCCTGTATCATCAACAAAACCATTAAAACAGTTCAAATCTGGGTGATTTTGACTTGATGTTGTTTCTGATGTTGTAACATCCAATTCAACATCAGAGTCTGTTTCATCCAGATCATTATCTAAAGAGTCATCATAATCAACCTGAGTATGTAAAGCAAATTCAATTTCTTTTGATTTAACATTTTCATCATCCGAATCATCACTCAAGGTAGCACTAAAATTCAGTTTTTGCTTGAGTCTGGAATTGGCACATTGATTTGCATAATGGCCATATCCAGAACATGCATTGCATTGAACTGATTTTCTATATTCAGGATCATACCTTGGTTTACCTTCACTTTGTGATATTCTCGGTGGAAATTGACTCCTTCTCTTCTCTGGTTGTGGTGTTGATGTGTTGATTTGGATCTTTGGCTGAATATTCCCTTTGGACATGTTAATTGTTTTCTTCAAAAACTTGTTAAAATGCTTAGTGAGAAAGGCCATGTGGTCTGGATTGTCATAACATAGGTCCATCACATCATCATCTGAATCGACTTCAGTGATAATAGGTTGTATTTCAGAACCTTGTGACGTCTCTCCTTTAAAAACAACCACCTTTTTATCATTTTTATTTTCATCAAATTGAGTAGTGTTCATCTCATAAGTTTTAAGAATACTTACTAGCTCATTTTGACTTAATTTATCAGTATCTTTAGCCTCTTTTATAACATAGCAGATTCACAACGAAGGAAACATATGTATTTCTCCTCAATCAAGAGACGCAAACACAGATGGACGATGAAACGGCAATCGGCTTCAAGGAGATATGGATGACATGTGCACCGACCAAGGTGGTTGTCCATGGATGGAGGCTGTTATGGGGAAGACTTCCAACTAAATCAGACCTGCGGAGAAGAAATGTTCTACAACCAAACGATGACTTGAAATGTGTATTTTGCAAGGAGCATGAAGAAACCGAGAGACACCTATTTTTTTAGTGTCTAAGCTCTAACAGAATTCGGGTTGACTGCATTGCTTGGATGCACCAATCCACTGCTCTACAACCAGATACGCTGCAAAATATGCTAAATTTTGGTGCTCCAGTTAAAGGAAAACATGGCAAAGCAAAGGGAATTTGCATTTGGCTAGGGCCTAGGAGTAGTGTGACTGATCTAGAAATGAGATTATCTTCAAACAAGTGGAGTTCTCTCATAAAAAATACATGGAAGACCTCAAATCAAGATTGTGGAGTTGGTTCGTTACGAAGACGCCAAGCCGAGGAGATACCTGCTTTAACACCTGGATTCATAAGCTGCGAATTCATTGTAATTTTTGTGGGTATACCTTATACCTATTCTCATTTCAATGAAGCTTTTGATTGATCAAAAAAAAAGTTGCAGTCAATATTTAGAGGCATCCGCTCAGATTCGTTGGATGTAATCTCGACTATCAACAAAAGGGCACAAATGTATGGACTAAAAGAAATATGGAGGGAATTAGACAAAGTCCTGGTATGAGACACTGAATACATTTTGAGAAGCTCCAAATGGCTCACAAACCAACTCTAAACTCTTCACTCCCTCAAGTCTAGACTGGAGTAGAGATTTCAATTTAGATTATCTGTTTCTGTAAGGTATTTTTCCCTTGAAAAAAATATATATATAATAAATTGTATGTAAAATCAAGTAGCAAGCAATAATATGAAGAAGAAAAATATCAAATTGATCATAATCTATGGATACAAATCGCATTTGGCTGCTGTAGCTAACTTTAATTTCAACTCTCAATCAAGTTGGATAGATATTGTTGTGTTTTTGAAGTCATTTCGACAAAAAAAAAAAAATAACAAGATCTGGGGGATGGATGCAATCAAGATCAACACATCATAGCTAGTCGAGCATGTAAATTCTAGAAGCGATGTCTTGAACCAACCAATCAAAACCTTGAAGCAATCCTTCCCCAGTATACGCGCTACATCCTACTATTTTCCAATGTCTGCTATTATCCATGGCTTCCAAGTTGAGAACCTGAATCAATCACATGTCAAATGTTAAACAAGTTCAAATTTAGAAACAAGAAACACTTGAAAATCAAAAACATGGGTTTGCATATTCTCATTATTTTCATTTCTAACATAATGCATAGTCAAACATCAATGCCAAACAGCCCCTTAAACTAATAACACGGGTATTTGTTCGATTAAACCCATAACAAAGAAACCCCTGACCTTAGCTATCTCATCGGGCGATAGTGAACCTTGTATGTCTTGTTTATTTGCAAAAATCAACAATGACGATCCTGATAGTCTCTGTAAGGAAAAAATTAAACCTTAATTAAAGATTAACAATTGCACATAAATTGAAAAGGAGAAAGTATAATTGTTCTGAAATAAGATATTTGTAAACAAAAAACTTTGGTACCATACATAAGAAGAAAAGAACTTGTATATTCAGTTTTCATCATTAGGTAAAATAGGTATGTAATCCCATATAGACTTTTACTCCCTCCGTACCACCGCTAAGATTAACTTTCTTTCCACTTTCATCCATCCCAAATTATAGTCATGTTTATTTATTGAAAGCATCAACTATTTTTAGTGGACCAAAATGTCTCTATTTAACACACTTAAAGTTCATTGAAAACATAGTTGGAATACTAAAAGTTAAAGTGGACATTTTATCTTATGCGAGGGTAAAATAGGAGGAATGTGAAAAATATTACAATTTCAACCATATACTGTAAATATGTTTTCTTAATTTGTGTGAAAAGTTGTCCAAGTCTATACAATATATTAGTGGTACGGAGGGAGTACTACCCAAGTCAAATTTTGATGGGCCTAACAAAACCTGTATACATATATTACCAAATACAGTAATTTGATTACCAACATAAAAATTTTAATACTGAAAAGGAAACATAGAAATGATCAAACTACAATATTTGCTAGCTTCATTCTATAAATGCCATAATATTAAAATTTGATTACTGAGGAGCACAACATAAAATTTTCAATAATGAAAAGGAAACATAGAAACAACCAAGCTACAATCTTTGCTAGCTTTATCCTATAAATGTCATCCAAACACTTCACAATGATCAAAAGTTATTTTATTTAACCCTGCATACCATAACAGCCCATGTCTATAGAACCAATTATATTTAAACTTGTGCTTAATATGTTGATAGAGTGAACCTATAGGCGCGCAATATATGATACGAACACAAAGCACACAATCCCTAAGAAGGACTCAGAGAACAAGTTCTCTGCCACGAGCCTCAAGGCTGCAATTCTCAAATAATAATCCCAAATAATTTATTATGTCAAAAAATCGGAATATAAATAGTTCTCCTACTCTAGCAAGGCACATGTACAAAGCCCGTCTAATGATTAAATACTTAAAGGGAAAATAAAGGGAATTAAGCCATAAGGAAATAATAATAATAAGTAATAGTAATAATAATACTAAGAGCTCGCATTAACGGTACTACTCCTTTTCACATGTCTTGCACACTATCAACGGAGGTCTATCATATATTGTGGCCATCATCTTACTAGATGTAAAATGTTAAAAGACTAAGATATACAAGTTTTTGGATTCATTCCACTAAAGGACACAGTAACATGAAATGACAAAGAGAAGATGAGATTCTGTAACATATATAACAAAAAAACTACATTGTTACAATCGATTGATAAAGAAATTTTCAGATTTCAATAATAATTTGGATATGAAACGTGATAGTAAGATTTAGGCACACCAGATTTCTAATAGTATCAACTCTTTGGTATCTCACTTCAAAAACTTGACTTTGTACAAACATTATATTTTAACTGCAGAGTAATATGGAATAGAGAGAATGCACCTCTTCTTTGAGAAGATTTTCCAATTCGTATCTACAATCATCCAACCTCCTGAGATCTGAACTATCCACCACCCAAACTAACCCATCGGTTTGCTCGAAATAGTTCCTCCAATACGACCTTATGGTCTTCTGCCCTCCAACATCCCATATGTTCAAAGTGTATCTACAAGAATGCCACTAATCACATTACTTCAAGAACAAACAAGTCAACCGCCCTAATTACTTAAAGCAAATGTATGTTACTAGCACAGAAGGGAAAAGGAAGCAAAGCATACTTATCGTATGCCATGGTTTTAATGTTGAATCCAAGTGTTGGGCTGATTACACTGGTATCCTCACCATTGATCTTCATCACTATCGTTGTCTTTCCTGAATTATCGAGACCTCTACCAGAAAACCAGGAGAAGTTCATGAACTACTGCAATTAAATGATAAAAGCCTACATTTTCTTCAGAGAAGAAAACAAATGGAAAATGAAAATGAAAATAGAAAGCTTCATTACACCATGAGAATGCGCATCTCCTTTTCTTTGCGCTTAATTTTACGGATTATGCTGAGAAGACCCATCTTTTTTAGCCTCTCAAATAGGACTTCTCCGCTTACAACTGATGATGGACACAAAATTAAGAAATTAGGGATCAGCCCGATGGCAAACGCAAATCATTCATAATCAATAACAATCTTAGGTTTGTTATAATTAAAAAATGAAATAGATAGAAAATTTTACAAAGATCAAAGAAATCTCACTGCTTAATCCTTCTGCTACAGGCTGACAGCGCGGCTGGGCTTCAGTAGGGCGGGCCGCAACAGGGGACGACCACGAAGAGGGCTGTGTACGACGCAACTACTTGCGGCGGCGAACAACGAGCTCGCTGTTTGAATCTGATTTTGGATTTGAAATGTGAGAGAAATTGGTTTGGAGTGGAGTGGGAGTGGGAGTGGAGATTTGAAATTAGGGCGCCGCTAAAGGCATCCTATGAGTACACCCACCGGAATATTTTTTTAACACATGGGGTATGCAAAATGACGTTGTACCCCTCTTGCACTTCTTAAAAAAAAATCACGGATTGTTCTATTTCACTAGATAATCATCTCCACCACTAACAAAACACAAAAATCAACACCAACTTCATCACAGATTGCATTATCAAAGTTTGTTAAAACTTGAGATAAAGAAGAGAGATGAGATGGTAGTGCATGATAAATATCATCATTTAAATACAGACAAAGGTGGCTAAGTATCATCAGCTGCAACGTGGGGAATGAAGCGGCGCTGTCGCCGCGTGGGGAGGGGAGGAGTGGCGCCGCTAGGGAGAGAGGGGTGGTGGGCGGCGGCGCCGATTGGGAGGGAGGGTGGTGGTGGCGGCGCCGATTGGGAGGGAGAGGGAGGGGGAGGTGGTTTGTGTGTTAAAATGTAAGAATGGAGGAAATAAAGGGTTTGAGATATGAGAAGATTATTTTTGACATTTTCACATGGGTGTACTCATCCGTTTTGTGTGTCCTCATCGTGTTGGTGTACTCATAGTATCCTTGGGTGCCTTTAGCCGCGTCCTTGAAATTAAATTCGGGGAGAGACGTCGGTGGGTTTATAAATTTTGAGTGTATAGTGAGCTCAAATTGGTCATTTTCTCAATCATTTTGTATTGGGGTGTTATAAAGGATTTTGGTTGTATTAGATTTATATATGAACTCTTACTCTTCATAATAATAAATAAACTCTATATTCAATATTTCGATTTATACGATTTTTATTCTATACGAACTAACTTTTATTCTATACGAACTAATCGAACGGAATAAATCAGGTCCCTCAATTTTCTATGTTCTTGACAAGGGTTCAGAAGTTTTTTTTTTTTTCAATTTGAAGTGTTATTTAGTTATGCAAGAGTATTGATGCTAATGCCTCCTCAACGTGTCAGGAGTATATATTTTTTTGGTGTATCAAAGCATGAAAAAACCAGGAGACATGAATCTATGTTACTCTGAAAGAAGAGTAGCCCAATTGATCCAAACGAAATTACCCTCTCTGAACTGAATTAAAGAAAGTAAACGCGCAAGAAATGACACCCAACATCCAGATTTATTTCTAAAGAGGAGACGACGGGTGCATTTGGGCGATTGTCACTGAAACACAGCCAGCAGCTACATAAGAAATCGATTAATGCCCAACCTCATATGGCTCATCGTTCAATTCTTCTGGTGTCATGTTATCATATCGGACGAATAGGATCTCTCATGGACCTATCCCACCTGGCTCATTAGAATTCATTACATTTGGATTATCTTATCCTTTTTTTCCCGCCTTCAGAAGATAAAATTCCCCCCGTCAAAAACATGAGTTGAGATCTATAAAATACCTAAATATTCTCACACACAATGTTTTCAAGTATAGTTGGTGAAGCTGAGTTACGTTGGTGGTTGCCATGTCCCTGGTCGGAAGGATTGACCTGATCCAGTTGGCTCCGAAGACCTGAAACCCAAGTTAGCCTAATTGAGTACTTCAAAAGAATCAAAACTATCCATGACAAAAAGTACCACCATTTGTATGGTGTTTTACATTTTTTCTAGACATTGGGTGATCAAGCTTTAGGGGGTGATTTCAAAATTATAAGTGATTAGTATTCCGTGTAAAACTAAATTTGAGGGATATGTGTCTACCTTATTCTAGCTTCTTACTAATATTTTGCTCTATTCAAATATTGTATCACACTCAACATCTACTTATAAACTTGCAAACACTTATCACTTTTACTATTAAACAATTTTTCTCACAATCATACATAAAATCACTTCGTCAAAAGCATATTTTTTTGCAAACACCTCCTTAACAATAAACTATAGTGTGTATTTAATCAGAATCATGGCACAGGAAACTGTCATAATGTAGGATATTCTTTGACATGCACAATTGGAAACAGCCTTTCACTTTATGCTAGTTCAAGATTGAAGAAATTCAAAGAACTTACTCTGGCTCTTTTCTGACAAGTTCTGGAACTTCTTTCTCTTCCTGAGATTCTTTCAAGTCATTATCACTACATTTACAATACATAATTGACTCCATAATCAGTCATTGTAAAGAAGAAAAGGGTCATAGTTAACTTAGGTATAAGATAAACATACTAACCTTGCGACATTCCTTGATTCAGATGCTCCTTCAATTTTAATACCTTTCAAGGAAATAAACAGAGCCCCATTAAATACAAGAGTGGCAATATATATGCAACAGAAAATAACATCCTCGTATATGAGAAACTGTAAGATCATATTGACTTATAATTGTTGCTGAGAACTCCATCTCAACTAATATTGTGCAATGACAAAACAGGTAAACCAGTGAAAAGAGTTGTGTTCAATAAGTATTGAGCTAATGCAACAACTTAAGCAAATATTTTTTAGAATCTAAAACTGAACAAATTCACAGTAAAGGTGATTGATGCAGCTATACAAACATGTGAAATAATGCATGTGCTGGTTGAAGGGCAACTAGTGATTTTTGCTTGTATATTTTGTCTCACATCTACTTTTATGAGTATTAATATTCTTATTCAAATCCCCTTCGATTTTCACGAAAAATGAAAAAGCATTTAGTACAAACTAGCCAAACACAAACTGATGTCTCGAGTGACAAATGGGAATTGTTATAGTATAAGCACTAGAAAATCATGTTTCATGCGTATATTTAAGTAATCTAATTTAAATATAATGACGCACATTAAATATATAGCAGTTAGTCAATATCACTGAATGGCTTGTGATTACTTTTGATATGTCACAATGTTGTACAGTATGTAATAAAATTAGCAGCTAATTCAATAGCATGAATGTGTGATAAAGCCTAGTTAGAAATTGATGCCATTTCATTAGATATATCTATAACTTGGAAAGACATCAACCAATTGGAAGTAGAAACATTTTGTACCTTCTGAATCTGTAGGAAACTGTTGAATAAAAGTTTTCAAGTCAGGACCAGCAGCTTTACCTATATGCATACATAAAAAATTTAGTAAACAAAATCATATAACTAGAGTAGAAGCAGCTTTTACTAATTCCCGGCTAAAGTAAAAGCAGGACGACAACTCACCAATTTTTGTGGCTTTCCCTTGCCTGGCTTTCTTTTCTTCTTCTTCCTTTTTGAGAACTGGTACCAAATACAAATAGTTAGGGACAACTTTCCAAGAGTAAGAAAAAAATGATTAACAACAATCAATGAAAGCCCTTGAAATGGTCATCAGGCATTTTAGTCTGAGGAATCTAATCTAATAAAGATCAAAGTCAATCACATGAATGCTAGTTACTCACGAGCAACGTTCAGTCTAACACGTTCTCTCCTTGCCTCTAGCTCAGCCATTTCCTGAAAAGCAAACCAATAATTTAAGATTTCTCTTTCTCAGAATCCATCTGTAGGTACAGATCCTTACAATAGTGAAGCAAGAAATGAAGAATCTAGTACACTGCTCATGTATAATGAGCATAGAAAAATGCTTACAACTGATACTCACACGATAATTATTTTTTGAACAAAATATGACAATAACTGAATAACAGCTAGGACTATGCTTCTACAACTATATGTGTGAGATAGAGGGACCAATAATTAATTACGTGTCTTGAAACCCCAAATTGATAATGTTTGATCCACATATTAACAACATGAAAAAAAAATTAAAAAAATACATAATATAGAATGGAGATCGGAATGCAAACACGTGATTAATTCATTAAGAGAATACAACAAATTTGAGCTTTTACCCCCCAAATTAAACATATACACCAAAAAATAAGTCTGCACTACCTTGATGAAACCTAGAAGGGCTTGAATGAAGGATATACATCCAGAATAATCAAAACCAACCTCTTCCAAAATGCACAAATCGTCGTCAAATACCTTACTTATTATTACTCCCAAGGGAAGACTAGAACTATAAGGAAAAAAAATACTAAGCAGACATTTATAGTACCTCTGGTGTTGGAGCTCTTTTCCGCTGTCCATTTAGCCAAGATATCCAT
Organism: Galeopsis tetrahit; assembly: GCA_963675135.1. Lineage (NCBI taxonomy): Eukaryota > Viridiplantae > Streptophyta > Magnoliopsida > Lamiales > Lamiaceae > Galeopsis > Galeopsis tetrahit. The sequence continues at coordinate 32,675,451 of OY776119.1, read as the reverse complement.
TCCACTACAACAAAACTATTGAACCATAAATAATTACTGATTACAAAGATACAAACAGGCAGTGTGAGTGAGGAACACCAACACATTCGGCATCAGAAAAGTATGCAGAACGGAGTCTTTTTCGTGCATACACACACACACAATTAGAAGCCTAAAGCACCAATATAAACATGGTCCAATATTTTAAACATAACAATGTGCAAAATTTATATTATCTGCAATGGAAAATCACATAGCTGTATATACACCATACCCGGAACGGACGTGGGATCCTGCTCTCCTTTAAATACCACCCACCTTTTCTCCTTCACTGGTGAATGAAAAAAAAAAAGCGAAAATGTAATCACCATGACACAATCTTGCTTATGCACCAAAACAAAAGGACAAATAACATTGGCTAGAGGAAAGAAAGGGTAAAGCGGGGCACTCACTCATTCCGTCGATCTCTTCAGTTCTCGTGAAGTATCTATTGCCAGCTCTGTCTATTCCCACCGACGTTCTAAAGCTGAATAACCCTGAAAACCTTGCCCACAGCTTTGACATTACGCCTTTTCTTCACTTCAAAATTGAGACGATTTACGGATGAGAACCCAAAGATTATCGCGTGTTGAATTCAAACAAAAATTCCCGGTGAAATGCGTGTTTGATCAATCTGTGTCGATAAATCGATTGAGCTGAAATCAAGAACAATGGAACATTACTGACAAGTGATATTGCGCTGATACTACAAATTAGGGCAAGATAAATTAAAGAATGAAGAGAAGGTTATGAAGGCTCCTTTCCAGGTGTGTAGATTAGCACAGCCACGACTCCTATCAAATTTAAACTCTTGAACTTGATCGAACTTTTTTTTTTTTAACTCGGGTCCAGCTAAAAAAAAAATTGAAATAATTAAGCTCGAATCAAGGAAAAACGTAAAAAGTCTGAATTCGACTCAATAACTTACATAACATCAATGATTTTTTTTAATTATATATTAATGTTTCAAAATTGATTTAACTCAATGTATGCATTTGAAACATATTTAATAAAATAAAGTGGGACGTCGTTTTTAATGGCATCCCTACTTTTAGAACAGTGTTGATGCCATTTACATTGGCGTCCGAAGAGCAGATCTGATTTGTGTGTCAGCGTGGAGGAAAGGACGTCGTTTTCGTTGGCGTCATTACCGGGGGAAACAACCTTTGTGTCAGGGATGGAGAGGGCATCCATTGTCCAGGTCTACTCCTCCAACATTGCAGATATAACTTTACTTTGCAGGTTTCAGACATGTGTGTTTTTTTTACACTCCCCGTGATACTTTTGAATCAGCTTAACAAGTACTGTGGAAGCATGTCTGCGTGATATAATAATATCTTATTTGACTAAACATACACCTGTGATAGTGATAGTGGGTGAGTTTTGTTTATATAATTTCGAAAGAGTTCCTTTTTTTTTTTTTTTTTTTAAGAGTTTGGAGGTGTGGTTCTTCAAGAATTTGATGATATACAAATAAAGGAGTTCACAAATTCTTCTCTTTTTTTTTGGGGGGGGGGAGGGGTGTTGGTCCAGGAGAGATGACTTCTGTTTACTTGAAGGTCCTGCTCCTGTTATGCCAACGACTACTCCAATTCAGTACCTGAAGTGGTAGAGCCAGCTCCAATTTGGGCTTTAATATGGGCTTCTCTGAGATCAGCTTTGGGGACGTATTTGAACTTGCACACTACAAATTCATTAACAAATGAGATAATCTCTTTGGTCACATTGTTTTTAGGCCCAGCTGATCTTATCCGCTTGTTACAGAGCGATACTGCTTGTTGGGAATCGGATCTTACTTCAAGTTGTGTTATACTTGTCCGTCTAGCTAGTTGCATCCCAATAAGAATAGTCATTAATTCCGCTCCCAGAGGTCCTCTTTGAGGTCTTATTTTTCTTGCAAAAGTGGTGATAACTTGTCCTTCCCCTGGCCTAAGAATTCCTCCTGCTCCATATCTTCTATTCTCTTTCTTGTATGCACCGTCAACTTCAAGGATATTTATCGATGAGGATAATCCGTCTTCTTGGTGCTCCTCTGTCGTGTGTACGTATCGCCGTTTATTGTGATCCTTAGTCTGTGCTTGAAAGTTCTCCAGATATAGTAGCACTCTTTCCCCGACTCTAGTATCCATATCTTTTCTTTGGTTGTCTTGGGAGTGAAGAATTGAGCATTTTTCTCTCCAGATTCCCCATGCTATCATGACAACTCTTTCAAAGTCTTTTCTATCCAATTCATGACGGATATATTCAAGAAATTCCTCTGTATCACTCCCCTTGCCTTTCTTGATTATTTCCTTAAAACCAGTCCTGGTCCATACCTTTTTAATGTTGTGGCAGTGAAACAGGGCATGCGTTGTTGTCGGGTAACTACCCCACATAATCCACAAATTGAGTTGATTGGAATATGTCTTCTAACAAGGTTACCTTCTGTCTGGATAAAGTCGTGGTACATTCTCCAAGCAAATATTCTGGTTTTCGGAGGAATTTTTAAACTCCATATATATTTCCACCATTCTGAACTAATTCGGAGTTCACAAATTCAGTTTAGGGAGGCTTGTATATGATAATTCGAGAGAGTCTAATTATCAAAATTTGGAGGTATTTTATATATATTGTAAATTAAAATTTTATTTTATGTACTAATTATGTTTATTTATAACATTTTGTTTTTTATGTGTTGTTCTCAGATTATATAATTATGTTAGTACTATTATTTATATTTGTATTAAACAGTTTGCCAACTAAATTATATGATCAAATTAATTATACAGAAGATGAGTATAGTATATATTTAATTTTTGTCTTTCAAAACAATTACATCAATGCAGCAATGAAACCTATGGACTTTCATAATTTTATTGTATTATAAATAGATGAGCTACATGAATAAATTAATTATGTCAGTCTTATTTTTTTATTTTGATTTTTTTTATCTAGTTGATGAAGAAAGAAAATAGGAACCCTACATATAAATTTTAAAATGTGCATTTATGAAACATATAAACATATAAGTTGTTCATTTGTATTCTATGTAGTACTATTTTGAATACTATTGATTATATTACTCTCTCTTATTTGAGATTATCAATATATGAATCACTATTATTATGAAAGTATTGAAAATTAATTTTTAAACTGATAAATCTAATCATTTTGTGTTTAACTGCAGAAATAATTAATGGCAAATTCAAGTGATATTGCAATAAATATTGTTCGATGTGCTGAAGTATGTGTTGGATTACAAAGGGTTGATCGTAGGATTGATTATAATGATCTTCTACGTTTATTGTCTGAGATGACTAGGTTTGACTTGAATCTCTATTCGTTGAAAGTGTCTACAAACTACACATATAATAACACGTCTCAAATTTTTCCTATCACGTGCAATCGCGACCTTCATTTCTTTTTTGATCCGAATACTGGTTTCGGAACAATTGAGTTATTTGTTGAGGCCGAAATGATGCATCTGTTGCAATCACCTCAAGATCAAATGGAAAATACGTACCATCCATACATGTCTTACATTGCGGGTGAATCTAAAATGCCTTAGTTCACCAATACAATTTTTTCTAATGATGCTACTTATGTTTCATCTGCTAGTGATGCTACTTATGTTCCATCTGACAGTGATGATGATGTTTTGCGACCTTGTGACAGTTTAGAGGGCCATGATCCAACCGAGTCAGAGTCGGAACCGGAACAAGACAATGATGATGATGAGCAAATTCATTCATACGAAGATCCAGTTCATGCAATGATCGAACGTTGACCACAAGTTGCAACACAACATCCTAGTTTCACGAATGTACCTTTTTTCGACTCGTCATTCGATAATGTCTATATTGATTCATTTGGTGATCAATCATGCAATGATTGTAAATATGATGATGAGCAAGGAGTTTTGAAGAAAGGAATGATCTTCGCAGATAAAAAGCAGTTGCAGACAGCTGTGAAGAATTATTCAATAAAGCATGCTAGGCGTGAGTATGGAGTCAAAGAAAGTTCCCCAACCGTTTGGAAGATTGTATGCAAGAAGAACATGGGGGTAATTGAATCTGGTTCTTCACAACAACAGTGCAATTGGTTTTTGCGGGCAATTTGTTCAAAAAAGAACGCACAATGGAAAATCACTCAGTTGGGACCGCATCACACTTGTCTTATAAACCCCGTCAACACGAGACACACAAATTTGTGTAAGAATCAGATTGCAGAAATATTAGAGCCAATGGTGAGGGTAAAACCAGCATTCACACCGGATGTTGTTCAAGTGATGGTGAAAAAAAGATTTGATTATGACATTTCGTACCATATGGCATGGCACGCACTAACACGTGCATTGGAGAATGTGTACGACACTTGGGAGAGCTCGTGTCAGTATTTGCCAAAGTTTATGGCTGCTCTTCAAAAGTACAATCCGGGATCAGTTGTAGAATGGCATCATTTGGAAAGTGAACCAACTGGTGGCTTCTACACCTTGATGTATGTATTTTGGGCGTTTAAGCCATGTATCGATGCATTTTAGCACTGGCGAAAAGTTATTAGTGTGGACGGTACACATCTCTACACTAAATATAAGCAGAAGTTGTTGATTGTGGTAACCATCGATGCAAATCAGATGGTCCTTCCTATTGCATATGCCATTGTCGATGAAGAGAGCTTCAGATATTGGCGTTGGTTTCTACACATGTTGGCTACACACGTTGTTCGTAGCGCAGAAGGTGTGTGTCTCATTTCAGATAGACACAAAGGTATATTGAAAGCAGTTGAGCGTGTTCCTGCTTTTCAAGAACCGAGGGGTGTACATAGGTTCTGCTTGAGACATGTCGCTTCAAATTTTAATTCCAAATTCAAAAATGTCCAGTTGAAGGATTTGTGTTACAGTGCTGGGTCAGCGTTAACTGTCCGTAGATTTGAACGGATCGTGCAACAAATTAATGAGTTGGACAGTGATGCTTTTGAATATCTTTCTGCAATTGATCCGTGTAAATGGACATGTTTCTATGATCAAGGTCGTTGATTTGGTGTTATGACAACCAACATGTCAGAATGCATCAACAGTGTATTGAAGGGTGCACGATGTCTTCCCATCACAACAATCGTGCGGTTAACATTTGCAAGGTCCAAGAAGTATTTTGTTGAAGGGGAAAAGATGTCATTACATTTGCAACAAATAAATCAGAAGTGGCCTCCTAAGATTTTGAAGGAGTATGAAAAAGAGCATCGTTTAGCATTGAAACACAATGTGGACATACATCATTACTTAAGTCAAACTGCCAGCGTATCAACATTTCACGATGGATCTAGAATTCCTTATACATATAAAGTAATATTATCGGAACGCGCATGTTCGTGTGGCCGATGGAGTAACAATGGTATGTCGTGTTCACATGCATTGGCCGTTTGCAGAAAATTTGGAATTGATCCAACGGGTTACATGCATCCATATTATAGTACGCGCGCATATGTGTTAACATACACTTCAGGTATTTTTCAACCATTAGCGGATGATCAGGAATGGGATGAACCATTGTTCCTGTTGAAGCACAATCCTGAACGTAGGATCACACGCCGCGGTCGAAATGTCATCTCTAGAATCCCTAATGAGATGGATTGAGCGCAAACTCGTTAAAGGCAACAATATCAAGCACAAGGTGCAGCCGGAACTTCAAACCAGGGGTCTTCTTCGTATCATAGATGAATTTACGTGTTCTTCAAATGTTTGATTGGTACTCACAGATAATCGCTCCATCCATTGAACCTGCAAAGGTCATATTAGTACATAAATTAAATATTAGTTAACACAATATATAAATTAACGATAAAAAATATACCATAGCATCACGTGCAGTTGTATCAGTTGGTTGGTACCCTGTAGTTGCTGGATAATGTGATGGTGATATCAAAAGACGGGTGATTCGACGATACCATTGCATATACCCTCGGACCAAACTAGAAGTGCCTTGGATTAACATGGTATTTTCCAATGGTGCTCTGAGCTCCCAATATTGGATCCAATTCCTATGGAATTGTGTCCAATCACACCCGTCTCGCCCTTGCCGATTAATATGATGCAAGTAATCATGAGCATGGTCTAATAATTGAGGTGTTTCTTGTCTTCGTCCAAACTGTCTCAAGACCCTATCTGGATGGTGAAACTCCACTATGCTAATATTGATTAGTGGACATTTCGTCATCCAATTAGCCGTTAGACACCTGTGATCAAGACTTTCAATTTCAGGAAGGCTCATGTTGTACGACTCTCATTCAAACTATAGAAACATCAAAATGTCATAAGATCGATTTTGAACTTATACACTATGGAAATTACAGTGATAAATAATATGACAATGCCTTACTTCTCCATCATTCATGCGATCAAATATGTCTCTGGATATACGTACAGAGTGTCTCGTACTGTGAGTATGACTATGATGTTGTATCCACCTAAACAAGACAAAAATTGTGTATAAATATACTAAAAACAATGACATATGATATATTAATATTTTTTATTACCTAGCACCATAAGGAGGAAGGCCTAAGATGCGATCATCAGCACCTAACAATGGTCCTTGTATAAGACAATTACGAACATTCGTAGGTTGTATTGTGCATATTCTTGACCATGCCCAAATCTACAATAACAACAAGAATTCATCAATAACATAATAATTTTAAGTATAATTTAAATATCGTCACAAATTACATGTAAAATGGACAACGGTTCGCATATAACTTTTTTGATGCCCTTTGACGCCAGACAAAGCTCACGATATATGTAGGCTAACACTGCACTAGCCCAACTATATGATCCAGTTGTCTCAGGATCCTCAAGTAGTTGTAGATATAGCAATGACACAAGATTGCGAGAAGAATCTGGCATCATAAAACCACCCAACATAAGAAGTGCACACCCTCGTGCATACTGATTCACAACTATTTGATCGGTATCATTTGTAATGTCAATATTTTTAAGATGATCACTCAATACAGATAGGTAGATGCGTGATTTACTCTTCAAATGGTCTTCATCGGGTAGGAATCCTAACAACACTTCCAATACCACATCCATATGTCAATTGTATAATTAGGATCAGGGCAAATAACGGGTAGACCATCCTTCGCCACATCCTTCAATGTTACAGTTGCCTCTCCGACGGGAAAATGAAATGTGTGTGTCTCCGGACGCCATCTCTCAACAAGTGTTGTAATAAGATGATTATCAATTTGCATATATCCACATCGAGCAACGCGATAAAAACCCATAACATCTAGAGCATCTAAAACACGAGGGTGCAAACGAAATACATTTTCATCGGTCCTAAAGCTCCAAAAAATATGTGATGAACCATGAGTTGCCCTGAAGGTGTCATCCTCATTTATCGATTTATTAAAAAGATGTTGTGAACGATGGTTCTCCTGCTCCGACAACATAGATGGGTCTTGTGGACCATACAACTCTAAATGAGAAGTCATCCTATAAAAAGTTTAGTTTACACAAAAATTAGATGATATCATTAAAAAAAGTATATAAAAAAACCTAATAACTAACTATCATAAAAAAAAAAAAAAAAAAATTAATTGATATCAACTCTACTTAGTCAGAGTTTAAAATCATTAGTAAAACCAAACCATAAATTAGTCTAGAATCTAAATTATTAGCATAATTTAAAAATAAAGTTAATATAACGACCTGATTTTCTCTCTATAAGCCTTTACTGGCTTCTCTCCGACGCCTTTGTGCGTAGAGCCTACGCCGGCATGCGTTACCCCTCACCGCCGCGAGTCGGTCGTCACCACCACGCCACGGTGTATCTGCCCGTCCTTCCGACCAGTTTGGTTCGGCCAAAAGCTTGAAACTATTGTCCACGTCACTGTTCGGCGTTTGCCCACCGAAGTCAGACCACCTCGGACGAAACCGCGCCGTCAAGCATCTACCCACCTTCAGCCGCACCACTGAGTGTCTGCTTCTCTGTCGCCGAGCCGCTTCTACCCAGTGTATTTACTTTTCCTTTACAACAATCGAAGCCCACTAAGAGTGGTGTAAAAGCTCCAAGTTTATTCACTCCAATCAATTGGAAGAAGAAAGTTCTTATGATGACTCTCAATGATAAAACCATCTCCAAAAATCTAAAATTTCCATTTCAAAGTTGAGAGATCTTCTAGGCTTCTCGAGAGGCTTCTAGTTCCTCCAAGCTTCAAGCTGCTATTTGTCTTGGAGGTTTACCGCATCCCCAAATCGCGTGCCGATTGCCCCTTATTGCAGAATCACGCCGCAGGTTTTTTCATATTCCAAAATTATTATTTTTTGCAACTAAGTTGGGGGTCAGTGGTTAAGTTCGATATAACATTGAATACTTTTATGTTGAGTTTATCTTGGATTGCTCCTGCCATTTTAATTTATTCTTTTTTCACAATTCCTCTCTGGTCTTTGAGGTCTGCAACTTGAGAGTGCGCAAAAGGTGTTTGATTTACTGCCACTATGGTCTGTTTTGATTGTTAAGATTTGCATTGCTGTGATTTAGATTTTAGGGAATATGTTTCTGGTTTTATTTCTCTCAATTGATGGATATGGATTTGCTCAGTAAATTGATGGGGTCTCTACTTTTTTGGGAGTATTAGTGGCTGTATTTCGGAGTATTGATTTAGGGGAATGAGTGTATTGTGTTGGAATGCACGAGGGCTTCGAAATTCTCGTGCGTTCAGTCGATTAAATAGGTTAGTCGTCTTGTACCGTCCCTCTCTTCTGTTTATTTCGGAGTCTAAGTGTTTGTCTACATTTGTTGATGGTCTCAGAATTAAGCTTGGATTTAGATGTTCTTTTTGTGTGGATGCAAATGGTTTGGCAAGAGGTTTAGCCTTATTTTGGAATGATTGGAATCTGCATGTTTTGTCGTATTCTACTGGGCATATTGATTGTATTATTAATTCTGAGGGGAGAAGGTGGAGATTCACGGGGTTCTATGGGCACTCAGTCACCTCGCAAAGAGATCACTCTTGGGATCTTCTTAAACGATTGGGTATGTATAATCATTTGTTACCTTCGGCATGGCTTTTTGGGGGGTGATTTTAATGAGATTTTGTTTCAATCAGAAAAAAAAAAAAGGGGAGGGATGAGACCTTTTGGCCAAATGCAGCGATTTCATGAGGCCCTTGCACATAATCATCTTAAAACTTTGAAAACAAATGGGCCTAAATACACTTGGTTTAATAAAAGAAATGTGCAAAGTTTAATTCGAGAGAAACTTGATCGTTTTGTTGCAAATGATCAGTGGTTTTTGTTGTATCCTGGCTATATAGCAAAAAATCTCAATTTCTTTGGATCCGATCATCGGCCCATTTTAATTCAGTGGAATAGTAGGCATAGAGTGGGTGGACCCAAGCAAACCAGGGGTTTCATATTCGAAAATTACTGGACTAAAGAAGTTGATTTCCAAAAAACTGTTGTCCAAGCATGGAGCTCATGCAAAGATAGGGGTGATTTGAGTGATCAATTAGCAAAGTGTGGTGATATCATCCAGGGGTGGGCAAAGAACAAAGGCAATTCGCTTCAAACTCGTATTAAAGCCATTCAGGAAAGGATTGATCAAGAATTTAATGATGAAGGGAAGGATCCAAATTTTTAGGAAATTGGTAAACTTGAATATGAACTTGAAAAGCTTCTTTCACAAGAGGAATGTTACTGGAAACAAAGAGCTAAGGTGGAATGGCTCAAGGAAGGTGATCGAAACACGAAGTTTTTTCATATGAGAGCAAGTGCGAGAAGGAGAGTCAATATTGTCATGGGAATTAATAATGTTGATGGCTTATGGATCACCAATGAGAGTGAGGTAAGGAAAGTTTTTGAGGACTATTATCAAAGCCTGTTCCAATCAAGTGGCTCAAATTGGCAGGCTATCCAAAATGCTACAGAATGTGTCCCTCTTAAGGTTACACATGAAATGAACAAAGTCCTGAATACTCGATTCACAAAAGAGGAAGTCCAGAGGGCTGTGAAAGAACTAAGCCCGTGGAAAGCCCCTAGCCCAGATGGTTTTCCGGCATCATTTTATCAGTCAAACTGGAATGTTGTAGGTGAAGAAGTGGCTAGTCAAATCCTTAAAGTGTTGAACGATGGAAAGGATTTGGAGAAATGGAATAGGACCATCATCACTCTCATTCCAAAGGTGAAAAATCCTACAATGGTATCACAGTATCGGCCAATTATCTTGTGTAATGTGAGCTATAGGATTCTTGCACGTACCATCACAAATTGACTCAAGTCTATTATGCCAGATATCATTGATCAGTATCAAAGTGCGTTTGTCCCAGGAAGGCTTATTTCAGACAACATTTTGATAGCGTATGAGTGCATGCACTGGATTCGAGCGTCAAAGAGTAAAGAAGGATATGTAGCTCTTAAGTTGGATATGAGCAAGGCCTATGACAGAGTTGAATGGACATTTTTACAGGTAGTACTGAAGAGGATGGGTTTCTCTGAAAGGTGGATTGAATTAATGCTTAGATGTATCACCTCAGTTTCATATTGTGTGAAGGTTAATGGGGTCGTGTCTAATGTGTTCAGGCCAGCTAGAGGTCTTCGGCAAAGGGATCCGTTGTCCCCCTATCTGTTTGCAATATGTGCGCAAAGTTTATCATCACTCTTGACAAAGGCAGTGGAATTGAAGAATATCTCAGGCATTAAAATTGCGAGAACAGCCCCAGTCATTTCGCATCTGTTTTTTGCTGATGACAACCTACTCTTCTTCAAAGCAACAACCAAAGAAAGCAAAAATATTAAGGATTGCTTGCACACTTATGAAAAGGCTTCGGGTCAACTTATTAATTTTGATAAATCGGCGATCACTTTCAACCCTTTGGTGAAAAAAGAGAATGCAGAAAGGGTGAGAAATAGGCTAAACATTCGAACCACACAAAGACATGATATTTATTTGGGTCTCCCTACTATTTCAGCAAAAGGCAAAAGGCATCAGTTTGGGTATCTCGTTGATAGAGTCATAAAGAAGGTTGATGCCTAGAGCCATAGGCATTTCTCAAAGGGGGGTAAGGAAGTGCTCATTAAGGCTGTATTACAAGCCATCCCCTCCTATGCGATGATGTGTTTTCGGCTTCCTGTCTCTATCTGCTCGAATATAGAGAAAGTTATTGCCAATTTATGGTGGGGAACAAATAATGGCCATCATAGACTCCATTGGTCGAAGTGGAGTGAACTGTGTAAGGTAAATGAGCAAGGTGGTTTGGGCTTTCGACGACTTATCCATTTTAACAAAGCCATGTTGGCCAAACAGGTTTGGAGATTAATACAAAATCCTCATACACCGATCAGCAATATCCTTAAAGTTAGGTATTTTCGCAATTCTAATGTGTTGAATGCTGAAATTGGGTCTAACCCTTCTTTTATTTGGTGTTCCTTGATATGGGGAAGAGAGTTGATTGAAAAGGCCACAAGATGGAAGGTAGTGGATGGTAGAAAAATTGAAGTATTTAAGCATAGATGGGTTTCCTCTTTACAGGATGGTCGTATCCTTTCACGTATTGCAAGTGGCTCGAGAGTTGCAAGATTCATCGATGACAACCATTCTTGGGACGAGAATCTTATTAGGCAAGCTTTTCTCCCCTTTGAAGCAGATGCTATTATTAGAACACCAATACATAAAGATCAAGGCGAGGATATGCTCGTATGGAATGGTGATGAGAGCGGAAAATTCTCGGTTGCCTCAGCTTATCAATTCTGGCGTAAGCACGAAGACGAAGCAATATGTAGACAAAGATCGAGTTCTTCAAAAGATCTATCCAAGAGCATGTATAAAATGATTTGGAGTTTGAAAATCCCGCCAAAAATCAAGGTGTTCGGGTGGAAATTAATTAAAAAATTAGTTGCAACCGAGAGAAACCTCTATGATCATCATGTTCCGGTTAGCCCTTTTTGTCAATGTTGTGGTGGGCAAGTGGCAAGCACGAATCATGCGCTTTTCCTTTGTGTTTTTGCAAGGGAAGTCTGGAAAAAGTGGGGCTATTGGAAGATCCTTAAAAAAATTATCTCTGACAATTGTTTTAATCTTTTTGTTGGTTGTAGGAGTGCATGGCCAGGGGAAATGGATAAAATTTTGACGATAGCTTGGGCAATTTGGAAGGAACGATGTAAGTTCTTACACTCGGAAGACCAAATAATGCATAAGTTCTTGGGAAATACCCCCTATTCGGTTGAATGGGCCTTGCGATTTCTTGATGATTTCCAAAAAAGCTCGGCTGAAGGGGGAAAAGGATTAACGGGAAAAATTGATACATGATTGCAAAATAATGTCGAGAATTCAGGTAATATGGGCGCAGCCTTCAACTTGGATTCACATTTCTTTGCTACGGGTTTTGCAATCATGAATAAGTTTAATAGGGTCTATAGAGTGGGCTTTTCAAAAATTCAGAACCCGTCAAGCATTTTAGAAGCAGAACTGCTGACAATTGAGAATGGTTTGATGTTCTGTAAGGAAAATGATGTGGCAATATCAGGGTTACGGTCTGATTCTGCTCAAGCAATAGAGGCCATTACCAATATGTTACAAGTTGACAAACCGGAGAGCACGCATGTTATTAATATCCAGCGCTTATAACAAATTAGCTCATGAAACAGCAAAAATGGCGCTTACCTCTTCAACACCTCCAGATTGGTCTGAAGAAGGCATTCCTCAGCATATCAAGAAGTTAGGGGTATATGTTTTATGATTCTTTTCTTTTGTACCCTGATTTGGTGCTCTTGATTTCTCAAAAAAAAAAAAATAAATAAATAAATAAATAAAGTTATTATGAATTCTAAGATTAGTCTAGATCTAAAACCAACATTAGCAAAATTAAAGCGTAAACTAGTCTAGAAGAGTCTAAAACTATTAGAAAATCATTAGCATAAATTTAAATTAATATTCACTCTACGATTAATATAGAGTCTATATATGACCACATTAGAAAATTAAATCAAAACATAAATTAGTTTATGGTCTAAATTATTAGCATAAATTAGAAATAAATTGATATCAACTCTACGATATTCATATAGAGTCAAAAATCGCATTAACAAAATTAAAGCATAAATTAATCCACAGTCTAAATCAATAGCATAATTAAAATTAATATCAATTCTAGGATTAATTTAGAGTCTAATACACATTAGCAAAATTAAAATATAAATTAAATAAAGCAAGAGAAAAAATTACAACTTCAAAGCTTAAAATAAAATAAGACAATATTAGATAATAAGTTAAATTAGTACTCCTATATAAATTAAATATTAAAATATCTGAAAATACAAGAAATGTTGTGTAGTTGAACAATGGAAACAAAAAGCTGCTAAGGATGAGGGAGTTTCTCTAACTTGAGAACAATGAAAAAAAAGAAAGAAGTTTTTTTGGCTACTGGAATTTGAAATGTGAAGAAAAAAAGTGAGGGTGCTGACATATAAGTGAAGAGGAAGGATGTGAGTTTGCGTGCCAGCTTGAATAATGGATACCAATGAGAGAGGGCAGTCAAACTTGCAAAGTAAAGCTATATCTACAGTAAACCTGGACAATGAACGCCCTCTCCAAAGGCGTCTCACCGTGACAGAAGACATGTCCCACTGATCCCTGAGACAAAGGTTGTTTCCCCGTAATGACGTCAACGAAAACGACATCCTTTCTTCCACGCTCTCACACAAATCAAATCTGCTCTTAGGACCCCAATAATCTGCTCTTAGGACGCTAATGTAAATGGCGTCAACACTGTTCCAAAAGTAGGGACGCCATTAAGAACGGAGTCCCACTTTATTTTATTAAATATGTTTCAAACGCATACATTGAGTTAAATCAATTTTGAAACATTAATATATAATTAAAAAAGTCTAACATCAATTAAATATTTTTTTATTTGTAAATTAAAACACATTTATATATAATTAACATATTAGTGTTAAAATAAAAATATGTAAATTTAATTAGGTTCGATTAGACTCGCAAGCAGCTTCAGAACTGTCTCGATTAAATTCAATTCAATTTTAATTTTAATTTCTTCCGTTTATTTTGAGATTAAGTAGGATGAGAGAAATTTTAAGATGAGAAAATTTCAATGAATAGTGATTGTGTGGGTTTGTTTTGGGATTTTGAATAGGGTATGATTAACTTTATATCAAATCGTGTAAGTTTGTGTGATGTTGTATAATATAATGGTGTAAAAGTGGATGTTGTTGTATTATTATAATAGTATAATATATATGTATTTTTAGAAGTGAAATTTAAATGTTAAATTTTAAACTAAAACAAGACGGTGAACATCATTTCCCGTGTCCGAACGTGTGAGTCTCAAAACAATCGTGTCTAGTACGAGAAGCTCGCAGAGGGGCTGGGTCCGTTTACAACCCTCTAGGAAAATAGAGGTGGGCCGCCCAGTATATCGGCCCAATAGAACACTGTCGTCCCTCCCTACCCTACCGTTGAGAAAACAAAATTGAAATGAAATCACACTCCGTCAAATTGCAATCAGTCGCCGGAGAAAAACCCAGAACGATCAAAGCCCGTTATGAAATCACTTCCATGTTTATATAACCTCAGAGGCAATTCATAGTATTCAAATTTCAATGTCTTGCTTAAGTTTCTTAGCTTCAATATCTTTCCAATCTCAGCTCAACCCATTTCCTATTCTCGAAACTTCACCCTCTACAAGATCTCATTTCCGACCAATTCAAAGCGGCCTCCGCGACCTCCGTGAAAGAATCGAAACGGTGAAAGGCACGCAGAAAGTCACCGAGGCTATGAAGCTAGTAGCGGCCGCGAAGGTGCGGAAAGCCCAACAAGCAGTCGTTAACGGCAGGCCGTTTTCCGAATCCCTAGCCGAAGTACTGTTCGACATCAACGAACAGTGTAAACTGGACGATGTAGAAACTCCATTAACGGCCGTTAGGCCCGTCAAGAGAGTTGCCCTTGTCGTCATCGCAGCTGACAGAGGCCTTTGCGGGGGTTTCAACAGCTCAATTTTGAAAAAAGCCGAATCCCGAATTTCCGAATTGAAAAATCTCGGGGTGGATTGCACGATAATTAGTGTTGGGAAAAAGGGGAATTCGCATTTTCGGAGACGGATTGAAGATGTGAATGTGGATAGTTTTGTTGAGGGAGAGAGTTTTCCTACATCAAAAGAAGCTCAAGTGATTGCTGATGATGTTTTTTCCCTGTTCTTGAGCCAACAGGTTGATAAAGTGGAGCTTATATATACGAAATTCGTGTCGTTGATAAAATCGGACCCGGTGATTCGAACTCTGCTTCCTTTGCCTGCAGCTCGGGACGTGAATGGGGCGTTTCGATTGTCTACGAAAGAGGGGAAGTTGATCGTCGAAAGGGATGATATGGGTGTGACTAGAAACAAGGGATTATCGCCTAATTATGAGTTTGAGCAAGATCCTGCACAGATTCTTGATGCATTGATGCCCCTGTATTTGAATAGCCAGATTTTGAGGGCTTTGCAGGAGTCGTATGCGAGTGAACTGGCGTCGAGGATGAACTCGATGAGCAATGCAACGGACAATGCGGTGGAGTTGAAGAAGACTCTTTCGACTGCTTATAATCGGCAAAGGCAAGCAAAGATCACAGGGGAAATATTGGAGATTGTTGCAGGAGCAGAGGCCCTTATGTAGTCATGAACTCCAATTGGAATTTGATTGTATGGTGTTTGTGCTAACATTACTATGTTGACATAGTTTATGTAACTTTGAGTTTGTCTATTGTTTCGGTATACAGTCAAATCAAATAGATTTTACGTGGATGTATGTTTATAGAAAATCAGAACGTTTTCCACTAGAATCAAACAAGATTACAAACTCTCCTATTTCAAGAATTAGAACAAACCACTAACTCTCCAAGATAGTTCTCTTGTTCTTTGTTTTTCTCTCAATTACATAGTCACTCAATCGCGCTCTTTAGTTGACTAAGTCTTCGATAAATTAATAAATGATACTCCCTCCGTCCCGGAGGAACTTGCACACTAGAAATGGCACACATTTTAATAAATGTGTAAGAAAAAGTGTAATGAGTGATGTTTTGAGGGGTAATTTTATAAACTTTTATGAATAAAGTAAAGTAAAAGGTAGATTGAGTGTGAAAAAGTAAGGGGAATTCACATAAAAGGGCTTTTCACCTAGTGTTTTTTTAAATAAGGAACAGATTCAAAATAGTTTCAAATTAAGGTCACAATGTAACATAAATGTACAATAATGCCCTTGCTATCTAATTTCGTAAATAATATGGAGAAAGTCAATAAATATTTGAAATTTAAAACCCTGTCTATCAGCTCCTCGTTAATTGCGGAGATAATTATCACCTTCCCAAAATTAAAAACTCCCAACAACATCCGTCAATCACATTAAGTTGTGTGCAGAAAGTTGGGGTTTTTCATTGTGAAGAAAGGAAAGCTTGAAGGAGTGAAGAAGACGAAGTTCGAAGGCAGAAGTGAGAAGGTTATTGTGTAGATTCAGTGTAGGAGGAAGATTTATCAACAAGCTAGAAGCGTAAATCGATCATACTACCGGTTTGTGAGTCATAAGGTTTTGATTATATTTTGTGTCTATTCTGCATCGTTACTTGTTAACTCAAAGAAAAAATTTGATATTGAATAACACACTCTGTTTTTACAGAAAAAGAATGGAGAATTTTGTAAATTGATAGATTAGGCTTGAAATATAATCATACATTCGCGTTTTTTTTTTAACAAACCCTATAATCGTAACATGCATTTAGGAAACATGAATGTTGGGATTTTTTTTGTGTTAACTGGTGTAGAATATGTTTCAGAACTTTATTTCTAATCGACATCTTCGATTTATGTGCATAACAACTCTTTTATTTTACAAAAGTGTGATAATTTATAAAATAAAGAATTTATATGGTGGAAAAGCAAATATGTTAATGTTTTGTCTTGAGGTATATGTTTATTCGATTTATGCTCTGTTTTGCAAGATTCTGAAATAAGAAAATGATATTTTTTAGCTTATGATATCCCATCGTTTCGTTTATGCAGAAATGGGCAGAGATAAACAAAAAGGGATACAAATACGGGATGTGGATGAAAGACGAAAAAGAAAGAGGGAAGAAAAGAAGTACCCAAAGGTTGAGATGATGAAAACGAGAGGTAAAACATTTGAATTTATATACTGTATGCCTATTATGTGTAGCAAGATATGGAGGTTTTTAGTAAGATATGTTTTCAGTGGCATGTTTTTTTTGTATAATATGCAGCTTCAAGTAGCAAAAAGACATATAACAAGGATAAACACGGGAAGCGTAAAGGTTACAAAATCTAATTTTAAAGTTAAATATTATCTGTAATTATATTCACTTATTAATTATTATGCATGTTTGATAATATAGGGGAGCATATTGTAAGGTGTGTTATTACCACTTCAGATTCGGGTAAGTCGTCACTACTATATATTATGGGGTAAAAGTTATGTAAAGAAATTCGTATATCACCCAGAAAGGGAAACATAAAGTATGTATTGGATTTTTGTATAGATTTTGAGAGCGATGAAGAAAGCAAGAAAAGGAAGGTTCAGATTAGTGCTTCAGATTCTGAGGGTAAGTTATTTGATATGTTCTCCATATAAATGTACAGCTGTTACATATTATTTAATTTAAATATATGCAGATTTGAAAAGCGAAGATACTGAGGAAAGTGAAGATGAGGTGAAAATGAAGCATAAGTCTTCAAAGAAGTATCGATATGTTAAAATTAAGAACAAATTTGGTTAGTAAATTGTTTTGTAAAATTGTATATTGCAGACATTTATGTGAACATATTATGAATGATGAATGTAGTCTGACTATGCGAGTTAACATCTTTTTTCTTTGTTGTCGTGAAGATAAGGTCAATGTTGTTTCAAAGAACAACTATTACAGATCGAACTTGAGAACATCGTTCTATGAGCTGGAACAGTTTGAGTTGAGAGAAGAGCACTACAAAGAGCTAAAGCATACCCCTTTTTGGTTGTTGTTGGAGGCTATTCTAATAAATGGAAATAAGGAGATGATTAAGAATACATCAAAGTTTGAGGAGGACATAATAGAGATTGTACGAAATTTTGATGAAGATTCTGAGCGTTTCTTAGTTTCATCTAAAGAGTTGGGTGTTAACAAACATGATGCAGAAGTTATTTTTGGTATTGTTTCTGGAGAGGAGAAAGTGGCAATGAGAGGAACTAACTATTCTCATCCAGCATGGGTACAAAGGTGTTTCGGACAGGAATTAGAAGGTCAAGACCAATACTTTATCCTGTACAAAAATATTATAAAAAGAAAGATAAATGAATTCAGCCACCGAACAGATAAGCAGTCAATTCAGGATGTTGCACGTTTGTTATGCATGTACGTAATGGCTGGTATACTCACTCCACTTAGAAGTGGGGTTGTATCTTGGTTTCTTACGTCTTACCTTGAAGATTTCTATGAAATGTGCAAATATGATTGGAGCAGTTACATTGTTGAAGTCCTAATGACTCAGATCAAAAAGAGTAAAGCTTTGAAGTCGGGTGGATGCGCTATGCTTTTGCCGGTATATAATAATTATTTACTATTCTGATCTTATTATAATAGATGCAATATTTCATTATTAATATATTAAAGTGTTTATGCAGTATTGGTTGTGTGAGCACACCACATGGGTTGATCCAATTGATGAGAAGGCATTCCCAAGATTCCTGAAATGGGATTTGCATGATTTAAACTATGCAATTTCTCGTGGGAAATTGCATAGGCATTCGTGGGTGCGTAATGTATTTTTACCTAGCATTTTGTATCGAAAAAATTAATAAGTTGCATAAATATTGAGAATATGACCATTTATTAATTATATTAATAATTATCTTCAGGTGTCGACTGAAATTTTGAAGGCTGCACATTGGGAGAAGCAGAAATTCTCTGAGCTGGCTAAATTTAGAGATGTAGAAAGATCATTGAGAGCTGTTGCAGCAGTGGGTAATATTGATGCGGGGACGAAGGTCATGGAGAAGTCTACAGCAGATGGTTTATCAGTTGGAAGGTCAAAGTCTGTTGATAATCGTAACTTTGTTTTAGGTGAGTCCTCGTCAAAACACGTTGGTTCGATATCAAAGGTGAATGATGTTATTTTTGAAGATGGCCCTTCATTTGATCTTGGTAACGATTTCACTCATATTTCTAATGGTGCATCTTATGAAGATATTGTCAAAAAAGTTTGCACTGATCTGAAGAATACTGAACTGAATAGAGATGAAACAACATTCGAAACCCCTAAGATTGACAGGGTGAATAAGGAGGTTGAGGATGTTAATGATGTTAATCCAATTCCTGGTTTTGGTGATGACATAATCCATGGAGAGACAGTTGAAGAATTACGTCGACAAATAGTTGTTTTGAGGCTGGATAACGAGTTGAAATCCAAGAAAGTTGAAGAGTTAGTGGTTGAGCTTGACAATCTGAAGAAGGATATGGAGAAGAAACTGTCTTTTTATGAGGTTGAAAGGAAAGCAAGTAATGATATAATACAGAGGCTGGAGCTTGAAAAGAAGCTTTTGACTAGAGAGGCAGCTATGATGAGAACACCGTGCAAGATCAACACTGTTTATGAAGATCAAGAGGTGCTTGATCAAATCGATGAAATTGAGAATGCAGAATTGCAAAAGTCTTCTGGTGAGAAGGTTTTTGCAGAAGTTAATACGGGAAGTGCCGAAGTTGGACAAACATCCGAGAAAACTCCATCTCCTAAAGTTCTTATTGATAAAAAGAAGAAAAAATTGGTCCAACCTAGCTCATTGATACTACGTGTGCGAGGTAGAACTCTTGCAGGTGATAGGAAGTCTGTGCAAATGAGCCCCCAAATTCTGACCCAAGATCTGTTACATGTGCACGAGATAACTGATGTCGACGATATTGAAGATGAGAATGCTGATACAGTTCCCAAATTCAATAATAATGTGAAGTATCCATTTGACAACCGATTGCTGACTGTAAAGAATTGTCCTAATGAGTTGAAGGATCACATTTTCAGTGAGTTGAAGAAACATGGTGAAAGGTAATTTAACTTCTTTGCTGTCCAAATTCAATTGCTGTTATGTGTTTGGAATTATCTTACTTTTTTATATTTTTTCATGGTTGTACAATGCAGTAAAGTGATTTATATGGGGAATGGACCATTGACCAGCATTACTCTACATATGGTCATCAGTCTAATCAACAACAAAACTGTTGACAACGAGGTGAAATTTTTGTCGAGTTTTTGTTTTCTTTTGACATATATTGGGGAAAAATATATTGCATTCAATGTTGAAAGTTCTTTTTTTGTTTTATATAAATAGGTGATAGATGCGTGGTCTGAAGTTGTACGTAATATGTTGTATCAGCGTTGTCCATCTACAGCTCGTGTAACTGTATTTACGTCTTCTTGCTGGGTATGTAGAATTTTATGTGACTTACATTATTTAAAAAAATTATGGAAATTTAGTAATGTAATTCTTCCATTGTAGACATTGATCACCAAGCGCGATATATCGAGGCATAAATGTTTTTCGAATCTTATTGAAAAATATTTGGATGATGCTGTTGATAAAGACATTTTGCTTTTCCCCGTGATCGTGAGCCAAGGTGATTCAATGTCCAGAACAAACGTTACAGGTCATTGGACACTCATGAAGTTGGACCTCCGAAGCAATGAATGTACCTTCTATAATTCGCTTCGTCCGAGATCGAAGGGTGCGAAAGATCACTACTTAGTACACGCCAAACTACTGTATGTTATTAAAGAAGCTTACTAAGAATAAAATTTTACATTTTTACAATTTAGTACTGCACTATGTATACAGAATGCATTATGTAGATCTAAATATTGAAATATGCATGATAGATTGTTTATTAATGATATATTAATACATTGTTTATGAAATATGCATTATAGATTGTATATGTATCATTATAGATCAAGTATAGTGGGTTTTCTGAAATATTTGTGAATGATTTTAGGTTAAGTACGCCGAGGCAAAGTTAACAACGATTTTCAATAAGTGTCGCCCGAAGCATCCATTTTTAAAAGGAAAGGGCAAGGATCCCATTCCGTCTGAAATCATGCAACAGGGGCAGGGGACACTCGACTGTGGTATTGTGGTCTGCAAGTTAATAGAGTACTTTTTACGAGGGCAGGAGCCTCCCAATTCAGCTTTTTGCAGCGATGAAGCAATGGATATGCGAGTCAAGATTGCTGGGGCTTTTGTCGATCCATTTCGATATCTCCAAATCTGAATATGTAGAAGTGGTTTTCTACATTTCAAGAACAATTTATTTTGGTGTTTTGCAACTTTTTTGGATGTTTCATCTTAAAACTAGTGACCTCGTGTTTTTTAAATTGTTGTTTTAGTGTGTTTTGCAAGTTTCATATCTTATGAATCGATGACTTTTTAGTATATTAGTTGATTTTTTTGAACAATTATTGTTCAAACTCTATTAATTGGTATGATTTATGAACAAGAAACTATGTTTAATTATTAATTGTAGATGAATATAGTATAATATTCTATTTATAAAAGAAGGAAATATGTGTCATTATAGAACAAGTATACAGAAGGAAATATGTTTAATTATTGATTGCAGAAGAAAATAGAATAATATTCTATTTATGAAAGAAATAAATCTTAAAATATTTGTGTTTAAAATTGAAATTTGACTTTGAATGCGGCGCTTAGTTAAATATGGAGAATTTTTATTTAATTCCAAATATAAGTAATACATCATTGCTTATTTCAATAATTATGGAATGTTCAAACTTCCCTATTAAATACAAACTAGGGTTTGTACTGGTTATATATGATTTATCATTCTACATATCATTCTAGTGTAGATTCAAAAAAAAAAAAAAAACAGAATTAAAAAAAAAAATCATAATCGATTACACGCATATGGCGAATCATGGTGAGTATGTAGGTAGGTCTACTCTTGAAAACGTTAGATGTTATTGCAATCGGAATGCAATAATTCTTACTACGTGGAAGAACGAGAACGTTGGACGAAGGTTTTATGGGTGTGAAGCTTATCCGGTAAGATTTTAACTAATTATTTAACGAAGATTATGTAATTTATTTTATCAATCTATATTTTTTATATTAACAAACTCTGCACCTTCGAGGACTATACAAAATTTCATAATAATTTTTGATTTTATCCTTTTTATCTTTTCTTGTTAGAGTTCGGGCTATTGTCGTTTTTTCCGTTGGATTGATCCTCCTCTATGTGACCGAGCAAAAAGTATCATTCCAGGATTACTGAATAAATTGAATGAGGAGAAATCAAATACACATCGTCTAGAGAAAACGGTTATGCGTTTGGATATAAAGGTTATGAAGATGGAAGATGAGATCGTTGGATTAAAAGCTGAGAATGCATTTTTGAATGGAGATATTACAAACTACAATTACAAGAAGAAAGTGAAGAAGATTAATTCAATGAAAATATGCAACAATATGTTTATGTGGTTTAAAATTTCTTTAATAATGTTTGTTTGCTGGAAATTATTCAAATATATGTTTTAGAAATTTGAAGATGATTAGTTGAATTCATAATCGAATAAATGGGATATCGATTGTAATTTGATTATTCGAAACAAGTTGTTACTTAAAGTTATTTTAATGAATAATTATGGAAATAAAAAAATCCAACTTCTTTGAATGATTTTATATATATTTGCATATTGTGTACATAATTAATCTTAGCTAATCAAAATACAAAAAAAAAAACTATCAAAAAACGAATAGATATTGTATGACACATATTGAATCAAAAAAAATTGAAGATTTATTTTTTCAAGTAATTTATGATTTATTGTTTATAAGTTATATATCATAATAATGGGTCATAAATGCAGTTTTTTTATCCTTGTATAAACAAATTATATTATATTATTTTTATTTAGATCATCATATAAGAAAGATAAAATAATTATATTATATAGCTTCTAGAGAATGGATAATTGAATATAATTTCAATAGATACATTGAAAAGACTAAATTTAAATTATGCAATTCTACCCCATGATTTTGAGCAAACAGAAAAAAAACATTCGATTGTTCAATTGACGTTACATTAAATTTAAAATTAAAATTAAAATCGCATTAATACTAAATTAAACTCGTTATGCAATTATAAATTTAAAATATATTTAATTGTTACAATACAATGAAGTTACAATAAAAACCTCACTTATGACCAATTATATTTCACACATTCTCCACTAACACAAACATTTATACCTCAACTTTCCCACTACATGTAACTGGTGTTTAATGAGTCACCATAACCTATTCCACTACCCCCTTTGTAAACGGTTGAGTTGTTTATTATTGTATTAAAACTGGTAATATATATACTTCAATTGCAGTAACAAGAACTACACTACACTACAGTTATTTTCTATTCATCCTTTCGTTTATTGTGCAGAAACCAAAAAAAAAAAATCATGAATTCTTCGAGAATATTAGATATAATTCCAGACGATATAGCTTCTGAAATTTTGGTGAGGGTTCCAGAAAAGAGACTAAAGCTTCTAAAAAACGTGGCAAAAGCATGGAATGAATTGATTTCTTCCCGTTCGTTTGTTAAACAACATCTACTGAATATGAAGTCTAGAAGCTGCTATTCACTCATTCATAAGAAAAATGTTGCGTACCCTCCTGTATGTTACTTGTTCGAGCCTAATGATATTATATCATTTCAACGAGTATACAACCCAAGTTGTGAGCATTACGAGATAATGGGAAGCTATAATGGGTTAGTACTATTTTGTGATATTAACGACACTTATTCGTTAGCAAACCCTATTACACAGGAGAGATTGATAATTCCTAATCCACCTACAAAACTTCCTCCTCCATTTTCTGATGCATGGTTATTTTTTGGATTGGGTTACGATGAGGAAAATGATGATTATGTAATTATACGATTTACTCGTTTTTTAATTGGTGGGGGTTTTCAAACAGAGGTTAAGTTGTTTTCGAGGAATTTACACATTTGGTATACTGTTGATTGCTTTCCCTTCAAACACCCACCATCGTGCAATGCACATTTCGTAGGTGGTATTTTTCATTGGCAATTTTACAAGGGTGGGGGTATTTATGCAATTGGAACATTTGATTTGAAGGAAAAGATTTATGGTTGGATAGATTTATTAGATTTTAAGTGTGAAACTTGTTCTTTAAGAATTGATGCTTTAGATGACAACACTCTAGTAGTTTATGGGAGTCGTCTTGAAAATAGAACTGATGGGATTAGGATGTATTATTTTGAGATGCATATACTATCTTACTCAAATTCAGTATCAAAGTGGAACAAGTTTACAATTTCACAAGAAGGAATGATGCCGTCTACTTATGAAGTTGTCCCAATACAATTCTTGAGCAACAGTAAAACTAAAGTGATGTTCAGAATCAATCCAAGGGGAACATTTTCGTCGTATATATGATTTCGTGAAGAAGGAAATCTTCCATTTAGAAGATGTTGATAGGGTTTATCGAAGTCAACATACGTATAAGCATGTTGAAGGTCTAGTTTCTCCATTTAAAGGTTATGATGTATACACATAAATTATTTGATTTTTATAATAATGGTTTCATATTTATGATTATGTGTAGCTGAATATGTCAGTGTAAACCACCTTACTTTACAACTTAAAAAATATTCTAAAAAACAAAAAACGTAATTATTTATGCATAACAAATATATTGTTCTGCACAATATATAATATGCAAATGTACCGATTAATTATCTATGCAGAAAAGATATATTGTTCTGCACACTATATAATATATTAAGTTATTTATGCAGATATAAATCTATTGTTCTGCACACTATATAATATATTAAGTTATTTATGCAGATATAAATCTACTGTTCTGCACACTTAATAACGTGCAGAGGGACAGACTTAAATTCTGGATAATTTACTAATAGTGCAAGTACTGATTGCACATTTGTTATTTAATTTGGAATTATATTAAAAATTAATCTAAATAAATCAAATTTCTGAATATTGAAACGTATACTTTATACATAAAGTTATTTTTTTCAATTATTATTGTTGGTTTGGTTGTTAATGTCTAGAAAAAAACTTATAAAATAAAAAAAAAAATGTAACCACGATTTCGGGAAACAAAAAAAACTAAAAATCAAATGTATTGTGCAGAAAATTTTCATGTGATCTGCAGAAAGAATGGTTCAATGCAGAACATACCTAATTATCATCTGCATATTGGTTATCTGTTCTGCATAATAAGTCCTTGCATGCCGATCATATCTGTGTGTAGACATATGGTATTTTGTAGATGACTTTAAGATCACACGAAAGGATTCAGTATTTACATATAATTGTAGAATTATATTTGAAATACGGGATTTCAATTATTATGACATAATACAATTTAAAAATAAACGCTTAATCATAGCATACCAAAATCTATAAATAATTTAAAACAAACAAGTCATAATAATCCTCATAAGAAGTATTACTCAATACGTGATGTCTAAAAACAGAAAAAAAAAAATACAGCAGTAACAAACCTAAAAAACATCTAATGAGAAGTATTAGTCTTGTCGGTTCCAAACACAGCGGCACACGTTAAAGAATCGTGACGGCCTTTTTTGCCACAAGTCTTGCAAGTACTGGGTTTTGTCTTCCGAAATTCTCCATATGAAGTTATCCTCTTCTGTTTCGGTCTTCCTGGTGGGTTGTGGAGAATAGGAGGTAGAATCTTTTCTTCATCGTCCATATACCTGTACTCGTATCTTTCAGTTTGTGGGACTGGTATAAGATCAACTGCATAACACTGCTTGTAACTAGTGGTGAAAAAGCATTCCTCAACAACATTCTGAATGGATGTGCAATGCTTTTTTATAACACCTACCGCATGTGCACATGGAAAGCCTTTGATTTGCCAATCAAAGCACGTACATATATTATATGCAATATCAACAGTGACTGTGGGTTTTGAAGACACTTCAAACTGCCCATTTGGATAAACAGAAACGGACCATGCTGCACTAATATTCCCCAATTCATTCCAAAGTTGCTCTTTGCTCGGAACTAACAAACCAGACCACTTATTGCTATTTTCTCGCCTCTCCACAAACCATCTAGATATCTCTTTCCTTATAGAGTCGATCATATAAGTTACTGGCAGTCCCCTAGCTTCACGGATCCATGAATTAAATGACTCGGCAGCGTTTGACGTCATCTCTCCGTATCTTTTAAGGTGAGGTGAGTGTGCAACAGCCCATCTTTCGTAGGGCAGGTCTTGAAGCCATTCCTCAGCAATTCGACCTCCAACTTTCTTAAATTCTTCAATTTTTTCGTTGAAAATCCGCGTTATTGGAGCATATGCACATTGCTTAAACAAATCGGCCATGTTTTCACGATGTTGTGTATTCCATCCTCCACCATATCGTCCCTTAAGGTTTGATAATAGATGGTACAAACAGTAAAAATGGGCAGGTTCACTCCATACGTCATAAAATGCAGACATCAACCTCGTGTTTCTGTCGGAGATATAGATTACATTTTTCGGGTGAGTGATGAGGTCACGAAGTTTAGTTAGAAACCAAGCCCAATTGTGTCTGTTTTCAGCGGAAACAATTGCAAATGCAACAGGAAACAGCCCTGTACAAAAAATGCAAAGTCTACTATTAAAAAACTGGGAAAATTACTTAATTTGTTTAATACAGGCCACTACATATTAAGCTTCTTATTATAAGAAAATATATTAATACATAAAACACAATTGCACACCTGGACAAATTACATTTACTACAACAGATAATTCATATAACACATTCCAAAAATAATACTCTCCATATCCGAAGCCTGATACTAATATTTAACAACTAACAAAATGACACAGATGCTAAGCTTCATAAATAAATAGATATAGATTAAAAGAATTTAATTACAAAATAACAGTAAATAAATAAATAATCAAAAGATATTTACCGTTATCACCATCCTTCGCCGTGGCAGCAATCAACACACCTTTTGATCTGCCCTTTAAAAATGTCCCGTCAATAAAAAGCAATGGCCTACATTTTTTGAATCCTTCCTTACAAGCGTTGAACGAGATGAAGATTCGTTCAAAGTGGTTAGTGACATTGTTTTTCTCTAGGTCAACTATACTACCCGGATTAGTACGTTTTATCGCATCACTATACCAACGTAATTGATCATAGGATTCGTCATAGCTGCCAAAAATCTCGTCCCGTGCAACTTCTATTCCGCGCCAAATTTTAGAGTATGTAACATCAAATCCATAATTCAGCTTAATATACCTCATAACTTCCTTTACAGTGATAGTAGGATTGCCCATAACAATTTGCAAGAGAATTTCCTTTAGAAGCTTCACACCAAATCTGTTTTTTTTTTTCCAACTAGAAGGTTACCCACACATTTGTGTATCAGATTGGCTTTGGACACTACAAATCCAGTATTCATAGGCAATTGTTTGGCTTTTATAAACCATTCACAGCTAGTTGCAGCTTTCTCAAAACACACTACGTGTATATATTTAGGGGAATTCTTCATAAATACATACTTGAAATTAAGTTTAGTTGAATACTTTATCAATTCAATTCTAAACTCCTGTGCACCACCAACAAAAAGTTCACCAATTTTCATTATGTTACCCCAGTGATCAGATAAATAGGTCTTAGTTTTCTCAGTTGGACTTATATCAAACTTTGGTACGCTACCCACTCCAGTAAATTCGGATGAATTGAAATATGGAGTATCATGGGGTGAATCAGTAGATAAAACCTTTTTGTTTTGATTTACAGATACTCGCTGTGATGCATAGTAATTAACAATAAGATTCTCTCTTGTAGGATTACTTTCTACATCTCCAGAAATCTGCAGAACACTAGATTGAGACTTGCAACGACTGTCATTATTGTCTATAACCATGTTTTCCACATCATCAGAATTCTTCTCAGAAATAATTGGAACATCTAAATAAACGTTAACTAGTTTTTCTGAAGAAAACTGGCAAAACTCAATTAATCCAGCCAAATCATCGTCTGATGCCAAACAACAATTATTAATGCTACCAACTGAATACAACATTGATACAGTATTGGAAGAAAACGAAGGCCACATACCTATGATATGATTGACAACGTCTGCATACAGTGAAGATTGACTAACGCGAACCAACTTCGTCTTCCCATTGAATTCGATTTTCAGAAGCACAACAAAATCCATCGATTAATATTCTGCAAATTAACAGAGACAAAATATGCAGAAACAGGCTAACAAACCAGACTGAGGTTGAATTTTAGATTAGGGTTCTTTTTTTTGGAAAGTACGATTGTTTTAATTCAGAATTACAATCAATCATGCATATTGCATATGAATAAGGAAAGTCCTATTATGATTTGAGAATTCAACCGCTACCTAATTAATCGGATGGAAATTTAATTTGAAAGAATGGGGTTACTTATAAGGCGATAAAGAAGGAATACAAAGACTTGTTCTCTATTTAATAAATTAATTACCATAATTATATATAAGGGCATAATAGGTTATTAACATGGGTTTTTGGCCTTTTTAAAAAAGATTATATTTTAGGTCTTTATTTAAGAAGGAGAGGCTATGAATGGCCTTTTTTATAAAAATTCTCAAAAAGTAATGGCATACGGTAAATATGTGTATATTTTGAGGGTGAGAGTTATGACAACATTTCATTTTATGGAGTGTGCAAATTGGTATAGGACATCCATATATGGAAAGTGTGCAAATTCCTATGGGACAGAGGGAGTATAACTATATCGTGGTATATATATATGAGACTGGTAGATGTTAATTGCAACCGTAAAAGAGTAACTAACATAAACGCTCGTAACAGAAAATTGTCATTGGATAACTTTCTCAAATCAGTTATGTTACCTCCCCCATTCGGCTAAACCTCCAATAGACAAATCTCATATGTGACCTCACAAACGCTGCTCTCAAGTCACTTGAACCCTGAGAAAGTTCTCAACTGGCTTTTTTTCAGCTGAATCAACCACTTTGCATTTAACCACCATTATCATAATATTCATTTTTTTTAGTAGATTTTCAATGCTAACAAACTCTTCTACTTTTTGTCTTTGTTTTCATCTACATTGCTATCTTCCAAGGTTGCTTCCTACTTAGGTGTTCTTTCTCGTCTTCATGTGAAACAAATCCTACTTAACAATAACTTACATAATACTACTTCCTTTGTCCAAGAATTTTATTCTCATACTTTTGGACACAAATTTTAAAATAGGAGTACATGAAGTGTATTGTACAGTGGTGTTCATTGCAAATAAAGTGATTGTTTGTGAGTAAAGTTGAATGACATTTTGAGTAATTAAGTGATGAGTTGAAAATTAAAGATAAAAGACTTTTTCCATAAAAGTATGAAAATATATATGGGGTATGTGGAAATAGATTGGTGGGTGAAAGGAGTAAGAGGGTGGTGAAAGGAGTATAAATTTATTTGCATTTAGTTCATATAATGTATTAGTGAAATTGAGTGTCTGTTTGTTTCTTGGTATGTTTGCTTTGAAACTAGTTAAACTTTTCTCAAATCTCTTTGTTTCACGAATTAAAACCCTATTAAACTCACTTTACATTATCATTTATCACCTACTACTACTCTCATTTATTATCTCAATACATTCATATTATCTACTTTTTTGTGTTTAATTGAACATTTATTGGTTGCAAAAATTGTAAGAATTGTTTATTTATATTAAAGATGATAAAATTATTTTTTTAGAAGGGATGGTATGTTATTTCTTCTTTACTGAAGAATGAAAAATACGGATAGAAGGAGTGATTAAGTTATCTTGACTCTTCACGTTGCAATTCTTCGAATTTGGCAGTTTCGTCGATTCTATTCCGGTGATAGTTGTCCAATTCTAATTTGGTGATTGTGGCTGATTGATTTGTGTTTGGCGGTGAGAGTTTTCACGCGATTGTGATTTCCGTGGTGTTTGGATTTGGTAACCGTCGTTGTTGCGGTGTTTTGATTTCGTGGTGGTGCGTTTGATTTTGGTCGTCAATTGATTGGTCGCCGAATTCATCTTTCGGCGGTTCAGAGTTTGATTTTGTGATTGGGTAATATTAGGAATTATTAATATACAAGAATTAATTCCCCACCTTTCTACAAGTTTGCACAATTCAGATCTCTCAGACTCGTGATTGGTGTCGGTATCGCGAATTTTGGCCTGATTTTGTGAATAGCCAGATTTTGGTTCTGTAGTTAGTGTTTGGGGACTTCTCCGACGCTGGTTTCCGGCTGTCAATTGTTTCGTCTTGCTTCCCGACAATTTTTTGGGTTGGATTTCTGATTGTGTCGTTTGAATGGTTGAATTGAATTCCACTCATAGTGATGTGTATCGGTTTTTTCTCTCCTCGCTTGAGAGTTCGCTTCCCTCTCCTCGTTTGAAAGTTAGTTTTAGTCATGGAAGATCAACTTCGTGATTTGTCTCTGAAAGAAGAAGAACTGATTCTTGACCTAATTGGGCGATCCCATATAGTTTGGTTTACTTATATTTTTGTTTACTTTACACTTTGCTTTGTTGTACAGGGAAAGTGTATCTTTCATTGACATACTTTTGATATGTTTTCTTTTTCTTTCTCTTTTATACAACATACCTTTTATTGTCTACTTTACTGGAGAATAAATCTTTTATTTGTGTGTAAAAAGTAATAACATGTGGTACAAATTAGACCTGTCAAGACGGGCCGGCGGGGCGGGGCGGGCCAAAACCACAAAAGCCCGTCATTTGGCGAGGCGGGCCAACCCGTTTACTAGGCGGGCTGCTAAAACCTCAACCCAACCCAAAAATAGGCGGGTCGCGGGTTTAGGCGGGCCAACTTTTTTTTCTTTTTTTTTTACAAAAATATTTATTAAATTCATCAAAAAACATAAAAAATAAATATATATATATATATATTGTACATAATAGAAATAAACATCACGAATTAGAAATATTGTCATTATTAATTGTATATAATATATTATAAACTACAATAATAATATAAATATATATTAAAATAATATACATATATAATATATCCGCTATAAAATATGGTATTATAAGTACAAAAATTCAGAAAATGAAGAAAGAAGGAAAAAAATGAGGCTGCTTCTATAATCTGTCATGCGCTAGAGTTTTTGTTTTTAATTAGGTTTATTATATATTAATTTAAAAAAAAGTTGGATTATAGCACCATTTTTTATTTTTTTTTTGACAAGAAAAGGAAGCTCAAATACATCTAGCGATTACATAATAGTCCACGAGCCTCTTCTCTAACCCATGACGGGATATCTGCTCCATTCCAAGCTTGAGGAAAGGGAGAGTCGATTGCAAATTTGGCCAATCTATGTGCCAGCGACGTTCTTGTTCGGGGTAGGTAATGTATGCCACATATTCCTTCGGAAGAGGCAGCTTGTCTCAGCTCGTCGACAATGGTCTCCTCCGGTCCAAAGAATACATTCTCGTGTGCTACAGTAGCTGCAACTGTATCTTTTGAATCTGTGAAGATTTTTGTGGCACCCATACGAGAAGGTCTAAGTGTCTGGACCCCCAAGGTTACTGCCATAGCTTCGGCTCCCAGTACCGATCCCGGGGGTCCGATCTTCATGCAACCAGCGGCAGTTATTTGGTTATTGGCGTCCAACAGTCCGTATCCCACCGAGTAATTTCGTTTACCATCATCGACGCAAGCGTCAACTATCAGCTTGTTCTCTGAGAAGTTCGAAAAGACCTGCATATAATCTGTCTTTGTGGTGTTGTCCGTTGGTCCATTCATCGTTGTAGCCGCGGTTTGAAAATCTTGTAGAAATCCCTCGGCCCAAGGCGTAGATATTTTATGATGGTTGAGCCCCCTTGTTTGCCTGAATGTTGGGTCATGCGTAATGCAGCACCTTTCTTTCCAGACTGCCCAGAGCCGGAGACAGAAAGTTGTGAATTGTCGTCTATCAGTCTGCTCATACATGTCCCATAGTATGGAGTTTATGCAGGAAAACTTACCTTTTTTGATGAGGCCCCACAGTCCACAGTTCTTCCACACCTCGCGCACCTCTGGGCAGAATAGGAGCACATGTGCTTCATTTGCTTTTGGCCACCCACAAAGGGCACAACTTGGATCTATCGGGACGTGCCTTTTAGCCAGGTTCGCCTCTGTTTGTAAAATCCCCCAAGAAATCTTCCAAATAAATATTCGGACCTTTGGAGGGAGGTTAAGCTCCCAAATGGTCTTCCATTGTTGTGTTCTCCTTTTGGTTGATGAAGGGCCAGGCTGGTTTTGTTCCTTCCATATTTTACAAGTAGCTCGTTTGTACCCAAAGCTGGCAGTGTATTTCCCTCTTTTGTCCCAGCGCCAATACCTGGCATCTTTCTTCGTTGCCCCTCCAATTGGTATGCACAGGATAGCATCAACTTCATAGGGTAGAAAGTTTTCTCTTGATTTTTGTTCATTCCAAGACCTGTCTTCCGAGATGAAAGAGGAGACTCTATCATTTCCTGAGCATGAGATGCACGACTTAATTTTACCTTCAGCTAAAGATGGGATCCAGGAGTCCCATCTTGTGTTAATATTCTCCCCATTTCCAATTTTCCACAGAAGTCCTTCTTGTAGTAGACTCTTACTCCAACACAATGATCTCCATACGTAGGAAGAATTGGTCCCCACAGAACCTTCAAGTGCATTGGTGTATTTGTAATATCTTGCTTTGAATACTCTTGCGACGAGCGAATCTGGGTATACGAGTAGGCGCCAAAGCTGTTTTGCAAGGAGTGATTTATTAAACTCCACCATTTGTTTAAAGCCTAGGCCACCAGTGTTTTTATCACGACAGAGTTTCGACCATTCCATCCAATGGATTTTGGATCCATTGCCATTGTTGCCCCACCAGAAGCGGGCGCACATTCGTTCAATTTCATCACATATGGTGGTTGGGATTCGGAAGCATTGCATAGCATAAGTGGGGATTGCTTGGATGACCGCTTTTATGAGAACTTCTCGTCCGCCCTCTGAGAAATTTCGAACCTTCCAGCCCTCCAATCTCTTAGCTACTTTGTCTCGGATGTAACCGAATTGCATTCTCTTTCCACGGAGGGTGAATGTTGGTAGACCCAGATAGAACTCGTGGCCTTGGCACACTGCAATGTTTAAGCATTGTTTCACTTCTTCTTTGTTCGAATCTAGGGTTTTTGACAGCACCATTACTTAGACCTAAGTTCGAGTCATGGAAATGACAAAAAAATAAAATTATATAATATTTTTTTTTAAACAAAAAAATGGTGGGCCAGCCCGCCAAAGACCGCAACCCAAACAGACCGGCCCGCCTGGGCCCGCCTCCTGGCGGTCTTGAAAAATCCTAGCCCAACCCACTATTTTTAGTGGTTGGGCGGGCTGGTCCAACGGGCCCAGTCCATTTTGACGGCTCTAGTATAAATAAGAGTATCTCCAACCCCAACAATAAATTTGCCACCAAAAATATCAATTTGATACCAAATTTGAGTCAAATAGTAAAATCATTTTCAACCATTTAATTCAAATTCTAACTTAATGGAAATATTATTTTAAAATATTCTTTATTTTATTTTTTTATATTCCATTTTTTTCAAATATTTATTTATAATCACATATATAATGTTATATTAAAAAAAATTAAACAAAAAAAAATGATACATTTAATACAAAATTAATATCACAAATTGATTTCACTGAAACAAAACACCAAATTCAATTTAATAATACATACAATTACATTTTAATACTAAAAAAATAAATATTAATACAACAAATTGCAATACTTAACTAAATAAGTACAAAATACATAGTCATAGTCATTAACGAAATTGTATTTTGTAATTTAAATTCGTAGTATGTATTTTTATTTTCTATTGTATATTTTTAATTTAAATTATTTACGTTGTCTTACCATTAAATTATAATCTTTCAATTTTAAATTTTCATAATTATTAATTGAAATTAAAATAAAAATAAAAACTAAATTAAATTAAATTAAAATTAAGATGAAAAATAAATAAAAAAGTTGAAACTTACATAAAATAAAATAAAAATCACCGTCATAAATAGTACTCCGTCTGTAGACAAATTTGCCACTTACTATTTACTTGAAGGCATTTTGACACTAAATTTGAGTGTGCATTGGAAGAGCATTTGATTTTTGAGGGAAATTTGCCTCTCCCCTTGGAGACGTCTACGAGATTGAATGAAATTTTAAAGGAGTATAAAGTTGATTTTTTAAGATAAAAAAAAAATGTTCAGTTAAAAATGAGATAGATGTTTTTGATAAATGTTTAAATAATAATAAGACATAAAAAGTACTCCCTCCGTTTCACTATAAGTTTTCCATTTTCCTCTTTCTCATTTCATTTTTGGCATATTATTTTCTTTCTCTCAATCATATCACTTACACTTTATCTATTCTCTTATTTTATCATACTTCATCTCACACTCATCAATTATTTTCTCTTTCCACATCACATCACTTGTACTATATCTATTATTTTATCATATTTCTTAATCAAAACACTCCAAAGAAAGGAGAAACTTATAACGGGACAGAGGGAGTATTTTTTATTTTATTTTAGTACACTCGTAATAATATAGTATCAATAAACGTTTCTATCATCTTACACCATAAAATCTAAAAAAAAAAGTATATACATTTCAACTTTTCAAATACTAGAATTTTTAACTCCAAAATTTCCCCCTCCCACTATAATTCTAAAGGCTAGGATTTTTTTTTTGAAGCAAGGTCAAATTAGCTTTCATTATTGCAACGACAAGTAGAGTTTGATAGTCCAACCACAAAGTTCGGTGGGTCTACCCAAAAGCAAGGACTAGTAAAAAGACGGGACTTCCTAGCAAAGGTGTGTGCCCACACATTTGCATCCCTTTTGACATAACACACCAAAACGTTATCGAAACTCTCCAATAAATTACGACAAGCCAGCGCATAATCACCAAAGGTCGACTCCACTCTATATGATCTGTTTATAGCATCCACGACCAGTTTGATGTCTCCCTCAATAATGCAATTGTCAAACCCTTGATCCTTGAGCCAAGATAGTGCCTCATAGAACCCCATAATCTCCCATATCTCCACCGGAAATCGGCCTCAAATGACTCTCGTTCGAGCAAAGCGGAATTCCCCCAATTCGTTCCGAACCACCAACCCCACACCAGTCTGCTGCCCCTCAGAGAAGAAAGAAGCATATGTGTTTATTTTCAGCATCCCCACAGCAGGAGGATGCCATGCAACGCATTCCACACCCATACGTCTCATCCGAGTAAAAGGCTGGCGTGCGATAGCCTCCCACTCTAGCCAATTTACAGCAGACAGATGAACTGCTTCTATTGGCGATCTACATGAATTGTTCAATATTTTCGAATTCCGCTCCTTCCACATCTGCTAAAGCACCATACAGAAGCTAGCCTTAATCGCCTCACTTAAATTTTACAGCATAACGCATATGATATCATGGACAAACGAGTTCGCTGTCATATAGTTCTCAATCGTTGCATAGATATTTGTTGAGTTCCAGCATTCCTTGGCATAATCGCAAGAAAAAAGAGGTGCCAACAATCTTCAGTCGCAGTATTACATATCCCACATGACGGATCATCCACCACATGTTTAATTACAAGACTGCTTCTCGTCGGTAAGCAATCCCTGTTAACTCTCCATAAGAAATCCTTCACACGTGGAGGAGCAAACACTTTCCAAATTAAACTCCACTCCCCATTAACCCGAATGTTAGGGTTTTTTGCTAGTGAACATGCCAGCTTATAAGCAGTTTTAACCGTGTAGACGCTTTTGCTTGACAGGTCCCAAATCAATTTGTCGGGTGTCTCTAGCGGTGGCAAGGCCATATTGATAATTCGATTAACATCCTGTGGCAAGAGGTGATGTAGCAGGTCTTCATCCCAAGTTCTATTTTTTGAGTCAATAAGTACTGCAACCCTGATGTCTTCCAGTCCATCCATCATATCAGTGTTCACAAAGAAGTTCCCATGACTAGCTACCCAAGGATCTTCCCATACCCGAATATTGTTACCCGAGCCGATCTTCTAGCGCATGCCAGCTCGGATCAACTCTCTAATCGCGTGAATGCTTGCCCAAGTATAACTGGGATTCCATCCCAGATTCGAGGATGGGAAATCCACATGAGGGAAGTAACACGCTTTCAGAATCTGACAAACCAGAGCATCTGGATCCGTCACAAGGCTCCATCCCATCTTCCCCAAAAGAGCAAGGTTAAACTTTTGCAAGTCTTTAAAACCCCTTCCCTCAACATTCGTCTCCACAAATAATCTCTCCCACTTCATCCAGTTAATACCCCTCGATGTATCCGTTGACACTACAAAAAAGAGGTGTTTTACCGACGGATATGCCGACGGATATTCAGTCGGTATTGGCTCTTGCCGACGGATTTACCGACGGATTTTATCCGTCGGCGATGAATTGGTCGGTATCGGTTACCGACGGAAAATATGCGTCCGTCGGTATATACCGACGGATTCCCGACGGATTCAAACCAACCCATTTTCAAACCGGGTCGCCCGTACCGACGGATTCAATTCCGTCGGCAGTCAAGCCAACCCATTTTCAAACCGGGTCAAGTTTCCGTCGGTAGAGCCGTCGGTATATTTTGGACATAAATTTTATTATTTTAATTTACCCACGGAAAATTCTGTCGGTAAGTACCAAATTTTTTTTAAAAAAAATGATATTCCGTCGGCTCGCCCGTCGGTATTACCGACGCTAAACCAACGAAATTTCCGTCGGTAAGTACCAAACATTTTAAAAAAAAATTATATTCCGTCGGCCTGTCCGTCGGCATTACCGACGCTAAACCGACAGAATATTCCGTCGATAAGTACCAAAAATTTTTAAAAAAAAATTATTTGTGATCGGGATTCGACCCGATCAAAATTGCTTAAATAATTCAATACACAAATCTACATTAGATCCAACAGAATAAACAAAATCGAACTCAGTTGGGTGACATAAATCTACATTAGATCCAACAGAATAAACAAAATCGTCGTCCTTTGCTTGAGCAAACAGCAACTTGTTGGTTGATTTTTGAAACATTACTTTCAATATCATCCTTTTGGCTTTAGGCGTTGCTTCAGATTTTATTAATCTAGCAACATTTGTGTGTTGTAGTATTGAGTAGGAGATCAGACAGCGGAGTTTGAGAAATTAAAGACAGCTCCACAACCTATTTTTCACATAAGGAAATTAATTAATATATAAAATTACAAGAGGATTATAAGATAAATCGTTTAAAAAAGAATTACAAGAGGTAATAATCTTATTTTCCATTTATTCACAGAGTAAGAATTGGATCAGTTTAATTACCAGGAAAGAGAAGAACTTGATTAAACTGTCCTTCGCCGACTCCATCCCTGCCATTTCAAAATCAGTTCCAAAGAATCAAGGATTCAATTGTTATTTTATATATTTAAACATAAATTAAATTATCATAAAAATTGAACATACCTCAACAATACTACGAGATCAAGTAACTTCATTAGGCTCGCATAGTTTCGGTCGGTCTCAGCAAATATTCGATATGCTGGTAGTTCAAAGATAAGAGATTTAGAGTACAATAAATAAATCAATAACCAATACAAAGCATAACAAAATATTTTTTAAAATAAAAAATAATACGGAGTAGTAACTTTCAGTCTGGAAAAGATAAATGTTATACTCCGTACTAATGAAATGTTTCCTACGGCCCACTAAATCAGTGGTGGCTTAGAACATAATTTTCCAATGAGCTTCATAATTAGTCTCCTAAACAATTTTATCGACTGGGCTGGGCTGGGCTCCTTGTAAATGATTAGCCCATCCACCCCTCATCTTCCCCTAATCAAATGTACCCCACCCCTTTAAATTAAAAAAATAATTAATTTTATTGACCAGTTTATGTAAAATTATAATACAATGTATTTAATGAGTTTACGGTTCTAACAATTATTTACATATATATTTTATTCGAACACCAAAAGAAAATCAGCTAGTGAAACCATTTTGACTAGTTTTTACCTTTTTTCTTTAAATATAAGTGATGCTACATCAATTAGTATTACATGCATGCATTACACCAAGACTAAAACTTGTTACTTTTTTAACTAAAATTTTCACAATTAGATTTACAAGCTAGTGCCCTAAATGTAGATAAGAAGTTCACAGAAAATTAACTCATAATCACCTTCAGAAACTGAATTTTGACACGAAATTTTCACAATTAGATTTACAAGCTAGTGCCCTAATTTTTTTTAGATATGTAAAAACGTACCTTTCAAACTAAGACGGCGACGGCAGAGGAGGCGGTGGGCGACGGCTTTCTTGGAGAGAGGATGGGCGACGACTACAGGTAGGGAGGATGGGCGGCGGCCGCGGCCGCGGCAAGGAGGGGATGGGCGGAGACTGCTGGTATGGAGGAGGGTGTGCGAACGGTCGCAGCGAGAAGGAGCACGAACGGCCGGAGAAGGAGGTGGCGCCGCTGCGAACGTGGGCAAGGGGCATTTATATTCGGAAAGGAGGTGGCCGGAGACGGTCGGCTTTATATTCGGAAAGGAGGTGGAGTGGGGGAGAGGGAGAGACATAGAGAGAGGGAGGGAAAATACGCGTGAAATGAGAGAAAGTTACATTTATATTCGGAAATGCCGACGGATTTGTCGGTCGGCTTTGGCTCGTTGCCGTTAGCGACGGAAATGGCAACGGATATGTCGGTCGGCTTTGGGTCATTGTCGTTAGCGACGGAAATGGCGACGGATATGTGCCGTCGGCTTTGGCTCGTTGCCGTTAGCGACGGAAATGGCGACGGATATGTTCCGTCGCCATTGGATTTTTATTACCAAATGATAAATAATTAAATTATAAGTTAATAACATAACCAAATGATAAATAATTAAATTATAAGTTATAACCAAATGATAAATAATGAAATCTTATAAATTGTACAAAATAAAATAGCTAAGTTACATTAATTTAATATTCATCTTCGTCTTCATTTTCATTATTTGCCACATCTTCCTCTTCGTCCTCATCTTCTTCATCCTCACCTTCTTCATCCTCCCTCTCGCCATGTTCATCCTCCTCCTCATGTCCACTATCGTTTTCAATAACAATCAATTGTGGATTTGCAGCTGTCAAGTCTACCGAAAGATTAAAATCTCCCGCAAACACTTCAGTTTGATTCTCTATTTGTTCCATTTGAAACGGAGGTTCATCTTCATCGTTGTTTTCCTTTTGGGGGACCTCCACCATTGACCTTGCCTT
The DNA here is from genome assembly GCA_963675135.1 of Galeopsis tetrahit. NCBI lineage: Eukaryota > Viridiplantae > Streptophyta > Magnoliopsida > Lamiales > Lamiaceae > Galeopsis > Galeopsis tetrahit. The sequence goes on along the minus strand of OY776119.1, from coordinate 32,636,066 downwards.
CACTTTGCAAACAGCGTGCCATTCTCTATTACGTTTTCCAGCTCCTGGATACGTGCAGTAGTAAACTTGAGATACCTGAGAGGCAAATACAAACGGATCATCCCCGCTATACTTCCTTTTCGAATTAACATCTGAATTTTGGTTCCTAAAGGGGATGTGTCAAACCAATGGCACTTGAACAACATTACGGTTTTCACTAGATATCCCGGATATTCAATTTCAACGACTTCGTGCAACACCCCAACGTAATCACTTGCATCTGCATTGTAATTCGCACCCCTAAGACAAACACCACTGTTGTTAGTCGTTCTTGTTGATGCATACTCTGATGTATGAAACCTGTAGCCTTTCACAATATAGCCGTTGTAAGTCCTCACACGCCGTAGTGGTCCTTGGCTGAGATCCTGTAAGAACCGGCTCTGAAAATCGTGCGATTGTCCCTATACGTACAGTTAAAATTAACATTAATCAAAACAATTATTTGTTCACGTAAAATTCAATTAATGATACTCACATAACGTTGGAACCATCGGACAAATTGACGTTGAAGACTAGTATCTATGTCTCTATCTGAGATGTTTTGATCTGCATGTCGTAGTTCTTGTGTATACATCCTAATAATTCACAACACAATTAGATGATAAATGACGTACGTTTGTGCTATTTAATTAGATGATAAATATATGAAATACTTACTCAATGTAAGGTTGAACTTCATCACAATTCAATAACACGTACGTTTGTGCTATTTCAGCCTCTGTGTTTGTTGACCAATATCGTTCAGTGGCTTTTCCTATAGGTCGCCCCTTAGACTTGAATACAGAGAGCATGCCATCGACTTCTTGTTGCGTACCTCTACCATCGAAGTTACGTGGTTCATTCCTGATCCTCGTGTTGACATGGTCTTCAAAATACTATGAACAAAACATGCCAACCTCTTCATTCAAATATGCATTAACAATCGATGCTTCGACGTTTGCCTTTTGTTTAGCATTGCGCTTCAAGTTGTGGAGATACCTAAAATTATAATAGTTAACAAATTAAAATAAGGCTTCTTATACTAAAAACTAATTAAATGAGAGAAATAGAATTGTTCACCTCTCAAATGGGTACATCCACCTGTACTGCACTGGACCACCAATCCTAGCTTCATACGCTAAGTGAACAGGTAAGTGTTCCATCGAGTCAAAGAAGCTAGGTGGGAAAAAACGTTCCAACTTACACAAAATAACTGGAATGTCTCGTTCCAAACGATTCATATCATCAACCTTGATTGTTGTAGACGTTAAATCTCTAAAAAAGAGACTTAATTCAGTGACAGCCCTCCACACATTCAGAGGAAGAAATTCTCGAAACGCAATAGGTATCAAGCGCTGCATAAAAACATGACAATCATGACTCTTCATCCCTGCAACTTTGCCTTTTGTTGTGTCTACGCATCGACTCATGTTTGACACGTAGCCGTCTGGAAATCTTAACTCTTTAATCCACCTACACAATTTCTGTTTTTGTGCCTTATCTAGTGTGTAGCAAGCCTTCGGATATTTACCTGTACGGGTATCCTGTTCCAACTCATCACGGCGACATATAGTGTTCAACTCTTCCCTGGACTTTGGAGTATCTTTCGTCTTGCCTTCTGTGTTCATGATTGTGTGAAACACATTGTCAAACACATTCTTCTCAATGTGCATGACATCCAAATTGTGTCGGATCAATAGTGAACTCCAATATGGCAAGTCCCAAAAAGTACTCTTTTTCTTCCAGTTACCTAGGATTCCTTTGTTGTGTTCTTCTGCATTTTCCTCCGTAGTTTTTTTCAAACCCGTCCACTCAATCTCATATAACAGGCTTCGTCCTGTACGATTAATAAATGTTATAATAAATGTAACCCTTAAAAAAATGTTAAAATAAATGTATAAAATACCATTTCGAAGGGGCGGTCGATTGTTTGTGACTGTTCTATTCTTCGTGAAGTCCACCTTATTCCTTCGAAATGGATGATCTCGAGGTAAAAACCTTCGGTGATTATCGAACCATGAAACTTTTCTACTCTTCGGGAGACTGAAAGCTTCAGAATGTTCCATACAATACGGACAAGCTTGCTTTCCGGCTGTACTCCACCCGGACAACATAGCATATGCAGGAAAGTCGCTAATGGTCCACAATAAAGCAGCACGCATCGTGAAGTTCTGTTTCCTAGAAACATCATACGTTTGGACTCCGTTATCCCATAGGAAGATCAAGTCTTTAATAAGAGGCTGGAGATAAACATCAAGTTTATGCTTTGGATTCGACGGACCAGGCACCAATACAGTCAGAAACATTGTTTGAGGTTTCATGCACATCCATGGAGTAGTGTAATAGTACAAGACTTGATCAAAATTATAAGGCCACCGTTGTTCGCCATGACTTGTCCAATTATAGTAATTATCAACGAACCCATTCATGACAATGTGGCATAAGACTTCATCAATGCTTTTAAATGATCTATTCCGACATTTCTTAGCATTACACGGACACCTAATACAATCCCCAAACATGTAATGTGGGTGTAGCTTTGCAAATTCAACAAATGACACGAGTTTATCATAAAATTCAGCATTCACATTTCCTAAAACGAGCCTAGGAGTACAATACATCCACCGACGATCCGGCAATTCCATCTGTTAAACAAATAATTAAAATTACACACTAAAAATTAAACACAAAAAGTAAAAACTATATACATTTCACAAAAATTAAACACTAAAAGTAAAAACTATATACATTTCACAAAAATTAAACACTAAAAGTTATAAAACTATATACATTTCATAAAAATTAATTGCACTAAAACTATGTACACTTAATAGAAAAACATACCTTAAATTTTCACTCCACTCCAAAATTTTCGCTCTACCCCAAACTAAAATTTTGGCGTGTTTTGGGGTCTGGAAATTTTTTCAATACTACATGCCGACGGAAATGTCAGTCCGTCGGTATATCACGCGCCGAAATTCCGTCGGTATTGGCATTACCGACGAAAAATATCAGTCGGTAACAAAGATTTCAAATGTATGTCAAATCAGTCAGATTCCGTTGACCATTTTCAGTCGGTATTTACATTACCGACGGAAATTTCCGTCGGCATTGAACATGTGTCAATACCGACGGAATCCTCTCCGTCGGTAAAGACGCGTATATAAAAAATAAAATGTGCATTCTTAACACTCCAACCACACTCAAAACAACCTACTTCTTCACAAACATCAAAAAATAAAAAAATACAGAAATTCATGTCTTCATCTTCGGCATCCATGAAAATTGTGGTATGTCATTGTGGAAAAGAAGCTCGTGTGTGCATGTCGAAGCAAGAAAAAAGCAGAGGTAGACTATTTTATACTTGCCCAGATTCACTAAATGGTTCTGGATGCTCCTTTTTTGTTTGGGCCGATGAACACGAAATCCACGGACAAGGAACGGGTTCACACGGAATGTTTCCGGGCATGGTGAGGAGAATTGACTCACTTTTGCTTGAAAATCAAGAGCTCAACAACAAGTTGAATCATGAGCAACTATTTGGGGATATGTATAAGGATACATCTGACCAACTAACCTCAGAATTAAGATTTGAAGCTGGAAAGGTTGAAGAGCTAAAGAAGCAGAGGAACTTTCTTATTTTGGCCATAATATTCTATGTTCTACCCTATGTGTTCAAGTTTATAGGTTGGATGTAATCCTAAGTTTATGTCTCTAATTTGTATTGCTAAGTTTATGTAATGTTAAGTGTATGCATGTAATGTAACCACAACAACAGCCTTTCTTCAAAGCAATTTTCAATGAAAATGTTGTTTATCTATCACATATAGTCTCTCATCACATTCACATAAACACAAACATGAAAAAACAGAGTACATTCAAACATAAATGAAGATCCAATACAGATAACATCCAAAATCACACATAAAACATAACTAAAATTAATATACACATTCTTAACACATAAAACGCACATAACTAAAATTAAACAACTGATACTTAAACATAAAAGTAAATAGTTCAACAAAAATGCAGATAAAAAATAAATAGTTCTACGAGACATAAAAGTAAATAGTTCTACGAGACATAAAAATAAAATTGTTAAACACATAAAAAAAAAAAATTGTTCAAAGTCACTCATTCACCATAGAGGAATATATCAAGGTCATCGTTGCCAACGTACTGCTGACCCATGATGTCATCATCCTGCTGCATGGTCGGGACATAGGCTGAGGGGGCTGAGCGGGCTGGGGGAACATACACGTTCACGTTGGCCGTCGGTGGAGGAGCTTGCATGGTTCTCTGATAAACCTCCTCGATCCTCTCGTCCGACCACCCCAACTCTCGACCCATATTCACATGCATCACATGCATGTAATGGTTGAATTGTGCCATCATATCAGGAGTTGGGGTGGAAGATACGGAACCCTGCGATGCCGTCTAGGACGGACCAGCGCCGGACATGACATCAGCGCTCATACGACCAAGGCCCAGAACTCGTTCGCGGGTGGTGGGGGCAACTTCCAAATAAGCCCGGTCCACCTCCTCGACTGTAGGGGCACTGCTGGTTCCGGCTTGAGTAGGGTCGACTTGAGTTCCGATCTCGGCCAACCTCCGGTTCATCTCCAACTACATAATTAATAATTTTAAATTAATAGAATAAATTATAAAAAAAGTATTTAATTAAACAATTTAATTTATTACTTACGTGGAGGTTAGTTGTGCGCCCGTATGTGGATTGCTGTGTATCAGCATTAAACGGATGAGCAATGCTCATCCGCTCCAAGTGAGTGGGTACACGCCCCGTCTCCCGTTCCTAATAATTAAATTTATGTATTATATATACTAAATATATAATTAAATTTATTGAAATTAATTAAAAAATTAATAAACACTTACAATGACCATCGACTGCTCAAGGATGGACCGGGCTCCAGTCCGATGCCTGGACATCCCACCCCCAACGTCGGATCTCCGGTTGGCCTTAGCAATCTCACACTTCCTGATGTACTCAGGATCCAGCCACTCCCTCGTCAATGAATCCCACAACACAACATCATTATCATCCTTACCCAAGCTCTGCGTCGTCCCATCTCTCCGCCATGCCATTCTCCATTCGTACATTAAATCCTTATACCGCTCTTGCGCCGATTTACTGAAATACTTGAACATAGCCTGGTCTGAGTACATATCCCGGTCCCAAGTGGCTTGTTTCTGCACATATAATAAATTGTTTATTATTGAACAAATTAACAAACATTAATTAAATAATTAAGTAATTAATTACTACCTGAAATTCCTCGAAGTACGCCAACTTTTTTTGTTTTGGGACCTTCGACCAGGTAATTGCACCCGCAGAGATCGGTAAAGAGCCAAAAGCAATCGTGCATGCCCTGGAGACCTCGTTACCAGGTAACAATTTGTGACATTAATTAACAAACAAAACACATTATAAATTAAAACGAATGCGAAATTAATTATTAATTATTAAACAATAAAAGTATTTAATTACTTACACTCCTCCACTTGTAACCCAAACGCGCTCCCGGCCATCCCGAGCAGGAACAGCAGGATGGTCCCGGACAGACGAATGAGACGACGGCTGAGGCGACGGGTGTGGAATAGGTGGCGGAGGCGACGATAATGGTGTTCGTGGCAGTATAGGCGCCGGCGCCTCGGGTCTAAGTTTGGATCGGCTCTTCCTTGATCGACTACGTGACCCGGAGGCCCCGTGAGATCCCGAGCCACCAGAGGCACCAGCACCATTTCCAGTCATCTATTTAATTTAAACATTTAAATTAATAAATTATATATATAATACTAATTAATTAATAATAAATTTCTTAATTTAATAAAAAACAATAATTTAATAAATTAAAATTTAATCCCTAAATAATAACCTATTTTAATCAATAATAACCTATTTTAATAAATAATTTTTTATTCAATCAACAATAATACCTAATTTAATCAATAATAACCTATTTTAATAAATAATTTCCTATTTTATTCAACAATAACTAATTTATTCAATAATTTCCAATTTTAATTAACAATTTTCTATTTTAATTAACCATCTATAACCTAATAAATTTAGTAACAATTTTTTCTAACTTTAAAATAACAATTTCCTAATATAATTAACAAAGTCCCTAATTTAATCAATAATTTCATAATTAGTAAATCAACAATATTAATCTAGCTAATTATAACGTACAATATCATAATTTAATTATGTAATTAACTCCACTCCAACGTATATGCAAATTAAACAATAATATCCACTATATATATAACATCAATTATGCAAAACATGCAATATCGATCTTAACAAATCACATCAATTTATTATAAATAACTATATACATCAACTATATATAGACAATTATCCACGTAAAATATCAACTAATTAATTAGATATATCAACTACATACATTCAAACTAATTAACTATATACATCAACTACAAACAATTTCATATTAATCTATATAACAAATTAAATTAACCCATCAATTTAATTCATAATTATAGGCAATACAATATAACTTAAAAATTAATTACTAACAAATTAAGAAAGCGTACCGTAAAGATTTTCTACTCGAGAGATCACCTCGGCAGAGTCTCTTCGCACGATGAAGACGAACTATAGAAACAGGGAGGAGGGAGGGAGCTTTTCTTTCTCTCGAAAGAGAAAGAGTAATCTGTCTTCAGTTTATATACAAAAAAAATTGCCTTTACCGACGGAAATTTCCGTCGGTAATAACCACAATAAATTTTGCGCGTCTATCAAGAGGCGGTTATTTAAAGCGGGTCGGTTACCGACGGAAAATATCTGTCGGTAACTCTAATTTAAATATATGGCGCCGTTACCGACGGAAAATATCAGTCGGTAACCCTAATTTACAATACCGACTGAAAAATCCGTCGGCCGGTGACCCAAAAACGACACCGTGTACAGAGTTCTGAGTGTCCGTCGGCATTTCCGTCGGCATTCCGACGGGAAAGCCGACGGAAATTGAATTATGTCGGCAGAGTCTTCTGACTTTCAATTCAGTCGGTAATCCGTCGGTATATCCGACGGAAATGTAATCCGTCGGTATACTTCCGTCGGCATAAATGCGCGTTTTTGTAGTGTGAATTACCCCACCAAAATTTGTTGGTCCCAAAGTTGAGTTAATAATATTGAGTAAGCTAGTGAAAATGTCTAGAGGGGAGGGGTGAATAGACTTTTCAAAAATCTTTCAATATATCAGAATACACAATGCGGAATAATCAGATTACTAATGAGCCCAAACAAATTTATACTCAACTTTTCTATAGATCTTTATCTTTGTTAATTCTTAATGTTCTTGATTAAACAATTCAAACAAATAACAAACAGTAAAGTAAAGAACACAGAATTTTATAGTGGTTCGACAAATGTCTACATCCACTCTCACAACTCCAGTTGTGAAGTTTTATTACTCTTCTTTCTTGAGTTTCTTGTGGCTTAAAGTCCCAAGATTAAGACTTTGATCTTATCGATTATACCACCAGGTATATCTTCGATCTACTAGTAATTCTACAAGTAACTAGCACACTTGTTTTACACAATACAAACTTAAACTTGAAAAGTAAAACTTCTCTTTGAATAGCCTTTGATTCTTCTCTTCAATTCAGTGGCTCTTCCTTCTTGCTTTGATTTCCTTAACTCTGTGAGTTCTTGCTTGTAGACTTGCTCTTTGAATTCTCTAAGATCAGTAATTGCTCAGTAGTAGCAGTAGTCTCTTCAAGTAGGAGATTATACAGTATTTATAGAACTTAGTATGACAGTTAGCAGTTTGTGAACTAACTTTCAACTAACTCTAAAACTGTTTTTGTAACTTCTTCTTGTAACCGACTTTGTAACTTCTTTTTAAGTCAGCATCTTCTTCAATAAATCTTCAGTTACTCTTTAAATAAGCTTTCCAAACTTATTCTTCAATTTTGATAAATCAGCACAGTAACTTACTGTTCTGATTTTTACTCTTCGGATTTTTACTCTTCGGATTTTACTCTGCTGATTTTTACTCTTCTGATTCAATCAGCACAGTAACTAAAACTTTTCAAAACTTCTCCAGATTTCTTCACAGCTCTTCTTCAACTCTTCTTGAAGTCTTCTTATTCTGAAGTAGTCCTCTGAGTCTTCATTAGTCTTCTGATCTTCTTCTAATCTATTTCTAATCTAGTGTTCTGATTTTACTGTTCTGAGCTTTACAATGCTGAATACAACAAAATACAACTTTACATATATAAAACCTATCTATACATCAACTGAACTATATACAGATGAGTATATCTAAGTCCTACACTATAAGCTGTCTATACAATACAAAACATCAGCTTAGTTCCTAACAGTTCATATATCAGATCAGTAACCAATAAGATCAGTAACTCATAAGATCAGTAACTCATGTAAGTTCAATAACTTCCATATAAGATCAGTAAATACTAAGATCAGTAAACACTTACATATAAGATCAGTAATCATATAAGATCAGTAAGTACTAAGATCAGTAACTCAGATTTCAAATATATCATATAAGATCAGTAATCTCAATTTAAGTTTCTCATCAGATGACTTAGTTAAGATGACTTAGAACCACATATATTACTAACTTTAAGTTGCTTTTGGCCATCAAAACATACAATCATCAATTAGAACATTGTTTCAAGGATTCATATCCCAACAATTTCCCCCTTTTTGATGAAGCCAAAACTACTTAAATGTTAATAAATCAGTAGTTAAGTATGTAGTCAATCATAACAGTTCATCAATTCAGAAATCCATATCATATTCACAATCAAATCAAATATTTCACATATTACACATACTCACAAAATATGAAATGATCACAAAATATAAAAATAAAGATTAAGGATAGAAATGTTATCTTCTGAGCTTGTCCTTCATCTTCATTCTGCATCTTCAGATTCTGAATGCCACATACATTCTTGCTTTGATATCCATCATATGTTGATGATCAGTGATTCCTTCTTCCTTGATAATCTCAGCAATAATGTTGTTCATCTCTTTGTAATCAGGTTCTCCATTTTCCAGTCTTGGAGGTTCCCAATTAGGTTCTTCAGGGCACAAAATCTTGGTTCCAGCACGATTAGCAACTTGTGCTATGTCTTCCCAGAACTCTTGATCAATGTTCAGCATAAATTCTTCAAAATCAATAAATTCTGCTTCCTTGCTCGAATGATCACCAAACTTCTTCACAATGAAGTTTGCAATCTGCCATTTCTTCTTTAAATTCTTCCAGTATTCCATATGTTCTGTTAGAACAATGAAATCCACAAAGTTTTCATCTTGAAAATCTTTGTCAAACTGTTTTCCTTCAGCTTTCTTTTGAGCATTCATCTTTTTCTTCAAAGCTGTGACTCGATTATCAAATCTTGTCTTCAAGAACTTGACATCCTTTTCTTTCTTCTTTTTCAAGCTTTCTTCTTCACTTGTCAAAACAGCTTTCATTTTGCTTTTTGATCTAGTCATTCTTCCAGCTTCTTCCTCTTGTTGTTCTTCATCAGATAGAACTAACTTCCTTTTCCTCTGACTTGAACTTCCAGCAATTTCAGGTCTTTGCTCAACAATCTCTTGACCTTGTTGCTTCTGTTGCTTTCTTTGCTTCAGTTTTTCATTTAACATATGAATTTCAGCTCTTAATTCATCCTGACTCACAACCAATTGAGCTTGTTGTGGCTGTGTTTGTTCCATCACTTGTCTTGTCCTATCTTCCCCCTTTTTGGCTTCATCATGCCACTCTTTCAAGGAAGATATGTGTTGCTCCAGCTTCTTATGCAACACCTGAGACAAATTCTTCTCTTGTACTCTATGAAGGTCAAAAATTTTGGACATTGTATGCTCCATGACCTTCTCATAAGAGTGTTCAGACTGCATCTTGTTCATCCTTTCAGTAGCTTCTTGAAACATTTGGACAGCAGCTTCCAATTTTGCTTGAAGCTCTGCATTCTGCTTTTTCAATATCTCAAATTCAGAAATATCAGAATCCTTCTCAACAGTACCGGTTCTGATCTGTTCTTGCACATCCTCAATAGGATCAGTAGAGTGAATCGGAATGCTTTCCATTTCTTCAGCATTTACATCCTGATTTTCAACAACTTCAGTCTCCTCAATCACAACAGTGTTCTCAAACACCTCTGTTGCATTGACAATATCTTCATCAATTTCCATAAAATCTGTCTCAGCAGCTTCAGTTTCATCAACACCTTTCTCTTCACTGAACAAATCCTCATCAGAGTTAGGAGTTGTAATCTGCTCAACAGTGTACTTGATCCCTGTTAATCTCTCAACAAGAAGTACAACAGATTCTGGAGTGACTAACTCAAGAAAAGAGTTAACACCAGCTGCTTGCATCTGCTCTGCTTCCCAATCATCAAAGATTGAAGCACCTCCCATTCCTTCCATGATAGCTAAACTTTCCTTCAAAGGACTCCTCTTAAGATACACCCAAGTGCCTATCCTAAGGAGTTTCTCAAACTCAACAGAGCTCTCATCTAATCTAGGAAATTGTTTCAACAGTGCTATCCTTAAATCAATCCTGATTCTATCTTCTTTATCACAGATAGTGTACTCCATCAAATCAGCAGGTTTAGGAGCAATAAATTCAGGTTCATGAGATGATGAAATATCGATTGGTTCAGAAGAAGGTTCAAATTCATGTTCAGTAGAGTGAGCATGAACCTGTATTGGTGATTGATGTGGTGACGGTTGATGTGAAGTTTGATGTTGAGGGGTAGGAATTGAAGTAGGCTCAAAGTTAGTGAGCTGAGGTGATGAATGGGGAGTGTTCTGAGTCTCAGAAAAGTAGTGATCTGATCCTCCAGAACATGAAGGTTGAGGGTTTTGGGGTTCAGGTTGGCTTGGTTCAGAGTCGGAAGGGGTAGGAGAGACAACAACTAACTTCCTCCTAACACTCCTTGACTTAGTCCTCTTATGAACAACAATTGGACTAGGAACACTAACCTCTTGCTCATCTGAGCTTGATTGCACCACAGTTTCCACAAAACGAACTGTTGGTTCCGAGGCGGCTGTAGCAGACCTTCCTCTCCTTAGTGTAGTACTGCTCGGATCATGCCTTGATTTTGATCTAACCTCAGTTTGATCGTCCTCCGATTGGTACATTGAAGCTCCAGACTCCTCTGCTTCAATTTCTTGAGAGTGTTCCAAGGGGTTCTCTTGTTCAAATTGAACAGACTCCTTCTTCATCAAGAACTTCCCATGATGGAATTTATTGGGATTACTCCAATATGGCTTTTTCACCAGCTGAGGCAGCAAGAAACTCAGCTTGTTTCCAAACCCTAATTTTGATTTAAGTGAGAATTCCATAGTATCCTCATCAAATAAAACCTTTTCCTTCTCAGTCAGCAGCCTTTCCAAGAAGAATCCTTGCCAATCACCTTGCACTCTGTCGATGATTGCAGCCATAATTCTAATTTTGAAACTTGATAAGGCATCCTGGCTATGATGTTGCCCTAACAAGCACTTTCCTGCTATATCCATCAAGAACTGCAGACCAGTAGGAAGAACATCCTTCTTCAGATTTGTCAAGGTCTCTGTCTCAACACCTGACCATCTCCCCACACACTCCTTTTCTTCACCAGCTTTGTAGGTCAAAATATCCACTGGACCTTGTGGTAAATCCAACATTACTTCGAGAATGTCCCTTGCAATGGTGACTTTGTGTCCAGCAAGCATGGAGTGAACACCATTTTTATCTCCTTGGAGTTGTAAATAGAATTCCACAGCTTCCGGTTCGTAGACATTCACGGGAAATGACTCCAGAAACTTTCGTAGTCCGCATTCTTCACACAGAGTTAGAATTGCTTGATTTTCTGCACTGTGTCTGCCATTGAAATAAACAGCGTTCTCCACGAAAATTCCCTTCTTGCGCATCCACAAATTCGAATCAAAAGTTCCTGCTACTTGGTTAGCTTCATTGATAATATTGATAGTTCCCATTTGAGATTTTGTAGAAATCAGATTTTCAGAAGTTATGAAGTTAAGAAATATCCAGAAATGAACTCGTAAGAACGAAGAAGATGAAGTGTGATTGTTTTTGTTATAATTCAAAACCAATCTAGGGCTAGGATTGAATTAGATTATTATAAAGAATGGTTGGAATTAAATCTCGAAATTCGAGTTAAACAATAACTGTTCACATTCTAGTAACATTCTTAATTTTTGGAGCCAACTAGTGTTTGATAAATACACCACAATTTTTAGGTTAGAAATAGAAGAGTGTATTAATCTTCTCTATTAGTAATCTAAAAATTTGAACAATATTTGACTTAGAGTAATCTAAACCAAAAGACTGTTCTGATGCAAATCAGCACAGTAGTTTCCAAAACTATTTCACTTCATTTTCTTACAAGTATGTAAAGAAAATTTTACTTATCTGGATCAGCTGAGTAACCTTTTTAGAAATCAGATCAGTAGATGAATCAGCACAGTAGATTTCAGATCAGTAGATGGGTCAGCACAGTAATCCTCAGATCAGTACCCAAATTCCCTGATTTCATCTTTTTGATATCAGCACAGTAATCCTCAGATCAGTACTGTGTCAGATCAGTAGATTTCTTGTAGACAGATTAGTAGTAAACAAGTCTTTCTGTAGACAGATTAGTCAGTAATCAGATTAGTTCTGTAGAATAACTGAATTGTAATCAGATCAGTACTGTAGACAAAGAAACTTTGTAATCGGCACAGTTCTGTAGACAAGTCAATGTATTAATCAGAATATATCTATAGACTGCTATAGTCTGTAATCAGATCAGATTAGTAGACTTTTCAAATCTGTAATCAGATCAGTTCCCCCTTCAATGGAGAATTCCTCTTCTGTGCCTGTTTTAGTGATCTGACATTGGATTGTCTCTTCTGACTGTTGAATTTTGATGTACTGCTCTTACTTTCTGCTTTATCTTCCTCTTGGTATACGATCAGTACCTGAAAAGTTAGCACAGTTCTATATACAAACAGAATCCATATCTATCAATCCTAAACTAATGCACAATTCTCTGAATCTCACTTCAGCCAATGGTTTTGTAAAAATGTCAGCTCTTTGAATATCAGTATGAATCTTTTCCATTCTAATATTCTTCTTTTCAACATGATCCCTAATAAAATGATGCCTAATATCAACATGTTTGCATCTAGTATGAAGAACAGGATTTTGTGTGATGGCAATGGCACTATTACTGTCACAATATATAGGTACATTAGATTCTACAACATTGTAGTCTCTGAGTTGTTGTATTAGCCAAAGAAGCTGACTACAACAACTACCTGCAGCCATATATTCTGCTTCAGTAGTAGAAGTTGCCACACTTGTTTGTTTCTTTGAAAACCATGAAATGAGCTTAGTTCCTAAGAATTGACATGAACCTGAAGTAAATTTTCTATCTATTTTGCAACCTCCAAAGTCCGAGTCTGAATAACCACTTAAAGATATATCATCATCTGCAGGATACCATAATCCTCGATTAATGGTCCCCTTTAGATATTTCAATATCCTTTTAGCAGCTTCCAGATGACTTTCCTTGGGGTTTGCTTGAAATCTTGCACATACTCCAACAGAAAAAGCAATATCAGGTCTGCTGGCAGTTAGATAGAGTAGAGAGCCAATTAAAGCACGATAGTGAGGTTGGTCAGAAGACTTACCTCCTTCATCAGGATCCATTCTGTATGTAGGTAGCATGAGCACACCAACTGTCTTACAGGTTTTAATACCAAATTTATCTAGCAAATTCTTAGTGTACTTTGCTTGATTTATAAAGATACCTTCTGAAGTTTGTTTTACTTGAAGACCAAGAAAATATGTCATTTCTCCCATCATAGACATTTCAAATTTACTTTGCATGAGTGTACAAAAGCTTTCACTCAAGTTTTTGTTGGGTGATCCAAAGATAATATCATCCACATAAATTTGAACAAGTAATATATCATTACCTTCTTGTCTTCTAAAAAAAGTTCTATCAACTTTGCCTTTTGTAAAACCATTTTCAAGTAAGAATAGAGAAAGAGTATCATACCATGCTCTTGGGGCTTGTTTCAATCCATAAAGTGCTTTCTTTAACGTGTATACTTGGTGACTATTCACTTCAAAACCAGGTGGTTGTTCTACATAAACTTCTTCAGCAAGTATACCATTCAAAAATGCACTTTTCACATCCATTTGATACACAGTAAATTTCATATGTGCAGCATAAGCAAGGAACAATCTTATAGCTTCTAGTCTAGCTACAGGGGCAAAAGTTTCATCATAATCAATACCCTCAGCTTGAGAGTAACCCTGAGCAACTAATCTAGCTTTGTTTCTAACTACAAGATCATTTTCATCCCTTTTGTTCTTGAAAATCCACTTAGTGCCTACAACATTATGATTACTAGGTCTATCAACAAGTTCCCAGACTTCATTTCTAGTGAACTGATTAAGTTCTTCCTGCATGACTACAATCCAGTTACTATCACTTAAAGCTTCAATCACAGTTTTAGGCTCAATAGATGATAGAAAACAACACCAGCAAAATAAAGACTTACTAGGTTCTTCCTTTGAATCAAACAATTGTTTTCTAGTTTTAACACCTATACTAGAATCACCTAGAATCAGATCAGTAGAATGAGCAGACTTCCATGTCCTTCTATTCTTAACAGTATCATCATTTACATCATGCAAATTATCATGCAGATCAGTATTATTTATATCAGCAGTTTTGTTCACAGGAGAGCAGTCATTCAATTCTTTTATTTCAGAAGTTTTAGATGACTCACCTTTGTCTTTTACCTTTGCTTTATCAGAATCTTGATCTAGAACATTCAGGAAAGGATTATATGCTTGTACAAATTCATATATTCTTGTATCATCATCTTCATTGTTGATTTGAAGCTGTAGTTTGTCAATTTTCTTACTGAGCTGATGATCAGCAGAGTCCTGCACATTCTCATCAAAGACAACATGGGGTGTTTCTTCCACACATAGGGTAGAGTAATTAAACACTCTAAATGCTTTGCTTACAGAAGAGTATCCTAAGAATATCCCTTCATCAGCTTTTGCATCAAAAGCATTCAATTTACTTTTGCCATTGTTATGTATGAAACACTTACAACCAAAAATATGAAAATAAGAAACTCTTGGTTTTCTACCTTTCCATACCTCATAAGGTGTTTTACCATGCACCTTATTAAGAGCACTTCGATTTTGAGAGTGGCAAGCTGTGTTAATAGCTTCTGCCCAAAATTTCTGAGGTGTGTTGAATTCTGCAATCATGGCTCTGCAAGCTTCTTTTAGTGTTCTGTTTCTCCTCTCTGCAACACCATTTTGTTGAGGGGTTCTGGCTGCACTTATCAAATGCTGTATGCCAGACTTAGAACAGTAGTCAGAAATGTAACAATTAATAAATTCAGTCCCCTTGTCACTCCTAATCTTGACAATGGGATGACCTTTTTCAACCTGCAATTTCTTCAATAGATCTGGAAGTAGTGTTTGTGTATCACTCTTTTTGTGTAGAAAGACTACCCAAGTAAACTTAGAATAATCATCTACAACAACTAGAGTATACCTTCTTCCATTCAATGTAGGAGGATTGATAGGACCATGAAGATCCATATGTAAGAGTTCTAAAACTCTGCTTGTTGAAAGAGTTGGAATGGACTTAAATGAAACCTTTACCTGTTTACCTTTTTGACAGGAATCACATACTTGTGACTTGGAATAGATTTCATTAGGAATGCCCTCAACAAGATGTTCTCTAGCAATCTTGTTGATTATCTTAAAGTTAAGATGGCAGAGGCGTTTATGCCAGAGCCAACTGTTTTCTTTAGGACTCTTAGTAATAAGACAAGCATTCTTAGGACAACTATTCCAGTTCACAATGTATACACTTCCTTGTCTTGTGCCAACAAGTAGAACATTGTGAGTCCTTTTATCAATTATTTCACATCTTCTGGTCTTGAACTGAACCTTGTATCCCCTGTCACAAAATTGAGATACAGATAACAAATTATACTTCAAACCTTCAACATAGGATACATCTTGGATTTCAACATCTCCATTCTTGATGAATCCAAATCCTTTTGTGATTGCTATTGAGCTATCACCAAAGATGACTTTTGGTCCTTCCTTCTCATGATAGTCAGTAAGTAAGGCCTTGGTACCAGTCATGTGGTGTGAACACCCACTGTCTATGTACCAGGTCTCACCAACTGAACCACCTTTCTTGTATAAGTCCAGACGATCCTGCAAAGTAGTGATCTTAATAACTTAGGTACCCTTGTTTATTGGGGTCCTTGGGGGTTAGTAGTGAGAGGCACCCAAATGAACATTGAGGATTTGAATAAGTGGGACCTCTTCAGTTTCCTTCCAAATTTATCACAGAACAGTACTTTATTACCCAGTTCAGAATTATCAGCAGACTTAGGATCTATTTTTCTAAGATAGCCTTTCCTTGGTTCTATCCCTTTTTCAGTAAGATCAGTATGTCTGTAATAGTTTGAATAAGGTCTAAAAGCATGTGGACCATAAGGCTTATAAATTTGCTTTGGTCTTTTCTCTCCATAGATATCATAAGATAAAGGAGGAGGATAAAGAACAGGTTTGTTATGATAATGAGGCACAAATCTCCTAGGTTTAGTTGAATACAGCTGAGACTGCCTTATAAAAGGAGGTCTAGGCTGTTCCCAACTTGCATGAGCTTGTCTTGACCTACTGTTCTGAGTTTGTCTCTTCTGATTCCAGGACTGATCTGATCTGGTCAGAGGAGTATAACTCTTCTGGTATGGTCTTGACTGTACTGGCCTTAATACATTCTTCATTTTACCATTCTTGGTAGTAGGAGGGATGTATTTAGACTGTACTTTGAGTTTTGGTTCATCATCATAAGTCATAGGTTCTTTTCCTTTATCTAGTTGCAAAGAACTTGTACTAGCTCCATTAGTGTTCTTAAATTCTGAAGTAGATGGACTAGGCAGATCAGTACCTATTCCTCTTTTATCATTTGGAGCTCTATATCTGTCTGAGATTGTTTGATTAATCTTAGTAGAGTTAATCATCCCAGATAGCTTTCGATCTAGGCTCACTACTTCAGATTCTAAGAATCCATTGCGCTCTTCAAGTTTTTCACATTTGATCTTTAAATCATTGAATTCATTAGTCTCTTTAGCTTGAGTTTTAAGCATACCCTGATATAGTTTGTCAATGGATGCATACTTTTCTTGGAGTTGAGACAACTCTTCTGATAGTCTTGCATTTATGACAGCTATATTAGGATCCACTTTTGACTGAGCTTCTTTTAGCTTAATGATTTCTTGTTTTAAAGATATATTTTCATCACTAATTTCAATGAATGCTTTGTTAGCTTGTAGAAGGTCCTCTTCAGTCACTCCTTGGGAATGATGAAGACTACTTCCTACACTGCTAACAGCAGCATCACTTTCATCAGTGTCAGAATTGTCACAAGATTGAAATGAGTTAGCAGATGATACCTCATCATTTATTTTGGCCATCATTACCAGTCCATCATCTGCTATGAAAGCTTCATCTTCATTGCTAGAGGGGTAGTCAGATGAAGACGATGGTAACTCTTCTGATTCCGAATCAGATTCATTGTAAGCCATCATTGCCTTCTTACACTTTGCATATTTTCGATCTCTTCTGGCTTTCCTTTCTTCTCGATCTTCAGAACTCAGATCAGGACATTCATAAGCATAATGACCTGGCTTATCACAATTATAGCAAACAGGATTGTTAGAAGTTCTTTTAGGAGGAGAATGCTTTCTGTTCCTGTCTTGCTTGTCAATTGAGTTCCTGTCTTTCTTATCAGAATACTTTCTATCTCTCTTTTCAGATGAGTTCCTATCTCTCCTGTTCTCATTAGAGATCTCATCCCTTCTTTCAGAAGAGTTTTGATCCCTTCTGTTCACAGAAGAGTCCCTGTTATTAGAACCCTTATTTTCCTTATAGAATCTTTTGTACCTGCCATACCTCTTGTTCAGTTTATCAAATCTTTTGATCATAAGGCTCATCTGATCTTTCAGACTTAGATCAGAACCATCTAGTTCATCTTTTATGCTTGAAGCCTTAGTCTTAGATGATCTAGACCCCTTTGAAGTAGAGGCTTTGAAAGCTATGTCCTTAGAGACATCCTTATCCTTATGGATCACAGAAATAGGATCTTCTTCATCTAACTCAAACTCATGTGCCTTAAGTGTTTGGAACATAGTTTCTGCTGGCCAAGAATCAATGTCTTGTGTGGTTTTAATGATCATCTTGACCATTTTCCACCTTTCATCCAAGGCTTTCAAGATTCTCAAGTTAACTTCTCTGTCAGTATATGTCTTTCCTAATACATCCAGATCATTCATAATTTTGGTAAATCGAGTATCCAACTCATCAATTGATTCTCCTGGCTTCATCTTAAATGATTCAAACTTTTGGACAGCAGTGGATAACTTGCTTTCTTTGATCAGTGTAGTACCTTCACAAAGAATAGCCAGTTTGTCCCACATCTGTTTTGCAGTCTTACATTTTAATACTTTACCAAGATACTCATTTGGTAAGGTATGTAAAATATAGTTCTTGGAAAGACTGTCCAAATTGTTTTGTTTCATTTCTTCCGAAGTCAGTTCTGACCTTGGTTTGGGGACCAGTGCTCCAACTGGTTTAGATGGATCCAGAACAGCAGTGTTTTCCACCATGATGACAATTGGTCCTTCAGTCACCACAGACACCATTAGATCATGGGTTGAGCTAAAGATGGCCTCCATCCTAAGCTTCCAGTAGTCATAATCTGCAATCTTGAACTTAGGCAACTTGTTCACATTAGTGTCATCCATGTTTGATTAGACAAATAGGATCAGTAGTATAGCAGATAGATTTCAGGTATTCAGATAGTAACAAGTATCAAGAAATAACAGTAAGATCAGTAAAATATCCCTCAAGATCTGTAAGGTTATCAAGAAACAGCAGTCCAATGAACTACTGCTCTGATACCACTTGTTGGTCCCAAAGTTGAGTTAATAATATTGAGTAAGCTAGTGAAAATGTCTAGAGGGGAGGGGTGAATAGACTTTTCAAAAATCTTTCAATATATCAGAATACACAATGCGGAATAATCAGATTACTAATGAGCCCAAACAAATTTATACTCAACTTTTCTATAGATCTTTATCTTTGTTAATTCTTAATGTTCTTGATTAAACAATTCAAACAAATAACAAACAGTAAAGTAAAGAACACAGAATTTTATAGTAGTTCGACAAATGTCTACATCCACTCTCACAACTCCAGTTGTGAAGTTTTATTACTCTTCTTTCTTGAGTTTCTTGTGGCTTAAAGTCCCAAGATTAAGACTTTGATCTTATCGATTATACCACCAGGTATATCTTCGATCTACTAGTAATTCTACAAGTAACTAGCACACTTGTTTTACACAATACAAACTTAAACTTGAAAAGTAAAACTTCTCTTTGAATAGCCTTTGATTCTTCTCTTCAATTCAGTGGCTCTTCCTTCTTGCTTTGATTTCCTTAACTCTGTGAGTTCTTGCTTGTAGACTTGCTCTTTGAATTCTCTAAGATCAGTAATTGCTCAGTAGTAGCAGTAGTCTCTTCAAGTAGGAGATTATACAGTATTTATAGAACTTAGTATGACAGTTAGCAGTTTGTGAACTAACTTTCAACTAACTCTAAAACTGTTTTTGTAACTTCTTCTTGTAACCGACTTTGTAACTTCTTTTTAAGTCAGCATCTTCTTCAATAAATCTTCAGTTACTCTTTAAATAAGCTTTCCAAACTTATTCTTCAATTTTGATAAATCAGCACAGTAACTTACTATTCTGATTTTTACTCTTCGGATTTTTACTCTTCGGATTTTACTCTGCTGATTTTTACTCTTCTGATTCAATCAGCACAGTAACTAAAACTTTTCAAAACTTCTCCAGATTTCTTCACAGCTCTTCTTCAACTCTTCTTGAAGTCTTCTTATTCTGAAGTAGTCCTCTGAGTCTTCATTAGTCTTCTGATCTTCTTCTAATCTATTTCTAATCTAGTGTTCTGATTTTACTGTTCTGAGCTTTACAATGCTGAATACAACAAAATACAACTTTACATATATAAAACCTATCTATACATCAACTGAACTATATACAGATGAGTATATCTAAGTCCTACACTATAAGCTGTCTATACAATACAAAACATCAGCTTAGTTCCTAACAGTTCATATATCAGATCAGTAACCAATAAGATCAGTAACTCATAAGATCAGTAACTCATGTAAGTTCAATAACTTCCATATAAGATCAGTAAATACTAAGATCAGTAAACACTTACATATAAGATCAGTAATCATATAAGATCAGTAAGTACTAAGATCAGTAACTCAGATTTCAAATATATCATATAAGATCAGTAATCTCAATTTAAGTTTCTCATCAGATGACTTAGTTAAGATGACTTAGAACCACATATATTACTAACTTTAAGTTGCTTTTGGCCATCAAAACATACAATCATCAATTAGAACATTGTTTCAAGGATTCATATCCCAACAAAATTTGTTGATCATAGTCTGCATTTCATTCAACAAAGTGGATGGCAGAAGAAACGTAGTCATACAATAAGTGGGGATAGTCTGAGACACTGATTTAATGAGAACTTCCTTCCCAGCTTTGGAAAATTTCCGCTTTCACCACCCTTCCAATTTTTTCTACAATTTCTCCTTGATGTAATCGAAGATTTCCTTCTTCTTGCGACCAATGAGGGACGGAAGACTCAAATACCGACCTGTGTTAATTGTGTTATTAACTCCCAATATCAATTTAGTTGTTGCCCTGCGATCATGACTAACATTTTTGCTGAAATAGATTTCAGATTTATCGTAAATAATTGCCTGGCCGGACACCCTCTCGTAATTGTCAAGGACTCCCTTAAGACTCTCGCACTCCTCTTCTGTAGCACGGAAAAATAAAAGGTTGTCATCAATAAAGAGCAAATGAGTGACTTCCGGAGCTCGACGACAAATTCTATTGTCGTGTAGTACCCTAGTCGCGCTTGCGTGATTAAGAGAAGACGACAAACCTTTCATTTAGAGAATGAATAAATAAGGCGACAAAGGATCTCCTTGTCTGAGGCCTCGATTTGGGAGCATAGGGGCCACCAAATCCTAATTAACAAACACTGAATACTTGACCGTCGTTACACAAAGAAGCATCCACCGAATCCACTTATCATAGAATCCCAGTTTTTTAAAAACTGCTTAAAGATACGTCCAACTCACCCCATCATATGTTTTACTGATATTGTTTTTTAATGCCACACCCCCTACTACCATTACGTCTATTTTTCATAGGGTGTAAGGTCTCGAAGGCAATCAAGATGTTGTCCTATACGTCTCGGCCCGATATAAATGTGGATTGAGCACGATCGACCAATCCCAGGAGAACTTCCTTCAATCTATTGCATAATACCTTCGAAATGATTTTATAAAGCACATTACAGAGTGAAATAAGTCGTAAATCCCGTACCGTCTGAGGAGAATCCACCTTGGGGATGAGAGAGACATAAGTATCATTAAGTCTTTGAGGAAAAACTTCATTGTTCAACCACTCGATCCCGACTGCATAAATTTCATTCCCTAAAATTTCCCTATTGTGTTGGAAAAACGAGGGATTGAATCCGCCAGGGCCTGGGGCCTTATCACCATGCATCTATTTGAGGGCCAAATCAAATTCAGCTTTCGAGAAACCTCCAATAAGAAGGTCATTCTGCTGTTCGGTCACCATCTGAGCGATCGGTTCAAGAAAATCGTCTCCTTTATTATCCATCTCAGCCACAATAAATAAAGTAGAGAAATAATTCTGGATTACCTCACAAAGGCCATCTTGTCGATCCACCCACACTCCCTCGTTATTAAAAAATCGAGTAATCCGGTTCCTTTTCTTGCGAGAAGTAGCCGTCTGATGAAAGAATTTCGTATTGAGGTCTCCATCCTTCAACCAATATATTTTAGCTCTCTATCGCTAATACATTTCCTCTTGTCTCAACAAATTCCCCAAATTCCTCTTGCCTTCATGATATTCTCGCAATCCAGTTGGACTAGTGTTACATTGCAGTGCAATCACCTATTCTTCTAGTTCTTTTCTCAACGCCCTGAAGTTGGAGTCTGCTCGCGGGCCCCAAACTGCCAGGTTTTCGCTCGTAACCAGCAAGCGTTGTTGAATATTCAGATCACCAAAGCCATCCTAGCATCTACGGACCACCCTCCGTAAATCAGGTTCCTCTAGCCATCTATTCTCAAACCGAAAGGGTCGATGCCTGGTCCGCAAAATGGTAGGAGATGCATGTGTCAAGGAGAACCGGGTTATGGTCCGAAATCGGGGCCACTAAATTGATAAGTTCAACATTGTGGAAGCGGGCATGCCATGAAGGAGTACCCATGGCCCCATCCAACCTTTCTTCAACCGTCGTAGCCGGGTTTCTACCACGAAACCAAGTAAACAGGTGCCCCTGAAGTGCAACATCCGTTAAGTGACAGTCACCAACCGCTTCCCTAAAACCCCGAATGAGATAGTTCGGATGGGGTACTTGTCCTCTCTTTTCCGCAGCAGAGAGGATATCATTGAAGTTGCCAATGCAAATCCAAGGATTAGTGTTAATATTCGCCAAATTCCGTAATAAATTCCACGATAGGTTTCTTCGATTTCTCTAAGGAAAGCCGTAAAAACCTGTAAGCCTCCAGTCACCACCTTCGTCATTAATAACAATATTAATATGATTCGAGGAATAATTTAAAACATATCAATGTGTATTATTACCTATTTTTACATCTTACCACTTGGATGAAATCACCCTTTCACAGTTGAGTTCACCCCCCTTATTTTTCTAAATTACCCTCTCACTCCCCTCCCTAAATCCTAATTTTCTTCCCTTCTTCATCATTTTCTTCAACCTCTCTCTTCCCCATCGTTGTGGTCTTCCTTTTCGAATCGCGCTCCGTCGCCGCATGCCCTCCTCTTGCCTCCGCCACCCTAGTCGAGCACGGAAGCCTTGTTCCTTCCGTCTCTGTCAATATGTCATGAACGCATACACATGTGACTCATTTCCATTTTTCTTATATTTTAATGATTGGAATTAGGGATCATAATTTATTTTTCATCGACTAAATTTATTTTTTTCATTTTAACAAGTTTACAATACAAGTAGCAGAAACACATACACAATTATTCAAGACTTCAAATTCTTATACTCCATTCGTCCCATAATTACTTTCACACTTTTCTTTTTAAGACATTCCACAATTACTTTCACACCCATAAAATGGAAAACTCTTTATATAATTCACCCTTGCAGTATTCTTAAATTTACACAAATATCATTGTTTTTTCTCCACACATCCACACATACACAAAAATCAACTTATTTTTTTACTTTATATATAAATATTTATAAAATTACTCCTCAAAATTCCACTAAATTCACTTTTCATTTCAACTGTGAAAATAATTATGGGTATGAGGGAGTATATCTTTTTATTTTACCATTATATTATCCTTTTCATTTTCACTTAAGATGAATAAATATATTTAATTTTACCAACCAACATATAATAACATTTAATAATATTCTATTGACCCTCCCCCACTTTGCAATTCTAAAGTGACAAAATTTTGTAAAGTTGGATATGGATAATTAAATATAAAGATGCTCTAAGAGGTAAAAAGTATAAAAGGGACACATCCCAAAGGCGACAGGTAGATCAGGAAGTTAAGGTGTCACTATGCAGTTCAGACTTCCAAATCCAAATTATACTATTAAGTGAAATAATAATAATAATAATATAAGGAATTAAAAATAATAAAGGGAAAAAAATAAGGAAGACGACAATGAGATTACAGTGAAGAACTCGGTAAAGTCTAGTATGCACTCGAGTGCATGCTGTGCACCCTAGTCTATGTGCATTTTTCAGTTTAGTGACTTACACTTTTTGGTAATGGTGTTGCACTTTTCAATTATTACTCATTTATCAAAAAGTTTAAGTCAATAAACTGAAAAGTGCACATGAACTAGGGTGCACAACATGCACTCGAGTCCATAGCAGACCAACTCGAAGAACTCTTTTTTCAAAAAAAAAAAAAAAAAAAAATTAGAGTAAACTCGTAGGTTGGGTCTAGTCTAGTCTACTCTTAACTCAAATATCACACCAAACTCTTTCTTTCTTCTTCCTCCCCTCCAAATTTCAGATTCAATTTAACCATTAAATTTGCAGAGCACAAATTGTGTATATCGTATAATGTTATACTTATACCCCTAAAATACTCATGCAAATTCCATTGACAACGATTCAAGGTTTTTCCCACACTGCTTCTGTTTTTCGCCGATATCGTGGAGAGAAAGATACTGTGTATCAAATTAGTGGCTGCCAAATGAAATTATATGGATCTGTTTCATGATTTTGATGAATTTGGTCTTAAATTAAGGATAAATTGAAAAAGAGCATAATGTCTCTGAGGAGCAGAGCAGCGCAGTCATCTTCCAAAAATGTCGTTTCAACTAAACTCACGATTTTCCTCTGTATTGCCTGCTTCTGTGGTGGGATGTTCTTCACCGACAGGTTTGCTATTTTCATTGTAATTTGTCGGTTTATTTTAAGTATGATCGGTGTGTTTATGATGTAATTTTGTGGTTGTGGATAAAAATTTGGGCTCATAGACTCATTTCATAGCTCTACTTTGTTGATTATTGATGGCTATGATTATAATCATATTTTGTTTTTCTTTAATGCAAATATGGCTTTTAGTTTAAGCATATTTAATGGATTTGCAGTCTAGTAAAGTATGAAATCATTGTGGAGTTTTAAATGAGATAGATCTGCAATGATGATCATGTGGTAAAGTTAAATTGTGAGAAAACAATGATATCCTATTTGTTAAAGTTCATTAATTAGTTGCATGTTCTCAGAGCTGTTCGGGAAGCTTGAATGTATTTGGTTTGGATATAAATCTGAAACGATTTCTTTTGTCGTAAACTTGGTGACCAAATATAGTTTCCGCGGGACATCATTAACAATGTTGAAAATTCTTTAAACTGATTTGTGATTTAGGTATAACTATATATGACTTATATCTTTTACCTGGGAACTCGTTACGTGCTGTTCGATTTTGTAACCAGAATGTGAGGAAATCAACTGTTCTGTTTCTGAATAAATAAGCAAAACTTAACATTATGAATGTTCTGTTTCTGAATAAATAAGCAAAACTTAACATTATGAATGTTTGTTTGCTTCTCTCTTACTTGATGGCTCTACTTGGTGAATAATGTTTATCTAGATCACGTACCTTGCTTTTAAAAAGATCAGTAACTAGATTTCGTATCACTTGATCATACTTGGTGAATAACGTTCGCCCCAACATTATATTGCCTTAATTTTAGAATTTTCTCTCATAGATTCGCTCCACTGGCACATAATTTTAGAATTTTCTCTCATAGATTCGCTCCACTGGCACTTTTCGCTTCATAGAGTTTCCTATGCATGCGAATTCATTGATTTGAGTTTTTATTTTTGACAGAATGTGGGTATTGCCAGAAGCTAAAGAAATATCACGGTCAACTGGGGAGTCGAGCCAAAAGCTTAAGTTAGTTTCAGATGATAATGATCCCAAAGCTGCTGTGAGTATTTGCATAATCATCATTATAATTATCATTCTAAGGGAAAAATTAGTACTAGTCTTATGCTATAAACGGTTTACATTTATTATCTTTTCCTTCATGTGCAAAAGAATAATCATGTATATTGGTTAATAAAATATTTTTCATCTTTTCGTAAGGATGTAAAAGGTGATTCCAGGGATGTATTACGGGAACTATCAAAGACACATCATGCTACGCGGTAAGTTTTTCCAGTTCTAGGACGTGCTTCGGTATGTTTGTTTCTGGAGTTGCAAAACAGGATTTTACTTTCAAAATCCCACTGTTAGCCTACTACATCTTATTGACCAAACATCCACAAAAGTCAAATTCACCTTTTTACTATTCTACAATTTCTCAGTCAGGATTTTCCCAATTCCCTACATCCTGAAACAAACTTACCCCAATGGCATGAATTACATCTCTCATGGTCACATACAATGTGCAGGACCCTGGATAAAACAATTTCAGATTTGGAGATGAAATTAGCCGAAGCAAGGTCTGTTCAGGATTCCCTACTTGGTGGCCCCCCCTTAACTCAAGATTTGAAGATTCCTGATTTGATTAAAAAAAGAAAATACTTGATGGTAGTAGGCATAAACACTGCTTTTAGTAGTCGAAAGAGACGAGACTCCCTGCGTGCTACATGGATGCTACAAGGTGCTCGATTATTGAATATCTTTCTCCTATACATGTCTCCCAAACTACTTTTTATTATGTTGGATTTATGAACTTGTTTCTATTCCTTGTGTAATTCAGGTGATCAACGCAAAAGGCTTGAGGAAGAAAAGGGCATTATCATCCGATTTGTGATTGGTCACAGGTTTGAAACGCATCTGGAATTCTGTGATTGTATAATTTGTATCATTTGAGACATAAGTATTTTTTATTTGCATCAGTCGAATGTTTATATTGATGCAATCAATCCTAAATAGTATTAGCTGGTCTTAGTTCCCTCTTCCGGCTCTAGAGTATATGGGTGTGAAGAGATCCTAAAATCATAGTTAAATCCTCATGGGAGAGCTCTTTCAGTAATTCTAATTTTAAACCTCAATAGATGTTAAAATTACTCCTTATAGTCCACTATTACTTTTTGGGATGTCCCTAATTTATAATTTGATTCTCATATTCAATACTCATTTGCAAATATACCCTTTGTTGAACACTTAACATTTAATCATCATGTTAAATCATATAATTTGCTTTTCCAATACAATTCTTAATGTATGCGTAGGCGGATGAAGTATTAAACTCCTAATATTCTGTTCATTAGCAGCCATATTTTAATATTCAGACAACTTGACAGAATACAGTTAATTTGTTGCCTAATTTTTCCTTTTGATCTTGAGTTCACCAGTGCAACATCAGGTGGTATTCTTGATAGAGCCATTGAAGCAGAAGCTAGAAAACATGGAGACTTTTTGAGACTGGTATGCACTTTAATTCTTCAATTACAACAATAAAGATAGCAATCAAATACGAGGCTTCATCTATTCTCAACTGCAAGTGCCAAACAAAGTTCTATGCTTTTATCTCACTTGCCCATACATTATTTCCAGGAACATGTCGAGGGTTACCTTGAACTATCAGCCAAGACAAAGACCTATTTTACCACTGCTGTTGCTCTCTGGGATGCTGATTTTTATGTAAAAGTCGATGATGATGTACATGTTAACATCGGTAAGCAGCGAATATCTTTCTCATGTTCAGCTCATAGGCTGATATATTATACTGTTGCTTCTTTGGACTGATGTAGTTTCTGGATGGGACCGTATTAGAATTACAAAACTTAGAGATACCTATTATGGTAACGGAAATATTTTTTTCAACATTTTCCAAAAGGGATACCTATAAGTATCATTTTTATCCCTAAAGTTTACCTTTTTCCAGTTTTGGTCCCTCTCTTTTAATCACTATCAAATTTGGGTCTAAAAGTATACTTTTACTCCCACATATGGTCTCACCGTTAGTTGACTGTCGGAATCAACCATTTGAGGGAGTAAATGTAATTATTCCGTTAGCCAATGGACGGTCAGTCAGTCTGAACTCAATAACTTCAGATAATTACATTTAGCACCCCCAACAGTTGATTTCGTCAGTCAACGGATGGACAACTAACGGTGAGACCAAATGTGGGAGTGAAAATGTACTTCCAGAATTTGATGGTGAGTGAAAGAAGGGGGGCGAAACTAGAAAAAAAGTATACTTTAGGGTCCAAAAATGATATTAACCCTTTTCCAAAGTGTTTGGTATGTGTTTTTACTCATTGCTTGGCAACATTCTTGTAATCAGAAGGAACGGGCCTCTTGTTATTTTGTTAATAACATGCTTGTAATGTTACCATGTTTCCCTATCTCTTCTCAACAATATGGGAACCTCGTGCAAGTACTATGAAATACTTATAAAAAGGTATACTTTAAAGTTTAAAGCATTCTTCTCAACAACTTTTTTTGTGTTTGGAATAAACTGCAGCAACACTGGGGGCGACTCTAGCTAGGCATCGTTCAAAACCGAGGGTGTATATTGGATGCATGAAATCTGGTCCTGTCCTTGCTCGAAAGTAAGCAAATGTCTAAGAGTGTTTCTCACGTAACATTTTTTAGGAGACATTCTGTATTTGAGTTGATCTTATGTAAAACAGTTTTATCGTGCAACTGATTCACAATTATCACTTTATACTTGAACAACTATTACTATCAAACTAATAAATTTTAATGAAACAACTAATGTTATTTAAAAATATACACAGAATGCAAATTAGTTGCACGATAAAACTGGTTTGCATAAGACTCTGCCTCCATATTTAGCTTGAGTGGTGTCTCAATGATTGCTGTTTTTGCTCCTCACTTGCCTACATTTTTTGGCATTTACTCACAGGGGAGTGAGATATTATGAGCCTGAGTATTGGAAATTTGGTGAGCAAGGAAACAAGTATTTTCGTCATGCAACGGGACAACTATATGCTATTTCCAAGGATTTAGCTACTTACATATCAATAAACCAGTAAGTATGTATATGTATATTCTTGTTCTTTTCACATGTTTCACTCAAATTCATCACATAATTGGGCTTTGTTAGACATGTACTGCACAGATTCACAAATGAGGATGTGTCGCTGGGGTCGTGGCTCATCGGATTGGATGTGGAGCACATAGATGACCGAAGATTATGTTGTGGAACACCACCTGGTAACATCTTAAAGCCTGCACATGACTTTCAACTAAACCCCAGATACATAAAACATTGGTATACCACACTTATGGCACCGATAAATATAAAATAAACCGGAATTCTCGATGTTTAGGTAATCTTTGTGCCGAAAATTCAGTACAAATTTTCAAAATATATACCAAAACCATATATGAGTTTCGATGAGGAATGGTACATACCGATACTGTTCATGAAATTCGGTATACCGGAAGTTTGGTATTGTATCCAGTGTATTGGTATGTATTTTGCATATACCGTAATTCAGTATATCGAAATTTTTGGTATACTGCACCAAACCACTCCTAACCCTGACCTGGGTGAATTATAATGACCTCGTTTATCAACTAATGATTAACAGAAGCTTCCCTGTTGGGAGTTGATTAGAAATGCAGGATAAACTATTATTAGTAATGGGGGCTGCTATAGTTGCTATCTTAAGTCCCCTCTCTTCTACAGTTCTTTAACTGTACTTGTTCCCCTTTTTGAGTACCACTGGTACTCCCATTAATCAATATATCATTTTTGCTGTCCAAAAAAAAAAAAAAAAAGATAAGATAAATAAAAAAACAAAACAGCGGATCATATAATCATAGAGTAGCTAGTTAATTATTGTAAGGTTGTGTTTGGATGAGGGGATTTGATTTGAGAAGGTATTTAAAATAAAAGGATTTAAAAATAGATGGATTTCAAATGAGACATGGTTTTAGTGAAGATTTAAAATCCTCTCAATTTTAACTAAAAAATGTGTGAGCAAAAATCTAAGTATTTGAAATCCATTCATAATCCAAACAAGTGAAGTGGATTTGGATGGTGGATTTAAAATCCATAGATCAAATCCCTCCATCCAAATGGAGCCTAATATTTTTTGATGCAATTGCAGATTGTGAGTGGAAAGCTCAGGCTGGAAACATGTGTGTTGCTTCGTTTGACTGGAGCTGCAGTGGTATTTGTAATTCAGCAGATAGGATTAAAGAGGTGCACCGTCGATGTGGAGAAGGTGAGAATGCTGTATGGCATTCGGATTTCTGATGTTGGGTCGTGCTAGTCGAGAGATCCCAGTGCTCTGTTCTTACGGTATACATGTAATTTATTTATAGAGATGAGATAGAAAGAGAGAGGAGAGAAGCTACAAATGAAATCGTTCCCATTTTAGACGAGGCGATGGATCATTGTAGCAACTGTAAGTGCGAACCGTATTGCTGGATTTTTAGGGCCAATAATAAGTGTGTAGCATGCAATTTGCAATGCTGCCTTTTAGTTTTCTTCTTACTCGTTTATGCCAATTTCAGTTGCATTACTATTAATCACTATAATACAGTTGAACCTGTTGTGAAGCTTCTTCTTGTTCTTGCTACATTTTTCTTAAAAGAAAAATTTGAGAATATTGATGCAATCTTATTGTGCAATTCCCATTTCTACCAGCATTGTAGGGGCCATGAAAGGGCAACATTATATATATATCAATTGAGTTGGCTTCACAAAGTATTGAATTATTTGTAAGCGTAAATAAATGAATATTGGTACAAAAATATTCCGTACCTTGTAGTTCCACAAATGCACCCCAAGATGATTCCCTTCCACTTACATTCAGGCCTTCAATGGCTAGAAGACAAAGAAAACGTCAAAATGCACCACATGATGAGACAAATGCGCTCGTTGTTTCAACTTCTCGGGTTCGAAGAAGAGGTGGTGGTGCAACACGAGGTGAGATGAGTCTTAGGACGCCCTAGTTTTCGGTTTTTGAATTGTTGAAATATGAGGTTTATGTCAAATGCAAATCAGGTTAACCACTTTGTGTAGATCTTCTTTATTAAGTTGGAGGTAGCATTTATTTATTTATATGGACTATGGAGGGATTTAAGGTGATTAGATGTTTTATTTTCATGGACTGGGCAGTATTTAGTTACTTTCCCGTCCCTGAAAAGCTTACCATGTTTTTTGGGCACGAAATTTAAGTAAAAAGTGAAATAATTAGAGTGTTGGGAGTAATTTTATAAATTTCTAAATATAAAGTAATTGAATTGAATGTACGGTGGACTGGACTCAAAAGAAATGACATGAATTGAATGATTGTTTCTATTTATATGTATGAAATTTTTTGCAAGATAAACTAAAAGGGAAAATATAAAAAAATTATGGTTAGATTCTCTTTTTTTTTTAG
Organism: Galeopsis tetrahit; assembly: GCA_963675135.1. NCBI lineage: Eukaryota > Viridiplantae > Streptophyta > Magnoliopsida > Lamiales > Lamiaceae > Galeopsis > Galeopsis tetrahit. The sequence goes on along the minus strand of OY776119.1, from coordinate 32,604,957 downwards.
GTCACATTGCTACAAAAAAGCATGTATAATAATATTCAACAGAATATTTGTGTAATGTGTTGCGTATTGGGTTGGTTAATATTGGACAAATTCTTATTATCTTCAATATTTCAAACACTATTTTCAGACTTAACAATTTGGAAGTCCTTGCTCTTTTACATTTTTAAATCGAATGCAAGTCAGATTTTAAGATTCTTTAATTTTTCATTTTTTTAAAGTTATCACATCCTCACTTAATAATTACTAATTTGAAATCCCTACAAATTAACAAAAGACAAATCGTAATTTCTTATTGATTTTTTTTTAAAAGTACTACTAATATTTACTAGAACTTATCAAAAAAAAAGCATTAGGGGAACTTGACTAAACCGGTACCTGACAGAAGAAACATTAATAATTGAAAAACGTTGAAATTTTATTTTGTAATTGAATAATTAACCGACAGAATTTTAAGTTGGTGGAACAATTTCTTAATACATATTGTAAACCAAAAAATCCTACGCCTGCAATTAAGCATATAAAAAAGGTGATCATGTTTATAAAACATTTGTGGATTTTAAATAACTCCTGGTTCCCACTCTCACTCAAAAGAAATAAACATGATCGGTGATATCGAGAATTCAACGACTTGGTTTCGTATTTTTACCGTAATATATGATATTTTAATTTTTTTAATAAATTCCATTGTATACACATGTATTTGATTGAATAATTGATTATAATATAGTAATTAAGATGGTGAGTTAGTTTTATGTGAATACATTAGACATAACTTTATTTTAGCATTTGAATTAAGTTTATCTTTAAAATATTTCATACATAAAACGCGACTTCATCTTAGCATTTGAATCATTTTTATTTTTAAAACATAATTAAATGGAGATTTCACAAACTCAGGAATCATATAATAAAATTCGTCTTATATGTAAAATCATCTAAATTTTATGTAATTTCATCTAAATTTCCAATGTTGTTGAATGGATACGATGCATTTAAGTGATACTAGCTAGACTTCTTGACTAGTATACTTGATATTAATAGGAGCCATTGGCCGGGGAAGAACCACATCAATATTAATTATTTCCTAACTAGGTCACAACTAGCAACGATAAAATAAAGTTATTTAATCCTTATTCAAATTTGTTCTATTTTTTATGTTTAGTAAAGTCTAAAACTCGATTCGAGTTCAAATACGTCAAAGTAAAAAAAAAAAAAGTGTAAAAACGTTGAACTACGTGAACTCGAAGCGTTTGACTTAATTAATCTTATTTAAACTTGACTCAATTAATTCAAACATAATTCAAATTTCGATAGCTATTCTAACAAACTTGAACTATTCTACCCACAACCTACCAATTCATATAAATATTATTCCATCCGTCCCAGACTTCCAGTAGAAGCTATAAGAACTATTGAATTGATAATAATCTGAAGTATTTTATTCAATTTGGTTGCTCGTGTATATATACACAGTGTACAATGAATTACAAGAGATAAGTTGTGCTAAATTAACTCAACAACAATTATCTAACTAAGTCAAACTAGAAGTATGGAAATTCAAATATTCAAATAACCTTATCTTCTAGAGTCTTCTTTAATACGCCCCCGCAAAATAGACGTTCCATCGGCAACGACAATTTTGGAGCGAAGAAGTTCGTAACGAGTTCGGGGAAGTGACTTAGTTAGGATATCCACCAATTGGTCAAGGGTGTTGACGTAAGAAACTGAGAGAAGGCCATTTGAAGCTAGATCGCGAACAAGTCGATAACTATGTGTTTCATGCGAGAGTGTTGAATGGGATGAAGCGCCGTCGAGTTGCACTCATATTATCACATAGCAGGCGGGGAGTTGTAGAAACAGGAATGTCAAGCTCTTTGAAGAGATTAGTGATCCATCCAAGCCCGGAGGCGGCTGAAGCTAAGGCCCGATACTCAGCCTCCGTCGAAGAACGAGCAACTCCAGTTTGTTTCCTGGACCGCTAAGATATAGGATTGCCACAAAAAATATGACGTATGCTGATGTGGACTTGCAGTACGTTAGATCCCCTGCAAAGTCCGAATCAGAGTACGCCATTAGCCGGAGATGAACAGGTTTGCGCAGAAGCAGGCCATGATTGCCTTTTAAGTATCGAAATAGACGTTTAATGGCAGTCCAATCGGAACTATAAGGAGCAACCATACGTTGAGCTAATCGATTAACGGTGAAAGAAATATCCGGCCGAGTGAGAGCAAGATATTGTAAGCCCCCAATTGCACTTCTATATTCCGAGTGATTAACTGTGATGTTATGTGATGAGGGTGTGGGATTGATGGGCGTCCGTAAGGGTTTAGCTCCGTCCATACGATGGCGATGAATTAAGTCAACCATATACTTATGTAGAGATAAAAATAGGCCTTCCTTGCAACGGGCCACTTCCACTCCAAGAAAGAAAGAGAGTGGCCCCAAGTCTTTGACAACAAATTTTGATTGCAGATGTGTGAGTAACTGAGTAATAGTGGTTGCACAAGAGCCAGTGACAATTAAGTCATCAACATAGATGAGGATAAAAGTTCGAGTGGAGGCACAAGAGTATATAAATAGAGATGTATCGGTATGAGATTGGATGAATCCGAAGGTAATAAGCGCCGAGCTAAGAGCAATGTACCACGCTCTAGGAGCTTAGCGCAAACCGTAAAGAGACTTGCGAAGGAGGCACACATGGGAAGGATTGTCTGCATCTATGAAACCGGGTGGCTGCGATATGTAAACTGGCGTTGTGAGATCCCCATGTAAGAAGGCATTGCTTATTTTAAGATGTCTCAAAGGCTAATTAGCAGATAGGGCAAGCATCAAAACTGTACGTATCATTACAGTCTTAACTACGGGACTGAAGGTTTCAAAGAAATCCACACCGGGTCGTTGATGAAACCCCTTTGCCACAAGACGAGCCTTATAGCGGTCTATGGAACCATCTTGCTTACGTTTGATCTGAAACACCCATTTACAACCCACAATATTTGCATGGGGAGGAGGATCGACTAGAACCCATGTGTCGTGACGTTGTAAAGTGGTGAACTCGTCATCCATAGCTTGGCGCCACAACGGGTTGGACATGGCTTGGGAGACACATGTTGGTTCAATATCGGTCGGCAAGGGGTGTTTGGTGGCCGTAAATAATTGCTTGTGCTTAAAGATTTTATTTTGGGCTTGAGTACGCATAGAGTGTGTGCGAGTCGGAGCAGGAGGGACCAGATTTGTCTCAGGCGCAGCAGTAGGGGTCGAAACATGATTGACCTGGGTTGGTTCAGGTGCAGCAGCATCAGTTGGTAGATTTGGCACTGGTGCAGCAGGTTGTAGGGGTGGAGGTGCCAAAATAAGCCTAGCATTAGACTCACCAGGGCTGCTGGACGCGGGCAATGGTGGATCAAATGACCAGAATGTTGTTTCAGAAAACTTTACATGACGAGATGTGAAGACGCGGCCAGTTTCAGGATCATAACATCGATAAGCGCTTTGACTCGTAGAGTATCCCACAAATATGCATGGTTTTTATGGGAACGACAATTTACCAATATTATACGACCGTAACCAAGGAAAACAGATGCACCCAAAAGTGCACAATTTGTAGTAATTTGGCTCTTTTCGAAATAAAACTTGGAATGGGCTGATATATTATTCAGCAAGGGTGTCAGGGTTCGATTTATAAGATATGCAGTTATTTGAACAGCAAAGGACCAATAAGATTGAGGCAATCGAGCATGATGAAGTAAGGTGCGCAAAATTTCAATAATGTGACCGTTCCGACGTTCAGAGATGTCGTTTTGTTGGGGAGACTGAGGAGCAGTAGTAAGCCAATTAATGCCATTAGCAACAAGATACGGTTTCAATGCCAAAAATTCACCTCCATTGTCCGTGTAGAAATTTTTAATGTGAGTGTTGAATTGTTTCTCAACCAAGGTACGGAATTGCTGAAAAATATGAGCCACCTGAGACTTAACATTTATCATGTACACCCAACAATATCGGCTAAATAGATCAACTAGAAGTAGGAAATAACGACATCCATCAATAGAAATAGGCGCAGGGCCCCAAACATCCGCATATATAAACTCCAACGGACGTAAAGCAATAAATGTAGATTCACCAAAAGGTAGTCTATGAGCCTTGCTCACATTACATGAAACACAATCTCTTAGCACAAAAGACGATTGTGGCAAAACAGGTAATTGAAACTTAGATAAAATAAATGAACTTGTGCGACTTGAAGGATGACCAAACCTGGCATACCAGTGATGAGGGGTTGTACGCACACCAAGAGCCGCAACTTTAGATACCGAATTGGATATAGGAGGGTGCAATCGGTAAACTCCATCTTTACATGGTCCGCGAGCCAGTACCGCCCCCGTGGATGGATCCTTAATAGAGAAATAATTCGAAAAGAATTCCAAAGAAACATTATTTGCCTTGGTGAATTGATGAACATAGATAAGGTTTTTAGCAGCGACAGGAACACATAAAACATCCGATAATTTGAATGTACGAGAGGGAGTATGAATATGAGAAATACCAGTGTGGGTGATAGGGAGGTGTGAGCCATCTGCAATTTGCACCTCATCGGTACCATCATACTCAGAATGAATCGATAAGTTGCCAAGATCACCAGTTAGATTGTGAGACGCGCCAGAGTCCATAAGCCATTGCGGTTGTGCATCCATCGGAGGACGCATTTGAGGAGGGGACTGAGCAACATGGGCAGTGGGCGGAGCCCGTGTGCTAAGGAGATGTATGACCTATAAAACCACACATTTGACAGACAATGGGATTATTAGAGTTGTTGCAATTATTATAGAAATAACCATTACCACCACCACGACTGCGGTAATTTGATTGGGAACCGCAAAAATTCCTAGGTTTCCTGTTAGTGTTGTGCTGGTGAGAGGAAGAGGCCCCTGTTTGTGCGGCATTGGAAGTGGCAACAAGGTTTGCAGATTCAGATTCAAAATTCTTGAGATAGAGTTCATGTTCAATAAGGCGATCACGGAGCTCCTCAAAGCAAAAGGGGGTTTCGCGAGTGCGAACTGAAATCATAATATCACGGTACTCAGGGCTAAGGCCGTTGACAATATATAACGTTAGATCATCATCCTTGATCGGAGTATCAATGAGGGAAAGCTCATTAGTCAAACCCTTGATGTAGTTGACATATTCAGAAATCATACGGTTTTTAATAGTGGCCTTGGTGAGGGTAGTTTTAAGGTGCATCACATGAGCACGGGATGTGCTTGCAAAGGCACAAGTAAGGATCTTCTAGGCTTCACTTGCCGTAGTGGCAGACGACAAAAGCGGAAGAATGTCCGGCGAGACGGAGCCCAAAATGGCTGCAAGGAGTAATTGGTCCTGTTTAAACCAATGAAGAGCACCGGCTGAATCAGTGGTGGCATTGGGCTTGGGTGTGGTACCATTAATATGATCGATCAAGGAAAGCTCGTTCAAAAGGGCGCACAGATGTGTGAGCCATGAAGGGAAATTAATGGAAGTAAGTTTGATTGGAAGATGGTGATGGACGGAGATCGGTACCAGGGATGGGGTCGAAGAAGAAGACCCAGCAACTTCGGTGGTTGGAGTACTACCGGTCGACATGAGTGGCAGAAGAAGGATCAGTAAAAGAGATTCTCGGTAGAGAAGGGCTTAAACTGATACCATATAAGAACTATTGAATTGATAATAATCTGAAGTATTTTATTCAGTTTGGTTGCTCGTGTATATATACATCGTGTACAATGAATTACAAGAGATAAATTGTGCTAAATATCTCAACAACAATTATCTAACTAAGTCAAACTAGAAGTATGGAAATTCAAATATTCAAATAATCCTATCTTCTAGAGTCTTCTTTTAATCATTTCTTTTTTTGCCTGATTCAATAAGACTATCCTCAGCAGTGACACTCCCCCAACCCAACTCTTTAATATTATATTAATTTTTCTCTCATCCACATGTACCATTTACAATCCAACCCAAATTTAACTTTATCATACTTTATTAGTGACACTAACTCAACTAAAAATTAATAATAATTTTTTAAATACATATTATATTATTAATTTTTACTATATTTTAATGTGTAAATTGGTATATAAAAATTACTTGATATTCTAAATTTGTAATTATAATAGGAATTTTTTTATCACACACTTAAAATAAATAATGAACTCAATAATGAATTTAAAATTACAAGATTTGAAAATACGAAATTGAAAAGCAATAATAAACAAGCTACAAATGGATGCATGGAATATTAAATTACAAATTAATAGAGAAAATAAAAATTACTTATTTAATTCTGAGGGCCGAATTTTTGCCATATATGCTCAATCAAGTCGGTCTTGAGAGCGATATGAGCTTCTCTATTGTGAAGTTGTTCTCTATTAGTCATATAAGTGGACAAATTTGCAATGCGTTCAGTAGAGTATTGAAAACGTTGATCATCATTTGTGAGATTATTCATAAAAAATTAGGTGGGATCATAGTAATTTTGGTACGTGTCTCGTTCATCTTCTACTATCATGTTGTGCATGATAATACAAACCATCATAATTTTTCCCATCAAAGACTTATCCCAAATAAGACATGGACATCTAAGAAATGCGAAACAAGCTTGGATCCATAATAGTAAATGCTAGAAATATTAGAAGATAAAAGAGAGAATTTTAGTTTGTGTTTCAAAATAGCTCGATACTGGACTCTATTTATAGAAAAAAAAATTACGAATTTTGATATGTATATATATTTTTATTTAATACTACATATTATCTTCAATATCTACAAATTTATTTATATCAAACAAAAAATCACAGCAATCAATAGAATAGTAACATGTGTCACATCATCCAAACTTAAAAAATTGGTAAAGTCTAGTATGCACTCGAGTGCATGTTGTGCACCCTAGTTCATGTGCACTTTTCAGTTTTACTGACTTACACTTTTTGGTAAATGGTGTTGCACTTTTCAATTATTACTAAAAATATTATTATACAGTTTAATAATTGAAAAGTGCAACACCATTTACCAAAAAGTGTAAGTCAGTAAACTGAAAAGTGCAACATGGACTAGGGTGCACAACATGCACTCGAGTCCATAGCAGACCAACCCTAAAAAATTACTTGACACTCGATTGAGTGACCAACTAATATCATGGAAATCTTGATATTCCATAATTATTTTAATATTAGATTTTTTGTCATTTAATTATGACAGTAAAGTTCACCAATAATTATAAACATGGTATAAAAGTTTCTTATTTTTATACTTCGTAGTAGACTATTCTCTCATATTTTTTTACTATATTATTTCATTTCTCAATCTAGTTATTCTAAGTTTCTAACACATTTTTTTAATTTTCGTGTTCAAGAAGTGATGGAAAGCTTTCTGCAGGAATATTATTTCATTGTTTTATTTGAGAGAAAACCGTGTCAACATCCAAAGAGTCCACAACTACCGCATATAAAGAGAGCCGTTGGATTGCACATTCACACCAAACCCTAATCACTCCTACAATAAAAAAAGGGTATTCCATTAATATTTCTCAATCATTTTTGTGATATCTGTCACCCATCTATATCAATCATAATTACACATAACCTCTTTTTTCGATACATAATGCTAAATTTGTTATTATCACTTGTACTATTAAAAAAAACATATAATAAGCCAAAATTGTTGATAAATTCATGATTTTAATGTTTCTTTTTAATTTTTTCGAGAAAAAATGTTTCTTTTTAATTTAATCACAACTTTTTACTTGCCAACATTTTCATTTATAATTCGATACAAGACAACGTTTCGAAAATTTTACTGTCCACAACTTCACATTACAAACAATTATGGTTGCCGGTTGACACTATTTGAAAAAAAGAAAATTAAGACCTTGCATCAAATAAAAAAAACTAGATCACACCATCACTTCGTCGTCCTTTAAATTTTACATTAGAAATGACATGAATTCTAAAAAATATACTCCAATATTTTATATAAAAATGTGTTGGGAAGAGAAAAAAAAAGTAAGTGATCATTGATATAATTTTATATAAAAGTATAAATAATTATTAAAAAATATAGTCATAACTTATTAAAAAGATAAAATGTAAAATTTTAAGGGGTGTATTCAATTGAGATTCTGTTGGATTTTTTTGGACTTTTAAAATCTGGGGGTATTCAATCCGGATTTTTAAAAGTCTTTCAAAATTTTGAGGTATTCAATACGGATTTTAAAAAGTCTTTAGAAATCTTTAGGTATTCAACAATTTATTCTCTTTCAAAAATATAAATAAATTTCACTATTCAAAATCTCTTCTAAAAAGTAGAGATTTCAACGGATTCTCTTAAAAGACTCCGAAAGAGAAGAATTTTTTATTTTTTTTTTGTTAACTATGTTCTTCGATAAGCATCACAGATTCTTCACCAGAATTTTTGGTATTTTCAAATTGCGATTCACATGTTCCCATTTCAAACACAAGCAGAGTTAGTATTAGCTTGGGCTGGATTACATAACTTTCTTTGGAAAGAATGTCGCTCTGATGAATTTTCAGTCGAATATAAAAAAAATCAAGATTCAGAAGAGAAAATTTTCGCTATGATGAATTTTAAATCAACAAAAAAGTCAGTCAAACTCTGCATAGAGTCTATGAATTTTTTAAATTCACTGATTTTTTAAAGTCTAAAAAATTCCAACAGAATCTCAATTGAATACACTCCTAAATGTCCCTAATGTGATATTCAAATAATAAAATGTAAAATTTAAAGGGTATATATATAAAATAAATGCATTCAAATAATAAAATGTAAAATTTAAAGGGTATATATATAAAATAAATGCATCAAGCAAATGGATAATACACATCAATAGTTGCTCCCATTTGGCAGCGGTAGCGACACTAATACCTACCCATTATAGTGCCTCATAATGTATAAATGACAAATTTTATTTGCTCCTTATAACCGGTTCAATTTTTTTATAATTTGTATTACAATATCATAATATCAATATACTTGGTCTATAAAGTATTATAACATTTTTTTTTACACAATTCAACGTGTTTATGGTGTAAAATGATGTAAACACTCACTCTGTTTCAAAAACATTTGCATTAAAAAATTTACACACAAATTAAGAAAAATGTATAATGATTAGAGTGTCGAAGAGTAATTTTGTAAACTTTTATTAATAAAGTAAAGTAAATGGTTTGATTGAGTGTAAAACAATGACGGTTTATGTAAAGTTTATGAAAATATTTTCTTTTTGGAATGACAAACATTTGTGAAACGAAGGGAGTATTTGATATGTAATACTCTCTGTGTCCTAAATTAAACACCCTCATTTTACCATTTAAGATGTGACAAACTAAATTACTTATTTATATTTTTATCAACATTCCACCATCCACCTTTTACCTTTCTTATTTCATATCACTCTAATACCTTCTCTTTACTTATATCTCTGTATCTCAATATTCTACATTATTTCTACTATCCATTTACAGTATTATTAATGCATAAAAAGTGCACAATCAGTACTTAATTTAGAACGAAAAGAGTATGTTATTACAAATTAAAAGAAATTATACAGTGGTGTGAAACACAACACTTAAGTATATACAAAAGGGCCACCGCAAAACCCACCAACATATGATAGATACATCCCATTCCCATTACCCCTTTTTTTTGTATTGTATTCCACCACATGTGGCCCCTTTATCTCATTTCACTTCTCCATTGCCCACCTTCTTCTTAAATACTAAACCAAAGGGAGGGGCTGTTTGGGAACTGAACTGATGGGAATATTTGGTGGGAATGAGCTCAAAGCCTTGGATTTCTCACTCAGATTGTTTCTCATTCCTTTCACTGTTGCTTCCATCTGGATTACAGTCACTAATAAACAAAATAACATTGATTATGGCAAATTGGAGTTCAACGATTTCACAGGCCTCAAGTAAGTTTTCTAGATTAATTGTTTTTGTCATATATTATTATTATTATAAGTATTTGTGATGAGATTTGGGATTTTTCATTAGGTATATGGTTTGTATCAGTGCTGTTTCTGCTGGATATGCACTCTTTGCTGCTGTTTGTTCATATCTCAGATGTTTATTGACTAAACCTTGGCTTTTCTTTCTTACTGATCAGGTTTGTTTCACCTTCTCTACACTTTTTAATTATATTCTCAATTTAAGAAAAATGATATGGATATTAGTATGTGATGTGAATGAATCAAAGTAAAACAGAGCTTGAATTGTTTCATATTTTCACTCTGAAATTTCTGTTCTTTTAGTGAAACTTTTCTATTCATCAATCTTTTATCTTTAAATTCAGCCTAAATTAATTTTAACCTACAAAAATTAATTTAACACCTCTCTAAGTTTCTACTTTTAAATAAGACAGAAATTTTTGAATGGTAACATGCCCAAACGTGCTGGATTCGATTTTTGTTGAAAACTCCACCAATAATAGAATATCAGTAAAAAAAAAAATTATTTTTGAAATGGAGGTGTATTAGAAGTCCAATTATGAGAGTTCCATATAAGTGGTTTTTAATATGAATCTTACTTGTCACATTTAATGCATTGTACACTACTACCAGACTTATTTGGTTGTGACAATAAATCTATGAAGACCAATTTATTGTATATCTTCCAAATCCTGAATCTTGTTGGGGGTCATTTAACATCTTCCAACTATGTCCCATTTCAATGGAATCATTAAAGATAGAATTCCTTACCCACCAAAAAAAACACTTCCCCCTACCCTTAAAAGGTTTATAATTAACACTCCTTTTTAACACAAGTATTAAGGAATTTACTATTTAGTACTCCCTCAATCTAGACATGCTCATACAGTTAAAACCGGTTTCGGTTAAAAATCGCCGACTACGATTTGACCATTTTACAAACCAAAATTGAACCATCGGTTCTGTCGGTTTGAGTTTTTTTTTTCGCTCGTTTTTGTTCGTTTTTCCTCATTTTTTTAGAAAATAAACTACTACATAAGAGATGAGAGAGGTTGGTGTGAAAAAATGAGGGGAGCGAAACCGCCGATTTAACAATGAGACTAATGTTTTTAACAAATGTTCAATTAATAATTGGACGGGTGAAATATTAAAATGTAGAGTGGGTAATTGAGTTTTGAAAGAGGCGGAAAGAAAAAAAGGTACGAAGTAACAGGAATGAGAAAAAGTAGAGAATGATACTCGATTTGGCCAAATAAGAAAATGTAATTTTAGATTGTGACGGGCCAAAAAAGAAAGTATAAACCTTAGAGAGAGACAAATGAATTACTCCCTCCATCCACACTTAAAATGCACTTTTGTTAGTGCACTGGAGTTTTTTTGAAATATTGATAGTTTATGTAAAAAATGAAGAGAGTATGCACATATTAAGTGTCCACGACCAAAAAAAGAAAGAGTGCATATTAAGTGTGGACGAAGTGAGTATTTGACATCGATAGTACTCTCTTCGTCAATAATTATTACGTGTAGAAAATGGCATCGTCATATATATACACAGTGGTGGTCCGGTGGTCCCTCTCAATTTTTTTTTTTTATGTACATTCATTAAATTGATGACTGAATAGAAGATTAATCGTGTTGAATTGTTTTATATATAGGTTTTGGCATACCTAATGGTGACATCAATGGCAGCAACGGTGGAGTTTATGTACTTAGTGTATAATGGAGATCAATTGGTTTCATGGAGTGAAGCCTGTGCTTCTTACACCAGCTTCTGCAATAGATTGAAATTAGCTTTGTGTCTGCATGTAATTGCTGTTTGTTGTTTCTTGGTTTTAGCTGTAATCTCTGCTTACAGACTGTTTAGGACATTTGAACCTCCTCTTCTACCTAGTAAACCTCCTCAAGTGAATGAACAACAAACCACTTAGAATTTTCCATCTTTTATTTGTGTCTCATGTAACTTATTGTTATACAAATAAATATCTAAATTTATTATAATTTATTTTACGCTTTTTGTGATCACTAGTTTTTTATTTTCTGATGAATTTTGTTGTGTCTCTTAGATGGTCTCAGCAAAGAGTATATATGAAGTAATATAATGAATTTTAGCACGCCACTATTAACGGTCAGTTCTACTGACCTTACAAATTCACTTTTAACGGTTCACTAATAGTTGGTAATAGTTGGTACATAAATTTAACTTTTAGCCGAACGTGGACTAAACGTGTCACTAACAAACTAAAAAATAAAAATTAAGAATTTTAAGGAAAAATGTATTTTTTTGTCATGTAAGTAATCCATTTTAGTTTTGATCCTATTAACTTTAGCAATTTGATTTTGATCTTGTAACTTACTTCCAAGTTACCCAATTAGTCATTTCTGACGTATTAACTAATTTTAATTTTCTTGTAAAAGCACTACAAAAAAATGGCGTTTTGGAGACGGATTTTTCGTCGGCCGCCGAGGTTACCGACGGAAAGTCGGCCGTCCCCTTTCTCGGCGTCAGCATTTTTTGCCGACGGATTTTTGAATTCCGTCGGCATTTTCCGACGGAAATACCGACGGAAAATGGCCGTCATCTTTTTCCGACGGAATGTCCGTCGGTATTCCGGACAACCCGTTTAACAAACCGGGTCAACATTCCGTCGGTAATTCTGTCGGAAACAATGAATTAAATAATTATAAAAGAAATTAGAATAAATTAAAATAATTATAAAAGAAATGAATTTTTGAATAATTGAAATTCAAATGCCGACGGAAGCCGACGGATTATCCGTCGGTATTATACTGACGGAATATCCGTCGGCATTATACCGACGGAATATCCGTCGGCATTTGACTGACGAAATATCCGTCGGCATTTTACCGACGGATAATCCGTCGGCATATCCGTCAGTAAAACAAAATATGAATAAAAAAATATAATTTCGAAATTAACATACCGACGGAATATCCGTCAGTAATACAAAATATTAATAAAAAAAATATGCATGGCCGGGGAGGCCCCGACCAGAATTTCATTTTCCGACCAGAATTACATTTTCCGAGAGGTTGGGAATGTGAAGAAATTTCGTAAAAAATGTCATTATGTAAAAATTAAAATATTATGTAATGAAACAATAATATTACATGAAATATTATGTTGGGAATGTGAAGAAATTGGCATTGTTTTTAACAAATCAAATTAATTAGTAGCTTACTTGATCATTATCATCATCATCTAATACGTACTTCCAGAAACTGACGTTGGCTTCGTCTTCTTCCAGTCTCCGGCGAAGGGCGGCGACTTCGTCTACTTCAAGGAAACAACCAAAAAAAAAAAAAAAAATCGATGTTGAAGTTCAAAATTTTTCAATCTAAACTCAAAATCACTTACGTCGGAGTCGGCCAACTTATTAAAACGCCGGAGGAGCACAGATTGGGCGGCGGCCATGCTTCACGTTGGAGAGAAATCGGCGCGGAAGATTGGTGGAGAGAAATCGGCGCGGGAATAGGGCCGGTGAGGTCGCCGAAGAGTTGGTTGGAGAAGAGGAGTAGGGATTGTAAAGAGGAAAGTTTGGAAAGAGTGAAAGAAAAACCTAGGTTGAGTTATATATAAGGGTTTATTTTCCGTCGGCATGTTCAAATACCGACGGATATTCCGTCGGTAATTTTCAAAAAGTAAATACCGACGGATAATCCGTCGGTATTTTTCAAAAAGTAAATACCGACGGATAATCCGTCCGTCGGTATTTTTGGCGATATATATATTTTTTTTTAAATAATTCAATTTTTTCTATATACTATATACTAGACCTAATAAATTACCAAAACCCTAAACCCTACTATATACTAGACCTACTAATTCATTTCTTCCACATATATTAATATATATATTGGTTGTGACTTATATTTATAGTAAATTTAATTTTTATAATTTGTACCTAAATGATAAATAATTAATTAACTTTTATAAAATAAGAAATAAATACATTACATTAATTGAATTAATTTTCATCTTCATCGTCTTCATCCTCCTCTTCGTCCTTATCCTCCTCCTCCTCCTCATCATCATCATCTTCCTCATCCTCCTCCTCATCCTCATCTTCTTCATTCTCCTCTTCATCCTCATCTTCATTCTCCTCTTCATCCTCTTCTTCATCCCCCTCCTCTTCACCTTCAATTTCGATTAATTGGGGATTTGCAGCCGTCAGGGGTACAGAAAGATTGAAATCTCCCGTAAAGACTTCAGTTGGAGTCTCTATTTGTTCTGCTTGAAATGGAGATTCATCTTCAGTATTTTTGTCCTTTTTAGGGACTTCTACCATTGACCTTGCCTTTACTTTGCAAACAGCGTGCCATTCATAACCACGTGGAGCTCCCGGATATGTGCAGTAGTATACTTGAGATACTTGATGGGCAAATACAAATGGATCATCCCCAACATACGTCCTTTTCGAACTAACATCAACGAGCTTGTACTCCGGGTGAATTCTTGTTCCTAGATGGCCTGAATCAAACCAATGACACTTGAACAACACTACAGTCTTTGTTGGATATCCTGGATATTCTACTTCGACGACTTCCCGTAACACCCCAAAGTAATCACTTGCATCTGCATTGTAATTCGCACTGCTAACGCAGACGCCACTGTTGGTAGTTGCCTTTGTCGATGCATACCCAGACGTATGAAATCTGTAGCCCTTCACAATATAACCGTTGTAAGTCTTTACACGACGTAGTGGTCCATTGCTGAGATCTCGTAAGAATCGACTGTCTAGAGCGTTATCCCGTCCCTATACGACTCAATTTAAAATTAATTAAAATAAATATTAATTTATTTACGTAAAACATAATTAATTAAATGGTACTCACATAACGTTCGAACCATCGGGAAAATTCACGTTGAATACGAGCATCTATATATGCATCTGAGATGTTTGGTTCTGCTCGTCGTAGTTCTTGAGTGTACATCCTAATTCACAACATTCAAAAACTTGGTTAATATTAAATGACATAAATGAAGTGGTATTTAAATAGACGATTTATATATGAAATACTTACTCAATGTATGGCTGAACTTCATCACAATTCAATAACACATACGTTTGTGCTATTTCCGCCTCCGAGTTCGTCTCCCAATATCTTTCAGTGGGTTTTCCTATTGGCCGTCCCTTAGCCTTAGACTTGAATATGGAGAGCATTCCATCGACCTCTTCACTGATATCGTCAGCGGATGTACCACCGAAGTTACGTGGAGCACTTCTTAACTTTGTGTTGACGTGGTCTTCAAAGTAATAAGAACAAAACATGCCAACCTCTTCATTCAAATAAGCATTCACAATCGATGCTTCAACGTTTGCCTTTTGTTTAGCATTGCGTTTCAAGTTGTGGAGATACCTGATACACACACACACACACACACATATATATATATATATAAAACTTATACGAATGCATGTGTAATTGTAATGAAATAAAAAAAGTAAGATTTTACCTTTCAAATGGGTACATCCACCTGTATTGCACCGGACCAGAAATTCTCGCTTCATACGCTAAGTGAACGGGTAAGTGTTCCATCGAGTTAAAGAAGCTAGGTGGAAAAATTTGTTCCAACTTACACAAAATCACTGGAATGTCTTCATCTAAACGAATCATATCATCGATCGTGATCGTTGTAGCCGTTAAATCTCTAAAAAATAGACTTAATTCAGTGATAGCCCTCCACACATTGAGAGGAAGAAGTTCTCGGAACGCAATCGGTATCAAGCGTTGCATAAATACATGACAATCATGTCTCTTCATCCTTGCAACCTTACCCGTTGTTGTGTCTACGCATCGACTCAAGTTCGACACGTAGCCGTCCGGAAAGTTCAACTCCTTTATCCACCTACACAATCTTTATTTTTGTGGCTTATCCAGTGTGTAGCTAGCCTTTGGAAATTTACCTGTACGCTCATCCTTTTTCAACTCTGGACGGCGACAAAGAGTGTCCAAATCCTCCCGAGACTTTGGAATGTCTTTCGTCTTGCCTTCCGTGTTCATGATTGTGTGGAACACATTGTCAAACACATTCTTTTCAATGTGCATCACATCCAAATTGTGTCGTATCAATAGTGAACTCCAGTATGGTAAGTCCCAAAAAATACTCCTTTTGTTCCAACCACCCTCAATTCCTCTGTTGTGTTCCGCTGCATTTTCCTCAGTACTTTTTTTCAACCCCGTCCACTAAACCTCATATAACAACCTACGTCTTGTACGGAGAGTAAATTATAAGTGACACTAAAAGCAATAGATAAATATACGTTTAGTACTCGATCATTAAATAAATGTATAAAATACCATCTCGTAGTGGAGGTCGATTGTTTGTGACTGCTTTGTTCTTTACGAAGTTCTTCTTATTTCTTCGAAACGGGTGACCTTGAGGTAAGAACCTACGGTGATTATCGAACCATGAAACTTTTCTACTCACCGGGAGACTGAAAGCTTCAGAATTCTCCATACAATACGGACATGCTTTCTTTCCGGCCGTACTCCACCCGGACAACATACCATATGCAGGAAAGTCGCTAATGGTCCATAAAAGAGCAGCACGCATCGTGAAGTTCTGCTTTATAAAAACATCGTATGTTTGGACTCCATTCTCCCATAAGAAGATCAAGTCTTTTATAAGAGGTTGGAGATAAACATCCAGTTTGTCCTTTGGATTCGTTGGTCCAGGCACCAATACAGTCAGAAACATTGTTTGAGGTTTCATGCACATCCACGGAGGAAGATTATATGGAGTCAGTATCACCGGCCACAAAGAATACTGCTTCCCATGCATCCCAAACGGTGCAAAACCATCAGTACACAAACCTAATCTCACATTCCTCGGTTCACAACCAAAATCTGGAAACACGTTGTCAAGATGTTTCCAGGCCTCTGAGTCTGCCGGATGTCGCATCTCCCTCGACTTAGCCGAAGAGGAATCTGTAGCATGCCACGTCATGTGTTGTGCAGTGGTACTTGATTGATATAATCTCATCAAACGGGGAATGATAGGAAGGTAGTACATCTTCTTATATGGCACTTTCTTCTTTGTCTTCTTCGATTGACCACCAGGTCCCTTTCGACGTGCCTCTTTGTTCCGGGGATGGCCACACAATCTACACATATTCAGTCTGCTATCTTCGTCACCCCAGTATAACATGCAACCATTCACACAACAATCAATCTTCTCAACCGGCAAACCAACATTCTTCAACATTTGTTTGCTTTGATGAAACGTCGTAGGCACCTTATTATTTTGAGGACAAATTTCACTGCATAACTGTGTCACTTGCTCATATGCCCTGTTAGAAAGCTTGTTCTCGGTCTTAATGTTCATGAGTCGTGCATTAAATGACAACTGTGAGTGGGATTCACAACCCGGATATAAATCTTCTTCGACTAATTTGAGCATCTCATAAAACCGAAATGCCTCATTCGTCGGCTCCTCTTCCATGTTTGAAAAACCAGCTTCCCTGATCATTGTTTGATACATATTCGGTTCTTCGTCCCCAAACTGTTGTTCTTCATCCCCAAACTGTTGTTCTTCGTCCCCAAACCGTTGTTCTACCTCGTTACTAGTGCCAACATGATCGAAATTTGCTTCTTGTTGATAGATTCCAACAGTGTAATAGTAAAACACTTCATCAAATCTATAAGGCCAACGTGTTTCGCCATGACTAGTCCAATTATAATAATTATCAACGAAACCATTCTTCACAATATGTACTAGGACCTCATCAATCTCTTTATATTGCTTATTCTGACATTTCTTAGCATTACACGGACACCTAATGCAATTTCCACTCATGTAATGTGGCTGGCTTTTTGCAAATTCAACAAATAACACGAGTTCATTATAAAATTCCACATTCACATTTCCTCTAATCATTCTAGGAGTACAATACATCCAACGACGGTCAGGCAAATCCATCTGCTAAACATTTAAGTGGAGCAACACATTACTAACGACTACTCTTATAATAAATTCACACAAAACTTATGATATATATAAAACATGTAATTACATTATATTGAATTTCATATATACAGTAAATTAAAAATGGTAGAAAATGTACCGTAATTTGATGTTTCTGAATACCCGAGCATGAGCATAAAAAATTTCGCAGTATAAAGTTTTGGTGTAAATTTGCAATACGAAAGTGAAGTGGAAAAAAATTAGGTAGTAGTAAGTTTTGGGGAACATTTCCCGACGGAAATGCCGACGGACCTATCTTTCCGTCGGCATTTTACCCGCCCAAATATCCGTCGGCAAAGATAAATGCCGACGGATTATCCGTCGGCATTTATCAAATGGTGAATTCCAACGGAAAGTTAATTCCGTCGGCATTTCACCCGCCCAAATTTCCGTCGGCATAGATAAATACCGACGGAATATCCGTCAGTATGTACCAAATTGTGAATTCCGACGGAAAATATATTCCGTCGGCATATTGGCGGTTTTTTTTATTAATTAATTCAATTTTTTGTATATATAGCAACACAAAGCTCACACACACCATATTCAATTTTTTCTATTTTGCAAAGAAATATCATGTCTTCTTCATCTTCTATTCGATTTTAGCAAGGCCTTGTTTGTTATTGTGGAAAGGCATGTCGTACATATGCTTCTAAACAACCTAGAAGTAAAGGGAGGATATTTCATAATTGTCCTGACTCCCAAAGTGATGGTGGTGGATGTGGTTTCTTTGTATGGGCTGATACTCTAGAAAAGTGTGTTGTTGACAAGAATCAAGGATCTAATCAAAGTGACCAAGAAACTGAAGACATGAAGAAAATGACTCAAGAGATGAAGAAATTGGTTACAGAGATCAAGAATTTGGCTGAAGAAATCAAGGATTTAATCAAAGTGAACAAAATCATTTTGATTGTGCTAGTTGTCATGGTTGCATCTACCACCTTCAAGTGGTTTGGTTAAATATATGTATAATGCACTCTATATGAGGCTATTTTGTACTAAAATTCACTTCCACCTTCAAGTGGTTTAAATCTATCTAGAATGCACTCAAAATGAGATTATTTTGTACTCAATGAAACAAATGAATGCACCCTATTTTCATCTATACACCAATAAACTACACAAATAAACTGCAATATATAGTTCAACATATATTTCAACATAAAGATAAATATATACATAAAGATAAATAAGTTCAACAGAAAAGTAAATAAGTTCAATAGAAAATTAAATAAGTTCAACAGAAAAATAAATTAGTTCAACACAAAATTAAATTGTTCAACCAGGATAGTCGTTAAAAAATCGGTCCACCACATCCTCATTCAAGTTGACCTCGTCACCATCGGTCTGACCTGCATCTTGACCTGCAGCTTGATCTGGAGCTGGAGCTGGCGGTGCTTGCCCCATCGTCTGTTGATAGATGGCCTCGATCTGCTCAGCAGACATCCCCAACGTCCGACCCGCATTGGCACTCCAGAGGCGGAAGTAGTTCTCGAACGTTGCCATGACGTTCGGATCCGGGACGGCAGTGGAGGATACAGACGGCTGCGATGCACTCCGGGCCGACCGACCACTTGGTGTCCTCACGGCGTTGCTCATCCCACCAAGGCCAAGGACCCTTCCCTTGGAGGCCGGGGCAACGTCAAGGTAAAGCTGATCCACGTCAACAACCGGAGGGGTACCGCTGCTTCCGGATTCAGCAGTAGTCGTGGCTTGCGTCTCGGCCTCTTCAATCCTCTGTCGGACGCTCAACTACATAATTAAAAAATTAAAATTAATTTAATTATCTATATATATATATATATATATATATATATAATGTAATTAATACATAAATTTAATTAAACTTACGTGGAGGTCAGTAGTGCGCCCGTAGGTGGACGTCTGTGTATCGGCATTAAACGGATGAAGAAGACTCATCCGATCCAAGTGAGTGTGTGGACGTCCAGTCTCCCGCTCCTATTACGTATCAAATAAACATATACAAATTAATTTAGATAACTAATATAAAATAATTAACTATAATTATTTAATTTTTAAAAATTAAATAAAACTTACGAGAGCAAGTGATTGCTCGAGGACGGACCGAGCTCCCCCCCGATGCACTGTCATCCCGCCTCCAACGTCGGTTCTGCGGTTGGCCCGAGCTTTGTCACACTTCTCTTGGTAAGCCGGGTCCAACCACTTCTCAACCAACGACTCCCACAGGTCAACACCATCCTCTACCCCCAGAACAAGATTTTTATCTTCTTCACGCCAGGCCGTTCTCCAGTCGTACATCATGTTCGTGTACCGAGTAGAACAAACACCGTACCACTTATCGTAAATAGCGTCGTCCAAGTAGATCGCCGTATCCCAACGGGCCTTTTTCTATACAAATATTCAACATATTTATCAAATAATATGTATAATTAGTTATTTAATAAACTTTATGAAAGTGTGTATGTGGGGTGTGTGTATAGAAGTGTTTAAATATAAGTAGATAAATGTTGCACAGAATGTTGAGACAAATAGTGCAACACTGACTCTAACAGAATATCAGAAATTAAGATTCACAGCGGAAGACTTGAAACACTAAAAACAAACGAGACACAATGGAAATACTTTTAACATAGATTTTATAAATAAAAATCTATGTCTGCCTTATGGCGTAAAATCAATACTTATCTTCAAGTACAAATGTTGTGTGAAATGTTACAACAATAACTTTCACAACGATACTATAAACGAGGCAGGTGCCAAGTCTAGAAAACGAACTAAGTGTATAAATTATACACTGTCGAAATGCCTAGTCTATCTAATGATTACACTCTCAATAGATAAGAAGACACACAGTCATACGGGTGGGATACTTCGTATGAACTAAAAGGTAAGACTACTGGCCACAACTCCTAACAGGGATGAACGCTCGGTCTAGGAGATTGATCGAGTAGAATACACTGAATTATGAAGCCTTCAATGGGTATTTATAGTGTGGGATACGAAATTCTAGAGGCTTCCACATTGAGGTCCTATTTTTTAGGAAACTCAACTTCCACAACTTCCATGATCTTTCTAGATCCTTCTAGCATGCTCCAGGTCGTTCCAAATGCATCCAGGCTGTTCTATCATGTTCTCCAATGTTCTGGAATCTTCCAGGTTCCAGATCCTTGTAGAAGCTTCTAGATCCTGCCAGAAATGCGACAACATTTAGGTCAACATTTAATGTAGCATTTCAGAAAAGACTTAGAAAAAATCTCGGAAGGTCAAATTAAGATGTTGTTGATAATGTTAAGACATTTAAGAATTAACAACATCTACACTTTAATTATTGTAATTATATACCTGGAACTCCTCGAAATATTCATCCTTTTTAGATTGTGGCACCATCGACCAAGTGATACAACCCTTGGAAATCTTACACGTCCTAAAGGATCGTGCGCAGATCCTGGACACCTCATTACCGGGCACCAACCTGTAAAATTATTAACAAATTTATAAACTAACACATTATAAATAAATAAATAAATAAATAAAGTTAATCGTTATTGAATACTGTTAAACATTAGAATTATTGACTTACCTTCCTGAAACGATATCAATGGGTTGCCTTGGGTCTCGAACAGGATGCTGACGAGAAGAGGATGACGAACCAACCGACATCGTAGTCGGCGGCGGCGGCGACACTGCCACAGGAGGAGGAGCCGTCACAGGTACTGATTGACCCCGAGCCCTCCTTGCACGTGACCCAGATGGCCTACGTGAACCAGAACCCGGATTCGGTACTTGTTCACTCATCTGTTTCAATCAATAAAAAATACATAATTTTACTAATTATCAATTTAATGAACATATTGCTAATTTAAAATTTTTACAAATATAGCATATTCATAATTTAATCAATTACTAATTTAATCAACATATTCCTAATTTAAATCAAAACAATATATATATATAACCTAATTACAACGTGATACCACCGTCGAACCATCTAATTAACTAATAATTTAAACAATTGATTGAAACATGCATCACCTAAATTAAAAATATTTCTAAATTAACATATTCCTAAATTAACAAATCTAAACATAATTAAAATAATACTTTTCTAATTGGAGTTTTCTAATTATCAATTTAATGAACATATTCCTAATTTAAATTTTTTACTAATATAGCATATTCCTAATTTAATTAATCAACATATTCCTAATTTAATCAACAATAACCTAATTTAATTATTATTTTTCTAATTATTATTTTTCTACCTAACTTAATCAATAATAAAAAATTGAACATATATATTCCTAAATTAACAAACCTAAAACTAATTAAAATAATAATTTTCTAATTGGGTCAATAATTATCAATTTAATGAACATATTCCTAATTTAAATTTTTTACTAATATAGCGTATTCCTAATTTAATCAACATATTCCTAATTACAACGTGATCCAACGGTCGAACCACTATATCTAAACTAATTTAAACAATTGATTGAAACATGCACTACCTACATTAAAAATATTCTATATCAAAATTACACCATTAAATTAAACTAGTAATTAACTATATAACAATTAATTAATGTATACATATAACAATTAAGTAGTAAATTAACCTTAAAAAACAACTCTATCAAAATTATTCTTAATCAACAAATTAAATTAACTAACATACGTACTAACATGATCATAATATTTTAACAACTAACTAAATCAATATAACATGCAAATCAACATTAAATTATTCATATTTACATATATTCATGCATAAACATATATAAGTATTAAAACTAAGTAATAGAACTAATTAAGAAAACGTACCGTATCAATGTAATCGGAAAAATTTGCTTCAATAGCCTCGTCCTCGTCTTCGTCTTCCCCACCGAATCCTCGCTCACGCACTCCCCTTTTTTTTTTTTTTTGCCAAACGCATTCTGATATCAGGCCCTTATATAAAAAAAAAATTTACGAATGCCGACGGATATTCCGTCGGCATTTCCCTCGCTAACCGCCCACTATTAATGGTAACCGTTACCTTTTTGGAAAACGAGGCGGTGCGGATTCAACGTGTCAGATGCCGACGGATAATCCGTCGGCATTTCCGTCGACATACGTTTTTCAAAATATCCGTCGGCATTTTCCCTCGGTAAATGCCGACGGAACGGAAATCCGTCAGCATTTCCCTCGGTAAATGCTGACGGAACGGAAATCCGTCAGCATTGATGTTGACTTTCCAATCCGTCGGCATTCCGTCAGCATATCCGTCGGAAATGCCGACGGACTATAATCCGTCGGCATTTGTCCGTCCCTATGGCGCGCGTTTTTTGTAGTGAAGAAAAAACTAAATAATCAATTTAAAATAGAACTCAATATTATTCAAACAAAATAAAAAATAAAAAACAAGATTGGAATCAGAAGATTGATTGTTCGTCTTCATTGTTCATCTTCATCCAAAAACAATTTTAAATTACTGGAAAAATAATTAGGAGAAAAAAATGTTTTTTTTTTAAAACAAGATTCGAGCTCATGATAGGTTACTAGACTTCATTCATGAGATCCAGGGCTGTTACACGAACCGAGCCGCTCGTGAGCTCGGCTCGGCTCGTTCGTTAAATGAGCCGAGCTCGAGCTCGTTAGATATTCGATTTACTAACGAACCGACTCGAGTTCGATTTGTTAGGCTCGATATCTAATTTTTTTCTTTAAATTCCATTAGACTCGTTAGGCTCGTTAGACCCTTTAACGAGTAGAGCCGAGCTCATTTCTTAGCTCGTCAATGTTATCGAGCCGAGCTCGAACTTCAAATACTCGGCTCGAATAACAGCCCTAATGAGATCTCCCACCAAAGTCGGCATAGTTGTATTAGCCGGAATAATTAGGGTAGGGGTGCAATTAACACCCTTACCCACGAAGGCTTCGATACTAGTTAAAATAATAGTTGGGGTAGACATAATGGGTGTGTATCTCATCATATTCTCTTGCAATCGGTAATAATCTCTTTGTTCCTCCATCATATTTAAATATGTCAGGAATCAAATCACAACAAACACCTCACGTCTTAACTCAATTTTTTTTTAAAGACGGCGGTAGCAGTTGATGCGCCCAAATTAAATACAAAACGATAAGTAATCTTGCACTTGAGATCAACAATCACAGGGTGAATTATAGCCAAGGATGAAAATATCGATATCGGTGTAAATATCGGTACCTTAAATTTACGGATATATCGATGGAAATATCGATATCAAATATCGATATCGGTAAAATATAGAAAATTGACGGAAATCTTATTAAAATGATGAAAATTTAAGATGAAATTTTAGAAAATGTTATAACTAACATTAATACATAAATTTAGCCTAAAATCACTACAAAATGATTTTTTTATGACAAACATGTTAGTAAAAAATACAAAATCAGTCTAAAGCGATACAATATTTGTTCATAATTATTTCACACTGGACAATTAATACCAAAATGATAGACAAGACACAAGATACTTGCTTGTTTTGAAAAAAAAGGAACATAACAATTAAAACTCTAAAAAAACGGAACAAAACAATTCAAACCGATATTACCGATTTTTTTCCGACATTTTCCGATTTTCGTCGATATTTCGGCGATATCAAGGAAAATTTGTACTAAACATAACCGATACCGATATCGATACCGATATTTTCCGATATATCCCGATATTTTACCGATATTTTGGAAGATATCTCGTTCTGATGCATATCGATATCGGGGAGTCAAAAAATCCGAAATATCGCCGATATTTCGGCGAAATTTCCCGATTTTTTCATCCTTGATTATAGCTGAATACAGGGGCGGACCTATGTTTATACGGGGTGGCCCCCCTGATTTTTTTTTTACTATTACATTTATATTGTGTAATTAGTTTAATAACTTGGGCCTACACAATTGTACCAATGTCCCATTCTATATATTTTATGGGCGCGGCTAAATGCACCCGGATTTCCTATGAGTACACCCACGTGAATTATTTTTTGTCCCCAGAGTGGTGCGAAAAGACGTTTTTACCCCTCCTGCACTTTTTAAAAAAAAAAAAAGCCGGATGAGTACACCCATCTATTCCGATTCATCATTTCACACCCGAAATCATCCGGATCTCCACTCACCACCTAAACATTAAAAATCCTAAAAATTCAAAATTTCAACAACAAA
Source organism: Galeopsis tetrahit (assembly GCA_963675135.1). Classification (NCBI taxonomy): domain Eukaryota; kingdom Viridiplantae; phylum Streptophyta; class Magnoliopsida; order Lamiales; family Lamiaceae; genus Galeopsis; species Galeopsis tetrahit. The sequence continues at coordinate 32,579,821 of OY776119.1, read as the reverse complement.
AATAAAATCTTAATATGTTCGAAAATTTTACCAAAACAAAGTTGAGATGTACGAAAATTTTATCAAAACAAACTCAATATGTTCGAAAAAAATTTCAAAACAAATTAAATTTGTCCGAAAAAAAAAATCGAACATTTTGTTCGAAATTTTTTCCAAAACAAACTCAAGTTGTTCGAAATTTTTTCCAAAACAAACACAATATGTTCGAATTTTTTTCCAAAACAAACTCAATATGTTCGAAAATAATTCCCGAACTACTAAAAACCCTAATTTTCCTAAATTTTCAAAACCCTAATTGTTTTGAGACTGTAAAAATTGTAAAAAAAAAAAAAAAAAATTACCTGTGGGTGCCGGCGACGAGAGTGGGAGGCTGGGTGGGATCAAGGAGAGGGGGAGGGGTTGCGGCCGCGAACGGCCGCGAAGGGAAGGGGGAGGAGCTGCGGCCGCGAACAGCCGCAAAGGGGAGGGGAAGGGGCTGCGGCCGCTTGAAGGAGGAGGTGGTGCGGCCGGCGGGCTTCTTCAACACAGCGACGGACGGTGATGAATATTTTTCTTCAACAGACGGCGACGGCGGTTTTTTTTTCCCAGATCTGGTGTCGCCGGACTGATGGCGACGACGGGCTTTTCTTCACGACGGTGGCTTTTCTTCGCCTGGGAGGGAGGAGGTAGGTGGGCGGCGGCCGCGCACGGAGGGAGGAGGTTGGTGGCGGCGGCCGCGCACGGAGGGAGGAGGTTGGTGGCGGCGGCCATTGGAAGTGATGGGAGGGAGGGAGGGAGGGGTGGCCTGGCCGCCTGGGTGTACTGAAATGAAATGGAGAAAGAAGAGAGAATGAATGGTTTTAATTGAGGGGAGGGTAATTTTGTATTTTCCACGTGGGTGTACTCATCCGTTTTGTGGGTGTTCTCATCGCGTGGGTGTCCTCATAGGATCCTTGGGTGCCTTTAGCCGCGCCCATATTTTATTTTAATTGCCAGCCCACTAAGAATTAAACTCAACACCCGTTATTTCCTTTTTATATTAATTACTGTATTACATTTTTGTTTTTTAATATCAATTTAGATCATTATAACTTTAGGGTTTTATAATTTAAGCAAAATTCCATCACAATTCCCCACTTAGTAGAATATTAATTTTAAGGTACAAATTATTTAACTTGAGAACTAGTAATATCGTTGTAATACAAAATCACTAAGGGTTGAAATTAATGAATTTTTTTATAAAGTAAATATATAACTTTCTAAATAAATTAGTTGGATTGAATGTAAATGTAAGAATTTTGTGTAAATATGTGAATATAGTTTATGGAGGATTTTTTTTTTTTTAGAATGTGCAAATTATGAGACGGACGAATAAAATAAGTGTACGAATAATTATGGAATAAAGGGAGTACTAAATACATGTATTAAATTAATCACTACTTGATTTTTGGCCCCCCTCCCTATCAAAACCTGGATCCACCCCTGGCTGAATACATCCACTCCGATAATCTCGATACCTGCAAAAACACATTGGAGAGATCTCCAGCGCGGGAACTCCAACGCTCAAGCTCAAAGAGAGCTCCTCTTTCGTCTCAATCAATATTCTCGTCTCTCGAGAATAGTCAAGTTTACTCCAAGTTATGGAGGTGTGTCGAAAAGAATGTTAGTGATCTTTCCGGTGAGTATGTGTAAAAGTGTGTATATTACGTGTTATGATCGTAAGTTCTCTGAAAATTATATATTCAAAGCTATAAATCGTACCTTGAGGATAAGGGTTATCCACTTCCCTTTTTTCTCTCAACCATCCAAGTCACGGACAGGGATCATGGGCTAGCTTATTCTGTCTTGGTCAGCTTGTCCGAGCTCCAAAAAAGGGGGACAAGTGTGATATCTTCGCAATTCCCTTATCCACGTTGGGGAGATATGACTTCATGAGCAAGGCTCAGGTTTTAAAACTCGAGGACCTGGAGGTGCTTGAGCCCCTCTAGATTTAATCTCTAGTAATTCAGGCTTTGGCCCAACAACCCACCTAAAAAGGTGGTGGGCTCGCGACTTCTTCTTCTTAGGGCTGATTCTCATAATTATCCCACTCATTTACTTCAATTATATGATTCTCATAATTATCCCACTCATTTACTTCAATTCTCATGCCCATTAACAATTATCCACGTAATAATGAGATAAATAATTAAATGGACATAAAATTGTATTATATCTTCAATAAATAATAAATGATACTCCCTCCGTCCAATTTTATTATGCCCACTTCTCCGGGCACGAATTTTAATGAATATTGATTAGTTTGTGTATAAAGTAAATAAGTTGGGGGTATGATGGGATGTTGTGGGGTCCATTTATATGTAAAGTGATTGTTTATGAATAAAGTTAGTGACAATTTGAGTAAATAAGTGATGGTTGGAGGGTGAAGATAAAGTAGTGTGAATAGTATTATTTCCAAAAAGGGAATGAGCATAATAAAATTGTACAATCAAAAAAGGAAAGTGGGAATAATGAAATTGAACGGAGTGAGTATATCTCATCCTCCTTCCACGTGTCATCTTCTCATAGGAATATAGAATGACATATTTTGTCCACATCAATAATTTTTTAGGGCAAAATTTTAACGACATGATTCGACCGGTGAATTTATGACTTTATTTTATTTTTTTCATTTTATCTTTATTGAAACTATATTCAATCTCAAGTTATTTTCTTTTGCACGACAATTTTTCCAAAAATTTCTCATCAATCTCAATTGCCAAAGACCTCTCTTGAACCCTTGTCCTTGCTTAAATTTTCTTATTGTAAATATTTTTCACTTTCATGTTATGTCATATTATAAATAAACAATTTATTTATTAAAGATAGAGTAAATCATACTCCATTGTAAATCCAAACCTAGTACACTACAAAAAACAGCCCATTTAAAGAGGGCAAAGGCGAGGGAATTGCCCTCTTTAAGCGATTTGGCGACAGCAGAGGCGAGGGGCAGTCGCCGTCGCCTAAGTGCTCCTCGCTAATTTATTAGCGAGGGCACCCTCGCCATTTCCCGAGGGCAGAACCGCACTCGCGTATTGGCGAGGGCCAAACACACTCGCGTATTAGCGAGGGCATACCCACTCGCGAATTGGCGAGGGCGCGTGCCGTCGCCCATTAGCGAGTGTGTGTCCCGTCGCCCAGTAGCGAGAGTCATAACCCTCGCCAATTCCCGAGGGCAAAGACCGTCGCCTTTTCCCGAGGGCGAGGCCCCTCGCCAATACGAGGTATTTAAAAAAAAAAACAGATTGTGAAGAGTTTATGCGCCCCTAAGGCCACTTTCCTTACCCCTCACCACCAGGCCACCATTAATGCTTTTTAATCTCACCTGGGCGCGCGCATGGGGGGTCGAACTCGCGACCTCCCGGATTGTGAAGAGTTTATGCGCCCCCCGTGTGCCAATTAGGCCAGGAGCTTTAGTCGTCATATTTTAAATGCATTATATATTTATCCCTTTTAATTTCTGTTTTTATTCTTTAACTCAATTAATTTAATAAATTACCAACTATATGTTATTAAGTCAATTAATTATATTAGCTCAATACTTAATTAATTTAACAAACCCCTCATTACTAAATTTAATAACTTAATTATACTTATATATATGTATTAATTAACTCAATTTATTTAACAAATCCCTTCATTAATACTAAATTTAATAATTTATCCCGTAGAAATCCTCTTCATCTGCATCATAGTTTTTTCCCTTGATACAAACCCCACTGTTTGATGTTGCTCTAGATGCACCATAAGCCATAGTGTGAAATTTGTACCCGTTCACGTAATACCCTAAGTACGTAAGAACGTGACCAGACGGACCTGCAGAAAGATCGGAAATAAACTTGTTCTCCACGGGATTTATCTTCACCTATATAAGTCGACTCTATGTGAGATTTACGTTATTGCTATTAAATATATATATTTATATAAAATATGACTTACAATTTCTTCAAACCACGAAGCAAATTCATTTTGTAGCCTATTGTCCGATGCAGCAGCCGAGAGATTTGGTTCAACAACTTGAAGTTGATGCATGAATAGCCTACATACGTATTTTTATTAATAAGACATCTCAAAATTAACCAATATATATTTATACTCTGGCCAGATTCACTTACTGAACATACGGCTGCACCTCATCACAATTCAACAACACGTACGTATGAGCAACTTTTTTCTCCTCATCCAAAATCCATCTCTTCTTTGGTTTCCCAAATCGCTTGCCAGGCGCCTTAAATATGGAAAATGTACCATCCACATACTGTTGTACATCTCCACTACCATCGTAATTACGAGGTAAATTGTGTATCCTCGTCATAACATGATCCTCAAAGTAATGAGAACAAAACATTGACGCCTCTCTAGTTAAATATGCATTTGCAATCGAAGCTTCAACACGTGCTTTGTTACCCACACTCAGTTTCAAGGTGCGAAGATACCTATAATTAGAATTCAAGGATCGTGATTAAGATAATAAAAACATTGAATATGATCATTATATCTTAAAATTCCTTAAAATACCTCTCGAATAGATACATCCATCTGTATTGAACTGGACCAGTAACTTTTGCTTCATATGCAAGGTGCACAGGTAGATGTTCCATGGAGTTGAAGAAGCTGGGTGGAAAGATACGTTCCAACTTGCACAATATTACTGGGATATCCGTTTCCAACCGAGTCATGTTGTCAACTGTTATGGTCGTAGAAGTTAAGTCCTTAAAAAAGAGACTAAGCTCAGTGATTGCTTTCCACACATCAGTCTGCAGAATATTACGAAAAGCAATCGGTAGTAGTCTCTGCATAAACACGTGACAATCATGACTCTTCATTCCATACAATTTCAACTTCGTCCAGTCAATACATCGAGACATGTTAGACACATAATCATCGGAAAACTTCAACCCACTTATCCACTTACAGATAACATCTTTTTCTTTCTTATCAAGCGCATAACAAGCCTTGGGATACTTATTTGTACGTGGACATTTCTTGAGAGAGGGACGACGACAATATTCATTCAACTCATCTCTTGATTTTGATGTGTCCTTTGTTTTCCCCTCCACATTCATCACTGTGTTGAACACGTTATCGAACACATTTTTCTCAATGTGCATCACGTCCAAATTGTGTTGAACTAACAAAGTAGTCCAATAAGGCAAATCCCAAAAAATGCTTTTTTTCTTCCACCCTCCGTCAATTTTTTTGTTGTGTGCCTCAGCACCTTCCTCTGTAACCTTTCTAAGTCCCAAATGATCAATTTCGTATAGGAGACTCGCACTTGTTCGGATAGCCGGCGGATCATCTGTGACTGCTACTCCAGCCCTGAATGCCGTCTTGTTCTTTCTCCATGTATGATTAGGTGGTAAGAACTTTCGGTGGTTATCGAACCACGATTGCTTTCGACTGAGCCTCAAAGTGAATGCATCGGTGTACTCCCCACAATACGGACAAGCAAGCTTTCCAGCTGTACTCCAACCAGACAACATTGAGTACGCTGGAAAGTCGCTAATGGTCCAAATCAGTGCAGCTCTCATAAAAAAGTTTTGCTTCCTAGAGACGTCGTACGTTTGCACCCCATTTTCCCATAAAAATTTCAAATCAGCTATCAGAGGTTGTAAAAACACATCAAGCTTGTCCTTTGGACTTTTTGGCCCGGGCACAAGAATCGAAAGAAACATGAATTGATCTTTCATGCATAACCACGGAGGTAGATTGTACGGAGTAAGAATAACTGGCCATGACGAATATTGCTTCCCCGTCATTCCAAACGGTGCAAAACTGTCTGTGCTCAAGCCCAACCTAACATTCCTAATTTCAGCTGCAAAATCAGGATACGAACGGTCCAAATGCTTCCAAGCCAACGAGTCTGCAGGGTGACGCATAACACCAGAGTCATCAGAACTGCACGAGGCATGCCATGCCATATCCTTCGCAGTGGCCTTGGACATGTACAATCTTTGCAAACGAGGTATTATGGGAAAGTAGAACATCTCCTTAACCGGACGTTTCTTTTTCAACCGACCATCTGCATCAACCCTACTCGGCTTATACCGTGATCCACCACAAATCTTACAGAACTCTAGTTCGCTGTCTGCACCCCAAAATAACATGCAGTTCTGTGCACAACAATGAATCCTTTCTACCGGAAGACCCATCCCACTCATCAAGTGTTTGGTGTCGTTAAATTTCTTGGGAACCTTATTTTCTGAAGGACAAATCTCACGAATCAACTCAACGACTTGATTGTATCCCCTTTCAGACAATCTGTTTTCGGTTTTAATATTCAACAATCTGGAATTGAACGACAACTGCGAATGAGATTCACAACCGGGATACAAGTCTACGTCCGCTGCACGAAGCATGTCGTTGAACTGTGACGCATTCTCGTTAGGGGGTTCTTCATTATGTGCCTCCTCTTCCGCGTTGATTCCAAAATCAATGTTTGGGTCACCCATTAATTCTTCTACCATAGTGTGGTACGAGCTAGGTCCCATAGGGTCAACTTCATTTGAAGTTGACGCAAATTCAGTAGTGTTTTGAAATGGACGTGGACCCCAACTCCCTTCACCGTGATAAATCCAATTATAATAATTTCGTGTAAACCCATTTCGATATAAATGAGACTTCACTTCATTAGGATCTCTATAACTCTCATTTCGACATCTAGCTTTCGAGCAAGGACACCTAATTTTTCCTTCCCAAATCGAATTCGGATTACTAGTGGCAGCTTCAATAAATCCATTTACACCACTAATAAATTCGGGGCTCATAATCCCATTGACCAATCTTGGCTTATACATCCAACTACGACTTGAATAATTCATGTTAATCGATCTGTTTCAAATGTATTTTGGAAATTAAACATTGATTACTAGCTATACTGTTCTAATTAATATAAATATATATAGTATATATATATATTTTTAAAAATTTCGGCAGAGTTTCATCTAAATCTATCGTATCACCAAATATTTAGGTTCCTAGTGCATCCATTTCCGACTCGAGTAAAATTACTCAAGTCGGAACGCACAATCTACAACAAACAAACAACTCATCCCGGCCTCCAACATCGATTTAATTTCACTTATTTCCAACAATACATTATAAAATTAATTCTCCCAATTAACACATTCATGCATAACAATTAACACACCAATTAATAATTAACACATATATATACATGCATATATAAAACATAATAATAATTATATTAACACATTCATAATTAACAATTAACAATTTTTATAACTTGCATCAATTAATACTAATTAACAATATACATATTTTTCTAACATAATTACAATCCTAACATTACACAACAAAACTATATACATGCATATATATATATATATACATATATAATATAATATAATATAAACATATATATAAAACTTTTAATTTAATCAATAAAAACGCATAAATTTACCGTAGAAATGAACCCCTCGAAGCGTAGAACAGAAATATCCAAAAATTAGTCTCGATCGGTAGCTCCGGCAGCGGCGGTGGCACGGTGGACGGCAGCAGCGGTTGTGTCTAATTTTGGGGGTGAAGAAGTTGTTGTACGAATTTGGGGAAGAAGGAGAGGGTTTTAATTGGGAAATAGGCGAGGGCAATAACGAGGGCCCCACCCCCCTCGCCAATTAGCGAGTGGGGGACCGTCGCCAATTTCTGAGGGCCATAATGTACTCGCCAATGAGCGAGTGCAACACACGCCGTCGCCAAATCCCTCGCCAATTGGCGAGTGCATCTTTTTCCACTCGCTAAATAGCGAGTGTGATTCCGCCCCTCGCCAATCCCCTCTTTATTTGTGCCCCTCTTTAATTCCCTCGCCAAATAGCAAGGGTGAAATACCCCTCGCCAATTCCCCTCGTTATTTGAGCAATTTTTTGTGGTGGTAATTGTTGCCCATGTTTGGTCTGTTGTGTGAAAAGTGTAAAATGTTGTTTTTATATCTGTTTATAGGGTTCCTATTTAATATTTATACAAGTAAAGATCTGATTTAGAAGAGAAAAATAAAAGATACGAAATCTCATGCTTATTTCAAAAGTCTTAAAATAGGAAAAAAGAGACGGGTGAGAAAAACTAGAAATTGATTTACCTAAAATATATTTTGTTGATATAGGGATGAAATTTTGAAAGAAATATTTTATAAAACCTTTGATATTCATATGAATAACACTTCTACGGTTCAAATTCATTATGCACATTTTTTAAACTCATGTCTTAATAAATATTGATTAAGCTTATATATAAAATAAATATGTAATGAATGGTAGGATGGACTATTGTGAATTTCACTTATAAATATAGTGATTGTTAATAAATAAATTGAATGACAATTTAAATAAATAAATTATAATTACATGGTGAAGATGACCTATCGTAAATATTATTATTTGAAAAAAAAATGATATCGAATAACCAAATAAAAAAAAGTAAAAATAATGAAATTGGACGAGCATATATATATGATTTCCAAAATTTTTAATTTCTTGAAATTATTATAAAATAAATACTTGAAAATTATTGATAAAAGATATTGAATAGACTAAACAATATCTCTCGTTGTCCAAATCAAACACACAACAAAATGACAATATTAACCTTGATTCGTCGGTTAGAAATGATTAGATACGAAACTGCTTACATCCAACACTAGCTTCGATACCTACAAAATACGTTTGAGAGACCTACGGCGCGGGGACTCCGACCTCAAGTAAAAAATTGACTATCTCAAGATGGATAATTATCCCACCCATTTAGCTTTTCCTTCCTCATTCAAATTCATCCACTAGTCTTGCACCGAAAATGGGGGAAGTGCGCGAGTTTTTTGTGCCTACTCGGCCTCTAGGTCTGTATGAGCTCGTTCTCATGTGGGCTTGGGTCTCCAAGTCCAAGCAGCCCCATATACAATATGGATAATATTATAACAATATATGAGGGTCCAAATCAATACAAGAAGGTCCATCATAATTTCCAAACATAATTAATAATATGAAAGAATAATGAATTATAATACTACTCTCTTATCGAATTCAATTGATATTATAATTAGAGATGTTTATCCGGGTCGGGCCCATCCGTTTACCCTAAAAAATGCAGGGTTAGAGTTCATGCATGAATCATAGGCCCGTTTAAATTCGGGCTTTTTTTACCCAATCTGATTAGCCCGTGGGCTAAACCGGACCAGTCCGCTAGCCCGAGTTGTTACTTTTTTTTTAATAAACATCCGGGGAACAATTTTTGGTTTTTTGGTTCATAGTCATAACTATGAGCATTAGCCATTATTACTATTTTTTTATTAGATTATGATATTTGTTTAGTTTTATTTGGTCATATTAAGGACCAATGAGTTCTAAAATTTTGTTTTTAAATCATTTTTTTTCTCATTTATCGATTATTAACTAATTATATATATTTTTATTTTATTTACTTGTTGGACGTGTCAATTGAGACCTTTAATTTTAAAAGAAAAAAATTATAGGAGCCCGTTAGTGGCCCGTTTAGCTCGTGGCCCGCTAGGATTATGGTTAAGTCTCAACAATTGTAGGACCGTTAAATATGAACCGTTAAAGACCCTAGCCCATTTAGCCTGTGGTCCTGTAGGGTTGGCCCTATAGGGCTAGGGCCAACCCGATAGATATCTCTAATTATAATTGTAGATGTTGTTAATCCTTAAATGCCTTAACATTATCAACAACATCTTAATTTGACCTTCCGAGATTTTTTCCAAGTCTGTTCTGAAATGCTACATTAAATGTTGATCTAAATGTTGTCGCATTTCTGGCAAGATCTAGAAGCTTCTACAAGGATCTGGAACTTGGAAGATTCCAGAACATTGGAGAACATGCTAGAGCAACCTGGAACCATTTAGAACGACCTGGAGCATACAAGAAGGATCTAGAAAGATCATGGAAGTTGAGCTCCTAAAAAATAGGACTTCAATGTGGAAGCCTCTAGAATTCGTATCCCACTTCTATAAATACCGATTGAAGGCTTCATAATTCAGTGTATTCTATTCGAGCAATATCCTAGACCGAGCGTTCATCCCTATTAGGATTTGTGGCCAATAGTTTTACATTTTAGATCATACGAAGTATCCCACCCGTATGGCTGTGTGTCTTGTTATCTATTGAGAGTGTAATCATAGATAGACTAGGCATTTCGACAGTGTGTAATCTTATACACTTAGATCGTTTTCAAAACTTGGCACCTGCGTCGTTTGTAGTTTCGTTGTGAAGGTTATTGTTGTAACATTTCACACAATATTTGTACTTGAAGATAAGTATTGATTTACGCCATAAGGCAGACATAGATTTTTATTTATAAAATCTATGTTAAAAATATTTCCATTGTGTCTCGTTTGTTTTTAGTGTTTCAAGTATTCCGCTGTGTATCTTAATTTCTGATATTCTGTTAGAGTCAGTGTTGCACTATTTGTCTCAACATTCTGTGCAACATTTATCTACTTATACTTAAACACTTCATACACCCCACACATACTTTCAGTTGGTATCAGAGCTGATACCTGACGACACTAGGTTAGATATTTGGTCAAGTGTGTTTTTAGTGTAGGTTAGCAATGGAAACACATCACATATCCACTGCACTTAGGCCACCCGTTTTAGATGGTTCAAATTATTCTTATTGGAAGCCTAAGATGCGTATGTACATCAATTCGATTGATGAACGTGCTTGGAGGACTGTACTTACAGGCTGGGAAGCTCCAAAAAGACCAGCAGATGCAGATGGTGAAGTTCAACTCAAGAGAGAAGTTGATTGGACGGCTAATGAAATAACAACAGCAAGCTACAATTCTAAAGCTTTAAATGCTATTTTTACTTCTGTTGATGTTTCAATGTTTAAAATTATATCTAATTGTTCTACTTCTAAAGATGCATGGGATAGGTTGCAAGAACATTGTGAGGGTTCAGACAGTGTTCGAAGGACTAAGCTTCGAATGTTGGGGACAAAATTTGAGAATCTCCGAATGAAGGAAGATGAAACAATTTCATCCTACAATGAAAGGTTAAGTGAGATAATCAATGAATCACATTCTCTTGGTGACCCTATTTCTAATGTTAGAGTAGTTCATAAGATATTAAGATCTGTTCCTAAAAGATTTGATGCTAAAATTTGTGTTATTGAAGAGGCAAAAGATACAGATACGTTAAGTCAAAATGAATTAGTGAGTATTCTTAGAACATATTAAATAAACACTAATCAAATTGATGAAACTAATGATGATAAGAAAGTTGTTGTTTTTAAAGAAGAAACATCAAACAAATCTGAGTCTCAACCTATCATTACTGAGGTTGATTCAGATGAAGAATTGCTTGATGAATGCCTCAAGGATCCTAACAACATTGCCTTGCTCACTAAGAACTTTAATAAGTTTCTTAAGAAATCTGTGAACAAATCTAGAAACATTCAGCCTAAGATTCAAATCAATACATCAACACCTCAACCAGAAAGGAGGAAAAGTCAATTCACACCAAGGCTATCAAAGAGTGAAGGCAAACCAAGGTATGATCCTGAATTTCGAAAATCAGTTCAATGCAATGCTTGTTCTGGTTATGGCCATTATGCAAATGAATGTGCCAATACTAGACTTAAGCAAAAACTGAACTTTAGTGCTACCTTGAGTGATGATTCTGATGATGATCTTGATGAATTAAATCAGAATGAATATTCAAATTTTATCAGAATTGATTATAATGATTCCTCAGATGATGATCTGGATGAAATAGATTCTGATGCTGTACCTGATGCTTCAACATCTACAGCAACATCAGAACAGAGTCACCCGGATTTGAACTGTTTTAATGGTTTGGTTGATGATGCAGGAAAAAGGACTGATGACAATGAATACCAAAAGCTATTAGATGATTGGAACAATCAGAAACTCACTCTGAATTCCTTGAATAAAGAGAATGAGGATCTGAAAGACACAATCACCAAGCTAGAAGTTATTCTTACCAAAAGAGATCTGGAAATCTGTAACTTAAAGGAGAAACTGATAAATTCTACTTTATGTTTCAAGAAATATTCCAAGAGTGCTTCTGAGGTAAATAATGATATAGCTACTGGTAAGTCTAATAATCATGGTTTAGGTTATGATGGTACTACTGCTTCTATTTCTGATAAATTTAGAAAACCTGTGAAATTTGTGAAGGCAAATGTTGACACATCTGGTACAACATCTGCAGTAACAGAGTCTCACAAGGTTAAGAGGAAATATATCTGTCATTACTGTTTCAAAGTTGGTCACATTCGTCCTTACTGTATAAAGTTGTTTGAAGAACATAAAAACTTGAAAATGGTGCATAAGAAACTGTCTGGTAAACATTTTCTGAAATCTGCATGGAAACCAAAAGCTACCTGTAATGTTGTCCATACCTCCTTAAAAGCATGTCTACCTGATTTATGGTACTTTGATAGTGGTTGTTCTAGACATATGACAGGTCGTATTGATTTCTTATCTGATTATGTGACCTTGAATAGTGGTAGTGTTACATATGGTGGTGGTTCCAAAGGAAAGATTGTTGGTAAAGGAACTTTGAATGTTGAAGGTTTTCCTAAGCTTAAAAATGTCTTACATGTTGATGGCTTACTTGCAAATCTGATTAGCATTAGTCAACTTTGTGATGATAATTTGCATGTGAAATTTGATAAAGATTCATGCTATGTTCTTAATAAAGATGAAGTTTGTGTCATGACTGGTACTAGGTCAGCTGATAATTGCTATCTTATTGGAACAAATATGTGTAACTTGTCAAAACATGATGAAAATATTCTATGGCATCAAAGATTGGGTCATGCAAATTACAGAGCAATGAAAAGGCTAATCAAAGCAGATGCAGTAAAAGGAATTCCAGAACTGAGGTTTCACAATACCACTGTATGTGGACCATGCCAAAAAGGTAAGCAGGTAAGAATGTCACACAAAATGTTGTCACATTGTACTACACATCGATTCTTTGAACTACTGCACATGGATTTGATGGGTCCTATGGAAACTGAAAGCATTGGAGGAAAGAGGTATTCCTTAGTTGTGGTAGATGATTCCTTCTTTAAGAGACAAATCTGAAGCATTTGCTGCATTTAAAATTCTTTATAAGAGGTTCAAAAATGTGTTTAACTTGAAAGTTGGTCGTATTAGAACTGATCATGGTAGGGAATTTGAAAACAGCATGTTTAATGATTTCTGTGATAAAAAGGGTATCTTGCAAGAATATTCATCTCCTAAAACTCCACAACAAAATGGAATTGTTGAAAGAAAGAATAGAACTTTACAAGAAATGACAAGAGTTATGATTACATCTAAATGTCTTGCTAAGAAATTTTGGGGAGAAGCAATGAATACTGCATGCCATATTATTAATAGGGTTTTTATTCGTTCTGGCACTAATCAAACACTTTATGAGATTTTGAACAACAGAAAACCTAATGTGAAATATTTTCATGTATTTGGTTGTATATGCTATATTCTGAATGATAGGGATCAACTTCACAAGTTTGATTCTAAAAGTGATAAAGGTTTCTTTTTAGGCTATTCTAGAAATAGTAAAGCTTATAGAGTTTATAACCTTAGAACTAACACTGTTCAAGAATCTGTTAATGTTGTGTTTAATGATGATAAAGGTCTTATAGATGACAAAGATGAAGAAGATGTATCACAAGTTACTGACACTTCTGAGAATACACTGAAGTCTGAAAATGTTGTACCGAATGTTAACACATCTGGGTCAACATCTACAGAACAGTCAGCTGTAACTTCACAGAATGATCAGTACGTTCCTAAAACGAATCCTTCTTCAAGAATAGGCAAAAGTCATCCTTCTGACCAGATCATAGACGATGCTACAGTTGAAGTGCAAACAAGAGGAAGGGTAAGATCAAACAAGGTAGATGTGGTATGAACAATATGCATGTCTTGTATGTGTAATGTTGTAAATGCTGAATGCTATTTATCTGAAATTGAACCTAAGAGTGCTAAAGAAGCCTTAACTAATGAAAACTGGATTAATGCTATGCATGAAGAACTTGGTCAGTTTGAAAGAAATGAAGTGTGGACACTTGTTCCTAGACCTAGTCATACTAATGTCATTTGAACAAAGTGGATATTCAAGAATAAAACTGATGAATCTGGTAATATTGTTAGGAACAAGGCTAGGTTAGTAGCACAAGGTTACACCCAAGTTGAAGGAGTTGATTTTGATGAGACTTTTGCACATGTTGCTAGGATAGAATCTATTAGATTACTGCTAGTTATTGCATGTTTTATTAATATTAAACTTCATCAAATGGATGTAAAGGCTGCATTTCTAAATGGCATATTGAATGAAGAAGCATATGTTGAACAACATATAGGATTTTAAGATCCACAGTATCTTGATCATGTATATAAACTTAAGAAAGCATTGTATGGTCTTAAACAAACTCCTAGAGCATGGTATGATAGGCTTACTGACTTTCTTTTGGAATATGGATTTATTAGAGGAGAGGCAGATAGAACTTTGTTCATTAAGCACACTGAAAATGACATACTAATTGCTCAAATATATGTTGATGACATTGTGTTTGGTTCTACTTGTGATAAAATGTTGAGTAAATTTGTTGAGGCAATGACTGCAACATTTGAAATGAGTATGGTTGGGGACTTGAATTATTTTCTAGGTCTTCAAATCAAGCAATGCATCAATTGTATTTTCTTCTCCCAGAGTAAGTATGCTAAGAACTTGGTTAAAAGATTTGGTCTTGAGAATTCAAAACCAATGAAAACTCCTATGGGATCTTCTTTGAAACTTTGCAAAGATAGTGCTGGAACAGATGTTGATCCAACACTCTACAGATCCATGATAGACAGTTTATTATATCTAACCTCTAGTAGACCAGATATTATGTACAGTGTGTGTGTTTGTGCTAGGTACCAAGCTAATCAAAAGGAATCTTACCTGAATGCTGTGAAGAGGATTATCAAGTATGTTGCAGGTACAAGTGACCTTGGAATCTGGTATACTAAGGACACCAACAACATTTTGATAGGCTACAATGATGCTGATTGGGCTGGAGATATAGATGATAGAAAGAGTACGAGTGGAGGATGTTTCTACATGGGAAATAATCTTGTATCATGGCACAGCAAGAAGCGGAATTGTGTTTCACAATCTACTGCAGAATCTGAGTATATAGCTGCTGGAAGCTGCTGTACACAACTCTTGTGGCTTAGCAAGATGTTCCATGACTATGGTATTGAGAATGGTATACTTACAATCTTTTGTGATAATACTAGTGCCATTAACATTTCTAAGAATCCTGTACAACACTCACTCACAAAACACATTAGCATAAGACATCATTTTATGAGAGATTTAGTAGAGAAGAATATTGTTAAGTTGGAGTATATACCTACTGAGAAACAAAATGCTGACATTTTTACTAAAGCATTAGACCATGAGAGATTCTCTATCTTGAGGAAATCTCTTGGCATGAGCACTATCTGAAAAATTCGGATGGATGTTGTCACAAATGCGTCAGCATTTGGGACAACATCATGGGTTGTAAAAATTTTATAAGCTGAATCTATCTCTTACTTAGTTAAATAATTCCTATGTAAAATATCTACGAATCTAAGAACCTTGAAGTGCAAAAATAAACATGTCTCACACCTCTCAAATGCATAAAAATGAGAATGTTATTAGCATACTAAAAGATGTACCAAATCACTGAGTAATTATGGAGCACGGAGTTCACTACTACGATGCCTTCTTTTCAAAATGTGATATTTGGTAAAAACATCAATATATTTGTAATCCATTAAGTAAGTATGGGGCACGGAGTTCGCTACTACGATGTACTCTACAGGAACAATGGATCAATACAAATTAGATGATATAACACAAAAAGAAAAAATATGGTGCAACACAAATGAAGCAAATTCATGTAAAAACCGTGTTGAGGTGTTTGTAACAGTTTTGAGCACAACATTGCCTGATTCAAATTTATTTTTATTAGTTGTAATTATTTAATTATTAATTGGGATTTATTTCATTTTATTTAATTACTGACCCACAATTCTTTATTCTTCAGATTATGCGAATTTTAATTCTGGAAGCTTTTTAATTATTTAATTTAAATTAATTAAATGGATTTTACCCACTAATTACCCATGATCTACATTGTGGCTAATTATGTGGAGCATTATCGAAAATTTCTGGATTATTTCATTTAACCTCCAACTACAAAACTATCTCTATAAATATCGATCATAGAAGTAACTCTCTTGCTAGTTGTGAATTTTGATTGTGTTGAGTACTAAAATTGAAGAATTGTTTATCGGCCGTGTATCTCTCAAAGTTTGTGTATACACTCCTCAAACCTACCTTGAAATTCCAACCGTCCCTTAAATGGCTGGAAACCAACCTCAATCCCACTCACAATCTCACTCTGATTCGAAGAACTCATCCCACTCTCGCACAAACCCTCTCGAAATCCTTGCTTCCATGGCTTCACAGAACTCAACCTCGTCAAATGTTGACTCAAATGTCTCTGCAACACCATCAACAACCGCTCCCACTCCTCAAACTACTCCTCAAACTACTCCTCAAACCGTTTCACCAACAACCAACATTCCTTAGGATGCAACTGTCGAACAGTTCAACAAGGCGATCGAAGAGGTGTCTAATACTCTTCGAACTACTGGTCATCTGGCCGTGATGACATTTGGAGATATCACTGTGGATATCTCAAGCTATTTGGCTGATCAAACCGCCCAAATGGCTTCTGCTTCGAAAAGCCCCAAATCACCTACTGTTCACGACCCGCAAACTGAAAATGTGGAGGTTGTTGCTGAAGAAGAAGTTACTGCTACTTCCGACCCTAAAGACGTTGAAATGGAGGATGCAAACATCTCTGAAGGCGGTACAAACTCTTCACTCTCTGTTTATGATGAATCTGCTCCCATTCCGTTCAAGAAGAATGCGCAGAAAGGGAAAAGACAGAGAAGCCCTGTACAAAGAAGGAAATCATATCGAGTGTTCACTCGTGTGGATTATTCTGAATCCATGAGGAAGAAGAAGAAAGTTGGAGCTGATGCTGGTGAACCCATCCAAGTGTTCACAGACTCTGAAGAAGAAGCTCATGTTGCTTTTGAGAAACCTAAGAAAGTTGCTGAGAAATCCAAGAAGAAAGCTGTTGCTGAAGTGAAAGGAAAAGGAAAGGTTGTTGCTGATCCCAAAGGCAAAGGGAAGGCCAAAATGATTGCTGAAGATGAACCTGTAAAATCAGATTCCAATTCTGATTCTGATTTGTGTTTAAGAGATATTCTGAATTCTCTTAAGAAAAATGCTGAGCATTTTGCTGCTGCAAAAGAAGCTGCACCAGAACCTGAAGATGATGGCAGTGGTGATAGCTCTTCCAGTGCGGAGATCAGCTCTAAGGAAAGCTCTGCTAAAGATTCCACATCAAGCTCTAATGACCTTGCTTCTGAAGAGGAATGTAATTCTGGTTCTCTTGAGACTCTAGAGAATAGGTTGGCTATTTATTCTAAGAGGAAACTGCTGATAGAGAAGAGAATTAATATACCTGATTTTGAAAGTAAAGGCATGATTAGTTTCTTAGAGGAAAGGAATTTGATGCATGCTGTGAATTTTGGTGAATCATTCTTGACAAATTGGGCTTATGAATTTTATGCTTGCATGAAAAAGAGCACTGGTAGGAGATCATCTAAGTGGAGTGTGACTGTTAATTTTAGGGGGAGGGATGTACCTTTTACTCCTGAATTGATAAATGAGTTTCTGCATATTCCCAATGTTGAGGTGGATGAAGAACCTGACATGGATGTGGTAATTGCTGCTATAACTGGTGGTAGGGTAGTTAAGTGGACTAGACATATGCTAGCTAAAGACCTCACTTCCCTACATTCTGTATTATACAAACTCATTATCTACAACTGGATTCCCACCACAAATACCACTAAGATCACAAAAGACCAAGTTGTTCTTATGTATAGGATCTATGTGCTTAAGAAGTTCAATTTAGGCCTTACAATCTTCCACCATATGATGAGATTTACTGGAAAAGTTTCTGAGAAAGACAACCTACCCTATCTTGTGTTAATTTCCAACTACTTGAGGCATCATGACTTTGTTGCCAAGAACACTGATGTGTTGAGGGGGAGAGTTTCATTACTGGCCATAGCTCCTGCCTTACTCACTAGGGATAGAGTAATTGATCTGCCTTTGACTGCTCCTGGTACTGATCATCAGCACAGGCCTTCAACTACTGAACATTAGCAAAGACCCTCAACTTCTGATCATCTAGAATCATCCAGATCAAGACAGAGAAATGCAACCCCAAATGTTGAGAACATCCATATCAACATTTCTGTTAATGTGTATCTTTCACAGGAATTCATCAAACTACAACTCCAACACTTGCAGGAAACTATTGATGAGCTCCAGTTCCTGAGGGATAGGTGGACCAGTATGCTTTCACCTACAACAGGGGGAGTACCACCACCATCAAACTCCAATGTGGTGATTGAAGAGTTGAATGATGATGGAGTTCCAGCTGCTGCTGCTGGTGATGGACCTGATGCTGGAGATGCTGCAGTAGACATGCGCAACGGTTAGAAACCGCCGGTTACGGTTTTCGAAAATCGGTAACCGTAACCGAACCGCCGGTTACGGTTACGGTTTTTAACCGCTGGTTACGGTTAAAAATCGGCGGTTTGCCGGTTTACTTTTTTTTTTTTAAATATTATCTCCGTTTTCGCTCGTTTTCACTCCGTTTTTGTTCATTTTTTATTCATTTTAACTCATTTTTTAGAAAATACATTACTAGAATTGAATAAAAATTATATAAATTAAATTTATACATTAAAAATAGAAGAATTGTGTATTAAAAAAAAATATATATATATTTTTTTAAAAAACCGGTAAACCGGCGGTTAACCGTCAAAACCGGCGGTTTGCGGTTTGTCAAAATGTCAAACCGTAACCGAACCGCCATTTTACGGTTACAGTTCGGTTTTTAAACCATAACCGGCGGTTTTACCGGTTTCCCGGTTACGGTTTGAACATATCTATGCTGCAGTGACTGATGTAGTTGCACACCTTGCATCTACTTACTTTGTGGATGAAGCTGATGATGATGCTGCTGAGATGGAGACCTTGTATGGTGATCTCCACTGATGAACAGAGACAGGCTACTAGACAGGGGGAGATCTGATTTCATAATGACTGCTGTTTATGCCATTTATTCAGTTCAATCTCTGTAACTAATATTTAAGTTTGAATTCTGAAATTCTAATACATTTGTTATTTACTTTCTAGATGATAGGTTGTTTTGTTTATAACTTGCTTAATTATGGTTACATTTGGTAATGTGTGTTTACTGCCCTTGCTTAATTTGTTTACAGGTTACCATGTGTATACTGCAGGTTGTATAGTCTTAGTTTTTGTCTATTTGTTATGTTTATTCTTTTTACTCTAATGTTTGTTATTTTGTTTTTGTTAGTGTCTTACTTAGATTCTAAGTTAATTCTTCCAGTTCAACTTATGATCTTAGTAAAGTTACTTATGTTGTGAATAAGTGTACTGTTTATGCTTATTCTATTTTGGATAAAATTGTTTTGATCCTTTGGCACGGATCATTATGAAATTATCCTTGATCTTCGTTCGATTTGATCCAACGGTTACAACAGGTATTGACTTGATTAGTACTTAGCAATGATGTCAACCTCAACTAAGTACATAAAACTGAGTATGTATAGAAATATATGTGCATCAGGTGTGTTGTAGTCGAAAGGTCAAATTGGGGGAGATTGTAGATGTTGTTAATCCTTAAATGCCTTAACATTATCAACAACATCTTAATTTGACCTTCCGAGATTTTTTCTAAGTCTTTTCTGAAATGCTACATTAAATGTTAATCTAAATGTTGTCGCATTTCTGGCAGGATCTAGAAGTTTCTACAAGGATCTGGAACCTGGAAGATTCCAGAACATTAGAGAACATGCTAGAGCAGCCTAGAACCATTTAGAACGACCGGAGCATACAAGAAGGATCTAGAAAGATCATGGAAGTTTGAGCTCCTAAAAAATAGGACCTCAATGTGGAAGCCTCTAGAATTCGTATCCCACTTCTATAAATACCGATTTAAGGCTTCATAATTCAGTGTATTCTATTCGAGCAATATCCTAGACCGAGCGTTCATCCCTGTTAGGATTTGTGGTCAATAGTTTTACATTTTAGATCATACGAAGTATCCCACCCGTATGGTTGTGTGTCTTGTTATCTATTGAGAGTGTAATCATAGATAGACTAGGCATTTCGACAGTGTGTAATCTTATACACTTAGATCGTTTTCAAAACTTGGCACCTGCCTCGTTTGTAGTTTCGTTGTGAAGGTTATTGTTGTAACATTTCACACAACATTTGTACTTGAAGATAAGTATTGATTTACGTCATAAGGCAGACATAGATTTTTATTTATAAAATCTATGTTAAAAGTATTTCCATTGTGTCTCGTTTGTTTTTAGTGTTTCAAGTCTTCCGCTGTGTATCCTAATTTCTGATATTCTGTTAGAGTCAGTGTTGCACTATTTGTCTCAACATTCTGTGCAACATTTATCTACTTATACTTAAACACTTCATACACCCCACACACTTTCAATAATCATCTCATCTCCACGTGTCATCTTTTTACAAGATGACACATTTTGTTTGCATCACTAGTAAATATTGAAAATTAGGATAGATTTTTTAAATTTTGAATTTTTAAAACTCTGTTATCGTTAACGATAAGAATAAATTTTAATGTATATCTAACATAGGGTCTTCTATGTATAGTCAGAGTGTCATATTGACTACCTATAATTAGTTTATCTGAGCCATTAAATTTAAAATGTAATGACTTAAATTTGATGATCTGCTACCTGTTGTATAGAGCTGTCAAAACGGTTCGGCGGGGCGGGTCGGGCCAAAACCGCAAAAACCCGTCAATTGGCAGGGCGGGGCATCCCATTTGCTAGACGGACTTTGTAGACTTGTAGGCAGTGGCGGATCCAGGATTTCAAATTTGGGGGTACGTAAAATATTAAGTAAAATTAATACTATTTAATAATAAAAGACATACGATTCGAGAAAACTTTAAAAAAATTGCATAGCGTTCAAATCCAATAAAAGAATTACACTGATACTCCTTTTATTTTCTTGAATTTTAGGTGAATTAAATTATGGGGGTTAAAGAAGACTCCCCATCAATTGGAAAAGACTCGTCTCTTTGGGAAGTGCAAGAAGTTTCTTGAGATTTCATTCGTTTGAGTATAAATTCTCGAAGATCTGGTTATTTTTTAGTTGTCGAAGTCCTCGAGTAGCAATTATTCTTTCCACTGATTGTGCGATCATCTCATCTAACTGATCTCGAGAGACAGTCAGGAGTTCCGGTTGAGCGTTAGGGTTATCCCTATTGATTCCACTCCCCGAAGCTCCTATAAAACACTTCATTTTGGTATTTTCGAGGTTAAATGGCACTATAAACGAGTTATAGAAAACAACAACCCTAGAACGAATGTGAATTGGTCATGGTTAACTATCTTATGTCATTTTCTAATTGAATTAGATAGTAAATTAGAAATTTCAATTTAACAAATTAGAAAATATAATTCCACAATAAATCTACAATAAAAAAATTTTTAAAAATTCAAATCATGGTCTATTTTAAGTTTTAAACTAAATTAATTTAGCATAATGTAAGCAAATTAGCAATTATAATACGTGCCAACTCTGATTTCTAATTCATAACTTATTCCTAATTGAATTAGATATAATAAATTAACATTTATTATATAAACCCTAATTCATAACTTAAAAGTTATACACACAAATAAATTTATTCATAAATTAAACACAATAATCAAAACAAATAATAAATATAAATAAACATATTTAGTAAAATATAAATTAAATTTACAGATTTACTTATCTAATAAGAAGCACTTGCGAGTTAGCAGAATGGAGAAAGAGAGTAATATGCGTAGTTGTACAAACTAAGTTGCTAAGTGCATTTTAAAGTTGTGGGTTTTCTTTTGGGCCACAGTCCACTAAAAGGAATAATTAAAGGGTTTGACTATATGCACTTCCATTTAGGTTGTGCGTACACCCCGATTGATGCACCCTCTCAAAATTTGTCTAGGATAGATGCACTCTTTCGAATTGTCCTTTTGTCTCTAAAAAATCATTTACTAAACATACCCCACCCCAAAAACCCTAATTTCTCTTCTTCCTTCCTTTCTCTTCCTTTTCTCCTCCCCCATCCCATTTTTTCTTCCCCCATTCCCTCTCTCACCCGTCGCCCCCTGCCGCCAACGCAGCCCAACGTGGTCGGTTGCCGTCCCCGCTCGCCGCCCCCTCCCTCTCTCCTCTCCCCTCTCCTCTCTTCACCCTTTTTTTTCTTCTCTCTTCCCTCCTCCAGCCGCCGCCCCCTTCATCTCCCTTTTCTCTTCTCTCTTAACCTTCTGCGTTTTTTTTGTTTCCACTGCTTATCTCTTCCCTCCCCCACCCACCGACGTCGCCCCCACCCACCCCACCAACCGGTCGCCGCCCCTTTTTCTCCAGTTTTTTTATTTTTTATTTTTGTGCAATCTGTCGCTGATCGACCCCGCCTGACGCCGCCGCCGCTCGATCGATCGATAGACCCACACGTCTCCGTCGCCTCCTGGTCCAAGATGCCGACCGCCCCACCCACAGGTTTGTGCGCAACATTTTGGTTTTTAGATTTAGGGTTTTTGGTTTGGTTTTCTTGGGGTTTTTTTTTTCTCCAGAACGTTGTTTTCCTCTTTTTTTTTAAAAAAAAATTCGACTATTTTAGGTCGACCATATACATTTTGATTGATAACAATTTGTCGACGAACGTGTATATGGTCGACCTAAAATAGTTGGTTTTGTTTTTTTTTTTTTAAAAAAAATCGACAAACCAGTGTCGATCATAAACACTCTTGTCGAAAACAATTTGTTGACGAGAGTGTTTATGGTCGACACTGGTTTGTCGAAATTTATAAAAAAAAATTGTGATTTTTCTAAGTTTGTTTTGGAATTTTTGATTTTTTTTTTGTTTGGTGGCCATCGAAAATGGTGGTGACGACGTCGGCGGCTGCTATAGCAATTAAGATTAGTGTTTTAAAGTTGAATGGATGGTGTAGTTAGTAATGGGAGTGCATTTTGCCGCGACAAGGAGAAGTGGATAATTGTTATGGAAGAGGAGCTACTTTCTCTTAACAAGAACCAGACATGGGAGATTGTTGAGAGGCCCAAGAACAAGAAGCTTGTTGGGTGCAAGTGGATCTACAAAAAGAAGGTGGAGGCTCAGAGGGGTGGCAAGCATAGATACAAGGCGAGGCTTGTAGCTAAGGGATTTACTCAGAAGGAAGGTATTGATTTCAATGAAATCTTCTCACCTGTTGTGAAGTATTGTAGCATCAGAATCTTGTTAGCTATGGTTGCTCAATATGAATTGGAGCTGCATCAGATGGATGTAACCACATCTTTCTTACTTGGATCTCTAGATGAGAGGATCTTCATGAAGTTACCAGAAGGGTTGGACATAGAAGAATGGGAGGACAAGGTGTGTCTACTGAAGAAGTCCCTTTATGGCCTGAAACAAAGTCCTAGACAATGGTAGTTGAGATTTGATGAGTACATTTGCTCAACTGGTTTTACAAGGAGCTTGTATGACAGTTGTGTTTATTTCAGACGAGTTGGATCTTTTGTTACCTATCTTCTGTTGTATGTTAATGAAATGTTAATATCAGGGGAGTTTATTGACAGTGTTGATCAAGTCAAGGAGATCCTCAAACGGGAGTTTGAGATGAAAGATCTTGGTGAAGGCAAAGTGATTCTTGGGATGGAGATCAGCAGAGTAGATGGGTCTATTCAGTTGAGTCGGCCGACATATCTGCAGAAGGTGTTAGAGAGGTTCAGAATGCATCAAGCAAAGACTGTCTCCACTCTTATTGGCCAACATCATAGGTTGTCCAATCAGATGAGTCCAAGGAACAGCCAAGAGCGAGCTCAGATGAGTAAGATATCACACTGTCTGAGATAAACCAAACTCTTTCAGAATTCCATTCAACCAGATGCTTTCCTTAACTGCTTCAGTCAAGGCCACGTACTCCGCTTTAGTAGTAGATAATGCAACCACGGACTGGTGAATAGACCTCCAAGACACAACCGTAAAAAACAGAGTGAACACATATCCTGTTAAGGATTTTCGAGTGTCAACATTGGCTGCATAGTCTGCATCCACGTATCCCACAAGTGCATCCCCCTCACTTGACATCTTCTGAAATTTCAGACCTTTGTCAGCTGATCCCAAAACATATCTCATGACCCACTTAACAATCTCCCAATGACTTAAGCCTGGATCACTCATATATCTGCTGATCACACTCATAGTATGAGTCAAGTCTGGTCTACAACACACCATATCATACATTAAACTCCCTAAGGTGTTAAAAGATACAGGTTATGGTGCCTTGAAGCTGGGATGCAGAAGTGTTGTCAGTCGAGATGTTACTTTTGATGAGAGCAGGATGCCTCTATCAGAAGAGGCTAGTACGAGTACTGGTGCAGCTAATAACCGACCAGACGAAGCACAAGTCGAGGTGGAGCATGTTGACACCAGAGGACCTGTTGAAGAACATATTGATCCAGATGAGGAGGGCGTTCCTCATAGTGAGAATGATCTTAAACACTATCAGCTGATAGGGGACAGAACCAGAAGAGAAGTCCACCCACCTCAGAGGTATCATTTTCATTATGTGCAACTCTTGAGGTGGAGTCTCTGGAGTCGAAAACATACACTGAAGCCATCTTCGATTTTAGGATAGCAACCCACACTTTCCTTGAGCAGTCGTCTATGATAGACAAGAAATATTTAACACCAAACCTCGTCTGATTCCTAGCTGGCCCCCATAGATCAGAATGGACATAGTCCATGATCCCATTGGTAGAGTGAACACTCTTCCCAAACTTTAACCTCTTGGCTTTTTTACCAAGAATGCAAGACTCACACAAATTCAACTTTGAGATCTTGTCCTTGCCAAAAAAACCTTGCTTAGACAGCTTTACTAGGCCTTTCTCGCCTATATTTTTACTAAAAGTGTATATTGGGTTTTTCACATGATTATTGTATTATTAAACTGAGTGGGAGAGTGCATCCAACCTAAATGGAGGTGTAAATAGTCAGTCCCATAATTAAATTTGTATTGGCCTTTTAATGATGGGGATGCAGCTGGCAGTGGCCTCTCTTACAATTAATTTTTTTCATTAAATAAAAAAAAATTAATTGGGATACAATGGTATCCCATGTTCTATTCTCCCTCCGCGAAACTCTCATATGGGTTCAGGCCTAACAACCCACCTAAAAAGGTTGTAGGCCTAAAACTTCTTCATATCAAGGTCGTTTTTTCTTATTATCTAGCTCATTTACTTCAATACTTGTAGAGTTTGGCTCAAATCTTGGTCCAATACATTGTCACAAAAGATCATCATCAATTTATCAATAATTATCCACATAATAACGAAGATAAATAATTAAATAAACAAATAATCATCTAATCTCATCAATAAATTTCAAAGGATATAATCCCTCAATTTTCCACGTGTCATTATCTTGTAGGACGACACATTTTATTTACATCATGCAATTTTTGTGAGAAGATCAATTTGATACGACTTTGAACAGCAAATTTTTTCCATCTCTTTCTTAAATAGAAAAGTATTGTATGTGCAATATTTCACATAATTTCTTCTCGTCTTATGTTGTGCCTTTTGCAAGTTATCAAATAACATCTAGGCCCCTTGTATTACCTCAGGTATAAGTAGATCCTTAAAATATTTTTTGGTGTATCAAAATTCTTCATGTATTTTTGCATATTCAAATAAAATTTTAAAGTGTTTTTTTTTTTGGTTACAAATATGATCTTTATAATTTTAAAATTGAACAAAAAAACTCTTCTAGTAATATAAATGCATGCTTCTATCATTTGAATGACTCATTTTTCCATTTTTATGTGTACTTATTAAGTTACTTATTTCTAATTTTATTCCCATTAAAAAAAATTCTAATTTTATTAATAATAATGAATTCCTCTTATCCCTTAAAAAGTTTTTATACTTTTCTTTTTAGTTTATTTTTGAAAATTTTGCATACTTCTAAATGAAATAATTCATCACAATGTTCAATCCTTACAGTATACACACATTTACTCTTCATGACATTACTTTTGAGTCCATAATATACTCCAATTCAACTACTTTATAGAGTATATAAAAGTTTATAAAATTACTTCTCAACACTCAAAGTATTACACTTTTTTTTAAACTATGTGCCGAAAAAGCGTTACAAACTTTTTTCAGGAACGTAGATAGTGTTTCTTAAAATATGTGCAAACAATGACACATTTAAAAAAAAAAAAAAAAGACCTAATTAGCACATAATTTTGTGGTATACAAAAAAAGTGTATTTTTATTTTCAACTACTATAAGTGTATTTTATTTTAGTTTATTTGCACCAACAAAATAAATTTAGGCCATTTTGTTTTATTTTATTATTTTAAAGAATTTATTTACACCAAAAAAATACTTTAAATTTTTTTATTTGAACTTGTAAAATACATGAGAAAATACTATACTTGAGACGTTGTACCTTTTGAGTTTTGTGATTTATTTAGTAGGTAGGCCATTTTGTTAAGTTAAAGATTTGAAAAATTATCATAAAATAAGACGCCAATTAATTAATGAAGTAGTCCATTAGTAAAATTTGGGTTGCTTGCTCACCACCATTGGGATAAAATCAAAAGGAGTTCCCAAAATTCTCTCAACTCTCTCTCTCCTCTTTCTCTCTCTATATATCCCGTAGGGTTCAACCTCTATTCATATCCGCATATTTTTTCTCTCTCTACCATT
This sequence comes from Galeopsis tetrahit, assembly GCA_963675135.1. Lineage (NCBI taxonomy): Eukaryota > Viridiplantae > Streptophyta > Magnoliopsida > Lamiales > Lamiaceae > Galeopsis > Galeopsis tetrahit. Next base: position 32,552,834 of record OY776119.1, on the reverse strand, counting down.
CTCTCTCTTTCTGTTTAATCGGTCAATCCACATCGATCATATCCAGGTTTTGGCCAAGAATTTGATCCCTACTTCTCTCTTTTACTTTTTCTTCTACGCAATCGGATTGCTTTCTCCCCGACGCCATGGCTAAAAGCTCCTTCAAGTTGGAACACCCCCTTGGTATGATTCTTACTCATATCGTTCGTTGATTGACCTAATTCTTGCAAATATATACCTAATTCTTTGATCGGCCTTCAATCTCGTTAAATTTTGTGTTCATTTATTTCGTTAAAGTTCAATGATCAATTTGGTATCTGTTAGGGTTTTCTTGATTTGGGTCTTTTAATTGTTGCACTGTTTGTTAGTGACTGCTTTCGATTGGTGAGAATTGGTATCAAATAATTGCGTTATGTGTAATTTATTGGAATTGACTCTCACTTGGGCTGTTGTTTTACTCTTGTGATGTTGTGAAACAGAATTCAATTAGTTGCATACTTGTGGTGAAGTTATTGTCAATATATGTTTTTATAGCTGTTGACACGCGATTCATGGATTAGGTATATGGCTGTTGTAGTTTTATTTATGATGCTTGATTTTTCCTTTGCATATTTATATCATTGCTTGTAAGAAAGAATTTTTTTATTGAAGCTTAACCATCTGCTTGAATTTGTTTTCTCCTTTGCTTTTTAATGTAATATGCCTTGAAAGCTGTGTCCTCTATTCTGTTGTTTCCCTTTGTTAGTACTTATCTAATAAAACATGATGCAGAGAGGCGACAGGCTGAAGCTGCTCGTATCAGGGAGAAGTACCCTGACAGAATCCCGGTACAAAAATGTTCTTATGCCTCTGGGTTTTTGGTTTTCTGCCCCTTTCCACAATCTTAAGACTTTTATTCTCCTGTGGTGCAGGTTATTGTGGAGAAGGCAGAAAGAAGCGACATCCCTGACATTGACAAGAAAAAGTTAGTTTTATTCAGTTTCTTCCTACACATTGTCCTTCACACCACATTGTGTCGAGTTTACTTATGTGGTTTTTATGCTAAAGCCATCTGTTCATAGCCGTAAAATGATGTTTGGTGTAAAAATGCAGATATCTAGTTCCTGCTGATCTGACTGTCGGCCAATTCGTATATGTTGTTCGCAAAAGAATTAAGCTCAGTGCTGAGAAAGCCATCTTTATCTTTGTCAAGAACATTCTTCCCCCTACTGGTAAGGAGAGAAACTTTCATATGTTTCCTTCCCTGTATGAATATAATTTTGCATGCAGCTTAATGTATGACCTTATGAATTATGCAGCTGCAATGATGTCTGCAATCTATGAGGAAAACAAAGACGAGGACGGTTTCCTATACATGACTTACAGTGGGGAAAATACTTTTGGTGAATTCTAAGATGGAAGTTTGGTCGAGCTATATGTGAATAGTCTCCTTGTAAATTCTCTTTAATAATCATCTCTCTGGTGTTATTCTTCTCAAAGAAGAGTGTCAAGTCCCAAATACTCTGTTCTTATTTTAATTGGAAGATGTTATAACTCTGATGACTTTTAATTTTTATATATGTTTCAGTTTCCTTATGATACATTTACCAGAATATAGACGTTGTATTTCTTTTTCTACCAGTTATAAGTTGGTCTTTTCCATTGCCAAGTAACAATAATATTTTCTTATAAGGAAATGAAGAATGTCAGCTGTTCTGGGAAATATGATAGTAAAAAATTGTATCTTGAGAATGAATGTTTACGAACTTATTGTTACTTTTGCGAATTTTCTTGTCAAAAGTACGATTTTTGTGACTAGAACAAATTGACACCATCAGTTAATGCTATTTCTGGTATTATAAGTACATAATGTACAATTTTTTTTCTAATTACAAGTATCTCCAGCTTGAGTTACTACCATCTTTGCCATGAAGTCCTGACTAGATATAATCTGCATTAGTTATTCGTGGCTGTGATGTTGATGACATGTCTGAGACCAATGCCCATGTCAAAGACAAAACTCATCAGAAGCTTTGGTAATAGGAATTTTGTTAGGGATGTATTGTTTCCATGGACAAAATCGAGCAGACTTGATAATTCATCAAGCATTATGATTGTGTTGTCGTCTTGCTCTTGCTGGAGCCTGGAGATCATCTGTGAGGTGTGATGCAGCTTTGAAGACCACAGTCCTCTAGAGATACCCACCTGTGTAGCCAGATGTTGATTCATTGTTCCAATCCATAATGGATTCCATCGGGTTAATAACTGAGTCAACTCGGTTTAATGAAAATGTCTGTTCATGGGCTTCCATTTGGCTTTGTGGCCATAAGTTGTCAGCCAATAAACCCTCCATTTCATTTTCAAACCCCATCATATATCTTGAATCAAACATGCTGGTTTCAGGGATTTGATGCTGTACAAAAGCCGTTTCATGAATCTTTGCTGTTTCAGATTCTTGTTCCATCAGCTGCTTACAAGTTTGATAACTAGAGTTGAGAAGATCATGTTGCTGCATAAAGCTTGGTTGTGATTCTGATGAACATCCAACAGGGTTTTGGAGAGAGAAATGTCCACATCTCAGAAAGTCGAAATCTAGCAGATCTGCTGACGTCGTGTTTTGGGGCATTAACAAATCTGAGCCACAACCATCCATGAAGCTAAAACCATGATCATCAGGTTGAAGATAGCTTATTAATTCATCACCAGGTGTTGTGGCACTACTTTGGCTGAATACTGATGGTATAAGAGGCGCGTGTCTCTGTGAAGAAAATGGGTTTTCGATCAGAGATGTTTGACCGTAAAAATCTCCTTTGAAGAAACCATCCTGCAAAAGAGTGGTTGAACTCTCATTAAGGAAGCCTTCCATGGAAGATGAACATTTATCTGCAAGACCTTGCGAAGAAGGTACGTTAAGATGATCAAGAACGTCTTTCGCTGGTGTTTGCTCCTGCAAATTCTCTGAGCTAATCCTCTTCAAGATTTCACTGGGTGGTGATTTTTTGGATCCTGAACTTCCACTCCATGTCGTCTTTCCTTTCTTGGCTTTTTTAACCTGTGGTTTAGAGATCCCTATGGCATCACCTTTTCTTCTTATGTCTATTTTCTTGGGGGTTTTAGGTGGGGCATTGGTGGCAACGGGATCTTCTGATCTTGAGCTTGTGTTGGATAAAGCACAATCTTTTATCGTGCTTTGGCTTGAACTTGATAAATCAGCAGTTGTGTCGGGACATTGACGACTTTTCTTCAGCTTGTTCTTTAGGAAGCGTACCCTTGCTTGAGCTTTTCTAAGTTCCTCCATTACCGTCTCCTCCAACTCCAAATTGCAGCTATCATTTTCCACTTGGATTGAAGGGGGCTCTCCTGTCATTGGTTGAGCAGATGAATTCTTCAAGTCGTCAACTTTCGCATCTGGAATTGATGATGACTGGAAACAAGGCACCACGGGGGCAGACAAACGCAATTTGAGTGGGGAAATTGGGGAATTTATCAATTCAGAATCGGTTGTTTGAGGGCTGGGTGGCGTTGGGGACTCCATTTGAGTGAGCGGGAATGGGAACGGGGCAGCAGCACCAGCTTGGAGATGATGGAGAGTGGATGAATTGTGAGTTGGAGGAGTAGTAGGGGGGGTGGTATTAAGGAGAGTGGTGGTTGGTGAAGAGAGAAATTGGGGTTGTGGTGTAGAAATTATAGATTGAGCATGGTTTACTATATATGGTGTGGATGGCTGAAATTGACAACTATTGGCTAATTCATCTTCAATACTAGAATTTGTGTGGCTTTGCTTTTCCTCTTCATACAATGGGACATTCTCTCTCTTGCATTTCTTGGCTCTCTTATGCCAGAAATTCTTGATCTCATTGTCAGATCTCCCTGCTAACTGTATGTATAAACAAACATACACCCTACATATTATTATTATTCACTTTGCATATTATCACCACACACCCTACATATATATTCACTTTGCATTGCACAACACAGATAACGCACATGAGAGAGAGAGAGAACTTTCTTGGCCTCCATATGGCCCAATACATAACATTTATCATATTAAAAAATAATCAACGTCCCACGTGCTAAAAATCCAGTAGAAAAAACACGAAAAGTGAAATAGAGAAATTAAACAGCTTTCATATGGCCAATTGGGGTTGTTTATGACACCCATAATTGAAATGAAATAATGATCTTAAGTCCACCATTTCTATATTTTCAATTGAATAACTCGGACAAAAGGAAGTTAAAGATAATTCACTTAATTACTCTCTCTCATTTTTTAATGTCTTTTTAGATTTGAACAACAAATTAAGATTATAATTACATGTTAACAATTAGATAATAAATGTAGCTTAGAATGTATAAAATGAGAATATTTGAGAAAAATATGAAAATTACAAGAATTTTTTTTAAAAAAATGAAAAGGCCAAAAATACATTTATAAAAAATAGAGGAAGTATATTTTTTTAAACTAAGTAGTAAACCTAATATGCGTATTTTTTTAAATGTGACAAAACAGGGAAAAGGAAGAACTGTTACTCTTTCCGAACTTATTCCTTAAGTTAATTCATGTGTTGTTTGAACAAATTTTAAAGAATACAAGTATTTAATATCCGGTTATTATTAAAACTAAAAAAATAGAGCAAATGGGAGATTAGATAACTGTGTAAGCATTTTAGACAAATAACTCGTCCATTGTTGTTAAAACTTAATCAAATCAAATCAATCTACTTTCACACCTACCTTCATGATTATTTAACTTTCTCATTTTGCTATAAATAGTGCACAAATAATATGTGCATGATTATGTTTAGAATTTGAAGTTTCATTCACGCAGGCTGCAGAAATTCATATATGGCAATTAGCATTCATCATGAGAGAGAAAGAGAGAGAGAGATAAACCTTGTCGGCGATTCTGGCCCAGCTGTTGCCAAATTTGGAATGCAAATCAACAATCAATTTCTCCTCCTCTGCTGTAAATGGATATTTCTTCAAATTCGGCCTCAAATAATTCAACCATCTCAATCTACAATTCTTCGCCGGCCTCCCTAAACCCGATATTTTCTCGATTTTAACCCAATTTTTAATCCCCTGTTCTTCCACCGCTTTTCTCAGCTTCTCATCCTCCTCCTTGCTCCACGCCCCTTTCTTATACACCACCACGTCGCCGCCGCCGCCTGCCTCCCACTCCGCCTCCGCCTCAACCCTAATTTCAACGCCGCATTCCTCTCGATTGCATATCGCCATTGTTGCCGCCGGCGATATTGCAACCGATTAATTCAAAAGCCAGCTACTTTTTGGGTGGGTTTTGTATTTATTTATGGAGTAATTAATTCTTTAATAATTCTTGGCCTGAGAATTTACCAGGTGGTGAAGATTTCAAGGGGAGAAAATGAACTGGCACGTGGGGTTTATATTGAGGTCAAATGTTGCTAACAAATGTTTCCGCCTCATTCAAAATATTTACAAATTACTCCTCCATTTCTCCTTATTTACACAATATCATAATAAATAAAATATTATGTTCATTAAACTATAGTATATGCAAACAGTAAAGAAGTAACTCATGTAGGAAGTACTCCATCCACCAAAAGTAGTTCCATGGTGGATGGACACAAGTTTTAAGAAAAATGTAGATAAAATAGATAAAGTAAGGGTATTATAAGATATTGTGGGGTCCATTGTGAATAAAGTGATTGTTTGTGAATAAAGTTAATGGCAAATTGAGTAATTAAATGATGTTTGAGGGGTGGTGGTTTTCATAAAGTGTATGGGACTACATTTGGTGGACAAAGAAAATGAAGCAAATGAGACTACATTTCATAGACGAAGGGAGTACTCCTCTCCGTTGCAAAAATGTTTGCACCACTTTATGGGTACATAAACTAATATATATACATATATAATGAGTGAAATGTGAAGGGATAATTTTATAAATTTTTATGAATAAAGTAAAGTTAATTTTAAGGTAAAAGTAATGACATTTTATGTAAACATTGTGAGGGTGACGTTTATGAAAAAAAAATTTAGAATATACAAATGAGTGTGAACAATTGTAGAACAGAGAGTACCTTCCAAAACTCTACTTAATTGCAAAATAGAGTTGGGTTGGGGAGAGACCTAGTCCATTGAGAAATTTCACTCAAAATATAGTAACTACTAACCAAATTGGAAGTAGAAAGAGAAGAATGATGAATTAAAATTATTATCCAACAATCAAATCAACATGTGCTACTCTCTCTACTACTCTCATAATCTATGCACCAAAACTCTCAAGCTACAACTCTTGAACATACATGGGAGAAAGCTAACAAACTGAGTAGGTTGTATCGACAAAGACATGTCCGAATACAAGGCCATAATCGTCATCCACCGCCTTTCGCCTACCTACTGCTGCTAAATAACCTTAATCTACAAACACTTAGCTTCTTCATCTTCCACTGCAACTCCACCGTCTTCTATCCTCGTCTACCTACTCTAAAACTAATCTCAAACACAGAACAACGCGTGTGAGTGAGTCCAATGATTAAATCAGCACTTCTCAGAGCTGTAGAGCCAGATCAGGCTGCTGAGAGTCAACGAGCACACCCGAAGATGGAGACCCTGATGATTGGAAACCTATATTCAAATCTGGAGGTAGTGATGATTCCTGTCTCTGTCTCGAATGCATTGACTGCACCTGGAACCTTGACAGATCAGCAGTCGCCAGCTGTGGGAAAACCATTCGCTGGTTCTGAAACTGTACTTGATTCCCTACTAACATCGGCATTGCCCCTTGTGGTGGTACAAAGCCGTGAAATGGAGGGAACTCCCCTCGAAACTGTGGCCGCATATCGCGAGGAGAACGGTACACTGCATCACCGTACATCTGGTTCTTGTTCGCATCTGCATTGGCCCCTACAGACATCCATGCACGTGCAGCAGCTGCAGCAGCATTGTTCGGATCATTCCCATTCCATCCATTACCTTTTGGTGATTGAATCGAGGGTTTTTGTTGATTATGCGTGTTTTCGGCCAACTTTCTCATCATCTGGACAGGGTCACTGAGACCATGACCCTGTTCATGGGGGTAATAGTTAGTCGGTTTTGCTAAATCAGAAGGCAAACGAGCTATCGTATTACCACCATCCATTCTATTACTGATGACTTTTCCATTAGGCAATGCTCCTCCATGAGCAACCCCGTTGTTATTTTCCGGCTGTTTAAAAGATCCGGATCGCGAGAAATTGATGTGCTTCGAAGAGAAGTCCATCGCCTTGGAAGCTTCCGTTTCTGAACTCTTTGGAAATTGTTTGTTGACAACTGAATCAGCTGCTGCATTATTATTTAACGTGGGTGGACTATTCAATTCAACCTTCTTCTCAGATTCAAGCAAAGCCCGGGATTGAAGATTTTGATGATGATAACTGAGATTATGAGGTTTGATCACAGAAGGTAAAAAGTGAGACGGGCTCATCCCGGCAGAAGGCGGTCTGATTCCAGTAGGACCAAGAAATGGGAACTTCTGTCCCAAGAATGATTCGTTGCGTGGGGTTTCTTTGGAAGAATCTGAGATTGTAGGGATCTTTTCGAAGTGTTTAGGACGAGAAACGGGCTTTGGTTTCGATAAAAACGGCGGTTCATTCACAGGGCATTTTTCCAGCATTAATACGGGAGTTGGGAGTGGCTCATACTCACCAACCCAGCCCTGGCCGTACTTGAATCCTTGAGGTAGTGCTTGTTCAATCCTCTGAGAAGAGACTTTCCAGGCAACGGATCCAAGAGTCGCAGAAAATCGAGCCATGCTCCTAGCATATGAATGATCCGAATAAAGTCCTACCTGGTCAACAGAAATGAAATACAAGTTAGAGAAAAATAGAGTGCAAAGATAAGTAGTAAGATACAAACCCCAGAGACTCTTACAGGAATTAGCTGCTTTGTTTCTCCTTCAAATGTTGAGAATATAGACTCTGAGCTGGCAACGGGAAGAGACAATGATATGTTATATGTTGCACGCCGGTTTTCATCTTGTAGAAATGACCTCCTACCAAATCGCGAGAGTGGTCCCTTTCCTACAAGAATAAGAATGAGTAGTCAGAAAAGACAGTATGAAATCCAGAAGAGGTTCAATTTTGGCAAAAACTTCTACGCACCAGTTGCACCATGTAATTGATGCATTTTGACTCAATTTGACAAGAATTTGACTCATTCACAAAGAAAACAGAAATATATAACTAGAAGTATTAGTATATATGAAGAAAATTATTATAGTTATAGACTTAGCAATATTAGTACCTTTTCAATAATTAATACTGTATTTTTCATCATGTGAGTTGATACTTTTCATCACATGTACTAACTGCTTTTTTCTATTATTCATGGAAAAAATTGCACTGCACCGAGGTGTTACTCTTTAATTTTAAAAGTAATAATTAGGTTCAGGAGTTACCTGGAAGTGATTCTTCTACTTTATCCAAATTATTGTCGTTCAAGTGAGAACTTCCCTCAACGAGCAAATCCACACCACTCATTTTCTCAGATCCAACTGTTTGAAGTGTACTAGGAACATTCTGGATATCTCCTGCTGTTGCAAGAGTGGCTCCAGATGAAAAATCGGAGCCAACAGGTTCTTGCACTGTCCTGCTCATAGACCTTTTAATTTGCTTCTTTGGGACGGAGCCATATCCCATTTTCTGCTCGGGTTTGATCTCCTTCTCTATGCGTTCAGCTTTCAGCCTTACCTTGTGAAATTTCCTTTTTGCCAGCTCTTGGATTGTGCGTGCCTTTTGTGAATGAATAGAAATGGTTTAACAGTTAGCCAAAAGTTAAAAAATAAATAAAGGAGTATTAAGAGTGCAAGAATTTTTACCTGTTTGTGATATATGGTATCCGGAGCATTGTATCGCATTGCATTTGAGCAAATGAGGAAGACATCACTCTGCATAAAAAAAAAGCAAAATATGTAGGTATAATGAGAAGAGTTCAGAATTTAATAGCAGATTGGTACTAAAAAGGTAAATGAAGAAAACAAAGTAACATTATGGAAATTAATAGCTATAAGGTGGCCGAAAATGCAAGCAAAAAATTCGGTAAAACTGAAGAAGCATGAAAAACAAGTAAAATCAAATAGAGGTAACCTACTCTTAGCACCCTATTTGTCCATATAATAAAGTTCAGAAAAATGTGACTAAAAAGCATCCAGCAACAATTCAAAGAACCAATGAAATTAGTGCAACCAAAGCAGCCAAAATCATAATTAGAACATTGCAAATAATTGCTTTATTTAAAATTTCACATCTAAGCCCAAAAATATACAAAAGAAGTATTGCTGGATCAAGTCAGAATCAAAGTAAAAAAATCACACAACTATAGCTCTAAGACCAAAGCGTTGAACAATGAGAGAGAAAACTCAGAAGATAGGGTTAAGGTTACATATTATAACAGATAAGTTATAAAAGGATTCAATAAGTTTCACAATGAGGCAAGAATCGGTAGAGGAAAACCATAACAGTATCAGGATTAAATCACCCCATAAAAAGGAAGTTGAATTATGCAAACACATATTTCTCCTGCTTATTCCCTTCAAATGACAAGAAAAGGCTACAGTTACCATTTTTCAAAAAAGAAATCATAAACACCAAATATGGAGTAAATCTATATGCTCAAAAGAGTTCAGGAAATAATTCAAGAAAAAAGAAGCCTCCCACAGAACATGCAATTTAAACAAGATTTTCAGCATCAAAGCCTGCATTACAACTGAAGTGGGTAAACTCAGTGGGTAAACTCACGAACACTTCAGCAAAAAAACAAAACATTAGGCCAAATTGGAAATTGCACTAATATGGTAACCCCTTTATGACTAACAATGTTACTTATATGGAACAGATCAAACGCATAAACAAGAGAAAAAGGTAGATTTGGAAAATTCATGAGGAAACAATATATGTTGGAAACATAACAAAATAGAATCAAGAATAGGCTGCAGTTTATAAATGCTCTCCCTGCCAGTCCAGCTTATAAACCAACTACCCTGACCCCGAGTTATGGCCCCCTCCGATTTTCACTTTTTTCTTTTTATGAAACAAAAATGGGGGGATGGAGTACTAACCTCAAATTGTTCAAACGTTGGATACGAATCATTTCTTAGTTTGTTCCTCACAGTGGCAAAATCCATCGGATTCTCAATCACATCATGGTAATCTGGAAGCTACACCAACATTAAATTACCTGATTTAGAACTCAAAGAAGCATAATTCGAATCCATAAACACCAACTTTTCAGTTTTCACTCACCTCCTCAGGATCAACAGGTTCTGCATAAACACCATAGATATCTTTCCTGCTCAAAACAGGGGAATCAGAGCCATTCAGAATTCCGTATACATTTAATACAGAATTAACACTTACCTCTGAAGTTTATCCAAAATTAACTCCAAAGTCTTCTTCTCCGGCATCAGTATCCCACCCGCCGGCGTCCCTGCACCATTCAAAAATCGATTACACAAAATTCAATCAAAATTAAGAACAATTCAGAAAAGAAAAGCAAACCTGGCAGCGGTGAGTCTTCACCTTTGTTTTCTGGCTTCGTATCTCTAACCTGTGAAGAAATAAAAAATCCATCAATAAATAAAGAGGTGAATATATAAATATGTATATATATATATAAAAACTAATAAATGCAAACAGAGAAGCTACTCCTCTCTCCCCATGCACACACCTTTAAACAACAAAAGTCGGCGCAGTCAGAAAACATGCGTGCGTATGTGGGAATGTGAATGTGAGTGTGCGTGCAATACAATACATCTCCCTGTGACACGCAGTGTGCGTGTTGTGGAGAGAGAGAAAGAGAGCGTGATCGGATTCCGTGGGGGTTAGTTTGTTTGACAGTTATATAATATACGTATACTATATATATATCTATATTGTAAAAGCCCGGGCCAATTTGAAAATTCTCAGTTTCAGCTCAAGCTGACCTGGACCATTCGTGATTAATATAAATGCTTTAATAAATTAATCAAATTCATTCCATAAGCTTCATTTCTCTCCTCAATCGAAACAATTATGAACTGATAATCACCTCTTCATCGTCTTCATAATTACAATTATCTTCCTCATTGGCGTAATCATTTTCCTCATCCATATCCTCCTCCATTTCTTCCTCGATTTTCCGCTTCTTCGACGGCTTCCCTCCGTCATCCGACGAAGACGCCGGCGCGTGCTCGTAACGCAGATCCGACGGAGCATTAGACTCGTCATCGCCGCCGCCGCTCTGGAGCTTGAGTAGTAGCTTGAGCTTCTTCTCTCTCCGGCGTTGGTCCTCGTCGTCGGCGAACACCTCGTCCTCGTCGTAGTAATCATCTAGGTCGAAGACGTACTTCACATTCCGGCGGCGGAGGCTCCTTCGAAGGTCACGCTCCGCCTGCGGAAGGTCCCTGAGGCCGGGATCTGCCTTTGCTGGTCTCCCTTTCTTCTTCCTCTTGACGATCTGCCCCATCTTTTACGAGATTCTTCAGATGAAGGTCCTTTCTCTCTCTACAGTTTTCTCTCTCTAGGGAAAAAGACAAGTACTCCGCCTTTCTCTCTCTAGAAGTTGTAAATATTATTATCTCACCTGTCTTTCTCTCTCCTCCTTTATTCCATTATAATTCAAGTGGCTTGGCGGTGTGGTTTGGTTTTGCTTTTGGCGTCAGCTTTTGCCAATTTTCAAATTTCTGGTGGCCCGAGGCTGGGTCCGAACCAGAGTGGCTCGGAGTAGCTAACTACAAATACTTATTTACACATTTTTCTTATTAGACGTATTTTTATAATATTATTTTATTTTTAAAATAATTACTCTTTTTTTTATATATGTCATTTTAAAATACAGTTTATGTTATATCAACCACCACTAAATTTCATTTTAAAAAAAAATGTGTCCATGAACCATTCAAATTATCACGGAATGGGGAGTAATGGATTGTTTGAGAGACGGTGTGAGGTGACGGCCGTTAAGTATTGGCCCTAGCTTGCGTAGTGCGTGCCCGTGATTGCATTAATATCTTGACTTTTTTTACTGGCGCGTAGATTTTTGGTCGAGCGCGTGACCCTCACTGCATGCGTATTGGCGCGTTTGCGTTCTGGAATTTGTCGGTCATGAGTGAGTAGGGACCACAACATTGAATTCTCAAACCAAAACCAAAATTTTCTGTTGACTCCACATTTGAAAATGAGCGGTTGATATTGGAATGCTATGCAATGAATACAATCTTCCTTACTAAGGGTCTCATAACTTATGAATAGAAACGAATAAGGCATCATTCGATTTGTTAAAGTATTCAAATATTTGTATTTTTTTTTATAATAATTTAATTTTATATTCGATTTAAATAATTATTTGATACTAATTTTTTAACATATTTTAAACATTATTTTTCAAGTATTTGATTTAAAATTAATTTATATTTAATACTATTTGATTCGAAATTTTATAAAGAAAATCTGTAAAATAATCATTTAAATAACATTATAGGACATGAGACAAATATATATAAAAATATAATCCGATACTTACGAATTTCGATCTAATATTATAATTTTATACTTATTTATTAATAGAATCAAAAAAAAAAATTGCATACGAATTTGTTTTTTTACTTTATACCTTAAGTTTAAAAAACAATTTTTTGTCAAGCAAAGTTACTCAAATATAAAATATTTTAATAAATTTAAATTAAGAATTACAAAGTAAGTCTAAAATTTATTTGAATATATTTTTTTAATTATCTTAATATTAATAGCTTATGAATTATATCATGTAATTTTATAAATTTATAAACTATTTTTATGGTTTTTTTGGTAACTTTTGATTTTAATAAAAAAAAAATTGTGATTTCTGAATTAAATAAAAAAGTTAATTTTATCTTTAATTATTTATTTATTAAAATGACTTGTAAATTATATGTATATATATATTATTTTTTATTCTTACTTTTCTAAAGAAAAATAGACACTCTTTTGATAATTTCATATAATTTTTTTGAATTAAGTTAAAATGTAACATTTTAGTAAATAATAGTAGTATTTTTTTAGTATGAAATATATATATATATATATATATATATATATATATATATATTATTCTTATTTTCCCAAAAAACAAAGACACTATTTTTTTTTATGAGTCAAGAAGTATATTTATTAAATGATAGACACTCTTATTTTTATTAAATAAGAGTTTACAGGTTTGAAGGGTTGCTCAGCATAACAGGTTACTGTGCACCCTCACAGGGGCGGACCGAGGCACACCCCTGGGGTGGCCTTGGCCCCCCTCAACTTTTTTTTTAAAATATATTATATGTAGTATTTTTAAATTAGTTTATAAATTAATTAATTTTATTATATCTTAATGAAGAGTTAGGCTACTAATTAGATTGTTCTCCACATTTCAAGGCACGTACTCTTATCCAAATATTAATATTAAAATATACTTTAATTTCTTATATTTTAATTATACAAGTTAATAATTTTTTAAAATGTCACTATCAAATATTAATATATATTTTTATTGACAGTGAAAAAAGATTATAGAGTTTGAGATCTTTATGGATTTTGATATATTTAACCGTGAAAAAAATATAAATATACCATATTTAAATTTTATTAACAAACACATAAAATTGGCCCCTCCTTAGTGTTAATTTTGGGTCCGCCCCTGCACCCTCAAGTATTAAAACATGCAGTAGGATTGTTCACCCACTCCTTATACTACAAAAAATTACATCTAATCGATTATTTAGTTAAGAGCCAGCTCTAAAGTCGTGCTTTCAATTCGTCCATGAACTTTGTAAATGAGAGCTCCCCATTGTTGAAGATGATTTCATTCCTCCACTTCCATATATATATAGTTTGTTGAATTAAGTTAAAATGTAGGAGTAATCTTTTAGTAAATAATTATTATAGTATTAATTATTTCAATAGTCAAAATTTCTATATACATGTAACTTTAAAAATAGAAGTTTCAATGACAACTCATATTTTTAAAAAAAGAAATAATTGAATAAATGACATGTATGCTTAAATTATTCTAAAAATAACACATAAGCCAATTAATTGAGAGCTTGACACATCATCAAAACTAACTCCCTATTAATATAATAGATAATTTATTTAGGGGGTTCGCTCTGTCTTATAAAAGGTGTCCAATGAAAATGTGACATACGGAGTATCATTTTGCTTTGTTTTGGGCAATCTCTCTTCGCAGCAATATAAAATATTTGATTTTGATAAAAAAAATTATAAAATTACAAAAATGTCCTTATAATATTATTTTTAAAAAATATATAAATTTACAAAGTTAACCCACTTTTATATTAAACTAGTGTAGAACCCGTGTATTACACGAAATTTTAAATATATTTTTAAATATTTAATAATAAGTTTTTATTTATTTACTTAATTTAATTTTTTATATTTTTATAATTATATTTTTTTAAAAATGATTTCGCAGAATTATAATTATTTTATTAAAAAAATTTAACATTTTTTAATTATATTTATTATAACGTTGTATTATAATATAAAAGTTTAATGAACATAATATTTTGAATTATACAAAATAATTACACTTATGTTATGTTAGTTAATTTTATAAAGAAAATTTGTGTCAAACGAAATGTGACATTGAAATTTAATAAATATGAAAATAACTTTAAAAAAAAATTATAAAATTTCGAAAATAAACAATTTAAGTAATATTAAAATATCTCTTAATAAATTGTAAGTCAACCTTCAATATCAACCACAACACCTTACATTTAATAAATATGAAAATAACTTTTAAAAAAATTATAAAAGTTCAGAAACAAATAATTTAAATAATATTAAAATAACTCTTAATAAATTGTAAGTAAACATTCCATATCAACCATTACACAATTAAATAAATAAATATTTTAGTTAATTGCAAATTAAATCATAACATTTTCCTCATTTGCAATCTAATCTAAACTTTAAGGTAATTGCAAATAAATCACAAACTTTAAATATAGTTGCAATTTAGTCTTTTTGACAATTTTAATTATGTTCGAATCTAACATAATTTAGACTTCTTAATGACATAACAACACCTTAATAAAACAATATTGTTTTTCAATCAAACCAAATATCAAAAGTTATGATTTAGGGACAAAGTAAACTTGTAAGAAGTCTAATTTGCAATAATATTTAAAGTTTGTGATTTATTTACAATTCTTTTAAGGTTTAGATTAGATTGCAAATGAGCAAAAAGTCGTGATTTAATTTGCAATTACCTCTTTTTAAAATTAACAACTTCATTAAATTATGACACATAAGCCAAATCAACCACAAAATGACACATAAGTCAAATTAACCACAAAATGACACATCATCAATTTAAACTCTATATAAGGGGATAATCACAGCCAAATTTCTTTTTCACAATAATTCAATTCAATTAAAAACATTTTCTTGTAAATTCTGCCCATTAACCCACGTCATGAAAAAGAGTAAGAAACTGAAAAGCTGCACCGGATGTTCGCCGGCGGCGTCCTTGGGCAACCGTCACCAGACACTTCTAATTTCTAGTTGAAACATTAAAATATGCCACTACTTTTTCCTCATCCTACTACTCGATGGTTTGCTTCTACACACTCAAATCCACATCCACCAATTCAGATTGAAATCAAAATATGCCACTATTTTTTCCTCATCCTTTAAGTCCAAATTGAAACTTTTCTCATGAGTTTTAATTCGCTGCTACTGTTTCAATTTCAAATTTCCACTTACACCTTGTTGCTTCAATTGCAAAAACAGAGATGTAATGAGTTTTTAATTTTCTGTTTCTTCAACCCAGACTTGTGCTCTCTATCAACGCATCCGATTGCTTTCTTAAACTTTCACAGAAGCTCATCATCACCGTCCATCACGTGGCCACCTTCCACCGTTGGCATCGTTAACGCGAATCGACTGAAGTTTCCAAAGTTCTAGGGGCAACGTTCTACCGTTGGGATGGGGAAGATGAATTGTTAGGGTTATTTTAATTTGATTAGTTTTGTAATTAGACTATGTATTATTTAATGATAATTATTTTAATAAATATCAATTTTGGTCACTGAACTTTACCACTTTTCACATTTGGTCACCCACATTTCTTCACTATCAAAATTGGCCACTCACTTATTCGTCACTATCAAAATTGGTCACTCACTTATTCTTTCTCTATCAATTTTGATGTGTTGTTAGAGAATCCGTCATTTACTAACGGAGAAAAGGTTTTGAGTCCCCAACTTTTATTTTCCCTCTTTTAATTCCTTAACCCTAAACCCCCAAACTTTTTTTTTTTTAAATTTTACTGAATTTATCCTCAATTAATTCTCCGTCATTATACAAATTCAATATGAAAATCAATAATTGAAATATTATTCAAAAAAATCTGAAAAACAGTGTACAAAAGCAAGTCTGAACAATTTTCAACCACACTGAATACAATAATTATAAACCATCGAACTACACACCATAATTATAAGTTTTTTTTTTTTTTTTTTAATTTACTGAATTTACCTTCAATTAATTCTCAGTCATTATACAAATTCAATATGAAAATCAGTAATTGAAATATTATTAAAAAAAGTCTGAAAAAAAGAGTACAAAAGCAAGTCTGAATAATTTTCAACCACAGTGAATACAATAATTATAAACCATCGAACTACACATCATAATTATAAGCCAAATTAGTCAAATTGTGGTGGTCATGTACTAGTTATGTACTCTGTTTTTATATTTATGGTGTGTAGTTCGATGGTTTATAATTATTGTATTCACTGTGGTTGAAAATTATTCAGACTTGCTTTTATACTCTGTTTTCAAACTTTTTTGAATAATATTTCAATTACTGATTTTCATATTGAATTTGTATAATGATTGGGAATAGAAACTTATTTCAAAATAGTTAATTATTAGAATTCATTTCTCCATTTATACTTATTCGGGTTTGATAATCTATTCTTAACCATACACCAGTAATTTAACCACACACCAGTAATATTAATTGAAGTAAAATTTTAAAAAAAATGGGTTTGGGGGTTTAGGGTTAAGAAATTAAAAGAGGGAAAATAAAAGTTGGCGCTCAAAACCTTTTATCCGTTAGTAAATAACGGATTCTCTAACAGCGACATCAAAATTGATAGTGAAAGAATAAGTGGGTGACCAATTTTGATAGTGACGAATAAGTGAGTGACCAATTTTGATAGTGATGAAATGTGGGTGACCAAATGTGAAAAGTGGTAAAGTTCAGTGACCAAAAGTGATATTTTCCCGGATATTTATGTAATTTTATAATTAAATATTTTTATGTTTTTTAAATTAAAAGGATATATTTGTCATTTTATATATATTAATTTAATTTAATAGTAGGGCGATGTGGTGCGATTGCATAATGCATAGAACAAACGCACTAATGCGAAGTGCAATTATATAAATTAAATTTCATACGTCAAATCAACGATCTAAAGGTATTTAAAGTATTGTCTTTTGTAACATAGGGCGAAACCTGTCTTACCGTAGAAAGACTCATTTATCCATATGTGATTATTCTTTCACACTCAATCTACTTTTTACATTACTTTATTCATAAAAGTTTACAAAATTACCTCTCAAAACATCACTCATTACACATTTCTTAAAATTAGTGTCATTTCAAGGGTGCAAATTCCCTTGGAACGGAGGGAGTATTTGTTTGGTTTAGTCAATTCTGTGAACAGTTCGGTTGAATTAAAAAAAATCGATTTTCAATTTCGTTTCGGTTTTTATTTTATAAAAATTGCATAAACAGAACCGATCAAATTAATTTATACGGAGTATATATATAAAATTAATATTTAATAATGATTTTTTTTTTTTTGTATGTGTGTGTGAAATTTGTATGGTTTGTGATTTGAGACTTTAATGAACTTATTAGTTTGGATTGTGAACTTGTAACTTGAATCTGATTAATTTCTAGTGTAAAAAATGTTTATTTGTTGAAGAATAATATTTATGCAAGAATTTGGTTTTAAATCAACTAAACCAACCGAACGTTTAAATATGTTCGGTTTTAACACATTTCAGTTCAATTTCGATTTCGTTTTTAAATTTTTTAATTGCGCAAGTTAGATTGAAAAAGGCATATAACAGAACTGATCGACCGAATATCCACCCCTAACCACATCGCACAGTTACCAAGAACGAGTCCCTCCACTCATTCTAAATTCTATTGATTTTTCTCTTCCTCTCTGACATGTTCGATGTCCTCGTAATTCTTTCACCTTAATTTTTTTTTAGAAGTTTACAAGATCATTTTCAAATATTTATACAATTCTAAATCCAAGATCTTCTACTTAAAATGGATCAATTTGGCATCACTGTCCCTAGTTACACTAATTATCTGACATGGTTTTCATTAGGGATGTTAAATGAATTAGGATCTTATTTTATTTATTTTTTAACGGTCCAACAATAGTTGAGATCTAAATTTAACTTTAACAAACCACAAATTAAATGGACCACTAACTCTCTATATTTTTTAAAAATATATTTAAAATTATTTAATCCAATCTTCCTTCCATGAAAATTACTTAATCACAGTGATATAATAATATAAAGTAGGCATGTGCATGTACTCCCTCGTTCTCTACTTAATGACATAAAATTATTGGGCACAAGTTTTAATAAATGAATTGTTTATTAAAATTATTGATGTGGACAAAATGTATCGTCCTAAGAGAAAATGACATGTGGCGTCCGGATGAGTTATATCCGCTGAGGTTCGGATATGATTACACAATTATTCATTTACTTATATAAATTATTATGATGACTATGATTGACATATTGATATTGGATATCTGAGATAATGGATTGGGCCTAGTTCGAGCCCAAACCTATAGAGATTGAGACCACTGGGCCAAATAAAGATGAGAATCGGCCCCAAGATGAACAGGTCATAAGCCTTCCACCTTTTCAGGGGAATTGTTGGGCTCGGACCTATATTTCCGGAGTTCAAACCTGGAGGTTCTCGAGGGTCTCAAGGTCCTAGAGAGTCAAATCGCGGAACTTGTGCATCAAGCATGAACCGTGGGTAAAGGGTGTGCAGAGACATCACCGTACCCCGCTTTTCTCGGGGCTCGGACGAGCTAATGGAGGCAAACTTGGCCTTGGACAAACCCACTAAGCCTACTACTGTGGCAGTTGAGAGAAAGAGGGGAAATGGACAACCCTTCCCCAAAGGTACTATTTATACGCCCCTTAGCGGGCTATTTGAGATATCCGGTCACACCAACAGAATCCTAACATTCTGATACACTTATCCACCAGAAAGTTCCCTGACATACTTTCTGGCGCGCTGATATAAGCTGAAACACACCTGAATTAATCCTGAAAAACAGGAATATTAAACTGATATTATTGAGGGGCTTTCTCCCGACAGATTGCCCTTTATTCTTTTCCTTGAGATCGCAGGTTCTGACTAGAGCGTCAGAGGACCCGCGCCGGAGATCTCTCCGGCGAGTTTTTTTACAGGTGTCAAGGCATTTTGGAGATGAAGAGTTCAGCCATAATCCAACCTGTGGTCGACAAATCCTAGGTGCGAGATTACTAATCTTGTGCGTTCTTTTTTTACGCATCAACTGGCGCTGTCTGTGGGAATCTTGAGCTAGGGCGTGAGAGATTCGATTATTGATTATGGGAGGCGAACGAGATACTTCCCAACAAACGAAAGATAGGAGAGGGGCCGCCCCCCGCTCACACTGAAACTGGAACCTCAACGGGAGGAGGAGTTCCCCCACCAGCATCATTGATAGGTTCGTCCGCAAATCGAGGAAAAGGTCCTGCTTCTGCACCTTTTTCGCTTAACATTATAACAAGCCTTGCCATCGGTGGAAGTACGCCCGCAGAATTGGCTCCGTCCCCTACAGTTGTAGGATCTCAAACTTTGCCAGAAGGGGCCGGAGATACTGCCCCCATTCTTCCTGGAGATGCCGCTGTCACATCTGGCACGTCCCAAGACGAGCCGAGAGTCCGAGCGCCCCCTGCTGCTGGAAGTGCTGAGATGATGATTGTGACCACCGAGCAACTAAATGCCCTGGTCGCACGAGCCGTGGAGAGGATGATGGCCGCCCAAGGAATACCGGTTCCACTTGTACTCCCGCGAGATGTAGATGCTGAAGGTCCTCGAGGACCTGGAGTCTCTCAAGTCCCTTCAAGAGATATTGGAGGCCAGAGAGAGAGGGAAGAGAAAGTTCCGTCCTAGCCAGAACGAAGTGTTCCTGTCCGGAATGAAAGAAGGGAACAGAACCCCAATGTGGGGCGAGCCGAAGACCCAGAGATCGAAGAGAGTACTGACGACACCTATCCAGGTGTTGTGAGCGACCAACTGCAGGCCTTGCAAAAAGAGTTGAAGGCCATGAGGAAACACATGACAAGCCACGTAGGTAAACCTATCCCTACTACCGGCTGTCAGTTTTCCGATGAGATATTACACGATGAGTTGCCCCCTAATTTCAAATCTTTGAATTTTGAATACGATGGAACGACAGACTCCTACGAACACCTCGTGAGGTTCGAGAACGCAACCCTCTTACACCGGTATGGGGAGGGTGTGAAATGCAGGGTTTTGTTGACAACTCTGGCGAAAGCAGCTCAACAATGGTTCAACCATCTAGAACCAGGCGCAATCAGTTCGTGGGCTGGATTCAGTGAACTCTTTTTGCATTAGTTCGCCAGTGCAAGAAGACAGTCCCGAGTTACCTTGACCCTGTTCAACCTCAGGCAAGGAGAGAGTGAAAGCCTAAGAGCCTTTCTGAAAAGGTTCAACCAGACTGCCTTAGAGGTACCAGCAGCCTCACAGGAGGTCAAGATTAACGCCCTAATCAACGGGCTAAGAGACGAAGACTTATTTTCTTCGTTGGCAAAGAAACCAGTGCAGTTTAATGAGTTGCTGCACCGAGCTGAGAAATACCTCACCCTCAAGGAGGTAAGGACCGCTAAGAGGTTAGAGGCAAAGTTATCTGGGAGTGAGAAAACCAGAGATCCGATAGCAAAGAGAGGCAACCCAAAATCGTCCAAGGAAACTGGAGTTTCTGGAACTGCTGGAGCACCTGGAGGATCGAGGTCTAAATCCAAGTTCGAGAGATATACGCCCCTAAATCTTGAACCTGCTGGAGTGCTCGAAGTAGCGGGAGATCATCCCGAGATGAAATATCCCCCTTCACGAGATAGAGGGCCTCGGAGGGCCAGATCTGATAAATTATGTCGTTTCCATAATGACTACGGATATGACATGAATGACTGCTTTCATCTGAGAGATGAAATCTAAAGACTAGTCCAGGCCGGTCATTTGAAAAAATTTATCTACCGAGATAGACAAGGCCCTCGAGGGCAGAAGAGGAAAGAGTTTGAACGGAAGCAGGACGACAAAGAAAAGGAACCTCGAGCCAATGTAGAGGATCAGCCTCCTCAATCCCAGAAACGAGGCTTGATCCAGATGATCATGGGGGGGTCCTGTTGACGGAGACTCCTTTAGACAAAGGAAACATAGTGTTCGAACCCTGAGGGCCGAACATCCGAAAGAAGATAAGGAGGTGGGGCATGTGAAGACTACCCCCGACATTAAATTTGGTCCTGAAGATGCAGGAGAAACTCAAGTACACCACAATGATGCCTTGATGATAACGGCATATATCGCGGGTTATGATGTAGCTCGAGTATTTGTGGATACTGGAAGCTCGGCGGACATAATGTTCCTCGAGTGTTTTAGAAATATGGACCTGAAAGCTAAACTGAAGCCCGTCGAGACACCTCTCTATGGATTTACTGGAGGGGCTATCCGACCTCAGGGATTAGTGACATTGCAGGTGGGACTGGAGATGCCCCAACTAGACAAGTAATGATGGTCAACTTCCTCATTGTGGACTTCCCGTCTTCGTACAATGTGATAATGGGAAGGCCCAGCTTGAACTTATTCCAGGCTATCATGTCAACCTTCCATATGAAGATGAAGTTCCCAACACCTAGAGGTACTGGGGAAGTTCGAAGTGGCCAATACCAGTCCCGCAAATGCTACGTGGAGTCTGTCAAGATGGCTGATAAAGCCGTAACCCGAGATTTGGGAAGAATTAAAGGGGACGACCCCGAACTGAAAAAGCATAAAATTTCTAGGGAAGCTAAAGAGCTACCCAAGATCCAAGTCGATGAAGAGCTGATGAACGTGGAGCTGTACCCTGGGAGGACAGGATTCACAACAAATATAGGGGTTCAAATGGAATCCGGAGTAGCTGAAGAGGTAATCCGTACATTGAGAAAAAATGCGGACATATTTGTCTTTTCTTCCTCTGATATGACAGGAATACCCCCGGAGGTGGCCATGCACCACCTCAACGTGGACCCTAAAGCCAAGACAGTTAAGCAGAAGCTTAGAAACTTTGGATCTGAGAAGAACGCGATAATAAAAGTAGAGATCGAGAAACTGCTAGAAGCTGGACATGTTTTCCGAGTTCTGTTCATGAATGGCTCTCCAATGTTGTATTGGTGTCAAAAGGAGCTGGAAAATGGAGGATATGTAACGACTTTCGGGATTTGAATAAAGTCTGCTCGAAAGATCGTTATCCTTTGCCACGAATCAATCAATTGGTGGATGCAACTTCGGGATTCGAGTTGCTGAGTATGATGGATGCCTACCAAGGATATCACCAGATACAGTTGAATCCAGTAGACATCCCTAAGGTAAACTTCATCGCTACGTGTGGTACATTCGGTTATATTAGAATGTCGTTTGGACTCATCAATGCAGGAGCCACGTATCGATGGTTGATACAGTATTCCATGACCAGATCGGTCGGAATATGGAGATTTACGTGGATGATATGTTATCCAAGAGCGCTAAAGTTGAAGGTCATGTCGAGGACCTCGAGGAAATATTCCAGGTGATAAGAAAGAATGGCATTAAGCTCAATCCAGCAAAATGCTCATTTGGGGTGAGATTGGGGAAGTTTTTGGGTTACATGGTAACTTAAAGAGGCATTGAAGTCAACCTTGCTAAAGTGAAGGTTGTGCTGGATATGCAGCCCCCAAGAAATCTGAAAGAGCTGCAGACCTTGAACGATCGAATAACAGCATTGAGCAGGTTTATTGCTAAATCTGCAGAGAAGAGCCACCATTTCTTCAGGACATTGAGGAAAGGATCCAGATTTGAGTGGGATGATCAGTTCCAGAAGGCGTTTGAGGAGCTCGAGCTCCACCTATCTCAGCTCCCGAAGCTGACAAAACCTTCACCAGGTGATACACTCCTTTTGTACCTATCTGTAGGGGAACATTCCTTGAGCACTGTGTTGATGAAGGAGGATGGATCTGTCCAGCACCCGATCTACTATGTCAGTAAGATCATCAAGGGTGCGGAGGTCCGTTATTTAGAGATTGAGAAAGCGGCCCTGGCTGTGGTGATAACAACTCGGAGGTTAAGGCCCTATTTCCTATCATATAAAATTTTTGTTCGTACTAATTACCCTTTGAGGCAGGTAATTGGTAGAGCAGATTTATCTGGACGCATGGTCAGATGGGCCATAGAGCTGCAGGAATACAACGTGGAATCTGAGCCTCGAAAGGCAATTAAAGCTCAAGCTCTATCAGATTTCATACAGAAATCTACCAGACTTGAGGAGATGGAAGGTTGTAAAGTCTATTTTGATGGCTCTGTATCAATGAATGGATGCGGAGCCGAAGTCCTGATGATTGACCCACACGGGTTAGAGATACAGTTTGCCATTAAATTTCAATTCAGGACCTCCAACAATGGAGCTGAATATGAGGCACTAATACGAGGAGCAGAAATGGCTGCAGAACTGGGAGCCCAGAAGGTTACCCTATTCTCTGATTCACAGTTGATCGTGCAACAGGTCAATGGAGAATACCTGGCGAAAGAAGAAAGGATGATTGCGTACCTAGAACGAGTCAAGAACTTGAGAAACAAGTTCCACGTATTCGAGGTGCTCCAGATTCCTAGAGAGGAAAACATGGCAGCAGATAGCTTATCCAAACTTGCCAACTCTACTGAGTTCGAGGGGCAAGGGAAGATACACTTGTCGTGGAAGAAAGAGAGGCCACTGAGCCCATCATTGGGGCAATCGAAGAAGGCGAGGATTGGAGAAAAGAAATCCTAGAGGAGCTGAACAAAGAACCAGCTCCTGCAGCATCTCGAGAAGCTTGAACCATGAGACTGAGATATTGCATTTTGAGGGGTCGATTATACAAATGATCACTCACCCACCCCTACCTGAGGTATCTCTCAAAAAACGAGGGAGACTATGTGATACGAGAAATCCACGAAGGATGTGCGGCTAGCCACGAAGGCTACACGACCACTGTGAAAAAAGCATTGAGAGCTGGGTTCGACTGGCCCACTATGACTCGAGATGCTCGAGATTTCGTAAAAATATGTGAGAAATGCCAAAGAAATGGCCCCTTGATACGGGTCCCTGCTTAGGAAATGGGAGCCATGTATTCGCCTTGTCCCTTTGCAAAGTGGGGGGTAGACCTCGTAGGACCCTTTCCACCGGCACAAGGCGGACGACCATTCTTGATCGTAGCTGTTGATTACTTTAGTAAGTGGGTAGAGGCAGCACCCCTTGCTAAGATTGAGGAGGAAAACGTGATTCGTTTCCTCGGAAAATACATTTGCTGCAGATTTGGAATTCCTCGAATTCTAGTGTCCGATAACGGGACACAATTCAACAGAGCGCTGATCCGGTCTTGGTGTCTAGACCAGAAGATCACGTAGAGATTTACCGCAGTGGCCCATCCCCAAGCGAATGGCCAAGTGGAGGTGATAAATCGAACGATTGTAGATGGAATCTGAACCCGGCTCACGAGGGCAGGAGGTAATTGGATAGAAGAGCTCGACTCGGTCTTATGGTCATATAGAACGAGTCCAAGAGCAGCTACTGGAGAAACGTCTTTCCAGCTTGTTTATGGTACTACGGCAGTAATACCACCAGTGATTGTGATAGAATCTCACAGGATTGCTCATGAGAGAAGCTCTGGATTTAATGAGAACCAAAATGAAGAGCTAATGAGAGAAGCTCTGGATTTACTTGAAGAAAGAAGAGAGATAGCCCGATTGCAGGCCGAGAAATATAAAAGCAGAATACGAGTTGCATACAATAAGAGAGTGACCTTGAGGTCATTCGAAGCTGGAGACTTAGTCCTTCGAAGGGCTGATGCGCTCAAACACACTAGAAAGCTCGAACCCAACTAGGAGGGGCCATACCAAGTTATCCAGGTATTGAGAGGGGGATCATACCGACTCCAGGACATGCAAGGGAACGAGATAGCCCGTCCTTGGAATGTGTGCTACCTGAAGAAATTCTTTATTTAAGAGAGAATGATTTACTTTATTTCAATTCTTAGAATATAATTGTATTTAAAGTGCTTCACTGGAGCTCTTTTTCCCTCCTTATGGGTTTCTCCCAGGGTTTTACTATAAGGAGGTTTTTAATGAGACCGGCATAGGTTGCCTATGGCCTATGTTGACGTACGTTAATAATCAATGAAGCTTTCTTTTCGAAAAGATTATATCTTCGGAGTATTGATTATTATGAGCTTTCTGATTAAAAAGCTGAGGTCTGTACGACCATCTAAAACTCAGATACATGTAAATCTGGGTAAAACTTCTCGAGTCCCTACAGGACCTCAAGAACCTCTAGCTAAAACAAAGTCAAATCCCTCGATTATTCAATCGGAATCAAGGCTACGCTAAAATTGACGTCTTTAAATGGATTTGAACTTGACGCCCCTTGCGGGTCTGAATTTGTCGTCCTTAAATTGGATTTGAACTTGACGCCCCTTGCGGGTCTGAATTTGACGTCCTTAAATGGATTTGAACTTGACACCCCTTGCGGGTCTGAAATCGATGTCCTTAAATGGATTTGGACTCGACGCCCCTTGCAGGTCTGAATTTGACGTCCTTAAATGGATTTGAACTTGACGCCCCTCGCGGGTCTGAAATCGACGTCCTTAAATGGATTTGAACTTGACGTCCCTTGCGGGTCTGAATTTGACGTCCTTAAATGGATTTGAACTTGACGCCCCTTGCGAGTCTGAAATCAACGTCCTTAAATGGATCTGAATTTGACGCCCCTCGCGGGTCTGAACTAACATCCTTAAAAGGATTCGAATTAGCATCCTTAACGGATCTGAAGCTGGCATCCTTCTCAGATGAGAGAATCGACACCCTCAAAGGGTATGACTTGGGCATCCTTACAGGATGTAGTGGGAGGCTAACGCCCCTGAAAAGTCTGGTCTCGACCTCGAACTAATCGAGAACCTCCAGATACATGAGAAACATATGTTAACTTCCAATGAAAGGCATGATGTTAACTAGAAACACATCCAGCTTGAACAACTAGAACAAAGAACGAAGTGAGAGATACTTCAGATTGAATCACAGCTTGAGCAGATGGAACAAAGAACGAAGTGAGAGACACTTCAGATTGAATCAAAATTTGAGCAGCTAGAACAAAGGACGAAGTGAGAGACACTTCAAATTGAATCACAGCTTGAGCAGCTGGAACAAAGGACGAAGTGAGAGACACTTCAAATTTAATCACAGCTTGAGCAGCTGGATCGAAGTAAGAAATACTTCAAATTTGAGTCTTTAATAGAACTCGAGGCTTAAGGGGGGTGAACAGGCACTATACTTAACCTTTCAAAGACAACATGCCACAAAATCAATCAAGTAAGTGAAAAGTGCTACTTTTTACTTCTACTTACATCTTTGAATAATGATATATTTCGAATCATTGTTTAAAACCTCGAAGCCTGCATGTGCTAACACTATCAAGATGTTTTAAGTAAAGCTATGAGACATAGTTGACTTACTTAAAACACTTTGCTGAGATATTGAAATAATATCATGATAAAGCTTGCCAACTACTTCGCAAGCAAAATACGTATATGCAACTATAATTGCAGGCATGTATATGAGCAAGGAATGCATATAAAGCAAATGAGCAAATATGAGATTATGAGGCTCAAAGACCTCCAACATCCATAATCAAAACGGGGGATGTGAAAATCCCCCACCATTCAAAGAGGCATGAAAGCCTCACCAAAACGGGAGCACAAACAACTCCAAAACCACCACAAGGTTATGAGAAACCTTGGAAATTGTTTAAATATTACAACAAAAAGAAATTGTTTGCGATATTGCAGGAAATAAAATGCATAATAAAAGTCTTCAAGACTCGGGGGAGTGTTCAACAACAACCTCATCTACCTCAGCTTGATCGCTCGATCCACCTCCTTCCTCTCGTTCTCCTTGTGATTCGGGGCAGCTTCGGACGAAGGGCTGGAAGAAGGCACCACCAGTGGATATTCTGGAAACTCCATGGCTCTCAGGTCCTGAACAACCTTCCTCATAATAGGCAGCCACCAGGGAGTGGTAATCAGCGCCTTGGGATCGCCCGGGAACGTTGGAGGAGGAGTTAGGCCATCCAAGAGGGTGACCCTATTATACACTCCATCGAAGTCCTCCGCCTGGTGCTGGGCAACGGCTTTGTCAGAACCATGATCCACAAAGTGAGGGATGTAACGTGCCATGGCGCCCAAAAAGTTGGAGCTTCTGAGGTAAGCTTCCAACCAGTCTGTATGAAGAGTCTTTAAGAACTGCTGCCCTGCAGAAGATACAAAGAGAGAATCGATACAAATTTTTACCCCAGGGGAGGGAAGTTCTTGCTCTTACTTCTGAATCTTTGAACGAAGGAGTTGGACTTCTTGAGTAAGGACACGAGCCTGATCCTTGACCTTATCCCTTTCTTACCTCATAGCTACCAGCTGGGCCCTGAGATCCTCAGTACGGGAGCATTCCTGAGTTATCCGAGCCTGAAACACCTCGTTCTGCTGAACATAGCTAAGAGTATGCTCGAAAAGGCCGGAAAAGAGGAGGCCGAACTGAAAACATTGAAAGAAAGTTACGAAATGATGAAGTGCAGAAACTTTGTAAATAACTAAGGGATGAACCAGAAGTGGGATGAGGGCCTCGAACCCTAGGGTTCTCATAGGTCCACCTAGCATGCGGAAAAGGCCATGGAGAAGGGAAAGTTACAAAAAACCAGTTATTTCTCCACTCCAGATTGCCATCCGGAGGTTTTTCCATGAAAACACAGACGCGTTTGACATGACCACAAATGTAGAAGAAACCGTCTAAAAGCTTACAACTGAACTGGCTCTGAAAAAGTTCGGCAGTGGGTTCCCCCCCCCCAATTTCCCTTGATTAGGGCGTAAAACCCAATCATCATCCTAAGGGTGTTGGGGGTGAACTGATTCAGTGGAATGCGAAATAGAGTGGAGACTCGACACAAAAAATCAGGTACGGGAAAACTAAGACCTGCTTGTATTTGAGCATCCCAAAAGGCTAAAGTGGGATTAAGAGTAAAATTCGGTCTCTCATCCCTGTGAGGGATCCTCATCGAGAAAGAAGGAGGAAACACCTTAAGATGACTATACGACCTTAACATAGCAGGAGTTATTTGAGAGGAGCCCGATGCATGCTCTGCCAAATGGAGATTAGTAATCGGAAAGTGCAAAACGGGCGTGGAATCAATGCTACTGGTAGATAGGGCCTCTATGGACTCACTACTAGAAGAGACAGACATGGGAGCTTAAGAGCCCTAGAGTCTAAGAGATAAAAAGAAAGTACGAAGAAAATACCTGAATCGAGTGGCTGGAGAAGAAGTCGCAGAACGGATTTCCGACGGGCCGGAATGCTTGGATGCTGAAGAAAAATTCAAGCAAGAGGAAAAATATGAAATGAGTAAATGACTTGGAGAGGGAGTCAGATATTCGAAGAACAAAATGGGCCAAATGTAGAGCCGTCAAAACGGGCTGGGCCCGCTGGGCCAGCCCGCCCCGCCCCGCCACTAAAAACAGTGTGTTGGACCAAAATTTTCTAGGACCGTTAGGAGGCGGGCTGGCCCGCCATTTTTAATTTTTTTTATTTAATTAAAAAATATAAAAAATAATACATAATAAACCTATCTAAAAGAAAAAATCCTATAGCATTAGCATTTTTTCCCTTCTTTCTTCGTTTTTTGAATTTCTATACTCATAAGTCATAATACATTAATACCCTATTTTATAGTATATACTCCCTCCGTCCAATTTTATTATACCCACTTCTCCGGGCAGGGATTTTAATGAATATTGATTAGTTTATTCATAAAATAGATAAGTTGAGGGTATGATAGGGTATTGTGGGGTCCATTTGTAAATAAATGATTGTTTATGAATAAAGTGAATGACAAAGTGGGTAAATAAGTGATGATTGGAGAGTGGAGATAAAGTAGTATGAATAGTATTGTTTCTAAAAAAGGTATGGGCATAATAAAATTGGACAACTAAAAAAGGAAAGTGGGAATAATGAAATTGGACGGAGTGAGTATAATATATGTATATTATTGTTTGTATTATATTATACAATTAATAATAACAGTATTCCTATTTTAGTTTTTTTTGTTCTTAATTAATAATTAATATAATTCTTCATATTTATTCCTATTATATACAATAGACTGAATATAGACCGAAAATATACCTCTTTTGTGTACCTCTTTTGGGTTTGTTGATGAATATTACTATTCTTAATTATACGCTGAAAAATTTGGGACCAAAATTGTGTACAAAAGAGGTAGATTACTGTTATAATTATATATTACTGTAATTTTTTATGAATTTAATAATTATTTTTATGAAAGAAAAAAAAATTGGCCCGCCATAACCCGCGGCCCGCCCATTTTTGGGTTGGGTTGAGGTTTTGGCAGCCCGCCTGACGAACAGGTTGGCCCGCCCCGCCGGCCCGTCTTGACAGGTCTAGCCAAATGGACGGCCTAGATTAAAGCCCTATTTAAATCTCTGAAAGTTTTAGAAGATCGAGGCAGTGTAAAGGCTGAAGAGAGAGAAGAGCCTTAATAATGGTAGCGTGTACCAAGACACTCGATTTAATTGGGCGGTTACAGAGAATCACGCGGAATTCGAAGAGGCCCCTAAGTGGGACACGGTTTGAGACTTAGGAAAATTAAATCCGGATTCAAGTCCGAATGACCTCCAGCACCTCGAGGTACACGAGATCTCGAAACAATAATATTGGAATTTGACGCTCGCACAGAGTATGTTCCAAAATGTGACGCATATGAAAAGGCTTGATATGATATTCGAGAATTACTCAATACAGGCTCGAGCCTAAGTATTCTCGAGGACCTCGAGGTCCTAAAACGCAGAAATGTTGAATGAGCCCCTGATGAGGGTTTGATATGATGCCCTTGATAAGGGTTTAATTTTAAATGTTACACTCACAAAATATGTGTCTTGATATTTGAAGCAGGATTTGCTTGGATTCGAATTTAAAACCATGCCTAGAGCCCCGAGGCCCTACAGGTACTGGAGATATGAAGATCAATTAGACGCCTGACCTACTCTCATAAGTGTGACCTACTTTACGAGAGTAGGCGGGAGTGGTTGATTTGGACAAAATGTGTCGTCCTATGAGAAAATGACACGTGGCGTCCGGATGAGTTATATCTGCTGAGGTTCAGATATGGTTACACAATTATTCATTTACTTATATCGATTATTATGATGACTATCATTGGCATATTGATATTGGATATTTGAGATAATGGATTGGGCCTAGTTTGAGCCCAAACCCATAGAGATTGAGACCACGAGGCCAGATAAAGATGAGAATTGGCCCCAAGATGAACAGGTCATAAGCTTTCCACATTTTCAGGGGAATTGTTGGGCTCGGACCTATATTTCTGGAGTTCAAACCTGGAGGTTCTCGGGGGCCTCCAGGTCCTGGAGAGTCAAATCGCGGAACTTGCGCATCAAGCATGAACCCCACTTCATGGGTAAAGGGCGTGCAGAGACATCACACGTACCCCGCTTTTCTCGAGGCTCGGACGAGCTATTGGAGGCAAACTTGGTCTTGGACAAATCCACTAAGCCCACTACTGTGGCAGTTGAGAGAAAGAAGGGAAGTGGACAACCCTTTCCCAAATGTACTATTTATACGCCCCTTCGCAGGCTATTTGAGATATCCAGTCACACCAACATAATCCTAATATTCTGATACACTTATTCACCGGAATGTTCCCTGACATACTTTCCGGCTCGCAGATATAAGCTGAAACACACCTGAATTACTCCTGAAGAATATTAAACTGATATTATTGAGGGGCTTTCTCCCAACAGATTGCTCTTTATTCTCTTCCTTGAGATCGCCAGTTCTGACTTGAGCGTCGGAGGACCCGCGCCGGAGATCTCTCCAGCGGATTTTTTGCAGGTGTCAAAGCATTTTGGAGATGAAGTGTTCAGCCATAATCCAGCCTGTGATCGACAAATCTGAGGTGCGAGATTACTAATCTTGTGCGTTCTTTTTTGACGCATCAATTATGAAAAATAAAATGAGGGTAGTAAAGACTTTTCAACTTTATAAATAGTAATAAAGTAGTGACATTTGTTGTAATATTGTGATATTTTAAGAAGATAGTTTAAAAGTGTCTTTGCAATTTTAGATAATGAATCAATAAGTAAAAGATAATCAAAATGGTAAAATAGGTCATTTAAGTATAGAGGAGGAAATATATTTTACGGACTCCTATAAGTTTAAATATTTGCGTGATTTGACAAAAGGATTTAAAATGGGTGTTTATGGCCAAAATATTGTAGTTTAAACATATATACTAGTTATTTTTTAGTGATTTAATGAAAAAAGTTGACGACATTTATAACGACGTTCTACTCTTAAAATAGCGTCGACGCCAACCTCAACTGTCCTTCTTCAATGTCTTTTCAATCTTTTTCACGTGTTGTCAGTAGATTAATCTACTGATACGCCATTATAAAAGACATTCCACAACAAAATTTGTTTGCACACTAATTCTTTCTAGTCTTTTTTCACACGTTGTTAGAACATTAACTGAACGTCATTTCGAAATCCATTGGCCCATTCACCAATCTTTAAGCGGTGTTTGTTTTGGGATTGACTAATCCGGATTTGAATTGATCCAATTTAATCTCTCTCAATCCATTTAAATTCAAATATCAATCCACCCCTATAATACACCTATTTTTATACAATTAAATTACTCATTATCTTTCCTACTTTCTTCTCTCTCTTACTTTTCTTTCACACACTCATTATATCTTCTCATTTCTTCTCTTTCTTACTTTTTTTTTTTTCACTATTAACAACAATAAAATATTATAACATCACTCTTAATAATAGTACTTAATAAATAATAAAGGGAGGGGCTATCAACACCCCAAATTGTGTTATTCCCACCCCACTTAAATTTAAAATTCAATTTAAATTACTAAACATACCCCAATTTATTCCTTTCCTATCCTTTTTATTTTAAAACTTAAAATATTTAAAAAATGAGTGACATCCCCGTAAAATTCTATACACACCCAAATTCAATATTTAATAATAATAAAAAAAATCTATCTTCTGGTGTGCCATCTTGCTCAACTCCCTCCCCTCCGAGAACACTCCTTCCAAAACTTCTATCCTTAGCATATTTTGTGTCAATCAAAAAAAAAAAAAACTTCGCATATTAGCCTTCTGGCACTAAAAAACGTCGATGGCTACCTCAATGTCACGGCCTCCTCCGCCGCCATGGTCACCGGCGATGGAATGGGTTTCCGGTCAATTTTTTAAAAATCAACATAGAAAAAATTATAGAGATGCTTTGATTGTTACAGAATTTAGATGATTTTGATTTTTTCGTAATTTAGTTCCAAATAGTAATAAATGATAGAAGATACTCCAGATGATTGTTGCAGGGATGGGTTTTGTAGAGTAATTCATTTATCTGCTTCTTCACAACAAGCTTGCAAGGATGGTTTTCCTCCTTTCATGGCGCGACACTTAACATGCAGTGACCTAGGGTTAGGGTTCCTTTTTTCGCCTTTCTCCTCTTGTGAATACCGAGTCTGAGAGAGATTAAAGGAGGATGCAAAAATCGTGTAATGTCAATTATAAGAGAAGCATTTGTCGATTGAAATGGAGGGGAAGGAGAAGACAACAAGTCTTTAATATTATTAGGGGTGTGTTTAACAATTTTTTAAATGATTTAAAAGGATATCTTAGTAAATTTAATTAGGTCTATTTTTGTCCAAAAAATTATGGGGTGGGAACAACATAACTTGGGGTGTTGATAGCCCCTCCCAATAATAAATGCAAGTCATTTATAATTGAAAAATGCAACACAATATTACTAAAAAAATGTAAGTTACTCTAACCGAAAAGTGTAAGTGTTTATAAGTGAAAAGTGCAGCATAATTTTTATTAAAAAGTGCATGTGAGTATAATTGGGAAATGCTAACACAATATTAGTGAAAAGTGTAAGTTATTATAACTAAAATACGTACATAATCACGATCGATTAGGATTTAAGTGGGGTATGATTAAATTTAACACATATATGGGAATTGAAAATAATACTCCACTATTAAAGAAAAATGAATATATATATATAAGACTGCACAAAATAGAATTAGAGAGCAGTCGGAAAAGAGAAATTTGAATAGAAGCTAGCTAGCATTAGGTGTGTACGTAATCCGGGCTCATGAAGAGTACTCTACCTTAATTTGAAAGGCCTTGGTAAACATATATTATTCAACTCCAAAATAGTTCCATGAAATCAGGACTTGGATGATGGAGGCTAGAAGTAGAAGGAGGTGTAGTGTCGTCGTCTAAGTAAGGGGATCGGACTGGGGTGGAGAAAATAAGACTATTATTATTGGTTTGAGGAACAAGAGTACGGCTATTGGTTTGAGAAGGAGGAGGAGCAGGGTTATTATATAGGGGTGGTGGATAAGATGCATTGTCATTGGTACGGGGTAGTGGACCAAATTGGTTGTCGTATTGATCTTGTAAAGCATTATTCCAAATGGAATGTTGTTGAAAATCTTGACCGAGAAATAGGTTGTTTGGAATGACAGCTGCAGGCTCGTGTTGTTGGGGATAATTATTAGTATTTGTATTAGGAAGGGAAGGCATGTTGTTTAGAATGGTAGCACCAGGATAATAATCATTTGTACTAGCATGTTGGGGATGACGTCCATTCACCCTATTTGTCGTTGTAACACATGTTTCTTGTGTGGCTTTTTTATCACGGTGCTTCTACAGAAATTAAGCATAATTAAATAAGTTGAGTATTAAATTAAATAAAAAAAATATTAATTAATTAATTAACGAACGGACCTGTAAATGGCTATTAACCTGATCTCTTGTCAACTCTTGTGTCACTCCCATGGACTTCATCAACTTCAGTATCTTTGAAGCGCCAACTTCTGTCAATTCACAACATACGACAATAATGATCGTTCGATCACAAAATTAAATTATAAATTAATATGATGATGATTGTTGGATGGAATTAATACTTACTTTTTTGATCACTAGTTTCAATTTCTTTGAGAGCTTTCAAAAACTTATCCTCAAGTTCAGGAACCTTCCAATTGACCCTTTGTTTTTTGACAGGCCTAGAAGAAGGAGAAGCTTCTCCAATTTCCTCTGTTTTCTTTCCATCAGCAATTTCCGTTCTTTTATTTTGTATTCTTTTACGAAACACATGCCGCCACATGTACTTAATATCTTTCGTATTTATTGGCTTAGTCATCACATCACAAGCGCCCCTTTGAATCCCTTCTCTCACCTTCCTCGTTTCATCACCTCCACTAGGCGTTATAATCACTAATTTAAATTCAAATTATTATTATTATTATTATTCACTATACATGCAAGATCAATATATATATAGAAAAAAGAGGAGGAGTCTCACTTATAATAGGAATTTCCAAGTTCTGAGCAACATGTTGGAGAAACTCAAAGTCATCATCCCTGTCCATATCACTTATAACCAGGTCGAATCTATACCTCTCGTTTTTCTCCCCCAGCATCTTAACAGCCACTTCTTTTGAATTACATACTATTGCTGAAACTCACAACATCAATTAGCATTATATATTTAATTAAGATAATTGAGGTGATATTTAATTTTAAAAAGATCGAAGGGGCCGGTTCTTTATTTCAATGCTCAATCAACACATGAAAAATAGACCAATGTTCAATTTGATAGTATTTAAATTTTGGACTCGATCGCACAATCCAAGAAAACAAAATATTAACCAAAATTGAATACTCTAAAAAAAGAGAGAGCGCACACACATATATATTATATATACAGAATTAATGCCGTACGTCTTTCAAAATCATTCAATATATAATACATGTGGTTTTAACTTTTTACATTATAATAATACCAGCTTCATTAGTGATAACATGAAATTGAATTTTGGGAGACTTTGATATATACTTTAATAATAATTAGACCGAATAATTAAATAAAAAAATAGCTAGGAAATATAATTGTGAGATCGAAGGATGCAGGGTGGATTGAATAAGTGTAAAAATAAGGGTGGATGAAGAAGATCAAGAAGATTCAAGAAAGATGATACGTACCTTTGTAATGGTTTTGCGTAAGCATGGGTTGAAGTTGGTTCAAAGTAGAATCATCAGCACTCACCACAAGGATGCGAAGACCCTCCCAAGAAAACCCGGTTGAAGAAGCCATCGACTCGGCCGGAAGAGACTTGTGAATGAGCTAGGAATAGCAAGACTTATGAAGAATGACTCGCGCGGTATATATATACTCGATCAATTTTCTGAGATGGTTCTGTTACTTCTGTATTTGATATATATCTGCAATTGCATGAGATATATGGTTACCTACAATTTCTAAATTATAGATTCTGCATGGGTATAATTGTAAGTGTATAGATACGAGATCTTCATATTAATGAAACATTATCAAAAATTATTAATTAAAAATTAAAAGTATTTTAAAAAAACCAACTAAATCTTCAAAAATCTCCAACACAAGTGCAATACGGATCACTGGCAACCATCCCCAAATACAACGACTTCAAACTTCACGACTGTTGCACTACAAATCGTAAGCTATCGGCGAATCGCAAAATGGATATTCAGAACTTTCGACTCGACTCTATTGTAGTAACTACAACTCTAAAATGCTAAGTATGCATATTGTAGTTTTAACACAAATTTCAAAACTCAAGTTTTCAACTCTTGACCATGAATTACTGAATTTCTGAATGAATGAAATGACCAATGTAGGGGGATCTGTTGATGTTGATATAAGTGTTCTGTTTAATGATCCAACACTAACAGCCGAGTATTGTGTTTAATGTTCCCAACATTTATGACAACATCAGAATTTGCCCTTCCTTTTCTCACTAACTCTTATCTTACGCTTGTTGTCTAATGATGTCCCCAAAGCAGTTAGAAGATGTTGACAACACCAAGTCATGCCACTGCGTGGGAGTGAGAAGTTATTAGACATGGTATAACAAGTCCCTACATTCTAGGAGTGGTGGAGAGAAGTTACTTAAACCGCATGATCTCACGGCTGTGATGATCATGGGAGTTGAGAGCAGTTCGTCCATGAAGTCTATAAATACCGTGGCTGCCTCAACACAAGATACACAAGAAGAAAAGCTGAAATCGATCACTAGTCTATAGAACGTTATATACGCTTCTAGTTAGGAAAATCATTGTTTCTTCTTGTAGATTTTCATACTATTGTAAACCCGAATAGTAGTGTGTTAGATTATAATCTTATTTACTAGGTTGTGTGTATTGATCTATGAAGGAGATAGTTTCATAGAACTTAGTAAATCATTTACACTTTCATAGTGTTATTATACACCTCGAAGAGGTTGTACTCATTTCACATATTTTTAATATAGTGAACAACATAGATTATTTTTTAATCTATGCAAATTTTGAATACTTCTATTTTCAGTACGTGCATTTTAATTTCCGCTGCATAGTGTTGTCTGGACAGTGCCAACATGACAGACAACATCTCTGATTTCGCACGCACACACACTTTCAGTTGGTATCAGAGCCAACTACTTGATACACTAAGTAGAGATTCTGCTTAGAGTGTGTAATTCTGAAATGGAGTATCCACTTTCGCCCGCACTAAAGCCTCTGATTCTAGATGGCACGAATTATGCCTTCTAGAAACCAAAGATGAGAATGTACATCAAATCTATTGATGAACGAGCCTTGAGGAGTGTTCTTGCTGGTTGGACTCAACCAAGAACTACGCCGGATGAAGACAATGAAGCTCGGATCAAGAGAGAGCTCGACTGGACTGCTGAAGAAATCACAACTGCAAGTTACAATTCAAAGGCGTTGAATGCAATCTTCACTTCAACTGATACCTCGATGTTCAAAATCATCTCAAACTGCATTTCTTCTTAGGATGCATGGGATCGGCTGCAAGAACATTGTGAAGGATCAGACAGTGTTCGAAGAACCAGACTTCGTATGCTTGGAACCAAGTTCGAGAATCTGAGGATGAAAGAAGATGAAACCATTTCATCTTACAATGAAAAGCTGACTGAGATTTCAAATGAAGCTCATTCTCTTGGAGATCCAATATCCAATACAAGGTTAGTACATAAAATTCTTAGATTAGTTCCTAAACGTTTTGAACCTAAGATATGTTCTATAGAAGAAGCTAAGGATACTGATGTGTTAAGTCAAAATGAATTGATTGGTATTTTGTAAACTTATGAAATGAACATATCTGAAAAGACTAATAATGAAAAGAAAGTGCTTGTTTTCAAAGGTGATGCCTCATCATCTATATCATCAGGTTCTGGAAAGTCTCCTTATGTTACTGAAATTGATTCTGATGAAGATAATATTGAGGAATATCTTAACAATCCTGATTACATGACATTTATTACTAAATAGTTTAAGACATTCATGAAGAATAAGAAATTCAAAGATAACATTCAACCTAAGGTTCAGATTAATAATACTCAACAATTGCCTGTTAGGAAGAACACTTTTAATCCTTCTAGACAATTAGAAAGAGGAAACAGTTTTAAATCTGACCAAGATTATAGGAAGAATGTTAAATGTGATGCATGTTCTGGATATGGTCATTATGCTAATGAATGTGCCAACACCATTCTAAAAAAGAAACTTAACTTCAGTGCTACTTTAAGTGATGAGTCTGATGTTGAACATGATCCTGAAAAAGACCTTGAAAAAACTTTCTCTGCAAGAATTGAATATGATGATACTTTTGATGATGATCTGGATAATTATTACGATGTGAGAACAGATGAGCCATCATTTGGGAAATCACAGAATAATAATGCTCCAGAATTTAACTGTTTCACAAGTTCTATTACAGAAACGGGTACATCAAGTAAAGCAGGTTTATCCAGAAGAGATGCTGACATTCAAAACTTGTCTAACACTGTTTTTAAACTTGAAAGTCTTTTAACAAAGAAGGATAAAGAAATTTCTAAACTCAAAGAAAGACTAGAAGTGTCTATACTTGATTTTAAGAAATATTCTTATGAAAAACCTTTAACAAATGAAAAAGTTTTCAAGATATCTTCTGAAACTGAAAAACTTAACCACATAGTTAAGTCTCTGAATTTTGAAAATTCTGACTTAAGAGAATTTATTACTAAGCATGAAGGTATTCTAACAAGAAAAGATATTGAGATATCTAAACTTGAAGAAAGGTTAAAGGAAGCCTCACTGAGCTTTAAAAGATTTTCTAAAGGAAAGAACAAACTGGAAGACTCTCTTATGACCAACAATTCAAGAAGAACAGGTATTGGCTACCAAGGTAAAAATTCTAAAGATTCTGAACTTAAGAAACCTACTGTATTTGTAAAAGCTGAAGTGAATTACAATTCTAGTGTTTCTGCTAAGACTCGGATCAATGTAAAAGATGTGATATGCCATTACTGTTTCAAAAAGGGTCATAAAAGTCCTCAATGTTTAAAGAAGAAAAATCATCTGAAAAATTTTGTGTTGCCTGGAATGACTCAACATTCAAGATCACATAGTAATAAGTCTGCATGGATTCCAAAAGAAAATACATCTTGTAATGTTGTTCATATGTCTCTAAAAGCACGTATTCCTAGATTATGGTACTTTGATAGTGGTTGTTCTAAACATATGACGGGTCAAATTGATTATCTTTCTGATTATACTGTTTATAATGGTGGTAATGTTACTTATGGTGGTGGATCTAAAGGAAAGATCATTGGTAGAGGGACATTAAATGTTCCTGGTTTTCCTAAGTTATCAAATGTTCTGCATGTTGATGGATTACTGGCCAATCTTATAAGCATTAGTCAATTATGTGATGATGATTTGCATGTTAAGTTTGATAAAAATTCATGTTATGTGTTAAACAAAGATTCTGAATGTATCCTGATGGGAAACAGATCTGCTGATAATTGTTATCTCATTGAATCTAAACTTACATGTAATAAGGCTAAAGTTGATGATAGTACATTATGGCATCACAAACTTGGACATGCTAATTACAGACAACTTGATAAACTTGTTAGATTGAAAGCTGTTACAGGTTTACCAGATCTGAAATTTTCAGATAAAAAGGTTTGTGGACCTTGTCAAAAAGGCAAACAGGTTAATTAAAGTGTCTCACAAAATGTTGGGATACTGCTCAACTAAACACTGCTTTAAATTGCTTCACATGGATCTTATGGGTCCTATGGAAACAGAAAGTATTGGAGGTAAAAGGTATTCTCTAGTTGTGGTTGATGACTATTCCAGATTCACATGGATTGAATTCTTAAAAGATAAATCTGAAACTTTTTCCATTTTCAAAATTCTGTATAAAAGATTCAAGAATGTTTTCAACTCCAAAGTTTGCAGAATTAGGTCTGATCATGGAAGGGAATTTGAAAATAGTTCCTTTACTGAGTTTTGTGAATCAAAAGGAATAATACAAGAGTTTTCATCTCCTAAAACTCCTCAACAAAATGGCATAGCAGAAATGAAGAATAGAACACTTCAAGAAATGGCTAGAGTCATGTTATGTTCTAATAATTTATCCAAAAGATTTTGGGCAGAAGCTCTTAATACTGCTTGTCATATTGCTAATAGAGTTTATATAAGAACAGATTCTACTAGAACTCCATATGAAATGCTGAACAATAAGAAGCATAACCTTAAATATTTCCATGTTTTTGGTTGTGTTTGTTATATCTTGAATGACAGGGATCAGTTACATAAGTTTGATTCAAAAAGTAACAAAGGATTCTTTCTTGGCTATTCAAGAAACAGCAAAGCCTACAGAATCTATAACTTTAGAACTGATACTGTACAGGAATCTGTAAATGGTGTTTTTGATGATGACACAAGCATTACAGGCAAAATCATTGAAGAAGAAGACATTTCAGACTTGATTGAGAAGAATGATGACACACCAGAAGAATCATCTGATAATACAGATCCTGAAAATCTGTATAATCTCCAGAAAACTCCCTCCATAAGGATTCAGAAGTATCACCCAAATGATCAAATCATTAGTGAACAATCAACATGTGTTCAAACCAGAAGAAGAATGGGTATGAACTCAAAGGATGTGGTAAGATCTATATGTATGTCATCTATGTGCAAGAAGGTAAATCATGAATGTTATCACTCTGAGATTGAACCAAAAACTGTTAAAGAAGCATTAGATGATGAAAACTGGATTGAAGCAATGCATGAAGAATTAAATCAGTTTGTTAGAAATGATGTATGGACTTTAGTTTCTAGACCAGATCATGTTAATGTTATAGGAACTAAATGGATTTTCAAAAACAAAACTGATGAGATGGGAAACATTATTAGGAACAAAGTTAGGTTGGTTGCACAAGGGTATACACAAGTAGAAGGTGTAGACTTTGATGAAACATTTGCTCATGTTGCTAGAATTGAATCCATTAGGCTATTACTTGCTATTGCATGCTACATTGATATAAAACTGCACCAAATGGATGTCAAAGCTGGCTTTTTAAATGGTATTCTTATGAAAGAAGCTTATGTTGAACAACCAAAAGGTGTTGAAAATCCTGATTTTCCTGATCATGTTTTTAAACTGAAAAAGGCTCTATATGGCTTGAAACAAACACCTAGAGCATGGTATGAAAGATTAACTGACTTCTTAATTGAGTATGGTTTTATAAGAGGAGAAGCAGATAGAACATTATTTATTAAACATGAGAGAAATGATATTATGATTGTTCAAATCTATGTTGATGATATAGTATTTGGTTCTACTTGTGATAATATGCTCAAACATTTTGTGAATGGAATGACATCTACCTTTGAAATGTCTATGGTTGGTGATTTAAATTACTTCTTAAGACTACAGATTAAACAACAAAAGGATGGTATTTTCATTTCACAGAGTAAGTATGCTAAGAATCTTGTGAAAATGTTTGGTTTAGAAAATGCTAAACACATGAAAACACCTATGGGATCAACTCAGAAACTGAGTAAAGACAATGTTGGCCAGAATGTTGACCTAACACTGTACAGATCAATGATAGGTAGCCTTCTTTATTTGAGCTCTAGTAGACCTGATATTATGTTCAGTGTATGTTTATGTGCTAGATACCAATCTAACCCTAAAGAATCACATATGAATGTTGTTAAAAGAATCATTAAGTATGTTGCAGGAACTTGTGATTTAGGTATATGGTATAGAAATAATACGAATTGTACCTTGATAGGGTACAGTGATGTAGATTGGGCAGGAGATTGTGATGACAGAAAAAGCACAAGTGGTGGCTGCTTCTATATGGGAAACAACTTGATTTCTTGGCACTACAGAAAACAAAACTGTGTTTCTCAATCAACAGCTGGATCAAAATAAATTGCAACAGGGAGTTGTTGTACTCAACTACTTTGGTTGCAAAAAATGTTTCATGATTATGGCTTACCTAGTGATGTTTTGACTGTGTACTGTGATAATACTAGTGCTATAAATATTTCTAATAATCCAGTGCAACACTCATTGACAAAGCATATAAGTATAAGACATCACTTCATTAGAGATCTTGTTGAAAAGGAAGTTGTTCAGTTAGAGTATATATCTACTGAAAAACAATTGGCTGATATTTTTACCAAAGCTCTTGATGACAAGAGGTTTTCATCCCTTCGAAAATCTCTTGGTTTATGTAATATCTGAAAATATGATCAAGGGTGTTGTATCAAATGCGGTAGCATTTGAGACAACACTAAGATAAAGTCTCTTAATTGTTTCCTTGCTTTAATTTTCGTAATTATTGAATTAATGAAATTCCCTGTGATTGTTATTTGAATTCTGAGTATCTTGTACAAAATACTAAAAGTGCCTATACACCTCTCAAATGCTGAAAAAGAAAAATCACATATTAGATGTTTTATAAATCACTGAGTAACTATGGGACACGGAGCTTACTACTACGATGATCTCTTTTCAAAAGGTGATATAAATTACATCAATACATTCACAAATCCATTGAGTAACTATGGGGCACGGAGTTCGCTGCTACGATGCACTCTTTTCAAAAGATGGATCAATGTAAAGTGTGATATAAAAGTAAAAGAATATAGAGCAACACATATGATGCAAAATCATGAAAAAACTGTGTTGAGGTGTATAGAATGCCATCAATAGTCAAAACACGGGTACACTCAGATTCATATTTCGATTTTATAGGAATTAGTTATTTTTTATAATTATTAAATATTATTCTCTGAAATATTTAATTGACTAAGTCTTACCTTAATTTATTATTTCAGTTATTATATTTATTTCTGCTAATTTTTATTTTTTCAGATGTTTATTTCTCCATCTACACACGATTAATTAGTGGGGAAGTTACTCCCACTACTTCACTTCCCTAAATCTCAGAATCGTGTTATCTTCCTCTATACCTCAATTTCCAATTCTCCATTTAGGACGAGTCTCCATCGAAGTGTTGGAAAATACTTTAAGAGCATTGTTGATTCAATCAAGCACGGTAATTATTAAAATTATTTACGACACTTAAGTATTTTTACAGGGAATGTCACATCACTTTAAGACTCATTGTGTTTGAATTTTGCATTGTGTTTATCTACAGAACTCGAAAGGTTTCTTGGGATTTAACTTTTTGCCTTGATTTGTATGCACAGTTTCTATTATGCCTCACAATTCTCAGGATTCAACCTCACATTCGAACTCAAGCTTAAGCAACAAAATTTCTCCAAATCCTCTCAACCTTCTAGCAGAAATGGATTCCTCAAACTCTCCAAACTCACCATAATTCAATGTAGGAACCATTGTCGTTCCTTACACTGATGAACAGACTCCTTCACTATCATCCCCTCTCGAAATCATTCCTTACAATCCTTTCGACATTCGCACATAAATTGCGAATGCGAACGCTGCTGCTGAAACTTTTGCTCCTCAGCCACCAAATGAGCCCTCATCCGAAGCTCCCACAATCGAAACAGCCCCAATAACTCTACACTTTCCTCTAGGCACCCCTTTCAACACCTTGAAAGATGCCTTCGAAACCCTAAGCCTAAAAACAGCACACCCTGTTATTGTGCTTGAGGGAGAAACACTTGACAACTCGATGTTCAAAGAAGATGCTCCACCAACACAGGATGTGGACATGCAGGATCAGCTGGAATCCTCGGATGATGAAGTCTTAGCTGCCAAATTCGAAAGATTACACCGGCAGAAAAAGGGCAAGAAGAAGGTTGTTGCTGTTCCCACTGCTAGAAAATGGCCTGGTGGAAAAAGGAAGTCCCAAAGGAACTTGGGCAAAATTGTTGACTACACGGGCAAAGGGAAGAAACCCAGAACTGATGGGAATGCATCTGAACCTATTGCGGTTTCTGACTCCAAACCAAAACTAGAAACAGAGCCAGAAAGAGCTGCAGCTGAAGAGGAGATAGTAAATGAGGATGATGTGGACGAAGTAGCTTAGGAAATGAAAGAGGATAGTGAACCCACTCCACCAATCCGACGATAAAAAAGACTTCGAGAGCCCGAAAAATGTTGCCTCTCCGATGGCAACACCAGAACCCTCTGATTCTGAATCATCATCAAGTCCCTCTGAAGAGGATGAAAATGAGGTACTATTTTCTTCTGATGATAGGAATAGTGACTCAGATGAAGAATACAATGATAAGTCCAGCATTCAGTATAGAATTATTAGAACTAGGCAAATATTAAGTGAACGGCTGATAAAGATTCCATACTTTGAAGATATGAATATGATTGAATGGCTCAAAGAAAGATCTTTACTGCATGCCTTACAATTTGCTTGTCCTTACATTGTAGACTGGATATATGAGTTTTATGCT
This sequence comes from Galeopsis tetrahit, assembly GCA_963675135.1. Taxonomy (NCBI): domain Eukaryota; kingdom Viridiplantae; phylum Streptophyta; class Magnoliopsida; order Lamiales; family Lamiaceae; genus Galeopsis; species Galeopsis tetrahit. The sequence goes on along the minus strand of OY776119.1, from coordinate 32,508,614 downwards.
AATGTTACTCAATATTCTGGTGATTCAAACTCTACTCGATATGGACATTTCTGGTTTAGAGGAAATAGGCTCATGATTACTCCTAGGATGATTAATATTCTGTTGAAAACTAAGATCATGGAGGATCCAGTAGTGACAGATCATGATGTGATGATCAGCATACTGACTGGGGGAGTAATTACTAAGTGGAGGAAGAAAATTTTGGCATCCAAAATTACTAGTTTATATTCTGTCTTACATAAACTGGTATGTTTCAACTGGCTGCCTACTACGAACAACACCACTCTCACTTTAGAACAAGCTGTCTTGATGTACAAAATTGGGCACTTGAAAAGATTTAACCTAGGACAGGTTATCTTTACAAACATGATGACCTTCAAGTCTGATATGTCTGGTAGAGGAATACTACCATACCCTTGCCTGTTGTACAAATTTTTACTTGACAAAGCCTTTGAAAGGTCAGAAGAAGAAGTGGTTAGTTCATACATACCCGGATTCAGTATATCTCCTCAGTTCTTGGTGGAAGGAGAAAGAGTAGTTGATCTTCCCTTAAGAAGAGTTGATACTGGTGCAGGTCCAAGCTCAGCTCACAGTGTTCCTGAAAATGATCCCATACACAATACCACACTGCCTCCAGAAGGAGCTTCCTCCTCTGTTTATTTATCCTCACACTATATTTTGAGGCAGATTGATATATTGCAGGGGTCTATTGTTAATTTGCAGAGTTCTGTGGAGGATCTTCTCATTCAAAAGAAATTTTGGATGGATCTTCTTTCCACTTCAACAGGGGGAGTAGCGGATAGTTCACACAACAACCAGCCTACTAACATTGTTGCTCCACCTGTAGATGAACCGGATGCTGTTCCTGACAGAACTCATGAACCTGTTGCTGACAATACAATGACTGAAGAAGACCAAGAGATCCAGGATTTGTATGGAGATCTGGATAATTGAAGAGTTTGAAGACAGGGGGAGAGCTTACACTATGGGGGAGTGTTGGGATATGAATCCTAGAACAAGTCCTGAATGATGAATAAAAGATAAAAGATAAAGTTTTGATAAGCCAAAAGAAGACTTGAATATTTTCTAAGTGTTGACTGATCTAGTTTAGTTAAGTTGAAGTCGTCTTGTACAGATCAGTAGAATTCAAAAGACAAGTACAGTTTTACAAGTTATTGAAAGATAAGTACAATTTATAAGTACTTCATATCTGTTCATAGTTGTATATGTTAGATTGTTACTGAGCTATTTAAATGATGTATAGAGCTCATGATATTTTTTGTGTAATAGATTAGAATCTTTGTATAGTTTATAAGTTGACTAATCTTGTGTTATAAAAGCTTAATGTAATGTAATAGTCTTGTTAGGTTAGATGATAGGACTAGATTAGTTCTATTAGAAGTGTACTGCACAAGAAGAGAAGACTAGTCTACTACTCAAGACAGGTGGACTACGAGACAAGTGCATCTACTAGACTACACAAGACAAGTTAACTTGAAGTTAGTTACAGAAACGCGTATTGAAGATGAAGTTGAAGAATTAGTTATGGAATAACTAATTAACTGAAGAAACGCGTGGAAGAATAAAAGAATCAGTTACAAGTTAGTTTTCAAGAAAGGTTGTTACACAACTGAAAGTTCTTGAATTTGAAGTCTATAAATACCCCAAGGTATTCATTGGTTAAAGACTACTGATTACTGAGATACTGACTACTGAAATATTGAAAATTACTACTTACGAAAGTTTATCGAAGTTTACTCTCAGAGTTGATTGAAGTTCAGAAAGATAGCCAGAAGACAAGTGAAGAATCAAGAAGGCTACTACTGAAGATCAGAGAAGTTTTTAGTTTTTGTTTGTTATTTTCAAGGTGCTAGATACTTGTAAAATTTCTAGTAAGATCGTAGACATATCTAGAGGTATAGTCTGTTGAAGATCTAAGTCTTCTTCTTGGGACTTTAAAGACAGGAACATACACTTGTACTCGATTGGAAGAGTTTAGTGGAAACATCACAACTGGGTTTGTGAGAGTGGATGTAGACAAGTTGTCGAACCACTATAAATCTTGTGTTCAATTTACTTTATTGTTTTGATTGTTTAAATTGCTTAATTGGTTTAACTACTTAACTGAACTTGATTAGTTGAGTATAGAACAGAGTTCTCGAATCTAAGTTGAGTATAATCTTGAATTGGGCTCATTGATAATTTCGTATTCCGCATATTGTACTTTGATATTTCGAAAGATTTTTGAAAAGTCTATTCACCCCCCTCTAGACATTTTCACTAGCTTACTCGTTATTAACTCAACTTGGGACCAACAAGTGGTATCAGAGCAGTAGTTTACGAACTGCTGTTTCTTGATAACCGACTCAAGACTTAGGGTGAAGTCTTGGTCCTTGACTGTTCTTGTATACGTGTTCTTGATCATATTCTTGTATCATCTGTTTTTCGTGCTCCCTGTTCTTGACTTATCGGTTGTTCTTGATCATAACTCTACTTAGCACTTATTTCTTGAAATCATGTCTCTTGAGATCAGCGCCAACAAACTACCTAAGTTCCAGGTACAGGATTACGACTATTGGAAGCTAAGGATGGAAGCCATCTTCAGCTCCACTCACGACTTAATGATCTCCGTCGTCACTAAAGGTCCAATTGTGACCATGATCCCCAATACTGCTGCCCTTGATCCTAATCAACCAGTGGGTACTCTCGTCAAGAAACCAAGGTCAGAACTTACCTCTGAAGAAATGAGACAGAATAATTTGGATAGCTTGGCCAAGAATTACATCTTACACACTCTTCCTAACGAGTATCTGGGAAAAGTGTTAAAATGTAAAACTGCCAAAGAAATGTGGGATCGCTTAGCTATCATTTGTGAAGGGACATCCCTAATCAAAGAAAGCAAGCTTTCCACTGCAGTCCAAAGATTCGAATCATTTCATATGAAAGCTGGTGAAACAATAGACCAGTTGGATACTCGTTTTACTAAAATCATGAATGACTTGGAAGTCCTTGGTAAATCTTATACTCCACGTGAAATCAATCTTAGGATTCTCAAAAGCCTTGATAGTCGTTGGAAGATGGTAAAAATGCTTGTTAAGAATACCCAAGATATAGACGTATGGACAGCAGAGACTATGTTTCAAACTCTAAAGGCTCATGAGTTTGATCTAGACGAAGATGAACCCATAGTAAGTAGTGACAGAGAACATGCTGTATCTAAGAACGTTGCTTTTAAGGCTAGTTCGTCTAAGATAGACAGGTCTAAGACTAAGACTAGGTCTGCTTCTGTTAAAGACGAGATAGATACTGATCTTAGCCTGAAGGATCAGGTAAGCCTCATGGTTAGAAAGTTTGATAGGCTGAATAAACGTTTCGGAAGATATAAGAAGTTCTATAGAGAGCATAGAGGGTCTGCTTCTAAGAACTCGTCTGAAACCAGACGAGACCGAAACTCGTCCGAAAGGAGAGACGAAGTCTCGAAAGGTAACAGACAAGATAGAGAGTCTGATGGTAGGAAGATTACTCGTTCTGATAGACGTGATAAACGAAGGAACAACTCTCCTATTAAAAAGGCTACTAATGATCTTGTGTGCTATAACTGTGAGAAACCAGGTCACTACATATATGAATGTCCAGACCTGAGTACTGATGATCGAGAAGAACGCAAAGCACGAAGGGAAAGAAGATACAACCGTGGTAAGAAGGCAATGATGGCCAATAATGACTCTGACTCTGACTCAGACGAGTTGCCATCATCCTCATCTAGCTACCCGTCTGAACCAGATCACGATGAAGCATTCATAGTTGATGATGGTCTATGCTTCATGGCTAAAATCGACCAAGAGGTATCATCTGTTACATCCTTTCAATCGTGTGATGAATCAGATTCTGATGAAAGTGACACTGCCAGTAGCCAAGTAGGGAGTAGTCTTCAGCACTCTACTAGTGCAGTTGAAGACGACCTCCTACTTACCAACAAGGCATTCATTGAAGTCAGTGACGAAAACATCACCCTAAGACAAGAAATCATTGATCTTAAGGAAGCTCAGTCTAAAGTAGATCCTAATATAACAGTCCTAAATGAACGCTTGCAAGAAGAGTTGAGACAACTCAGAGAGAAGTGTGCATTGACAGACAAGTTGTATCAAGACCTACTTAAGACACACGCTACTGAGAAACATGAATTCAATGTTTTACAAAGTAAGCTCAAAAAGCTTGAAGAACGTAATAAGTTCTTAGAAACCGAGGTTGTCACATTAGACCTTAAACTTACTGACCTGGTTAACTCATCTAAGGTTAACCTTGAACTGTCAGATAGGTATAGGGCTCCTGCTGACAAGACAGGCATAGGTGCTGAGACACCCAGCTCGTCGACTCAAGTTCCTAAGAACCCTACTATTTTCATCTCAAGCTCTTTGACTAATGATAAAGGAAAAGAACCATTGATATACGATATTGACACTCCATCAAAAGGTACTGTACCAAAACAAGCTCGAGTTAACATTCCAATTACCAAAGGTGGTAAAAAGAAAGTTAACAACAAGCCTGTTCCGTTCAAGACAAGTCAACAAAGGACTAGGAATCGTGGACGACCAAATCAGGTCAGATACGAGGACTGGTATCCTGAGGAGACTAGTACTAGACAAGTACAGACTAGACGACAAGAGTCCAGACCTCCTTTCATAAGGCAGTCTCAACTCTACTCGTCTAGACCTAGACAGGAAGGTCCAAAATATCGTATACAACCTGTTCTATATCCTCCACCTTTGTCATATGATATCGAAGGAGAAGAAAGACCTAAACATGTCTATAAACCGTATGGACCTAATGCTTACAAACCTTACTCTGACTATCATAGACAAGTGCCTGCTCAAGTAGAGATTAAGTCAAAAGGCTATCTCCAAAGAGTAGACCCGAACTCGACTGATAGGCCAGATAAGGACAACAAGGTCTTATTTTGCAACAAATATGGTCGAAAGCTTAGAAGGTCAAACTTGTTCAGGACTCCAATGTACATTTGTATTCCATTGAACTCGACTAACCCCCAAGGACCCCAATAAACAAGGAGGGTACCTAAATTATGTATTATCATCTATTGCAGGGTCGACTCGATCTATACAAGAAAGGTGGCTCAACAGGAGAAACTTGGTACATAGACAGTGGCTGTTCGCACCACATGACTGGTACCAAGACTCTCTTATCAAGCTACCATGAGCAAGAAGGACCAAAAGTGATATTTGGTGATAGCTCCACTGCTGTTACCAAAGGATTTGGTTACATTCGAAATGGAGACATAGAGATTCAAGATGTTTCTTATGTTGAAGGCTTGAAATACAATTTACTCTCTGTTTCACAATTTTGTGATCGTGGATACAAGGTGCAGTTCAAGAGTCAGAAATGTGAAATCATTGACAAAAGAACTCACACAGTCTTACTGGTCGGCATTAGACAAGGAAGTGTGTACATAGTAAACTGGAACAGTTGTCCGAGGGACACCTGTCTACTTACTAAGAATCCTAAAGAACTTGGCTGGCTCTGGCATAGACGCCTTTGTCATCTAAACTTTAAGGTTCTTAATAAGATAGCCAGAGACTACCTTGTGGAAGGTATTCCCAATGAAGTCTACTATAAGTCACATGTATGCACGTCCTGCCAAAAAGGTAAACAGGTAAAGGGTTCTTTCAAATCAATTCCATCCCTCTCAACCAGTAGAGTTCTTGAACTTCTACATATGGACTTACATGGCCCGATAACTCCTCCAACTTTGAACGGTAGAAGGTACACACTTGTTGTGGTAGACGACTATTCTAAGTTCACTTGGGTAGTCTTCTTACACAAGAAGAGTGATACACAAACACTTTTGCCTGATCTATTGAAGAAGTTACAGGTTGAGAAGAATCAGTCAATTGTCAAGATCCGTAGTGACAAGGGTACTGAATTCATTAACTGCTATATTAAAGAATTTTGTTCTAAGCATGGCATCCAGCACCTTACTAGTGCAGCAAGGACACCACAACAAAATGGAGTAGCAGAACGAAGGAACAGAACTCTTAAGGAGGCCTGCAGGACCATGCTGACAGAGTATAATACGCCTCAGAAATTTTGGGCAGAAGCTATCAACACTGCATGCCACTCACAAAATAGAAGTGCTATCAATAAAGCACTAGGTAAGACGCCCTATGAGGTATGGAAAGGTAGAAAACCCAGAGTTTCATATTTTCATATATTTGGATGCAAGTGTTTCATCCATAACAATGGGAAAAGCAAGTTGAATGCATTCGATGCTAAAGCAGACGAGGGGATATTCTTAGGATACTCCTCGACTAGCAAAGCATTTAGAGTATTCAACTACTCAACCCTTTGTGTGGAAGAAACACCACATGTGGTTTTCGAAGAATCTCAACAGGACCCGTCTGCCAACAAGATCAGTGAGAAAGCTACTGAGCTAACTGTCGAATCTGACAAAGACTCAGAGGTATATGAATCCGTTCAAGCTTACAATCCATTTATAAAAGCTCTCGAGTCAGATGACCAGAAGAAGGTGAGTGCTCAAGGTAACTCTACTAGACCAGTTGACATACCTAAACTAGTCGACTCGTCTACTCCCATTAAATCTTCTGATGATAATGATGTTGACATGCATGATGCTGTACATGATATAGATGATAGTATTATTGTTAAAAATAGAAATACATGGAAATCAGCGCATAATACTGAAAATATTATTGGTGACTCTACTGTTGGTGTTAAGACTAGACGACAACTCTTTGAGTCGCAAGAACAATCTAGTCCATCTCTGTTTTGCTGGTGTTGTTTCCTCTCATCTATCGAGCCTAAAACCATTAATGAGGCATTGGCTGATAGTAATTGGATCATTGCTATGCAAGACGAGTTGAATCAGTTTGTTCGAAACGACGTCTGGGAACTTGTCGATAGACCGAAACATCATAATGTAGTTGGCACTCGATGGATTTTCAAGAATAAGAAAGATGAGAATGATGTAGTTGTTCGTAATAAGGCTAGACTAGTCTCCCAAGGCTATTCACAAGCTGAAGGCATAGACTATGATGAAACATATGCTCCTGTTGCTAGACTAGAAGCCATTCGATTGTTTCTTGCATATGCTGCTTACATGAAATTTACTGTATATCAAATGGATGTTAAAAGTGCATTTCTTAACGGTATTCTTGTGGAAGAAGTATATGTTGAACAACCCCCAGGTTTCGAAGTCAAAGGTAACCAGGTATACAAATTAAAGAAGGCCTTATATGGACTAAAGCAAGCTCCAAGAGCCTGGTACGATACTCTTTCTCAATTTCTATTAGAAAATGGTTTTACTAAAGGCAAGGTAGACAAAACCTTGTTTAGAAGACAAGAAGGGAAAGACATTTTACTCGTCCAAATTTACGTAGATGACATCATTTTTGGGTCACCTAACAAAGAGCTGAGTGAAAGTTTCTCAACACTCATGCAAAGTAAATTTGAGATGTCTATGATGGGTGAAATGAATTACTTTCTTGGACTTCAAGTAAAACAGACCCCTGAAGGGATTTTCATAAATCAAGCAAAGTATACTAGAAATCTTCTAGACAAGTATGGTATTAAGACATGCAAGTCTGCTGGCGTACCTATGCTACCTACATACAGAATGGACCCAGACGAACAAGGTAAGTGTACTGATCAAACTCACTACCGTGGTCTTATTGGTTCATTACTCTACTTAACTGCTAGTAGACCTGATATTGCATTTTCTGTTGGAGTATGTGCTCGTTTTCAAGCTAATCCAAAAGAGAGTCATATGGAAACCACTAAAAGGATTTTGAAATATTTGAAAGGAACCATCAATCGTGGTATATGGTATCCTTCAAATGATGATTTATCTCTAAGTGGCTACTCTGATTCTGATTTTGGTGGTTGTAGAATAGATAGGAAATCTACATCTGGTTCTTGTCAATTCTTAGGCACAAAACTCATTTCATGGTTTTCGAAAAAGCAGACAAGTGCTGCTACCTCTACTACTGAAGCCGAGTACATGGCTGCAGGTAGTTGTTGTAGTCAGTTATTATGGCTTATTCAACAGCTTAGAGATTATAATATTTGTGAATCAAATGTTCCTATATTCTGTGACAGTAATAGTGCCATTGCCATTACACAAAATCCTGTTCTGCACACACGTTGTAAGCATGTTGATGTGAAACACCATTTCATACGTGATCATGTAGAAAAGAAGGATATTCGCATGGAAAAGATTCATACTGATTTTCAAAGAGCTATATTTTCACAAAACCATTAGCTGAGACTCGATTTCATGAATTATGCATTAGTCTAGGACTTATTGATCTTGATCCTACTAGTATATAGCAATGCACTAACCAGACAGGTACAATCCTAAGAAGAAAGGAGAAATAGACAAGTTACCACAAAAGAGCAGAGCACTCGTCTACTCACTCAACAGACAGGTAAACAAGGTCAGACAAGTTGACCAAACAACCCGATGAGGAAGCTGGTAAAGCTGAGGGTAATACTAAGGGAATACACATTTAAGGGGGAATCCTTGATTTCTTAAAGATCCTTATGTTGACTCTTTAGTTTGGTAACAGTCATCTTGTTTGAACCTTGATCATTGACTTAGATTGATATTCATTATTATTTATCCTACTCGACTACCTGTAATACATCTAATCTGTAGTGCAAGAACAAGACAGGTACATATAATCGTTTGATGATCTAAAGTAGACAAGCACAATCGAAGGGGGAACTCGTCTTGTGTATACCAGTCTACTCGTCTGTTCTGGATAGACACGAACAGACAAGATAAGTGTTCCTTTGATGCAAATATTCTAAGTGTTTAATCAATTTGAATCAAGGATATATATGTAGTTTGAAGTATTGAAAGTTTGAAAAACCTAGATTTGGATGTATACACTCCATTTAATGAGGTGTATATAACCAGTTCGCGCCAAACACTCTACTTTGCTAGGTTAGAGGAATACACCCCTCTATTCTACCAATAGACGAGGCGGATTTCAAATTTCACAATACTAAATCACGTAATTTTCTCGATTCCGCCAAACTGAATTTCTAAAGCCTTTCATATTTGACCATTGGATTAATACTTCAAATCTCAACCATTGAACTCAAATGTTTAAAACCCATTTTACTTGTTCTTAACTGCTCACGATTTCAGTTTCTCTTGATCTCATAACTTCTCAAGCACTCAAACCTCTTCGAAATTTCTTGATTTTCATAACCCATTATACTATGTCTATCGTTTCTATGTTCGATGCTCGAACTAACATGCAAGCTAGGTTTGATCTCGGTAAGTACATTACCGAAGGAAGAGTGCATACAGAAGGATCGGTATTTTTCAAAGGGAATCACACTGAAGACAACAAGGAAATATTGATGAAATGCTTCAGATGCGGTTTGAGACCATATTTGGAGGCATTTCCTGAGGTTGTTCTTGAAGAAGAAGTGTTGGAGTTCTATGCTACTGCAACGCGACAAGGCGACTCAATTGAAGCTTTTATTGGAAGGAGGCGAGTGGAGATTACTAGAGAATTTCTGACCGAATCGCTGAAACTACCATCTGGATCGATAGATATCGAGAGATATGCTGAAGGTCGAGAGTTGAGGTACCTAAGTATTTTCTGCGGAAGAAGGCTGCAGTTGAAAAGCGATGGAAAGGTTCCTGTGGTGAAGAAGAAGGAGCTTCTGGAAAAATACAAAACTCTTCTTGATATTGCATCTAAAATGTTGCTAGGAGTTACTGGGAGTTTTGACTCTGTGACGCCTCAGAAAGCAAGGATTATGGCTGTGATTTATGATGGAATCACGGAAGGAAACTGGACTAAACTCTTCTTGGATAGATTGATGCACTACAAGAAGTTTGTGCAAGTTGATACCAGTTCAGCCAACTGGGTTGTTTCTGCAAATGTTAGTTTTGGAAACAAGTTAAGTATCATCCTACCCATTCTATTGCCAAACAAGACAAGTTGGAGTAAAGGCAAGCCGTTTCATCCTCTAAAGCATTACTTGAAGAAGGAAGCTCTGGCTAAGCAAGCTGCTGCTAGGCCATCTGCTCCTAGACAAGTTGAGGTAAATCCTATGGATGTGATGCCGTATGGTGGGTCATCTAGTTCTTCAGAAGACGAGTCTAATGATGAAGAATCGGAAGAGGTTGAAAAAGGAGAGTCCGGTGCAGATGACTCAGAAAAGACTCAGTCAGATGGAGAGTTGCAACAAGAGAAAGAGTCGAGTGAACAAATTCCTGAAATGTACACTCTTGTAAGAGTCGGATCGCCTACTCGTCCAGACGAGTTGAGTACACAGGTTGGTACTTCTACTCAATCTGTTTCATTTCCTCTCTCTCTCCCGTCTACTTCTGTTCGAACCAAGGCTAGATCACACCGATCTAGGCCTAGACCTATTCCCTCAACCTCGCAAGTGCTGACAGCATATCCGCTGAGAGCCAGCCTACCCGAAAACACTCCCAAATTAGATACAACTGATACTCCTACAGTTGTCATACCAAACCAAGCCACATCAAAGCCCGTTGAAACCAGTGCTTTCACACCCTCTCCCTCACCAGAATATGGTGAACCCCTCAACCCATCTACTGCAGACAAGACGCCAGTTGCCACTGCAACAACTGAGTTAGAGACCCCATCTACTCAGGACCCATCTGCTGTTAGATTTAATTCCCTGGTTTACTATCCTATGTGTTTGAGAGAGAAGCGGATTCGATCCCGAATGACCAAGAATCTGAAGAGGACGCTCTCAACTATTGAAGTCGACTATGCGTCAGAGCAGTTTGAAATTCTTGTAAGGATATGCACCTGGTTTGCTCTTAAGAAGTCTTCAACTGATGATCTTTTCGAGGTTATTCAAGGAATGGGAGGAATCTCCAATTTTATGGATTGGGAGATGGAACAAAAGGAAAATAGTGGTGTAAAGGATCATTCCGAATTATTTCCGCCAAGAGCCTTGGTTGATCTTGTCAAAAGGCTATTGAAGATTCCTGATGGAATTCTGGTTGAAGAGTTCTCGTCTGATATTGGAACTCAGACTGATCTACTGGAAGAGGAGTTGAGAGCTGTAACAGTTGAAGCTGGAATTCAAACTTCAGATCAGTTAGAAGATGAGTCTGAAAACTCTGATGATGATTCTTTCAATTTTGGAGTAGAAGATGATGAGTTCATGGACGCCGAAATGTTTACAGAAGATGAACTTGTTGAGAAGGCTCAAGAAAAGGGTGTTACTGAAGCTCAGTCATCTACTCAAGGTTTTTCTGAAGGATATCTTGCTGAGTTGAAGTCGGACTTGAAAGATGTTGTTCATTCCGCAATAGACGAGTTTTTGCAATCGAAAATGAAGGATGTGTTGATAGAACAGAATAAAACACTCGTTGACAGTTCCAGAGAATTATTTATTGGACAAGTCAACAAGATGGACTCAACTTTCAGAGCGGAGTTGACTGCTGAAGTTGAAAGATTTTTACAGAAACAAGTTGAAGTTTCTGAGAAGAGGTCTATCTCATTTGCTAGATCGTTGGCTGAAGAATCTGGCAAAATGGAACGTCTTTACCGAGTTAAGATTGAGATAGCGGATGAGCAGAGGAGAGAAGCACAAGCTCAGTTGGTGAAGTCTCAAGCTATTCTCTCTGATTTAACACAGCAAAACACTCTACTACGTCAGTCAGCTACTTATTTCAAAGATGAGTTGGTCATTAACTCACAGAAGTTAGAATCTACTGCTGATCGCCTGGACAAGATGAGTCGGGATCAAACACATAAAAGGCAGATAGAGCTAGCTGCTGAAGCTATGAAGGAAGCACTAAAGGAAGAAATGACTCGCTTTACAAGTCTTTTCACTCTTAAGGCACATGATGAAGCCAAAAAGGGGGAAGGGAAGACAAGTAGAGTTGAAGAGAAGTCAAGTGCTGAACCAGAAGAAAAGGATGCTGCTACTACTATGCAAGAGCTAAGGAGGCCAAAAAGGAGGCTAGTTAAAACTGCAGAGTTAGAGCAAGCTGAAGCTGATGAACTTAAAAGACTGGAGAAAGGAAAGAATGTTGCGTCTCCAGAAACTGAAATTCAGACTAGACGAGTTAAGAGGAAGCTGAGTATTGAAGAACCTACTGCTGCTGCTACAGTTGAAAAGAAGCAAAAGATTGTTGATCCTAATGATGAAAGTCGTTATGCAAGCAAGAAGAAAATAGAAAAACATATTGAAAGACTGCAAAAGCTAAAGGTGAATGAAGAAGAGATGGAAGATCAGTTCATTGACTACTTCATTGACAAAGAGCATAGACAAAAATGGCTCAAAGTGAAGAGGCAATGGGAACTTGATCATTGGATTGTTCGAAAATATGGTGAGTCTGAAAGTCCAGATGAGTTGTATGTCATGTTTGACAAATTCATGGAAGGACAGAATAAATTGCTTTGGAATTTGGTCATGAGGATATCAGCTGCTGCAAATTTCAACATTCTGATACCGACCTTTCCAAGATGGAAGACTCCTATGACAAGTTCAGGAAAAAGAATTGATATTAATCAAATCAAGAAGTTTGAAGAAGAACTGCTAGACAAAGAGAAGATTGAAGATGAAGATCAGATCAGTCTAATTCACAAGAGACTCCTAGATGCATTCTGTGTTCCAAATCCAGAAGGAGGTAATCTTTCAGATTAGTTTTTTTTGTTTGAAAGTTAGTTGTTTTTTTGCTCTGATATTTTGTTATTTCAAAGTATGTGTAATCTACTGATCTTATTTTGAATGAATGAAAAGATAAGTAATATTTGATGTTAAAAGACAAGATAACTACTTAACTAGTCTACTTATGAGAAAAGATTCAAGTAGTTTTGGCTTCATCAAAAAGGGGGAAATTGTTGGGATATGAATCCTAGAACAAGTCCTGAATGATGAATAAAAGATAAAAGATAAAGTTTTGATAAGCCAAAAGAAGACTTGAATATTTTCTAAGTGTTGACTGATCTAGTTTAGTTAAGTTGAAGTCGTCTTGTACAGATCAGTAGAATTCAAAAGACAAGTACAGTTTTACAAGTTATTGAAAGATAAGTACAATTTATAAGTACTTCATATCTGTTCATAGTTGTATATGTTAGATTGTTACTGAGCTATTTAAATGATGTATAGAGCTCATGATATTTTTTGTGTAATAGATTAGAATCTTTGTATAGTTTATAAGTTGACTAAGCTTGTGTTATAAAAGCTTAATGTAATGTAATAGTCTTGTTAGGTTAGATGATAGGACTAGATTAGTTCTATTAGAAGTGTACTGCACAAGAAGAGAAGACTAGTCTACTACTCAAGACAGGTGGACTACGAGACAAGTGCATCTACTAGACTACACAAGACAAGTTAACTTGAAGTTAGTTACAGAAACGCGTATTGAAGATGAAGTTGAAGAATTAGTTATGAAATAACTAATTAAATGAAGAAACGCGTGGAAGAATAAAAGAATCAGTTACAAGTTAGTTTTCAAGAAAGGTTGTTACACAACTGAAAGTTCTTGAATTTGAAGTCTATAAATACCCCAAGGTATTCATTGGTTAAAGACTACTGATTACTGAGATACTGACTACTGAAATATTGAAAATTACTACTTACGAAAGTTTATCGAAGTTTACTCTCAGAGTTGATTGAAGTTCAGAAAGATAGCCAGAAGACAAGTGAAGAATCAAGAAGGCTACTACTGAAGATCAGAGAAGTTTTTAGTTTTTGTTTGTTATTTTCAAGGTGCTAGATACTTGTAAAATTTCTAGTAAGATCGTAGACATATCTGGAGGTATAGTCTGTTGAAGATCTAAGTCTTCTTCTTGGGACTTTAAAGACAGGAACATACACTTGTACTCGATTGGAAGAGTTTAGTGGAAACATCACAACTGGGTTTGTGAGAGTGGATGTAGACAAGTTGTCGAACCACTATAAATCTTGTGTTCAATTTACTTTATTGTTTTGATTGTTTAAATTGCTTAATTGGTTTAACTACTTAACTGAACTTGATTAGTTGAGTATAGAACAGAGTTCTCGAATCTAAGTTGAGTATAATCTTGAATTGGGCTCATTGATAATTTCGTATTCCGCATATTGTACTTTGATATTTCGAAAGATTTTTGAAAAGTCTATTCACCCCCCTCTAGACATTTTCACTAGCTTACTCGTTATTAACTCAACTTGGGACCAACAGGGAGTATATGCAGATTATGGAGATGCAGCTGAAAATCATTTCAGCCCAATCCTTTCCCAAGTGTTATTTCAGTTCATTCCTTGTTGTATAAGCTCTGTATTGATGTTTGTTATTTTAATTTTCTCAAACTTAGTTTTTTTACATTCTGTAATTATTTAGGATTTACTTTTGTTTAAATTGTTTAAATCTAAACAAGTATTTTTGGTTTAGATGTTGTTTTTATAATTTGATCTAATAAAACTGCTATTTCATCTTTTTGAAATATCAATTGTATTAATTTTGTTGGGATATGAATCCTATAAACAATGTTCTAGTTGATGATTGTATGTTTTGATGGCCAAAAGCAACTTAAAGTTAGTAATATATGTGGTTGTAAGTCATCCTAACTAAGTCATCTGAAATAAGATTACTGATCTTAATGAGATATGAAAACTGAGTTTACTGATCTTATATATATTTACTGATCTTATTGTGTTTACTGATCTGATATATGAACTGTTAGGAACTAAGCTGATGTTTTGTATTGTATAGACAGCTTATAGTATAGGACTTAGATGTACTCATCTGTATGTAGTTCAGTTGATGTATAGATAGGTTTTATATTTGTAAAGTTGTATTCTATTGTATTCAGCATTGTCAAAGTTCAGAACAGTAGATTAGAAGAAGACTAAGAAGATTGATGAAGACTCAGAAGACTACTTCAGAATAAGAAGACTTTGAAGAGTTGAAGAGAAGTTTAGGAGTTGAAGAGAAGCATTCTGAAGAAGTTAGAACAGTTTGGAGAACTGTGTTGACTGGCTCAGAGCTGTAAGTTACTGTGCTGAGTTGGTGAGTTTGAAGAATAAGTTTGGATAACTTATTTAAGGCGTAACTGAAGATTTATATGAAAATATGCTGACTTGGAATAAAAGAAGGAAGTTACAAAGTCGGTTACAAAAGGAAGTTACAACAAGAAACAATTTTAGAGTTAGTTGAGAGTTAGTTCACAAACTGCTAATTGTCAAACTAATGTCTATAAATACTGTGTGATCTTCTACTGCTAAGACTACTGAACATTTACTGATCTAAGAGCATTCAAGAGCAATCAAAAAGTATTCGAAGCATTCAAGAACTCACAGAGTTAAGAAGATCAAACTGAGAAGAAGCCACAGATTTGAAGAGAAGAATCAGAGGCTAACACAGAGAAGTTTTTACTTTTCATTTACAGTTTGTATTGTGTAAACAAGTGTGCTAGTTACTTGTAGAATTACTAGTCGATCGAAGATACACTTGGGAGTGTAATCGACAAGATCAAAGTCTTAATCTTGGGACTTTAAGCCACAAGAAACTCAAGAAGGAGTTAATAAAACATCATAACTGGGATTGTGAGAGTGGATGTAGACATTTGTCGAACCACTATAAATCTTGTGTTCTTTACTTTCTGATGATATTTGTTTGAATTGTTTAACTAAGAACATTAAGGTTTACAAAGTAAAAGATCTAAATAAAAGTTGATTATAAAACTAAACTGGAAAGTACTGATCTAACTCAGTAAGAACAGTACTGTTCAGAACACATTTCCGCATTAAAACTCTGATATTTTGAAAGATTTTGAAAAGTCTATTCACCCCTCCCCTCTAGACTTTTCTTAGCTTAATCAATCTTAACTCAACTTGGGACCAACAAATTTCTTAGTCAATATTTCTGTTGTGCGAACTTCAGTAGTGTTGATGTAGAAAGATCAAATTGGGGGAGATTGTTGATGTTGATATAAGTGTTCTGTTTAATGATCCAACACTAACAGCCGAGTGTTGTGTTTAATGTTCCCAACACTTATGACAACATCAGGATTTGTCCTTCCTTTTCTCACTAACTCTTATCTTACGCTTGTTGTCTAATGATGTCCCCAAAACAGTTAGAAGACGTGGACAACACCAAGTCATGCCACTGCGTGGGACTAAGAAGTTATTAGACATGGTATAACAAGTCCCTACATTCTAGGAGTGGTGGAGAGAAGTTACTTAAACCGCATGATCTCACGGCTGTGATGATTATGGGAGTTGAGAGCAGTTCGTCCATGAAGTCTATAAATACCGTGACTGAATCAACACAAGATACACAAGAAAAAAAGCTGAAATCGATCACTAGTCTATAGAACGCTATATACGCTTCTAGTTAGGAAAATCATTGTTCTTCTTGTAGATCTTCATACTATTGTAAACCCGAATAGTAGTGTGTTAGATCATAGTCTTATTTACTAGGTTGTATGTATAGATCTATGAGGGAGATAGTTTCATAGAACTTAGTAAATCATTTACACTTTCGTATTGTTATTATACACCTCGAAGATGTTGTACTCGTTCCACATATTTTTAATATAGTGAACAACATAAATTATTTTTTAATCTATGCAAATTTTGAATACTTCTATTTTCAGTATGTGCATTTTAATTTCCGCTGCATAGTGTTGTCTGGACAGTGCCAACACGACAGACAACATCTCTGATTTCGCACGCACACACACTTTCAGGATCTATTTATAGACTTCCAATAGTCTTTAGGTAATAGGCGTGACTCTTCATAATAAGCTTATTTCCCCAAAAGTTGCAACCTTTAGAAATAAGCAACTATTCACAAAAGGTATGTCTTTTAAATTAACACTGTAATTCTAAAAAACACAACCATTGGAATAATCAATTATTCACCAAAAGGTGTGTCTATTAAATTAATACTATAATAATTCTAAAAGACACAACCTTTGGATAAAATCATTCCACCAAAGACATGATATTCTATAAGTCACAATCCATCATTATTACCATTATAAATACATTCAACAATGTATTTATCCACACATTAAATGATCAACTTTAATATTAATTTCTCATTCAACCAAAATTTGGTTTTGAGATATCAAATCAACTAAATCCATTTACGCAAAACGGATTATAAAATTATCACTTAATATTTTATAAAATGTGGTCAAAACCAACATTTTCTAACAATCCCCCACATGAATGAAATTAATGCATGTGACTCCCTATGAAAGTTCCGACGAACCGTTACTGCATCGGGATAGGTACCTTCAGGCTTTGAACCTTCCCTAATAAAATGCCATCGGATTTACTTGCCACTCGGTGAACACGATGTCTTGAACTGGTTGACGTTTTGTGTAAACCAAGACAATGACATATACACAGCAACGACTCTGATACCCTTTGGTTCTCACGTTGTGTCCATTTCGGCCCTGGACCATATCTTGGATTCATAAGTGTGTTTTCATTTGAAGCGGCCCCACATCACACTCATATAAGTGATCTCCTATCAAGAGTACCCTGCAATACTCCACCCTTGGGATATAGGAATCATTAAAAGCTGTTAAGCTTAACCTCACCACACGTCAGCAAGTTTACTACACCGGAAGGTGTAAGGTTGCACTTGAAGGGAATCGAGAATGGGTTTCTTTAGTTTTCTCAAGTGCACATTTGAGTGCTTCATAACTTAGTTGTCTCGTTGAACCGAGTTCTTGGGATCCTCCAGTCAGCATGGACGAGTTACCGCTATGAACACCCTTTTATGTGTGGGTTTTAACCCCATTCCCCTTACCCATTATCCTCATAAACATTTCATCATTACCAGCCGGTATTTAACAAAATGCAACAATCGTTAATTAATTGCATAAGTGTTTAGAGGATTTTCGTGACACTGCTCCCCCACATTTCCAATGATGGGCTCAGAGTTTGTGTCCAAATATCCAGTTTTCACAACTAGATATTTCTTACATAAAATTCAACATCAGGAATTTCAATTTGTTCATTAAAATCGATGAGCACTACTACGTGCTTTAATCTTTATTAGTCACCCCCCACACTTCGAGATAATCATGGAATCACTTTATCCCTTTTTTATAGTTCACATGATTTTATCTCCTTGTGTGGTAACTTTACTCGAATGTGATTTTTCACGATGAACAAAACCATATAATTTGTGGAAAGCATTCCACAGAATTCAACCGTTTTAGGTTTTTCCATATTTAGCTTTAGGGTCACACCTTTGCTAACCCCCTTACATTTGAATATGTCGACGGAGACCTCATTCGAATGTATCCATGTGTGGAGACGCATTCCCCCACATTTGAGTTGCTTGTCCCTTTATTTGTGAATTTCTCTTATTCACCAAATTTAGACACAATCTCGAAACATTGGAAAATCGAACGTTGGATTTTTCTTTTATTGGAATTCATTCCAATTTCCAACTCAAAAATTAATTTAATCATTTGTCAACATACCAAAATTAAATTCAATTTCAAATGGAGCACTTAATGCCACCCATAATTTGAGCATAATTTTCGATCAAACTATACGAGTTTAAATCTTTTCAATTTAAATTCAAAACACATTTGTGCTCTCAAGCACAATTTCAATTTTGAAATTAATTTAAAAGTAATAAATTCAATTTCAAATATGGCTTTCAGTGTCATCCTTAACTCGAGTATAATCTTCAATCGAACTATACGAGTAGAGGTATTTTGGATCATATCCAAAATATAATTTACGCTCGCAAGCACATATGATTCTTGTTCATAATAAAACCGTAGTTCGATATTCACAATCAAGGAATGAACCATTATGGAATAATATTATAATATTTCACATATTATAAAATAAATTAGACCATAACATTATCTCTTTTGGCTCAATACATCAACATCATATATCAACATGAACATATATGATTTTTATGTACCTTTCTGAACCATCATGCACGTCACTCTTCAATTTTGAAGAAACGTCGCGTCCGTTTACGCGGAACCCCAACAACGCTGCTATTTGATTCAATTTTCTGAGATAGCGATTAATTCCAGCAACATTGGATTTGTACTCACAAACTATGAAGATTATTTATTCAATAGACAAGTTATTCATAAATAATCTCAAACAAATAATTTGAATAGTAATCAATTTCAAAGGAATTTAATTTAAAATTCACAAATGATTTTGAAATAAACTTCCCTGAAAATGAGTGAGTTCTTTTGTCACTTATAGACCAATCTTCGAATACACAAAAATAACGCCTTACGATTGTTAGAAAATATGAGGTGTATGTGTAGACGAAGATTAAATGCTGACACAGACTTAAACACGAAAGTCGAGGCTAGAGTTTGACTCTATCTCCGTAAGACGTTATTGCCCCGTACACAAGTGCAATACGGATCACTGGCAACCGTCCCCAAGATACAACGACTTCAAACTTCACGACTGTTGCACTACAAATCGTAAGCTATCGGCGAATCGCAAAATGGATATCCGGAACTTTCGACTGGACTCTAATGTAGTAACTACAACTCTAAAATGCTAAGTATGCATATTGTAGTTTTAACACAAATTTCAAAACTCAAGTTTTCAACTCTTGACCATGAATTACTGAATTTCCGAATGAATGAAATGACCAATGTAGGGGGATCTATTTATAGACTTCCAATAGTCTTTAGGTAATAGACGTGACTCTTCATAATAAGCTTATTTCCCCAAAAGTTGCAACGTACCTTTAGAAATAATCAACTATTCACAAAAGGTATGTCTTTTAAATTAACCACAATAATTCTAAAAGACACAACCATTTGAATAATCAACTATTCATCAAAAGGTGTGTCTATTAAATTAATACTATAATAATTCTAAAAGACACCACCTTTGGATAAAATCATTCCACCAAAGACATGATATTTCATGTCTATAAGTCACAATCCATCACTATTACCATTATAAATACATTCAACAATGTATTTATCCACACATTAAATGATCAACTTTAATATTAATTTCTCATTCAACCAAAATTTGGTTTTGAGATATCAAATCAACTAAATCCATTTACGCAAAACGGATTATAAAATTATCACTTAATATTTTATAAAATGTGGTCAAAACCAACATTTTCCAACACTACTACAAAAAAAAAAAAAAATTGTTCTTATTATAAACGGATTAGATACAATATTTAGTTTAGAGAGTTTTAGATACGGATACCATACTCGACGACAGGAGGAGGAAGTGTAAGACGCAGCCTCGTAAGTCTGGACGACGTCCCCACAAAGAGCCCCATGAGGAGTATTTGACCGACAGCTTAACCTTATATATATAATTAAGAATCGAGAATATAGTGTTGTAGAATATTATAAGAGTGAATTGAGTTATATTAATTTATTTACTCTTTTATTTAATTAATAAATGGTAAAAATAAAAAAATCAAATATATCTATATATTAGGATAAACATATAGATAACATACCTATTATAATATATATATATATATATATAAATGAAAATATTTCAAGAATTCATTCTTTAATCAAATATTTATTATAGTATATCAATTTAAAACTTTATGTACAATAAATAATTAATAAAATACCAATTTAAAATACATTTGTATTGAAGTAATACATTGTACAATATATAATTAATAAAATACTTATTTACTAACATTTAAAGTCGTACATTTTGATACGTATCAAATGTCCTCCTTATTCCCAATATAGTGCCATTTAATAATTTTTTAAAGTTTCTAAATATATAAAAGACTTGTATGTAAAAACTTTTGCATAAGGTTTTTTAAAATTTTTCCGTAGTTATAAAATTATATCATCAATTTAGAAAATGAGTTGGTATAAATAGAATTTCTATCATCCATTTAGAAAATTAAAGAATTATGCATAAGGTTTTTTTAAAAGTTCTCATAGTTTTTAGATTAAAAAAATTATATCATTCATTTAGAAAATGGGTTAGTATAAATATAATTTCTATCATCCATTTAGAAAATGAATTATTACAAATGAAGAATCGTTGCTAATGGTAAAAGGATCTAAAAGTTATGTTGAATTTTGGAGAGTGACAAATTAAGATCAAATTCGAAATTATGAAAAATATATTGCTTCTATCTAAAAATAGTATAATAACAAGATAATAAAATACGTAGTATAAGAGAGGAAACCGTATCCACTGAAATATAAATTATGGAGTGAAACAAAAATACGTCATATAAAAAAGGAAAACTAAATGTATCAATTGAAATAAAAGTTGAAATAAATAAAATACAAATACAAATTAGAATCAAAATGAAAGAGCAAGACAACTTTAGGGTCAAAATTATATCTGTGAAATTATTTTATTAAATGACCCAAAATTGAATACATATGCAATTTAGAAATTAATAACAAAAAATTACATTTACAAATTTAAAAGTTAAAATTTGAATATATGTTAAAGAAATAAATTAAATGAATTAAAAAAATTATCAAAAGAATACATATACAATTAATATTAAAAGAGAAAACAAAATAATTATCTTTCCAAGTGGCGTTGCTGGGCACCCGCCCACCCCGGTTAAATTTCCACATAGACAAAATAAATGGTCATTTAAATAGATGAGGAGGGGGTGGTTACGGGTTGGGTTGGGTTGTTGGGAATGGGTTGCGGACTGGGTTCGGGAAAAAACCGATTCAAATTAGGAACAAAATTATAAACAGATTCTTGATTCCGATGTAAAACGGGTAGTTCCTCGTTTACATACGGATTTAAAGACGACAAAACGTTGTTTCTAATTAAGAACAAATTTTTAGAAGTATTTTTTATCCGAATGTAAAACGGGTCGTTCATCGTTTAGAAGCCGAAAAAAACGGTCTCAAATCTGTCCCTTATTTGAAATGGAATTTAGAAAACCGTTCCTGACATTAGATACCATGTGATTAGGAATGGATAGAAAATGGTTCCAAAATCCATTTCTAACCTGTTTAGAGACAGTGTTTATGGTATCTAATATGTCTCTAAATCTCAAATTTTTTTATAGTGTTCCCATTCTTCTATCACTATTATCAAATGCATGTCTTCCCGTACATTCTAGGACTAGTGTGCGAATCCAAGACTGTGCTTATCGGTGTGTATAACTCTATTGTTTTTATGCTTGTAACAGTGAATCTTTGCATTCCAAAATTATTTATGTAATCATAGGAACACTCCAAGTACCCCGGTACTCTATTAAATATTAATACAACTCTATTTATGTCCCAAAAAAATGGTGAATTCTAGTTTATTAATACTTTCACTCTGATAATTTTGGAATGCATGTATAGTATCTAGCTAGCATGCTTGAATCCTATATGACATCAACTTCAGTTTTTATTTGTGTAGATAGTGTTAATTTAAATAGTTAATCCAAACAACGTAAAAAGACAACAATCATAAATCGTTGTGTTTTAGTGCAACATCATTGATTTCACAACTTGAAAAGGCAACGGTCATAAACTGTTTTCTTTTAGCGCAAAAATAACACATTTTAGTACTTGGAAAGACAACAGCTAGAAACTAATGTCTTTTAGCGCAAAAATAACATATTTTATTACTTGGAAAGACAACGATCGGAAATTGTTGCCTTTTAGCGCAAAATAACATATTTTATTACTTGGAAAGACAACTATTATAAACAGTTGTATTCAACGTTTTTGAGGAAACAATAACGTGGAACAACAACGGTGTTAAAATCGTTGTCTATTACCAGATTTTTCATTGATTTACAATGTAGAACGACAACGGAGCAACGAAACCGTTGTTTTTAGCGCAAATATGAACTAAAAGACAACAATTTTACTTTAAACAACATTTTTTAAACTTAAGACAACGAATTTTGTCAAAACCGTTGTCGATTGGGCGTTGTCATTCAACCTTTTTCTTGTAGTGACTCGAATGCTTGAGTTCGTGTCTACTTGATAATAAAATGCGTATAGTTTCATATCTTGATTATAATTCCTGTAGTCTTGAAATATTCAAGGCCTCCCCTATTTATAGATGTGAGTAATCTTCCCGTTAGAGGAGGAAGATCTCAGTGTCTAAATTTGAACTTTATAAAAGTCCATGGACTTGTATTTAAATGGTACATGCAAGTTTCTTGATTTTAAATTTATCTTATAGTGGCCGATTCTGAATCATGGGATCTTGATTTTTCAGAGCTGTCAGTTGCAGTGTCACGTGTCATCTTCTAATTGGCTCTTTAGTCTATGATTCTCTACAACAATTATTTTCAGTCTCTTCCTGAATTCAACATAATATGTTGCACAAATGAATGTTCCTAAATTTCAACAATTTTCAGTGCTTTAATAATCTCACCCAGTCTTCAAATTCATGTTGAATTCTTCTAACACCTGTGCCTTAAGTGTACAATTTCGCTGAACTGCCATAAATTGGTTTTATCTGCTGTGACAACTGTACTGAATCCTTCGGGGTAGATCAATGGGTGGCCATTCGATCGGTTCAATTCGATTTTGGACTTTCTTCAACCGAACTCAAATAACTAAAATCTTAAAAAATGAAATTGAAATCAAATCGAATTTTGTTAGAATCGAATTGAACCGAGACAAACCGATTTAAAAGTTTGGTTAGTTTGATTTAAATCGAAATTCCTGCATAAAATATTATTTCTTTTTAGCAATTACACATTTTTCAAGGATTTTTTACACTTCAAATCAAATTCAAATTACAAGTTTAAGATTTCACAATCTAAACTAACAAGTTAATCAAAGTGTCAATTCACAAACCTTACAAATTAACCTCACATAAAAAACTAACGGTTTGGTTGCATTTTTCCACAGTGAAATCCATCTCTACGAGGGATAATTGTTTGTTAGTGGGACAAGAAGATGGGGAAATTGAGATTGAAAATTAATGAAGTAACATACTTTAAGTAAGATTTCTGTTTGTTGATTTACGAACCCGCATAAACCGAACCAAAAATTGAATTTTCTAAAAAAAAAAAAAAAAATCAATAAAACCGAACTGATCAATCGAATAAACCAAACCAAAATAACTAAAAATCGTTGGTCCAATCGAAAATTTGGTTTTTTGATTTTGTGCCCACCACTAGGTAGATGTCTACATTTTAGGTTATAGGAGTATGTCTTTAATCTTCAGACTGCCTATCTTTTTTAGTCTAGTTTTCCCTAAACTAGATTTACTTCATTTTATACTTAGCTTAGTAAATATTATAGCTTCTTTAACACATAAGTTGTTACTATGCTAACTAGCTGATTCGGGTGAAATTTACACATTTTTTATGCACATGTGAATCTCGTTTTGATTGTGATTTCATTGATTTATTGATTGATTATGGGTGTTTTGGTCAAAATAAGAGAAAGGTGGTGTTTTGTCGATTTTGTAGGAAAAATGAAGGATTTTGGGAGCAAAACACCTACCACATCTCACTGGACCGAAGAGAGGATTGCACTGTTGGATCCGTCTCGAAAAATGGAGTAGAATGGAAAAAAGAATCGAGTCAATCGGAGGCCGAAAGCTCAAGATACGAATGGACGAAGATGGAGGACGAAAACGAAGATGAATCTTCTGCCTGGCCGGGCCACTTTCACTCAGCCACGTCTATCATATATGAAGTTATCGCGTAGCCGGGCTACTTTCAATCTCAGAGGTTTTTGTGTTTTTTCACCATTTTCGAGGGACTTAAGTGCAAAACTTACCCCCAAACCCTACCCCAACACTATAAATACCAATTTTCTTTAAATTCAAAGGATTACCCCCTACACAAGAAGTCTTAACACACAAACACACACTTGGAGGTGATTCTTCATCATCTTCTTCAATTCTCCACCATTTGGAGCAAGGATGCAATCAAGAGCTTTGAAATTCTAGTCCCCACCATCCATTAGTCTAAACTTTCTCTTTCTTTTACTTTTATTTGCTTTGATCATTAAACTTTGTAGTATTTTGATTATGTTGTTGATGGACTAGAACACTTTTGGTTCTAGGGCTATGTTTACACTTTGGATGATGTTTATGAATTAATTTCTTGTTTATTTGGTGGTTGTGTTGCCTATTTCTATTTGAATGCTTAATTTTCATTGCAATACATGTTTTCAATGGCCATGATAATTTGTTTGATTTATTATTAATTGAAATTGGATTGAGAAATCTTTTTCATTAATCGTACTTAAGCATTCGACCCAATTTATTGTGAGCTAGAGAGAGGAGCAATTATTGGGAGAGTATTAGATGATCTTAGGAACATTTTTGGGATTAATTATGCGTGCTAGGTAGAGATACTAGTTTGAGTTATATTTCTCTTTGATTAATTGGATCGAAAGAACTTTTAATTCATTATTTCGTGATCAGCCCTATAGTAATAAGCACAACACCACTTAAATAGACTTTTAATCATAAATTGACCCCTTAGTGTGACATATGCTTTGGAACATCCCTTTTCTTTATTGAGTTTTAATCGTATTTCTTTCGTTTTAGTGAATTGCATGAGCATTGATCGAATTTCCTTATTAGTCTTTATTGTTTATTTGTGACATTTAATAGACAGTCTTAGGGTAATCAACACTTCAAACTTTCGATCATCGTTTATTTAGAATTTAATCAACAAACTACGCTTTTACACTCCCCTTCCCTGGGGGATCGACCTTGTACTTACTCCGCTACGATATACACCATATACTTGCGGTTGTGTATTTTGGTGTTGTAAAATACATGAATCACTAGCGTGGCTTTTCAACCCGAAATAACATGTTGGTGTAAAAAAGACTATTTACACGTGTAGGGGAATACATATGATTCATGTGGTAAATGCATGATTTTGTTGCACATTTTAAGCTTAATTTCCTTAATCTTTCATGCTTCTACGACTCAATTTTGACTAATCGTACTTGATATAAAGAAAGAGAGTGTTTTATGTATTTTGTAAAAAAATTAATATTTTAAAGGTAAAAACATCTACCTAGTTTTTAGTGAAGAAAAAAAAAATGAAATTAAGAGTAAAACATGTTAAAAAAAAGTCAAAAGGTTGACATTATTTGAAAAACAAAAATTTTGATTGTCCCATTTCATAAAAGTTAAAAGAGAATAAAACAAATCTCAGGGAAAAGGCCACAGTTATACGCACACACAGAGTTGTTGAGGACACCCACCTAAAAAAAAATCAAACTAAAGGGTATATGGAATGATCGATATACCCTTTGCTAACATTTTGATAAAATCGGCAGATGAGTATACCCACCGTTCAATTTCACACCAAAATCGTCCACCACCACCACCTCCACCTCCACCTCCACCTCCAAAGTGTCTCCACCATCCCCATTAAATCACAAAATACAACTGTAAACATACATGAGAAATAAATAAAATAAATTACCCAAACAACTGTCCCATTCCAAAAAAAATCTCATTACAAACAGAATGAAAACTTACAATTTTCAACCGAACAAAACGAAAAAAACAAAAAAGTTCCTAAATCTCAAAAAAAAAAAAATCTAAATATACCCGAATTTCGGTAAATTTTTTCGAATAAATACAAATATTCGGGAAACAAATCGAAAATAATTATGGCAGATTTTACAGATCTAAATTTTTTGAACCCTAAAGGGCAGATTTGAAACCCTTAGGCTCGACAGAGGTGGAGAGGGCGGACAGGAGTCTGGTGGTCGCAATGTCGGCAATGTACCGAGTCTTGGAAATCCCAGACTTGGCCCGATGATCATCGGGTGAGTCGAGGCAAGTATAGGACGAGCAGCAGGTGGTTGGGCAACTGGGCGAGTAACAAGTGGTTGGGTAGCAGGGCGAGCAGGTGGGGGCTGATCAGTTAGACGAGCAGCAGGCACTTGAACTGGCCGAGCAGGAGGCAAGACCGGTTCTGGAGGATCCGGATAAAGAACACAAGGAAGCTTGGGAGCAGCAGCCGATGGTTCCAAAAAAGAGCTGATCTCAAGGGAATCAACAGGCGAGGAAGGAGCAGGCTTGGCCGAGAACGGGAACACAGACTCATCAAACTGAGCATAGCGAGTAGTGTAGAAGCGGGAAGCGATCGGATCGTAACACCGAAACCCTTTGTGAGAGGAACTGTAACCCATAAAAACACACGGGGCACTGCGAGGAGCAAGCTTGTGGAGAGCATAATCCCGAAGATATGAAAATACGCAACAACCAAATGTTCTAAAGTTTGCAAAGTTCGGAGCAGTGTCGAACAGAAGCTGAAAGGGCGACCTATCCCCAAGAACAGGGGTAGGCAAACAGTTAATAGTGTAGACAGCAGTGGAGAAAGAATCAACCCAGAAGTGAGCAGGCATGCTCGCCTGAAATAACAACGAGAGCCCAGTTTTAGTGACATGACGATGATTGCGCTCAGTCCGACCATTCTGTTGAGGAGTGTAAGGACAAGAGATTCGATGATGAATGCCATGATCGGCGAGGAAACTACGAACGCGACCATTAACAAATTCTGTACCACCATCACTCTGGAAGACCTTAATATTGGTAGAAAACTGATTGCAAACAAAGGTGTGAAACCGCACGAACACATTAAAGAAGTCAGACTTGGCATGCAACGGGTAGAGCCAGGTGAATCTGGAGAAATCATCCACAAAAATGACATAGTACTGAAAACCATCAATAGAAGCAATAGGGGCAGGTCCCCAAAGATCACAATGAACTAAATCCAAAACACGAGATGCTCGCTTCTCATTTAATGCAAAAGATAAATGTTTACTCTTAGCCAATTGACACGGAGTACATAAGCCCGGTTTGGGCAAAACAGAAGTAAGGGACAACAAGCCCAATTTATTCGACAAATTAACTATAGAAATAGGAACATGGCCTAATCTACGATGCCAACACTCAAAAGAAGCCTTCAGCGATGAGCTCCATAAAGCAGCGACCAAGGCTGGAGTGCCCTGCTCCAGGGCATAGAGTCCTCGACTAAGCCGACCCCTCGCCAAGGGTTGCTTGGTCGCCCGATTTTGGATGACAAATGAGTCATTAGTAAACAAAACATCAATAGGAAAGTCTGAAGTAAGCTTACTAATGGATAACAATTTCTTAGTGAGATGTGGTACGACGAGCACATCTAACAAACGAACATCCTTATTAACCGAACACGACCTAACATGAGTGATCGGAATAGTAGAGCCATTAGCAACAATAACATTGTCGTTACCAGAATACGGGTGAGAATTTTCCAGGTCAGCCAAGCGAGGAGTCATGTGAGCGGAGGCACCACTATCGAGGAACCAATCCAAAGTAGGAGGATGCGAGACATGACACTGAGGATCAAGGGCATGAGCAAGATTGGCAGCAGAAGGGGCAGGGCGAGCATAACGGTTCGGACATCGATTCGCATAATGACCCTGTTGGCGACAAATCTGGCAAGTGGGAGGGCGGCGAGCAGGGGCCGAGCCACTAGCCGAGGATCCAGTGGTCACCTGGCGACCAGAATTTCAAGGAGAGAAGTTACGGGATTTGGTGCCAGGGCGAGCAGGCTTACCCGAGCGAGCAGAGGCAGAGAAAGCTGGAACGGGCGAGGACGATGAGTCCATCGAGCGAGTAAATTACTGTTCATAGTTTAAGGCATGATGGATCAGATCCCGAAAGGCAGGCATGGGCGTCATAGCCATGCGAGTGTCAGAGAAACCAGCGAACTGGGGGCCGAGACCGGTAAGAAACCAATGACACTTGTCGTCATCATCAATAGGCTTACCGATGGAGGCGAGTTGATCGCAGAGAGCACGAAACTTCTTGCTGAAGTCGTCAATGGAGGTGGATCCACGACGAAGGGAGAAGAGTTGATTCTGCAATTGAGTGATGCGGGAGACCGAGGCGTGACTGTAGGCTGCCTCGAGTGCGACCCAGATGGAGCGCGAGTTGTCACAGCCGATGACCTCAGTCATGACTTCTTCAAATATGGAGGAAAGAAGAAGACTGAGGATCTTTTGATCCTTCTCAAACCAAGCGGTGTAGGCTGGGTTTGGAGCCGATACACCAGATGTGGTGATCGACTTCGCCGGAGCGGGTGTCGTTCCATGAACGTGAGAGATGAGATCATGGCTTGACAGAACCGGGACTACCTGATTTCGCCAGAGCAGGTAGTTGGAGGATGACAACTTGATTGTCAAGAGATGAACCAATCCAATCTCTCTCTATCCATCTCAATTCAAATATCAATCCACCCCTATAATACACCTATTTTTATACAATTAAATCATTCATTTTCTTTCCTACTTTCTTTTCTCTCTTACTTTTCTTTCACACACTCAATCTCTCTCCTACTTTCTTCTCTCTCTTACTTTTCTTTCACTATTAACAATAATAAAATATTATAACATCACTCTTGATGTGACATAAAGTTAAATCTACTCAGGCCCTCCCCAATCATAAACCCTAAAAAGTAGGTTTTTCCTTGCCACATGTGCGCCACCTCAAAAGCAAAAAACTCCAACCTCCAAAACCAAACTCCTCCCCCAACAATAAACCAAAAAAGTAGGTTTTTGGGGGGCCCACCTCATTTTCTTTCATTTCTTATTGGGGGGCCCACCTCACTCTCTCTCTCTCAAAAAAACCTAGGTTTAAATGTTACAACCTCCCAAAAAAACCCCAACCACCAAACTTTCTTCCCAATGGCTAAAAACCTCCCCACAAGGTTTCTGTGTGTTCCATGTCACCAAAAAAACCTCCCCACTAGGGAGGGCCTTATACTTCTCAATATTTAACCAAACACAACTTACACACAATTATTATTCATGGATTACCCAAATCTCAATCCAATCCACCACAAATAGAGAGGGAAGTTCCAAGCATAAGGCCGGCCAAATCCCGGCATTTTTCGATGATTTCCGGAAAAATAATACCGTCTAAGGTTATGATTACTTTAAAATTTAAAAATCTGTTTTTATTTTTAATGTTTTACTTTATGATTTAAAAATCGATTTTGAAAAATTATCACTACAATGCTTATAAATATATATATGAAAAATTACAATTTTCGATACAATTAACTCTCTCCTAACACTTAAAGGGGATGTTTACTTTGACATAAAGTTATATCTATATAATATTACTCCAATCATTATATTCTTTCTCAACAATAATATAATAATACAATAATATAATATATTTAATTATTACACAATCAAGTAATCATTATAATCTCACCAAATAATAATATAATAATACAAACTCATTCAATCTTACAACTTGATTTGACGTAAAGTTAAATTTTCCACTATTTCAAAACCCAAAAGAAACACTCATACTACTATTCATTGGGATTTCAAAAACCATGATTTCAAAAACCCGATTTTTAAAACCACCCAAAGTCCAAAGTAAACACCCCTAATACTCCATAGCGCCATTCATATCTTTCTTTAGTTTTTTTTTTCTTACTTTTCTCAACTTTTTTTTTTTTCTATCTCTCTATACCTCAAGGTCACTACACAAGTACACATTTTATGTTATATTCCTTAATATTCATGCAAAAAGTAAAAAAAAAAAAAGCTTAACAAATGAAGTATATTTAAAACATAATACCCATAATTTAATCATTTCAATCATGATGCATCATAATAATATAGTACGGAGTAATACAATACGATATCAATTGATTTAACATAGTTAAATTATTCTCTACTAAAAAATTATTTAAAAAAAAAGAAAAAAAAAGCATATTACTAACAAATTTTTCAAAAAAACAAAAGAGAGTTGCTCTGGATACTCTCCAATGGAGAAGGTAAGAAGAACAGTGAAACAAATAGCTTACACTCCGCCCTCTCAATGGCTTTCTACTCTTTCACCTTCGCAACTCTCCCTAATTCCACTTCTCTCTCTTGCTGCCTCTCTCTACTCCGTCGCCCTCCGCCTCCGCCGTCAACTATACCGCTTCAATATCCTTCACAAACACCGGTACTTTCTTCAATCACATACTATTTGTTTTCCTATCATTCAGTGTTTATTCACAACGAAGAAAATTTTGAATTGCTTCAAAATGCTAGCTCAATTGCCTTCCTGGAATTTTGAAGAGGCTAAAATTAAGAGTTTTGTTGAATTATTTGTTGGAATTCATGTTGTTACGATTGTTAAGGTTGCCAGCTCCGGTGATTTCAGTCGGGAATTTGACATGGGGAGGCAATGGGAAAACTCCAATGGTGGAGTTCCTAGCGCGTTCATTTGCTCAACATGGAATTTCACCTCTCATTCTTACTAGGGTATACTATTATTTTTACCTTTTGTTTTATTTTTCAAGTATTTTGCATAACTTGATTTCTCTTAAATTCCGTGTCACCTATATCTAACAATCCATTATAGAAGTATGATTTATATAGGTTGAAATGAAATATTTTGTTACTCTATGATTGGGCTACTTATAACAGACTGGAGCATTTCTAGTTGCTTTAGTAGTTTTTTGAACTTGTGCAGTTTTTCTATTTGTTACTAGAGATTTTGAACAATGCTCTATTTCAGGGTTATGGTGGTGCTGATGAAGCTAGAATGCTTCAGAGGCAACTGCGCGGAACATCTGCAAAAATTGGCGTAGGCGCGAATCGAGCTGTCATTGCTGCTCGATTTCTTGAAAAATATGGTTTCATTACTTCCCATAATAGTTTTCAGAAACTATTTTCTCAAGGCAAAACTGAAACTCTATCAACTACAGATCAAATTGGGGCTGTTATCCTAGATGATGGGATGCAGGTAATACTTATATGTTCTCAGAGGCATTTGTCTCAATTCTAACCAATGCAGTTGAAGTTGTTTTATGATAAATTTGTTTCAAGTTCCTGTGGTATTTTTCACCTATACATTTCTTACACGAGAAACTTTAAAGAGAAATATATTCTTGTATTTTATAATTCCTTGATAGGGAAATCTAGTGAATCTTCGTGATCATATTTACACATGCTCTAACTTGGCCTTCATAGACATTCCATTTACTTGAGATAATAGAACAAGGTTGGATTTGTGCTCATTTGTGAACTATAAACTTTTGGAAGGAAGCATTTGAGCTTGTGTCGTGATCTAGAGATAGTGATGGTGAATGCATTGATGCCATGGGGAAATCATCAGTTACTTCCACTTGGACCATTAAGGGAACCTTTCACTGCACTTAGCAAAGCTGATATTCTAGTCATCCATCATTCAGACTTGGTACTAAAACGCTTGCTCTCTTCCTTTAATCTTTCTCTAATGACCGTATATTTCCAAGATGCCTTAATCGTGGCTAAAATTAGGACCTTTGTGTTCATTTCAGTTTAATCTCGGCAACTGGATAAAAGCAAATCCAACACCATTTTTTTTAAATTATTATTTTTAAACTTCCAGGCAGTAAATTAAATTGGTGTTTGATTTCTATTATCCAATTGTCTATAGATTAAACTGCAATTAACACAATGTTAGTGATTTCTGTTGGTTCGGAGATGAATCATGAATGAAGTAATTCCAGACTTTGATGTACCTATGTCTGGCAGGTACAAGACAAGGATATTGATGCCATTGAATCAACAGTACAAAAAGTTAACAAATCTGTTCCAATCTTCTTCACTATTATGGCCCCTATTCACTTCATCCCATGTCAAGATGTATCCCGTAAAGTTTCACTGAGTGCTGTGGAAAATATGACTGTGTTATGCCTTTCAGGCATTGGTTTTGCTGATTCCTTTGTTCGAAGTATCGAAAGGGTACTACTCCCTATTTTGTATGATTAGCCTTATAATTGTCTCGTTTGGACTCTTGTTTTGTATTCAACGAGTTTTCAACTGTTTGCAGATGGCACCGGCGTATGTGGATCGCCTAGACTTCAGTGACCACCATGTATTTCAATTGCAGGTATAAATGCATATGTTGCTGTGTATTTTCAGTATTTTGTTCTCTTTACCCTTATATGCCTTCATTTGATTTTTCAGAATGTTCAGTCGGTTCATATTGTTTCAAGGACTATATACATTGAGTTTAATGTTTATACAATCCTAGGATTTGGAGATGGTACGAGCAAGACTTGAAGCACTTGAATCCAAGTGTGATGCTTCACCCATCATTGTTGTAACTGAAAAGGTGAGTAGAAAGACTCATGTAATTTTGGACCACGTTAAACAGGACTAATTTAACTTTAAATCTAGAGAGGTACGGTTTGTTTATAGATGTAATGAGCCAAATGCTGAATATTTTTGGTGTTTGTCTGATCAGGATTATGACAGAGCTCCAGAGATGCTTGAACATTTGAGAGACTACGAAGTCTTGGTCCTTTGTAGCCGTTTGCGATTTCTGGGGTATAAGGGAAGCACAGAAGAGAGATTCAGAAAGATCATACGGGAGCATTTGTGCAGAAGTTGAGGTCCAAACATGTCTGTGATCTCATAAAACAAGAAGATGGCAACTTTTGACTGTCTGCAACGTGCATTATGATTTATGAATCCGTAAAAGAATTTTATGGACTATTGTGCTCTCATATTGATAGTATGCATTGAGTAAGTATGATTGTATTCATATCAGGAACTTCGAATAGGAGAGGAGGATGCTAAATAAATTTAAAAAAAAAAAGACAAAGAATGCGGTGAACGTGGATCGAACACGTGACCTTCAGATCTTCAGTCTGACGCTCTCCCAACTGAGCTATCCCCGCAAGATGTTTGAAATGAATAAACTAAAGTATTTGACTGATTCTGTCTCCTCAACAAAATTAACTAAAGTAACAAAACTAAAATATTTGATTGACATAGACAAAATCACCTCCCATATTACACACTCAAATAAAAGGTTGAAAATATATGTATTCAAGAAAATATTGAGATCATAAATTTGTGGAAATATAGATCGATATAGGTAAATTATAAAAAATTAATAACAAACATTTAATACATAAAATTAACAAAACAATTTGAATACATTTTACATCCGTGATAAATTTATATACAATGTTATTTCATAGGATATTTTTTTTATATTCTCTCCATATATTATCGATATTAGGCTTCATATTGTTATTTTTTATCAATATTTTTTATTTTTTTTATAAATATCGTAAAAATATCGATTCTTACCTATATCGATATCGATGACCACGAAAAATAGATATATCGAAAATATATTGACATGTTTCTCAAATCCAAAAGCCCCACACCCCCTCGTTAGGCGTTAAATATAACCCTCACTCTACCCCTATTAATCACACCCTCAAACAGGGATGGTGCCACGTTGGGGCAGGGGGGCCACTGGGCCCCCCACCATTTTTTTATATATATATATATGATAAATATTTTATAATAATTATATACTCTGTATATTATATGATATATAATAATCTTATCTTAATTATCATATATTTACAAACATTTTAGGTGTCACATGTCACAAAATGATTGATCTAGTCTATTTTTTCTCAAATCACTCTAGTTCAAAATCTCTTTTTTCTTATTAATTTCACTTTTATTAATCATTAATCGTAACCGTGTCTATTTTTTAATCTTATCTTTTGAATATTAAAATTTAAATGAAACTTTTTGATATGAGTTCAATTTAATTTAATGAAATGTATTGACAATTTTATCATGTAAAATTTCAATGAGTATAATAAGTACATATTATTTTATCTTTAAAGTAATGTTATTCGGGCCCTCCTATCGAGATTTTCTGACTCTGTCACTGCCCTCAAATCCCTGTGACCTATAATTTTTAATTTATATATATATATATATATATATTACCCTTAATAAATTGAAAAGATAAATTAAACAGGGAAAAAACAGTAGATATCGAAGTCATAAAACTCAAACAATAAAATTAAATAGAGTAATGTTATAAAATAATATATAAAATGGATGTCCTTTCAAATACTTTTAGATGATTCTAGTATAAGCACTTATGATGATCTTTATGTTAGAATTCTAGGAGCTTCTCTTGCTCCCTATAAAAGGGTGGTATGCCACTCCATTTTGTACACTCGATGAAAAAGGAATAAAAGTATTAGTTTCACAACACGTTATCAGCACGAGTCTCTACGTTGAACCAAAATAATATTTTCAAGTATTATATACTTGAACCTCTTCAAGGTAGATTAAGGTAGTGTTTTTTTTTTCCTTTCTCATTTCATTCTTCATTATGGCTACTTTCACAAAACTTGAATTTGCACCACTTGATATCACCGGAAAAAATTATTTGTCATGGATTTTAGATGTTGAAATTCATCTTGAGGCTATGGGTCTTGGTGATGCTATTGTTGAAAATAATAGTGCATCAAATCAAGACCGTGCCAAAACAATGATTTTCCTTCGTCATCATTTGGATGAAGGATTGAAAACTGAATATTTAACAGTGAAAGATCCACTAGTTTTGTGGAGAAATTTAAAAGAAAGATACGACCACCTGAAGATGGTCGTCCTTCCAAAAGCCCGGTATGATTAGCTTCATCTACGTCTGCAAGATTTCAAAACTGTCAATGAATATAATTCGGCTATGTTCAGAATTACTTCACAATTAAAGTTATGTGGTGAAACCATAACTGATGATGATATGCTTGAGAAGACATTCTCTACTTTTCATGTCTCGAATATGCTCCTGCAGCAACAATATCGAGAAAAAGGCTTTAAGAAATATTCTGAACTAATTACATGCCTTCTCTTAGCCGAGCAAAATAATGAATTATTGTTGAAAAATCATGAGTCCCGACCCACCGGTTCCAGTCCATTCCCTGAAGCGAATGCGACTCAATCTCAAAATTCTGGTCGTGGACGTGGATGTGGTGCCTAGAGCTGTTATTCGAGCCGAGTCGAGCCGAGTATTTGAGGTTCGAGCTCGACTCGAGCTCGGCTCGATAACATTACCGAGTTAAAAATTGAGCTCGGCTCGACTCGTTAACGAGTCTAACGAGCTTAACGAGCCTTCGAGTCGAGCCGAGCCTAACGAGCCTAATGGAAATTTTTACAAAAAATTAGTCATCGAGCCTAACAAGTCGAGCTCGAGCCGGCTCGTTAGTAAATCGAGTATTTAACGAGCTCGAGCTCGGCTCATTAAACTAAACGAGTCGAGCCTTATCGAGCCTTAACGAGTCGAGCCGAGCCGAGTCTCGTTAAGGCTCGGTTCGAATAACAGCACTACGTGGTGGTAGCCGAGGACGTGGTAATAATCGTGGTCGCGGTCGTGGTAGATTTACTCCATATAATAACAACAACCATGATCGTGACAAGAAATAAGCTGTCTCCCAGAAGAGAGACAATGGAGAAAAGAATGAAGAAAAGAAGAAATATGAGGAACATTGTTACCGGTGTGGAATGGAAGGTCATTGGTCCCGCGTGTGTCGAACAACGGATCATCTTGTTGAGCTTTATCAAGCTTCTTTGAAAGATAAGGCAAAAAATGTTGAGGCAAATTTTATTGATAACAATATTGCTCTTGATGGTGATGATGTGGTTATGACCCATCTTGATGTAGCCGATTTCTTTAACGATGTTAACTAAGCATATGATGAATACCCTATAAGTATTCCATGATGAATAAAATATTTATATATTTTGCATCTTTTATTAATATTAATTTCTAATTTATGTTTTTTTTTATTTTTTATGAAGAAGCAATGGATGCCAAACATTTGGGAATGAATAGTGATGGTGATATTTGTCTAATTGATAGTGCTACTACACACACTATACTTAAAAATGAAAAATATTTTTCTCATTTGCAAAAGGGGGAGACAAATGTTAACACTATAAGTGGTAGTGCAAATTTGATTGATGGCTCCGGAAGAGCCACAATATTTCTCCCTGAAGGAACTAAACTAGTTATAAATAATGCACTACTGTCTCCCAAGTCTCAAAGAAATTTGTTAAGTTTTAAAGATATCCGCAAAAATGGGTATCATATCGAGACTCTAAATGAGAAAAACAGTGAATGTCTATTGATTACACAAGTTGTTTCTGGAAAGAAACGTGTGTTAGAAAAGCTGTATTCACTCTCTTCTGGCCTATATTACACGAATATAAATACAACTGAAACATATCACCTAATAGACCAGAAGTCTATTACTCCCAATGATTTTATGGTTTGGCATGATCGCCTTGGACATCCTGGTTCCACCATGATGAGGCGCATAATTGAAAATTCACATGCCCATTCATTAGAAAATAAAAAGGTGTTAAATTCTAATGAATTCTCATGTGTTGCATGCTCTCAAGGGAAGTTAATTGTTAGACCTTCACCAACTAAAGTGGGGATTGAATCCCCTGCATTTCTAGAACGAATTCATGGTGATATTTGTGGGCCTGTAGATCCACCATGTGGACCATTTCGATATTTTATGGTGCTAGTTGATGCATCAACGAGATGGTCACATGTATGTCTCTTATCCTCTCGCAACTTGGCATTCGCAAGATTACTTGCCCAAATAATAAAGTTGCGAGCACAATTTCCAGATCACCCAATGAAGAAAATTCGTTTAGATAATGCTGGTGAATATTCATCACATGCTTTTTATGATTATTGCATGTCGATTGGAATAAGTGTTGAACATCCTGTAGCTCATGTTCACACACAAAATGGTCTAGCCGAATCATTTATCAAACGATTGCAATTAATTGCTAGACCATTGTTAATGAAATCAAAACTCCCTTTATCTGGTTGGGGACATGCTATACTACATGCAGCAACACTTGTGAGAATTCGGCCGACAAGTTATAATAACCTTTCTCCCCTTCAATTAAAATTTGGTTATGAGCCCAATATCTCCCATTTAAGAATTTTCGGGTGTGCGGTTTATGTTCCAATTGCACCGCCTCACCGAACTAAATTGGGCCCCCAACGAAGGTTGGGAATATATGTCGGGTATGAATCACCTTCTATAATTAAATATATTGAACCATTAACAGGTGATTTATTTACTGCTAGATTTGCAGATTGTCATTTTGATGAATCTCATTTCCCGACATTAGGGGGAGGTAAGGATCAACCGAAAAAAGAAATCAATTGGAAAATTGCATTAGATTTCCTTGATCCTCGTACAAAAGAATGTGAACTAGAAGTTCAAAGGATCATACATTTGCAACAAATTGCAAATCAATTACCGGATGCATTTAGTGACTCCAGAAGAGTTACTAAATCACATATTCCTGCAGAAAATGTTCCGGTTAAGATTGATGTCCCTGAAGGACAAATAACAAGTGCTAATGAATCTAAAGCACGCCTGAAGCGTGGTAGACCTCTTGGTTCCAAAGATAAAAACCCTCGAAAGAAAAGAGGAATAATTAAGATCGACGAGTCAAATGAAGATGAACAACTCGCATGTAGTGAGAAAATTCAGCTTCCTGAAGAAGTTGTATCAGAAGATGTTGCTCCTGAAGAGCATGAGGTTGTAGAAACTTCAATAAATTATATCACTACGGGAAAAAGTTGGAACCGAAGAGAAACAGTCATTGACAATGTTTTTGCATATAATGTAGCACTTGATTTTTTGGAAGAATTTGAGGATCATGAACACAGATCGGTTGATGAATGTCGGCGTAGAAATGACTGGCCAAAATGGAAAGATGCAATTCAATCCGAGTTGGATTCACTGGCAAAACGAAAAGTATTTGGACCTGTAGTCCAAACACCTGAAGGTGTAAAGCCAGTGGGATACAAATGGGTATTCGTGCGAAAAAGAAATGAGAAAAATGAAGTTGTGAGATATAAAGCACGATTGGTAGCCCAAGGTTTTTCACAAAGACCTGAATTTGATTATGATGAAACATACTCTCCTGTGATGGATGCAATTACATTTAGATATCTTGTAAGTTTTACCGTGCATGGAAAACTTGAGATGCGTCTAATGGACGTAGTCACTGCATACTTATACGGTAATCTTGAAAAAGATATCTACATGAAAGTCCCTGAATTCAACATGCCTGAAGCATGTAAATCAAATCCAAGAGAAATTTATTCTATTAAATTGCAAAGGTCTTTGTATGGGCTCAAACAATCCGGACGTATGTGGTATAATCGTCTTACCGAATGTCTAGTCAAGGAAGGTTATACCAATGATCTAATATGTCCATGCGTTTTTATAAAGAAAAATGGATCACGTTTTGTGATAATTGCAGTGTATGTTGATGATCTCAATTTAATCGGGACTCCTGAAGAGCTCGAAGAGGCAGTTGCATATTTAAAGAAAGAATTTGAGATCAAGGATTTTGGAAAGACAAAATTTTGCCTTGGTTTGCAAATTGAACACCTCGAAGGTGGAATTTTTGTCCACCAAACTGCTTACACCCAAAAGGTTTTAAAGAGGTTCTATATGGAAAAGGCACATCCACTAAGTACCCCAATGGTCGTCCGGTCCCTCGATCCTAATAAAGACCCTTTCAGACCGCGAGATGAAAATGAAGAGATACTTGGCCCTGAAGTACCATATCTCAGTGCAATTGGTGCACTTATGTACCTTGCTAACTGCACAAGGCCAGATATATCATTTGCAGTTAATTTACTAGCAAGATTTAGTTCATCTCCCACAAGGCGACATTGGAATGGTATAAAACACATTTTTCGCTATCTCCAAGGAACAGTTGATCTTGGCCTATTTTATTCAAATAAATCTCGACTTGAATTGCTTGGTTATGCTGATGCTGGGTATTTATCTGACCCACATAAAGCAAGGTCTCAAACTGGATATGTATTCACATGTGGTGGTACAGCCATTTCATGGCGATCTACAAAACAGTCACTTGCTGCCACTTCTTCAAATCATGCTGAAATTATAGCAATTCATGAGGCCAGTCGGGAATGTGTTTGGTTAAGGTCAATGATTAATTATATTCGAAAGAATTGTGGATTGTCTCATGACAATAAAAATCCTCCAACTTTATTATATGAAGATAATGCAACTTGTATAGCTCAACTAAAAGGAGGATACATTAAAGGAGATATAACTAAACATATTTCACCAAAATTCTTCTTTAGTCATGAGTTGCAAAAGAATGGTGAGATCGATGTGCAACAAATCCGCTCAAGTGACAATTTAGCAGATTTATTTACCAAGGCACTACCTACTGCAACATTTGAGAAGCTGGTGAAGCGTATCGGAATGCGTCGATTAAAGGATTCCGCATGATGCTTGGATCAGGGGGAGATTGAATACACTAAGTAATATGTACTCTTTTTCCCTTACTAGGTTTTTGTCCCACTGGGTTTTTTCCTAGTAAGGTTTTTAACGAGGCATATTCTTTGTGTAATGACGGACATCCAAGGGGGAGTGTTATAAAATAATATATAAAATGGATGTCCTTTCAAATACTTTTAGATGATTCTAGTATAAGCACTTATGATGATCACTTATGATGATCTTTATGTTAGAATTCTAGGAGCTTCTCTTGCTCCCTATAAAAGGGTGGTATGCCACTCCATTTTGTACACTCGATGAAAAAGGAATAAAAGTATTAGTTTCACAACAAGTAACATTTAAAAGAAAGTTCAATGATTAATTTACATGTGAATTTATTTTTCTAAAACACATGTCAAGTAATATACAACACTTCCAAATTAATCTATGAGTGAATTATATTAATAGCAACACTTGAAAGAAAATATTTTACCCATGAAATATAATTAAATACGTGGAATGTACATAATTAAAAAATAAAGACCTAAATTGAGATTTGTGTTAAATAAGTGTAATGATTAATTTGAGTTGTTTTCTGGTTTAGTTTTAATAATAATTTTAATCGATTTTATAACAAATGTTACACAAATTGATTGGAATTATTGGATAGTCTCGGATTAATAATATTACTTGTTTGTCTAAAAAATATTGACTTATTTATCAATATATTATTATGTTCAACAAGTAATATTGTTGCGATCTAAAAAAAACAAGTAATATTGTTTATTTATAAAGTAATATTGCACGTAGCAATATGGTAAGAAATAGTATTTGATTAATTATTTAATTTATA
Source organism: Galeopsis tetrahit (assembly GCA_963675135.1). NCBI lineage: Eukaryota > Viridiplantae > Streptophyta > Magnoliopsida > Lamiales > Lamiaceae > Galeopsis > Galeopsis tetrahit. The sequence continues at coordinate 32,467,695 of OY776119.1, read as the reverse complement.
AAGTAATGTATTGTTTAAACTTTAAACAATAATTTTTAGATAAAAATGTACTCCATATATTATCACCTCTTTTATGAAAGAGTGTTAGGCCTTATATTTAGCAGTATTATTTAAAAACAATCTTAGCGACATTGTATAATGTACTTTCTTAGTTAACGTTCAAATTTAATATGCATAATTTTATAAATGAAATTTTTTATTCTCACAATACATCAGTACACAATTTACGTGTTTGTCTAAAAATATGTGAAAATAAATTATACATACAAAGTTTAAGAAGTAAAATGTTGTACTATTTTTTTTTTTTTTTTTGACGGGGAATAAAATTATATTAAATTGCCAAATCGGCATCCAAAAGATGTCTACAATAAGTAGGGCAGAAATTAGAGAAAAAAGGTTCCCTGATGGTAGTAGCATGGGTGGCCAAAGCATTTGCCACCCCGTTCCCTTCTCGCTTCTTCCATGTAAAAGCCACTTCAACAAAAGAGGACTTCGCTTGTAGGATTTCTTGGAATAAGTCTCCAGCTCTTGTTATATTCTCTTTTGGATTCAGAATTGAGTCAAGACAGATCTGGGCATCAGTTTCGAATACGACTTTAGCGTTCCCCTGTTGGATTGCCAATTGGATGCCTCTCAATATTGCCATTGCTTCGGCTTCCACCGCTTGGTCGATCCTATCAGCATTCTCAGCGAAACACCAGAGGAGGCGTCCTTCATCGTCCCTCGCCACCCCCCCGATCCCCGCTCGTGACCCACTTGTATATGCTCCATCTGTGTTGATCTTAACCCATCCTCGTTCGGGCTTTTGCCATTTCCCATTATCCGTCGCTCTCCTCCGGAGTCCGGCCAAAGAGCGTCGGGCTGCTCTTTTATATTCGCTGATTGAAACCTTTACCGATTCGCATAGGAACGAGGGATCCAGTGAGCGATTTTCAAAGTAGAACTTGTTTCTGCTGAACCAAATCATCCATAATGTCGTGGCAAAGAGTTGGGTCTCCTCCTTGTTTAAGGAAGCACCCAGATCCTGAATCCACTCCTCTAGAGGCCTTTGTTCCATGCTATTTGGGACGATTTTGCTGCCAATCGGTGATAGATTCGAGACGGCCCTGGCCACAGTACAGTCCCGTAATGCATGCTCCATTGATTCCACATCTGTTCCGCATCTTTTGCAGATTGGGTCGACATCCACAAACCTTCCAATCAGATTTGTGCACACGGGCAGGATACATTTCAGACATCTCCATACGAAAAGTTGGATTTTTGGCATTGCTTCAATTTTCCAAATCCAATTCCATCTGGTAATGTTGGTATTGCCTACCTGACCCTCTTCTTCAAGTAATTTCGTCCAATGATGGTAACCTGTCTTGACTGAGTATATGCCATCTGATGAGAAGTTCCATATTAAGATGTCTGGGTTATCTGGGCTTCGTAGTGGCAGAGATTGGATACGCCCCATAGTATGTGGATCGAAATAATTGGCCAAGTTTTGAGGATCCCAGGAGTCCCCTTCAACAGTAAGTAGCTCGCGAACCTTCATTCCCACTGGCTGCTCCCCGACCGAGGGAGGGGCCCATGGATTCCAACCATCAATCAACCATGGTTCATTCCAAATCTGGATAGTCTGGCCGTCTTCAATTCTCCATTTCAGACCCAAGTTGAGCACTTTCCTACCTTCGATAATACTCCTCCAAGTGTAGCTAGGATTGTACCCCTCCTTTGCTGTCATAAATGTCCCATGTCTGAAATATCGGGCTCTGAGGGTCTGTCCCAGCAGGCTGTTCGGGTTTTGGATAATCCTCCAACCTTGCTTAGCAAGCATTGCTCTATTGAAAGAGCCCAGGTCTCGTAGACCAACACCCCCTTGCTTTTTTGGCCTGCATAGTTTTCTCCAAGCAACCCAGTGTATTCTCCGTTCCTCCTGCTGCTGCCCCCACCAAAACCGACTCATTGCCTTTTCAATTCAGTCTATAGTGCCTTGGGGAATTCGAAATACACTCATCAAATAGGTGGGGATCGATTGTGCCACTGATTTTAAAAGGGTGAGCTTGCCCGCCTGAGATATCATCTTGCTTTTCCAGTCTTTTAGTTTTTTCTCAATTCTGTTTGCCAAGGCTCCAAAGACAGTTTGTTTTGATCTCCCCAGACTTGTAGGGATCCCCAAGTAGGCCTCATGCTTTTCAACACTGTTTACTCCGATCATTCCAGCCAAGAGTCTGTCGTGATTCAGTGGGACACCACCACTGAAAGTGATATCCGATTTGGTGAAGTGAATACATTGGCCGGAAGCCTTTTCATACACGTCCAAGATACGTTTCATGGTGCCAACCTCCATTGTAGTTGCTCTGCCAAAGATCAAGCTGTCATCCGCAAATAGCAAGTGGGAGATGGATGGAGCGGCTCTGCATATACGGATTCCATGGAATGATCCATCATGAACTCCTTTTCGTAAGAGACCTGAAAGGGCTTCAGTACACAATAAGAATAAGAAGGGTGAGAGGGGGTCCCCTTGGCGGAGGCCACGAGATGGGTAAAAGGTTTCTGAGGGCTTTCCATTGATGAGAATGACAAAAGAGACCGTTCTAACACAACTCATAATGACACTCACAAGGTTGGGGGGCAGGCCTATTTTGAGCATCACACACTCCAAGAAATCCCATTCTACCCTATCATAGGCTTTGCTCATGTCTAGTTTAAAGGCAAAGGAGCCTTTGGCAGCTGTGTTTGATTTCATGTAGTGGAAGATCTCATAGGCTAGGGTTGCGTTATCCGTGATGAGTCTACCGGGAACAAAGGCGGATTGGCTGGGGTCGATGATATCGGAAAGTAGAGGTTTGATGCGGTTAGCTATGGCTTTTGTGATGATTTTTAAGGTTACGTTGCAAAGGCTAATGGGTCTGAACTCCGCCGGGGTGGTTGGGGTTTTGGTTTTGGGAATGAGGGCTATGAAAGTGTGGTTCAGGGAGGATGGGCTCACACCTGCATTAAGAACACTTAAAGAGCAGTTTATGATATCATTGCTAACAATATTCCAGAATTTCTGATAGAAAAGAGCACACATACCGTCAGGGCCCGGTGATTTAGTGGGGGACATTTGAAATAGTGCCGTAGTAATCTCTTCCCTCGTGAATGCTCGTGATAGAGTCGCCTCCATCTCGATTGTCACCTTGCGCTTCACAGCTTCCACAGCTTCCTCCATATCAATCGTAGCAACACCAGAGAACAATTTCATGAAGTATTCCTTAAACACTTTCTCAATATCCTCAGCTTTTGTCCACGTCCGACCCTCTCTGTCTTTCACCAAATTAATCGAATTCCTTTTCTTCCTTCCAGATGCAGTTCGGTGGAAATATTTAGTATTTTTATCTCCGTCCCTCATCCAATTGATTCTCGAACGTTGGTGCCAATACAACTCCTCCTTACGTAATAATGCTGCTATCTCATTTTCAATGGCTCTAGCTTTCTCCAAGTTCTCAGATGTGGGTTGTGCTGTTTGTAGATTTGCAAGGATTCTTGACTGTTTCTCAATTTTTTTGGGGATATCATCAAAAAAGATCGAGTCCCAGGCTGTTAGGGACCTGCCGCATGAGTTGATTTTTTCCACCACGTCATCAATCGAGGCGCCCAATTCCGACTGCCATGCATGTCTGACCACATCCCCACACCCATTTTCTTGTAGCCAACGTTCCTCAAATCGGAATAACTTCTCCTTTCGACGGCCGTCCGCCTCATTAACTTTTGGTTTCCATCGGATATGTATGGGGGCGTGATCTGATAGGATCCTGGGGAGATTGAGGACCTCAAAATCTGGGAAGAGCGACATCCATGTTGCATTGGCTAAGCCTTTATCTAACCGCTCTTGAATATTGGCAGAGCCTAGTTGTTGGTTTGACCAAGTGAAGGGAATTCCAGAGTACCCCAAATCCTCGAGGCCGTTCCGATCTAAACAGGCTCTGAAATCTTCCATTCTTGCCTCTCTTCTGGTTGTCCCTCCTCTTTTCTCGTAATTGAACATAATTTCATTGAAATCACCGAGGCAAAGCCGCGGCATCACACTGCCTCCAGCCAAGCGATCCATCATACTCCACGTCTTCCATTTGTTGTTATCCTCAGGCCATCCGTATATTCCCGTAAATCTCCACTGCTGTCCTTCCCTTCTGTCGCCCACCAGCACATCGATGTGGTTCGGAGAAAATGACGCGACCTCAAGATTGTCATCTTTGTTCCACATTATTGCAAGACCTCCACTCCTTCCACCACCAGTTCGAACACAGTCTACCCCAAGACAAGAGTCGAATCCTAGCTTCAGTCTGATTCCAGTTAGTTCTCTGACCAAGAGTTTTGTTTCTGATAAGAAGATGAAACTGGGACACTTCGATTTTATTACTCGTTTCAGCACCGGAACTTTCCAGGGGTTCCCAAGCCCCCGACAGTTCCATCCAATACAACTCATTGGGATCGGCAGTGGTGCCTCTTGGCATCCACCGCGGTTGATTTGTGATCGGAAATCTTGTTGTTACCCTCCTCATTGCGAGCCTTGTCATATCTTGCTTTCTTTGGGGATACCTGACTCATCTCAATATCCATATTGTCTAGTACATCCTCTGCCTGTCTCTTATTCACTAGGTAGGAATCCTCTTGATTGTCTTGGTTAGAGGCCTGTCCTTGGTTTCTTGCATTGCGTTGTACTATTATTTTGCTAATGACATTTATAATCCATTCTTAATTAATTTGTTAACACAAAGTTTTTGGCAAAACATTTCACATGCTTGCCTATATAGAATTATTTCAAACCAAAAAAAGCCCCCAGCAAAACTAAGATGAAAAGATTGTGTCAAAATTGATACCAAGTAACCCATTGTCGGTAAAAATAACAAGATAAAAATATAATAAACGGAAACCCTTTGTCGGCATAATTTATTTATTTTTTGCAAAATACATAAAATTAAAGTAAAAATAACATTTTTCGATTAAGTGATTTTAGCTAATAAGTAAACAACACCGACAACCCTTTGTTCCAACAAGTAAAGACAATACTGATTAGCCTTGTTATGATAACGACGAATTATCGATGGGTAAATCACCATTTCCACCGATAGGATTGTATTCCGATCAATATTTTTGTCGGAGAAAACATTTTTTTTTGTACTACGGGTAAATTAGAAAGAAATGTACATTGAAAAGTGTAAAACGACGTATCTTAGATTAAAACACTATGTATGGATGATATTATATACCCAAACAAGAATTGTTGAACAACGAACAATCAATTCAGATATTCACGATCAAGAAGTACTGAATTCTCTTTCGAATAGGCCCTGAAAGGAGAAGGAATGGTGGAATGCCAATAGGCGTCTATTATTGAATCAAATTTATCGTAATCGATTAATTAACATGTTGGTTAACCATATTCTGAAACATGAAAAAAAATCATTGACTTATCAAATTATATATCGAGCCATGAAAAAAATTCAACAAAATATAGAAACAAATCCACTATCTATTTTACGTCAAGCAATACGTGGAGTAACTCCAGATATAGCAGTAAAAGCAAAACACGACGTTCTAAACCCAACTCACATACCGCTTTAATGACGAACAACCCAACCCCTTGGAACATACTACAACCCCAGGTGGCGAAGAGCCGACATCGAGGTGCCAAACCTTCCTGTCGATGTGAGCTCTTGGGGAAGATCAGTCTGTTATCCCTAGAGTGACTTTTATCCGTTGAGCGACGACCCTTCCACTGAGCACCGTCGGATCACTAATGCCGACTTTTGTCCCTGCTCGATGAAGTGAAGGAATATGCTTTGATGCACGTGAAATATATATATATATATATATATATATATATTGATATGACATAATGATGTCATATCTCAACAAGGGATCTGATCCCTTTGGGATCTGAACAGACTTGCCGGATGATGTGATATAATCATGCCATATCCCAAATTAAGAACTGATATAGATAACCCCTCTATTTGATAAAGCACTGTGGCGAAATTGGACTAAAACTAGACCAACTTATCTTAGTAGAGTTCACTGTCAGACCCAGGACGTGGTCCAAATATTGAGTTCAAATCATCTCGGGATCTGAACTGAATAAGTTTCCAGGGAACAAAATTGGTCCTCTGATCTGAGGTGAGGACCTGGAGCCAGGACCTGAGACGAGGCTCTGATTGAGGATGTTAACATCAAAGCTTATGAGCCAAGCTAAAGAGCACGCAATCTTGGTATGTCAGAATATCTCTGCAAATATATGCACACTACTTAAAATAATAAGAGTGTGTCAGAACCGTACTATGACGTGGCACTATTTGTAACAAACCCTAGAAAGTATAATTACCATTCTACCCCTCAGGTACAAAAATATATAAACCATCCCTCTATTATTCATCATCTTCCTCGACTGACTTGAGCGTCGGAGGTCTGTCGCCGGACACCCATCCAGCCTGGTTTGTGTGCAGGTGTTCAAATTCATCAAGGACGTGCATTATCACTCAACATCTAAGGATCTACAAAGGATTCGTCTAGGTATCTTTTGTTTAAATCTTTCTTTGATTGTGTTCCTTATCATTCACCCCTGTGAATTCGATAAGGTCGCATCATATATATATATATATATATATATTAATGTGTAAACTATTTGAGAGAGGTAGAATGCAGTAACAACCATATCTGCAACTGATTGGATGAAAACTGAATGTATGGCCATCAAGGGTGTAAATGAATGAGCCTAAAATTTTGAAGCTCGACTTGATTACCGGTATAATTTTAAAAGTAACTATAAAACATAATTTTTTCAAATATAATTAATGACAAAATAAACCCAAGCTCGGCTCGACTTGATTACCTACATATAAATATAAATTATATATTAATGAAAAAATAGTAAATATTATCTGAACTCGATTAACCTTACAAACCTTTTAAGTCGATAATTTATGAGCTCAAATTTTGAATTCGGTACCTACTCGAGCAGCTCGAAACTTGATTCGATTCAATTAACTTTGAGCTGATTTCGATCATTTTTCGAATCGAGCACGAATAACTCGCAAATTGACTTGACTCACTTACATTCATATGACATGGCTACACTCATCAATTCTATAGTTTGATATTTAATTAAGTTATTTTGTTGAGAATTGCAAACCACCGGCCTTGTATAATACTCTACTATCTATCATTTTATAAAATGTCCGAGGACAAACACAATAGAATAAGGTGGTGTCCGGTGGGTTGAGTCCTCAAGTTGTAAAATATATACTCTATTTGATATCAAAGATTTTTTAGTCCAATAAATTGAAATGATTTTAAATTTGGTCTATACAAATTACATTAAAGATTTTTTTAGTCTCACCTAGCTCTAAAAAAATATTATTCATCATCGTCATCTTTCTATTATAGTGGGGGAGAGGTGGGATTTTTTAATTTATTTGGGATTTTTTATAAAATATTTGTGGACTTATTTAAAATATTAAAATAATTGTTAAATTTTAATAAGGATTTTTAACAACTTTAATAAAAAAAATCATTTGACATTTTTATTATTTTAAAGATAAATTCTATATTTATTTTAGTAAGTTAATTGTTTTTGTAATTATATTTTTTAATTAGGTAATTTAATTGAGTTTTCTAATATTTAATTAGGTAAGTTAATTATTTTTTATAGTAATTAATTGATTTAGGAATAAATATTTTTTTTTTATATTTTATGAAAAATTATTTACTAATTTAAATATTATTCTCATTTTGTTTTTAGATTTAAAAAAAAAATCTTTAATCCCTTAATATTATTTTTATATTAAAAATAAATTGATTTTTATAAGATTTGTTTTTTACTTCAATGAAATGCATTTTCAAAGAGTAGGTCGTAAATAGTACCAAACACACGTTAAATAAATTAAATTTGATGCACTGTTTCGATTTTGATAATCATAATAATTATTATTATTCCTTGAGAAAAACACAATTCAGTGTGGGAAACCGTTTTGTACTTCACAGTCAGCACCTTCATCGCCTCCTTGATTTCCTCATTCGCTCTCTCTAAATCTCTGGTGAATATGGCGTCGATTTCGTGATACGACCTAGTATCACACCCTACGCTCTTTCTGCGCTGAAAATGGAGGCGTCCTTCGTATCTAGAGCTAGGACAGCCATCAATTCAGCCGCAGCTAAAGCGGAGAAAGTCTTCACAGACATGAAAAAATCCGATTCTACCACCAATCCAGGTAATCGCTATTATCCTTTTTTAGGCGATTAAAATCTCGTTGTCAAGTTTCATTTCCTATTCTTAGAACTATTTTCATGATTAGCCGTCCATTTCTTCTCATATTTGATTTGATTCTATTCGAATCTGAAGATTTGCAAAAACAATCGCCGAGCGCATCGACGCCGGAGCCTCCTAAGCATGCGGATGAATCCCTGGTAATTTTGCGCTTTTCTATTGGATTCGTAAACGAATTCTAATATTTGGAAAATGTTTTGACTGAGCCGTTGGGATTAATGAAAGGTTGTCTGTAATGTATTGACTACGCCTGCGTTTAGATGAATTGAAACACGAGGTGATGATCTGGATTTTGAAGCTGGACTTCGATGTCAATTTGAATGCGTTAATTGAGATGTTGATGCTGTTTCATTTATTACTAAGGAGTTTTCTTTTGTTTATATTCTGTTGTGTTTTGCACATATTGGTACTTATTCTGCATTTATAATATAGTTGAGTTGATATGCATTTATGCATCCCATAATTTGTCATATCTGGTTGATGCGTGCTTTGACCAACGCTTGAAGAATTGTCTGCTTCATTATTTGTGATGCAGAATAACCAGGACGCAGAGAATAAGAGAGTGCGGCCAAAGCCAATAAAGACCAAGAAAGACTGGCATGAGAGATTAAGGAACATAAGAATTGGCAAAAAGGGGGCTGATGATTCCATTGCGCCTGATAATTCAATAATGGCATATGCAATTTTCGATGAAAATTTATACCTGAGGGATATCAGAGGAGTATCTCAGTCAACTACTGTAAGTCAAATATTTATGTTAATATTTGCAAATTATCTATTATGCAAAAGATTGTTTGTTATCTATTTGTTCCTACGGCAGAAGGCCTTTTTCTAACATCCATTGGTGGTTATTAGAACTTACTTGTATGTATATAATTGGTAAGAGAGGAAACTTAGTATGTTCAATGTTTTCAAGCTGTCTTGAATCCTTTGAATGGTAATAATTTGTGGAGGTCATTCATATTAGATTACATCACTGTGGTTTAGTTGGCTCTGAAACTTTTATATTCAACATTTAGCATAGAGGGGATGAAATGCTTTTAGTCATGGTTGAAGTAATGGATTGTGTGATTATTTTTTTTAATTTTTTTATGAAAGAATGAGTTTCCATTCATATAATTTTGAAAGTGCCTGAATCTTACTGGTACAGGGTTCAGAAGAGGGAATATTAAATGAAGGCTCAAAGGCTACTAACACAGATATCATTTCATCATCAGCTATCCTGAAACAGTTGGCTGTAGCAATCGAGTAAGAATGTTAATTAGCTAATGGGGCTCCTCTTTGATGACGTTTATATGTTTTCTTTCTTTGTGCATTCTGAAATAAAGCTGCAGTCACCCAATTTTTGCTGCAATTTATTCGAGAAATGGAAATGACTATACATGGTATAATTTTGACTTGGGGCACAAAAGTCTTGCATTCCCCAAATATTTGTTCTGATGGTTGATTTTACCCTAATATTGTTTATGTCTTTATGATACCTCTTACCCTAATCCATTGATTTACTCCATTTAAATACTATATATTTTAAATGAAATATGGTTGAAATTTAAAATTCTAAAATTTCCCTTATAAATGAAGTTGTTATCATTCTATGGTATTAATGTACTAATTATTTTATTACATAACGACGGGAATTTATGTATTATAAATTCTTGTAGGTAACACTTAACATGGTATATTTCACCAATCCTTTGGACACAAATGTCTATATCTTTTTTGAATGATCCCATTCACTTTGCCATTATAGCTGAAATCAGGAATATCCGAATATGCTGACAACTAGTTTCATCAATTTACATGATTTGTATTGATGGCCCTCAATCTTCGTGTGGAGTCCATATCTATATCTGTTGATATCTTCTAAGATCCTCTGTTTGTTTGTCTTCTCAGGGCTGGATTCAACCACACCTCCATGAAGGATCTCCTTATGTCTTCTAAAGGCTCTTCACCCATCAGAGAGAAGGCTAGCTTAAGCATTTCAGTAATGAAGTCACTTATGCTACGTGAAAAGGAAGATAAGTTGATCAACGAGTTTGGTGCTGATGAAAAGGTTATGGCTGTGATCAACTGGTTGCTAAATCCAGGTAGATAATTTGGTAACCCTACAAAAAGTCTATCTCTCTCTGACATGGTTTAAGGGGTTTTTGAATTTTCGATTGATAATAATCGTGTTCATTATCCTATGTTGATTTTCACTTCTGGTGTAATATCGGCAAGGTACTCGCAGAAGGACATTTTACAGGGAGGAATATCTCTGAATTGGAAGCACAGATAAATGCATCATCCTTAGTTAAAGATATCCATGGTGCTCCTGTTGAAAGTCTTGTAGTTAAACTCTCTGAAGCGATTGGTTCCTTAAAAACCCTGCGGAAAATGGCATCATTTTGGTCTAGGGTTGTTGCTGAAGTAAGTGGATATAAAAATATATTTGAATCCACATAATATAGGCCACCTTTTGAATGCTTAACCTATTTTTTATTCATTCATGAGTAATTGCAGCATCTAAGATGTGCAAGATGTTTTGATTTCTTTGCTTATATCATACTCCATTAAACTATGATTCATGTGCCTTTTCACTTTCATGGAATATTGGAATGATAAATCCCTGCCTAGTTGAACTTTTCGTATGTTATTATTGTCAAACTAAGTTCATCTAGGCACCTTTAGGAAATAATATATCAACATGGTGAACTCTTTCTTTTTCAATTGTAAATAGTCTATGGTTCTTCGAAGTAGCAAATTGAAAAACACACAATGCAAAAAAAAGTAAAAAATAGAATTATTTTCCTTCCATTTTTATATTTGACTAAAAAAAATAAAAGTACGAGTATTATGATGCTTCAGATGGGAAACACAGAATATGCTTTATTGCCAGGCCAATAAGTGAAATACTTTATGAACCATTGGATAACTTTGAGGATGTCTTTCTTTGATTTGACCTGCCAACTTTCATGTTTGGACATCTATTTTGATGTTAAACTTGAAAATTTGGGGAAAGGAAATTTTACAGTGCAATAGATTATAGTCCTAGACCTTTTGATATGTTAAGTCTTATTTTTAGCTGCTAGCTTCTTTAATATATCAGCTTATAATGCATATTCTCAAATTATTTCCCTTGCAGCTCAGAAGACTTTGGTATGATGGGCAATATATTCCTGGGATTCCACAGCAAGATATGCCTGACCTAAATTCATGTCTGCTGTATCAGCAGTTACAGGTCATCAACTGTTGCATTTCCAGAAAAAGTCGCCAGACTGTTGCCATTGAATCACTAGAGTCTGTTACTGCTCAAGCTAGTCCAAATGTTCTGGATTCTTCAGCTTCAGTCAGCACACCTCCTCTTGATCCTTGTTCTTATGCTAGAATCAAATCTGGAGAACTTGTGCTTCGATTAGGAGCTGATAGAAAATGCGAGAACTTGACAATGCTTGAAACTGGCGAACCTATATATTCACCTGTGTTGCAGGTTGGTCAAAAACAGAACTTGAAGATAGAGAAAGTATGTCTAGATTATTTCTCAGGTGCTTACCCCTAATGTACATATGTGTAGGAACCACCGTTGCTAACTGAAGACCTTATCAAGGAGACAGAGGAGTTTGTACTAAGAACAGGAAGGTTGGTTAAAATTTCGTATACCTATATTTGGAGTTTGTATGGGTATACGTTTTTATGGAAGGTTAAATAATCTATAATAAAGCAACGAGTTATAGGTTGTTCAAACTCGGAAAGTGAGTCTCTAAACAGCATCCTGGAATGACGTCAGTGTGAACTTCTTGTCTTTCTTCTTTTAGGATTTTTCTGACATAAATTGCCTTTTTTTTTATTTCAGTGTCGGGGCAGGATGCTCACAACTGCTTTCTGACATGCAGGCCTTCAAGGTATGTTTCTAAAGATATACTCCCTCCGTTCCAATTTAATTGTCATTTTTTGGGTGTTTCACATAGATCAAGAAAGTCATTTAATACCTATTATTTGTATAAAATGACTAATATACCATTGTACATATTAATGGTCATTTATCACAAAAAATTATGAAAAGAGCAAAGTCAGATTTAAAAAAAAAATTCTTGGAAAATCAAAATCGGACAGATATTTTTGGAACAATTTTTTTTCTCTGTCTAAAATCAAAAGCGGATTGATAACTATTTGCTCCTGTATTCTTGTCAGGCAGCAAATCCAGGTTGCATATTAGAAGATTTTGTAAGATGGCACTCTCCTCCTGATTGGACTGAAGATGGCACTAGCAGTGATTTGGATGATACCAGTGAGGGTGGTGATTCATCTTCCATCAAAGGTCAACTTAGCAGGCGAATGCAAAAAGAAGGTAATAATTTTTATGCTTGTCATGAGCAATTACGTGTATGGACCGAAGTTTTGATAATTGATCAAGAGTCATTTAGTTTAATCAACACGTACAAAAATTGGATGGATGCAGCCGTTCTTTCAGATAGATGAAGATGTCTTTTGAGCTTGGTGAAGGGATGTAACCACACAAATCACTCTTTTTCTTTCTTTTCTCTAATTAAATGGGAAAGGAGATCAGATGCAACTGAGATATCCACTATTTACGCTAATATGAGGAACTTGTGTTTTTAATATATACTAGAAATAACAAAATGAGTACAAGATGTGAAAGGTATAGAAAATGTCACTGCAGGGTGATGAAACTTAGATGAAGTATATCAACTGTGTTCCTCCTAATAAGTAGTGAAAACATCTAATTTTGCTAAAAATAAAGAATAGTAAATCCATCACCAAATGAAAGATTTAATCGATGCATTTTGGGACAGTGTCCCTTCTATTTGAAAAGATAAATGGTGTATAAACATCACCCTAGCCCAGCAATCAGGTTGTCCTGCATGGAAATCATAATTGTTATCCTATTTGATGACATTTGTTTGGTGTACTTAATATTTTTTGTGTTTATAAATATTAATAATATTATGTCAGGAATATTAAATTGCTACCATCTCTAATTGGTACGTTTGTTATGAAGAATGATTAATGCTATTGATAAGTTTCTTGATTTTGACATCTCCAAATATTTAGAGCCCATTCATGCTACTTTGAGATTTTCAAAGCTATGCTGGATTTGTTTGATTATACTACTACTAATAATAATAATTATAAAAATAATATAATTAAAAGGCTTCATCTCCCCAAATGGCCATGGTAGAAGGGTTATTTTTTTTTCCTAACCTAAAATATAACTTGTTGACCGATTGCTAGGCAATTTATGGCGTGAACTGTGGGAAACATCAAAACCCGTACCAGCTGTCAGACAATCTCCTCTTTATGATGAAGACCTTGCTGTGTAAGCTAGCTTAAATCAGTGATTATCATCGTATTATTAATTTTTTATTGTTGGTAAACGAGCAATAATGCAACACCTTAACACAGTGATGGTATTTTGGACTCTCTGGAGAGCATCCCCCCCTCTGAGCTTTTCAAGCAACTCTTCATTGCTGTTGTAAGTGCTCCTCTGATTTCTTGCACAGTCTTTAGTACATACTCCCTCTATCCAAATTCATTATGCCCATTTCTCTGGATACGAGTTTTAATAAATATTGATTAGTTAATGTATAAAGTAGATAAGTTGGGAGTATGATGAATTATTGTGGGGTTCACTAAAGTGATTGTTTATGAATAAAGTGAATGTCAATTTGAGTAAATAAGTTATGGTTGGAGGGTGGTGATAAAGTAGTGAATAGTATTATTTCTAGAAAAGGTAATGAACATAATGAAATTGGACAACCAAAAAAGGAAAGTGGGAATAATGAAATTGCATCTCTTTACATGTGCTTAAATATTTTTATAAAATCTTGAATCGGAATAAATAATAAATGAAACAATATATCATGTCTGCGCTATAGTTCATCTGGGGATCATTCCAATATTTGACATCTCCTTTCCTGTGTTTCAGTTGGGTTCAGGGCTAGTAATTGCTGAGGCCACCCTCTCCGAAAATACGAGTTTGTCAAACTTTTTCAACGATTGCAGGAAATACGTTGTTTTCACTTGTCAAGGCAACACCTGGGTCGAGAAACTTGATGATATATGCCAGGTATGTTTTATGCTTCTGAGGCTTGTGCTGATATTTGGTGGGAATAGGTATCTTTATATAAGTTAAATTTGGAGTTCCTTAAGTATCAAACAAATACATTTATGTTTGATTTGTGATATGAAAACTGGATTTGCGTTTTTGAAATCTAAAGCCGGTTCTAATTCGAGATTTTAGAACCTGGTTTTTAAATATTAACTCTCTCCAATAGCAAATACGGTTTTTTTTATTCACACTTATTTTATTTATCACTTTTCACATCTTTTATTTCCACTTTTGCAAATTTCAATAATCACACACTAAATATTACAACATCACGCACTCTTTACTCATCGATTTGACATAAACTTAAATTCTACCATATTTAAATCTCAAAACAAACACACTAAATTCCAAATCAAAACATACCATAGATTGTATTTTGAGAGAAATTGAATTTCCACACTAATCACTTTAAAATCGAAATGCAACCTAAACTTTTAGTAACATATACAAAGATGAATGGTACAGGTTTATGAAACAGTGGAGACAATCCTACTCAATCAAGAAGAAGCTATGAACATCTCCGTCCAGCCCCCCACGCCTACTGGTGAAATGAAAACCCGTTTCAAGAAACTTAGTTTAATCTTTGGCGGAAAAGGTAAATCCTCACCAAAAGCTGCAGAGGATAGTCCTGAGGAGAAGCAACCTGCATTCTCAATATTTTCGAAGAAGCCTCCCAAGCCCGCTCCTTCTCCATCCGGTTCAGTTGATAATGACTGGACGATTGTATAAACATGCAATTGTACATTGGATTTCGTCCAATTTAAATTTGTTTGATCCATAAATGTAGCAAGTGATTGTCTTCTTTTGTGGCCATTAACGTTAGATAGAATTATATCATAATTTATTTGTCAAGCATAGGATTGAAATCAAGATTATGCTCAACGCAGGGTAAACTGAGTGAGCTGTTGTTACAAGATGAATTAAGGCTCATTTTAAACAAGGAACGGTCATTTTTTTACACATTTTAATTTAATTCTTATGCCATTGTTCTTATATAATTTTTTGTGCAAGATGGTGTAATGTAGATATATTGTTAGCTAAATTTAAATTAAATGATGAATTTTAGTTGTCTCACAGTTAAATGTTCTACTCCCTCCGTCCGCTTATAAGCTTCCCGTTACTTTTTGACACATAAATTAAGAAAAGTGATTAAATAATAGATATAGTACAAGTGATGTGATTGGAAGAAGGAGAGAGATAGAGAGAAAAAGTAAGATATAAAGTGATGTGTAAGAAAAAGTACTTACCAAAAAGGGTATGAGAAGTTTATAGGCGGACGGACCAAAATGGTAAAATGGGAAGCTTATAGGCGGACGAGGGAGTACATTATACCTATTCATTCCCTTTTTTAATTTTTCCTATTAAATATTTCCTTTCTCTTTAAAGATTTACATTTGCTTTTGACATAAAGATTAAAAAAAATATATTGTAAAATATATAGTGGATAGTTGGGGTAGAGAAAAGTAAAAAAAAAAAAAAAATGTAGAGTTATATAAGGAGTATTATTATATCCCAAAGGAGGATAAAGAAAAACAAATAATTTGTGTCTACAGACCATTTAATTCTCTTTGAGATATATTGAATCTATTATCCGCTCCAGCTATTGTGTATTCAAGACATATGTGTGAAAAGGTCGGGCGAATGTAGACTTAGAGAGGGTGGGAATTATCAAGTATGGCCGGATGACCCGCCCAATACTTAATTTTGGTCTTTGACCAAATTTTATATCAATAAAATTTATTAAATAAGAGGAAAAAAAAAACTTAAGAGAGAAGGGTTTTATCGTAAAATCCCCAAACATCACCTTCTTCCTCAAGCCTTCAACCCCTCATCTACCATTTACTCCGTCTTCTTCATTCTTCAACAGGTTTTGAGAAAATCTCAAACATCTTCTTCTTTAATCCTTCATCTACTTTCCAAAGTCTTCTTCAAAATCAAAAGCGAAATCTGCAAAAAAAAAAAATCTATTGTTCTTCATATTCAACATCAAAGTTGTGTTTCTTCAACAAAGAGGTCGAGACAGGGGTCAAAAGAGGAGGAGAACTCGCATCTTCCCTCACTAGAAAAAACAAGGACTTTCTCTTCTACAACATGGTGCTCTGCCGAGAAGAAATTAAATCAAAAATTGCAGGTAGGTTTTCCAAAATTTGACATTTTTTTTATCCAAAAGGGTTGTTTCTTCATGCTACTCCTCCAATTTTTTGCCTGATATATGATTTCAGATAGGGGTTAACTTCACAACTTTCTGTTTGCACCATTTTAAATTAGAGTAACTGTATAAAAAAATATATTATGTACCAAATATTTTCTTATGCAGAGGATCTATGTGCTATGCTTACATATATATATATCAGTGTTAATTTTGTGTAACAGTTCTTGATGGAGTATGTTATTCCGGTTAAAGATTGGTTTGATTCAAAAATAGGCTCACGCAGCCGACTAACAACCATTAAAGAAGAAATTTATGAAAGGCTCGATGTAGAACATCAAGAAATGTTGAAAAAATCTTGCTTTGGCAAATTATTTGAAATGAGAGAGATAAGTTTTTAGGGTAAGTTAATGCACAATCTATTGTTAAGAAGAGTTGAAAAGAATGACATTGAGTCGAAAAATGAAAAGAATGACATTGGTCTTTAGTTTTGGAGACAACCACTAATCATGCTTTGGAGACAAATGCTTTGGAGACATCCTCTACTAAGGATCAGACACTTTGGAGACAACCTCCACCACCAAGGATCAAAACTTGGAGACAACCTCAAGGATCATGCTTTGGAGACAACTCCAATTGGACTGAGTGATGATGATCGATCGTTAACAAATAATGATGCAGGTTTGTGTTTTAATTTGTATGAACAAAGTTGATTGGAGTTTGTATATATTGTTGATGGAATTTGTAATCTTATTGCATATTCTTGATGTGCATATGTTAGCAGGTTTGTTACGTCGTGGCCTCAGAAAGCGTAAACCTGGACCATCTAACCGCACGCCTTACACTTACACTGATCCTTCAAAACGAAGAAAATTAACAAACATCACACAATTTGATCAATTTGATCCATATAGAGCTGTTGACATGGAAAAGAAAGAGGTGTTTGATAAATGGCTAGAAAAAGTTACAAACAGGTAATAGTATGTGCAAATAAATTAAAATAAAAGGTGTATGACATTTTATATTTTTAAAAGTTTGTTGTTATGTGCTTACTGAACAATTGAGTCAAGCATATTGCGGAGAAAGTTCTATGATGTAAGTTCACTATATGGAACGTTAATTTCTTTTCTTATAACCCTTATATTTTAATGTTAGGTTCATTTTGTCCAACATATTAACACTGTTTTGTATCACATAAGAGAACGAGCTGACCAATACCCAAAATTATTTGATCAACATGCATGCATTCTGGACACGTATTTTCTTGGACTTATGAACGAGGCTAGTAAAATTATTTTTAAGACAAAAATGAAGAAAGGGGAGAAGTTGACAGCCTTGGATTCATTTTTCAATAATAAGCAGCACAAGAAATGTGTAGATTCATTGATTAGATATGTTGATGGGGTATCACCTATGCGGTAAAGCTTGGAAGGGTTGTATACATTCCTGGTTGTGTAAATGAACATTGGATTACACTTAGTTATAATAGTATGGGACCGACACATCAATCGTGAAATTTTTGGACCCATATTAACATTAAAGGTTCTTCCTATGTTATACGTGCAAAAGTGGATGAGAATTATGAGATAACCCTCATTTTTAAGTTTATTGAATTTTTGTTTGCTAAAAAAGATATTGGCCCGTCCTGATTACATGAAGGGATGGAGAAAAAAATTAGCAGTAGACATCTTTTCCCAACATTTTGATTCATAGGTAATTTATTAATCTTTTTCACTTTATAAATATTCATACAAGGATAATTATTAATATATATATATATATATTTTTTTTGGATGTGCAGGATTAACAAAGGAAATTGTGAGAAATTTTGAAGAGTTATGTTTGGAATATTTTAGATTGTGAGAAAAATTCAAGAGTTGTGTTTGGAATATTTTAGATTGTTAGAAAACTTGAAAAATTATGTTTGGAATATTTTAGATAGTAAGAAAACTTGAAGAATTCTACAAGTTTTAATGTTTTTCTAGCATGTTCGTTTTGTTTAGAGAAATTACGTTTGAAATATTTCAGCACGTTTGAAATGTTTTGCTACTATAAGTGAAATTTTTTTTGTCGCACTGTAAACAATTTTGTACAACTCTGAACAACCCTGAACAACTCTACACAACACTGAACAACTCTAAACAGCTCTACACAACTAGATATAAAATAAGACTAAACAACTCTAAACAACACTGAACAACTCTACACAACTACATATAAAACAACTCTCTAGATATAAAATAAGACTAAACAACTCTAAACAACCCTGAACAACTCTAAACAACACTGAACAACTCTACACAACTACATATAAAACAATTCTAAACAGCTCTAAACAACTCTATACAACTATATATAAAACAACTCTAAACAACTCTAAACAACCTTACACAACTAGATATAAAATAAGACTACACAACCCTAAACAACTCTAAACAACCTTACACAACTAGATATAAAATAAGACTACACAACCCTAAACAACTTTAAACAACTCTAAACAACCCTAAACAACTCTAAACAACCCTGAACAACTCTACATAACATTGAACAACTTTAAACAACATTGAACAACTCTACACAACTACATATAAAACAACTCTAAACAACTCTATACAACTATAAACAACCTTACACAACTAGAAATATAACAAGACTACACAACTATAAACAACGCTACACAACTTTAAACAACATTAAGCAATTCATATTAAACAACACTGTTGATCACACATAAGACGAAACAAAATGTGAATTACTTATTTTTAAGTGAATAAACTCTAAATTTGACACTTTAATCTTCAAAGTGGTACACATAACATCTTATTAATGATAAACAGTGAGAATAACACATTTTGATCATATAACATCTTATTGTTTAATATGAGATTATTTAATAGTATTTGACATTCAAAACTAAACAACACTATTTGATCACACATAAGATTAATAAACTTCAATGGAGACACTTTAATATTCAAAATGGTACAAATAACACATTTTAAATGATAAATAACGAGGTTGTTTAATATATGGTTATTTAAATAATGAATTTGTTTAGAGTTGTTTAGAGTTGTTCAGGGTTGTTTAGAGTTATTTAGAGTTGTGCAGTGTTGTTTAGAGTTGTTTAGAGTTGTTCAGGGTTGTTTAGAGTTGTTTAGAGTTGTTCAGGGTTGTACAGAGTTGTTTAGAGTTGTACAGAGTTGTTTACTAGAGACAAAAAAAAAAAACTGTTGCTTACAGTAGCAAAAAATTCTGTTCACAAACCAACATATTAATATAAATCTGTTGTTTACAGTAGCAAAAAAAAAAAAAAAAAATTCCCATGTGAATTTCATAACAAAAAAAAAAAAATCAAATACCAACACATACTTAATCGTTCACATACGATAATTAAACTGGGACACCTAGTACAAATATTTAATCGTTCACATTCAACTAAGATAAAAATTAAAAACTACATATTCACTAACATAGTGATTTTCTTTCAACCAGGCAGTGGAGCTCCACATGTTAATTTGTTGTGTCCTACCTGCCTACACCTGCTACAATGTCTTTTTTTTTGAAAATTCCACAGTTGACGGCTCTCCAATTGACGACGTTCTTTTTTTTTTTTTTTGAAAATTCACCAGTTGACAACGCTCTTTCTGTTTTACGACGACCAGGTTGTTGTCGTACCTCTGGTGACAAGACATTCAGTTTCTTCATTTCATCAGTAAGTACCCATTCAGATTCATTCGGTGCAGGTGAAATAACACCTACATAAGCTGTTCTCCAAAACTCAACCGTATAATAGTCTGAACACAACAAGTACACTGAGTAATTACACTCATTGAACTTTGTTGCTCGCAACCTCCACTTGCAATTTTCATCAATGCACACAACAATGTAAACCTCCTTATTCGATTTTTTTACCTTGAACTCAAAGTTGTACTTCAAAGCAAGAATGTGAACATCACTTTGAAGGTCTTTCTTAGTGGTATAAATCTGACCTTGATGCAAATCAAAATCCATGAGTACAACAACCTGTGACGTACGACTATTTGAAGAAGAAAGAAGAAGATCACGTGAGAGGTGGTTTTCTTCTCCACTATGTTGTACAAACTCACATCTAGGACTATTGGAAACATCATTTTGGGTTGGAATATCTGTGTTGATATCTGAAACAATCTCTAAAGTATTCCAATCCACACATTGATTCATCCTATTTACTTCATTTTCTTGCACATTCGATGAAACTTTGTTCATCGTCCCATTGACTTCATTTTCTTGCACATGCGATGTAACTTTGTTCACCAACCCATTGACTTCAATTTCTTGCCCATCCGATGCAACTTTGTTCACAAGGGTAACACAAATGGAACAATAATGACCTTGTTTGTTGAGACCCACCAACCATTGCAAATGTCTATCTAAAGTAATTTGAACTGGAACTTGAAATTCTTTTTTTTTTCAGTGAGAAGAAATCGCATTTCCACATCATGCATTGAAGAATCAACATTGCACAAACTTAGTACTTCGGAATGAAGCTCTTTATATGTTATGTTCGAAGATATTGGAAGTCCTTCTACATTATTACCATTATGACCCTCACTTCTTTTCCATTCCCATTGACAATTTTCATTGATAAACTCGCCAAAATAAATTATGTTGACCCAAAATTGAGGCAACTCCATATCTACAATTCAATAAGAAAATTATAATTGTTAATAGTAGAATATTTAATAAAAAACAATCTAAACAACTTAAACAACCACCATAAACAACATTAAACAGCTCTAAACAACAACATTAAACAACCCTAAACAACCACATTACACAACCCTAAACAACCTTAAACAACCACATTACACAACTTTAAACAACCCTAAGCAACCACATTACACAACCCTAAACAACCACATTACACAATCCTAAACAACCCTAAACAACCCTAAACAACCACATTACACAACCCTAAACAACCCTAAACAACCACATTACACAACCCTAAACAACTCTAAACAACCCTAAACAACCACATTACACAACCCTACATAACCACATTACACAACCTTAAACAACCCTAAACATTCACAATAAACAACTCAAAAGGGAATTTTGGATGTAAATCTAAAAAAAATTCACTTAAATTTACTATGATAAAAACATCAAACAACAAATTTAAACAAAATAAATATAATATAAATATATTTCTTACCTTCAATCCAACTTTCAATTACATCATGAGACAAAATGGAAGAATTTGAGTATAGAAAAAGAGAAAAAATGGAAGAATGAGAGATGGGAGAAAGAGAGAAGAGAGAGAGAATGAGAGATGAGAGAAGATGTTCTTGCGTGCCCAATCTCAGTCCAGCTTGTAACCCCCTCCCAGCTTTGTTACTGTTCATTTTTTTCTTTTTTTTAATTAATTTAATTTAAAATAGGCCCTTTTTGTATGTTTTGAGTAAGTTGGGCTATATTTGATAAAGCCAACTTTGATCAGGCTATTTTTGTATTTTCCCCCCTAGAAAGGCACCATTAATTTCAATTAATGAGCAAAAGTCTTGCTCCAACTAATTTGAAAAGACTCTTTGTGATGGACCATGGTACAAGTTTGGCTCTTGATCGACTTGAGGAATAATAAACTACTCCCTCCGTCCGCCTATAAGTGTTAAGTTACTTTTTGGCACAAAGATTAAGAAAATTGATTAAATAATAGATATAGTACAAGTGATGTGATTGATAGAGGAGAGAGGAGAGAGATAGAGAGAAAAAGTAAGATATAAAGTGAAGTGTAAGAAAAAGTACTTACCAAAAAAGGTATGAAAAACTTATAGGCGGACGGACTAAAATGGTAAAATGGAAAGTTTATAAGCGGACGGAGGGAGTAGTTTGCAAGCTCCGTTCTAAAATTATTTACGTACTTAGTCTTATTCATTCACTATCGATTTACATACTTCAAAATCACAAACTCTACTCTCATAAATTTACAATTTTAGATAAAATGTAATTTAAAGTGCACCCTTATATAACTCTAACTCACCCATTTCTTCATTTTATGTATAGGAGTGGATAGAGTTGCCCTAACCCATTTCTTCATTTTATGCATAAAATAAAACCTTTTTTTTTATGTGCAAATTATCACATGATGGATGAAAAAAGTTATATATTTTGTTTTGAAAATTAGTAGTGTTTGAATTAAAGGGGTGTTAGACTGCACTTACATATTATAAGTTCTTAAAATACCGATCTCATGAAATATTGTTAGAGTAATTATAATTGTCAAGTTTCTAAAATAAATGTTTGTTTGCTCGAGCTTGTAGAATCTGTTGTATTACACACAGAGAAAAAATGGACTAAGTTATGGAGAAAATACCAATTTTGGTCATGTAACTTAGGCTAAATTCAACTTTAGTCCTGTAACTTTGAACTTTCTCAATTTTAATCTGTTGTATCAGTGTTGTAAAAGGCGGAAATCACTAAGCGGGCGTTTTCGGCCGCCTAGCGCCTAGGCCGCCTAATCGGCGCCTAGGCGCCGCCTAGAATTTCCAGTTTTTTTTTTTTTTTTTTTTTTGTACTTCATACCAAATGAAAATATTAAACAATGCATCATAGTTCATACCAAATACCAAATTAAACAGGCCAATCATACTAGGCTCCAAAAGTCCAAAACATGCTACGAGCCTACGAGTACCAAATTCAAAAGTCTAAATTACACCTAATTCACTTTTAAACAGGCTAATCATACTAGGCGATGGGCTGCGCGAGAAGATGTTGTCTTTCACTTTCTGTTTTTCAGAATTGAATCAATTGATTCAAAATGAATGAACCCTAACTTAATTACGTAATTTAATTTTTTATTATTATTTTAATCAAAACGACGTCGTTTTGTGTATTTAAAAAAAAAAAAATGCACCATCCTAATCGGTGCTCCGCCTAGGCCCGCCTAGGACCACCTAATCAGCCTGGCGCCTAATGTGGTCAGATTAGTAAAAAACTAATCTTTTTTTGCCGCCTAGCGCCTAGGCGCCGCCTAGGCGGGCCTAGGCGCCGCTTTTTGCATCAATGGTTGTATTACACACGACGTCGTTTTGATTTTCCGGCAACTTTGGGACGTAATTGAAAAAGTTAGCTAAAATTTGGGACGTAATTGGAAAATTTAACTTTTTTGGGACATTTTTGGAAAAATTAAAAAAATATGTAACTAATAAAATTTTAACACTAATAAACATGACAATATTATATATTCCTTATAATATTTCATTGAATTATTATATACACATATAATATATTAAAATGTACACTAATATTAAAATTTTGAATTGTATAAGATAAATTAATATTAAAATTATAATCATCTACTTTAAAAATAATTAATAATAATAAATAAATAGATTGATAATAAAATTTCATATACTCCGTATTAATTAAAAACTATGAATCGATTGAACTTTAAAATTATGAATCGATTTAACTTAAAAAAATTTTAAAAATTAAATATAAAAATTAATAATTACCATAAGAAATTATGCTAATATTAATGACCATAAATATAATATTTAAAAAAATATCATTTAATTCTGTTCAGTATAATTTTATTTTCTAAAATTGAACGAAATAAATGCTAAATTTTTTTAATTGTATAAGATAAATTAATATTAAAATTATTTACTTTAAAAATAATGAGTAATAATAAATAAATAAATAAATAGATAATAAAATTTCATATATCCATATTAATTAAGAAATGTGAATTGATTTAAATTTAAATTTAAAAAATAAAAATATTAATAATTACCATAAGGAATTATACTAATATTAATGACCATAAATATAATATGTTAACAAAATATCATGTAATTCTATTAAGTATAATTTTATGTTCTAAAATTGAATGAAATAAAGGCTAAAATTATTATAAAATAAATAAATGTGATAACATACTATTTAATATTATCCAAAAACTATAATTACTAATTTATTTATATAAATAATATATATATCGATTATATACCTTTATGGCGACGAGGATATACCGATAATAAAATATAAGTAAATTTATTTGTTTAGATTTGCATTACAAAGAAAATTTAAAAAAAAAAATATAAATATCAAGTATATAAATTTAAAAAAAAAAAGTATATAAACATATACAATCAATTAATCAAAAAATTTCAATAAAATATATTTTTAGGTCCATAACTATTCTATTTTTTCAAAAACGTCCCAAAAAAGTTAAGTTTTTCAATTATGTCCCAAATCTTAGCTAACTTTTTCAATTACGTCCCAAAGTCGCCGGAAAATCAAAACAGCGTCGTAACCATGACATAATACGACGTCGTTTTGATGTTTCCGGCGACTTTGGGACGTAATTGAAAAAGTTAGCTAAAATTTGGGACGTAATTGGAAAACTTAACTTTTTTGGGACGTTTTTGGAAAAGTTGTAAAATTATGGGACGTAAAAAAATTATTTCCCGAGTATTAGTCCTTGACATTGCAATAAAATTGAAGAAAAAAATATTTAGGTCCCGTAACTATTATCTTTCTTGAAAAGCGTCCCAAAAAAATACAGAAAATTAATTTATGTTCATAATTTCTTAAATTGATTAATTTACGTCTAATTTTTACCTTCTTAGGTCCAATAATGAGATTTTTTTAATTATGTCCCGTAATTTTTTTTTTTTTTTAAACGTCCAAAAAAAGGATACCCATAATTTCGTAACTTGGTTATTTCACATCATTTTTCTTTATTTTGCAAATTGTAAATAGTGACTTGTAATATTTTTTTATCCACATGACAATTATTTTTTCACGCTTTTCAACTCAAGCTTGTTCAAGTTACAATTTCTGTCGATTATCCATAATTTTTATGTGCACATAAAAAAAAAAAATTAGTGAAACGATACCGTTTTGGTGTCTCCAGCAAAAATTGCACGTGAATTAATGAATTTACAAAATTATGGGATGTAAATTTTTTTTAATCTTTTTGCGTAGTTCTTAAAAAAAGTGAAAGTTGGTAAATAAAAAAAGTTGTCCCAAAATTGATACATTCAGGACTAGAACTGGAAAAATACAAAATTACAGGACTGAAATTGATACATTTAGGACTATAATTGAAAAAGTACGAAATTTCAGGACTACAATTGATACCTCCAGAACTAAAATTGAAAAAAATACAAAGTTACAGAAGTTGGGCTCGCCTAAATTACAGGATCAAAAATGATATTTTCTTCTAAGTTATGGTAATTAGGTTGGGCTGCAAAATAAATGCCCATACACAAAAAAGGCCCAATAACACACTACTTCAAATGAATTTTACCATATAATTTAATTACACAAATAGTTGTTACTGATTAGCATCTTATATATAAGCTCCACATCTATATTTTACAAGCTCAATCTAACCCATCAGGTAGAGTATGTATGAACAGGCCTAAGTGATTATGCACATCATACATCATACATTTTTTGTATTGAGATTTTATAGTTTTTTTTTGAGATTATTGATCCTATAGTACAAAAAGTGCCCCTTTATAGGTAGAAAGTACATGCGGATTTTTGGGGTGTTTTTTTCCACTTATCAATACAAATTTCAAGGCGAAATGTCTGGATTACCCTTCATTTTTTAATAAGTTTTAGCTTTTCTTTTCTTTCGCATTTTCCATTCTCGCCTGCAATTCTGTCTACTCAGAGTGTCCCTTCTTGGCACTTCTCTTCTCAGCTTCCCAATTTCAAATTCAAATATAGGTGGATTCTTCTGTCTGAATTAATTTCTCACTCATCTCATATGACCGTCGTTGTCTTCGTTTTATTTTTTATATTTTGTTTGATCGGGATTCCATTTTCGGAGTAGTCGAGGGTTTCAGCAAATTTGCACCATCGATATGTCGTTTTATGTGGTTGCTACTGTTAATTTCCAAGGTAGGTTCAAGCTTCTCTCCTTGTCTGAAAGGGTTTATTTCTCCGATTTCCGGCGTCAGATTTCGATCTGGTACGTGGCCTGAATTGGAGACTTCAGATTTTTCTTGTAGCTTTTCTGTTGGTAATGTTGTTGATTGCCTTTTGGGGTTTTGGGGTGTGAGGATGATTTGAAAATTTTGGTTTCTTTGTGTAAGCATACATCTCAAATGGTTGTTGGTGTTGATGTCATTAAAATTGCCCCATGCCCATCCCTCCCTAGTAGGATTGATGCTCATATTGAAACCCAAAATAGCCCCCTTCCCCCTCCCCTGTTTTTAATTCTTGTGGGCCTTATGAAATTTTAGTTAATGAATTCAATGATTCCTTTGAGGGTAGTGCTGGCGGGTCTAGTAGTAAGGCAAAAAAGAATAGTGGTAAAAAAAGGAAATTAGGGAATTTTATAAATGAAGTTGAGTTTTCGGATATTTCAGTTTTTTATGTATGTCCAATAGAGATGAAGAAGTCTTAATTTCTGTGTACACGTATGAGGAAATCTGGAATGTAAAATCTAGGTAGTCTTTGAAGTTTAGAATTCAAAATCTTTTGGAGCCTTCTGTGAAAGAAGAACATGACAGTTGATTTGATTTGGATATCATATAAAGATCTATTAAAGATGAGTGTACAACTTATGCTCCTTCACCATTTTATATGACATCAAAGATGAGATCAGTTTATCTTGAAGGATACAACTATTCAGTCTTTGATCTAACTAAGGACGATTGTGTCCAGATACAGGCACTGTAATATAATCTACTGTAATTCCTTTGCATATATGATTTTAGTTTACAAATTATGGTTATTTGCAGCTTTAATTTTGTTGAAATGGTTGCAGATGCATGGACATATGATTGAAGGTAGAATACTGAATGGAAACTCGCCATCTCAGCTCATTGAACTGTTCACAGAAACCCAGAATTGAATTGGTGTTTGTGATTCTGGGTTTTGCTCATTTTGATTAATCTTTTTATTCTTTTGGGTAAATCGATCAATGGGGTATCAATTGCATTCAACAATTTGTGTAATCTGTCTATTTTTGTTGAATTCTTTTGTGGGCATACGTTACTCTTTATCTAATGTAGATCAAATTTTTAGACTAGGTTAGTTATATTTACTTGGGCAGCCTCAAAACGTTGGATTTGATCAATATTCGGGGTATGTTAAAAATCAATATTCGGGGTATGTTACTGTGAATGAGAAAGTTGGGAGGGCACTATTTTACTGGTTAATTGAGGCACCTAAAGATAGAGGGCCTGAATCAAGGCCACTTGTTTTTTTGTGGCTTAATGGGGGCCCTATATTTTGATGGTGATGCTTTTCAGGCTGAGCTTCCTCTACTTCTTTTTGCTGCCCTTGTCTCATTACTCAGGGTGTACCCAACTCTTGCTGATCATGTTGGATATCTTGGTTATGTGCCCAAACTTGTGGCTGCGGTGGCTCATGAAGCAAGCAGAGAAGCAATGGCTTCAGAAACTTAAGCATCTGAGGATGATTCACAACGAACTTCACAAACTCCTCAGGAGCGTGTTCACCTTAGTTGTTTGCGTGTTCTACATCAACTCGCTGGTAGTACCACTTGTGCGGAAGCCATGGCAGCTACTAGCGTAGGGACACCTCAGGTATGTTGTGGTCCATAGACTATTAATGCAGAAGATCAAAGTCTATCGAGTGTGCTTCCACATTGATGATTTTTATTTCAGGTTGTTCCACTTCTAATGAAAGCCATCGGTTGGCAAGGTGGAAGTATCCTTGCTCTTGAAACCTTAAAGCGTGTGGTAGTAGCGGAAACCGCGCAAGAGATGCACTTGTTGCACAGGGTCTCAAGTGAGTATCTGTCTCTTACACAATATGTTGTTGTATTTGTCACATGTGAAATGTAGTAGCTGGTGTCAAGGAAGCAACATGCATAGATTTAATGATGTTTATGATAGATCCTCTAATTAGTGCAACTAATAATTAAACATCATGCAATTGGTGGGTATTACTTGTTAGAAAATAATTAGGGGATACGAGTAGTATTGTAATATCCATCTTGGTAGAGATGCAATCTATGTGCCATTTGATACTGATATATGAATTGGGTGGTGCAGGGTTGGTCTTGTGGAAGTTCTTCTTGGTCTTCTTGATTGGCGAGCTGGGGGAAGAAGCAGGTTTTAGTGTTCGTTTTGAATTGACTTTATAGTTACTTGAATTTCAATTTGCCGAAGGCGACAAGTCTAATTCTTAGTTGTTAACAATGAGAAGAATTTGAGAAAAATGTGTTATTTTCACCTTGAGAAAAGGAAATTGATTTAGAAGTTGCCTTGTAATTTTGATTATTGCTAAGGGATACATATTATTCTACAAACCAACCTCCTTCCTAAAAAGAACAACGAATTAGTTGAGTATTCGGAGGGTTGAGTATTTCCATTAGTTCATTACGTATGTAAAATATGTTCACTACATATTGAATATGTTCACTACATATTCAATATTTAATTATATTTAATATATATTGATATTAAGTGTTCAATATTCAATATATATATTGATATTCAATATTTTATTATATTCAATATATATTGATATTAAGTGTTCAATATTCAATATATATATATATATATATGTTGATATTCAATATTTAATTATGTAAAAAATATGGAGATTTGAATAAAAAATGAACTAAAAAAATTGACTTAGAAGTTTTGAAAAAAAAAATTCGACGATAAAAAAAAAATCAACAAAATTCTGTAAAATGTTTAATATATTCATAAAATATAAATAAAAATAATTTCAATAAAAATTGAATTAAGTGGATAAAAATGTATCATTTGACAAGTCAAAAGACTTACACCCTCCATCCTCGAAAAGTTTGCGATAGTGAGTTCCAAAGTAATGGGTAAATATGTGTATATTGTGATAATTATTTCTATCGTGGGGTATGCAAATTTTTGGTGGACAAATAAAAAAAGAAAGTGTGAAAAAAAAATTCGGAGGGAGTACTTTTAAATGAAGAGAGAGAAAAAATATCTAAAAATTAATTTTAAATAAAAATATTTGAAAAAAATGTAAATTAAAAAAATCCAATAAAAATCTGACTTAATTTTTTTGAAAAAAAATGAATAAAAAAATTCAAGTAAAATTTGAATTACATTTTTTTTTTGCGTGAATTAGAAAAACTAAGAAATTTGAATAATTTAAATAAAATATAAATAAATAAAATATAAATTAGAAAAACTAAGTAAAACTAATTTGAATAAAAATAAATAAACGAATAAAATAGTTTAAATAATTTTGAATAAAAAATACTCTAATAAAATTTATTTTGAATAATTTTGAATAAAAATTTGAAAAAAGAAAATTGAATTAAAAAAAAACACTCTAATAAAATTCTGGTTAAAATTTTAAAAAATAAAATCTTAATAAAAATTATAAAAAAAAAAAATTTGAATAAAAAAATCTGAATTAAAAATTGCATAAATTAAAAAATAAGAAATCTGAATACAATATTTTTAATAAAATAACATTTTTTAATAAAATAAGGAAGACGTTGAAAGGTTGAAGTAAAATGGGTGATGTCATAGATTTGCAGGTTGATTGGACATTTAATTAACTTTTGAAATATTTTTTGTCCCTTTCAAAACCAAAATTGGGTTTGATGAATTTAAGGGCACAATGGACTTTGACCCCTACAAAATTGTATCACCTGCCACTAAATAAATGACATGTACCATTAGATTTTTAAGGGCTCCCATTTGTACTACACACCACTTTGCCCTTTTTTTTTCCTGAGAGATCGAAATGCTTAAAAAGTGGAAGGTACGGTAAGAAATTAAATTAAGTAACATGAGAAGTCAGTCTCTATTACACAAAGTAGTGGACAGTTGATATATATAAAACGAGTGTAATAAATTACAATAGTACGTTTTAATTGTTTAATTAAAATTGTACATTAAGTTTCAAAATTCAAACCTGATAAATGATGGCGGGTCACGGGGTGGGACAGGAAGGATTCCGAGTCCAATTTTCCCTTTTTCTTTTAATTTGTTGATGTTGGGATAGACCACACGAAATCCCAACTGTGAAATTAAATTAGGTGTTAATTGGTGCGTCTATTAATTCCACTTTGACCAAACGAAAATATAGAAAATTTCGATATAGCGAATTAGTCGAATTAAAAAATACTGAAAATAACAACTGTTTAAATATATCAAAATTTTCTGACATGGTAATCAAGATTGCAGAAGTAAAAAATCGATAGTTGAATAGATTATATATTTTTTTACTGGCATGTGGGTATTGGATAATATTTACAACCCGAATATTTTGCATATGGTTTGTTAGGATATACATGTAGTTTGCTATAATAACTCACGTATTGTTAGGGCTCATATTGTGGAGATGTATATATACAACTAATCATCTCTTGTAAACGCTAAGTTCTCGATTGTATTTTAATTATTTAGTATTATTTATATTTTATATAGTGTTAGAGCTTTGTTTAGGTTTTGATTAATTATTAGTGGGCCGGACTTTTAGGGCTTACACGCCTAAAACCCTAGTTTATCTATTATAAATACGAGTCTCAAGAACATTGTAAGGGGAGTTGATTTGAATAGAAAAATATTGGGTTTTATCCCTTTTGACGTGTTTTATTTGTGTTTTTCCAGTATTCATTTTGAATCAATGAATTTTCACGTTTAATCTCGTTTACGTATATTCCGGGCATTCGTAGAATCAACGGATTTACGTGTGTATCGTCATTCCGCCTGCATCAGTTTGGTATCAGAGCCATAACGATTTCATGGGGTTTATCGTTTATCAACGATGAAGCAAAATTACGATACAGAGGAGAAATTTGATTTTCTCTGATCTCAATTGGCCGCCACCGTCGATGGAATTTTCGACAGCTACAGCCAACGAGACGAACTTGCCGCACTGGAAACGCCAGCGCCACCACCATCTCCAGTTTTGGCAGCCCTTGTCGCCGCCGCCACAGTGCCGCCCCCCGTTGCAGAAACTCATTCCACCAGTTTCACATCTCTACACAACCAACGGATTAAGTCGACGACTTTCATCGACAACGGCCACCACCATCAGACAACACATCCCACTAGTAATAATTGTTTTTTTATTACTAATGATAGTTATTTTGACACTTCTCTTAAGCCAGCATTTGCTTATAGTCTCAAGACTTTGGGCAACGTACGAACTGCAGATGTTTTTGACGTCAAATTGCCTGAGGCGTTAATTAATTTTGCTTTATCTAAAGATGATCCCGTAGTGGTTTTTTTTATACTGCTAGAGATAAGATTCATGCAGATTCGAGGACGAATCTTTTCGAAGAGGGAGAGAATGATGGAGATAAGATTGTATTTTGATTATTTAGTATTATTTATATTTTATATAGTGTTAGAGCTTTGTTTAGGTTTTGATTAATTATTAGTGGGCCGGGCTTTTAGGGCTTACACGCCTAAAACCCTAGTTTATCTATTATAAATACGAGTCTCAAGAACATTGTAAGGGGAGTTGATTTGAATAGAAAAATATTGGGTTTTATCCCTTTTGACGTGTTTTATTTGTGTTCTTCCAGTATTCATTTTGAATCAATGGATTTTCACGTTTAATCTCGTTTACGTATATTCCGGGCATTCGTAGAATCAACGGATTTACGTGTGTATCGTCATTCCGCCTGCATCAGTTGGTATTCAGAGATCAGGTACGTTTCTTGATGATGACTCCATTTTTTGATAAATATTTTAATGAAAGTTGTGGTTATGAGGGACCACCAATTTTTGATGAAGAATGCGATTGTGATGGACTGTCAATTTTCGATATTTTGGTTGATAATGGCTACAACGACCCTCCAATTTTTTACGAGGAGAATGAAAGTATTGTTATAGTTGAAGATGTTCATCCCAATACCATTGACTCAACGATGGAGGTAGGGAATAATTATTTTGTGATTTTTACTAATGACAATGGAAATCACACTAGTCCTCCTGTAACGAAATGTCAAATTGTTATTATTTTGTGGCAAAAAGAGTACAAAGATGTTCCAGCTTATCTCCGTACCTTCACAAGGAGAATGAAGCTAGTAGCGATTCGAGGTCGAATCGTTTTCAACCGGGTGAGAATGATGGAGATTGATGGAGATCAATTAGCAGAAATTAAGGCATGATTGGAAATTGATGGCTTGATTTGATTCGTATTTTAATTATAATTGTTATTTCCTATTTAAGTACTATAAGCCCACGATAGTATTGGGCTTTAGATTAGGGTTTATTGAGGTTTGTCTACTATTTATAGGGAGTGTTTTTCATTGTAAAATGAGTGATTTGATTAATAGAAAAACGAGAGTTTATCTCAGGATCTCTTTTACGGTATTCTGTGTGAATCAACGTATCTGAGTTTTGCCACTTTTCCGGGTATTCGTAGAATCAACGGATAGTGTGTTGCTTTTGTGTTCTTCATATTTATCTTTATTTATACGCTCTCGCTTCGCTGCATCAGTTCAACATATATTCAAAAAGTGAGTTTTACATTACAGTTACAGCAAGATGTTGCAGATTCTTGGTTTTATCATGGTACCAGAGCAATCCTGGTAGGTTTCAAGAAACACGATCCATTCTCAACGCACATCGTTCTTTGTGGTTGAGAAATCATGTCAGATGGAAAGATTGGAGACGGCGATGCCGATAAGAAGCGTGACGACTCCGGTAGTGGTTTGAAGATACCATCGGTCGTGATTGACATCATGTCACCATACTACCTTCATGCTTCGGATAAGCCGGGCGATGTGTTTGTGGGAGTTCTACTTAAAGATGGAAATTATGGCGATTGGTGCGACGACATGTCAAATTCGTTGTACGCTAAGAATAAATTTGGGTTTGTGGATGGTGAGATCACAATGCCGTCCGCGGATGATCCATTGTTACCATACTGGAAGCGAGCCAATACAATGGTAAAGGGGTGGCTACTCAATAGTATGGAACCAGAGATTAAACAAAGCGTCAAGTTCCGAACAACTCATGAGATTTGGACCGATCTTGAAGAACGCTTTGGGAAAGAAAGCGCTCCTCGGGCATACGAACTACGACGGTCAATTGGAAATATTCGTCAAGATAGGCAATCTGTGTCGGCATACTATAGCAAACTGCGGCGGATATGGGATGAGGCGTGCTCTATTTCCCCAATTCCTGCATGTGTGTGTAGAGGATGTACATGCAATCTTGCAAAACAGTTGAGCGAGAGAAGGGACAGGGATCAACTTTATGACTTTCTAATGGGGCTAGATGACGTATATAGCCCGGTTCGAACGCAGATATTGGGTACGCGGCCAATACCATCTTTGAGCAACACCTATCACTTAGTGTCAGAGGACGAACAACATCGTGCATGCTATTTCGTCGGCAAGAAAGCCGACAACGGATGCGACTGCTTTTCAAGCACAGACGAAGAAACCCTCCGATCAAACTCGAAAACCCAATTCAAAAGAAGGCCGTTATTGTTCGCATTGTGGGAAGACAAACCATACGTTTGATACATGTTTCGAACGTATCGGATACCCACCAAATTGGAATCGAAGGGGACAAGACACCAAATCTGGAGGTGGATCACAGTTGTCCAACGATCAACAACACGCACGACCAATTAATGATCAGGGGCGTGATTCTAGGATAACAAACGACCAAGCCCAGAAACGTCCAGGACAAGTGCGGGCAACCTCTGTTGGTGCTGGTATGAGTCAAATTCCAGGACTCACAGCTGATCAATTGCAGCGGCTGAACGAGTTTATGCGTACCGAATTCGACTCCAATTCAAACCCCGACCCGATGGCAAACATGGCAGGTACAAATCTCATGTCACAGGAGTCTTGAATAATAGACTCGGGTGCCACCGAACATATTGCATGCGACGAAAGTATCCTAATTGATGTTCTAAAGAATCACTCAGAAAATCCAATTAAAATACCCAATGGGGACATGGTGCCCATACATAGCATTGGAGCGACAACATTATCAAATGGGTTACATCTTAAACGTGTCTTGTTCATACCATGTTTCCATTGCAACCTACTTTCTGTTAATCGACTTTCGACAGATTTAAATTGTGTGTTCACATTTTTTCCGAATTTTTGCGTTATACAGGACTCACCATCGAAGAAGCTGATTGGAGTGGGTAAGCATTGTGATGGTCTATACTACATGGAACCGTTAAAGAGTCAAGGGGCGGTTCTTGCAGCAGTTGGAAATTCAAATGTGTGGCATAAACAGTTGGGTCATGCCTCGGATAATAGACTGAAATTTATTCATTCGTTGCAAAATTTTAAATCTAGTCCTTTTTGTGATTCTTGCATTCGAGCTAAGCAAACACGTTTACCGTTTCCGCATAGCACTAGTCGTACTTCTCGTTGCTTTGAATTGGTTCATTGTGATATTTGGGGGCCTTATAAGTGTGAAACGTTTACGGGTGCTCGTTATTTTTTGTCAATCATTGATGATTATAGCAGGGGCGTTTGGATTTTTCTCATTCAGCGAAAATCCGAGGTTGCACTCAAGCTAATTCAATTTTTTAATATGGTCCAAAATCAGTTTAATTACAAGAGATGATTAGTTGTATATATACATCTCCACAATATGAGCCCTAACAATACGTGAGTTATCATAACAAACTACCTGTATATCCTAACAAACCATATGCAATATATTCGGGTTGCAAATATTATCCAATACTCCCCCTCAAGTTGGCGTGTGAAGGTCTCGAACACCTAACTTGCCTCGAAGGAAACGTAAACGCTCCTCGTCAAGTGCCTTGGTGAACATATCTGCAACTTGATTCACTGTTGAAACCATGCATGGCCTAATATCTCCACTCACAACTCGTTCACGAACAAAATAACAATCCATCTCCACATGTTTAGTACGTTCATGAAAAACCGGATTCATCGCAATGCTACGCGCCGCTTGGTTATCACAAAATAGGTCGGTAGGGCCTGTTTGGGTCACTTCAAAGTCGCGAAGAAGCCATCTTAACCACATAATTTCGCATACGGTGGTCGCCATGGCGCGATATTCAGCCTCGGCTGATGATCTCGAGACTACCGATTGTTTCTTGGTGCGCCAAGAAACCGGAGCACCCCCAAGTGTGATGATATACCCCGTGGAAGATCGTCGAGTAAACGGGCATCCAGCCCAATCAGAGTCACAGTGTGCCGGTAGAGTGAAGTCGTTTGTCGCAGGGAGAAGAATGCCTTGTCCTGGTGATTGTTTTAAATAGCGAAGGATGCGATGAGAAGCCGTCAAGTGGGTTTGGCGTGGGCAACTTAGAAACTGGCTCAACTGGCTTACAACGAAAACAATATCGGGACGCGTGACGGTTATATATAAGAGTCGTCCAATCAATTGACGAAACTGAGATGCGTCAACAAGCGGACTATCATCATCGGGACATAACTTCAAATTTTGTTCCATGGGGAATGCACTAGGTCTGCTCCCCATGAGGCCACTTTCTTCCAAAATATCTAGAGCATATTTTTGTTGACTCAAGACGAAACCTTCGGGAGATCGAGCAACTTCGATTCCCAAAAAATATTTCAACTTTCCCAAATCCTTGATACTGAACTTGTCATCTAAATAATGCTTGACCTTGGCAATGTGAGTAGAATTGTTACCTGCCAATATTACGTCGTCGACATAGATAAGTGCGGAAACGTAGATGGAGCCCCTTTGGAAGATGAAAAGCGAGTGATCGGCTCTAGATTGACGAAACCCGATCGATAGTAAAGCTTGGGTAAATTTTTTGTACCAATTTCGGGACGCTTGTTTAAGTCCGTACAACGACCTCTTCAATTTGCAAACCCGTGTATCACCGTCCTTTGCAAAACCTTGTGGTATCCTCAGGTATACAATTTCATGCAAGTCTCCGTGTAAGAATGCATTATTCACATTCAATTGGTGTACTTCCCAATTCCGTTTGGCTGCAATGGTCAATAAGCATCTCACTGTAACTAGCTTTGCAACGGGAGCAAATGTTTCGTGAAAATCCACCCCTTCAATTTGTGTAAATCCTTTTGCCACTAGTCGAGCTTTGTATCTCTCGATAGTGCCATCGTGCTTATAAATTATCTTGTAAACCCACTTCGAGCCTATTGCTTTCTTTCCTGGGGGAAGAGGTGTAAAAACCCACGTTTTATTTGCTTCTAATGCATCTATCTCCTTTTGCATTGCGTCACGCCACATAGGTTCCTTGACCGCCTGTGAGAAGTACTTAGGCTCATCCCGAGAGGTGATGGCCGCTAAGAAAACTTTGTGAGGCAAAGAGAATTTACTATAATTGACAAAGTTTGAGATAGGATATACCATTGAGCCGACTGAGTTGGCAGTGGGCTGTGAATGGTCTATAGATGGTGGTAAATCAGTAATGTAAGCGTCAAAATGCTTGGGACGTGATTTTTGTCTCTGACTTCGTCCCGTAAACTGTGGCACGCTTATTGTTGTCATGTCGTTAGGGGCCTGATCGTCGGACGTGATGGCAGCAGGCGCTGGTGGTTCGAGCGACACTATAGCTGGGGGACTGGAATGGCCAGAATGTGGCGTGGGGGCAGTACTGGAATGGCCAGAATGTGGCATGGGGGTAGTAGCTATTGCATCGCGTTGTGGGGGGCGAATATGAGGTGGAGACTCATCAAAGGTGCAAGTATGATAAAACCAAGAATCTGCAACATCTTGCTGTAACTGTAATGTAAAACTCACTTTTTGGGGTTTTTGAAGAAATGTTATGCATTAGGGTTTTGAAGAATTGAAGCTATCGATTTGATCTTGGACAGTGGCGACGTAGCAACGGCGGGGCAACGATTTGAATGTCTTGATTCTTGAATGAAGGAAGTGAAGACCGAAAAATATATAAGAAGATGAATAAAAAAAAAAAGAGTTGAATTTGTTTCTAATTTGATCGAGCACTAGGTAATTAAGTCTCAATCCCCATTCAATCCGGCCCCATTGTGTTTATTACTTTTTGCAAAAAAAATTATTTATTAAATCACTTGGCAAACTCGGTTGCCTAGGCAGCGATCGACACTGTCCAGCCTCAAAATCGATGATTTTCTCCACCGATTTAATTACAAGAAATTGTGGCAGACGGTGGGCGCCTAACACCTACTGCCTCAAAATGTAATTCTTGTATGGGTGATAAGATTCATGCATGCATGGGGATATTATAATTGTGTAGTGTAAGAACAATTAAGATGTGTACCAAATTGAACAAGTCAAATAAGGTTAACCTTTTTAAAAATAAAAAAAAGGTGGTTGCATTTATTAAGAGATCCAACAATGTCACATGGATGAGAAGATGATCGCAATTAATTAATTTTTCAATAATCATCATATCCTTCATCCCTATATAATCCCCATATTCGACTCCTCAACATCTCATCCTCTACACAATATTCTCATTTTAATTCTCAAGAATATTAGTATTAATTATGTCTTCAAAGTTTCTTCTCCTTCTTCTTCTTTCCGCTTTCGTTTGCGCCAGCACAACTTCTAGGAAGCTTGCTGGCTCAGACGATACATTTGGCGATGAGAAGACATTCGGTGGTGGAGGCCTGGGTGGTGGAGGAGGAGGACTTGGTGGAGGTGGTGGTGCTGGTGGTGGATTTGGCGGGGGCGCTGGGGGTGGAGGTGGACTAGGAGGAGGGGGTGGTGGTGGCTTCGGAGGAGGCGGAGGACTTGGTGGTGGTACTGGCGGAGGAGCTGGTGGTGGTCTTGGAGGTGGCGGAGGATCTGGTGGTGGTCTTGGAGGTGGATTGGGTGGAGGAGCCGGTGGTGGACTTGGAGGTGGTGCTGGTGGTGGTGTTGGAGGTGGCGGAGGAGCTGGTGGTGGTGTTGGAGGTGGCGGAGGAGCTGGTGGTGGTGTTGGAGGTGGCGGTGGATTGGGCGGAGGAGCCGGTGGTGGACTTGGAGGTGGTGCTGGTGGTGGTGTTGGAGGTGGCGGAGGAGCTGGTGGTGGTCTTGGAGGTGGCGGTGGATTGGGCGGAGGAGCCGGTGGTGGACTTGGAGGTGGTGCTGGTGGTGGTGTTGGAGGTGGCGGAGGAGCTGGTGGTGGTCTTGGAGGTGGATTGGGTGGAGGAGCCGGTGGTGGTCTTGGAGGTGGCGGAGGAGCTGGTGGTGGTCTTGGAGGTGGCGGTGGATTGGGCGGAGGAGCCGGTGGTGGATTTGGAGGAGGTGCTGGTGGTGGTCTTGGGGGTGGATTTCCTTGAAGAAATTAGAAAGATTATTAAAATCTTGAGACAATATATGTTATGTTAATGTTGTTGTGTGTGATTCAAAATGTAACGTGCATGCTTTCCAGTTGAGAAACTAAATAATTATTTGCATATGAAAATCGCTATATATAAAGTTTCATTTTTAACACAAATTCTAAACATAATACTAAAAATATATAAATATACCCAAATTAAAATTATAGCAATACAATTCTAATTAAATATATTCTAACAATATATATATATAATTGTATTAACAGGTTTATGAACCTCTGCAAAATCAAACATAATATTGTGTAATTAAATTAAGCCCATAATAAATTTTCAAATAAACTTAAAGAGTACTCCAATATGTTTGTATGTTTGACTCGAGCCAATTCATTTACTGCTCTAATATTATGTATTCTATACTATTAATTAGTTATTGGTGCTTGACTGCAATTAAGACATGGAGTATATATTAATAATTCAATTTTAATTAACGGATTTTTTTTATTAACGTGCTAAAAATAATATTAAATTAATTAGGAAAAAATAATTAAAACAATTTCTTCAAAATCGCGAATTCACAATCAATTGAAAACAACCACCTTACAGGCTACAGCCTTTGTAGATTCATTTCATAAACACAAAGCAAATAATCTTTTATAAACAAATATGTCGTGGGCTTGGCGACGGAATACATCGTATTATAAAAAATAATAATACAGAATTTGCGAGGGATCAACTCTAGCTAATTACCGAGGACGAAAGAATTTAGTCTCATCTAAAAGTCCGAACTTGTAGAGAGGGTGAAAATTAATTCTTGTATATTAATTTCTAACACTCCCCCTCACTCGTGGGGCGCCGGATTAACATTTCTTACCCTTTTTGGGGAGGAGGCCCATCGAGTGGACAATTTAAATGAGTGGAGTGCTTTCAACAGGAATCGAACATTTCTTACCCTTTTTTGGGGACGAGGCCCATCGAGTGGAGGAAATTAATTCTTGTATATTAATTCCTAACACTCCCCCTCACTCGTGGGCCGGATTAACATTTCTAACCCTTTTTGGGGAGGAGGCCCATCGAGTGGAGGAAATTAATTCTTGTATATTAATTCCTAACACTCCCCCTCACTCGTGGGCCGGATTAACATTTCTTACCCTTTCTGGGGAGGAGGCCCATCGAGTGGACAATTTAAATGAGTTGAGTGCTTTCAACAGGAATCGAACATTTCTTACCCTTTTTGGGGAGGAGGCCCATCGAGTGGACAATTTAAATGAGAAATGAGTAGAGTGCTTTCAACAGGAATAGAACCTAGGTCGTTTGCCCGGTTTGCTCTGATACCATGAAAGAATTCCGTCTCATCTAAAAGTCCTAACTTATAGAGAGGGTGAGAATTAATTCTTGTATATTAATTCCTAACAAAAAGATTCCCTTGCTATTGGATGACAAAATATTGCTCGCGAATCAGCGAGGGAATATTTTCCTTGAGAATAGACGAGTGCGTACGATATTCTCTCGTGACTCAGCGAACGATTTTCGAAATCCCTCGCGAACCAGTTGTCGAGGAACATCTTAGGAAGGGAATATTTCCCTCGAGAACTCCGTCGCTGCTATCATTGGCGAGGGTTTTTCCCTCGCCAACTTCCTCGCATTTTGGATACAATTTTGTGGTGATGGGTTGTTATATACTGATTTGGCGAGGGTTTTAGCAAGGGGGCCACAAGCCCTCGCTAAAATTAAATGACGTTAGCAACCACTCCCCCCCACAGCGTTATTTCCCTTGAGGGATATTTATTGCTTGCCCTTGCCATTTGCCCTCATCATTTCGGGAGGGTTTAGGGTTTACTCGGTATTTTTCTCGGCATACACTTTCCTCGTTATTTTCCTCGCATTTGACAAGGGATTTTGTGCCCTCGCGAAAATCCCCTCGCCATTTCACAGATTTTTTGTAGAACATGTATGTATATATTAGTTAGGATTTAATTAAAATTCACTTAATTTTGAAATTCGAATTTTTAAAATCCTCAAATTTCCAAAACAAACATGCCCTTAGCATGTATATGTTTTCTTTAAGCTTTACAAACCTGGTTTTAATTTTTAAGATCCTACACCAATTTTATTTTGGGTATTTTTTTTTTCGAACTTACAAAGATCGATGAACTTAGAATTTTACTATTCCCATATAATTGAAGTTAGGAATTTAAAATCCACACTCAATCCACACCTAAAATTACCTCTCTCTCTCTCTCACTATATATATATATATATATATATATATATATATATATATATATATATATATTTCAATACAATCAACTTTATACACTTCAATTGATTTAACATAAAAGTACTGTCCCCTACTTTACTTAATGACTCATTTTTTCATTTAGATATCCTTTACTTAATGATTCATAATTAAAATAGTAAAAGAGTATTTTAATTATTCCCATAAAACATCTCAATATTACATCAACTGATATTACTTTATTCACACTAAAATACATCTTTATCACTTTTAAAGTCGAAAAGTTTTTTATTATACACACTATTATCTCTTATAATACTAATAAATAATTAATATATTAAAATTTCTGCTAAAAAATATGAATTTTTAAGTAAAATACGGCGGAAGTAATTTGCAAAAGTCTCCTCAAACTAATTCGAAAAGACTGTTGCTAGCTTTTTCAATATCTCCCTATCTAATTTAGAGAGAGAAAGCGGAAAAATTATCTCCACCTTCTCTCTTCAACTAAAGCCACCGCCCACAAAAAATCCGTCGCTCACCTTCTGCTTATTCAATCCACCTTTCTTCTCCAAACGCGCGGCTGCACCGCCTAAAGCGCCGCCGCATCGTCTAAAGTGCCACCGCACCGCCGACCATTGCGCTCTTCTACTTTCTCTCCTGTTCAATTTTTTTTGTAAATTTACCGTCGTCCAGACCTAAAGGTTTATTGTTTCAGTTTTAGTGGGATCAACGGATCTTCCCACCCTGATGGCGCTACGGTGGCCAATCGGGTGAGCAATCCGTTGATCCCGCTTTTTTTTTTTCTGTTCTGTAATTTTGTTTTATTAGTTTAGTGTTCTTTATTTTCTGCTTTCTTAGTTTAATGTTTTTTATTTTTTTGTTTTAGTCTAGATTGTTTAGTTTCTGCCTTTTGACTTTGTTGTTTTACTTTCTGCTGATCTGGGAGCATCATGCGTTGCGTTTCTTCCTCTCTCATTGAGATTTTATAGTCCCTTTGTGGAGCCCCAGTCTGTCCCTTTGTGGAGCCCCAGTATGTCTCTTTGTGGAGTCTCTTTGTGTATTCAAGACATATGTGTGAAAAGGTCGGGCGAATGTAGACTTAGAAAGGCACCATTAATTTCTTTTAATGAGCAAAAGTCTTGCTCCAACTAATTTGAAAAGACTCTTTGTGATGGACCATGGTACAAGTTTGGCTCTTGATCGACTTGAGGAATATTAAACTAGTTTGCAACCTCTGTTCTAAATGATTTACATACTTAGTCGTATTCATTCACTACCGATTTACATACTTCTAAATTACAAACTATACTCTCACAAATTTACAATTTTAGACAAAATGTAATTTAAAGTGGACCCTTATATAACTCTAACTCGCCCATTTGTTCATTTTATGCATAAGGACTAGTTGATGGAGTTGCCCCCACATAAACCTAACCCGTTTCTTCATTTTATGCATAAAATAAAACTTTTTTTTTTTTTTGCCTATTGTAAATCAATAAATTTAAACACCTGCAAATATGCACATAAAAGGCGATAAAAATAAGGTAAACATATTTTTATTATAAATGTGGATTACAACTCTCGTTGATCTCTTGATTCCACTCTCTAAACATAATTTGATACCGGGGTCTCAGCGACGTGTTCCGGATTTTGATTTGACCTACAATTTGGTAGTAGGGAGTTGATGGAGTCATTTGTGACTTATTCCATCAGACTCGATTTAGGGAGTTGATGGAGTCGTTTGTGACTTATTACATCTGACCTTTGCAATTCTATTTTCACTATCCTATTTATAAGATACGATGACTTAGAGAGCAAGAAAAATTCCTAAACCTAAGGAAAGAGATAATTCCTCAATTTTGGAGATATTATTTTATATTTTTATCTCCAAAATTAGGATTTACATAATATTAGACACGTTCAAAATTTAATAAAATTTCAGTGTCTACAAATGCCCCCTCGAGATCTGTTGTAGAGATCTATGTCGAATGCAACTTGATCTCGAAATCTTGATGTAAAACTCAAACGGTGATTTAGCATGCCCCATATGAAATTCTTGGAGAGTGGAGATGAAGAGCGAAAATCGTCCCACTAG
This sequence comes from Galeopsis tetrahit, assembly GCA_963675135.1. Classification (NCBI taxonomy): domain Eukaryota; kingdom Viridiplantae; phylum Streptophyta; class Magnoliopsida; order Lamiales; family Lamiaceae; genus Galeopsis; species Galeopsis tetrahit. The sequence continues at coordinate 32,424,642 of OY776119.1, read as the reverse complement.
GCGTGCCAATTTGTTAACCAATAAATTTAAACACCTGCAAATATGCACATAAAAGGCGATAAAAATAAGGTAAACATATTTTTATTATAAATGTGGGTTACAACTCTCGTTGATCTCTTGATTCCACTCTCTAAACATAATTTGATACCGGGGTCTCAGCGACGTGTTCCGGATTTTGATTTGACCTACAATTTGGTAGTAAGGAGTTGATGGAGTCATTTGTGACTTATTCCATCAGACTTGATTTAGGGATTTGATGGAGTCGTTTGCGACTTATAACATCTGACCTTTGCAATTCTATTTTCACTATCTTATTTATAAGCGACTGATGTGCCAAAATTTGCACGAGAGGATTATATATCCTCAGGATTAAGCGTCCTGTTCTTTTGAACGCGAATAGTTGCTTCAAGTGTGTTGCCTTCGTTCAAAACCTTCAAGAACCTGCAAAGAACACGCCGGAGGGGAGTCCGGCGTGGACACTCCGATGCCTAAGTCAGTATAGGGCTTATTAATCTCTCCCAAGGATCTCGGGATCCTTGATATATGAAAAACAGTTCTTGAAAGATCTCCCAAAGGTAGATTGTATTCAATTTAGTAAATGCGTAATGTACGAGAGTCTAACCTGGAAATCTCCTCGATTTTACCTATTTATAGAGATATTAGCTGGAGAGGAAGTCAAGCCTTCCTCCTTTTCCGGAACTACCCGCCAGACTCGGTCCTGCGAAGTGGACGAAGCCTCCTTTCCTCCACTTCCCGAAGACTCGGCCATATCTCCTCTTTATTTGACTCGGTTCCCCCGGATAATAGAGGATAAGGTCCATCTTCTATCGAGTCCAAGCCGAAAATAGCAGAACCTCCCTACATTCAAGGCTCACGAACTTCCTCTAAAAGTAATTCTTCTGGAAGCTTCTCTTTGGCGGTAGCTCCCTCCAAAGGGATCTCCCGAGAGGATTTCTCCTCAGAGCATATTTCGTAATCTGATCCTTTCACTTTTATCTTATCCCCTATACACGTGTCGACTCCTTATTAAGTGACATTTTTAGGCCGCATCATCACTCCCCCCTACTCTCGTAAAAGGGGGACATCTTTTGTGAGAGTAGAAATTTTTTCCTAGAACTTGTTACAAAGGTCCTCCTGGAGAAACGTGTATCTTCCCTGCTTTGGAGAGGAAGTTTCAAAAACGTCCTTCTCCTAGGGCTTTCCCGCCTCAAATTCTGGGAGACTTTTCGGCTTCCGCGCGTGGACTTCACGCGATCACCTTTCTCTCTCTTCTGTTATTCTCCCGAGGAAAACCCTCGATTTTTCCCCCTATCTTTCCTCATTTTCTTCACGCAACCATCTCCTTTTTCTCTCTTTACTTTTCAAATTTCACTCCTCCCAAAGATTTCTCGTCGTCTTCATCCTTCTTCTCCGGTGTTCTTCACCTCGAGTCTCTGCTGTCGTCAACTGCCTCGTCTGATTCCATAGCCCTTCTACTTCAAGGTAACCCAGCTATTCTCTTGTTCTTCTTTTATTAACAGTGTAAATCGATGTCAAATCCTCCCTCTCTTTTTTATTGAAGCTACCAGCCAAAATTCCTCCGAAGCGACTCCCTCTCTAATGGGGAGTCCAGAGAATAGGATTTCCCCCGCTTCCCAAATCGACCATACTCACTTAGTTGACCTTGCTCACGCCTATGGCTTTCCATCGGAGTACGCCTTTCGTGCTCCTCGCTCCGATGAACGCCCAGATATTTCCCAGCCTCGGACCCTTGCTTTTTTCGAAGCCCATCTTAGGGCTGGACTACGGTTTCCGATTCATCCTTATCTGACTGCCATATCCACCCGCATGCAGATCCCCCTTAACCAGTTTACTCCGAATGCCATCCGTACCATGATAGGTTTCTACATCTTGGTGAAGGGGAATGGGGGTGACCCATCTGCCGAACTATTTCTGAGCCAACACTCATGTAAGGTGAATGATGGATTTTTCTATGTTAGTGGTCGAAGGTCCCGTGTTTGTAAATTTCTGAAAAAACTCCATGAGGAAGACTCATCTTGGCGAGATTACTACTTCTTTGCTACCAGCCCTACCGATTGGCCATTTCCTCACGGGGATTGGTTATTCCAAAATCCCGGAGTGATTCCTCCTCCCCTGAAAGCTTACTCAGTTTCCAATCTTACCATTATGAATAATCTCAACACTCATACCCATTTGCACGACTATTTCGATGTTATTGCCATTTGCAACAATCCTCGCATCCTCTCCCACTTCGGCTTTTGTCCCCAAGATTTTCCCTTAGGTTCCCGAGATGGTAAAAAATCTTCTATTGCTATATTTTATTTCTTGCATGTGGTTGTTTTTCTGAATTCTGAAAATTTTCTTGATTACTTGTAGCAATGAGTTGGTTGACTCATATCTCCCGAGATGCCCCTGCTCTCAGCATAGTGAAGACCCCTGTGTTATCCGCTCCAGAAGACATTCCAAAGGCTCCTCCATTTCCTGCTCTCGAGAGCTCTGCAAAGACTCCGGCTCCAGAGGGTTCTTCGAAGATTCCTCCTCTCCCTAGTTCCTCTACTCAGGTCCCAGGCTCAGTTGCCAAGAGAACCCGTTCCTCTGCCAATGCATTTTTTTCCGAATGTGGTACATCTAAGAAGAAGAAGGGGAAAGTTACCCGTGCTGATAAGGGAACTCCTCCTTCTACTGTTTTCGAGCCTCTCCATCGCCTCATTGACCGATGTCCTGCTCCTCCTGATGCTGAGTTATCCGACCCGTCTCTTCCTGAGGATCGACTGATCCGCGGCGCTCATCTTTTCTCTGAGGTATTTTCTGGCATTTTCCCTTTTTATAATCTTTGCTTTCTTCATACCTTCGGGTGTTAATTTCTCTTCCTTTGTAGTTTGGTCTCACCTATACTAAGATACTCGACCAAGGCGTTGAGATGGTAGCTGAGCTTGAACTTCTCCGGGCTGAAGCATCCTCTTTCCAGTCAACCCTCAAGGGTATCACCACGGAGAAAGATAAGGCCCATAAGCGAGCTCAAGCTCTTTCTGAGGAGTTGTCCCTCTTACAGGCTCAAAGCAAGCAAGATGTAGCCAGGATTAAGCGCCTTGTGCTAGAGGTGGAACGGATGGAGCGCGAGCTGCCGGATGTCGGGGTGCAGGCTTGCATTAAATCCTTATTCACTTCTTCTCTGGGTCAAGAGTTCTTGGAAACTCTTCATACTCAGTGGCTGTCCAGCTTCTTAAAGAGCTCGAGCTTCCTCTGTGCCATGGGGCCGCACATCCCTCATTTCATCGACCATGGCTTCAGCAATGCCGTAGCCGAGCACTCAACCCCGGGGTTTAATGGAACCTACTCTCGCGAGTTCCACTTGGATCGGCTCGCTACTCCTCCGAAATTCTTGGGGGATCCTAAGGAGAGCCCTGATAGTCCTTGGTGGCTATCCGGAATGAGTCAGGCTATCACCAAGCTACAGGCTGTCAAGGTAGGTATGGCTGATCTGAAGCCTCTGGAGCGTCTGGTTTATCCTTATGACTCCGCTCTAATCGTGGCAACCGCAATAGATGGAGAAACTGGCGTTGCAGACACCATGGGAGGTACTACGGGTCCAGAGGAGGGAGGAGGATCTAGCAATCATGCTGCTGAGGAGGGTGGCATTGTTGGAGGAGTTGAGGTCGAGGGGGCTGTTGCCGAAGGGGATGCTGTTGAGAAAACAGTTTAAATTTCACATTCCTATGATCACATCAAACAATTTATTTTCCTGTTGTTTTGCTACACTCTTTACTTTCTGCTCATAACACTTGCTCTTCATATTTTGTAGGGGACCCCACACTCCTGGATATGTGGGGGCTTTTTTGCAGTAGTCATATTAACCTGGTATTGGATGCTTTTGTTGTCTTTCTCTTTCGTGCATAAGTAACTTACAAGACCAGCAAAGAATGTGTTGGAGGTGTGGCTCTTTCTTCCCCCCTTTTGTTGGTCTTGTAGGCTATGTTGAAAACCACTCCTTGACTGTACAGTTTTTTGTTTTTGATTTCGGGTGCCTCGGTTGTGGGAGGTCATCCTCCCTCTTCTCTTAACTCCCGAATCATAAAAACTTGTTTTCTTCATCATATAATCTTTGTAATTCTCAAGCATGGTTAGGGCTTTCTGGAAGGCTTCGGTTTTCTGAGCCTCTACATATTTCTTACTCTCTCATTCCTAAAAGATCTTAGCTCACAAAATCTTTTCATTTCAGTAACCCACTTGGGTTTTCAGTAAAGTGAGGGCTCTCTGGAGCACCTCGGCCTCTAGGTCTTTGAGTGTCTCTTCATTCTTACTCTTAAAAGATTTTAATTCATAAAATCTTCTCATTTCAGTAACCCACTTGGGTCTCAAGTAGAGTGAGGGCTCTCTGGAGTGCCTCGGCCTCTAGGCCTTTGGGTGTCTCTCACTCTTATTCTGAAAAGATTTTAATTCATAAAATCCTCTCATTTCAGTAACCCACTTGGGTCTCAAGTAAAGTGAGGGCTCTCTGGAGCACCTCGGCCTCTAAGCCTTTGAGTGTCTCTCACTCTTATTCTTAAAAGATTTTAATTCATAAAATCCTCTCATTTCAGTAACCCACTTGGGTCTCAAGTAAAGTGAGGGCTCTCTGGAGCACCTCGGCCTCTAGGCCTTTGAGTGTCTCCCACTCTTATTCTTAAAAGATTTTAATTCATAAAATCCTCTCATTTCAGTAACCCACTTGGGTCTCAAGTAAAGTGAGGGCTCTCTGGAGCACCTCGGCCTCTAGGCCTTTGAGTGTCTCTCACTCTTATTCTTAAAAGATTTTAATTCATAAAATCCTCTCATTTCAGTAACCCACTTGGGTCTCAAGTAAAGTGAGGGCTCTCTGGAGCACCTCGGCCTCTAGGCCTTTGAGTGTCTCCCACTCTTATTCTTAAAAGATTTTAATTCATAAAATCCTCTCATTTCAGTAACCCACTTGGGTCTCAAGTAAAGTGAGGGCTCTCTGGAGCACCTCGGCCTCTAGGCCTTTGAGTGTCTCTCACTCTTATTCTTAAAAGATTTTAATTCATAAAATCCTCTCATTTCAGTAACCCACTTGGGTCTCAAGTAAAGTGAGGGCTCTCTGGAGCACCTCGGCCCCTAGGCCTTTGAGTGTCTCTCACTCTCGTTATAGTTATATTCATACGTCGCACATTCACATATGAGAAAGATAAACAAGACATAATAATTCTGAATAATTCTTTCTTCAAAAAGGGATAAGGCTTCATTGCTTTATTGTCAATTTTCAACATAGGCCATAGATAACCTACGCCGGTCTCATTAAAAACCTCTTTACGGAAAAACCCCAAAGGGGAAACCCGCAGAGAGGGAAAAAGAGCTCCGGTGAAGCCACAAAATACACCAAGTAAAGTACGAATCAATGCAAAAAATCACAAAACAAAAGTAATAGGTGGTCTCAAGACCTTACACTGTCTTCAAATAAAGAATCTCTTCAAATGGCAAAGGTTCCAGGGTCTAGCTATGTCAACCCCCTCCATACTCTGTAGTCTGTATGCTCCTCCTTTCAGCACCTGTGTGATTTTATAGGGTCCCTCCCAGTTGGGCTCCAGCTTTCCTGTGTTTTTCAGGGCGTCCGCTCTTCTCAGCACCAGGTCCCCTGCTCTAAAGGACCTCGGGATCACCCTTCGATCATATGCAGCTTTAATTCTGCTTTTATATCTTTCAACACGTACCCTGACCATCTCTCTTTCTTCTTCCATCAAATCTAGAGCCTCTCTCATCAAGCTTTCATTCTGATGTTCTTCAAATTGGGCAACTCGATGCGATCGTAAAACGGCCTCTGGAGGTATCACCGCCGTAGCTCCGTAGACCAGCTGAAATGGAGACTCTCCAGTTGCTGTCTTCGGGCTAGTCCTATATGACCATAATACATTATCTAACTCGTTTACCCATCCTCCTCCTATCTTTGTCAATCTAGTTCGGATCCCATCTACTATTGTTCGATTAGTAACCTCCACCTGTCCGTTAGCCTGAGGATGAGCTACAGAAGTGAATCTCTGTATTATGTTCAATCTTGCACACCATCCTCGCACGTTTTCGCCATTAAACTGTGTTCCATTATCGGAGACCAATATTCTGGGTACTCCGAATCTACAGCAGATTTGTTTCTTCAAGAATTTAATCACATTTTCTTCATCTATCGTAGCCAGGGGAGCAGCTTCCACCCATTTGCTAAAATAGTCCACTGCTACTATTAGAAATTTTCTCCCTCCGGAGGCTGGAGGGAAGGGTCCTACCAAGTCGATTCCCCACTTAGCGAAGGGACAGGGAGAATGCATCGCTCCCATCTCTTCCGCAGGGGTCCTTATCAATGGAGCATTTTTCTGACACTTGACGCATTTCCTCACAAATTCTCTAGCATCTTTTGTCATGGAGGGCCAGTATAACCCTGCCCTTAAAACTTTCTTCACCACCGCTTTGTATCCTTCATGACTGGCTGCATCACCTTCGTGGATCTCTCTAAGTGTGTATATAGCTTCTCTAGTCGATATACACCTCAAATATGGGTGTGTGAACGACTTCTTGTATAAGTGTCCTCCGATAATACAATATTTGATCCGAAGGGCTCGGGTCTCTCTGGTGGTAGGGGCATTTGCTTCCTTGGTGAGTTCTATCCATATAGCCCTTCTCCAATCATCTTCCTCTTCAATGGAGCCAATGGGGTTCTCCAGAGTCTCTCTTTCCGCAACTACTAGAGTTATTGTTCCCTGTCCATCAAACTCTGTGGAGCTAGCGAGTTTGGAGAGACTATCCGCCTGCATGTTCTTCTCTCGGGGTATTTGGACTACCTCGCACTCTTGGAATTTGCCCATCACCGCTTTGGCACGTTCCAAATAAGCAGCCATCCTGCTATCTTTGGCTACATATTCACCATTCACCTGCTGAACAACTAATTGGGAGTCTGAGTATAGGGTTACCTTTGGAGCTCCCAATTCCAATGCCATCTCCATCCCTCTGATCAAAGCTTCATACTCTGCTCCATTATTCGAGGTCATGAATTGAAACCTCACTGCGAATTGTAGGTCCTCTCCTCGGGGGCCTATCAACGCAATCCCTGCTCCGCATCCGCTCAGGGTCACTGAGCCATCTACGTACACCTTCCATCCCTCGACCTCCTCTGGTTTAGTCGACTCTTGGATGAAATCTGACAGAGCTTGAGCTTTTATAGACTTCCGTGGCTCGAAATCTACGTCATATTCTTGGAGCTCGATCGCCCACTTCACCATCCTTCCAGAGAGGTCTACTCGTCCTATAACCTGTTTCAACAAGTAATTAGTGCGGACCAGTATTTTGTAAGAAAGGAAATATGGGCGCAGCCTCCGGGCTGTAACTACCACAGCTAGAGCAGCCTTCTCAATTTCTGAGTAACGATTTTCGGCCCCCTGAATGATCTTACTGACATAATAAATAGGGTGCTGCAGAGATCCCTCTTCTTTGACTAAAGCAGTACTTAGTGAGAATTCCCCTACGGAGAGATACAAAATGAGGGTATCTCCTGGAGAAGGCTTCGTCAGTTTCGGCAACTGAGACAAATGGTGCTTCAGGTCTTCAAAGGCCTTTTGGCATGTTTCGCTCCATTCAAACTTGGTTCCTTTCTTAAGAATTTTAAAGAAGGGATGGCTCTTTTCAGCAGACCTAGCTATAAATCTACTCAACGCTGTAATCCTCCCATTGAGTGTCTGGAGCTCCTTTATGTTTCTTGGTGGCCGCATGTCCAGTACAGCCTTCACCTTGGCTGGATTCACCTCTATACCTCGTTGAGTGACCATATATCCCAGGAACTTCCCTGATTTTACTCCAAAAGAGCATTTGGCTGGGTTCAACTTGATGCCGTTTTCTCGAATTACTTGGAAAATTTCTTCCAAATCCTCTATATGTTGATCTGCTTTCACACTTTTAGCCAACATATCATCTACATATATCTCCATGTTTCTCCCTAGCTGCTTTCGAAAGACAGCATCGACCATCCTCTGATAGGTTGCTCCGGCATTGATTAATCCAAATGGCATCCGAACATATCTGAACGTTCCACAGGCTGCTATGAAGCACACTTTGGGGACATCTGCAGGATTCAGTTGGATTTGGTGGTACCCTTGGTATGCGTCCATCATGCTCAGCAACTCAAAGCCTGAAGTTGCATCCACTAGCTGATCTATTCTTGGTAGCGGGTAGTGGTCCTTAGGGCATGCCTTGTTGAGGTCCCTGAAATCGATGCACATTCTCCATTTTCCTCCCCCTTTAGGCACTAGCACAGCATTGGAGAGCCATTCTGGGAATTGGACTTCTACTACATGCCCTGCTTTCAATAACTTCTCGATTTCGTCCTTCACAATGTTATTCTTCTCAATCCCGAAATTTCGTAGTTTTTGTTTTACGGGCCTTGCCTTTGGATCAACATTAAGGCAATGTATTGCTATCTCCGGAGGGACTCCTGTCATGTCAGCTGGAGAAAATGCAAATATATCGGAATTTCGACGTAATGTAAATATTACCTTCTCTGTGAGTTCAGGCCCCAGTTGGGTACCTATCTTGGTAACAAAGCCGAGTTTCCCTGGAAAGAGCTCCACGCTCATCAGTTCCTCGTCTGTCTTAACATTTACTTGTTCAGGTGCCACTCCTTCTACTTTCTTCCTCTTGACCTCAGGGTCATCTCCTCTCATCCGCTCCAGGCCCCTAGTTAGGGCTCTATCTGCCATTTTCACGGACTCTGCATAGCACTTCCGTGCTTGATACTGGTCTCCTCTCACTTCTCCCACCCCTGTGGCTGTAGGGAATTTCATTTTCATATGAAATGTGGAGATGATTGCCTGAAAAAGATTCAGGCTGGGCCGTCCCATCACAACATTGTACGACGAGGGAATATCTACAATAAGGAACTCCACCACGTGGACCTTCCGAGCTGGAGCATCTCCCAATCCTACCTGTAACATCACTGACCCCAAAGGTTGGATTGCTCCTCCGGAGAAACCATACAGAGAGGTATCTACAGGGCGCAGTTTCACATTCAGCTCCATTCTCTTAAAACATTCAAAGAACATGATGTCAGCCGAACTTCCCGTATCTACGAAGATTCGAGCAACATCGAATCCAGCTATGTCGGTAGTGATCACCAGAGCGTCGTTGTGATCTTCCTTAACTCCCTTCACATCTTCTGGGCCGAATCGGATATTGGGCGTCTCCGTCATGCGCCCCACTTCTCTTAACTGGCTCCCTTGCTTTGCTCTTAGAGCCCGGACATTTTGCTTCCTCTTCCGAAAAGAATCTCCGTCAGCTGGCCCTCCCACTATCATGTGGATTACTCCTCTCTTCGGTGGAGGAGGGGGCATATCTTCAGCTGCTTCTCTGGTTTCCTTCTCTTCTGGTTTTCTTTCATGATCTTTCCGCTTCTGCCCTCGAGGGCCCTGCCTATCTCTGAATATAAATTCTTTTAGATGACCCGCTTGGATCATCCTCTCAATTTCGTCCTTCAAGTGGTAACATTGGTTTGTATCATGCCCATACTCATTGTGGAATCGACAGAATCGGTCAGACTTGGGTTTCTGAGGTCCTCGATTTCTGGAATATGGGAATTTCAAGTCTGGATGGTCTCCGGCTACCTCCAGTACTTCAGCAGGCTCAATCCTCAAGGGCGTGTATTTCTCGAATCTCCCACGAGGGCCAGACCGGGGACCTCCGGAGGGATTACTATCTCTTGTTGATCCAGAGGTCCGAGGGACCTCGGGGCTGGATCGTCTGGAGGGACCTTCCCTTCTTCTCTCTCGATCTGGTGGCCTAACCTCCAGCCTTTTGGCCTTACGGACCTCCTCTAAAGTGAGGTACTTCTCAGCCCTGTGCAGCAGCTCATCGAAATTCTTAACTGGCTTCTTAGCTAAGGAGGAAAAGAAATCTCCATCTCGTAATCCGTTAGTGAGGGCGTTGATCTTCACCTCCGGAGAGGCTGTAGGGACCTCCAGAGCTGCCTGATTAAACCTCCGGAGAAAAGCTCTTAAGCTTTCGCTCTCCCCCTGCCTCAGATTGAAGAGGGTCAAGGTGGCCCTTGGCTGTCTCCGGGCACTTGCAAATTGATGGAGAAATAACTCACTGAATTCTTCCCAGGATCGGATGGTATTAGGTTCTAACTGAGTGAACCATTGCTGCGCTGCTTTGGCCAGGGTGGTCAGGAACACCCTGCACTTAATTCCTTCTCCGTAGCGATGTAATAGCGCAGCGTTTTCAAACCTTACTAAGTGTTCGTAAGGGTCTGCCGTACCATCATATTCAAAGTTAAGGGGTTTGAAGTTGAATGGTAACTCATCCTGTAATATGTTAGGGGAGAACTGGCATCCGGATGTGTGAGCGGATCTACTGGTTCGGTTGTCCATCTGTCTCCTCATATCCTTCATCTCTTTCTGCAGAGCCTGTAGCTGGTCGCTAACTGGCCCTCCGTAGGTATCATCAGTGCTTTCTTCTGTCTCAAGGGGTTCTGTCCCTCGGGGTGCCGGTTCTGTGTTCCTTCTAGTGCTTCGAAGGGGAATGCTTCTTTCCGCGCGCGAGGGCACTTTATCATCCTCTTCCACTCGTATCCCCATCTCTTTGGACAACACTTGGGAGGTCCCAGGTGCCTCATCCTGGGGTCTATGGGGCGGTACCTCTGGATTCCCTGGTGCGGCCTTGGGAATCTGGTCCTTCTGATCCGCAAAGGCTTTATCTACGGCTTGTCGGATGAGGGCGTTCAATTGATCGGGAGAGATCAAGAGTGTCCCTGAGTCTGGAATATCCTCTCGCTGAGGATCTGCGGTCTGGGGCTCTGGGGTTTCAAGATCCCCGGTTATTCCCTCCCGGACTGGTAAGGGATGATTCTCATCACCTAAATCTGGAGTCGGCGCCAACGGCTGATTTGATCCAGAAGGAGCATGAATTGGGTTTTTCCCCCGGCCTCCCACTGGTAGGGGATCGATCGGCAAAGGGGGATTCTCACCCGGAAGATTTTTCTTTCCAGAAATAGATGTTTTGTCTCCGCCACCCATTTGCTCAAACAGGTAGAAATTCGTGAGAAAATCTTTCAATTCTTTCCCACAGACGGCGCCAGTTGATGTGCCAAAAGTTGCACGAGAGGATTATATATCCTCAGGATTAAGCGTCCTGTTCTTTTGAACGCGAATAGTTGCTTCAAGTGTGTTGCCTTCGTTCAAAACCTTCAAGAACCTGCAAAGAACACGCCGGAGGGGAGTCCGGCGTGGACACTCCGATGCCTAAGTCAGTATAGGGCTTATTAATCTCTCCCAAGGATCTCGGGATCCTTGATATATGAAAAACAGTTCTTGAAAGATCTCCCAAAGGTAGATTGTATTCAATTTAGTAAATGCGTAATGTACGAGAGTCTAACCTGGAAATCTCCTCGATTTTACCTATTTATAGAGATATTAGCTGGAGAGGAAGTCAAGCCTTCCTCCTTTTCCGGAACTACCCGCCAGACTCGGTCCTGCGAAGTGGACGAAGCCTCCTTTCCTCCACTTCCCGAAGACTCGGCCATATCTCCTCTTTATTTGACTCGGTTCCCCCGGATAATAGAGGATAAGGTCCATCTTCTATCGAGTCCAAGCCGAAAATAGCGGAACCTCCCTACATTCAAGGCTCACGAACTTCCTCCAAAAGTAATTCTTCTGGAAGCTTCTCTTTGGCGGTAGCTCCCTCCAAAGGGATCTCCCGAGAGGATTTCTCCTCAGAGCATATTTCGTAATCTGATCCTTTCACTTTTATCTTATCCCCTATACACGTGTCGACTCCTTATTAAGTGACATTTTTAGGCCGCATCAGCGACGATGACTTAGAGAGCAAGAAAAATTCCTAAACCTAAGGAAAGAGACAATTCCTCAATTTTGGAGATATTATTTTATATTTTTATCTCCAAAATTAGGATTTACATAATATTAGACACGTTCAAAATTTAATAAAATTTCAGTGTCTACACCTATATTGATGGATGGATGCAGAAGTTTTATATTTTGTTTTGAAAATTAGTAGTGTTTGAGTTAAAGGGGTGTTAGACTGCACTTATATATATTATAAGTTCTTAAAATATGGATCTCATGAAATATTGTTAGAGTAATTATAATTGTCAAGTTTCTAAAATAAATGTTTGTTTGCTCGAGCTTGTAGAATCTGTATTACACATAGCTAGAGAAAAAATGGACTAAGTTAGGGAGAAAATATCAACTTTGGTCATGTAACTTAGGCCGAGTTCAACTTTAGTCCTGTAACTTTGTACCTTCTCAATTTTATTCCAGTATCAATTTTAGTTCTGTAACTTTGCATTTTCTCAATATTAGTCCGGTAACTTTGTACTAAAATTGGAGAAAAAAATATTTAGATCCCATAACTTTTACCTTTCTTGAAAAGCGTCCTCCAAAAAATATAGAAAATTAATTTATGTCCCACAATTTCTTAAATTAATTGATTAATTTACGTCTAATTTTTGTCTTCTTAGGTCTAATAATGAGATTTTTTTTTAATTATGTCCCGTAACTTTAACTTTTAAAAAAAAAAAAAAAGTCCAAAAAAGGATACGTCCCATAATTTCGTAACTTGGTTAATTACTTAATTTACATCATTTTTCTTTATTCTACCAATTGTAAATAGTGACTTGTAATTTTTTTTATCCACATGACAATTGTTTTTTCACACTATACAAGTCAAGCTTGTCCACGTTACAATTTCCGTCGATAATTCATATTTTTTTTGCGCATGTGAAAATAACTTGAATGAAACGATACCGTTTTGGTGTCTCCAGTAAAAATTGCACGTGAATTAATGAATTTACAAAATTATGTGATGTAAATTGTTTTTTTTTTTAATCTTTTTGTGACGTTTTTAAAAAAGGTGAAAGTTACAGGTGGTAAATAAAAAAATTTCTCCAAAAATTGATACCGTCAGGACTAAAATTGGTAAAGTACAAAGTTACAGGACTAAAATTGATATATTTAGAACTATAATTGAAAAAAACGAAATTTTAGGACTAAAATTGATACTGTTAGAACTAAAAATGAGAAACTACAAAGTTAATGGATCAAAATTGATATTTTCTTCTAAGTTATGGGTAATTAGGTTGGGCTGCAAAATAAAAGCCCATACACAAAAAACGCCCAATAACACACTACTTCCTAATTAGCCTCTCATAAGCTCCACATCTATATTTTACAATCTCAATCTATAGCCCATCGGGTAGGTTATGTATGGACAGGCCTAATTAAGTGATTATGCAGAGGAAATATTTGTTTGGGCGTGGCTAAAGGCACCCGGCGATCCTATGAGTACACCCAGGAGATGAGGACACACGCCGATCGGATGAGGACACCCACGTGGAAAAACCAAAAATACCCTTCTCCCATTAAAACTATTAAAACCCTAATCTATCACCTCATTTGGTACACCCACCCCATTTTTGCCTCCTCACCTTCCCTCCCACGTTTCGCCACCGCCGCTCTCTTCGCCGGCAGCAGCGCCGCTCTTGTCGCCGGCAGCGCCGCCCTCCCTCTCCACGTCTCCTCTCGTCGTCGTCCCCGTTTTGCCAGCGCCGTCCCCGTCTCCCCACCCAACACGCGCGACTACGCAGCGGCGCAGCTCCGCCTCCCCTCCCCACGCGGCGACAGCGCTGCCCTCGCTCCCCACGTCGCCGCCTCACTCCCCACCCAACTCGCGCGACCAACCCCTCTTCTCCCTCGTCCGCCGCGGCCGCTCGCACCCAGTTCCAGGTAGGTTTTTAAAATTTTTTTTGCCTGTTTTAATAAATTTAGGGTTTTTAGAAAAATTAGGGTTTTTATAAATCGTGATTTATTTTCGAACATATTTAGTTTGTTTTGGAATTTTTTTCGAACAATATGTGTTTGTTTTGGAAAAAATTTCAAACATTTTGTTGATCGTTTTTTTCGTACAAATTTAAGTTGTTTTGGAATTTTTTTCGAACAATCTTGGTTTGTTTTGGAATTTTTTTCGAACAATCAGTGTTTGTCTTGGGAAAAATTTCGAACATTTTGTTCGATCTTTTTTTTAGGACAAATTTAATTTGTTTTGGAATGTTTTTCGAACATACTGAGTTTGTTCATAAAAAAATTTCGAACATTTCAACTTTGTTTGGGTAAAATTTTCGAACATACTAAGAATTTTTTGTTGTTGAAATTTTGAATTTTTTTGTTGTTGAAATTTTGAATTTTTTTGTTTGTTGAAATTTTGGATTTTTTTGTTGTTTTTGTGGTGATTGTAGGGATCCTAATGATTCGGGTGTAAAATGAAATGGGTGGGTGTACTCATCCGTCCTTTATTTTAAAAATGTGCTGAAGGGTATATAAGACATTTCGCATACCTCCAATGATAAAAAAAGTTTCCGTGGGTGTACTCATAGGATCCTTGGGTGCCTTTAGCCGCGCCCTATTTGTTTGAGTCCTTTAAGTTTGAGTGATTCCAAAATAAATCCTTTAAGTTTTTAACTTTACAAAATACATCCTATATCTTACAACCTATTAATTTTAGTTCTTTTTAAAATCTATTTTAGTCCTTTAAATTTAAACTCCATTTTTAATAAAATTTAAGGTATAATTTATTCCTTCTAGCAGAAAATATTTTATTTAAATCTATTTTTTGTTTTATTGAATACTGATTTTATTTAAATCTGTATTCCAATTTTAATAAAATTTTATTTACAGAAAATTTTATTCCAATTTAAATCTGTAGTTAAACTCCAATATAAATAGAAAATATTTTATTTAAAATTTAAAAAAAATACATCATTAAAATATTTAAAAAAAATTCTGATTTTAATGTTTTTTTTTTAAACATCATTTAAAATATTTTTTAAATTAAATAAAAATATCATTAAAATCTGAATTATGCTCAAATTCTACCTAGCCATTTTCCCTAATTAATTAAAAATATAAAAATTCAAAAATAAAAATATATACTAAAATCTAGAAAATTGAAAGAAAATTATAAATATGTTTTAAAAAAAGCACAACTCTAACTACTCCTGTCATATTAATAAACACTCCCTCCTATTCTGTCATCCATCCTAAGCTCGTGCACACATATTAAGAAAATTATTGAATTCTCATTTTACCTTTAATCAATGCTTGTAATTTTCATTAAAAAAATAGGTATGTAAATATTTATTGATCTTAAAGGTAAAGTGCAAAACGACTTGTATTTTGCAAAGAAAACGAAAGATCAAAACGACTTATAAAATGAATAGGAGGGAGTAGAAAATATACATATTTCATATTTGTATTGAGATTTTATAGGTTTTTTTTTTCTCTGAGAGAAATGCTTAAAAAGTGGGAGGTACTGTAAGAAATTAAATAAAGTAACATGAAAAGTCAGTCTCTTTTACACAAAGTAGTGGACAGTTGATAACTTGATATATATAGAACGAGTGAAATAAATTAGAATAGTACGCGTTTTAATTGTTTAATTAAAATTGTACATCACTTAAGTTTCAAAATTCAAACCTGATAAATGATGTCGGGTCCGCGGGGTGGGACAGGAAGGATTTTCCTTTTTTTTTTTTTTTTTTTTGTTGATGTTGGGATAGACCAGACGAAATCCCAATTGTGAAATTAGGTGATGGTGCGTCTATTAATTCCAGTTTGACCAAAGGAAAATACAGAAAATTTCGATATAACGCATTGTCGAAATATTAAAAAATATTGAAAATATCAACTGTTTTAATATATAAAGATTTTCCACACTGCACCGTGATCAAGGTTGCAGAAGTAAAAAATTGGTAGTCAAACGAATTTTAGTGCCCGCCTAGATTTTTTTTTTACCCCGGCATGTGGGCCTGTAGCCCCACAAATTATGGTTTTGAAGTAATTAATGTTATGCATTAGGGTTTTGAAGAATTGAAGCTATCGATTTGATCCTGGACAGTGGCAATGGCAGGTGGCGAGTAGACGACGTAGCAACGAGTTGAAATTGTTGATTCTTCAATGAAGAGTCATGAAGACCGAAAAGAAGAAGATGAAGAAAAGAAGAGTGAATGGAGAGTTGAATTTTGTTTCTGTTGAGATTAATGCAATATTGGAGAACTGTTCTTACTATCAGAAGTGGTAGTGTGCTGATTTTCAGAACTGTGCTTAGTATAAGCACAGTAACTAGTGTTCTGATATTTGGTTATTTCAGTACAAGTAGAGTAATGAGTACTCTACTGATAAGGTTTAGTGACCTTAGGTATCAACTCTGCTGGTCGGGTCAGAACAGTACTGCTCTTAGTCTGCTAAAGAGTACTGTGCTGATATAGTGTTCTTAGTCTGCTGAGACAACTGTGCTGAGTTTTACTGCGCTGAGTTCTACTGTGCTGATATTCCAGTTTCAGAGTTAGTTGATTTCTGTTAGTTAGTTAGTTTGTTAGAGGCAGTTACAACTTGCATTGTACATCTATAAATACACCATCTAGTGCATAGATTGTGGGTTACACACATAGAGAGTTTAAGAGAGAGATCAAGCTTAGTGAATACTTGTAATCTGTAACTTTCATTTGTGATTAGTGAAGAGAGTCTTCTATCCTCCGTGGACGTAGATCATTTGATCGAACCACGTAAATCCCGTGTTCTTTATTTGAGTTCTTTATTCGTTTCAATTCATTGCGTTTCTAGTTGTCTTGATTTATCATTTGTAAGGAGTTGCTTTGTGGATACAATTCCGTAACAATTGGCGCCGTCTGTGGGAACCGAAGATAAAGTCAAGAATCAAGAAATGGGCTCTGTGAAGTTGAAGATAGAGAAATTCAATGGTAAGACAGATTTTAGCTTATGGAAAGCCAAGATGAAGGCTCTGCTGTCACACCATGGGTTGAAAGAGGCCCTTACTCCCCTTGACCCTGCTGCATCCGATGCAGACCAGGCCAAGAAAGAAGAGCTTATGGAAAAAGCTTACAACATTGTTGTCCTGAGTTTGGGAGACAATGTGTTCAGGGAAGTTATGAAGGAGAAGGATGTTGTTGCTGTATTTGAGACCCTTGATGATCTGTACTTGACACAATCTTTGTCAAACCAGATGTTTATGGAGAGGAAGCTCAACAATTTCAAGATGACAGATGATAAGACCCTTGATGAGCAGTTAATAGAGTTCATGCAAGCTGTTGATGATCTTGAAAATGTTGGAGTTATTTTAGATGATCACAAGAAGTCTTTTCTACTTTTGGAGTCCTTACCACCTTCATATGATAGCTTCAAGGATGCTTTGCTGATTACCAAGGAGGGTAAGGCAAAATTCAAAGAAGTCTTGTCCATTCTGAAAACTAAGAGTTTACATGTAGCAAACTCAACCAAGAAGACCAAGAACCAAGCTGAGGGTCTTAACATCAAACTTAAGAATGACAAGAAGAAAGGGCAAGGCAAGAAGTTCCATGCCAAGCCAGCTCAGAAGAAGAATGGATTTGTAGCCAAGAACAGAGCTTGCTACAAATGCCATAAGGACATTTCATAAAAGATTGTCCTGAGCATAAGAAGACTACTGATCCTACCAAGGCTGATGTAGCAGAAGGAGAAGGATATGATAGTGCTGAGGTTATGAGCATAACAGATAGCAAGCTTGTTAATGAATGGGTGCTGGATTCTGGATGTTCATTTCACATGTGTCCTACCAAATCTTGGTTTCAAAACCTGGAGATGATGAATGGTGGATCAGTTCTGTTGGGTAATGATGAAAGCTGCAATGTGAGAGGGATTGGCACTGTGAGGGTGAAGATGTTTAATGATAAACATGTGATCCTGACCAATGTCAGATTTGTTCCAGATTTGAAGAGAAACCTGATATCTCTTGGCACACTAAATGCTTTGGGTTATGAATTCAAGACTGAAAAAGGATGTTTGTTTGTCACCAAAGCTGATAGAATAGTGATGCAAGGGAAGAAGTCTAATGGGTTATATTCTTTAATTGGTGAGACAATCACAGGTGCTGCTGATGTTACCATGAGTTCTGAAGATGCTATGCTTTGGCATAAGAGGCTGGCACATGTAGGAGAGAAAGGCCTGATGGAGTTATCCAAGAAGGGGGCTTTCCACCAGAAGACATTCAAAAGCCTGGAGTTCTGTGAGCAGTGCATCCTTGGAAAGGCCAAGAAGAAGTCATTCCAGAAGGGTAAGCACACTACAAAGGAGCTGCTGGATTATGTTCATTTAGATGTCTGGGGGCCATCAAGAACAGAAACCATTGGTGGAGGTAAGTACTTCATGTCAATTATAGATGACTATTCTAGAAAAGTTTGGGTATTCATTCTCAAACAGAAAAGTGAGGCCTTTACAAAATTCAAAGAATGGCTACTTGAGATAGAGAACAAGAAAGGAAAGTCCTTAAAACATTTAAGGACATATAATGGCCTTGAGTATCTATCAGCTGAATTCAATGAATTTTGTAAAGAGAAGGGCATTACTAGACATAGAACTGTCCCTCTTAATCCACAGCAAAATGGATTAGCAGAGAGAATGAATAGAACTATTCTAGAACGAGTCAGATGTATGTTAGCTGATGCTAAATTACCTAAAAGCTTTTGGGGAGAAGCTGTATGTACTGCATGTTATTTGATAAATAAAACCCCATCATTTGCTTTAGAAGGTAAAACCCCAGATGAGATCTGGTATGGCAAGCTGTGTGATTATTCAAAACTTAAAGTGTTTGGATGTCAAGCTTATGCCCATATTAGACAGGATAAGCTTGAGCCTAGGGCTCTGAAATGTATATTCATTGGCTATCCAATAGGTGTCAAGGGCTATAGATTGTGGTGCCTTGAACCAGGTCATAAGAAACTAATAATCAGCAGAGATGTTGATTTTAATGAAAAAGTAATGGGATATCCTCATAATGGAAATTCCCATGACCTAGATGGAAGAATTGTAAATGAGTCAGAAGAGAGTTTCTCAGCTGAGGTGGAGTTTCCCACATCAGATCAGTTGGCACCAGAGGAGGTAGCCAACCCTACTGATCTGGGAAATAACACACCAGATGAGGTTGTTCCAGAACAGGTACCAGAAGATAATTCAGAAGATGATACCATGGAAGACAACCCTGCTGATTTGAGAAATTATAGTCTTGCAAGAGATAGGCTCAGAAGGCAGATTCACCCCCCATCTAGGTTTGGCCAGGCTGATCTTGTGTCATATGCTCTGATCACAGCAGAAGAGGTGGAGCATTATGAGCCAAGAAACTATAGGGAAGCAATCACCAGTCCTGAAAGAGAGCAGTGGGCAACAGCCATGTCAGAAGAGTTGCAATCTTTGGAGAAAAACCAGACCTGGATCCTTGTTGAGAAGCCTAAAAACCAGAAGTTAGTGAGCTGCAGGTGGCTGTTCAAGAAAAAGCTTGAAGTTGGATTTGGTGGTGCTAGAGAGCACATCAGATTCAAGGCTAGGTTAGTGGCAAGAGGATTCACACAAAGAGAAGGAATAGACTTCAATGAGGTATTCTCTCCTGTTGTTAAACACTGTTCAATAAGATTACTTTTGTCTAAGGTTGCTCAAGATGATCTTGAGTTACATCAGCTAGATGTTAAAACTGCATTTTTACATGGAGAACTAGCTGAAACAATATATATGCATCAACCTGAAGGGTTTATCATGCCTGAAACTGAAAGTAAGGTATGCTTGCTTAAGAAATCATTGTATGGGCTCAAGCAGAGTCCTAGACAATGGTATAGAAAGTTTGATACCTTCATGTTTTCTATTGGTTTCTTAAGAAGCAAATATGATGGATGTGTATATATTGGTAAACAAGATTATCTAGAGAGCACATATCTACTGATCTATGTAGATGATATGTTAATAGCTAGCAAGAGTATGAGAAAGATTACCCAGCTGAAGCAGCAGCTGAGTAGCAAGTTCGAGATGAAGGATTTGGGTGAAGCCAAGAGAATATTAGGAATGGATATTCTCAGAAGTAGGAAAGCAGGCAAGTTGTTCCTATCCCAGAAGAGTTATATTCAGAAGGTCTTGAGAAGGTTTCTTATGCACCAGTCCAGACCAGTTAGTACTTCATTTGGTCAGCAATTCAAGTTGTCAGTCAAGCAATCTCCTCAAACAGATGAAGAGAAGAAGCAGATGCTTACTGTTCCTTATGCAAATGGAGTAGGAAGTCTCATGTATGCTATGGTCTGTAGCAGACCAGATCTTGCCTATGCTGTTAGTATGGTGAGTAGGTTCATGGGAAATCCAGGAAAGTTTCATTGGGAAGCTTTGAAGTGGATTCTAAGATATCTGAATGGATCAGAAGACTTAGGATTATTGTTCGAGAAGTGTGCTGATACCAAGAGTCCTTTAATTGGATTTGTGGATTCTGATTTTGCTGGAAACATAGATACAAGGAAGTCTTTATCTGGTTATGTGTTTACATTGTATGGCACTGCTATCACATGGAGAGCAGCCTTACAATCTATGGTGACCTTATCCACAACAGAAGCTGAGTACATAGCCTTGACAGAAGCTGTGAAGGAAGCAATGTGGTTGAAGGGCATTCTGAGAGATTTTGGCATATTCCAGAAGAGTGTTCCTGTGCTGTGTGATAATCAGAGCACTATCCATCTAGCAAAACATCAAGTGTTTCATGAGAGGTCAAAGCACATTGATGTGAAGCTGCATTTTGTTAGAGGCATCTTGGAGAAGAGCATTGTTGAAGTTCAGAAGGTAGCTTCAGAAGAGAATGCAGCTGATATGTTGACTAAGGCATTACCAAGCAATAAGTTCAACCATTGCATAGAGTTGGTAAACCTTAGTACCTGGGATGTTCATTAAGAAGAGAATGAACAAACAGCCTTGGGGAGGGCTGGGAAGAAGGCAATCTTGCATTAAGGTGGAGAATTGTTGAGATTAATGCAATATTGGAGAACTGTTCTTACTATCAGAAGTGGTAGTGTGCTGATTTTCAGAACTGTGCTTAGTATAAGCACAGTAACTAGTGTTCTGATATTTGGTTATTTCAGTACAAGTAGAGTAATGAGTACTCTACTGATAAGGTTTAGTGACCTTAGGTATCAACTCTGCTGGTCGGGTCAGAACAGTACTGCTCTTAGTCTGCTAAAGAGTACTGTGCTGATATAGTGTTCTTAGTCTGCTGAGACAACTGTGCTGAGTTTTACTGCGCTGAGTTCTACTGTGCTGATATTCCAGTTTCAGAGTTAGTTGATTTCTGTTAGTTAGTTAGTTTGTTAGAGGCAGTTACAACTTGCATTGTACATCTATAAATACACCATCTAGTGCATAGATTGTGGGTTACACACATAGAGAGTTTAAGAGAGAGATCAAGCTTAGTGAATACTTGTAATCTGTAACTTTCATTTGTGATTAGTGAAGAGAGTCTTCTATCCTCCGTGGACGTAGATCATTTGATCGAACCACGTAAATCCCGTGTTCTTTATTTGAGTTCTTTATTCGTTTCAATTCATTGCGTTTCTAGTTGTCTTGATTTATCATTTGTAAGGAGTTGCTTTGTGGATACAATTCCGTAACAGTTTCTAATTTGAGCCCTAAGTCTCAATCCCCATAATTGTGTTCATGACATTTTGCAAAATAAAAATAAAAATAAATCACTTGGCAAACTCGATCGTCTAGGTAGTGACTCGACGCTGTCCAGCCTTAAAACTGATTTTCTCCACCGATTTACAAGAAATTGTGGCAGATGCGCGGTGGGCGCCTAACACCTACCGCCTAGCCCGATTAGCTAGATCCACACCCCTTGTATGGGTGATAAGATCGATCATGCATGCATGGGGATATATATATATATATATATATATATTTATTGTTGTTGACATATTGTGTAGTGTAATTAAGAAGAAGATGTGTACCCAATTGAAGAAGTCAAAGAAGGTTAACCTTTTTTCCTTTAAATAAAATAAAGTGGTTGCATTTATTAAGAGATCCAACAATGTAATATGGATGAGAAGATGAGGCAATTAATTATTAATTTTTCAATAATCATCATTGATCATACTTCATCCCTATATAATCCCCGGCCACATTCGGCTCCTCAATCTCTCATCATCTACACAATATTCTCATTTTAATTCTAAAGAGTATTATTAAATATGTCTTCAAAGTTTCTTCTCCTTCTTCTTCTTTCCGCTTTCGTTTGTGCTAGCACAGCTTCTAGGAAGCTTGCTGGCTCAGACGAGACATTTGGCGATGAGAAGACATTCGGTGGTGGAGGACTGGGTGGCGGAGGTGGTTTTGGAGGTGGAGGTGGAGGAGGACTAGGTGGAGGTGCCGGTGGTGGTGCTGGTGGTGGATTTGGCGGGGGCGCCGGGGGTGGAGGTGGACTAGGAGGAGGGGGTGGTGGTGGCTTCGGAGGAGGCGGAGGTGGAGGACTTGGTGGTGGTGGTGGATTTGGTGGTGGTGCTGGCGGAGGAGCTGGTGGTGGTCTTGGAGGTGGAGGTGGATTGGGCGGAGGAGGCGGTGGTGGTCTTGGAGGTGGCGGTGGATTGGGCGGAGGATCCGGTGGTGGATTTGGCGGAGGTGCTGGTGGTGGTCTTGGGGGTGGATTTCCTTGAAGAAATTAAGAAAGTTAAAATCTTGATTAATTTCAAGAATATATGTTACTATGTTGTTGTTGTGTGTGGTTCAAAATGAAATGTAACGTGCATGCTTTCCAGTTTCAACTGGAGAACCTAAATAATTATTTGCATATGAAAATCGCTATCGGAATTGATTTGAGTACATATTTTAACTGAAAATATTTGAAAATATTTAAAAATAGATGGATTTTAAATGAATGATTTTAGTGAGTTTTAATTAAGAAAAAATTAATGCTAAGCATTTGAAATCCATTTATTTACTTTTTACAAGTAGAGTGAATTTAGATTATAAATTTAAAATTCATACCTAAATCTCTACATCCAAACACAATCTAGAGGTTCATTTTTAACACAAATTTTAAAAATATATTCTATATATGTATATATAATTGTATTAACAGATTTATGAACCTCTGCAAAATCTAACATAATATCATGTAATTAAATTAAGCTCATGATTATTTTTCAAATAAACTTAAACAGTACTCCAATATGTTTGACTCGAGTCCATTCATTTACTGTTCTAATATTCATCTTAAACCAATAATTAATCTCTACATTAATTAGTTATTGGTGCTTGACTGCAATTAAGATGAAAGGTGCGTGCGTGCACATGTTTATTAGTGGCGTTGTTTTAAAAATGTTGGAACAACTAAGATAAAAATTAAGCAGCGAAAATTAAAAACACGAAACAACAGAATATTCAAAACTTTGTATAGGTTATGAATAAGTCTATACTGTTTTACTAAAATATAACTACTAAAATGGAACCAAAAACCTCTTCGAGGTACGGTAGTGTCAATTTACAAGGTGTTGACAACCCTTAGAATCTAGAACAAATTTTATAAAATTGCCTCTCAATCTTGAGCTAACATAAATACGTCTAGATTCAACAAATGTATTAAACTAATTGATAGAGATTACAATCAATCTAATACACGAAAAGAGAGAGGAAATTAACAATAATTTTCCTAAAACTAAATATACAAATGCACTTGATAGCTGTAGTATGAGATAACTTTTCTTCTCTCGAATATTTGAGTTGCAGATCGGCTTTTACATGATCTACAACGGAGAAAAAAATACAGATTTTTCAAAAGACTAGAAGCGCCACGCTTTGATAGTCTACTAATGCAGTGTGTCGTTTTTCTCCTCAAGTATTTGTGTTAATGAAGCTGCCTCTATTTATAGGAGATAAATATTCTCTAGCCTTCAACTTCTCTAGATCTTACACACATGATCTAGATAACTTCCCCCACAACTCCTAGAATTTAGGTAACTTTTTAACCTCCAAGCATGCTTGTATTATCTCTCCTTAAGCAATCTGCATGACCTGACAACTGCCACGTCTTCTAACTACATCAAATAAACATTAAAAGCAACATTGTAAATTTAGAGTAAGGACGAATTATGATGTTAACCAGAGTGATGAAACATTATGCACATCACAGGTACAACATCAACAACAACCTTTTAGAAAAGTTTGGAAAATCTAATTGACTATATGAAACTACCCCATGTCTATACATATAATCTCTTAGACGAAATAAGTATGATACATATGTTGATTAGGTCTACAACAATCTATCACACTATTGCATCAATCATCTATTAATTAATAACGTTTTCAACTGCATGCAACCTCCATATATCAGTTTTTACATGATCTATAACTTCCTCCATCAACTCCTTAGAAATAGGTAATTCTGTGTATGCTCTTTAACAACTATGCAACCATTTGACCTGATAACTTCCACGTTTTCAATACTGCATACAAAGATAATAAGAACAACATCTAAAATCGGAGTTAATGTTAGGAGAAATGGCGAATTATGATGTTGCCCAAAGTGATGAAATATTTTGTACATCATCGACACAACATCAACAATCTCCACCAATTTGATCTTTCTACTACAACACTTCTGATGTTAAACATACAGTAATATTAAAAGTAGAATTATACAAAGTTTACTTCAAATAAATGAAATAAAACTGCAATCACCAAATTAAGTAACAAGTCTTTCTCTAAACAGTAAAATATAATGTATTTAGATAAAAAACTGAAATAAATAACAAAATGAAATCCTAAATAATAAAGGAAATAACAAAAATATAAATCCTAAAAAGTTCAAAAAAAAAAATAAAACAATAAAATCAAGCATGTAGTCAGGGTGTCGTAAGGTGTCGTAATGACTACCGTAGTCAGTTAATTTAAGTCATTAAAAATCTAATCTAAAGGCTTAAACTTGATGAGCTGTTACCTTTTGTACAATTTATGGTATGTATTCATCGTATGTGTCGTAATGTATCATAAATTTTTATTTTCTATTAAATTAAATTAATTAAAATATATTATTGTAAAATTACATTTTTATCCTTATACAATAAAATAATTTATTATATTTATTAATGTAATTAAAATATGTAATGTTAAAATTACACATTTACCCTTATGATATTAATAAAATTAATAACAAAAAATAAATCAAATCAATTTATTAACAAAAAAAACAAATCAATTTTTTAAAAACCTATTTAATACATGCGTTTTCAATTTCATCCATTTTTTTCCTCCCTGCGACCCATCATCCGCTGCCTGCCAGCCTCCGCCGCTTAGCTTCCGCGCCGCCTGCCAGCCGCCGCCGACAGATTTTGAAATTCTTGCTAGAATTTTCGATTTTCTCTGATTGATTTTGTTTACGAGTTCTATCCTCGATTTCTTGAATTCTACCCTCAAACTTGGGGTTGTTAAAATTGGGGTTGAGTTGTTTAGTAGTAATTGTTTTCTAAATTGACTCAAATCAAATAGAATCTTGATTGATCAACAAGTGTTCGATAAAATGCCTCAAAGAAAATTTGAAACTGAATTTAGCAATTTAGCAAAGGAAGTGGGGACGACAAAAAACCTAATTTCTAATTTCAGATTAGTATTACTATCACACTATGTAGGGAATATACTGTGGATGCGTGATGTTCGAGTTTTTGTATTTATCATAAGTTTAAAAAAGAATGCTACTGAAGAAATTGTCTATTTTAATGCCTCGTTCAAGTTAATGAAGAATAGAATGACATCTCAAATTCTCTTGAATTTCATTTTTTTGTGGGAGAACTCATACTACAAACTTCATTAAGAATGTGCCAGACTAGATATGGGAATTGAGGACGACAAAAAACCTAATTTCTAATTTAACTAATCTATTATTTTAATTATTATTTGGATTGGTTTATTTAATTTTTAAAATAATTATATTTGTATAAAAAAGGGCAGAACAGTAATTTTACCTAATATATATATATGTATATATTTTAAAAATAATTTAAATAAAAGAAGGGTAATATAGTAAATAACAAAATACAATTTAAAAAATGATATAAATAATTTAAACGTGTATAACATGTAGCAGGTCGTTACGACGTTCACGATGCCACGTGGCGCGATTCGACAAAGTGACTATGTAGTCATTTTGTAAAATTTGACTACCGTAAGAATTGCCCTACAAACAAATAAACAAAAGTTATGTAAAGAAGTAAAAGAGAGGATTGAGTTGAATAAAACTTCAACTACATCTTCATGGATATACACATACTCTATATACTTCATAACTTATCCAATTTGTATGCTTTCATAAGTCTCCATATATGCATGGTCTCAATGACATCAATATAATGTGCATCTTCAGCTACTGCCTTTCATTTTCTTGTACAATTTATGTCTCTTAACTGTCACCATCATTGTTGATTATGAAAGAAAAAACGAATTATTAATAATGTTGACAAATATGTTGTGACATTATATTCTTCACAACATCGTCACAACATCAACATAAGATTGGAGTATATTAATAATTCAATTTTAATTAATGGTAATTTTTTCTTAACTTGCTAAAAATAATAATTTAATTAGGAAAAACATAGTTAAAAAATAACGAATTCACAATGCAAACAAACCACCTTACAGGCTACGGCCCTTGTAGATTCATTTCATAAACACCGGGGGATGTTTACTTTTAATTTTAAAAATAGGTTTTGGATTTCAGAATCTAAAATCTGTTTTATTTCGAAATTTAAAAATCGATTTTCAAAATCCACTCAAAATCACTCCTATCAAACATATTGATTTGACATAAAGTTATATCTATATAATATTACCCCAATACTTATATTCTTTCTCAACAATAATATAATAATACTATAATAATATAATAATACAATAATATAATACATTTAATCATTACACAATCAAATAATCATTATAATCTCACCAAACAATAATATAATAATACAAACTCATTCAATCTTACAACTTGATTTGACATAAAGTTAAATCCTCCACTATTCTAAAACCCAAAAGAAACACTCATATTACTATTTATCGGGATTTAAAAAATCAGGATTTCAAAAATCCGATTTTTAAAACCACCCAAAGTCCAAAGTAAACACCCCCCACGGGTATGTTTACTTTTGGTTTTAAAAACCAGGTTTTGGATTTCAAGATCCAAAACCCGTTTTACTTCGGGATTTAAAAACCGATTTTTAAAATCCACTCAAAACCACCCCTTTCAAACATATTGATTTGACATAAAGTTATATCTATATAATATTACTTCAATCATTATATTATTTCTCAACAATAATATAATAATACATAATTGTAGGTCCCCAGTTGAGTAGATAATATTGAGTAAGCTAAGAAAACGTCTAGAGGGGGGTGAATAGACTCTTTAAAATCTTTCAATATATCAAAGTACACAATGCGAAATTTATCAGATTAACAATGAGCCCAACAATTTATACTCAACTAATTTCGAAATTGAACTTCTGTAAGAACACTAGTCTTGTCTATTCTAACAGCAGTTTAACCAATTAAACAATTAATCAATCAAACAACAAATAAAACAGTAAAGGTAAACAACACACAACGATTTATAGTGGTTCGACAACTTGTCTACATCCACTCTCACAACTCCAGTTGCGAAATTCTTATTACTCTTCTCTTCGAGTAGTGTGTTCTTGTGGCTTAGAGTCCCAAGAAATAAGACTTTGATCTTCTCAATTACACTTCCAAGTGTATCTTCGATCTAACTAGCTATTTTACAAGCAACTAGCAACTTGAACAAAACAGTAAAAGTAAAACTTCTCTTTGATTCAGTAGTAGCCTTCTTGAATTCGTCACTTGTCTTCTGGCTTGAAATTTCTGAACTTGAACTCTGCGAGTTTCTTTGCTTTGATTTCTTCAGTAATTGCTTAAATCTCTTGGTAACAGTAGTCTTCAAAATGTGTAAGTCTTCAAGTATTTATAGACTTCACTTTATCAAGATAAGTTAGTTATCCAACAACCTTTCTTGATAACTGACTTCTAACCACTTCTTCTTATCCATCCACGCGTTTCTTCAGTTAATTAGTTATTCCATAACTAACTCTTCAATACAACGTCCTTCATACGCGTTTTGACTTAAGTAACTTCCTTCTTTTACTTGCGCACTTGTCTTGTCTGTTTTCCATACTTAGACAAATTTCTTCAGTCTTCTTCTCCACTTGTCTTATCTTGCGAGTTTTCTTATCTTCAGTAGACTTCTCCAATAGACTTCGATAATGAACTAATCTATACTAGTCCTATCATCTAATCCTAACAAGACTATTACATTACTATAAGCTTTATAACTCAGCTTAGTCACCTTAGATCTATACATCAATATACAAAAACATATATGAGCTTCTATACAACAATTAAATGCTCATTATAAAACCTAACAAACATAACATAGTACTTATTGATGCGGGCTAAAAATGTCATCCAATAAGAAGTCGACACGTGTATAGATGATAAGATAAAAGAGGAGATATGGGATTAAGGAATACTCTATGAATAAAGAATCTCTTCCGAAGGTCCCTCCGGAGGGAGCTCCACCTGGGGAGAGATATCAGGAAGACCTAATCTTGATAAGAATTAGTAGTCCGAAGATCTAGGAGGAGTCCCGTACGAAACGACCTGAGACTGGGTAAAGGAAGGCTCATTCTTCCTTTATCCCAACGGGCGAAGTCCACTAGGGGGAGTGGTTCCGATTCTTCAGGAAGTGAGAGAGTGATAGACCCTGTCAACACAGCAGGGCTGAGTCCAAAGTGCAGCTCCGAAATAGAAGTAAACCCTAACTTCCTCTTAGATGGAAACTCTCTATAAATAGGTAAATTGAGTTAAGTTTACAGGGTACGATCTCTAATTTCTACAAGACTTATTACACTTCTTATTAAATACTTTTGATACCCTTCAAGAGCCTGATTGAGAAATCGAGGACTCTCTAGTCCTTACGATATATTGAGATCCATATACTGACTTAGGCATCGGAGTGTCCGCGCCGGACTCCCCTCCGGCGTGTCTTTTGCAGGTTTTAGAGGATCATTTCAAAGGAAGTAGCATACCGGATCATTCATACACGTTCGAGAATCCGGATATCCGACTCTAAGGATATCTAATCCATCCGTGCAAATTTTGGCACATCACTTATAAAACGTATTTGTCTTTTATTCATACTTAAACTTTTCTTTTCTTTCTTTCATACTCTACTGATCTTCTCAAGACGACTTCCAAAACTAGATCAGTCCATACTTAGAATATATTCAAGTCTTCTTTTGGCTTATCAAAACTACTTATGTTTTCATCAATTAGGACTTTATATTATGATTCATATCCCAACAATAATATAATACATTTAATCATTACACACTTAACTAATCATTATAATCTCATCAAAAAATAATATAATGATACAAACTCATTCAATCTTACAACTTGATTTGACATAAAGTTAAATCATTCACTATTCCAAAACCCAAAAGAAACACTCATATTACTATTCATTGGGATTTCAAAAACCAGGATTTCAAAAATCCGGTTTTTAAAACCACCCAAAGCCCAAAGTAAACACCCCCCAAGGGTATGTTTACTTTTGGTTTTAAAAATCGGGTTTTGGATTTCAAGATCCAAAACCCGTTTTACTTCGGGATTAAAAAACTGATTTTTAAAATCAACTCAAAAGCACCCCTATCAAACATATTGATTTGACATAAAGTTATATATATATATAATATTATTCCAATCATTATATTCTTTTTCAACAATAATATAATAATACAATAATATAATACATTTAATCATTAGACACTAAAATAATCATTATAATCTCATCAAACAATAATATAATAATACAAACTCATTCAATCTTACAACTTGATTTGACATAAAGTTAAATCCTTCATTATTCCAAAACCCAAAAGAAACACTCATATTACTATTCATCGGGATTTCAAAAATCAGGATTTCAAAAATCCGGTTTTTAAAACCACCCAAAGCCCAAAGTAAACACCCCAAGAAAATAATCTTTTATAAAAATAAAATTATAAACCACATAAATATCCTATATATATATACATGTATATATTATGAAACAAAAAATAATATATATATATATATAACTTAAGAATTAATTACCAATTAAAATGAAAAAATTACCATAAAAATGACCACGTCGAAAAGTAGAACAAGAAAGTCTAGAACGGGGTGTGAATAGATTTGCTAATTTTACAAATTTTTTGCGTGCTGATCAGATGAGACGATGAGAAGAGTTATATACTCTATTGTCTGATGCAATTTATATATTATAAGTTCTTAAAAAATCGATCTCATGAAATATTGTTAGAGTAATTATAATTGTCAAGTTTCTAAAATAAATGTTTGTTTGCTCGAGCTTGTAGAATCTGTACTACACACACAGAAAAAATGGACTAAGTTATGGAGAAAATATAAGTTTTGTTCATGTAAGTTAGACCGAGTCCAATTTTAGTTCTATAACTTTGTACTTTGTCAATTTTAGTCTTGATAGTATCAATTTTAGTCCTGATAGTATCAATTTTAGTCCTGTTACTTTGCATATCTCAATATTAATTATGTAACTTAGCACTAAAATTGGAGAAAAAAATATTTAGGTCCTATAACTTTTACCTTTTCTTGAAAAGCGTCCCAAAAAAATATAGAAAATTAATTTATGTCTCATAATTTCTTAAATTGATTAATTTACTCTAATTTTTGCCTTCTTAGGTCCAATAATGAGATTTTTTTTTTTTAATTATGTCATGTAACTTTAACTTTTTTTAAAAACGTCCAAAAAAAGGATACGTCCCATAATTTCGTAACTTGGTTAATTTATGTCATTTTTCTTTATTCTGCAAATTGTAAATAGTGACTTGTAATTTTTTATCCACATGACAATTGTTTTTTCACGCTATACAAGTCAAGCTTGTCCACGTTACAATTTTCGTCGGTTATCCATAATTTTTATGTGCACGTGAAAAAAACTCGAGTGAAACAATACCGTTTTGGTGTCTCCAGCAAAAATTGAAGATGATCATTAGTTTACCTATTATAAATACGAGTCTCAAGAACATTGTAAGGGGAGAGTTGATTGAATAGAAAAATATTGGGTTTTATCCCTTTTGACGTGTTTTATTTGTGTTCTTCCAGTATTCATTTGAATCAATGGATTATCACTTTTAATCTCGTTTACGTATATTCCGGGCATTCGTAGAATCAACGGATTTACGTGTGTATCGTGCTTCCGCCTACATCAATTGGTAATCAGAGCCATAACGATTCTGTGGGGTTTATCGTTTATCAACGATGAAGTAAAATTACGATACAGAGGAGAAATTTGATTTTCTCTGGTCTCAATTGGCCGCCACCGTCGATGGAATTTTCGACAGCTACAGCCAACGAGACGAACTTGACGCACTGAAAACGCCAGCGCCACCACCATCTCCAGTTTTGGCAGCCCTTGTCGCTGCCGCCACAGTGCCGCCCCCCTTTCCAGAAACTCATTCCACTAGTTTCACATCTCTACACAACCAACGGATTCAGTCGACGACTTTCATCGTACATGTTAAGCCCGTGGAAGATGTTAACCAAGTTGGGCCAACTAATATTTTGGGAGAATTTGGTCCTGTATTTTATGAGGGAAATAGTGGACATAGAGTTAGTAATAATTGTTTTTTATTACTAATGATAGTTATTTTGGCACTTCTCTTAAGCCAATATTTGCTTATAGTCTCAAGACCTTGGGCAACGTACGAACTGCAGATGTTTTTGACGTCAAATTTCGTGAGGCGTTAATTAATTTTGCTTTCTTTGAAGATGATCCCATCGTGGTTTTTTTTTTTTTTCATACTGCTAGAGACAAGATTCATGCAGATTCGAGGACGAATCTTTTCGAAGAGGGAGAGAATGATGGAGATAAGATTGTATTTTAATTATTTAGTATTATTTATATTTTATATAGTGTTAGAGCTTTGTTTAGGTTTTGATTAATTATTAGTGGGCCGGGCTTTTAGAGTTTACACGCCTAAAACCCTAGTTTACCTATTATAAATACGAGTCTCAAGAACATTGTAAGGGGAGAGTTGATTGAATAGAAAAATATTGGGTTTTATCCCTTTTGACGTGTTTTATTTGTGTTCTTCCAGTATTCATTTGAATCAATGGATTATCACTTTTAATCTCGTTTACGTATATTCCGAGCATTCGTAGAATCAACGGATTTACGTGTGTATCGTGCTTCCGCCTACATCAATTGGTAATCAGAGCCATAACGATTCCGTGGGGTTTATCGTTTATCAACGATGAAGCAAAATTACGATATAGAGGAGAAATTTGATTTTCTCTGGTCTCAATTGGCCGCCACCGTCGATGGAATTTTCGACAGCTACAGCCAACGAGACGAACTTGACGCACTGAAAACGCCAGCGCCACCACCATCTCCAGTTTTGGCAGCCCTTGTCGCTGCCGCCACAGTGCCGCCCCCCTTTCCAGAAACTCATTCCACTAGTTTCACATCTCTACACAACCAACGGATTCAGTCGACGACTTTCATCGTACATGTTCAGCCCGTGGAAGATGTTAACCAAGTTGGGCCAACTAATATTTTGGGAGAATTTGGTCCTGTATTTTATGAGGGAAATAGTGGACCTAGAGTTAGTAATACATTTGCTTATAGTCTCAAGACCTTGGGCAACGTACGAACTACAAATGTTTTTGACGTCAAATTTCCTGAGGCGTTAATTAATTTTGCTTTCTCTGAAGATGATCCCGTCGTTGTTTGTTTTTTCACTCTGCTAGAGATAAGATTCATGCAGATTCGAGGACGAATCTTTTCGAAGAGGGAGAGAATGATGGATATAAGATTGTATTTTAATGTTGGTCCTTGGTGGAGTATAACACAAGTGTATGGGGGGGGGGGGGAATGCACTTGTGTATGCAAATTCTTTTTCCTTTTATTTTGACAAACTGGTCTATCAGGCAAGTTGTCTCACAACTGGCCTGAGTGTGAACTTTGATAGATACTTGTCCTACTGATTACTATTGAGTGATCAGTTGGCTAAATATCTAAGAGAGTTGCTAAGTGCGGAATGTGGTTGGCCTTTGACTTAAAGAAATACTCCAAGTTAATTTCTGAAAGATACAGGTTATCAGGGACTTTGTCCAAAACAGATTTTCTTACTTACTGAGTTATGTTTCTTTAAAATATGTTTGAATGTTAGTGAAATTAAGAATGCAGTAAGTAAATGGCACACAAGTTTATAGTGGTTCAGAGACTCAAGCTCCTACATCCACTTTCCCTGATTGAACAGGATAATTCCTTCTCAATGGAATTAGCTTGTTTTATAGTGCCAAGGTGCACTGATCAACAACACTCTCTTAGTGTTTTGATCCCTAGGATAACTTGAGTCCTAGTGCTCAATCTCTCTGAGTTAAGACTATGTTTCACACTAACAGTCCTTAACTCCTCACTTCTACAACAAACTCTCTCTTCACTTAATGAGATAAGGGTTTGAGGTTTGGTTCCAACTAGTAGAGATATCCTTTACAATAAGAACAATGTAAATGCTTAGGATATCTCAATGCTAAGCTTTGGATGTTTACAAAGATTGGCTTAGCTAAAGAGAAGTGATTCAGGAAACTTGGGATTCTTAGAGAATAGCTTGGTTTCCTTTTGAAAGCTTGATGATAGTTTGATAGCTTATAGTTGGATACTTTGAATCCTTTGATCACTTCTGTATTTATAGGCAAATTTGAGTGGCTAACCGTTGGAGGGATAGCATTTCAAACTTGTCTATTTGCAGCACCATTGAAACGGCTATGAAGCTTGGCATCCTTTTATCCACTGTGTAAAAGGCCTCTTCAATGGTTGCTTGAATGAATGTGTTGACTTCTGAAAAATGCGGCTGAGATGACTTGTGTCAGTTTCTAAATATGCACATTTCCCAAGGTTGATTTGGGGCAGAAGTTATACTCATCCAACGGTCAGATGGGACAAACTCCCTGAATATTCCTGCTGCAATAGAGAATATTCCAACATTCATTCAATGCTTCACTCTTTAATGCTTCAAGTCTTCAATGCTTGGTTCAGACATGATTGGCAATAAATGCTTCATTGAATGTGTCTTTTGTACTTTTGACATTCAATGCTCTTGATCATTTGTACTTCAACTGTCTTGATCATTTGCATTTATGAGCATTGTTTTACTGCTCTTGGTCTCTTCAGCTAGGTTGTCCACTTGGTCAGTCTGTCTTGGAGACTCAGCAACTTTGTCCTAAAGACTTATTAAGCTGCCTAACATTTCAGCTTTGGACAACTATCATGAACACTAAAATCTCACAACATTTCTGAGATTTTTCTCTTAAGCAATCTATACATTCAAGTGAACTGAGACACCTTCCCTGAACTGGACTTGAGCTTATCTCAACTAATCTGAACATCATCATTCAGGGGTTTTGGTATCTTAATCAAAATCATTTTATTTATTCCCAACAATTTCCCCCTTTTTGATGATGCCAAAACCTATTACAAAGGGAACTTGACTTATATTATACATTACCTTCAGGGAGAGTGAACTGGTCAACTTGCCTGAAAGAAACTGTTAGCACAATAAATCAAGTAAGATATGTCATGATAGGTTAGTTGAGATAATGAGTTGTTATCTCTTGATATAAACATAGTGATCCTTTTATATAAGTGATAAACCATTACAGAGCTGAAAATCAAAAGGGCACACTAGTCTAGAATAGCAAAATAACAACAGAAATTATATCAGCAGAATAGGGAAAAGGTGAACTTATCCATCACAGAGTTCCATCATCTTGGGGAGCAATGCCATACTGAGCCCATACTCTCTTCTTCAGTTCCCAGATCTCTTTGTTGGTTCCTCTAGGGCCAGGCTTCAGCTTCTCCATCTTCATGATGTTGATGAATTCTTCAAGTATCTTTCCCTCATCAATTAAGTTCCCATTGAACTTGGGAGGCATGTACTGAATAGGACCAGGGGCCTTGAATTCAACTCTTGCCATCTCAGCTGCTGCAAACAGCTTTTGGTAGAGGTCCCTATGGTTCTCAAACATGAACTGCACAAAGACTTCATCTACACTCTCTTCAAGCCACTTTCCAATGACATAGAAGTCATATACAAAATTTCTCTTGGCCTCCTCTCATGCATCATTTAGTGAGATTGGAACCCACTTATCATGGTGAGGGTACTGAGTGTCCCATCTTTGCAGCATTTGAGGTTTGAGTTTTCTGTAAGAAGCCCTTCTTCTTGGAGCTTTGAAGTTTTCCCTTATTCCATCTCTTGCTTTGTTGGCCTCAACCAACTGATCCATTCTTTCTTTAGCTCTTAGAAGAGCTAGCTTCTCCTGTGTTTCTGGATCTTTCCCAAATCCTTCTTCAAACAACTTAGAAGGATCATCAGCAAGCTTGGGCACAACCACTTCAAGCTCTCTGTCCTGTACTTCCTCTTCACCTTATTCTTCAATGGCAGGCAACTTGGCTGCTTTCTTCAATCTCTTTGATTGCCTCACTGGAGTTGATTCTTCAGACTGAAATTCTGATGGCAAAGTTAGGCTGGTTGGGAATTCATTGAAGGCTTGCAATTCCTTCCTTTTTCTTTCAGATGACCTTGTCACCTTCCCCCTAACTTTAGCAACCTTCTCTTGTGGTTTAAGTCCTGCTGACTCACCACCAGGCCTTTGTTGCTTCCTTGCCTGACTCTCCATTGCTGACATCATGGACTCTTTGACAGCAATTTGAATCTGTTCTTCCTCAGTCAAGTCTTCAATGTTCATTGGGCCTTTGCCTTTCCTCCATCTCAGGAACCTTCTCCTTTCCCTTGGATTCACCAATCACCAAGGTTCCCTTTGCCCTTGCTCTCTCTCTTTCCCCCTTTTTGGCATTATCAAAACACTGGGGCTTCAAGTCACTTATAGTGACAGAGAGATGTGAGTGAGCATGAGTGAGGGACTTCAACTCCTGCAGTAGGTAAACATTCTCATCATGAATGTTTTGCATTTTATCACCTGCCATGCTCAAGAATGTTTGGACAGGTGTCATCTTTTGAGCAACAATGGCATCCAAAGTGGCTTTCAGAGATTGATCAAGTCTGGCCTGAAGTTGATCAGTGAGATTGGCCACAACTTGGTCAGACACTTTGGCCATTAGTTCAACAGTGAACTTTTCTGCAGCTTCTTTCACCATTGCAGCTTTCAACTCTTCAGCTTTCTTTCTTTGTGCAGCAGTCCTTTGCCTTAAAGCATCTTTGATTGTCCTTCTCAAGGCTCTCACATTATGCTTGTATAGAACTTTGAGACCTTGCTGCTCCTTCTGCACAGATTTGGTGAACTTGACCATCTCTTCCTTTGCTTTTGTTACCTCTGTTGAAACTGTTTGCAGTCCAGTTTCAACACCACAGATTCTTGCATCCAGTGTTGGCAAGATTGTTTCCTCTGAGCCAGTTAGCCTCATCTCCACAGAGGCTAGAGTCTTTCCTTGGCCATCCAGAGTATCAAGTGTTGCTGCATGTGCCTTACCAACTTCCCTGACCAAAGTATCCAACTTCTCTGACTGTTCTTCAATGATGGTTGCAGTTTGAGTAGCAATCTGAAAGCCTGCTTCAGTGTGTTGGCTTGCTCAAAATACATCTTGTTTAATGTGGATACATTGGCTGAAACTGCTTCAAGGTCAATATCAGTATTGATTGGTATATCAGTAAGGGAAGCATCTGCAAAAATCTGTTCAATGGTAACAGCTACAGAATCTGCAAAACTAAGAGTGTTAGTAAAATCTCCCTCAACACCCTCATTCTTTTTATCTCCCATAGGGCCTGATACATCAGCACCCTCTCTCTCTTTTTCAACTAAATTCTTTTCTTCACTTTCAGCAGATAATCTCACATTCTCTGGAGAATCAGGCCTCCTTTCACCAAGAGATTCATCAAGTTCAGATTTGACTTGAAGAATAGCCTGACTCTCATATTGGGCTGCACCCAATATTTCTACTTCATCTCCCTCTATGATTGGTGCACTCAAGGAACCTATTATCACACAATCCTCACCATCATCTCCCTCTGATTTTTTATTACTAATTGCCTTTTCAACTCCATCTATTCCTAAACCTGACACCTCCATATCCTCAACAGGATCCACAGAGGGCAGTTGTTGGGAGATCACAGTGCTTGGGCATCCCAAGGCCACTGAGTCATCCTGAATGACTAAAGGCTGGTCAATGTCCAACTTTCCTGACATTGATGAGGCTCTAGCCAAACCAGCTTCTCCCATGGAAGTCTCAACATTGTCAAGCTGTGCCTCAGGTTCAAGAGAACCATCCTTGGCCAATGCATCTTGGACTGAGTCACCATCTTTGGTCAACTCCTCTGAATGATCAGAGTCCTTTTCAGAATGATAAGTCAAGTAATGTACCTGAGCAGAGTTGAGGCCTGGAGGGTTGGGATTGGTGTTATAATCATCATCATCATCATCATCAGATGGACTATCAGGGTGCCTGAGTCCTTGTGCAATTCTTTCTTTCTCAGCTTGCACCTTCTCAGAGACAATTGTGCAAAACAGGGCCTCAGTGGTTAACACACTGGATTTTTTCACATTTGCAAAGTTTAAGAGCCTGTTCTCTTCAACTTGCCACCAGCTTGCCCCTTTGTCCTGAATAGCTTGAGCTATTTCCACCATAGTTCTATCCTTGATCTCAACAAGGGCTCTGAGATCATAGAACAATTGCTGCAGTCTAGGATAGTCCTTCAACCCTGGGTATAGTGCATCCACATTAGCCTTGGCAATCTGCCTTAGCATCCCCTCATAAGTGTATTCTTCACCACTTTCATCTTCAGAGGAGTTGGTTTGGGATTCAGGAGGGTTGGATTGGGAGTCGGGTAGGGTGGACTGGATTTCAGGAAGGTTGGGTTCAGAAGGGTTAGAGCTTAAAGCAAGTTGGAATTCAGGTGCTTTTGAGAGCAATGTGCCTGAAGAGGTAATTGGAATGGCTGGAATGGGTGGGAGAGAAACTTGATCTCCTTCTTGAAGGACAGTTTCAAGAAGTTTGGTATAAGAGAGAAGTCTTGGATCAAGTGGGGAGAAAGGTCTATCCTCAAGATTGACCAAGTCTGCCAGCATATCAATACCTGCTCTATCAGGGGCACCTTCGGGGGAGTAAACCTTATTGGCAATGATTGGGGCATCTTTAGGAGTCTTGCACTCCTCTCCTTCATGCCTTGATGGGGATATTCTTTCTGATTGAATATCAGGGGAGTTGGCTTCAGGGCTATTGGGCTTTGATTTGGACTTGGAGTTGGACTTGCTAGCTTGCCTGATCTCCTTGAAAAATTCTTTCTTCTTTTTCTCCTCCTCCATCAATCTTTGCTTCTCAGAGGTTTTGATGATTCTTTTTCTTCTTTCTGATCTTGTTGGCAGGTCAAGATCTCTGAATTCAGTTACACTTTCAGGCTGTAAGGGGACAAACTCTCTGACTTCCTCACTT
Source organism: Galeopsis tetrahit (assembly GCA_963675135.1). Classification (NCBI taxonomy): domain Eukaryota; kingdom Viridiplantae; phylum Streptophyta; class Magnoliopsida; order Lamiales; family Lamiaceae; genus Galeopsis; species Galeopsis tetrahit. Next base: position 32,386,221 of record OY776119.1, on the reverse strand, counting down.
TCTTCAGGGGGGTTGACTCCTTCTTCAGCAACCTTCTCAATCTCTTCAGAAGTGGCTCCTCCACTTCTTGACTGGCTTTCAGGGGAAGATTCACTCAGAATCTTCTTCAACTTCTTTATTTTTGGCTGAACTTTTGATGGTTGAGCTTTCCTCTTTCTTGGAGAGGCTCTGGTTGCTGGAACAACTGTAATAGCTTTCTTGGAAGCTACATCCTGCTTCCTTTTCTCTGTCTTAGAAGACAATTTCCTAAACATCACCTTTTGTGCTGGAAAAGGCTTTGGCTTAGCTTGGAGGTGGGTGTAATGTGCAAATCTTTCTAAGAGCAGACTAGCCCTTGTGCAAAATTGGAGTCTCCCATCAACTACCACTTTGTGATGCTTCACCTCTTTGAACTTGAACTTTTCATTCATCATTTTGTCTAGAATGAAATTTTTCCAGTTGAACTTGACTCTCTTCTCAGCAGAGTCAATCACAGCAGCCATCACTCTCAACTTAGGCATGCTTATTTGTTCAACACTCCCAGAGTGACTTAACAGACTTTTTACCACACAGTCAAACAAGTGCCTAAACACTGGCTTTAAAGTGTTCTTGTTTTGAGCACTTACAACCTTTTTAGGTTCTATCATCCAAGAGTAATAGAACTCCTGATCATCCTCTTCTTTGTACATTTCTGGATTCAGGCCTTCTGAAGGTAGCCCAAAGCTAGCATCCAGATCCTCTGCAGTGAAGATGATGGTGTGTTGGCTTTCTTCTTCTTCATCTTCCTCTGCATATGTGAGCTTGGTGCACACATCCCCCTTTTTGCCTTTCCACCTGAGATAGGCAAAGAATTCTGCCATGAATGGATTCAGGCAGGAATCAGGCTTGGTGCCTAGAAATTTCTCTAGCCCTGCCTCCTTTAGCCAATGGAGGACTTGATGAACTTCTGAGTCAGGACTATCAAAGGCCACCAACTTTTCAAACCAAATAGAATTCGGATTACTGAGATAAGAGAAATCAATGTCCAAGGAGGAATCATTGAAGTCCACAAGTTCTTATCTTTTGATCTTGGGAGCCATGGATAATATTGAGAGAAAGAAAGTTTTGGAGAAAAGTTGCAGGTTTAGAGGCTTTGAAATTCCTAAGGGTTTGGAAATATGAGTGCGTGAGGAGGACGGTGAAAATTGAGGAGTTTATATATGAATGGAATTTATTAACCGTTGGTTAATGGAATATAACAGTGGGTAATTTTGAAAAACCGTTTGGATATAGTGGGGTAGTGGGCTTTCAATGGTTCGATGGAGTTTTGAATGCAAATCAATGGTCTTGATGGTGGCTCAAGAATTCATGCAATCTTAATTAAGATTTTGCATTTAATGCTGCTTTGCCATTTTGGGGGCAAAGATCTTCATAGTACACGCCATCCTAAAAATGGCCTACTCTTAGATCAAGAATTCTTTTAAATGTCTAATCAATGCCAAAAATAGCAAAAAATATCTAATTAACTCGGACAAACATCCTGAGATGTGTTTTGACTTCCTTCTTGGTCAAATTGCCTGATTAGCTTTCCTGAGTGGGTCCCAAAATTGCTGACTGGGTCCCACATGGACAAAGCTCCTGACCAACATTGCTGAACATCATAAGGACAACTTTGCTGAGTTTCCCTTTTTGGTTGACTGCATCAGTGAGGTTGGTCAACTTTGCTGAAATTCATTTTTAATGAATTTCCCCCTTCTTATGAGCTTCCTTCCTTCATTCCTCCATCTTCCCTGGATCAAGTAAGCCCAATTCAGCTGAAAGTTCCAAGAACCTTGCTTCAGCCAATGGTTTAGTCAAGATATCAGTTTTTTGCTTATCAGTGTGGATTTTGACAAGCATGATATCTTTCTTTTCAACATGATCCCTTATGAAGTGATGCTTTATATCCACATGCTTGCATCTGGTGTGGAGCACTAGATTCTGTGAGATAGCAATTGCACTATTGTTGTCACAGAATATTGGCACTTCATTTGAGATTACTTTGTAATCTCTCAATTGTTGCCTGAGCCAAAGTATTTGAGCACAGCAACTTCCAGCTGCTACATACTCTGCTTCAGTTGTTGAAGTTGCAACTGTATTTTGCTTCTTGGAGAACCATGAGATAAGCTTGCTGCCCAAGAATTGACAAGTTCCAGAGGTGGATTTTCTGTCAATTCTGCATCCTCCATAGTCTGCATCTGAATATCCAGTGAGCTCAATGTTGTCATCAGCTGGATACCATAGTCCAAGATTCTCAGATCCCTTGAGGTATCTTAGAATTCTCTTGGCAGCATCAAGATGGCTCTTCTTTGGATTAGCTTGAAATCTTGCACATACTCCAACTGCAAATGTGATATCAGGCCTGCTTGCAGTGAGATATAGCAAGGATCCTATGATTCCCCTGTAGTTAGTGGAGTTGGTTGACTCTCCACTTTCACCAGGATCCATTTTCCAGTTAGTATTCATAGGAATTCTGACTGGTTTGCTTGTAGCACATCCAAATTTCTTGATCATGTCCCTTGTATACTTGGCCTGATTGATGAATATTCCTTTCTTTGATTGAGTGACTTGAAGTCCTAAGAAGAAATTCATCAATCCCATCATGGACATCTCAAATTTGCTTTGCATGAGTTTGGAGAACTTCTCACATAACTTCTCATTTGGAGATCCAAATATGATGTCATCCACATAGATTTGGACTAACAAAATATCATCTCCTTCACAGATTCTGAACAAGGTTCCTTCAACAGTGCCTTTGACAAAGCCATGATCTAGGAGAAACTGTGATAAGGTGTCATACCAAGCTCTTGGAGCTTGCTTTAAGCCATAGAGAGCTTTCTTCAATCTGTACACCTTTTCTCCTTCTTCAAATCCTGGGGGCTGTTCAACATATACTTCTTCTTTGAGCACCCCATTGAGAAATGCACTCTTCACATCCATTTGATACACCTTGAATCTCATGTGAGCTGCATATGCTAGGAAGAGTCTGATTGCCTCAAGTCTGGCCACTGGAGCAAAAGTCTCATCATAATCAATCCCTTCAGATTGACAATATCCTTTGGCCAACAGTCTTGCTTTGTTTCTCACAATGATGTCATTTTCATTTTTCTTGTTTTTGAACACCCATTTAGTTCCAATGACATCTTGATGAGTTGGCCTGTCTACCAGCTCCCAAACTTCATTTCTGGTAAACTGATTCAGCTCTTCTTGCATGGCTATGATCCAGTTGGTGTCTTGTAGTGCTTCCTCAATGTCTTTAGGTTCCTGTTCTGAAAGAAAACAACAAAACAGAGCACTTTCTCCATGAAATCTTCTAGTTTTGATCCCTTCACTTGGATTACCAAGTATCAGGCTAGATGGGTGGTCTTGCAACCAAGTCCTTCTAGACCTGATCCTTTCAGGAGGATTGTCCTCATCTGAAGTTGGATCACTAGATTCATTAAATTCAGGAAAGTTAATTGAAGGATCAAGCTCAGGATCATATTCAGGGGTGTTGTCCTCATTGTCAGATAAGTTGACATTTTCATTGGTTCCCCCTTGAATAGTGGATCCATTAACTACCTCAGCATTGCCTGCTTCTTCATTGGTAGTTGTTACCTGGTTTTGAACTGGGATGGGGTCAGTCAGTTCAATTTCTCCTTCAGGTTGGTTGTCTACTGGTTGATTGCTATCAGGTAGGTTGTCCAGTTTTTGATTTTCATGAAGTTCAGGCTGGGCAACATCCACAAACACTGTTTCCTTGCTTTGAAGCCTTAATCTGGTTGTTCTTTGTGTTATCTCATCAATATTCAGGTTTCTATCCCTGAACTCATTAATAGATTCATCAAACACAACATGAGGTGTTTCTTCCACAATAAGAGTTTTGCAATTGTAAACTCTGTAAGCCTTGCTGATTTGTGAATATCCAACAAATATTCCTTCATCAGCTTTGCTATCAAAAGCTTTCAATTACTCTTTCCCATTATTATGGATGAAACACTTACAACCAAATATGTGAAAATAGGCAACAGTGGGCAATCTACCTTTCCATATTTGATATGGGGTTTTACCTTGTCCTTTGGTGATTAAGGACCTGTTTTGAGTGTGACATGCAGTGCTAATGGCTTCAGCCCAGAACCTTTTAGGCAATTTGGATTCAGCAATCAAAGTTCTAGCTGCCTCTTTCAAGGTTCTGTTTCTTCTTTCAGCAACTCCATTTTGTTGAGGAGTTCTTGCTGCTGAAGTTTCATGAGTGATGCCATTCTTGCTGCAGTACTCATTGATGTATGAGTTTATGAATTCTGTGCCTTTGTCAGATCTGATCTTGACAATACTTAGGCCCTTTTCATTGCTCAATCTCATCATTAATTCAGGTAACTTGACTTGGGTCTCCTTTTTGTTCAACAAGAATACTACCCAAGTGTACCTGGAAAAATCATCAACAACAACTAATGCATATTTTCTTCTATTTAAACTTACTGGGATAATTGGACCAAATAAATCCATATGCAACAGTTGAAGAACTCTCTCAGTTGAGATGACAGGTTTTCCTTTGAATGAGGCTTTGATCTGCTTTCCTTCCTGACATGACTGGCATATGTGTTCTTTGGTGAACACTTGATTAGGCAGCCCTTTAACTAGAGAGTTTCTTGCAATTTTGTTGATGGTTTTGAAATTCAGATGATTCAATCTCTTGTGCCATAGCCAGCTTTGCTCATTTGTGCTTTTGGCAACAAGACAAATTGCTTCAGGGGTTTTGCTCCAATCTGCAAAATAGACATTTCCCTTTCTCACCCCTGTTAGTAGCACCTGTTGTGTTGATTTGTTTTTGATGGTACATTCATTTGGTGCAAATTCAATACAGTATCCTTTATCACAAATTTGACTTATAGACAGCAAGTTATATTTTAGGCCTAGGACATATGAGACATCAGTAATTTTAACACTACCAATGTTTAATGTACCATAGCCTCTTGTGATCCCTTGAGAGCTGTCTCCAAAGGTTACTGAAGGACCATCTTTTTCTATGAAGTCTGAGAGAAGCTCCTTGTTTCCAGTCATGTGCCTTGAACATCCACTGTCCAGGTACCATGCTGTTTTCTTGTTGATGCTTCTCTTCTTTTTGGGGTCCTTGCATCCCTCTTCATTTTCAAATGCCATTTGGCAGTCATCTTCACTGTCACTGTGGGAAAACAGTCCATCATCAGAAGAGTAGACACTTTCTTCACTTGCTGATTCTCCAGCTACCATGGCCTTCCTGTTGTTCATCCTCTTGTCTCTCTTGTTTTGCCTTTCTTTTCTTTCTTTGGCACTTAGGTCAGGACAATCATACTGAAAGTGACCCTTTTTCTGGCAATTGTAACACACATCTTCATCATCATTTTTCTTGCTTGAGGACTCCTTCCTTCTTGATGATGATGGTTCACCTTTGCTGTATTTCTTCTTATCAGCATATCTGTCTTCTTTCTTTTCATCAGAGACTTTGTCCTCTGATTTGTTATCAGGAGAACTGAATCTCCTTCTGGTTCTGTTATCTTGGTAGAACTTCTTGTATCTACCAAATCTGGAATTCAGCTTCTCAAATCTTCTAGCCATGAGTGCCAGTTCCTCCTTCATTTCTGATTTTGACACAGATTGAGAAGATCTTTGAGTATTTTTCTTCTCTGATTCAGTAGCTTTGAAGGCAACACATTTGCCTGAGGAGGATGGCTCATCATGCACTTTCTTTCTGTTGAGATCAAACTCATATGCTTTGAGTTCAGAGAATACTTGCTGCATTGGCATGTTGTCAAGATTGCTGGTATTTTGCATCATGACAGAATATATATCCCATTTTGATGTGAGACTTCTCAGAATCTTCAAGGCAACTTCTCTTTTGGCATAGAACTTGCCCAAGGAGTTCATCTCATTCATGATGTCAGTGAATCTGCCATCAAGATGATCAATAGTTTCATTTGGCTCCATAGTGAATTGCTCATATTTTTGGATAGCCACTTGAAGCTTGTTTTCCTTTATCTTTTGAGTACCTTCACACATAAGTGCAAGGGTATCCCAGATCTCCTTTGCTGTGGTGCAGTGATACACTCTTCCCATCACTGCATCTGGAATGGTCTGGTACAAGGTGTTCATGGCAATGTAGTTCAGGTTGTGCCTTTTTCTCTCTTCTGCTGTCAGCTCATTCTCATCCTTTGGTAACAGCTCCCTTGGATCTGCTTTTTGAGCATCAGTGACCTTGGGATTGAGCTTGGTGAAGGTGAAAGGTCCTCTTGTGATGACTTTGAGCATTTCATCATGCTGGCAGGCAAGATGTGCTCTCATCCTGATTTTCCAGAAATCATAATTCTCAATTGAGAACATTGGCAGTTTGTGATGAGAAATATGATTGACTTGGTTTGGACCCATGTTGTTGGTGGTGTTGGCAGCATCTCCTGGAACTGCATTGTTAGCCATTCTTATACAGATAGACAAAGGAAAATATAAGTAGATTTTTCAGAAATTTGGATCAGTTCAGTGACCACAGAAAGTGAGATTTTGAAAATCAATGATTCTCAGAAGCAGTGGTCTTTGAACCCCTGCTCTGATACCACTTGTTGGTCCTTGGTGGAGTATAACACAAGTGTATGGGGGGGGGAATGCACTTGTGTATGCAAATTCTTTTTCCTTTTATTTTGACAAACTGGTCTATCAGGCAAGTTGTCTCACAACTGGCCTGAGTGTGAACTTTGATAGATACTTGTCCTACTGATTACTATTGAGTGATCAGTTGGCTAAATATCTAAGAGAGTTGCTAAGTGCGGAATGTGGTTGGCCTTTGACTTAAAGAAATACTCCAAGTTAATTTCTGAAAGATACAGGTTATCAGGGACTTTGTCCAAAACAGATTTTCTTACTTACTGAGTTATGTTTCTTTAAAATATGTTTGAATGTTAGTGAAATTAAGAATGCAGTAAGTAAATGGCACACAAGTTTATAGTGGTTCAGAGACTCAAGCTCCTACATCCACTTTCCCTGATTGAACAAGATAATTCCTTCTCAATGGAATTAGCTTGTTTTATAGTGCCAAGGTGCACTGATCAACAACACTCTCTTAGTGTTTTGATCCCTAGGATAACTTGAGTCCTAGTGCTCAATCTCTCTGAGTTAAGACTATGTTTCACACTAACAGTCCTTAACTCCTCACTTCTACAACAAACTCTCTCTTCACTTAATGAGATAAGGGTTTGAGGTTTGGTTCCAACTAGTAGAGATATCCTTTACAATAAAAACAGTGTAAAGGCTTAGGATATCTCAATGCTAAGCTTTGGATGTTTACAAAGATTGGCTTAGCTAAAGAGAAGTGATTCAGGAAACTTGGGATTCTTAGAGAATAGCTTGGTTTCCTTTTGAAAGCTTGATGATAGTTTGATAGCTTATAGTTGGATACTTTGAATCCTTTGATCACTTCTGTATTTATAGGCAAATTTGAGTGGCTAACCGTTGGAGGGATAGCATTTCAAACTTGTCTATTTGCAGCACCATTGAAACGGCTATGAAGCTTGGCATCCTTTTATCCACTGTGTAAAAGGCCTCTTCAATGGTTGCTTGAATGAATGTGTTGACTTCTGAAAAATGCGGCTGAGATGACTTGTGTCAGTTTCTAAATATGCACATTTCCCAAGGTTGATTTGGGGCAGAAGTTATACTCATCCAACGGTCAGATGGGACAAACTCCCTGAATATTCCTGCTGCAATAGAGAATATTCCAACATTCATTCAATGCTTCACTCTTTAATGCTTCAAGTCTTCAATGCTTGGTTCAGGCATGATTGGCAATAAATGCTTCATTGAATGTGTCTTTTGTACTTTTGACATTCAATGCTCTTGATCATTTGTACTTCAACTGTCTTGATCATTTGCATTTATGAGCATTGTTTTACTGCTCTTGGTCTCTTCAGCTAGGTTGTCCACTTGGTCAGTCTGTCTTGGAGACTCAGCAACTTTGTCCTAAAGACTTATTAAGCTGCCTAACATTTCAGCTTTGGACAACTATCCTGAACACTAAAATCTCACAACATTTCTGAGATTTTTCTCTTAAGCAATCTATACATTCAAGTGAACTGAGACACCTTGCCTGAACTGGACTAGAGCTTATCTCAACTAATCTGAACATCATCATTCAGGGGTTTTGGTATCTTAATCAAAATCATTTTATTCCCAACATTTAATTATTTAGTATTATTTATATTTTATATAGTGTTAGAGCTTTGTTTAGGTTTTGATTAATTATTAGTGGGCCGGGCTTTTAGGGTTTACACGCCTAAAACCCTAGTTTACCTATTATAAATACGAGTCTCAAGAACATTGTAAGGGGAGAGTTGATTGAATAGAAAAATATTGGGTTTTATCCCTTTTGACGTGTTTTATTTGTGTTCTTCCAGTATTCATTTTGAATCAATGGATTATCACTTTTAATCTCGTTTACGTATATTCCGGGCATTCGTAGAATCAACGGATTTACGTGTGTATCGTGCTTCCGCCTACATCAATTGGTAATCAAAGCCATAACGATTCCGTGGGGTTTATCGTTTATCAACGATGAAGCAAAATTACGATAGAGAGGACAAATTTGATTTTCTCTGGTCTCAATTGGCCGCCACCGTCGATGGAATTTTCGACAGCTACAGCCAACGAGACGAACTTGACGCACTGAAAACGCCAGCGCCACCACCATCTCCAGTTTTGGCAGCCCTTGTCGCTGCCGCCATAGTGCCGCCCCCCTTTCCAGAAACTCATTCCACTAGTTTCACATCTCTACACAACCAACGGATTCAGTCGACGACTTTCATCGTACATGTTCAGCCCGTGGAAGATATTAACCAAGTTGGGCCAACTAATATTTTGGGAGAATTTGGTCCTGTATTTTATGAGGGAAATAGTCGAGCTAGAGTTAGTAATACATTTGCTTATAGTCTCAAGACCTTGGGCAACGTACGAACTACATATGTTTTTTACGTCAAATTTCCTGAGGCGTTAATTAATTTTGCTTTCTCTGAAGATGATCCCGTCGTTGTTTTTTTTTTTCATACTGCTAGAGATAAGATTAATGCAGATTCGAGGACGAATCTTTTCGAAGAGGGAGAGAATGATGGAGATAAGATTGTATTTTAATTATTTAGTATTATTTATATTTTATATAGTGTTAGAGCTTTGTTTAGGTTTTGATTAATTATTAGTGGGCCGGGCTTTTAGGGTTTACACGCCTAAAACCCTAGTTTACCTATTATAAATACGAGTCTCAAGAACATTGTAAGGGAAGAGTTGATTGAATAGAAAAATATTGGGTTTTATCCCTTTTGACGTGTTTTATTTGTGTTCTTCCAGTATTCATTTGAATCAATGGATTATCACTTTTAATCTCGTTTACGTATATTCCGGGCATTCTTAGAATCAACGGATTTACGTGTGTATCGTGCTTCCGCCTACATCAATTGGTAATCAGAGCCATAACGATTCCGTGGGGTTTATCTTTTATCAACGATGAAGCAAAATTACGATATAGAGGAGAAATTTGATTTTCTCTGGTCTCAATTGGCCTCCACCATCGATGGAATTTTCGACAGCTACAGCCAACGAGACGAACTTGACGCACTGAAAACGCCAGCGCCACCACCATCTCCAGTTTTTGCGACGACACAAAAATTGTCACAATTTGTTACTTAAAGATGACAAAATTTATTTTTCGTCATTAAAATACTAGAAATTATGACAAAATTTAACGTCGTCACAATTTATAGTTTTTTCGTCATTAAAATACTAGAAGTTATGACAAAATTTAATTTCGTCACCACTAATAATTTTTTCGTCACAAATTTGTAACATTCGTGACGATGTTTATAAATATGTCACAATAAAATTATGTGACGATTTTAATAATAATTGGCGACGAAATTTGACGTCATGAAAAATATATTTTCTTGACGATACTGCACTATCGTCATTAATTATAAGAAATAATTTGTGATAAAATTATTTTGTCACAACAATAATTGTTGACGATTTAAATAATAATTGATGACGATATTCGACGTCATAAAAAAATATATTTTCATAACGATACTATTTTTCGTCATTAATTATTCAAATTATTTAGTGACAAAATGATTTCGTCACAATAATAACTAGTGACGATTTTAATAATTTTTTGTGACGATATTTAACATCATAAATAAGATGTTTTCGTAACAATTCTATTTTTCATCATTAATTATTCAAAATAATTAGCGACAAATTCATCTTGTCACAATAATAATAGGTAACGATTTTAATAATAATTGATGACGATATTCCATGTCATAAAAAATATATATTCATGACGACAATATTTCTCATCATTACTTATTCGAAATTCTTAGTGACAATATTTACGTCATAGAAAATATGTTTTCATGACTATACTATTTCTCATCATTAATTATTTAAAATATTTAATGACAAAATATTTTCATCACAATAATAATTGGTAAATATATTTGACGTCATAAATAATATATTTTCATAACAATACTATTTTTATCATTAATTATTTAAAATAATTAACGATAAATTTCTTTCGTCAAAATAACAATTAATGACAATTTTAATAATAATTGATATCATAGAAATATATTTCATGACGAAAAGTATTTTCGTCATTAGATATTTGAACTAATTACTAACCAAATTATTCATCACAATAGTGACAATTTTAATAATAAAGAATGACATATTTGGCATTGTGAAATATTATTCTCTCGAAAAATATATTCTCATGATGTTGATACTTTTTTTATTATTCAAAATACTAGTGATTAATTTTTTTTGTTATTAACTAATTTAATGGATAGGTAAGATATTTTTACGAAATGGCTAAATACAACGAAGATCGCTAGTTCGTCACATTATTATTTGGATGCAAATTACAAATTTAAACTTCATAGATGGACTAGAAAATAGTCTAGTGTATACTATTTGAACTCATCAGTACATAATTATGTTTCAACTGATTATGGCACCTAATTTGAATTGAAGTGTTTCATTACCAACCATTTAACCATTAAACCTAAGTAATAAAAACTAGATACTAGCAAGCAGTGGGATGAAAGCATTATTATATTTGATGTTTGAAAATTGTTATTATGTTTGATGTTTGAATACATGTTCAATGCAGTAATGCCAAGAATGGAAAAAGATGAAATAGGTAAGATTGCCTTAATAATCACTTTATTTGACTAGAGATCTAATATAACACTACTCAAGTCCCCATCATGGAATGCTCATCCTGTTTACAGCAGATAGGCCTCATCAATCTCACTATCAATTTCACAAATCAACATACTCCATATAACAAACAAATATTGGCCAACATTTGCAGTAATCTAATTATTCAAGGTATTAGTCTCCTAACAATAGTTACCTTTTTTTTTATAAGAGTTTCCTAAGTCCTAACAATAGGTAAGACAGCACTGAACGATACTTTTAAGCTTACAACCTATTAAATCAAATTCTACCAGTATTGAACATAAAATAGGTGATAAAGGATCAAGAAAATATGCTACAGCAGAGAGTCTATCTCAACTTTCTTTTGATTTTTTTCCAGCCAAAAAAGGCCCAAAATTGTTTGCCATGCCCTCAAATTTTCAATAATATTTCAAGGACAAACAAATTAAAACAAAGATACCAATCAAAAAAAGAGAAATGAATTTTGTCAGATTTGCAAAGCTAAATTGCAATTCATGCACCTAACAAAGACAAGAAAAACCTCAACAAAACACATAATTATCACAGTTAAGATAAAGATATAATTCACTGCTACTGTCACAAAATTAGGAATCAATTACTAAAGGAACGTGATAGACCAGTTTCCCAAAAACTACAACTCTCCTTCACTTAATTAAAATTAGAAAAGCATATTTTGAGAGCGAGAATGGGCCGGGCTCAAGATAGATCAGCTCAAAATAAAAGAGAAGGATATATGGATACGCAAACACAACACCCTTAATGGACCTGTAGCATAGCGGTTTTAAATATGAAGACATACATTGAAAATGATATTGTAGTTCCACAAACTAAAAGGTTAATGTCAAAATCTCAGCAAGTTTTCACTCACAACAGGAATTAAAACATTATCTAGCATTATTTATTGGATTGCAGCAGCAAATTATTAGTGTCACTAAAACAACATCAACTAAATTAATTTCAACTAATTATAATATTATCAACTAAAATATACTTATGAATTGCAGCAGTAACTACCATTTCAATACTAAAAGGTTTGAATAGATTTTTTATGGATATGGCAGATATATGCTTATGGAACAATCAGAATTCAAGTGCACAAATATTAATATTAATAATCGAGATACCTTGTAGTAATCAATATTCTTTCATGAATATACTTAGTGAGTTGAAATGGATTACCACATATCTGTTTCATCATTGATGGTGGTTTTAACGATGCCACGTGTTTAACTTACTATCATCCACAATGATCTGGTTCTTGCCTTGCCTGATAGGTTTCAAGCCATGCCAGATGGCTCTGCACCTGTTTCTAAATCATCTGGTGGTTGGGGATCAGGGACATCAGCTCCTCGTACAGAAATCAAATTTGACTCAGATTGTGACCTCTGAGATTCTCATCTTTGATATCTTATGTATTAACCACTGTTCATTTATGTGTCTTTTTTATTTTTTTCTGCCTTTCTGGTGAAGCTCTATTTGTTGGTTTGTTGTTAAGTATCCATAAATTCTGACTTTTAGATGGAAGGTTTGAAAATGAATACTTTCAGCAGACTGAAGAATCAAGTTAATTCAGGAAAGAGAATGAAATGCAAAAAATGAAACAGGCACGCATTTTTCTGGAAACACATAGTACATAATTTGTGTGGAGAATGCTTTTTAATAGTTTAATTGATTGCAGCTATTCACTATCTAATATTATCTTCTTTTTTTTTGACAGAACTATCTTATATTATCTTAATTGGATGTCATAGTAGAAGGTTTGGATATATTAGAGAACAATATATTTCCATATATTATTATACAACGAAGCAGTATTGATATTACTCCCATTAATTGGTTATATTGTGACCTAATAATTCAAAAAGGAAGCTAGTTTCATGACTTCTATAGAAGAAGAAAATCCTATCTGACAGAGAATATTGATTGTATTTTTTACTTCAATATATATTCATTCATTCTTCTACGACAAAGAAAATATAGATCTTACATTGTTACTCCCATTCTTTGGTTATTTTGTGAACTAAATTCATAGAGGGTGTGAAAAGAAAGTTATGGTGCAGAGTAAATCTTTATGATACCAGATTCTATTGTAGGGAGCAAAAAATTAGACATCAAAGACCAGTTTAGAATCAAGAGAACTGAGACAAAAATGAAAATCAAGTTAAATTAATACAAAATTGACTTCTTGTGAAACTTAAGAAAAAGAAATGAAAAACCAGAAGAATTACTGTCACTCTGTTGCTCACCACACATTAATTGAAGTGAATGGTTTGAGAGAGATTTCAATATATAAAGCACTGAAATAAAAATCAAAACCAATTAATACACAATTGAAGGAAAAGGAATAGAAAATTAATTCTAAAATAAATAAAAATCAATAAGATGCATTTATAGAAAACTAGTTCCAACACAATCGAATGCATTTACAGAAATTAAAACCAACTACAATCAAATGAGCGTCGTCCTCAATTAAAATTTTGGCCAAATTTACAGAAAATTAAAACCAACACAATCAAAGTTGTAGAAACTTACCTCTCGATTTTTGACAGAAGGCCGGCGGCGAAAGATTTGTGACGAGGTGAGGAAGGGAGACCGGCGGGCTGTTTTGACTGGCCGCTGCGTGCGAGCATGCGACGCCGGCGGCAGAGGGTGGATACAAGGGGTTTTGCGGGTCACGTGTGGTGTGGCGGAGGGGGTTGGGTGGAGACTTTGGGCGCGACGCCGGCGGCAAAGGGGCAAGCGGCTAGGTTATTAAATTTCAATCTCACAAAATGAAGGGGTGGGCGGTTTCTATTTTACAAGATTTGGGATTTGAGATTTAGATTCCCTCCTTATTACTCCCGCCTTTCTTCAATTCTTTTCTACTATTGCGTTTTCTTAATTAGCGCCAAATTTTTGGAGCCTTTTTTTTTTTTACATAATAAAAAGGAAATAATTTATATCTTTGAGAATATTTTGTATTTTTATGAACATTCCTCATAATGTTGTTATTATACTTTTAATAAAATTGATATTATAAAATAATTTTAATAAAATTAAAGTAACATTTCCTCTCAAAATGTAGTATTTTTAATGAAAGTATTAATTTATTGGACATGGAAAAACTATTATTTAGTACTTACTACTTGATTTGCATGATAGTATTAATTCAGAGGTTTGGTTGTAGGCATACTTCTACGTGATCATTTGAATGATAGTTGGACAACAACAAAATTTGGGGTTTGTTCTTTCGATTTGTTTTCAAACCTTTTAAAAAAACATAAAAATATTTTAACGCTTTGTTGCAGCTGATACATCTAAAATGATTGATGTTATTGCTTATATTACAATGAATTGGCACCTAGTCGGTGAACCGACACTAACATACCCAATTTTTGTTGGTTTTGCACATATCACCGTACAATAAACCTAAATCATTGAAAATCATATTATAGTGAAATTGATTTTGGCACTAAAAATACGATTCAAGCTACCGATTACACTTTTTCAAGTGGAATCGATTTTATGAGTTTTGCTCATTACGCCATGATTTTCATTTTATTTGGGAACCTTTTCATGATTTCTTGCTTTTGTCAAAAATTGAATAATAGTTACATAATTGTTCTTCGTTTCATCGAATTTCGGGTATTCCGTGAATCAACAAATTTTAATTGTTGTTCATCCTAAATTCTATCACATACCAACACTCAATCGGTTAATTGACACAAACATACTACGCGTTATTGGTATCGTATCACCATAAAATTTTATTTCAACGCGTTGTTGGTCTCGTATCACCATAAAATTTTATTTCATATAGTAGAAACGATTATACTTCGTGCTTTTAACATAAACAATCACATACTAGAGGTGCTCATTTCAAAGAGCAAATATTTTTAACAAACTTACTACTATTCACCCATAATTTTAAAAATTATTAAAAACTATAATCACCTATTTTTGTAATATAAATTCAACCTCATCACAAATTTAACCATACAACATGACTAATAATTAAAATCATATTTAATATATATATATATATATTATTCAAAAGAAAATAATATTTGACTTCCTAAATGTATAAGATATAAAATTGAGACCCTTTCTTTTAAAAACGAGAAATTGGTCCAGTATCTTTTCTCCATAATCAAATAAAATTAAATGAAAAAAAAATTCTAAGACAAAATCTTGAAAACCTTTTCACAAAGATATCTATTATATTTTCCCAATATTTCCCACTCTAAATGAAAATGAAATGAATAATTCTCACTCTAAATGCTCTAAATGAAAATGAAAATGAATAATTCCCACTCTAAATGAAAATGAAAATGAAATGAATAAATTAGCTGATTTGGCTCCATCCCCCACCCCTATTGAGAGTGAAAACCCTTCTCTACTCTGATATAATTGATTACGTGCCCTTTCTCTTCGCAGAGCCCAAAACCTCTCAGCCGCGGAGAAACTCCCCCACCCTTCCTTCACAGAGAAACGCCTCCACCCGTTGCCGCGGCCTCCTGTTGCGAAGCCCTCCACAAATATTCTCTTCGTATAATTGTGGATTTATCAAGAACCTTTTATTTTTCACATAATCCTCCCCATCGTGCCCTTTAACTGGCGCCTCTGGATCCATCGTGTGGATTAACGAGGCCTACATCGTGCCGGTGCGCCTCCATAATGTTGGGTTGAGCATCTCACTTATACCCGCTGGTAAGGAGCTCTTTTCGGTCTTGATTTTCTTTTTGCGTATGTGTATTTGTCGTGAATCTTCTTCACTGACAATGGATATATTTATGTTTGGTTTTGATTTTCTTTTTGCTTTTGCCTTAGTGACATCTTTATAGAGGCTCTTGGTTTTCCGGTAGGATCTATTTTTTTTCCTGCTTCAATTAGAATTAGGGCTTTCTGATTTTTTTAATCGGCGTGTTTGAAGTCCATAAATAAGCAACATTATAACTAATCATATGTATTCTTGCATTAGTGAAGCTTGTGGCTCTGGATCCTGATGTTGAGCTTCATCTTTTTTTAATTGGCAATTTCTTACGTGCATCAGTTTTCATGGAGGCTGCCAATTATTCACTTTCATTAACGAAAATAAATTAATAAATCAAAACTAGACTTAATACAATTAATATACTAAGTTCATAAACTGAAGATCGTAAAATGTCTAACTATGTCTACCATTGGTTTGCTTCTCAGCACTCTATAACTGTCTCTAGAAGCATCTCATATTTAATTTTTAGTGTCCAACGAATGGGAAAATTTCAAAATACATCCCGTAACTTAGATCGATTCCATTTTAAATCCTTTATGTTTTCACTTTTTCAAAATACGTCCTAAGGTGTCCAATTTACGTCCTGTAACTTAGGACAATTTCATTTTAAATCCTTTAAGTTTTCACTTTTTTCAAAATACGTCCTAAGATGTCCAATTTACATCATTTTTTTATCGAAAATTAATTTTTTTCTAAAAGCTGTCATGCGCGGCTCGAACTTTTGTTTAAAATTGGGGCTTCCGGCAAATTTGGTTATTGGGCACCTTAGGACGTATTTTGAAAAAGTGAAAATTTAAAGGATTTAAAATGAAATTAACCTAAGTTACAGGACGTAAATTGGACAAAAGGATGTAAATTGGACACTTTAGGATGTATTTTGAAAAAGTGAAAACTTAAAGGATTTAAAATGGAATCAATCTAAGTTACAGGACTTATTTTGAAATTTTCCCTCCAACGAATTGTAGCTTTGATATATCTATCTAAAAATTTCTCTGCTCAACCCAATGTGGCCTTGTGAACATGGAAGCACCTTATTTTTCATTTTTTCTAAGGAATATTAGTTAATAATACAATGCTCTATTTCAGTTCAATTCAATGGGTCAGTTCAGATGAGTCCTTGTTTTGGATTAAGACATCACATATATAGTCCACACACACACATATCTTGTACTCCCTCCGTCCCGGATTAACTTTCATATGTAGGTGGACACGTAAATTAAGAAAGTGTAATAATGAGTGGAGTTTTGAAGGGTAATTTTGTAAAATTTTATGTATAAAGTATAGAATGAGTTGACTTTTGTATATGTGTGGAGAAAAAGGAATGACATTTGTGAAAAATTGAGGATATTGTGAGGGTGTAGTTTATAAAGGGTTTTCCATTTTAAGGGTGTGAAAGTTATTGTAGGATGTCCCGAAAAGGAAAGTGTGAAAGTTATTGTGGGACGGAGTGAGTACTACATATCTAACAATTTTTATAACATTAGGGAACTCGTTTGTAGGGAATTTCACAATTTCCCCCTAGTAAGAACACGCACATATATATAACAACTTTAATAATACTAGGGAACTCATAACTTAATTTCCCCCTAATGTGAACACAATGTTAAGTTATTTTAGTGTTGATACGTGACTCTTATCAATGTCTTAATAAGGAAAATCATTTTGAATTATCAGATCACTATCTAATTTAATTATTATTTGTTGTTGTTTCCGAGAAACATACCTTAATTTGATTTATAGTACATTTAAATTTTATATCAGAAGTTTAAGGAAATTATAACTGTGCTTGTAGGTTTACTTAAGCTTTCATCTCATAAGCTCAAGGAGAATATAGCTTTGCTGGTAGGTTATACATCTTCAAATCTCCAAAATTGTCTTCTATATACCCAAAATTAATATTCAATTTTGTGACATATTATTTTTAATCTCATTGTAATCATTTATCTCATTGAAATTGAAGCATTGCAACCAGAAAAGCCCATCCACAACTGTATAATTTGGAGCTTCCTTCGATCCAAACATCATTGTAGGTTATCTATCTTCTGCTCACCAAATCTGATATTTCGTTATGTGCTTCTTCATAAATCTTTTAGTTCATACATCAAATCTGCATTCATAAGATTCTAGTTTAAAATTATATTAGTGAATTGATCACCAGGTTTGAAAGACATCTATTTTCTGGTTCAGTTAATCTCATGTTACATTAGTTTCATTTGAATCTTGTCTTTTACACGAAGTTTGATTCTTTGTGTCAACGTCTCAACGTCTCAACGAATTGAACACGTCTTCCTGGTTAAAGGAAATTCTTTAGCTATTTATAACTCGAGGAAAATAAATTATACACACTAGGGGGAAGTTAAAGGACTTAGAAGAACAAATATTTTAGTACTGGATGCTTACATAGTTTTGTAATTATGATTCAACAAGTGTTTAACTAAAGTAAAGAGTAGGTATATTGATGATAAATTGAAGTCAAGAAACAATATTGTCGAATCAAATTAAAAAGTGTTAGTTTATTAGTTCAACATAGAGTTGTCCATTGTAGTAGTAACTAGATTTCATTTCAATGGGTTATCATCTGGATCTTAGAACTAGAACAAAATTTGTACTTCGAAATTCCAATTATCTAACTTTGATGGCAGTTAGAAGAATCTCTTAAGTTATACATATAAAAGAGAAAAGTCATCTATATAGCATTAGGGGCCTTCTACAAATTAAAGTTTGCAACTAGGAAGGTTTGATTATAAATATAAAAGGCTTTTAGCAATTTTACTTGGAAACACATTTTTTTTTATGGTTTTTGCAATATAAAATCATGTTTTCACTTTCTTCAGCTATGATTTGAGACTTGCTAGGAGATATTTTAGTCTTAACGTACTAGAGCTGAGCAGAAAATTTTGCCATTGTGTCTGGAAAATATGAACTTCTTTTGATAAACTAACTGTTAAATAAACAAAATCTTGCCATTGTGTCTGGAAAATATGAACTTCTAGAGATAAACTATATGTTCTATTTACTGGATGTATACAAATACTCACCATAACAGATGAAGTTCCTATCTAAGAATGCATACTCTACCTATCTTACTCTATCGCATACTCTACCTATATTTATCTATCTTTGATGAAACTTTCAATTCTTGTTTGCTCTTTATTGATAGTAAAAATATTTACAGGTTTTAATTAAAATGTATCACTTAAGTTATTTAAAGGTATTAGTTGTAACATTGATCAAATATTAAGGTTTAATACATTAATGTTTATGTTTGCTGATTAGCCTCTACCATTGAAGACAAATATATTGATGGTCAATTGGTCATCTTGATAGTCTATTTTAATTTTCTTTCTGATAAATAGTTATGAGATTTAGTTTTATTACTAAAACTGATGGTAATTTACTTCTTTTTATGTTTAACAGTTCAAGTATTAGGAGATGATGAAAACAAAAGCGGGAAGAATATATTGAGCTTCAAATTGAAAAAAGTGCAGATGAAACAAGATATGTAAAAGGTTTTGGTCATGGTCCAAACTCCAAAGCCTCCAAGCAGACGCAACATGTGGTATGATTCTTCTAATCAATTACAAGAGAAACTAAGAGATTCGAAAGAAAAATTACAATAGTATGAATGAAGTTCAGGTGCAAGAACTCCAAACACAAGAGCAAGATGCAAAAAGATGGTGCTCAAGGTGCAAACTAGTGACTTTTTTTATTGATAAAGGGATATAATTATATACAAACTTTGTATTTCTTTAGTTTCATGATGTGATAGAAAAATATTTATCTTTAGCTGTAAATATTTATTATTTTCTTACATTTAGTAATTGAAATTAATTTATGACGACAGTTGTAATCATTTAATGACAAATTATGTGTCACAATATGTATTACTTTTATGATAAAATAATATTTTGTCACTGTATGTTAATTAGTCAATGGATATATTTATATTTTTTTGTGATGATTATCATTTTCATCATTTAAAAATATTTTCTTATGACAAAAATATTTCGTCATTATTTTTACATCTTTTAACGACATTGAACAATTTGTCGCTAAAGTCTTATTTTGGGTGACGAAGTATGTCGTCGTTATATCTATAATTATAATGACGACTAAATTTTAGTCACTATAGTACAATTATTTCATGACGAAAGATTTGAAATATGACGGAAAATATATTGTCACCATTACTAAACTTTTAGTGATGATCATCGCTTTTGTCACTAAATCATATTCTTTAGTGATAAATTTTGTCGTCATTATATACACACACATATAACAACGAACAACATTTTATCACGAAAGAAAAAACTTTTTGTGACGAATTATACAAAATATGACGAAATAGTTAATCTAATTGTGACAAAAAATTACGTCACTAAAATTTGATAATGTTAGTAATATATGGACAATCGTCCCAAAAAGTTATTTTTATACCGACGATAAATAATATTGTCGTGTAAAATTTAACCTTTAGTGACGAAATATCATATTAAGTGACGAAATTCTGATGTCAAATGCGACGATTTATTTGTCACTATAGATGAAATGATATAGTAACGATGACCTTTATTGTCATCAAATGATGACTTTTGGTGACAAATTCAAATATTGTCGCATTGATCTATTGTGACACACATATGGTGACGTTCTTTGCGACAAAATTTTTTGTCACCAAACAACTTTAGTGACGAAAAATGATGTTTTCATGACGAATATTTTCGTCGCGATTTCTCAAATTTCTTGTAGTGCCTTTTGACGTGTTTTATTTGTGTTCTTCCAGTATTCATTTGAATCAATGGATTATCACTTTTAATCTCGTTTACGTATATTCCGGGCATTCGTAGAATCAACAGATTTACGTGTGTATCGTGCTTCCGCCTACATCAATTGGTAATCAGAGCCATAACGATTCCGTGGAGTTTATCGTTTATCAACGATGAAGCAAAATTACGATACAGAGGAGAAATTTGATTTTCTCTGGTCTCAATTGGCCGCCACCGTTGATGGAATTTTCGACAACTACAGCCAACGAGACGAACTTGACGCACTGAAAACGCCAGCGCCACCACCATCTCCAGTTTTGGCAGCCCTTGTCGCTGCCGCCACAGTGCCGCCCCCCTTTCCAGAAACTCATTCCACTAGTTTCACATCTCTACACAACCAACGGATTCAGTCGACGACTTTCATCGTACATGTTAAGCCCGTGGAAGATGTTAACCAAGTTGGGCCAACTAATATTTTGGGAGAATTTGGTCCTTTATTTTATGAGGGAAATAGTGGACCCAGAGTTAGTAATAATTGTTTTTTTATTACTAACGATAGTTATTTTGGCACTTCTCTTAAGCCAATATTTGCTTATAGTCTCAAGACCTTGTGCAACGTACGAACTGCAGATGTTTTTGACGTCAAATTTCGTGAGGCGTTAATTAATTTTGCTTTCTTTGAAGATGATCCCATCGTGGTTTTTTTTTTTTCATACTGCTAGAGACAAGATTCATGCAGATTCGAGGACGAATCTTTTCGAAGAGGGAGAGAATGATGGAGATAAGATTGTATTTTAATTATTTAGTATTATTTATATTTTATATAGTGTTAGAGCTTTGTTTAGGTTTTGATTAATTATTAGTGGGCCGGGCTTTTAGGGTTTAAACGCCTAAAACCCTAGTTTACCTATTATAAATACGAGTCTCAAGAACATTGTAAGGGGAGAGTTGATTGAATAGAAAAATATTGGGTTTTATCCCTTTTGACGTGTTTTATTTGTGTTCTTCCAGTATTCATTTTGAATCAATGGATTATCACTTTTAATCTCGTTTACGTATATTCCGGGCATTCGTAGAATCAACGGATTTACGTGTGTATCGTGCTTCCGCCTACATCAATTGGTAATCAGAGCCATAACGATTCCGTGGGGTTTATCGTTTATCAACGATGAAGCAAAATTACGATACAGAGGAGAAATTTGATTTTCTCTGGTCTCAATTGGCCGCCACCGTCGATGGAATTTTCGACAGCTACAGCCAACGAGACGAACTTGACGCACTGAAAACGCCAGCGCCACCACCATCTCCAGTTTTGGCAGCCCTTGTCGCTGCCGCCACAGCGCCGCCCCCCTTTCCAGAAACTCATTCCACTAGTTTCACATCTCTACACAACCAACAGATTCAGTCGACGACTTTCATCGTAAATGTTCAGCCCGTGGAAGATGTTAACCAAGTTGGGCCAACTAATATTTTGGGAGAATTTGGTCCTGTATTTTATGAGGGAAATAGTGGACCTAGAGTTAGTAATACATTTGCTTATAGTCTCAAGACCTTGGGCAACGTACGAACTACACATGTTTTTTACGTCAAATTTCCTGAGGCGTTAATTAATTTTACTTTCTACGAAGATGATCCCGTCGTTGTTTTTTTTTTCACTCTGCTAGAGATAAGATTCATGTAGATTCGAGGACGAATCTTTTCGAAGAGGGAGAGAATGATGGAGATAAGATTGTATTTTAATTATTTAGTATTATTTATATTTTATATAGTGTTAGAGCTTTGTTTAGGTTTTGATTAATTATTAGTGGGCCGGGCTTTTAGGGTTTACACGCCTAAAACCCTAGTTTACCTATTATAAATACGAGTCTCAAGAACATTGTAAGGGGAGAGTTGATTGAATAGAAAAATATTGGGTTTTATCCCTTTTGACGTGTTTTATTTGTGTTCTTCCAGTATTCATTTTGAATCAATGGATTATCACTTTTAATCTCGTTTACGTATATTCCGGGCATTCGTAGAATCAACGGATTTACGTGTGTATCGTGCTTCCGCCTACATCAATTGGTAATTAGAGCCATAACGATTCTGTGGGGTTTATCGTTTATCAACGATGAAGCAAAATTACGATACAGAGGAGAAATTTGATTTTCTCTGGTCTCAATTGGCCGCCACCGTCAATGGAATTTTCGACAGCTACAGCCAACGAGACGAACTTGACGCACTGAAAACGCCAGCGCCACCACCATCTCCAGTTTTGGCAGCCCTTGTCGCTGCCGCCACAGTGCCGCCCCCCTTTCCAGAAACTCATTCCACTAGTTTCACATCTCTACACAACCAACGGATTCAGTCGACGACTTTCATCGTACATGTTCAGCCCGTGGAAGATGTTAACCAAGTTGGGCCAATTAATATTTTGGGAGAATTTGGTCCTGTATTTTATGAGGGAAATAGTCGACCTAGAGTTAGTAATACATTTGCTTATAGTCTCAAGACCTTGGGCAACGTACGAACTGCAGATGTTTTTGACGTCAAATTTCCTGAGGCGTTAATTAATTTTGCTTTCTCTGAAGATGACCCCGTCGTTGTTTTTTTTTTTCATACTGCTAGAGATAAGATTCATGCAGATTCGAGGACGAATCTTTTCGAAGAGGGAGAGAATGATGGAGATAAGATTGTATTTTAATTATTTAGTATTATTTATATTTTATATAGTGTTAGAGCTTTGTTTAGGTTTTGATTAATTATTAGTGGGCCGGGCTTTTAGGGTTTACACGCCTAAAACCCTAGTTTACCTATTATAAATACGAGTCTCAAGAACATTGTAAGGGGAGAGTTGATTGAATAGAAAAATATTCGGTTTTATCCCTTTTGACGTGTTTTATTTGTGTTCTTCCAGTATTCATTTGAATCAATGGATTATCACTTTTAATCTCGTTTACGTATATTCCGGGCATTCGTATAATCAACGGATTTACGTGTGTATCGTGCTTCCGCCTACATCAATTGGTAATCAGAGCCATAACGATTCCGTGGGGTTTATCGTTTATCAACGATGAAGCAAAATTACGATATAGAGGAGAAATTTGATTTTCTCTAGTCTCAATTGGCCGCCACCGTCGATGGAATTTTCGACAGCTACAGCCAACGAGACAAAACTTGACGCACTGAAAACGCCAGCGCCACCACCATCTCCAGTTTTGGCAGCCCTTGTCGCTGCCGCCACAGTGCCGCCCCCCTTTCCAGAAACTTATTCCACTAGTTTCACATCTCTACACAACCAACGGATTCAGTCGACGACTTTCATCGTACATGTTAAGCCCGTGGAAGATGTTAACCAAGTTGGGCCAACTAATATTTTGGGAGAATTTGGTCCTGTATTTTATGAGGGAAATAGTGGACATAGAGTTAGTAATAATTGTTTTTTTATTACTAATGATAGTTATTTTGGCACTTCTTTTAAGCCAATATTTGCTTATAGTCTCAAGACCTTGGGCAACGTACGAACTGCAGATGTTTTTGACGTCAAATTTCGTGAGGCGTTAATTAATTTTGCTTTCTTTGAAGATGATCCCATCGTGGTTTTTTTTTTTTTCATACTGCTAGAGACAAGATTCATGCAGATTCGGGGACGAATCTTTTCGAAGAGGGAGAGAATGATGGAGATAAGATTGTATTTTAATTATTTAGTACTCCCTCCGTCCCCCTATAAGTTTCCCACTTTCCTTTTATGGATGTCCCACAATAAGTTTCCCATTTCACATTTTTCCATTTTTGGCATATAATTTTCTCTCTCCCAATCACATCACTTACACTTTATCTATTATTTTATCATACTTCATCTCACACTCATCTATTATTTTCTCTCTCACCATCACATCACTTGTACTACATCTATTATTTAATCATATTTCTTAATCAAAACAACCAAAAGAAAAGGGAAACTTATACCGGGACGGAGGGAGTATTATTTATATTTTATATAGTGTTAGAGCTTTGTTTAGGTTTTGATTAATTATTAGTGGGCCGGGCTTTTAGGGTTTACACGCCTAAAACCCTAGTTTACCTATTATAAATACGAGTCTCAAGAACATTGTAAGGGGAGAGTTGATTGAATAGAAAAATATTGGGTTTTATCCCTTTTGACGTGTTTTATTTGTGTTCTTCCAGTATTCATTTTGAATAAATGGATTATCACTTTTAATCTCGTTTACGTATATTCCGGGCATTCGTAGAATCAACGGATTTACGTGTGTATCGTGCTTCCGCCTACATCAATTGGTAATCAGAGCCATAACGATTCCGTGGGGTTTATCGTTTATCAACGATGAAGCAAAATTACGATAGAGAGGAGAAATTTGATTTTCTCTGGTCTCAATTGGCCGCCACCGTCGATGGAATTTTCGACAGCTACAGCCAACGAGACGAACTTGACGCACTGAAAACGCCAGCGCCACCACCATCTCCAGTTTTGGCAGCCCTTGTCGCTGCCGCAACAGTGCCGCCCCCCTTTCCAGAAACTCATTCCACTAGTTTCACATCTCTACACGACCAACGGATTCAGTCGACGACTTTCATCGTACATGTTCAGCCCGTGGAAGATGTTAACCAAGTTGGGCCAACTAATATTTTGGGAGAATTTGGTCCTGTATTTTATGAGGGAAATAGTCGACCTAGAGTTAGTAATACATTTGCTTATAGTCTCAAGACCTTGGGCAACGTACGAACTACAGATGTTTTTTACGTCAAATTTCGTGAGGCGTTAATTAATTTTGCTTTCTTTGAAGATGATCCCATCGTGGTTTTTTTTTTTTTTCATACTGCTAGAGACAATATTCATGCAGATTCGGGGACGAATCTTTTCGAAGAGGGAGAGAATGATGGAGATAAGATTGTATTTTAATTATTTGGTATTATTTATATTTTATATAGTGTTAGAGCTTTGTTTAGGTTTTGATTAATTATTAGTGGGCCGGGCTTTTAGGGTTTACACGCCTAAAACCCTAGTTTACCTATTATAAATACGAGTCTCAAGAACATTGTAAGGGGAGAGTTGATTGAATAGAAAAATATTGGGTTTTATCCCTTTTGACGTGTTTTATTTGTGTTCTTCCAGTATTCATTTTGAATCAATGGATTATCACTTTTAATCTCGTTTACGTATATTCCGGGCATTCGTAGAATCAACGGATTTACGTGTGTATCGTGCTTCCGCCTACATCAATTGGTAATCAGAGCCATAACGATTCCGTGGGGTTTATCGTTTATCAACGATGAAGCAAAATTACGATATAGAGGAGAAATTTGATTTTCTCTGGTCTCAATTGGCCGCCACCGTCGATGGAATTTTCGACATCTACAGCCAACGAGACGAACTTGACGCACTGAAAACGCCAGCGCCACCACCATCTCCAGTTTTGGCAGCCCTTGTCGCTGCCGCCACAGTGCCGCCCCCCTTTCCAGAAACTCATTCCACTAGTTTCACATCTCTACACAACCAACGGATTCAGTCGACGACTTTCATCGTACATGTTCAGCCCGTGGAAGATGTTAACCAAGTTGGGCCAACTAATATTTTGGGAGAATTTGGTCCTGTAATTTATGAGGGAAATAGTGGACCTAGAGTTAGTAATACATTTGCTTATAGTCTGAAGACCTTGGGCAATGTACGAACTACAAATGTTTTTGACGTCAAATTTCCTGAGGCGTTAATTAATTTTGCTTTCTCTGAAGATGATCCCGTCGTTGTTTTTTTTTTTTCACTCTACTAGAGATAAGATTCATGCAGATTCGAGGACGAATCTTTTCGAAGAGGGAGAGAATGATGGAGATAAGATTGTATTTTAATTATTTAGTATTATTTATATTTTATATAGTGTTATAGCTTTGTTTAGGTTTTGATTAATTATTAGTGGGCCGGGCTTTTAGGGTTTACACGCCTAAAACCCTAGTTTACCTATTATAAATACAAGTCTCAAGAACATTGTAAGGGGAGAGTTGATTGAATAGAAAAATATACGGTTTTATCCCTTTTGACGTGTTTTATTTGTGTTCTTCCAGTATTCATTTTGAATCAATGGATTATCACTTTTAATCTCGTTTACGTATATTCCGGGCATTCGTAGAATCAACGGATTTACGTATGTATCGTGCTTCCGCCTACATCAATTGGTAATCAGAGCCACAACGATTCCGTGGGGTTTATCGTTTATCAACGATGAAGCAAAATTACGATACAGAGGAGAAATTTGATTTTCTCTGGTCTCAATTGGCTGCCACCGTCGATGGAATTTTCGACAGCTACAGCCAACGAGACGAACTTGACGCACTGAAAACGCCAGCGCCACCACCATCTCCAGTTTTGGCAGCCCTTGTCGCTGCCGCCACAGTGCCGCCCCCCTTTCCAGAAACTCATTCCACTAGTTTCACATCTCTACACAACCAACGGATTCAGTCGACGACTTTCATCGTACATGTTCAGCCCGTGGAAGATGTTAACCAAGTTGGGCCAACTAATATTTTGGGAGAATTTGGTCCGGTATTTTATGAGGGAAATAGTCGACCTAGAGTTAGTAATACATTTGCTTATAGTCTCAAGACCTTGGGCAACGTACGAACTACACATGTTTTTTACGTCAAATTTCCTGAGGCGTTAATTAATTTTGCTTTCTCTGAATATGATCCTGTCGTTGTTTTATTTTTCATACTGCTAGAGATAAGATTCATGCAGATTCGAGGACGAATCTTTTCGAAGAGGGAGAGAATGATGGAGATAAGATTGTATTTTAATTATTTAGTATTATTTATATTTTATATAGTGTTAGAGCTTTGTTTAGGTTTTGATTAATTATTAGTGGGCCGGGCTTTTAGGGTTTACACGCCTAAAACCCTAGTTTACCTATTATAAATACGAGTCTCAAGATCATTGTAAGGGGAGAGTTGATTGAATAGAAAAATATTGGGTTTTATCCCTTTTGACGTGTTTTATTTGTGTTCTTCCAGTATTCATTTGAATCAATGGATTATCACTTTTAATCTCGTTTAAGTATATTCCGGGCATTCGTAGAATCAACGGATTTACGTGTGTATCGTGCTTCCGCCTACATCAATTGGTAATCAGAGCCATAACGATTCCGTGGGGTTTATCGTTTATAAACGATGAAGCAAAATTACGATATAGAGGAGAAATTTGATTTTCTCTGGTCTCAATTGGCCGCCACCGTCGATGGAATTTTCGACAGCTACAGCCAACGAGACGAACTTGACGCACTGAAAACGCCAGCGCCACCACCATCTCCAGTTTTGGCAGCCCTTGTCGCTGCCGCCACAGTGCCGCCCCCCTTTCTAGAAACTCATTCCACTAGTTTCACATCTCTACACAACCAACGGATTCAGTCGACGACTTTCATCGTACATGTTCAGCCCGTGGAAGATGTTAACCAAGTTGGGCCAACTAATATTTTGGGAGAATTTGGTCCTGTATTTTATGAGGGAAATAGTCGACCTAGAGTTAGTAATACATTTGCTTATAGTCTCAAGACCTTGGGCAACGTACGAACTACGGATGTTTTTGACGTCAAATTTCCTGAGGCGTTAATTAATTTTGCTTTCTCTGAAGATGATCCCGTCGTTGTTTTTTTTTTGTCATACTGCTAGAGATAAGATTCATGCAGATTCGAGGACGAATCTTTTCGACGAGGGAGAGAATCATGGAGATAAGATTGTATTTTAATTATTTAGTATTATTTATATTTTATATAGTGTTAGAGCTTTGTTTAGATTTTGATTAATTATTAGTGGGCCGGGCTTTTAGGGTTTACACGCCTAAAACCCTAGTTTACCTATTATAAATACGAGTCTCAAGAACATTGTAAGGGGAGAGTTGATTAAATAGAAAAATATTCGGTTTTATCCCTTTTGACGTGTTTTATTTGTGTTCTTCCAGTATTCATTTGAATCAATGGATTATCACTTTTAATCTCGTTTACGTATATTCCGGGCATTCGTAGAATCAACGGATTTACGTGTGTATCGTGCTTCCGTCTACATCAATTGGTAATCAGAGCCATAACGATTCTGTGGGGTTTATCGTTTATCAACGATGAAGCAAAATTACGATATAGAGGAGAAATTTGATTTTCTCTGGTCTCAATTGGCCGCCACCGTCGATGAAATTTTCGACAGCTACAGCCAACGAGACGAACTTGACGCACTGAAAACGCCAGCGCCACCACCATCTCCAGTTTTGGCAGCCCTTGTCGCTGTCGCCACAGTGTCGCCCCCCTTTCCAGAAACTCATTCCACTAGTTTCACATCTCTACACAACCAACGGATTTAGTCGACGACTTTCATTGTACATGTTCAGCCCGTGGAAGATGTTAACCAAGTTGGGCCAACTAATATTTTGGGAGAATTTGGTCCTGTATTTTATGAGGGAAATAGTGGACCCAGAGTTAGTAATAATTATTTTTTTATTACTAATGATAGTTATTTTGGCACTTCTCTTAAGCCAATATTTGCTTATAGTCTCAAGACATTGGGCAACGTACGAACTGCAGATGTTTTTGACGTCAAATTTCCTGAGGCGTTAATTAATTTTGCTTTCTTTGAAGATGATCCCATCGTGGTTTTTTTTTTTTCATACTGCTAGAGACAAGATTCATGCAGATTCGGGGATGAATCTTTTCGAAGAGGGAGAGAATGATGGAGATAAGATTGTATTTTAATTATTTAGTACTCCCTCCGTCCCGGTATAAGTTTCTCCTTTCTTTTGGTTGTTTTGATTAAGAAATATGATTAAATAATAGATGTAGTATAAGTGATGTGATGGTGAGAGAGAAAATAATAGATGAGTGTGAGATGAAGTATGATAAAATAATAGATAAAGTGTAAGTGATGTGATTGGGAGAGAGAAAATCATATGCCAAAAATGGAAAAATATGAAATGGGAAACTTATTGTGGGACATCCATAAAAGGAAAGTGGGAAACTTATAGGGGGACGGAGGGAGTATTATTTATATTTTATATAGTGTTAGAGCTTTGTTTAAGTTTTGATTAATTATTAGTGGGCCGGGCTTTTAGGGTTTACACGCCTAAAACCCTAGTTTACCTATTATAAATACGAGTCTCAAGAACATTGTAAGGGGAGAGTTGATTGAATAGAAAAATATTTGGTTTTATCCCTTTTGACGTGTTTTATTTGTGTTCTTCCAGTATTCATTTGAATCAATGGATTATCACTTTTAATCTCGTTTACGTATATTCCGGGCATTCGTAGAATAAACGGATTTACGTGTGTATCGTGCTTTCGCCTACATCAATTGGTAATCAGAGCCATAACGATTTCGTGGGGTTTATCGTTTATCAACGATGAAGCAAAATTACGATATAGAGGAGAGATTTGATTTTCTATGGTCTCAATTGGCCGCCACCGTCGATGGAATTTTCGACAGCTACAGCCAACGAGACGAACTTGACGCAATGAAAACGCCAGCGCCACCACCATCTCCAGTTTTGGCAGCCCTTATCGCTGCCGCCACAGTGCCGCCCCCCTTTCCAGAAACTCATTCCACTAGTTTCACATCTCTACACAACCAACGGATTCAGTCGACGACTTTCATCGTACATGTTCAGCCCGTGGAAGATGTTAACCAAGTTGGGCCAACTAATATTTTGGGAGAATTTGGTCCTGTATTTTATGAGGGAAATAGTCGACCTAGAGTTAGTAATGCATTTGCTTATAGTCTCAAGACCTTGGGCAACGTAAGAACTGCAGATGTTTTTGACGTCAAATTTCGTGAGGCGTTAATTAATTTTGCTTTCTTTGAAGATGATCCCATCGTGGTTTTTTTTTTTTCATACTGCTAGAGACAAGATTCATGCAGATTCGGGGACGAATCTTTTCGAAGAGGGAGAGAATGATGGAGATAAGATTGTATTTTAATTATTTAGTATTATTTATATTTTATATAGTGTTAGAGCTTTGTTTAGGTTTTGATTAATTATTAGTGGGCCGGGCTTTTAGGGTTTACACGCCTAAAACCCTAGTTTACCTATTATAAATACGAGTCTCAAGAACATTGTAAGGGGAGAGTTGATTGAATAGAAAAATATTGGGTTTTATCCCTTTTGACGTGTTTTATTTGTGTTCTTCCAGTATTCATTTGAATCAATGGATTATCACTTTTAATCTCGTTTACGTATATTCCGGGCATTCGTAGAATCAACGGATTTACGTGTGTATCGTGCTTCCGCCTACATCAATTGGTAATCAGAGCCATAACGATTCCGTGGGGTTTATCGTTTATAAACGATGAAGCAAAATTACGATATAGAGGAGAAATTTGATTTTCTCTGGTCTCAATTGGCCGCCACCGTCGATGGAATTTTCGACAGCTACAGCCAACGAGACGAACTTGACGCACTGAAAACGCCAGCGCCACCACCATCTCCAGTTTTGGCAGCCCTTGTCGCTGCCGCCACAGTGCCGCCCCCCTTTCCAGAAACTCATTCCACTAGTTTCACATCTCTACACAACCAACGGATTCAGTCGACGACTTTCATCGTACATGTTCAGCCCGTGGAAGATGTTAACCAAGTTGGGCCAACTAATATTTTGGGAGAATTTGGTCCTGTATTTTATGAGGGAAATAGTCGACCTAGAGTTAGTAATACATTTGCTTATAGTCTCAAGACCTTGGGCAACTTACGAACTACGGATGTTTTTGACGTCAAATTTCCTGAGGCGTTAATTAATTTTGCTTTCTCTGAAGATGATCCCGTCGTTGTTTTTTTTTTGTCATACTGCTAGAGATAAGATTCATGCAGATTCGAGGACGAATCTTTTCGACGAGGGAGAGAATCATGGAGATAAGATTGTATTTTAATTATTTAGTATTATTTATATTTTATATAGTGTTAGAGCTTTGTTTAGATTTTGATTAATTATTAGTGGGCCGGGCTTTTAGGGTTTACACGCCTAAAACCCTAGTTTACCTATTATAAATACGAGTCTCAAGAACATTGTAAGGGGAGAGTTGATTAAATAGAAAAATATTCGGTTTTATCCCTTTTGACGTGTTTTATTTGTGTTCTTCTAGTATTCATTTGAATCAATGGATTATCACTTTTAATCTCGTTTACGTATATTCCGGGCATTCGTAGAATCAACGGATTTACGTGTGTATCGTGCTTCCGCCTACATCAATTGGTAATCAGAGCCATAACGATTCTGTGGGGTTTATCGTTTATCAACGATGAAGCAAAATTACGATATAGAGGAGAAATTTGATTTTCTCTGGTCTCAATTGGCCGCCACCGTCGATGGAATTTTCGACAGCTACAGCCAACGAGACGAACTTGACGCACTGAAAACGCCAGCGCCACCACCATCTCCAGTTTTGGCAGCCCTTGTCGCTGTCGCCATAGTGTCGCCCCCCTTTCCAGAAACTCATTCCACTAGTTTCACATCTCTACACAACCAACGGATTCAGTCGACGACTTTCATTGTACATGTTCAGCCCGTGGAAGATGTTAACCAAGTTGGGCCAACTAATATTTTGGGAGAATTTGGTCCTGTATTTTATGAGGGAAATAGTGGACCCAGAGTTAGTAATAATTATTTTTTTATTACTAATGATAGTTATTTTGGCACTTCTCTTAAGCCAATATTTGCTTATAGTCTCAAGACATTGGGCAACGTACGAACTGCAGATGTTTTTGACGTCAAATTTCCTGAGGCGTTAATTAATTTTGCTTTCTTTGAAGATGATCCCATCGTGGTTTTTTTTTTTTCATACTGCTAGAGACAAGATTCATGCAGATTCGGGGATGAATCTTTTCGAAGAGGGAGAGAATGATGGAGATAAGATTGTATTTTAATTATTTAGTACTCCCTCCGTCCCGGTATAAGTTTCTCCTTTCTTTTGGTTGTTTTGATTAAGAAATATGATTAAATAATAGATGTAGTATAAGTGATGTGATGGTGAGAGAGAAAATAATAGATGAGTGTGAGATGAAGTATGATAAAATAATAGATAAAGTGTAAGTGATGTGATTGGGAGAGAGAAAATCATATGCCAAAAATGGAAAAATATGAAATGGGAAACTTATTGTGGGACATCCATAAAAGGAAAGTGGGAAACTTATAGGGGGACGGAGGGAGTATTATTTATATTTTATATAGTGTTAGAGCTTTGTTTAAGTTTTGATTAATTATTAGTGGGCCGGGCTTTTAGGGTTTACACGCCTAAAACCCTAGTTTACCTATTATAAATACGAGTCTCAAGAACATTGTAAGGGGAGAGTTGATTGAATAGAAAAATATTTGGTTTTATCCCTTTTGACGTGTTTTATTTGTGTTCTTCCAGTATTCATTTGAATCAATGGATTATCACTTTTAATCTCGTTTACGTATATTCCGGGCATTCGTAGAATAAACGGATTTACGTGTGTATCGTGCTTTCGCCTACATCAATTGGTAATCAGAGCCATAACGATTTCGTGGGGTTTATCGTTTATCAACGATGAAGCAAAATTACGATATAGAGGAGAGATTTGATTTTCTATGGTCTCAATTGGCCGCCACCGTCGATGGAATTTTCGACAGCTACAGCCAACGAGACGAACTTGACGCAATGAAAACGCCAGCGCCACCACCATCTCCAGTTTTGGCAGCCCTTATCGCTGCCGCCACAGTGCCGCCCCCCTTTCCAGAAACTCATTCCACTAGTTTCACATCTCTACACAACCAACGGATTCAGTCGACGACTTTCATCGTACATGTTCAGCCCGTGGAAGATGTTAACCAAGTTGGGCCAACTAATATTTTGGGAGAATTTGGTC
The DNA here is from genome assembly GCA_963675135.1 of Galeopsis tetrahit. Classification (NCBI taxonomy): domain Eukaryota; kingdom Viridiplantae; phylum Streptophyta; class Magnoliopsida; order Lamiales; family Lamiaceae; genus Galeopsis; species Galeopsis tetrahit. Next base: position 32,352,629 of record OY776119.1, on the reverse strand, counting down.
CTGTATTTTATGAGGGAAATAGTCGACCTAGAGTTAGTAATGCATTTGCTTATAGTCTCAAGACCTTGGGCAACGTAAGAACTGCAGATGTTTTTGACGTCAAATTTCGTGAGGCGTTAATTAATTTTGCTTTCTTTGAAGATGATCCCATCGTGGTTTTTTTTTTTTCATACTGCTAGAGACAAGATTCATGCAGATTCGGGGACGAATCTTTTCGAAGAGGGAGAGAATGATGGAGATAAGATTGTATTTTAATTATTTAGTATTATTTATATTTTATATAGTGTTAGAGCTTTGTTTAGGTTTTGATTAATTATTAGTGGGCCGGGCTTTTAGGGTTTACACGCCTAAAACCCTAGTTTACCTATTATAAATACGAGTCTCAAGAACATTGTAAGGGGAGAGTTGATTGAATAGAAAAATATTGGGTTTTATCCCTTTTGACGTGTTTTATTTGTGTTCTTCCAGTATTCATTTGAATCAATGGATTATCACTTTTAATCTCGTTTACGTATATTCCGGGCATTCGTAGAATAAACGGATTTACGTGTGTATCGTGCTTTCGCCTACATCAATTGGTAATCAGAGCCATAACGATTCCGTGGGGTTTATCGTTTATCAACGATGAAGCAAAATTACGATATAGAGGAGAAATTTGATTTTCTCTGGTCTCAATTGGCTGCCACCGTCGGTGGAATTTTCGACAGCTACAGCCAACGAGACGAACTTGACGCAATGAAAACGCCAGCGCCACCACCATCTCCAGTTTTGGCAGCCCTTGTCGCTGCCGCCATAGTGCCGCCCCCCTTTCCAGAAACGCATTCCACTAGTTTCACATCTCTACACAACCAACGGATTCAGTCGACGACTTTCATCGTACATGTTCAGCCCGTGGAAGATGTTAACCAAGTTGGGCCAACTAATATTTTGGGAGAATTTGGTCCTGTATTTTATGAGGGAAATAGTGGACCTAGAGTTAGTAATAATTGTTTTTTTATTACTAATGATAGTTATTTTGGCACTTCTATAAAGCCAATATTTGTTTATAGTCTCAAGACCTTGGGCAACGTACGAACTACAGATGTTTTTTACGTCAAATTTCCTGAGGCGTTAATTAATTTTGCTTTCTCTGAAGATGATCCCGTCGTTGTTTTTTTTTCACTCTGCTAGAGATAAGATTCATGCAGATTCGAGGACGAATCTTTTCGAAGAGGGAGAGAATGATGGAGATAAGATTGTATTTTAATTATTTAGTATTATTTATATTTTATATAGTGTTAGAGCTTTGTTTAGGTTTTGATTAATTATTAGTGGGCCGGGCTTTTAGGGTTTACACGCCTAAAACCCTAGTTTACCTATTATAAATACGAGTCTCAAGAACATTGTAAGGGGAGAGTTGATTGAATAGAAAAATATTGGGTTTTATCCCTTTTGACGTGTTTTATTTGTGTTCTTCCAGTATTCATTTTGAATCAATGGATTATCACTTTTAATCTCGTTTACGTATATTCCGGGCATTCGTAGAATCAACGGATTTACGTGTGTATCGTGCTTTCGCCTACATCAATTGGTAATCAGAGCCATAACGATTCCGTGGGGTTTATCGTTTATCAACGATGAAGCAAAATTACGATACAGAGGAGAAATTTGATTTTCTCTTGTCTCAATTGACCGCCACCGTCGATGGAATTTTCGACAGCTACAGCCAACGAGACGAACTTGACGCACTAAAAACGCCAGCGCCACCACTATCTCCAGTTTTGGCAGCCCTTGTCGCTGCTGCCACAGTGCCGCCCCCCTTTCCAAGAACTCATTCCACTAGTTTCACATCTCTACACAACCAACGGATTCAGTCGACGACTTTCATCGTACATGTTCAGCCCGTGGAAGATGTTAACCAAGTTGGGCTAACTAATATTTTGGGAGAATTTGGTCCTGTATTTTATGAGGGAAATAGTGGACCTAGAGTTAGTAATAATTGTTTTTTTTATTACTAATGATAGTTATTTTGGCACTTCTCTTAAGCCAATATTTGTTTATAGTCTCAAGACCTTGGGCAACGTACGAACTGCAGATGTTTTTTACGTCAAATTTCGTGAGGCGTTAATTAATTTTGCTTTCTTTGAAGATGATCCCATCGTGGTTTTTTTTTTCATACTGCTAGAGACAAGATTCATGCAGATTCGAGGACGAATCTTTTCGAAGAGGGAGAGAATGATGGAGATAAGATTTTATTTTAATTATTTAGTATTATTTATATTTTATATAGTGTTAGAGCTTTGTTTAGGTTTTGATTAATTATTAGTGGGCCGGGCTTTTAGGGTTTACACGCCTAAAACCCTAGTTTACCTATTATAAATACGAGTCTCAAGAACATTGTAAGGGGAGAGCTGATTGAATAGAAAAATATTGGGTTTTATCCCTTTTGACGTGTTTTATTTGTGTCCTTCCAGTATTCATTTTGAATCAATGGATTATCACTTTTAATCTCGTTTACGTATATTCCGGGCATTCGTAGAATCAACGGATTTACGTGTGTATCGTGTTTCCGCCTACATCAATTGGTAATCAGAGCCATAACGATTCCGTGGGGTTTATCGTTTATCAACGATGAAGCAAAATTACGATACAGAGGATAAATTTGATTTTCTCTGGTCTCAATTGGCCGCCACCGTCGATGGAATTTTCGACAGCTACAGCCAACGAGACGAACTTGACGCACTGAAAACGCCAGCACCACCACCATCTCCAGTTTTGGCAGCCCTTGTCGCTGCCGCCACAGTGCCGCCCCCCTTTCCAGAAACTCATTCCACTAGTTTCACATCTCTACACAACCAACGGATTCAGTCGACGACTTTCATCGTACATGTTCAGCCCGTGGAAGATGTTAACCAAGTTGGGCCAACTAATATTTTGGGAGAATTTGGTCCTGTATTTTATGAGGGAAATAGTGGACCTAGAGTTAGTAATAATTGTTTTTTTATTACTAATGATAGTTATTTTGGCACTTCTCTAAAGCCAATATTTGTTTATAGTCTCAAGACCTTGGGCAACGTACGAACTACAGATGTTTTTTACGTCAAATTTCCTGAGGCGTTAATTAATTTTGCTTTCTCTGAAGATGATCCCGTCGTTGTTTTTTTTTCACTCTGCTAGAGATAAGATTCATGCAGATTCGAGGACGAATCTTTTCGAAGAGGGAGAGAATGATGGAGATAAGATTGTATTTTAATTATTTAGTATTATTTATATTTTATATAGTGTTAGAGCTTTGTTTAGGTTTTGATTAATTATTAGTGGGCCGGGCTTTTAGGGTTTACACGCCTAAAACCCTAGTTTACCTATTATAAATACGAGTCTCAAGAACATTGTAAGGGGAGAGTTGATTGAATAGAAAAATATTGGGTTTTATCCCTTTTGACGTGTTTTATTTGTGTTCTTCCAGTATTCATTTTGAATCAATGGATTATCACTTTTAATCTCGTTTACGTATATTCCGGGCATTCGTAGAATCAACGGATTTACGTGTGTATCGTGCTTTCGCCTACATCAATTGGTAATCAGAGCCATAACGATTCCGTGAGGTTTATCGTTTATCAACGATGAAGAAAAATTACGATACAGAGGAGAAATTTGATTTTCTCTGGTCTCAATTGACCGCCACCGTCGATGGAATTTTCGACAGCTACAGCCAACGAGACGAACTTGACGCACTAAAAACGCCAGCGCCACCACTATCTCCAGTTTTGGCAGCCCTTGTCGCTGCCGCCACAGTGCCGCCCCCCTTTCCAGAAACTCATTCAACTAGTTTCACATCTCTACACAACCAACGGATTCAGTCGACGACTTTCATCGTACATGTTCAGCCCGTGGAAGATGTTAACCAAGTTGGGCTAACTAATATTTTGGGAGAATTTGGTCCTGTATTTTATGAGGGAAATAGTGGACCTAGAGTTTGTAATAATTGTTTTTTTATTACTAATGATAGTTATTTTGGCACTTCTCTTAAGCCAATATTTGTTTATAGTCTCAAGACCTTGGGCAACGTACGAACTGCAGATGTTTTTTACGTCAAATTTCGTGAGGCGTTAATTAATTTTGCTTTCTTTGAAGATGATCCCATCGTGGTTTTTTTTTTCATACTACTAGAGACAAGATTCATGCAGATTCGAGGACGAATCTTTTCGAAGAGGGAGAGAATGATGGAGATAAGATTGTATTTTAATTATTTAGTATTATTTATATTTTATATAGTGTTAGAGCTTTGTTTAGGTTTTGATTAATTATTAGTGGGCCGGGCTTTTAGGGTTTACACGCCTAAAACCCTAGTTTACCTATTATAAATACGAGTCTCAAGAACATTGTAAGGGGAGAGTTGATTGAATAGAAAAATATTGGGTTTTATCCCTTTTGACGTGTTTTATTTGTGTCCTTCCAGTATTCATTTTGAATCAATGGATTATCACTTTTAATCTCGTTTACGTATATTCCGGGCATTCGTAGAATCAACGGATTTACGTGTGTATCGTGTTTCCGCCTACATCAATTGGTAATCAGAGCCATAACGATTCCGTAGGGTTTATCGTTTATCAACGATGAAGCAAAATTACGATACAGAGGAGAAATTTGATTTTCTCTGGTCTCAATTGGCCGCCACCGTCGATGGAATTTTCGACAGCTACAGCCAACGAGACGAACTTGACGCACTGAAAACGCCAGCGCCACCACCATCTCCAGTTTTGGCAGCCCTTGTCGCTGCCGCCACAGTGCCACCCCCCTTTCCAGAAACTCATTCCACTAGTTTCACATCTCTACACAACCAACGGATTCAGTCGATGACTTTCATCGTACATGTTCAGCCCGTGGAAGATGTTAACCAAGTTGGGCCAACTAATATTTTGGGAGAATTTGGTCCTGTATTTTATGAGGGAAATAGTCGACCTAGAGTTAGTAATACATTTGCTTATAGTCTCAAGACCTTGGGCAACGTACGAACTGCAGATGTTTTTTACGTCAAATTTCCTGAGGCGTTAATTAATTTTGCTTTCTCTGAAGATGATCCCGTCGTTGTTTTTTTTTTCATACTGCTAGAGATAAGATTCATGCAGATTCGAGGACGAATCTTTTCGAAGAGGGAGAGAATGATGGAGATAAGATTGTATTTTAATTATTTAGTATTATTTATATTTTATATAGTGTTAGAGCTTTGTTTAGGTTTTGATTAATTATTAGTGGGCCGGGCTGTTAGGGTTTACACGCCTAAAACCCTAGTTTACCTATTATAAATACGAGTCTCAAGAACATTGTAAGGGGAGAGTTGATTGAATAGAAAAATATTCGGTTTTATCCCTTTTCACGTGTTTTATTTGTGTTCTTCCAGTATTCATTTGAATCAATGGATTATCACTTTTAATCTCGTTTACGTATATTCCGGGCATTCGTAGAATCAACGGATTTACGTGTGTATCGTGCTTCCGCCTACATCAATTGGTAATCAGAGCCATAACGATTCCGTGGGGTTTATCGTTTATCAACGATGAAGCAAAATTACGATATAGAGGAGAAATTTGATTTTCTCTGGTCTCAATTGGCCGCCTCCGTCGATAGAATTTTCGACAGCTACAGCCAACGAGACGAACTTGACGCACTGAAAACGCCAGCGCCACCACCATCTCCAGTTTTGGCAACCCTTGTCGCTGCCGCCACAGTGCCGCCCCCCTTTCCAGAAACTCATTCCACTAGTTTCACATCTCTACACAACCAACGGATTCAGTCGACGACTTTCATCGTACATGTTCAGCCCGTGGAAGATGTTAACCAAGTTGGGCCAACTAATATTTTGGGAGAATTTGGTCCTGTATTTTATGTAGGAAATAGTGGACCTAGATTTAGTAATAATTGTTTTTTTATTACTAATGATAGTTATTTTGGCACTTCTCTTAAGCCAATATTTGCTTATAGTCTCAAGACCTTGGGCAACGTACGAACTGCAGATGTTTTTGACGTCAAATTTCGTGAGGCGTTAATTAATTTTGCTTTCTTTGAAGATGATCCCATCGTGGTTTTTTTTTTCATACTGCTAGAGACAAGATTCATGTAGATTCGAGGACGAATCTTTTCGAAGAGGGAGAGAATGATGGAGATAAGATTGTATTTTAATTATTTAGTATTATTTATATTTTATATAGTGTTAGAGCTTTGTTTAGGTTTTGATTAATTATTAGTGGGCCGGGCTTTTAGGGTTTACACGCCTAAAACCCTAGTTTACCTATTATAAATATGAGTCTCAAGAACATTGTAAGGGGAGATTTGATTGAATAGAAAAATATTGGGATTTATCCCTTTTGACGTGTTTTATTTGTGTTCTTCCAGTATTCATTTTGAATCAATGGATTATCACTTTTAATCTCGTTTACGTATATTCCGGGCATTCGTAGAATCAACGGATTTACGTGTGTATCGTGCTTCCGCCTACATCAATTGGTAATCAGAGCCATAACGATTCCGTGGGGTTTATCGTTTATCAACGATGAAGCAAAATTACGATACAGAGGATAAATTTGATTTTCTCTGGTCTCAATTGGCCGCCACCGTCGATGGAATTTTCGACAGCTACAGCCAACGAGACGAACTTGACGCACTGAAAACGCCAGCGCCACCACCATCTCCAGTTTTGGCAGCCCTTGTCGCTGCCGCCACAGTGCCGCCCCCCTTTCCAGAAACTCATTCCACTAGTTTCACATCTCTACACAACCAACGGATTCAGTCGACGACTTTCATCGTACATGTTCAGCCCGTGGAAGATGTTAACCAAGTTGGGCCAACTAATATTTTGGGAGAATTTGGTCCTGTATTTTATGAGGGAAATAGTGGACCTAGAGTTAGTAATAATTGTTTTTTTATTACTAATGATAGTTATTTTGGCACTTCTCTTAACCCAATATTTGTTTATAGTCTCAAAACCTTGGGCAACGTACGAACTGCAGATGTTTTTGACGTCAAAATTCGTGAGGCGTTAATTAATTTTGCTTTCTTTGAAGATGATCCCATCGTGGTTTTTTTTTTCATACTGCTAGAGACGAGATTCATGCAGATTCGAGGACGAATCTTTTCGAAGAGGGAGAGAATGATGGAGATAAGATTGTATTTTAATTATTTAGTATTATTTATATTTTATATAGTGTTATAGCTTTGTTTAGGTTTTGATTAATTATTAGTGGGCCGGGCTTTTAGGGTTTACACGCCTAAAACCCTAGTTTACCTATTATAAATACGAGTCTCAAGAACATTGTAAGGGGAGAGTTGATTGAATTGAAAAATATTGGGTTTTATCCCTTTTGACGTGTTTTATTTGTGTTCTTCCAGTATTCATTTTGAATCAATGGATTATCACTTTTAATCTCGTTTACGTATATTCCGGGCATTCGTAGAATCAACGGATTTACGTGTGTATCGTGCTTCCGCCTACATCAATTGGTAATCAGAGCCATAACGATTCCGTGGGGTTTATCGTTTATCAACGATGAAGCAAAATTACGATATAGAGGAGAAATTTGATTTTCTCTGGTCTCAATTGGCTGCCACCGTCGATGGAATTTTCGACAGCTACAGCCAACGAGACGAACTTGACGCACTGAAAACGCCAGCGCCACCACCATCTCCAGTTTTGGCAGCCCTTGTCGCTGCCGCCACAGTGCCGCCCCCCTTTCCAGAAACTCATTCCACTAGTTTCACATCTCTACACAACCAACGGATTCAGTCGACGACTTTCATCGTACATGTTCAGCCCGTGGAAGATGTTAACCAAGTTGGGCCAACTAATATTTTGGGAGAATTTGGTCCTGTATTTTATGAGGAAAATAGTGGACCTAGAGTTAGTAATACATTTACTTATAGTCTCAAGACCTTGGGCAACGTACGAACTACAGATGTTTTTTACGTCAAATTTCCTGAGGCGTTAATTAATTTTGCTTTCTCTAAAGATGATCCCGTCGTTGTTTTTTTTTTCACTCTGCTAGAGATAAGATTCATGCAGATTCGAGGACGAATCTTTTCGAAGAGGGAGAGAATGATGGAGATAAGATTGTATTTTAATTATTTAGTATTATTTATATTTTATATAGTGTTAGAGCTTTGTTTAGGTTTTGATTAATTATTAGTGGGCCGGGCTTTTAGGGTTTACACGCCTAAAACCCTAGTTTACCTATTATAAATACGAGTCTCAAGAACATTGTAAGGGGAGAGTTGATTGAATAGAAAAATATTGGGTTTTATCCCTTTTGACGTGTTTTATTTGTGTCCTTCCAGTATTCATTTTGAATCAATGGATTATCACTTTTAATCTCGTTTACGTATATTCCGGGCATTCGTAGAATCAACGGATTTACGTGTGTATCGTGTTTCCGCCTACATCAATTGGTAATCAGAGCCATAACGATTCCGTGGGGTTTATCGTTTATCAACGATGAAGCAAAATTACGATACAGAGGATAAATTTGATTTTCTCTGGTCTCAATTGGCCGCCACCGTCGATGGAATTTTCGACAGCTACAGCCAACGAGACGAACTTGACGCACTGAAAACGCCAGCGCCACCACCATCTCCAGTTTTGGCAGCCCTTGTCGCTGCCGCCACAGTGCCGCCCCCCTTTCCAGAAACTCATTCCACTAGTTTCACATCTCTACACAACCAACGGATTCAGTCGACGACTTTCATCGTACATGTTCAGCCCGTGGAAGATGTTAACCAAGTTGGGCCAACTAATATTTTGGGAGAATTTGGTCCTGTATTTTATGTGGGAAATAGTGGACCTAGAGTTAGTAATAATTGTTTTTTTATTACTAATGATAGTTATTTTGGCACTTCTCTTAAGCCAATATTTGCTTATAGTCTCAAGACCTTGGGCAACGTACGAACTGCAGATGTTTTTGACGTCAAATTTCGTGAGGCGTTAATTAATACTGCTAGAGACAAGATTCATGCAGATTCGAGGACGAATCTTTTCGAAGAGGGAGAGAATGATGGAGATAAGATTGTATTTTAATTATTTAGTATTATTTATATTTTATATAGTGTTAGAGCTTTGTTTTGATTAATTATTAGTGGGCCGGGCGTTTAGGGTTTACACGCCTAAAACCCTAGTTTACCTATTATAAATACGAGTCTCAAGAACATTGTAAGGGGAGAGTTGATTGAATAGAAAAATATTGGGTTTTATCCCTTTTGACGTGTTTTATTTGTGTTCTTCCAGTATTCATTTTGAATCAATGGATTATCACTTTTAATCTCGTTTACGTATATTCCGGGCATTCGTAGAATCAACGTATTTACGTGTGTATCGTGCTTCCGCCTACATCAATTGGTAATCAAAGCCATAACGATTCCGTGGGGTTTATCGTTTATCAACGATGAAGCAAAATTACGATACAGAGGAGAAATTTGATTTTCTCTGGTCTCAATTGGCCGCCACCGTCGATGGAATTTTCGACAGCTACAGCCAACGAGACGAACTTGACGCACTGAAAACGCCAGCGCCACCACCATCTCCAGTTTTGGCAGCCCTTGTCGCTGCCGCCACAGTGCCGCCCCCCTTTCCAGAAACTCATTCCACTAGTTTCACATCTCTACACAACCAACGGATTCAGTCGACGACTTTCATCGTACATGTTCAGCCCGTGGAAGATGTGAACCAAGTTGGGCCAACTAATATTTTGGGAGAATTTGGTCCTGTATTTTATGAGGGAAATAGTGGACCTAGAGTTAGTAATACATTTGCTTATAGTCTCAAGACCTTGGGCAACGTACGAACTACAGATGTTTTTGACGTCAAATTTCCTGAGGCGTTAATTAATTTTGCTTTCTCTGAAGATGATCCCGTCGTTGTTTTTTTATTCACTCTGCTAGAGACGAGATTCATGCAGATTCGAGGACGAATCTTTTCGAAGAGGGAGAGAATGATGGAGATAAGATTGTATTTTAATTATTTAGTATTATTTATATTTTATATAGTGTTATAGCTTTGTTTAGGTTTTGATTAATTATTAGTGGGCCGGGCTTTTAGGGTTTACACGCCTAAAACCCTAGTTTACCTATTATATATACGAGTCTCAAGAACATTGTAAGGGGAGAGTTGATTGAATAGAAAAATATTGGGTTTTATCCCTTTTGACGTGTTTTATTTGTGTTCTTCCAGTATTCATTTTGAATCAATGGATTATCACTTTTAATCTCGTTTACGTATATTCCGGGCATTCGTAGAATCAACGGATTTACGTGTGTATCGTGCTTCCGCCTACATCAATTGGTAATCAGAGCCATAACGATTCCGTGGGGTTTATCGTTTATCAACGATGAAGCAAAATTACGATATAGAGGAGAAATTTGATTTTCTCTGGTCTCAATTGGCTGCCACCGTCGATGGAATTTTCGACAGCTACAGCCAACGAGACGAACTTGACGCACTGAAAACGCCAGCGCCACCACCATCTCCAGTTTTGGCAGCCCTTGTCGTTGCCGCCACAGTGCCGCCCCCCTTTCCAGAAACTCATTCCACTAGTTTCACATCTCTACACAACCAACGGATTCAGTCGACGACTTTCATCGTACATGTTCAGCCCGTGGAAGATGTTAACCAAGTTGGGCCAACTAATATTTTGGGAGAATTTGGTCCTGTATTTTATGAGGAAAATAGTGGACCTAGAGTTAGTAATACATTTACTTATAGTCTCAAGACCTTGGGCAACGTACGAACTACAGATGTTTTTTACGTCAAATTTCCTGAGGCGTTAATTAATTTTGCTTTCTCTAAAGATGATCCCGTCGTTGTTTTTTTTTTCACTCTGCTAGAGATAAGATTCATGCAGATTCGAGGACGAATCTTTTCGAAGAGGGAGAGAATGATGGAGATAAGATTGTATTTTAATTATTTAGTATTATTTATATTTTATATAGTGTTAGAGCTTTGTTTAGGTTTTGATTAATTATTAGTGGGCCGGGCTTTTAGGGTTTACACGCCTAAAACCCTAGTTTACCTATTATAAATACGAGTCTCAAGAACATTGTAAGGGGAGAGTTGATTGAATAGAAAAATATTGGGTTTTATCCCTTTTGACGTGTTTTATTTGTGTCCTTCCAGTATTCATTTTGAATCAATGGATTATCACTTTTAATCTCGTTTACGTATATTCCGGGCATTCGTAGAATCAACGGATTTACGTGTGTATCGTGTTTCCGCCTACATCAATTGGTAATCAGGGCCATAACGATTCCGTGGGGTTTATCGTTTATCAACGATGAAGCAAAATTACGATACAGAGGATAAATTTGATTTTCTCTGGTCTCAATTGGCCGCCACCGTCGATGGAATTTTCGACAGCTACAGCCAACGAGACGAACTTGACGCACTGAAAACGCCAGCGCCACCACCATCTCCAGTTTTGGCAGCCCTTGTCGCTGCCGCCACAGTGCCGCCCCCCTTTCCAGAAACTCATTCCACTAGTTTCACATCTCTACACAACCAACGGATTCAGTCGACGACTTTCATCGTACATGTTCAGCCCGTGGAAGATGTGAACCAAGTTGGGCCAACTAATATTTTGGGAGAATTTGGTCCTGTATTTTATGAGGGAAATAGTGGACCTAGAGTTAGTAATACATTTGCTTATAGTCTCAAGACCTTGGGCAACGTACGAACTACAGATGTTTTTGACGTCAAATTTCCTGAGGCGTTAATTAATTTTGCTTTCTCTGAAGATGATCCCGTCGTTGTTTTTTTATTCACTCTGCTAGAGACGAGATTCATGCAGATTCGAGGACGAATCTTTTCGAAGAGGGAGAGAATGATGGAGATAAGATTGTATTTTAATTATTTAGTATTATTTATATTTTATATAGTGTTATAGCTTTGTTTAGGTTTTGATTAATTATTAGTGGGCCGGGCTTTTAGGGTTTACACGCCTAAAACCCTAGTTTACCTATTATATATACGAGTCTCAAGAACATTGTAAGGGGAGAGTTGATTGAATAGAAAAATATTGGGTTTTATCCCTTTTGACGTGTTTTATTTGTGTTCTTCCAGTATTCATTTTGAATCAATGGATTATCACTTTTAATCTCGTTTACGTATATTCCGGGCATTCGTAGAATCAACGGATTTACGTGTGTATCGTGCTTCCGCCTACATCAATTGGTAATCAGAGCCATAACGATTCTGTGGGGTTTATCGTTTATCAACGATGAAGCAAAATTACGATATAGAGGAGAAATTTGATTTTCTCTGGTCTCAATTGGCTGCCACCGTCGATGGAATTTTCGACAGCTACAGCCAACGAGACGAACTTGACGCACTGAAAACGCCAGCGCCACCACCATCTCCAGTTTTGGCAGCCCTTGTCGTTGCCGCCACAGTGCCGCCCCCCTTTCCAGAAACTCATTCCACTAGTTTCACATCTCTACACAACCAACGGATTCAGTCGACGACTTTCATCGTACATGTTCAGCCCGTGGAAGATGTTAACCAAGTTGGGCCAACTAATATTTTGGGAGAATTTGGTCCTGTATTTTATGAGGAAAATAGTGGACCTAGAGTTAGTAATACATTTACTTATAGTCTCAAGACCTTGGGCAACGTACGAACTACAGATGTTTTTTACGTCAAATTTCCTGAGGCGTTAATTAATTTTGCTTTCTCTAAAGATGATCCCGTCGTTGTTTTTTTTTTCACTCTGCTAGAGATAAGATTCATGCAGATTCGAGGACGAATCTTTTCGAAGAGGGAGAGAATGATGGAGATAAGATTGTATTTTAATTATTTAGTATTATTTATATTTTATATAGTGTTAGAGCTTTGTTTAGGTTTTGATTAATTATTAGTGGGCCGGGCTTTTAGGGTTTACACGCCTAAAACCCTAGTTTACCTATTATAAATACGAGTCTCAAGAACATTGTAAGGGGAGAGTTGATTGAATAGAAAAATATTGGGTTTTATCCCTTTTGACGTGTTTTATTTGTGTCCTTCCAGTATTCATTTTGAATCAATGGATTATCACTTTTAATCTCGTTTACGTATATTCCGGGCATTCGTAGAATCAACGGATTTACGTGTGTATCGTGTTTCCGCCTACATCAATTGGTAATCAGGGCCATAACGATTCCGTGGGGTTTATCGTTTATCAACGATGAAGCAAAATTACGATACAGAGGATAAATTTGATTTTCTCTGGTCTCAATTGGCCGCCACCGTCGATGGAATTTTCGACAGCTACAGCCAACGAGACGAACTTGACGCACTGAAAACGCCAGCGCCACCACCATCTCCAGTTTTGGCAGCCCTTGTCGCTGCCGCCACAGTGCCGCCCCCCTTTCCAGAAACTCATTCCACTAGTTTCACATCTCTACACAACCAACGGATTCAGTCGACGACTTTCATCGTACATGTTCAGCCCGTAGAAGATGTTAACCAAGTTGGGCCAACTAATATTTTGGGAGAATTTGGTCCTGTATTTTATGTGGGAAATAGTGGACCTAGAGTTAGTAATAATTGTTTTTTTATTACTAATGATAGTTATTTTGGCACTTCTCTTAAGCCAATATTTGCTTATAGTCTCAAGACCTTGGGCAACGTACGAACTGCAGATGTTTTTGACGTCAAATTTCGTGAGGCGTTAATTAATACTGCTAGAGACTAGATTCATGGAGATTCGAGGACGAATCTTTTCGAAGAGGCAGAGAATGATGGAGATAAGATTGTATTTTAATTATTTAGTATTATTTATATTTTATATAGTGTTAGAGCTTTGTTTTGATTAATTATTAGTGGGCCGGGCGTTTAGGGTTTACACGCCTAAAACCCTAGTTTACCTATTATAAATACGAGTCTCAAGAACATTGTAAGGGGAGAGTTGATTGAATAGAAAAATATTGGGTTTTATCCCTTTTGACGTGTTTTATTTGTGTTCTTCCAGTATTCATTTTGAATCAATGGATTATCACTTTTAATCTCGTTTACGTATATTCCGGGCATTCGTAGAATCAACGTATTTACGTGTGTATCGTGCTTCCGCCTACATCAATTGGTAATCAGAGCCATAAAGATTCCGTGGGGTTTATCGTTTATCAACGATGAAGCAAAATTACGATACAGAGGAGAAATTTGATTTTCTCTGGTCTCAATTGGCCGCCACCGTCGATGGAATTTTCGACAGCTACAGCCAACGAGACGAACTTGACGCACTGAAAACGCCAGCGCCACCACCATCTCCAGTTTTGGCAGCCCTTGTCGCTGCCGCCACAGTGCCGCCCCCCTTTCCAGAAACTCATTCCACTAGTTTCACATCTCTACACAACCAACGGATTCAGTCGACGACTTTCATCGTACATGTTCAGCCCGTGGAAGATGTGAACCAAGTTGGGCCAACTAATATTTTGGGAGAATTTGGTCCTGTATTTTATGAGGGAAATAGTGGACCTAGAGTTAGTAATACATTTGCTTATAGTCTCAAGACCTTGGGCAACGTACGAACTACAGATGTTTTTGACGTCAAATTTCCTGAGGCGTTAATTAATTTTGCTTTCTCTGAAGATGATCCCGTCGTTGTTTTTTTATTCACTCTGCTAGAGATAAGATTCATGTAGATTCGAGGACGAATCTTTTCGAAGAGGGAGAGAATGATGGAGATAAGATTGTATTTTAATTATTTAGTATTATTTATATTTTATATAGTGTTAGAGCTTTGTTTAGGTTTTGATTAATTATTAGTGGGCCGGGCTTTTAGGGTTTACACGCCTAAAACCCTAGTTTACCTATTATAAATACGAGTCTCAAGAACATTGTAAGGGGAGAGTTGATTGAATAGAAAAATATTGGGTTTTATCCCTTTTGACGTGTTTTATTTGTGTTCTTCCAATATTCATTTTGAATCAATGGATTATCACTTTTAATCTCGTTTACGTATATTCCGGGCATTCGTAGAATCAACGTATTTACGTGTGTATCGTGCTTCCGCCTACATCAATTGGTAATCAGAGCCATAACGATTCCGTGGGGTTTATCGTTTATCAACGATGAAGCAAAATTACGATACAGAGGAGAAATTTGATTTTCTCTGGTCTCAATTGGCCGCCACCGTCGATGGAATTTTCGACAGCTACAGCCAACGAGACGAACTTGACGCACTGAAAACGCCAGCGCCACCACCATCTCCAGTTTTGGCAGCCCTTGTCGCTGCCGCCACAGTGCCGCCCCCCTTTCCAGAAACTCATTCCACTAGTTTCAAATCTCTACACAACCAACGGATTCAGTCGACGACTTTCATCGTACATGTTCAGCCCGTGGAAGATGTTAACCAAGTTGGGCCAACTAATATTTTGGGAGAATTTGGTCCTGTATTTTATGAGGAAAATAGTGGACCTAGAGTTAGTAATACATTTACTTATAGTCTCAAGACCTTGGGCAACGTACGAACTACAGATGTTTTTTACGTCAAATTTCCTGAGGCGTTAATTAATTTTGCTTTCTCTGAAGATGATCCCGTCGTTGTTTTTTTTTTTCACTCTGCTAGAGATAAAATTCATGCAGATTCGAGGACGAATCTTTTCGAAGAGGGAGAGAATGATGGAGATAAGATTGTATTTTAATTATTTAGTATTATTTATATTTTATATAGTGTTAGAGCTTTGTTTAGATTTTGATTAATTATTAGTGGGCCGGGCTTTTAGGGTTTACACGCCTAAAACCCTAGTTTACCTATTATAAATACGAGTCTCAAGAACATTGTAAGGGGAGAGTTGATTGAATAGAAAAATATTGGGTTTTATCCCTTTTGACGTGTTTTATTTGTGTTCTTCCAGTATTCATTTTGAATCAATGGATTATCACTTTTAATCTCGTTTACGTATATTCCGGGCATTCGTAGAATCAACGGATTTACGTGTGTATCGTGCTTCCGCCTACATCAATTGGTAATCAGAGCCATAACGATTCCGTGGGGTTTATCGTTTATCAACGATGAAGCAAAATTACGATATAGAGGAGAAATTTGATTTTCTCTGGTCTCAATTGGCTGCCACCGTCGATGGAATTTTCGACAGCTACAGCCAACGAGACGAACTTGACGCACTGAAAACGCCAGCGCCACCACCATCTCCAGTTTTGGCAGCCCTTGTCGCTGCCGCCACAGTGCCGCCCCCCTTTCCAGAAACTCATTCCACTAGTTTCAAATCTCTACACAACCAACGGATTCAGTCGACGACTTTCATCGTACATGTTCAGCCCGTGGAAGATGTTAACCAAGTTGGGCCAACTAATATTTTGGGAGAATTTGGTCCTGTATTTTATGAGGAAAATAGTGGACCTAGAGTTAGTAATACATTTACTTATAGTCTCAAGACCTTGGGCAACGTACGAACTACAGATGTTTTTTACGTCAAATTTCCTGAGGCGTTAATTAATTTTGCTTTCTCTGAAGATGATCCCGTCGTTGTTTTTTTTTTTTCACTCTGCTAGAGATAAAATTCATGCAGATTCGAGGACGAATCTTTTCGAAGAGGGAGAGAATGATGGAGATAAGATTGTATTTTAATTATTTAGTATTATTTATATTTTATATAGTGTTAGAGCTTTGTTTAGGTTTTGATTAATTATTAGTGGGCCGGGCTTTTAGGGTTTACACGCCTAAAACCCTAGTTTACCTATTATAAATACGAGTCTCAAGAACATTGTAAGGGGAGAGTTGATTGAATAGAAAAATATTGGGTTTTATCCCTTTTGACGTGTTTTATTTGTGTTCTTCCAGTATTCATTTTGAATCAATGGATTATCACTTTTAATCTCGTTTACGTATATTCCGGGCATTCGTAGAATCAACGGATTTACGTGTGTATCGTGCTTCCGCCTACATCAATTGGTAATCAGAGCCATAACGATTCCGTGGGGTTTATCGTTTATCAACGATGAAGCAAAATTACGATATAGAGGAGAAATTTGATTTTCTCTGGTCTCAATTGGCTGCCACCGTCGATGGAATTTTCGACAGCTACAGCCAACGAGACGAACTTGACGCACTGAAAACGCCAGCGCCACCACCATCTCCAGTTTTGGCAGCCCTTGTCGCTGCCGCCACAGTGCCGCCCCCCTTTCCAGAAACTCATTCCACTAGTTTCACATCTCTACACAACCAACGGATTTAGTCGACGACTTTCATCGTACATGTTCAGCCCGTGGAAGATGTTAACCAAGTTGGGCCAACTAATATTTTGGGAGAATTTGGTCCTGTATTTTATGTGGGAAATAGTGGACCTAGAGTTAGTAATAATTGTTTTTTTATTACTAATGATAGTTATTTTGGCACTTCTCTTAAGCCAATATTTGCTTATAGTCTCAAGACCTTGGGCAACGTACGAACTGCAGATGTTTTTGACGTCAAATTTCGTGAGGCATTAATTAATAATGCTAGAGACAAGATTCATGCAGATTCGAGGACGAATCTTTTCGAAGAGGGAGAGAATGATGGAGATAAGATTGTATTTTAATTATTTAGTATTATTTATATTTTATATAGTGTTAGAGCTTTGTTTTGATTAATTATTAGTGGGCCGGGCTTTTAGGGTTTACACGCCTAAAACCCTAGTTTACCTATTATAAATACGAGTCTCAAGAACATTGTAAGGGGAGAGTTGATTGAATAGAAAAATATTGGGTTTTATCCCTTTTGACGTGTTTTATTTGTGTTCTTCCAGTATTCATTTTGAATCAATGGATTATCACTTTTAATCTCGTTTACGTATATTCTGGGCATTCATAGAATCAACGTATTTACGTGTGTATCGTGCTTCCGCCTACATCAATTGGTAATCAGAGCCATAACGATTCCGTGGGGTTTATCGTTTATCAACGATGAAGCAAAATTACGATACAGAGGAGAAATTTGATTTTCTCTGGTCTCAATTGGCCGCCACCGTCGATGGAATTTTCGACAGCTACAGCCAACGAGACAAACTTGACGCACTGAAAACGCCAGCGCCACCACCATCTCCAGTTTTGGCAGCCCTTGTCGCTGCCGCCACAGTGCCGCCCCCCTTTCCAGAAACTCATTCCACTAGTTTCACATCTCTACACAACCAACGGATTCAGTCGACGACTTTCATCGTACATGTTCAGCCCGTGGAAGATGTTAACCAAGTTGGGCCAACTAATATTTTGGGAGAATTTGGTCCTGTATTTTATGAGGGAAATAGTGGACCTAGAGTTAGTAATACATTTGCTTATAGTCTCAAGACCTTGGGCAACGTACGAACTACAGATGTTTTTTACGTCAAATTTCCTGAGGCGTTAATTAATTTTGCTTTCTCTGAAGATGATCCCGTCGTTGTTTTTTTATTCACTCTGCTAGAGATAAGATTCATGCAGATTCGAGGATGAATCTTTTCGAAGAGGGAGAGAATGATGGAGATAAGATTGTATTTTAATTATTTAGTATTATTTATATTTTATATAGTGTTAGAGCTTTGTTTAGGTTTTGATTAATTATTAGTGGGCCGGGCTTTTAGGGTTTACACGCCTAAAACCCTAGTTTACCTATTATAAATACGAGTCTCAAGAACATTGTAAGGGGAGAGTTGATTGAATAGAAAAATATTGGGTTTTATCCCTTTTGACGTGTTTTATTTGTGTTCTTCCAATATTCATTTTGAATCAATGGATTATCACTTTTAATCTCGTTTACGTATATTCCGGGCATTCGTAGAATCAACGTATTTACGTGTGTATCGTGCTTCCGCCTACATCAATTGGTAATCAGAGCCATAACGATTCCATGGGGTTTATCGTTTATCAACGATGAAGCAAAATTACGATACAGAGGAGAAATTTGATTTTCTCTGGTCTCAATTGGCCGCCACCGTCGATGGAATTTTCGACAGCTACAGCCAACGAGACGAACTTGACGCACTGAAAACGCCAGCGCCACCACCATCTCCAGTTTTGGCAGCCCTTGTCGCTGCCGCCACAGTGCCGCCCCCCTTTCCAGAAACTCATTCCACTAGTTTCAAATCTCTACACAACCAACGGATTCAGTCGACGACTTTCATCGTACATGTTCAGCCCGTGGAAGATGTTAACCAAGTTGGGCCAACTAATATTTTGGGAGAATTTGGTCCTGTATTTTATGAGGGAAATAGTGGACCTAGAGTTAGTAATACATTTACTTATAGTCTCAAGACCTTGGGCAACGTACGAACTACAGATGTTTTTGACGTCAAATTTCCTGAGGCGTTAATTAATTTTGCTTTCTCTGAAGATGATCCCGTCGTTGTTTTTTTTTTCACTCTGCTAGAGATAAGATTCATGCAGATTCGAGGACGAATCTTTTCGAAGAGGGAGAGAATGATGGAGATAAGATTGTATTTTAATTATTTAGTATTATTTATATTTTATATAGTGTTAGAGCTTTGTTTAGGTTTTGATTAATTATTAGTGGGCCGGGCTTTTAGGGTTTACACGCCTAAAACCCTAGTTTACCTATTATAAATACGAGTCTCAAGAACATTGTAAGGGGAGAGTTGATTGAATAGAAAAATATTGGGTTTTATCCCTTTTGACGTGTTTTATTTGTGTTCTTCCAGTATTCATTTTGAATCAATGGATTATCACTTTTAATCTCGTTTACGTATATTCCGGGCATTCGTAGAATCAACGGATTTACGTGTGTATCGTGCTTCCGCCTACATCAATTGGTAATCAGAGCCATAACGATTCCGTAGGGTTTATCGTTTATCAACGATGAAGCAAAATTACGATACACAGGAGAAATTTGATTTTCTCTGGTCTCAATTGGCCGCCACCGTCGATGGAATTTTCGACAGCTACAGCCAACGAGACGAACTTGACGCACTGAAAACGCCAGCGCCACCACCATCTCCAGTTTTGGCAGCCCTTGTCGCTGCCGCCACAGTGCCGCCCCCCTTTCCAGAAACTCATTCCACTAGTTTCACATCTCTACACAACCAACGGATTCAGTCGGCGACTTTCATCGTACATGTTCAGCCCGTGGAAGATGTTAACCAAGTTGGGCCAACTAATATTTTGGGAGAATTTGGTACTGTATTTTATGAGGGAAATAGTCGACCTAGAGTTAGTAATACATTTGCTTATAGTCTCAAGACCTTGGGCAACGTACGAACTACAGATGTTTTTGACGTCAAATTTCCTAAGGCGTTAATTAATTCTGCTTTCTCTGAAGGTGATCCCGTTGTTGTTTTTTTTTCATACTGCTAGAGATAAGATTCATGCAGATTCGAGGACGAATCTTTTCGAAGAGGGAGAGAATGATGGAGATAAGATTGTATTTTAATTATTTAGTATTATTTATATTTTATATAGTGTTAGAGCTTTGTTTAGGTTTTGATTAATTATTAGTGGGCCGGGCTTTTAGGGTTTACACGCCTAAAACCCTAGTTTACCTATTATAAATACGAGTCTCAAGAACATTGTAAGGGGAGAGTTGATTGAATAGAAAAATATTGGGTTTTATCCCTTTTGACGTGTTTTATTTGTGTTCTTCCAGTATTCATTTGAATCAATGGATTATCACTTTTAATCTCGTTTACGTATATTTCGGGCATTCGTAGAATCAACGGATTTATGTGTGTATCGTGCTTCCGCCTACATCAATTGGTAATCAGAGCCATAACGATTCCGTGGGGTTTATCGTTTATCAACGATGAAGCAAAATTACGATATATAGGAGAAATTTGATTTTCTCTGGTCTCAATTGGCCGCCACCGTCGATGGAATTTTCGACAGCTACAGCCGACGAGACGAACTTGACGCACTGAAAACGCCAGCGCCACCACCATCTCCAGTTTTGGCAGCCCTTGTCGCTGCCGCCACAGTGCCGCCCCCCTTTCCAGAAACTCATTCCACTAGTTTCACATCTCTACACAACCAACGGATTCAGTCGACGACTTTCATCGTACATGTTCAGCCCGTGGAAGATATTAACCAAGTTGGGCCAACTAATATTTTGGGAGAATTTGGTCCTGTATTTTATGAGGGAAATAGTCGACCTAGAGTTAGTAATACATTTTCTTATAGTCTCAAGACCTTGGGCAACGTACGAACTACAAATGTTTTTGACGTCAAATTTCCTGAGGCGTTAATTAATTTTGCTTTCTCTGAAAATGATCCCGTCGTTGTTTTTTTTTTTCATACTGCTAGAGATAAGATTCATGCAGATTCGAGGACGAATCTTTTCGAAGAGGGAGAGAATGAGTGAGATAAGATTGTATTTTAATTATTTAGTATTATTTATATTTTATATAGTGTTAGAGCTTTGTTTAGGTTTTGATTAATTATTAGTGGGTCGGGCTTTTAGGGTTTACACGCCTAAAACCCTAGTTTACCTATTATAAATACGAGTCTCAAGAACATTGTAAGGGGAGAGTTGATTGAATAGAAAAATATTGACATGTTTTATTTTTGTTCTTCCAATATTCATTTTGAATCAATGGATTATCATTTTTAATCTCGTTTACGTATATTCCGGGCATTCGTAGAATCAACGGATTTACGTGTGTATCGTGCTTCCTCCTACATCAATGCCCATACACAAAACACGCCCAATAACACACTACTTCAAATGAATTTTATCATATGATTTAACTACACAAATAGTTGTTACTAATTAGCATCTTATAAGCTCGATCCACATCCATATTTTACAAGCTCAGTCTATATCCCATCAGGTAGCAAGGGTATGTATGAACAGGCCTAAGTGATTATGTACAAATGATCTTGTCTTTGAAGTCATTAGATTTGAAAATCATATAATAAATAGGAAATATACATATTTGTATTGAGATTTTAAAGGTTTTTTTTTTTTTTTTTTGAGAGAAATGCTTAAAAAGTGGGAGGTACTGTAAGAAATTAAATAAAGTAACATGAAAAGTCAGTCTCTATTACACAAAGTAGTGGACAGTTGATACATATAGAACGAGTGAAATAAATTAGAATAGTAGGCGTTTTAATTGTTTAATTAAAATTGTACATCAACGTTTCAAAATTCAAACCTGATAAATGATGGCGGGTCCGGGTGGGACAGGAAGGATTCCGAGTCCAATGTTGGGATAGATAGACCAGACGAAATCCCAACTGTGAAATTAAGTGTTTGTGCATCTATTAATTCCACTTTGACCAAAGGAAAATACGGAAAATTTCAATATAACCACTGCTACACATTTAAGCTTGTAGCACTTGGACAACCCTTTTTTTCAAACAGCTTTTCAAGATATAGCTTAAAGTGGGATTTATATTAAAAAAAAAAAAAAAAGACAGTTGTTGTCCAAGAATTACACTTGGAGAGCGGTTAAAAACCGCTATGCAAACTCACCTAGACATCGGTTTAGAGTAAACACATGGAATGCGGTTAATAACCGCTGTCCAAGAGCTCGATTTTCAGTCAAACCCAAAATCGCGATTCCAGAAGCATTATCTCCCCCCAAATTTGATCGTCTCTTCCAAACTTCGTCTCCTCCAAATCGCCCGTGCGTGCCGATCGCCTCCCTCTCCCCAGTTAATCGAACGTGTCTCCCCCAAATCGAACCCGCGCACCGTCGCCCTCCTCTTCCCTCTACTGCCGTCGCTCTAGCTCCTCCATATATAGATATTTTTTTATATTGGTGTATGTATTGGCGTATATATATCATGTTGTATGTATATTAGTGTATATTGTATATCATGTATATTGATGTATATATATCATGTTGTATGTATTGGTGTATGTATATATTGGTGTTTGATGCACTCAAGGTGTTTGATAATATGTGTGAAGGCCTAACTCTACACTTAAAACTAAGGTGTTAAGTGAGGGGATTGCCCAGGCTTATAAGCCCACCCAAGACCATCTCTCTATCCGATGTGGGATACCTTAATACCCTCCCTCACGTGAGACGGGGACCAGGTCGACACGTGGTTCCACAGGTGGATCCACACATCGAAGTAGAGAGTTGGCTCTGATACCATGTGATAGGGCCTAACTCTACACTTAAAATCCAGGTGTTAAGTGAGAGGATTGCCCAGACTTATAAGTCCACCCAAGACCATCTCTCTATTAGATGTGAGATACCTTAATACCCTCCCTCACGTGAGACGGGGTCCAGGTCGACACGTGGTTCCACAGGTGGATCCAGACATCGAAGTAGAGAGTTGGCTTTGATACCATGTGACAAGGCCTAACTCTACACTTAAAACCAAGGTGTTAAGTGAGAGGATTGTCCAGGCTTATAAGCCCACCCAAGACCATCTCTCTATCCGATGTGGGATACTTTAATACCCTCCCTCACGTGAGATGGGGACCAGGTCGACACGTGGTTCCACAGGTGGATCCACACATCGAAGTGGAGAGTTGGCTCTGATACCATGTGATAGGGCCTAACTCTACACTTAAAACCAAGGTGTTAAGTGAGAGGATTGCCCAGGCTTATAAGCCCACCCAAGACCATCTCTCTATCCGATGTGGGATACCTTAATACCCTCCCTCACGTGAGACGGGGTCCAGGTCGACACGTGGTTCCACAGGTGGATCCACACATCGAAGTAGAGAGTTGGCTCTGATACCATGTGAAAGGGCCTAACTCTACACTTAAAACCCAGGTGTTAAGTGAGAGGATTGCCCAGGCTTATATGCCCACCTAAGACCATCTCTCTATTCGATGTAGGATACCTTAATAATATGCTTGTTTGAGGATTTAAGCATAAATTAGTGTTAATTTGTTAGGATTAATGTTATTAATGTCAGAGATGAACAATTGATGCTTGATTTATATATTTTTAATTGTTTATATATATATATATATATATATATATTGTGTGGCTTGGATTAATTGTTGTTCGTGTTAGAGATGAACAACTTGTTAGAGATGAATATATTTCGTGTGGCTTGGCTTGATTTTTTATGCTAATTTAGGTATGGACAATTGATGAACTCAAGGTGTTTGATAATATGCTTATGTGAGGATTTAAGCATATATAAATTAGGATTAATACATTAGAATATATTTTGGTTATATTAATTTGATGATTTGGTGAATAGATAGTAGTGTGTTTGCTTTAGATGATTAATGATGGTACATTAGGATATATACATTGTTTTGAGATGAAACAAATCTTTAGGTACATGCAATTAATATACACACCTTAGGTACTACCACATTCTATATGCAAGTTTTATACATTAGGATTGTAATACTTTTAAGTTTAATACTTTTAGGTTTATCGTAGTCGCCTTCCAAATCAAGGCTCAAGATCTAATTTCAATAAAGTGAGTTGGACAAATATTAAGGTAAATTTAATTTAGTAAATTATCAAATTAATAGAAAATAATTATAATTGTAATACGTGCTTATATTTGCTAATCATAACAGGTTCCGAGGCAACGAGATGGTGCCCATTGTGGAAATTTTGTGTGTTGCTATATTGAAGATATAATCCTCGCTTCTCAAACGACGATTAATCCTAACAATGTAAATCAATTTATCGATTTGTTTACATTATTATTGATTGAATAAAAATTCATATACTATATTGATTGATCGTTGTTTGCAGTTTGTCTATCAACGTTCGCTCAAGACTTACAACGACAAAAAAAATGGATAAATGGAAAAGAGATTGAACAGGGTACCTTTACAATCGATTTTTGTATATTTATAATTAACGTGGTATAACTTTTGGTAGCATGTAATTAACTTATATATTTGTGATGATATTTTATGTTTTGGTATATATTGGACGTATGCATGTGTATCTTTATTTATTTGATGCTTTGATATTTGACGTATATATACTGTAATGGTATAAGTTTTGGTTTTGTATAAACAGGATTTTTAAAATATAAAATAATTATTAAAAAAATATATATATTAGACAGCGGTTTTAAACTGTTGTCCAAGTAAAACGCATTAAAAATATATATATATATATATTCCAATGCAGTTAATAACCGCTGTCCAAGTGCTTTTCATAGACAACAATTTTTTAACAGCTGTCTAAGCTTAGACAGCTGTTAAAATCGCTGTCTAATGCCATTTTTAAGGGCTGTACAAAGCTAAATCTGTACTAGTGAACCCACTTGTCGAATTAAAAAATATTGAAAATATCAACTGTTTTAATATATCAAGATATTCCACACTGCATGGTGATCAAGGTTGCAGAAGTAAAAAAATGTAGTCAAACGAATTTTAGTGCCCGCCTAGATTTTTTTTTTTTTTACCGGCATGTGGGCCTGTAGCCCCACAAATTATGGTTTTGAAGTAATTAATGTTATGCATTAGGGTTTTGAAGAATTAAAGCTATCGATTTGATCTTGGACAGTGGCAATGGCAGGTGGCGAGTAGACGACGTAGCAACGAGTTGAAATTGTTGATTCTTCAATGAAGAGTCATGAAGACCGAAAAGAAGAAGATGAAGAAAAGAAGAGTGAATGAAGAGTTGAATTTTGTTTCTAATTTGAGCCCTAAGTCTCAATCCCCATAATTGTGTTCATGACATTTTGCAAAATAAAAATAAAAATAAATCACTTGGCAAACTCGATCGTCTAGGTAGTGACTCGACGATGTCCAGCCTTAAAACTGATTTTCTCCACCGATTTACAAGAAATTGTGGCAGATGCGCGGTGGGCGCCTAACACCTACCGCCTAGCCCGATTAGCTAGATCCACACCCCTTGTATGGGTGATAAGATCGATCATGCATGCATGGGGATATATATATATATATATATATATATATTTATTGTTGTTGACATATTGTGTAGTGTAATTAAGAAGAAGATGTGTACCCAATTGAAGAAGTCAAAGAAGGTTAACCTTTTTTCCTTTAAATAAAATAAAGTGGTTGCATTTATTAAGAGATCCAACAATGTAATATGGATGAGAAGATGAGGCAATTAATTATTAATTTTTCAATAATCATCATTGATCATACTTCATCCCTATATAATCCCCGGCCACATTCGGCTCCTCAATCTCTCATCATCTACACAATATTCTCATTTTAATTCTAAAGAGTATTATTAAATATGTCTTCAAAGTTTCTTCTCCTTCTTCTTCTTTCCGCTTTCGTTTGTGCTAGCACAGCTTCTAGGAAGCTTGCTGGCTCAGACGAGACATTTGGCGATGAGAAGACATTCGGTGGTGGAGGACTGGGTGGCGGAGGTGGTTTTGGAGGTGGAGGTGGAGGAGGACTAGGTGGAGGTGCCGGTGGTGGTGCTGGTGGTGGATTTGGCGGGGGCGCCGGGGGTGGAGGTGGACTAGGAGGAGGGGGTGGTGGTGGCTTCGGAGGAGGCGGAGGTGGAGGACTTGGTGGTGGTGGTGGATTTGGTGGTGGTGCTGGCGGAGGAGCTGGTGGTGGTCTTGGAGGTGGAGGTGGATTGGGCGGAGGAGGCGGTGGTGGTCTTGGAGGTGGCGGTGGATTGGGCGGAGGATCCGGTGGTGGATTTGGCGGAGGTGCTGGTGGTGGTCTTGGGGGTGGATTTCCTTGAAGAAATTAAGAAAGTTAAAATCTTGATTAATTTCAAGAATATATGTTACTATGTTGTTGTTGTGTGTGGTTCAAAATGAAATGTAACGTGCATGCTTTCCAGTTTCAACTGGAGAACCTAAATAATTATTTGCATATGAAAATCGCTATCGGAATTGATTTGAGTACATATTTTAATGAAAATATTTGAAAATATTTAAAAATAGATGGATTTTAAATGAATGATTTTAGTGAGTTTTAATTAAGAAAAAATTAATGCTAAGCATTTGAAATCCATTTATTTACTTTTTACAAGTAGAGTGAATTTAGATTATAAATTTAAAATTCATACCTAAATCTCTACATCCAAACACAATCTAGAGGTTCATTTTTAACACAAATTTTAAAAATATATTCTATATATGTATATATAATTGTATTAACAGATTTATGAACCTCTGCAAAATCTAACATAATATCATGTAATTAAATTAAGCTCATGATTATTTTTCAAATAAACTTAAACAGTACGTACTCCAGTATGTTTTGGGAAAAAACATTCTAACACATTTGGGGATCCCTTACTACAATTTAGTACAATCACTTTCTAGTACATTTCATATTTACAAATAAACATTTCTTTGACCCTCAATATTTCACATTCACATTTCATATTTACAACAAACATTTCACATTTAAAAGTGATTGTATTAGATTGTGGGGGGAAGTTGGATTTTGTATCAAAAAGTCAATAATCACGTATGTTTGACTCAAGTCCATTCATTTACTGCTCTAATATTATGTAAACAATAAACCATTAATTAATTTCTACATGCATTAATTAGTTATTGATGCTTGACTGCAATTAAGACATGGTGTATATTAATAATTCAATTTTAATTAACGGGAATTTTAATTAACTTGCTAAAATTAGGAAAAAATTATCAAAATAGTTTCTTCAAAATAACGAATTCACAATCAATTGTAAACAACCCCACCTTACAGGCGCTACAGCTAGCCCTTGTAGATTCATTTCATAACCACGAAGCAAATAATCTTTTATAAACAATAAAATTTTAAAACTTATATTAAATATTATATACATGAAATATAGATAGTTAAAGTAAATTTAAGGCAAAAATTTGTGATCAAATCCGGATCAACGCGAGTCAACACGGGTCATACTTAATAAATATTATTTTTCACTTTAATATTGTTTTACTACATGACCAAATTTGGTAAATAAATGCCTACATTTATAAAATTCTTGTATTGTTTTACCACAATACAAAAATTAACTAAAAACATGCCTACATTTATAAAATTTGGCAGTAGGATTAATTTGGTAAATAAATGCCCAAATCACATTTAATAAATTCACAATAAAATTAAATGCCAACTAATGAGTACTAAAACTTGTTCCAAAATTATGTGAACATTTCTAAAATAAAATAGTTTAAATTTTAAATGCATGGAAGTATTTTTAACGACATGTATTGAATCCACTGTCCCTCTACCGCAATTCCTTCAATTTTTTTAATTTGTAAAATGTTAATATGATTGAGGTGCGCAAAACAACTAGCTCAATGAAATTCTCTTTGTCACAGTTAATTAAATATAACATATGATTAAAAGCATCATCTCACAAACATGCATATAATAAAATACTTATTTTTCATTGGCTATACCAATGATGTGTTGTCTATACCAACGATGCACAATTTCTCTCGAATAAAACATGCGTTAACGAATAACTTGTAAAGTCCTTACATGCGTAAACGATTAACTTGTAAAGTCCTTACATGCATTAACGATTAACTTGTATCATGTAGCAAGTAATTTGAAAAAAATAGCGTGGATCGAGTGGAAGAAAATCTGTCTGGAAAAAAAAGTTTGGGGGGCTTGGAGTGAGGGATGTGGAGGTGTTTAATAAAACGTTGTTAGGTAAATAAGGGTGGAGGTTTTTGAATGAGGGTCATAGTCTTTAGGTAAGGGTTATTAAGTATCGGTATGGGAAGACATGGGGGGATGGCTGGAGTTATTTTCCAACAGGCAGAGGGGTAGAGTCTCATTGTGGTGGAGAGACATTTTACGAATCACGGGTCATGGGGAAGGTGGGTGGTTTAGAGATAGTTTGGAGAAGGTGGTGGGTGATGGGAGTAACACCTTCTTCTGGGAAGAAGATTGGACGTGGGTGGGCACGTTAAAAAGGAAATATGCTAGGCTATACAACATCAATTTAGACAAAGGAAAATGTTTTTGTGAGATGGGTGCTTGGGAGGATGGAATATGGAATTGGTCGTGGTGTTGGAGGAGACCACTGTTCGAAAGGGAAACTAATTTATTTAATGAGTTCTCTAACGAGGAGACCGACTCGTGGAGATGGAAGCCCTCGGCTATAGGGGCAACTTTAACACAAATGAGACGTACCACATTCTGTTTGGACAGAACAATGTAGCTACTATCGCAGATGACACTCAGAAGTGCTTCAGAATGGTTTGGAGAAGCTTTGTTCCGTCAAAAGTTAAAGCCCACGCCTGGAGGCTTTTTTGGGGGAGATTGCCGATAAGGTCTAACCTACGCCGACGAAGGATCTTACCTCAAGGAGAAGGTGTCTGCTGTGTTTTCTGTGGCGACAATGACGAGGCTGAAAAACATATCGTAGTTGACTGCCCAAGTACCTATCCGATATGGGTATTGGTTTTGAGATGGCTCGGGGTGTTGACGACTCTTCACTCAGGTATCACCGAGAACTTTCTAAGTTTTAGAAGCATTATCAAAGGGAGGAAAGATAGAAATATCATTACAGGTGCTTGGTTTGGAGTAGTGTGGCAGTTCTGGAAGTGGAGAAACACTATTATATTCAGGAATGAGAGCTTATCGACCAAAAAATTCATGGATGAACTGAAGTCGAGACTATGGAGCTGGACTACCATCAAGTATCCGCGGAGTGGTGCTCTCTCATATATTGACTGGATTGAAAATCCACACCAATTCTGGTGCTCTTAGGAGTTATTTTGTTTTCTGAGGATTATTTGAGTTTCTATAATTTGTACTGTAAGCTTTGGGTATATCTTATACCTCAATATCTATAATAAAATATCATTTGACCGATAAAAAAAAAAAGCAAGTAACAATAACACTCACATGAGCATTAATATTTAAAGGTGACAAAGTATCCAATCAATATAAAGAAGAAAACTCCACCTCGATTTTATGTCGGGGATGCAATGAAAATTACTTTAATTCTTGATATTGTAGTCCCACGGATAAATAATTTTGCATATCTCACGCGTATCTCATATTCGCACTCCCATGTCGCCTCTTTCTCACTATTACAATTCCACTGAATTTTAATTAATGCAATGTCATTGTCCTCAATCGATGAGCTTTCCTTTCTAGTATTACCATACGTACTTCCTCATAAGCCAAACTAGTATTTATCTCCAATGTCGAGTAATCAATGACATGTTCGGGATCTTGCACATATTTTCTCATCATGTACACGTGAAACACGTTATGCACGGCAGCAAACTCATGAGGCAACGCTAGTCGGTAGGCTAAATCACCAACTCTCTCAAGTAGCTGAAATGGACCCACATACTTTAATTTGGCCTTAACTTGCAGTTCTTTCCAAAACGCACAACTTTTAAAAAAAACTTTATCTCCTTCATTGAACTGTAAATCTTTTCTACGCGCGCTTGTCAGCATATGACTTTTATCTATCTAGTGAAATTCTAATCTTCTCCCTCACATTCTCTACCACTTCAATTGTTTGTTGTACCAGCATCCTTTCACCAACCTCATCCCAATATAACGGTGAGCGACACTTTCTCCTGTATAGCTATATATTAAACATGGCTTAAGTAAACTCACCATGAATCTGTATTACCGCACGGATAAAAAATGGACTATAATTAAGTTAGGCCAAAATAAATGCCCATACAAACCAAACGCCAATAACTAACTACTTCTGTCCCAAATATCTTGTCTTTGCAAATCATATATATACTAATTAATAGGATTGAGGAATAAGTCTTCGACTTATTCCATCATATCTTTGTAAATATCTATTGTGATAAGATTAGTTTGTTAAATATTCCTTGTATATCTCATGTAATCTTAGTATATAAATACAAGTTTCTCTCATCACCAATTTAACGGTGATCACATATTCACTTCTTATATGGTATCAATCATATTCACCAAAACCCTATTCTCCCACTAAAAAGCCTCACGCAAAAAATTTATGATCTGCCTTCTTATCTTTTTCTCACCATGGCCGACACATCATCCTCCTCTTCTCTCTCCCTCAATACTCTTGTTCACATGTTGATGATAAAACTCACATTTTCTAACTATCTCATCTGGACGAATCAGATTACTCCCGTTCTTACCAGTCATGACCTAATTTCCTATTTCGACGGCACCGTCTCTGCCCCGACTAAATCCATCACAGAAAATGGTTCAACATCTACTATCCCTGAATATGTGACTTAGTTTGCTATGGACCAAAAAGTTCTAAGCCTCATCCTTTCTTCCCTCTCTGAAGAAACAATGGCGGAAGTTATTGTCCTTACTTCCTCCCGGGCTGTCTGGTCGGCTATTGAAGAGGCTTTTAATTACTCCTCTGCTTCCCGCATCAACCAGCTTCGCGGTGAACTATTTAATCTTCGTCGCGGATCCTCATCAGTCAAGGATTACAGTCGCAAATTCCGCTTGTTGTGCGACCAATTGGCCTCCATTAGTCGTGTCGTAGACACGCTGGATAAAAGCAATTGGTTTCTCAATAGTCTTGACTCTCAATTTCTCAGCTTCTCGGATACCCGCATGAATATGTCTCAAATGCCTTCTTTCCGTGATTTGGTACACCAAGCCATCAATTTTGACTTGTTGCAGCGCCAGATGAATCCCCCATCTACCGTTGTTCCGGCCTTTACTACAGATCGTCGCTCAGACTCCTCTCAGCGCCGCAACCAGCCGCGATCCCGTGATCCCTCTCAAGCTCCTCGGCACTCATCTCACCCTTCTGGTTCGCCTGCCTTCAGGAATAAGAGGTCGTATGTGCCAAATTGCCAAATATGTCGTCAACCAGGACATTACGCAGACCGTTCCTCCGATCGGTATGCTCGATCCACTATGAAATCGGTAGATTTAGCCCAGACACTCCAATCTCAGTGTTCTGTTTCGCCTACAACAACCTCAGATTGGTTTTTCAACACGGGCGTGTCTGCTCACATGACTCCTAATGCCTCATATATGGATGCCCTTGCTCCTTACAATGGTAACAATAGTGTTGTTATTGCAAATGGTACATCTATCCCTATTACTTATGTTGGCTCTTATCGTCATAATGATAATGTTCGGTTATTGGATGTTTTAGTTGTGCCTCATATAACTAAGAATTTACTCTCAATCAGCAAATTGACCTCAGTTTTTCCTGTTGATGTACTATTTATTGATCAGTCGTTTGTGATTCAGAATCGGCTGACCAAGGAGCCACTGGCCCGAGGCAGACATAGTCAGGGTCTTTACGTTTTGGAACATGGAAACCAGGCTTTAGTTGCTGCTTTGCATTCGGCTTCGTTGAAGGCATATTTTGAAATTTGGCATAATAGATTAGGCCACGTCTCTATTTCCTTTATTAATTATTTAAAGAAACTTAGACATTTATCAGTTACCTCTATTTTGCCTAAACCAAGTTTATGTACACCTTGTCAGTTAGCCAAAAGTAAACATCTTCCTTTTCGGTTAAATGATAAACATGCCTCTTGTGTTTTGGAATTAATTCACTGTGATTTGTGGGGACCTGCTCCAATTTTTTCTAATGATGGTTATCGTTACTATGTCGTATTTATTGATGATTTCTCTTAGTTTACGTGGCTCTACCCTATGCCTGCAAAGTCTAAATTCTTTGATGTCCTAGTTCGGTTTCATGCTTTTGTGTCAAATCAGTTCAACAGTAATATTAAGGTGTTTCAAAGTGATGGTGGCACTGAATTTGTAAACACTCGTGTGCATGATTTTTTTACTACTAAGGGTATTCATCATCGTTTATCGTGTCCTTACACTCCTCAGTAAAATGGGCGTGCTGAGCATAAATATAGACATATTACTGAGACGGGTCTATCACTTATGTTTCTTGCCAGTGTTCCAGCAAAATTTTGGGTTGATGCTTTTGCTTCGGCTCTTTATATCATAAATCGTTTGCCTTCGTTTGTCTTGGATGATAAGTCTCCTTTTGAGTTGTTATTTCATCAACCGCCGTCTTATGCAAATTTCAAGACTTTTGGTTGTCGGGTGTTTTCGTATGTCAGAAATTATGCTCCACATAAACTTGCTCCTCGCAGTATTCCGTGTATTTTCTTGGGTTACAGCTCATCTCACAAAGGGTGTCAGTGTTACGATCCTATCGCTTCCCGATTTTATATTACCCGTCATGAGTAATTTGATGAATCATCGTTTCCTTTTTCAAATAAAACTGCTTCTCTTAATTCCAGCACTCTGGAATTCAACTAATTTCTTGAGCCTGGCCCAATTGCTGCAGCACTGCCTCCCTCTGTTCCAGCTTTGCCGTCCAAGCCCATCTCCTCCACTGGGCCATGCACTCTTTGCCCAGGCCCTCATGTATTAATTCCCCATATTGAAGAATAGGTTGTTGGGCCACCTCCTATCCAGGCCCAAGATGTCCCACAGGAGCCCACTCCACATCTAGCCCAACCGCTTGCTTCTCCAGCCCATGCTCAGCATTTGGTCCAGCCGCCTGCCTAACAACCTGGCCCACGCCCCTCTGTCTCTCTTCATCGATCTAATGACCACACGGGCCAAATCTGGTACTTTTAAACCTCGTTAATTCGCTGATATTGCTACTACTAAAGTGTTGCCCGCATTATCTGTTACTGATGAGCCCAGGGGATTTAAATCTGCGATTAAACATCCACATCTGCTCAATTTTTTCGGGCCGAGTCGGGCCATCGGGCCAAAACTACCCGTTCTTTTATAAAACCAATTTTTTTTAATATATAAATTGCGGACTCATTATTAACTGCCCATTAATACTTAATATGGGCCTACTAAATGTGAAGGCCCAAGAAATATACATAGTACTAAAAGCTAACCCTAATTATAAATAATTAAATATGCATTCAAATTACCAATTACAGTATAGAGGAGAAATATTAGGGCACCGCTTAACAAAGATAAATTAGAGAAGGGCAGTCATGGCACACTTCCTTTCCATTCCATGGTGCCCTCCTTATGCATCTATGCTAAGCGACGACGTCATGAAGGCGACGACAGTGTGGCGCTTCCTAGCAATTTTTTTTTTTTTTTGCCATTTTCTTCTTTTTTGCATTTTTTTTAAAGCAGATTTCTTTTGAATTGTATTTTTTTTAAGAAGATTTCTTTTGAATGGTATTTTATTAAAGCAACTTTCTTTGAAGTTTATTAGAAATAAATTTATGTGTGTATAATGTGTCCAAGACAAAAGGGATTAAATTAAAAAAAAGGCCGTGAAAAAGAGGAAAAATTATCTTCTTTGATATGTGATTCTCTATTCAAAAGGTAATGATAATAAAAAAATAAAAAAAAAATAGAACCGGGCCAGCCCGAAAAATCAGGCTTTACCCGGCCCAAGCCCAGTTGTTCAAGTGGGCCGGGCCAAATCGGCCCAGTTGTTTTCGGGCCACTTAAATTACAACCATGCCTAGCCCATCGGTGTGGTCCGGGCTGGCCCATCGGGCCGGACCTATTTTGACAGCCCTACATCTATGCAAATGATACCTGGGATTTGGTACCTCGTCCCTCAAATACGAATATTGTTGGCTCAAAATGGGTATTTCGTACAAAATTTCTCAGTGATGGTTTTATTGATAGATTTAAAGCTTGCCTAGTTGCACAGGGTTTCTCTCAAATTCCTGGATTTGATTTCTCACACACTTTCAGTCCGGTTGTCAAAGCTGCTACGGTTCGTATCATTTTATCTCTTGTCGTCCAGAACCGTTGGCCATTACATTAGTTGCATGTTAACAATGCCTTTCTGCATGGTATTTTGACTAAACCCGTGTTTATGGCTCAACCACCTGGTTTCGTAGATCCTCGTTTTCCGGTTCATGTCTACAAGTTCAAAAAAGCCCTTTACGGTCTTCGACAAGCTCCCCGTGCTTGGTTTGTTTGTTTCAGCACATTTCTTATTAGCTTGGGATTTCAGTGCAGCAGAGTTGACACCTCTCTATTTTATTTCTCCAGTGGTTCTATAACGTTGTACTTGCTCTTGTATGTTGATGACATCATTATCACAGACAACGATCCGACATACCTCAGGCGTTTCATCACCCGTGTTCACAAGGAATTTGCTGTTAAAGATTTGAGCCCTCTCAGTTATTTTTTGGGTCTTGAAGTCTGTCACTCGTCTAATGGTCTTTTCCTAAGTTAGGCCAAGTATGCTCACGACATTCTTGCTAGGGCTGATCTCTTACATTCCAAGCCTGTTTCAACTCCTCTTGCGACCGGTGAATCCCTTGTCAGCATTGGCACACCCTTTGACAACCCCACACTTTATCGTTCTCTTGTTGGGGCTCTCCAATATCTCACTATCACGCGTCCTGACTTATCTTATGCAGTTAACCATGTTAGTCAGTTTCTTCAGTCTCCTACTGTGGATCATTTTTTAGCTGTTAAGCGTATATTTCGTTATGTCGTTGGCACTATCAAGTTCGGCTTATCATTCACACGTGGCACTGATTACTTTATCATTGGTTACTCGGACGCCGATTGGGCTCGATGTGTTGAGACACGTCGATCCACCTACGGTTATTCCATCTACTTAGGCGGAAATTTGATTTCTTTGAGTGCTAAGAAACAACCTACTGTGGCCCGTTCCAGTTGTGAATCAGAATATTGGGCCTTAGCAAACACGGCCCAAGAAATCGTTTGGGTCACTCACTTACTTCGGGAATTGGGTGCCCTGCCAACTCGTCGTCCCTTGCTTCTATGTGACAACAAGAGTGCTCTGTTTCTTTCTCAAAATCCAGCTGCTCACAAGCGAGCAAAGCACATCGATATCGACTGTCATTTTGTAAGGGAACTGGTCTCTTCTAGACGATTGGATACTCAATTCGTACTCACGACTCTTCAGATTGCTAACATTTTTACCAAGAGTCTTCCTCGTCCGAGCTTTGAGTTACTTCGTTCCAAGCTTTGTGTTTCCTTACATCCACAGCATCGCTTGAATGGGGGTATATAGGATTGAGGAATAAGTCTTTGGCTTATTCCATCTATATCTCTGTAAATTAATATCTATTGGGATAAGATTTGTTTGTTAAATATTCCTTGTATATTTCATGTAATCTCAATATATAAATACAAGTTTCTCTCATTATCAACTCAATGGTGATCACATATTCACTTCTTCAAGGGCGGAGCCTCCTTATGGCTAAGGAGGGCTCCAGCCCACCCTATTTTTGGGGGTTTTCTTTAATATATATCCTTCGTTTCGTGATTATTTGCACACTTTTTTTTTATTGAGATATTTCAAGATTACTTATACACTCTTAATATATGAAAATGCCCCCACAAAATTAATATCCTTACAATATTATTTTATTTTCAAAATTGTCACTCTTCTTTTTATCTACATTTTACTTCAAACCTCACCAAATTTATTTTACACCTACCATCAATCCATATTAACTCTTTATATAATTTAAAATTTCAATTAAATAACCTCTAAAAAAAATTCAGAATTTATCAACTATTTGAACTACCTAAAAAGTTAGTCGAGACAGATAAGGTGCAATCGTATGCTCTGATTATGATACTGATTCACCTTGTTTTGATACCTCTTGTTATCACTGCCACGATACGAACGAACATTTTCAACAATGAACCATGTCAAGAGTGTTATTCAAAATTACTAATTTATTAGATTATATTGTCAATATTAAAAGAGAATTGTTTTTGAAAACTTATGAATTCTATGGAATAAAAAATTGTATGCTACAACTTTTGTAAAAGAAAATATAACTTTTATTTTTTTGTATTGTTCATTCTAGCCCATCCTAAAAAAAAATTCTGGCTCCGCCCTTGCACTTCTTATACTAATAAATAAGAAATATACGTACATATTGGATTTTTTCCTGAGAGATCGTAATGCTTAAAAAGTGGGAGGTACTGCAAAGAAATTAAATTAAGTTGACAATATGTTTATAAAACATATTAGGGTTTGAGAGTAGTAGAGAAGGTTTTAGGGAAAATCACCGTGAGTTCTTGGTGAGATGTATTGTATTCATATATATACATGAGAGATTTACATATAATCACATAACCAATCTCCTATAATTTAGGAAGAGATATGGTCAAAAAGAATAATCCTAAAACAATGGAAAAATCTAATCAAATCAATTTACATCAAGTAGTATTATCTCTATTACCCCCCGTCAAGCGCTGCGTGGGGTGAAGACACACGCAAAGCTTGGAGCGTAAAAACTCAAAAGCAGGGCGGGGAAGACTCTTCGTAAAAATATCCGCAAGCTGAAGATGAGAGGGAACGAACTCAGTGGAGATTCGACCAGACGAAACCAACTCACGAACAAAATGATAATCCAAGTCAATATGCTTAGCCCTCTTATGTGCCACAGGATTCTGACTCAAGAAAAGGGCACTCTTGTTGTCACACAACAAGATAGGACGAGTAGGAGGAAGCGCGCGTAGTTCTCCAAGAAGGTTAATAACCCAAACAAGCTCAGCTGCTGCATTTGCCATCGCCCTATACTCAGACTCACAGCTGGAACGAGCAACAGTAGGTTGTTTCTTTGCACTCCAAGAAACAAGATTACCCCCAAGGAAAATAGAATAACCATAAGTCGAACGACGAGACTCAACACAACGAGCCCAATCAGCATCAGAGTATCCCAAGAGAGAAAAATCAGGACGTCTAGCGAAGGAGAGACCAAAGTGAATAGTACCCTTCACATAGCGAAGGATACGCTTAACAGCCAAAAAATGATCTTCAGAGGGCGACTGAAGAAACTGACTCACAGAGCTGACAGCATAGGATAGATCTGGTCTGGTGATGGTCAAGTATTGCAAAGCACCAACTAGAGACCTATACAAAGTAGGATCCTTGAAAGCAGGACCCGTGCTCACAAGAGATTCGCCTGTAGCCAACGGAGTAGAGACAGGCTTAGCATCCACCAAGTCTGCACGCTCAAGAATATCAAGTGCATACTTGGCCTATCCAACAAACAGACCCGAAGCAGATGAGGTGACCTCAAGGCCAAGGAAGTAACTCAAGGAACCAAGATCCTTGATGGAGAATTCATTGCTAGTGCGAGCAATAAGGCGACGAAGAGCAGTAGGATCATTACCTGTTACAATGATATCATCAACATACAAGAGAAGATAAATAGTAGTCTTACCCTGATGAAGATGAAAAAGAGACGAATCAGAACGACTCTGAGAAAAGCCCAAACTGAAGAGAAACGAACTGAAACGCTGGTACCAGGCAAGAGGAGCCTGGCGGAGACCATACAGGGCCTTCTTCAGACGACAAACATGATCCGGATAGCGAGGGTCAACAAAACCAGGAGGCTGAGCCATGAAGACAGGCTTGTGAAGAACCCCATTGAGAAAGACATTCTTCACATCAAGCTGGTGAAGGGGCCAACCGTGCTGAACAGATAGAGCCAGGACAACCCGAACCGTAGCTGCCTTCACAACCGGACTGAAAGTAAGGTGGAAATCCAAACCAGGTACCTGAGTGAAACCCTGGGCCACTAAACGAGCTTTGTGACGCTCGATCGACCCATCTGCCAAAAACTTCGTACGAAAAACCCACTTAGAGCCAACAATATTTGTGCCAGAAGGACGAGGCACCAAATCCCAGGTAGAGTTCAAGTGAAGAGCATCAATCTCCTCCTGCATAGCAGCAAGCCAATGAGGATGTTTAACAGCAGACTTGAAACCACGGGGTTCAGAAGTGGCAACAAGAGCTGAACAAAGAGTGGAAGACACCAGATCAACTGGATAGCGGGGTTTGAATATGCCAGCACGAGCCCGAGTGACCATAGGATGGGATGGCGGCTGATCAACCTGAGCAGGAGGTGGGTCCTGAGCTGGAGGCTCAACAGGAGGCGGATCCTGAGCTGGAGGCTCAACAGGAGGCGGAACCTGAGGAGATGATTCCATAACTGGTTCGTCAAGAACCAAAGTCGGCGAGCAAACATCATTATCAACTGAAAAACGATGTGGAGGGCGGACAGGAGCCGAGACAGGAGCCAGAGTGGAATCAGATGAAACATCGAGAAATGTCGAAACATCCAAATCAGTAACCTTCGTGACAGACGAAGAACGAGAGAAAGGGAAGTGAAGCTCATCAAACTGAGCATGGCGAGTGATGAAAATACGAGAGGAGACCGGATCAAAGCAACGAAAACCCTTCTGAATACTGCTGTACCCAAGAAAAATGCAAGGTCGACTGCGAGGCTCCAGTTTGTGAGAAGCATAATCCCGAAGAAAAGGGTACACACGACAACCAAACGGTTTGAAAGTATCATAACTAGGCGAATAACCAAATAACACCTGGAAGGGAGAGATGTTACCAAGAACCACAGAAGGAAGCCTGTTAATGACATATACAGCAGTGGCAAATGCATCAAACCAAAGAGAAGCAGGAACATGAGCATGGAAGAGCATGGATAAACCGGTCTCAGATATATGACGATGCTTTCGTTCGGCCCTCCCATTTTGCTGTGGTGTATAAGGACAAGAAATGCGGTGATGTATGCCGTGTGCATGCATAAAATCACGAACCCGACCATTCATAAACTCAGTACCTCCATCAGACTGAAATGTTTTAATGGTTCGAGAAAAATGATTACAGACGAAGGCATGAAATCGAACAAAAACATCAAAAAAGTCAGATTTAGCACGCAAGGGATATATCCAAGAGAACCTAGAAAAGTCATCCACAAATGCAACATAATATCGAAACCCATCAGAAGTAGAAACGGGTGAAGGACCCCACAAATCACAGTGGATTAAATCAAGAACAGCAGTAGCTCGTTTTTCATTCAATGAAAATGGTAAACGTTTGCTCTTGGCCAACTGGCAGGAAGAGCATAGACTAGGGTTTGGCAAAACAGAAGTAACAGATAGACAACCCTGTTTATTCAACAAAGAAATAATTGAAAATGGGACATGCCCCAGACGCAAATGCCATAAATCAAAACTCGCTTTCAATCTCTTGACTCGAATAGCTGCAACCAAAGCTGGAACACCCCGATCAAGCAGATAAAGCCCCTCATGACGCCTTCCCTGAGCCAGAATTTCCTTTGTGAGCCGGTTCTGAATCGCAAAGAACTTATCAGAAAAAATAACATCGACAGGATAATCCGAGGTTAGTTTACTGATAGACAGGAGGTTCTTTGTGATATGAGGCACAACAAGGACATCTAATAATTTAACATCCTCAGAAATCTTAGAAGTACCAATATGCGAAATACTCAAAACATTACCATTACCCACGACAACGGAACCATTACCAGAATAGGACTCATGAGAGTCGAGAGCCGAGACATTGTTCGTCATGTGAGCTGAGGCACCAGAATCGAGATACCAGTCAGGCGTGGAATCAGAGATATTGCAAGTGGAGTTGAATGCCTGAGCAAGGTTTGCAGCTGAAGACGAATTGATAGCATTCAAGTATTTGGAGCATTTATCCGCATAATGCTCTCCACGGCATAATTGACAACGCGGCACCCGACGAGTACCACCAGTACCAGAAGTGGGACGACCTGCATTGTAACCCCCTGAACCAGAATTGTTCCTGCCAACATTACTGCCACCAGAATGACCTGAGTATCCAGACGAACGCTGATGCTGGTTACCGCGAGGAGAGGGTTGAGACGACCTAGGCGCATGCGACTGGGAATTAACGGCCGAGAAGGCCGCTGGAGCGGGGGACGATACCTCCATGGATCGAATCATCATGTCGAACTGGACGGCTTGGTGAACTAGATCACGGAACGCCGGAAGGGGAGACATGGCCAATCTGGTATCGGCGAAGCCCGCGAATTGTAAGCCCAGCCCGCGAAGAAACCAATGGCATTTGTCTGCAGCATCAATGGGACGACCAATGGCCTGTAATTGGTCGCAAATATGTTTGAACTTCCGACCATATTCATCAACAGACAAATCACCGCGGCGGAGAGACAACAATTCCTCACGGAGTTGATGAGATCGGGAAGCAGAAGCAAAAACACCCTCAAGCGCCTCCCACGCTTGACGGGCAGTAGTGCAATCGATGACCTCAGAAGCGGCATCGGGAGAGAGAGAAGTGAACAACACGCTGAGAAGTCGTTTGTCTTTGAGGCGCCATGCCGCATATTCCGGATTCGGCGATTCAACACCGCCGATTGTAGTGGTTTCGGACGGGGCAGGAGTGGAGCCGTCAAGATGGCCAAAGATGTCAAAACACTCAGCCATATGTGTGGTTTGACGACGCCACATCAAGTAAGTTGAAGATTCAAGCTTTATTTGCATCATGTTAATCATAGTCGTCACCGGTAACGGATCGGTGGCGGAGGAAGATGTGGAGGAAGTGACCATGATGATAGAAGAAAGAAGAAGGCGATGCTGTACTGTAGAAGGAGATGGGTAATACTCAGAACGTCGGTGGATTCCAACCGAACGATGCAATCGATAGGAAAAGAAGAACGCGGAAGAAAAGGGTAGTATATGGATCGAATATCAGGCTGATACCATGACAATATGTTTATAAAACATATTAGGGTTTGAGAGTAGTAGAGAAGGTTTTAGGGAAAATCACCGTGAGTTCTTGGTGAGATGTATTGTATTCATATATATATATGAGAGATTTACATATAATCACATAACCAATCTCCTATAATTTAGGAAGAGATATGGTCAAAAAGAATAATCCTAAAACAATGGAAAAATCTAATCAAATCAATTTACATCAAGTAGTATTATCTCTATTATAAGTAACATGAAAAGTCAGTAGTCTCTATTACACAAAGTAGTGGACAGTTGGTATATATATAGAACAAGTGCAATAAATTACAATAGTACGTTTTAATTGTTTAATTAAAATTTAACATCAAGTTTCAAAATTCAAACCTGATAAATGATGGCGGGTCCGGGTGCATGGAACAGGAAGGATTCTGAGTTCATTTATTTTTTCTTTCTTTTTTGGTGCGATTATTATTTAGAGTTGGACAAAAGCATATTGAAAAAAATATCAAAATATTTTGTACGATGCACTTATCGAATCGAAAAATATTGAAAATATGATGTTTTTTTCTTTCTTTTAATATATGAAGAAATTGCGGTAGCCGCCTATTTTTGCAACCATTATGGAAATAGATCCACACATGATCCATGCATGCATGCATGGGGATATATTACTGTGTAGTGTAAGAACAAGATGTGTACCATGCAAATTGAAGAAGTCAAAGTAGATGTTAATTTCCAGCTTTTCAAAAAAAAAAAACAAGTGGTTGCATGCATTTATTAAGAAATCCAACAATGTAATATGGATGAGAAGATGAATTAATTTTAATACCATTTCAACGCTAGCTATCTCCCTTTAATTAATTTCAATAATCATCATCCCTATACTATATAATCCCCGGCCACATTCGGCTCCTCAATCTCTCATCATCTACACAATATTCTCATTTTAATTCTAAAGAGTATTATTAAATATGTCTTCAAAGTTTCTTCTCCTTCTTCTTCTTTCCGCTTTCGTTTGCGCTAGCACAGCTTCTAGGAAGCTTGCTGGCTCAGACGAGACATTTGGCGATGAGAAGACATTCGGTGGTGGAGGACTGGGTGGTGGAGGTGGTTTTGGAGGTGGAGGTGGACTAGGTGGAGGTGCCGGTGGTGGTGCTGGTGGTGGATTTGGCGGGGGCGCCGGGGGTGGAGGTGGACTAGGAGGAGGGGGTGGTGGTGGCTTCGGAGGAGGCGGAGGCGGAGGTGGAGGACTTGGTGGTGGTGGTGGATTTGGTGGTGGTGCTGGCGGAGGAGCTGGTGGTGGTCTTGGAGGTGGAGGTGGATTGGGCGGAGGAGGCGGTGGTGGTCTTGGAGGTGGCGGTGGATTGGGCGGAGGATCCGGTGGTGGATTTGGCGGAGGTGCTGGTGGTGGTCTTGGGGGTGGATTTCCTTGAAGAAATTAAGAAAGTTAAAATCTTGATTAATTTCAAGAATATATGTTACTATGTTGTTGTTGTGTGTGGTTCAAAATGAAATGTAACGTGCATGCTTTCCAGTTTCAACTGGAGAACCTAAATAATTATTTGCATATGAAAATTGCTAAGTTTCAATTTAATTGTTTAATTACGTAAAAGTTTAAAAAGTGAAACACTTTATATTAAAAGGTAAATTTATGTTAAAATTAGTGAAAATGGTTTCACAATCTCACCCAAATTTTTGTCTATAAAATTAAAAAATGAATAACGAATGATATTGCAATAAATTTTTTGTTAAAATTGTCGTATGATAGAAAATTAGGCTGCAAATCAAATTAATCTATTTGATACTCAATTCAAAATTGTTCAATCAGTATGTTTACACACTCTACAAACTACTTCTAAAATCACTTATTTTCAAAGCCCCTCATAACTTTTAAATAAAAAATGATTTTGGAATCAGTTTGTAAAATTTACAAACAAACTTATAAATGCATTATTATATATGTTCGGTACATACAATTTTAAACTTGATTCGATCGATCTCAATATTCATGTGTAATATGTCAAGCTACTTGAATTCAACTTGTATTCGACACAATCGATTAAAGCTTATTCGAGCTCTTCTATACATAGACTTCAAATGTTGAAATTAATTAGAAATTAAGAAATCGAAACACTAAGACACCCTTTTTAATTGTTGCATTTTAAATATATTACACTCCCTTTTCAGCGTTTATCCTCTTAATTAATTTATACTCCTCCGTCCAATTTCACTATTCTCACTTTTCTTTTTTTATTGTACAATTTTATTATGCCTATACCCTTTTTTAAAACAATAATATTCATATAACTTTATCTCCACCATCCTACCATTACTTATTTACCCACTTTGTCATTTACTTTATTCATAAACAATTATTTATTTATAAATGGACCCCACAATATCCTATCATACCCTCAACTTATATATCTACTTTATGAATAAATTAATTAATATTCATTAAAACTTGTGTCCAGAAAAGTG
This sequence comes from Galeopsis tetrahit, assembly GCA_963675135.1. Taxonomy (NCBI): domain Eukaryota; kingdom Viridiplantae; phylum Streptophyta; class Magnoliopsida; order Lamiales; family Lamiaceae; genus Galeopsis; species Galeopsis tetrahit. The sequence continues at coordinate 32,308,889 of OY776119.1, read as the reverse complement.
GTCATAATAAAATTGGACGGAGAGAGTATTACTTGCTAGTCTTGATGGGTTAATATCATTTAGGTTGGAACTAATAATTAATAGGGTTAATTCTAAATAAATACACCACATTTAGTCTCAGTATCAATTTAATCACGACCTTTACGATTTTTTTTTTAAAACCCCAACCTTTCATCGTGTTGCAATTAGATACACATTTTTTTTCTCCGGTCAACAATTGATGACACGTCATATTACACATATTTTTTTTTATTTTCCCCATAAAGATTACACTTTATAAAAATATAGAGTTTTATAAAAATAAAAATAAAATTGCATGCGTCTCCTCCGCTTCTCAAACTAAATCAAGTTTTCTTCTACCATTCTCAAACTAAATCAAATTATTCTCTTCTAACCATAAAAATTATACTTTATAGAAATAAAAATAAAACTCTCGGCATCTTCGGCGTCTTCTTCGCTTCTCAAACTCAACAGAGTTCTTGTTATGCGCGTCTCTATCACTTCTCAAACTCAATCAATCAAGTTCATCATAAGGGAAAGAACATTTTTGTTGCAATAATCATTAGTGTTAAACACATTAATTCCTAGAATATTTTCCTCTCTCATAAAACATATAAATTGTAGTCCTCAAACTAGTTGAATAAAATAATAAAAAACCACCAACAAGGTTATCTTCAGACAATTAATTGAGGTCCATTGAAAAAAATTATAGTTTTCGAACTAGTTGAACAAAACAACAAAATTATTAAATAATTTAAGAATTCCTGAAGAAATAAACCACCAATTTTTTTAATTTTTTTTTTGCTTTTTGTATGATTTTTATGGTTAGAAGAGAATAACTTGATTTAGTTTTAAAAGCAGAGGAGACGCATGAAATTTTATTTTTATAAAATTTTATATTTTTATTTCTATAAAGTGTAATCTTTATGTGGAAAATAAAAAAAATATGTGTATTATAACATGTCGAGCTCCGGCAAGCCACATCATCAATTGTTGACCGAAGAAAATAAAATGTGTATCTAATTGCAACACGATGAAAGGTTGGGGTTTTAAAAAAAGAATCTAAAAGTCATGATTAAATTGATATTAAGATGAAAGGTGGTATATTTATTTAAAATTAACCCTAATTAATAATAATTTTTCTCTTTTTATTTTATGAAATTTAGTCCATATGTGTTCAATTTTAATATATATATATATATATATATTTTCTTTACCAATTTTAATTCTTTTCAATACTTTTTATATCAATTTCAGTCATTTTGATTAAAAAAATAAAAAATTAAATGGTAACTTAACGTATGTTTGTACGTTTTGGAATTTAAAATCATAGATATTTGTATTGAGATTTTATAGGGCTTTAATGCTTAAAAAGTGGGAGGTACTATAAGAATGTGTAACATGAAAAGTGAGTCTCTATTACAAAAAGTCGTGGGTAGTTGATAGAACAAGTGCAATAAATAAATTACAATTGTACGTATTATTCAACTGAAATTAAACATCGAGTCTCAAAATTCAAATGTAGAAGCATACCTGATAAATGATGGCGGGTCCGGGCTTGGACAGGAAGGATACCGAGTCTAATTTTTTTTAATACTTTAATATGTATAGACATTAAACGATTTGTTTTTAAAAAATAACAATTCATTTATTTCATATTTCTAATTTTATTAAATTACACTCTATCATATTCATAAGTCGTTTTGACATTCTGTTTTATTTGCAAATTATATGACGTTTTACACTTTTCAATAAATATTTACATAGTTATTGTGTCAAAAACTGACACACTTGGATTGATAGTCCGGAGTGTCGGATTGCAATTTGCAATCCTCCGGTTGTACGTAAATGTGGATCGTCCTCACCGAGCTCTCGAACACCTGCACAAGAACGCGGGAGAGATCTCCGACGCGGGGACTCCGACGCTCAAGTTAGTTGGAAATCTCAAAGAATCAAACAGTGGAGCAATCCGAATAAATGGAAAGCTCCTCAAAGCAATATTATATCGAGTGCTCTAGGGCTCAGTTTTAGTGTGTTTAGTCGCCGGAAAAGGTATCAGATTATCTTCTCCGATCAGGTAAGATTAGAGTGTTCACTCTGTGTTCTGTACATAATTGAATTGTTAATAATGTTGTAAAACCAGATAATTATTTCTAAAACGCGTACCTTGGGAAAAATGTTATCTTTTCCTCCTTTTCTCAACTGTCCAGCCCTAAAGTTGGTCAAAATAACTCCATAGCTTACTCCTTCGGTTGTCAGCTCCAATTTTCCAAGGATCATCCCGAATTTCTCGCGTATTTTCACTCGGTCACTCTCCTCCTTCAATCTCGGGGACCATTCCCCTCAAGGCTTACTGGGCCGGAGCCCACTTTGCTCTGGGCTGATCTCAAACAAGCCCATAAGTTCATAGATATATGTAACTCTAAGTTTAATGAGGAGTATAATACACGTGTCAAATAAATTATAATATTAAAATCATACTATATATGATCAAAATAAAAACTGTTACAAATCTGGTTGACTTTGACCATATTCATTGCAAAACCGTAGCAAATTTACCCTAGGTCGTTAATCTCGGTGTCACTATAAAAATGCGTCATTTTATCGACGACAAATTACCGACGGAACATGTTCCGTCTGTATTACAGAGGGAATACCGATAGACTCAAAAAGTCATTAACGCTGTCGACGAAAATCATATTTCGTCGGCTATACCGACGGATCTGCCGACGGAACCACAAACCTCTCTAAACAGCGTCATTTTTGGCTCGTTTGTCGACGAAATTTTCAGTCGGTATTTTAAATTAGGGGTACCGACGGAACAATTCCGTCGGTAACCGCCCCAATATTATTGCGCCTCCTCGTGAACCACTAAAATTACGTGTGGGAATTATAATTTGCCAATATCGACGGATCGGTTCCATCGGTAACCGACCCGACATAATTACACTGCCTTTTGAATTACGCGTGGAATTTAATATTCGTCATTACTGACAGAAATTTTTGTCGGTAAAGACAAATATTCGGTTATATAATCTGCACACAAATTACTCTTTCGAAAGAGAGAAAAAAATTGATTCTTTCGTCGTTTCATCGTTTCGTCTCGTAAATTCGATCGCGAAGAGGTCCTGGCGAGGTGATTTTTGTACGTGTGTTTCGAGCATCTCTCTCCCAATAAAAAAATTTATACGGTACGCTTTCTTAATTTATTAATTAATTTTTAAATTATATTGTAATGCCTATTATAAAATTGCATGTGTTAATTAGTTATATAGAAATATAAAATTGTATGTAGTTGATGTATATAGTTAATTAGTTTGCATGTAGTTGATATATATAATTAATTAGTTGATATTGTACGTGGATAAATTGATGTTATTTGTTAAGTTTTTTTATTTTTTTTTGTTAATTTCAAGTATAATTAATTGTTAGTTATTGTACGTAATTGTTAGTTAGTGTACGTAAAAATACCGACAAAAAATATACCGACAGAAAAATTTCCTTTTTCCATTATTTTAATTACGGAAACTTGACCTGGTCCGTAAACGGGCTAGCATGTTTGGCGACAGAATGAACTCCGTCAGTAGTCCCAACTGACAAGAACCGTCGGAATTCCGTCGGTACGTACCGACGAAACCTCATTTTCAGTCGGTAACCATTACCGACCACGACGGTGGCGACGAAATAATTTCGTCGGTAAACAAGCCATTTTTTGTAGTGTTGATTTTGAAGGGTTTGAGGTATGAGAGCAGAGGAGGCGGGTCTATGTAGAGATTTGGGGTACAAATGTTAAATTGAAAATTTTGTATTTTTTTCTTATGTAAAAATAAAAAAAATAATGTCTTAAAAAAATTTGACAACTAAATCTGTATTCTCTTTTTCAAACTTAATATATTTCATACCCTAAAATTGTAAATTTATATTTCGTACCCTCAAATTGTAAATTCTTTGTTGGGTTTCGGTGTCGCCGGCCGCCAATAGACTTGGATTGTACACGAGCTCAGACTCCTCGTCCGGTGACGGTGTACTTGTACAAGAACCCCTCTCCTCCCTCTCGTCTCACAAAGCACACAAAGAATCTCGTATTCACCGTATTAAACCATATTAACCAGGGTCATTAATATATAGTCACAAGACCATGATTTTCGGCTAATTAGCCACGATTCCCAGTGACATGAATGGTAAGTAAATCGTTGTCAAGTAGGAAGGTCAACAATATGGAAATATATGAAAATTATCAATCACGAGAGAAGGAATGAGAGGAGGTGGGTATACTGGGCTTTAGGGTATAATACAATTGGACCAAATCCAACAAACCCACATAATTTCATTACATCTCCACCTATTTGGTTCAACACCAGTACACCGCCCCTTATTTAAAGGACACAAACAGAGTTCATCATCGTCCAACCCACTTCCACGTACCTGTAAAAGATAACACACAAAGCTTGTCTACGTACGTAAAAGTTAGTCCACAAAGAAAAAACACATAGTGCTCCACCTCACTTGGAGTATTCACAAAGATTCACACAAAGGCACAAAGACATGATATCATAATGTATACATAACTCACAAAGATAGAATCACTCCACCTTACTAGGAATGATCTCCAAACATAAAGAAACAATCAATCATTCAAAATCACACAAAGAGAAGAATGCATTGAAGAAGCACACAAATATCAAGACACAAAGCTCAATAAACATGCAACTAGATGAATATGGGGTAGGAGGAAAACATGAAACCACAATGTATGAAGTTATGCATAACACACATACATATAAACACATACCCGTAATTCCCATGGAACCCACAAGTATAATCATGCAACCATTCCCCCACTTTCCCATTGTCCCATCATCTACTCATGCATCACAAAGAAATCACAGAGCAACACAAAGACACAAAGCGGAAGCAATAACATTTTACGATGCATACGATGCATAAAGACGTAAATAAAATCACAAAGAGATAGTAATCACATAGATAGCCTAAAATCTACATGGGGTAAAATAATTTAAGCAACCCAATTAACTCAAAATAAACCACTGCAAATAATTACAGACACATAACCCATAGTCCAAAATTAATTTGATCGGTATATCAACGAGTAACATAAATTCACAAAACACACAGCTCATTCAAATGCAAATACCCCCTACTGCAGAAAATAGCAAACAATTAAATTGCTCATACTCCATAGCTTACTGTAGAAACAAAACAAGTAATTAATTTAGTTTCTTCATCAGCCTACCTCAACGGAAAAGAAAAGAACCATACATGTTCCCTTACCTTCTTCAACAATGGATAGCGGCATAAATGATAGGTGAGGAAAAATCAATTACCTCCACTCACTTTTTCAGCGAATGGCCGGATCAAGGAGGAAGGGAAGAAGCTTTACCTTTTTCTTACCGACGGCAGCGGTTCTGATTCCGTGCAGGGGCGGCGCCGATCTCAGAGGCAGCGGAGACGAGCGACAGAATGCTCAAATCTGGACGGAGGCGTGATTGGATAGAGCTCCGAACGGCGGTGATTAGTGACAAAATTTCTTGAAATTCATGTGTTTATTTTGCATAATTTTGAGGATTTTGTTACATTATTCACACTAAATTGACTAATTGCACTTGAAGTGAGAAAGGTATGTGTTTTGTTATTTTTTAGGTAAATTTAACTTATTTGGAAGCAAAATACGTGCCTTAAAATTCATGAATTCAAGACTACAACTGCACCATTGGATGCGTCTCGAAAAATTGAGTGGAATGAAAAAAAGAATCAAGTCAATCGGAGGTCGGGAGCTCAAGATATGATCGAAACAAGAAAGTGTGAAGCTGAAACAGATTCCACTCGGGCAGCCGAGTCAACCCACTCTGTTGACCGAGTCAAATTTGCTTCCAGGTCAGTTTCTGGACTTCCAACTCACTCGGTTGGCCGAGTCAAACCACTCGGTTGACCGAGTCAACTTGCTGATGTGCGAAAATTTGAGAATTTTAAAGGATTTTAAGGGCCTAAGTGCAAATCTCATCTCAAGCATTCTTCCAAGCTATAAATAGCTCCCCAAATCAGATTATTGAGAGTCTTTTGGCCTCACTTTCACACACTCAAACCCTAGATTACTCTCTTAAGTAGATTTTTACATATTTTGTCAGTTTTATTCCATAGATTAGTTTCAAATTTAGTATTTAGGTTGGGTTCTTGAAGATTTTGGCTACATTCACTTGTAATATTTTAGATTGTTGAAGAATCATCAAGGTGACTTCCACCCAAACTCTATTTTGTTATATTATTGATATTTTATGTCTCTTTTTAGTTCTTTTGTTGTTTTAGCCATTGGTGTTTCATCAAACACCATGAGCTAAGCTTTTTATGCTTTGGGTGTTTGAAACCATGTGAATATTGAATGTGTGAATTGTTTATGCTTTGATTATTGTTAATATTTGAATTGTTGCTTCTCTTATTGGGTTTTTTTGGTGCTTTGTGTATTAACTTCTATTAATCCATATTTTGAGGCATGTTTAGCGTAGACGAGAGTTACATGAACATGTGTAAATTTATGGTGTGAGTTGTTGGTATACAAATGCGTTTATTATACTTTTTATTCGTCGAGAGAGAGTTAATTGTATTATAACCCGCATTAAGAGACGTTAATTACTTGAATGGTTATTTAGGTAGTTGGTGAGAATTAGGAAGAGGTCTTATTACCGGGTTTGGGAACACCTCAGACGTTAGGCTATAGTACCCGAAGGGAAACGATTTTCATCCTAGCATTTTGATGCTATTAGCAAGTCCAAATTGAAGCATAAAAAAGGTATAAACAATCCCACTCGATTTCACTAGGTAGAGAACACCCGAAGCATTCCCACACTTGCACTTCTTCGAATTTAGTTCGCAGTTGTTATTTGTTCTTACTTGTAATTTTCTTGTTTTGTTGATTTAGTTGTTGAATTACTTGTTAGCCTTTAGATTGTGTTTAGTTTAATTTATTATCTTTAGATTATTGTTTAGATTTAGTTTTGCATCCAACTCCCGAAATCGTAGCTACATTAGTTATGACGACATACAACTCTAGGGATCCATTGCACTAGCCCACCTCCCGTGGTTCGATACTACTTGGTCAAAATACCTACGTGCATACTACTACGATCCGTTATGCTTGAGGTGAAGTAGTTAGTCAAAATATATTGCCTAAAAATTCGTTCAAGTAAACAAAACAAGTAATTAATTTAGTTTCTTCATCAGCCTACCTCAACGGAAAAGAAAAGAACCATACATGTTCCCTTACCTTCTTCAACAATGGACAAAGGCAGAAATGATAGGAGAGGAAAAATCAATTACCTCCACCCACTTTTTCAGCGAATGGCCGGATCAAGGAGGGAGGGAAGAAGCTTTACCTTTTTCTTACCGACGGCAGCGGTTCTGGTTCCGTGGAGGGGCGGCGCCGATCACAGAGGCAGCGGAGACGAGCGACAGAATGCTCAAATCTGTACGGAGGCATGATTGTACAGAGCTCCGAACGGCGGCGGCAGCCCCACAAAGATGGCATCCACGCGACAATCTGAAGGAGACGATGGACGGAAATAAATTTCGGCGAAAGACACGGCGGTGGCAAGGCGGCCGACGGCGGAACCAGGCTCTGATACCACTGTTGGGTTTCGGTGCCGCTGGCCGCCAATATACTTGGATTGTACACGAGCTCAGACTCCTCGTCCGGTGACGGTGTACGTGTATAAGAACCCCTCTCCTCCCTCTCGTCTCACAAAGCACACAAAGAATCTTGTATTCACCGTATTAAACCATATCAACCAGGGTCATTAATATATAGTCACAAGACCACGATTTCCGTCTAATTAGCCACGATTCCCAGTGACAGGAATGGTAAGTAAATTGTTGTCTAGTAGGAAGGTCAACGATATGGAAATATATGGAAATTATCAATCACGAGAGAGGGAATGAGAGGAGGTGGGTATAATGGGCTTTAGGGTATAATATAGTTGGACCAAATCCAACAAGCCCACTTCCCCAAATTTTAAATCAGAATCTGCAACTGTATAAAAGAGAAGGGGAGAAAATGTTGAATAATTAAAATGTTGGTTGGTGTTATTGCATGCATACATACTCCATAAACGTGGCTTAGGGGTGGTGAAAACGTGTTGTTTGATATGGTTTTTTAATATTCTTTTTAGGCTAATTTTAATACCACCTTAATGCTACCTCCCTTTTCAATAATCATGCATCTCATCCCCATATATAAAATCCCCATATATCTCTCATCATCTACCCAATATTCTCATTTCAATTAGTTCTCAAGAATATTAGTATTAATTATGCCTTCAAAGTCCTAATTTTGTTTTTACTTCTTTCCGTTCTCGTTTGCGCTAGCACAACTTCTAGGAAGCTCGCTGACTCAGATGAGACATTTCATAACCTTGAGAAGACGCTTGGTGGCGTCGTGGGTGGCCAATTAGGTGTTTCTGGTAGGTTGGAAGGAGGAGGTGGAGAAAGATGGGGTAGCACCAGTGGTAGTGTTGATGGTTGGTTGGGAAGGGGCTGGGGAGGAGGATGGGCTGGTTTTCGGAGGTGTTGCTAGTAGAGGCGGAGGTGGTCCGTTTGGTTGATGTTGGTACGGTGGCAAGGGCGGATCTTCATTATGGCTAGGGCGGGCTACATTTCACCCATTCTTAAATGTTAATGTTTCTTACAAATTATTTTACTGATAAGTGATATAAATAAAATGTTTGTTTTTAATTAGTTATAGATATGCCTAACCTTTTAATTTATTTTATATGCAAAAAATAACTATGGCATAGTCCACATTATGACTCATTTGCTTAGATGGTGTGTTAGACATGTAAACCCACTATAACTCACCACATGTCTAACCCATCCTCAAAACCCACTAAACAAACGAGCCCTAAGTATTTAAGTTCACTAAAAATATTTAACCTTTAAACTAATTACAATTTTGACTTTTATATTTAGTGTTCACTGTGAACAATGAGATATGATCACCGTTAACTTTGGTAAGGTGTGAAAACTTGTATATATAGTAAAGTTACAATAACCGATTTACATGATTGTAGGGAATTAAATCTAATTAATGTTATATACAAGGAATGTTGTTATATACAAGGAATGAGTCAATCATTCCTTAATATCCCCCGTCAAGCGATGCGTGGGATGAAGAAAAACGCAGAGCTTGGAACGAAGGAACTCGAACGTCGGGCGAGGAAGGCTCTTCGTGAAGATGTCAGCTAGCTGAAGATGTGTGGGGAAAAACTGTGTGGATAGCTTGCCAGAGGTGACGATCTCGCGAACAAAATGGCAGTCGATGTCAATGTGCTTCACCCGTTTGTGAGCCACTAGATTCTGACTGAGAAACAGGGCATTGTTGTTGTCGGAAAGGAGAACGGGGCGAGCAGGCAGTGGAATGCGGAGCTCGTGGAGCAGAGAGGTTAGCCAAACGACCTCGGCAGCTGCGTTGGCTAAGGCACGATACTCCGATTCACAGCTGGAGCGAGCAACGGTGGGTTGTTTCTTGGCACTCCAAGACACCAGATTTCCACCCATGAAAACAGAGTAACCATAGGTAGAGTGGTGAGTTTCCACACATTGAGCCCAGTCCGCATCTGAGTAAGCGACCACGGAGGAGTCTGGTCGACGAGTGAAGGAAAGACCGCAGTTGATAGTGTGCTTGACATAGCGAATAATCCTCTTCACTACCGAGAAGTGGTCGCTGGTCGGCGCTTGGAGGAACTGGCTGACATGATTGACTGAGAAGGATAGATCAGGTCGAGTAATGGTGAGGTACTGGAGGGCGCCCACCAATGAGCGATAAAGAGTCGAATCTGAGAATGGGTCACCAGTGCTGACCAAGGTCTTGCCCGCGGGCAATGGAGTGGCAATAGGTTTGGAGTCTTGAAGATCTGCTTGCTCAAGGATCTCACGAGCATATTTGAACAGCCCGACGAACAGCCCAGAAGAGGTGTAAGAGATTTCCAAACCCAGAAAATAGCTGAGGCGACCAAGATCCTTGAGTGCGAACTTCTTGTTCGCCCGAGCAATTAAACAAGCAAGTGTAGATGGGTTATTTCCAGTAACAATGATATCATCCACATACAGGAGTAGATAGACGACCGAGGAACCTTGAAATAGGTAAAACAACGAGGAGTAAGACTTGCACTCCTTGAAGCCAATGCCGAGCAGGAAGGAGCTGAACCGCTGGAACCAGGCCAAGGGGGCCTAGCGAAGACCGTACAGGGCCTTCTTCAATTTGCAGACATGATCCGGGAGCTGAGGATCAATAAAACCAAGAGGTTGGACCATGAAGACTGGTTTCTGAAGATATCCGTTAAGGAAAGCATTTTTGACATCCAGTTGATGGAGGGGCCAGTTGTGTCGGACGGATAGGGCCAGAATAACACGAATTGTGGTCGCCTTGACAACTGGACTGAAAGTGTGTGAGAAGTTTGTATCGGGGATTTGGGTGAAGCTTTGAGCGACCAATCTGACTTTGTGCCTACTCAATAGAACCATCAGATTTGTACTTAGTTCTAAAACCCCATTTCGAAACCAATAATGTTCGCATCTCGAGGGCGAGGAACAAGATCCCAAGTTTTGTTAACTCGCAAAGCGTCAATTTCTTCCTGCATGGCAGCCAACCATTCAGGGGACTTGGTAGCAGATTTGAAACCACGAGGTCCCGAGGAGACAGTGAGGGCACTAATCAAGGCAGTGGAGGCCAAGTTTATTGGATACCTGGGTTTGAAAATTCCAGATTTTGCTCGCGTGATCATTTGGTGATTGGACTGTGGTTGTTGCGCTGGAGGTGCAATGGTCGGCTGGGTTGCTCGGTCAGTTCAGGGGGAGTAGGTGGCCTCGCAATGGTGGCTGGCGGAGGAGGGGCGTCCTCGCCAGGATCAGATATGCATGCCGAGCAAGGCAGAGTCGGGGTGGATGGACCGGACTTAGGAGAGGAGGCCGGCGAGGAATCAAGGTCGGCATCTAAAAAAGATGAGGCTACTACATTGGTCGGCATAGGTCGAGCAGAACCTGAAAAGGGAAAGCACTCTTCATCAAATATAGCATGGCGAGTAACAAATATTTTGGATGAGCCAGGATCAAGACACCGAAAACCCTTGTGTTGGCTACTGTATCCCAACAATATACATGGTCGACTACGAGGAGATAGTTTGTTCAAAGTATAGTCCCGGAGATAAGGAAACACCCGGTAACCAAAGGTCTTGAGGTTTCCATAAAGGGGCACTTTGCCGAACAGAGCCTGATAAGGAGATATGCCGCCCAAGAGCGAGGACGGAAGCCGGTTAATGAGATGAACTGCAGTTGCAAAAATAATCAAACCAATATTCTGAAGGGGCACGAGCATGAAAGAGCATAGAGAGGCCTGTTTCAGTGATATGTCGATGTTTTCGCTCAGCGCGACCATTCTGCTGAGGTGTGTAAGGGCATGACATGCGATGCAATACGCCATGCTCGGTCATGAAGGTGCGAACAACTCTATTGACGAACTTAGTACCACCATCACTCTGAAAACTTTGATAGTCAAGGAGAACTGGTTGCACACAAATTTGTGAAACGCAACCAAGGTTACAAAAAAGTACGATTTGGCATGGAAAGGATACAACCACGAGAACCGATAATAGTCATCGACAAACACTGCATAATAACGAAAACTAGATGAATCATTAATAGGAGCTGGACCCTATAGGTCGCAATGGATCAAGTCAAGAATTGAAGAAGCTCGTTTTTCATAAGTAGTAAATGACAATCGTTTACTCTTAGCCAACTGGCAAGAGGTGCAAACAGTGGGATTTGGCAAAAGTGAACTAACAGAGAGATGCCCTAATCTATTCAACTCCTTAATAGTATCAAAAGAAACATGACCCAAACAGGAATGCATAAATCAAAATATGCTTTTGCACCTCCAGGCTTCAAAGCAGCGAGGAAGTGCCTTCTCCAACATGTACAATCCATGTTCACATCGACCCTGAGCCACCACATCCTTGGTAGCCCGATTCTGAATAATAAATGATTTGTCAGAAAAGCAAACATCAACTGAAAAATCAGACGTGAGTTTGCTAATAGAAAGAAGGTTCTTAGTAATATGGGGAACAACTAGAACGTCCAAAAGATCAATACCCTTAAGGAGTGATTGAAACCTAATACGAGAGATCTGTAGGGAATTATTTTAAAATCGTCACTCATTTTGGGTCTACATTTTATCCTAAATTTCACTAAATCTATTTTACATCCTACTAAATCCTCCTTACACCTTATCAAATCACTCAAAATACGCTTTCTTATTTGACTCTACACCACTAAATTCAATTGTTTTTTAAAGTGAATTGATTAAAATGTGCAAGTTATCACTGGACGGAGGAAGTAGTAACTTGTACCAAAACATAGCAAAAGTTAACTTATCCGATCAATTTAATTTAATGAAATGTGACGTATTGACAATTTTATAATGTGAAATTTTGATGAAAATAATGAGTACATATTTTTTTTTATAATAATGTTAATCGGGCCCCCTACCGAAAATTTTTGGGTCCGTCACTGCGTGAGGCAAATACTTGCTATCCAAGTATCCATATATTTATATATCTAAATTATTAAAATGTTCATTTCAAAACAAATATATATATATATTATATATATATATATTATATTTTTTTTTAAAAAAATTTGTTGTTGCGTACATGTGATTCAAAATGTAATTAACGTGCATATTTTACAGTTTCAAGAAACTAAATATATAATTATTGGCATATGAAAATTGTTGTAATCCAGGAAGTTGGCCTAGTGATGGGGTAGTAAGCTTTGACTTTAAACTAGATTTCCGTAAATGTACGATGGGATTGATCCCCCAAAATTAGTCGATTCTTGAATCGAATACATACTTAAAAAAATATGAAAATTGTTGTATATATAGTCTTCCTTTATATTGTTTAACATACAATACTATGTTATGCACAAAGTCTAAAGTGCAGCTCAAGCTCAATAAACAAAATAAAAATAAAACGTATGTTAAAAAATGTCAAATTGATTGAGTACAACTTGGATTCGGTTCAATTAAACCTCGTTCAAAATCGAACCACAACCAAGATTAAATATGAATATCAAATCTCAATAATTTTGAACCACAACACATTCGACTTGGCTCTGAGTACATTTATTTATGGTCCAGTAGATAATATGCAGTCTGGTCTATTTGATAAAAAATTGATTCGAAATTGGATTGGTCCAAATGAATTAAGTTAAATTTGAACGTCGTTGATGTCTAAATACATTGACGTTTTAAATTTGGAATTTGATGTAGATAAATATGCCGCTCTCTGAGAAGTCGACACGTGGAAACGGGATAAATTATGATAGTTGTGATTAGGTCAATATGTTGAAGAAACAGGATTAATACACCCCTGGGCTCGAGTAGGGGAATGAGAGAAAGCAGGGTTAGTGGGCCTTTGGCCCATATTCAGAAAGGTTAATATTTCTTGGCCCGGAAGGGAGTCGACCCAAACATGGAACGGATAGTCCCTCTTTCTTGGCCAAGTCAAATGAGCAGGTCAAACCCACGAGAATAGGGGAGGATATGCTCGAAAACCAAGTCTTCAGGGTTGAGGTACCGGATTCTGGGGAGTGGACCAAGAATGTAGGGAGAATAAGTCCCCCTCTTTCCCGGGGAGAGGGGGCCAGGTATATAAGCCAATTATTTTACATTATCAGGTAAGTTTGAATTACGATATACGTTTTACATATTATACACATTTTCACAAGAATTACACACTGAACTATACACTGATTTGAAGAGAAACTTCATTACATTCGCCGGAATTTCCCTAGATACACAGGGGAATTCCTCTCTGATTTCGCCTACGATCGAATCTGACTTGAGCGTCGGAGCTTCTACGCCGGAGCCCCCCTCCGGCGTACTTTTGCAGGTTATTTTCGGGTTTCCAAGGAGATTTACTCGAAGATTGCCAAGGATTCAACTAGAGATTGGATTCGTGATTAATAGTGCTCGCAAGAGAACGATCAACATCCGAAGGTGTTCTTTTTCGACGCATCAACTGGCGCCGTCTGTGGGAACATTTCAAGCTAAGGCGTGAGAAAAGTTCCGTACTTAAATGGGTGGAGGACACGATCTAGTGAAGCAGACGAAGGAGAAAGGAGATTCCACTCCTCCTCCTCTTCCTTCGCCTCCTCCAGGCTTTCCCTCAAATCGAAATTCAGGGAAACGACCCGTGGACCATACACCAGAAGATATTCCCCCTCCAGGTTTCCCCTCGAATCGAAACCTAGGGAAACAGCCCGTAGATCATGTACCGGAAGATGTTCCTCTCACTCTGGATGGAGATGCACCAGGCACCTCAGGGGCTTCAGGGAGTGGGATCAATAGGGATAACCCTAACACTCAACCGGAACTCTTGACTGTCTCTCGAGATCAATTGGATGAGATGATCGCGCAATCAGTTGAAAGAATAATCGCTACTCGAGGACTTCGCCCTCCCGAACCTACTCCAACCACTCGTAAGGGTACAAGACAAAATCTCCCAGAACAGGTCATTGATTCTGTTCCAGTCCCTTCCAGGAATGAGGACCCCCCTCAGAACCCAGAAGAAAAAGTACCTTCTCAGGCGGAGAGAAACATCTTGGAAAGACCCCCTCGGAGGGACACGGAGAGGATCCTTGGGGATACCACTCTGGAGACAGGGATGGGAGAAAGCACGGACGACACGTATCAAGGAGCCGTCAGCGATCAGATACAGGCCTTGCGGAAGGAGATGAAAGACATGCAGAAGCATATGATTGATAACGTAAGTAAACCTTCTTACGTTACTGGTTATCAATTTTCATCCACTATTTTACAAGATGAACTGCCTCCTAATTTTAAATCTTTAAATTTCGAATATGATGGCACCACGGACCCGTACGAGCATTTGATGAGATTCGAGAATGCCGCCCTATTGCATCGATACGGAGAGGGCGTCAAATGCAGGGTATTTCTGACTACCCTATCTAAAGCAGCGCAGCAATGGTTCACCCAGTTAGGGCCATATACTATCCATTCATGGTCGGAGTTCAGCGAACTATTCCTGCACCAATTTGCCAGCGCTAGGAGGCAACCTAGGGCCACCCTCACCTTGTTTAACATGCGACAAGGGGAGAATGAGAGTCTTCGGGCTTTCTTGAAGAGATTCAACCAAGCAGCTCTCGAAGTACCTACAGCCTCCTCAGAGGTCAAAATTAACGCCCTCACCAACGGGTTAAGAGATGGGGATCTGTTCACATCTCTAGCCAAGAAGCCAGTTCGGACCTTTGATGAATTGTTGAGGAGAGCAGAGATATACCTTACCCTAGAAGAGGTAAGGAAAGCTAAGCGATCAGAAACCAGGGCCGTAGTGAGTAATGGAGAAAGGAGGAAAGAGATTCCGTTTAGGAGGCCAAGTCCGGAGAGACATCGAAGCTCCAGGAGGCTAGAAAGCGTAAGAAGAGAGGAGGTTGCACCCTGGAACCCAAGGAGGGGGGCGAAGAGATATACCCCATTGAGGATGGAGCCAGCCGAAGTCCTAGAGGTGGTCGGGGACCATCCAGATATGAAATTCCCCTACTCAAGAAGCAGAGGTCCCCAAAACCCTAAGTCAAACAAATTCTGTAGGTTCCACAACGATTATGGCCACGATACCAACCAGTGTTGGCATCTGAAGGATGAGATAGAAAGGATGATTCAGGCAGGCCACCTGAAGGAGTTTATTTTTAGAGATCGACAAGGCCCCAGGGGTCAAAAGCGAAAGGACCCCGAAGGGAAACAGGAGGACGATAGAAGAGATCAAAGGAAGGGCAATGAGGAGCCACCACCCCCTCCCCAGAAGAGAGGAACTATTCATATGATCATGGGAGGCCTTGCCGATGGGGACTCCTTTAGGCAGAGGAAGCAAAGTGTTCGATCACTGAAGAATGAGAGGAATATAGAGCACCATGAGGTGGGAAAGATGACAGAGGGTCCAGACATTCATTTCGGGCCAGAAGACGCAGGGGAACCTAGAGAAATTCATAATGACGCGTTAGTCATTACCACGGATATAGCAGGATACGATGTGGCAAGAATTTTTGTGGATACTGGAAGCTCTGCCGACATCATGTTTTTGGAGTGTTTTAAGAAGATGGATCTGAATATAAAGCTCAGACCGGTGGAAACCGCTCTTTATGGATTCTTAGGGGGAGCTATTCAACCCCTTGGGTCGGTGTTGTTGCAAGTAGGGTTGGGAGTGGCCCCTAACCGTCGTGTGCAAATAATAGAGTTCCTGATTGTAGACGTCCCATCTTCCTATAATGTAGTAATGGGAAGGCCAAGCTTGAATATTTTTCAGGCAGTGATCTCCACCTTCCACATGAAGATGAAGTTCCCTGCCTTGGGGGGTGTGGGAGAGATATGTGGCGATCAGTATCAGGCAAGGAAGTGTTATGTGGAATCGGTCAAGATAGCAGACAGGGCCATGTTCAGGGGAATGGAGAGATTTAAGGGCGAAGACCCTGAATTGAAGAGACAGAAAGTGGGTGAGCTAGTACAAGAGCAACCTAAAGTTAAAGCAGACGAGGAGTTAATGAGTATCGAGCTCTACCCAGGAAATGAGGGATTTACAACCAGGATAGGTATGAATATGAACCCTGAGCTCCAGGGAAAGATGATACTGGCCCTCCAGCAAAATGCAGACATCTTTGCATTCACAGCGACGGATATGACGGGTATCCCTCCAGAAATAGATGTACACCATCTGAATGTGGATCCCAAAGCTAGGCCCGTGAAGCAGAAGTTGAGGAACTTCGGTAAAGAGAAGAACCTCATTGTAAAGGAGGAGATCGATAAATTGTTGAGCGCAGGGCACGTGAATAGAGTGCAGTTCCCTGAGTGGCTCTCGAATGCAGTACTGGTGTCTAAAGGAGCCGGCAAATGGAGGATGTGCATTGACTTTAGGGACTTGAACAAGGCGTGCCCTAAAGACCACTATCCACTGCCTAGGATTGATCAGCTGGTGGATGCCACGTCCGGGTTTGAATTACTCAGCATGATGGATGCTTATCAAGGGTATCATCAAATCCAGTTGAACCCCCTTGATATACCAAAGGTATGCTTTATAGCGACATGTGGTACTTTCGGTTATGTACGTATGCCTTTTGGACTGATAAATGCAGGAGCCACCTATCAAAGAATGGTAGACTCGGTGTTCCGAGGGCAGATAGGCAGGAATATGGAGGTTTACGTGGATGATATGCTGGCTAAAAGTGTCAAGGCAGAGGGACATATTGACGACTTGAAGGAGATATTTCAGGTAATCCGAGAGAATGGTATTAAATTAAACCCTGCTAAATGTTCTTTTGGAGTAGGGTCAGGGAAATTTCTGGGATATATGGTGACTCAGAGAGGGATAGAGGTGAACCCTGCTAAGGTGAAGGCGGTGCTCGACATGCAACCCCCTCGGAATTTGAAGGAATTGCAAACCCTGAATGGTAGGATCGCAGCTCTCAGTAGGTTCATATCAAGGTCAGCAGAAAAGAGCCACCACTTCTTCAGAACCTTAAGGAAGGGGTCGAGGTTCGAGTGGGACGACCAGTGTCAGAAAGCGTTCGAGGAACTCAAGCTTCACCTTGAACAGCTTCCGAAGCTGACAAAGCCCTCTCAGGGAGATGTATTGCTCTTATATCTTTCAGTAGGGGAACACTCCCTGAGCACCGCCCTGATGAAAGAGGAAGGTTCTGCACAGCAACCCATATATTATGTGAGCAAGGTCATCTAAGGAGCGGAAATGAGGTACTCAGAGGTAGAGAAGGCAGCCCTGGCAGTGGTGGTAACAGCTAGGCGATTACGTCCCTACTTCCTGTCTTATAAAGTTATGGTGCGAACTAATTTCCCTTTGAAGCAGACATTAGGGAGAGTAGATTTATCAGGGAGAATGGTCAGATGGGCAGTGGAATTACAGGAGTATGATATAGATTATGAACCAAGGAGAGCCATCAAGGCTCAAGCTCTAGCGGATTTTATTCAATAGTCTACCAGAGTGGAAGAAGAACAAGGATGGAAGGTATATGTGGATGGCTCAGCATCCGCCTTGGGATGTGGAGCAGGGATATTATTGATCGACCCTGAGGGTCAAGAACTGCAGGTGGCTGTCAAATTCCGATTTTCAACCTCAAACAATGGTGCAGAGTATGAGGCCCTGATTAGAGGAGCGAGCATGGCTGCAGAGTTAGGAGCACAGAAGGTCACCCTATACTCCGATTCACAACTGATAGTACAGCAGGTCATGGGGGAGTACCTCGCCAAAGATGAGAGAATGATCACCTACCTAGAAGAGGTAAAGAAGTTAAAAGATAAATTTCATACTTTTGAAGTGATACAGGTACCAAGAGAAGAGAATATGAAAGCAGATGGACTGTCCAAACTGGCTAGTTCCACTGAATTCGAGGGAGACGGAAAGGTAACCCTGTTGGTGGCAGATCAAGTAGCTACGGAAACGCTGATCGGAGAGATAACAGCAGGGGATGATTGGAGGAAAGAAATATGGGAAGAATTGAACAGGGATCCAGCAGCCCCAATGTCCAGAGAAGCAAAGGCTTGGAGGAGGAAGTATTGCATCCTAGGAGGTCAATTGTACAAGAGGTCCTTCACCCAACCTTATTTGAAATGTCTTTCAAGAAGAGAAGCAGGGCTAGTGATCAAAGACATCCATGAAGGTTGCGCATCCAGCCATGAAGGGTACCAGACCATGGTGAAGAAGATATTTAGGGCAGGTTTTTACTGGCCCAACATAATCAGAGATGCTAGAGAGTATATGAAGAAATGCGAGAAGTGTCAAAAGAATGGACCCCTGATACGAATACCTGCAGAAGAAATGGGGGCTATGTACTCGCCCTGTCCCTTCGCCAAATGGGGAATCGATCTGGTGGGACCCTTCCCTTTGGCACCAGGAGGGAGGAAATTTCTGATCGTAGCTGTGGATTATTTTAGTAAATGGGTAGAGGCCGTGCCTTTGGCCAAAATTGAAGAAGATAATGTAATTCTTTTCCTTGCTAGACATATTTGTTGCAGGTTTGGAATACCCAAGATCCTGGTTTCCGACAATGGAACGCAGTTTAATGGAGAGAAAGTAAGGAAGTGGTGCGAAAGGTGGAATATCACACAGAGGTTTACTTCAGTAGCTCATCCACAAGCTAATGGGCAGGTGGAGGTTACAAACAGAATCCTAGTGGATGGTATTCGAACGCGATTGGAAGAGGTAGGAGGAAAATGGGTGAAGGAGTTAGACAATGTCCTCTGGTCCTATAGAACCAGCCCTAAGACAGCTACAGGCGAATCTCCCTTCTACCTAGTATATGGAGCAGCAGCAGTGATACCCCCTGAAGCTAGACTCAAATCGCACTGGATCACCTATTTTGAAGAAAAAAGAAATGAAGAGTTGATGAGGGAAGCGCTGGATCAGATAGATGAAGAAAGGGAGATGGTGAGATTAAAAGCAGAAAGGTACAAGAGTCGGATCAAGGCAGCCTATGATCGCAGAGTAATCCCTCGCTGCTTTAAAGTGGGAGACTTAGTCCTTCGGAGAGCAGATGCTTTGAAAAACACGGGAAAGCTGGAACCCAACTGGGAAGGTCCATACAGGGTAATACAGGTGCTAAAAGGCGGAGCATACAAGCTCCAAGACATGACAGGGAAAGAGATACTAAGGCCATGGAACGTGTGTCACTTGAAGAGATTTTATGTTTGAGGAAGGTGTTATTCCCCTACTTCCTTTTTCTTTATGAACAGTTTCGAACATTTACTTCTTATTCGAATAATTGCTTCACCGGCACTCTTTTTCCCTCTACGTGGGTTTCCCTTTGGGGTTTTACCACGGAGAGGTTTTTAATGAGGCCGGCATAGGTTCCCCTTATTTGCCTATGTTGATAAACATTTTTGATCAATGGAGCATCGGTTTTGATAAAATTTCAGCAATTTCCCTAAATGCATGTTAATGTTGTGATGAGATGACTCTTATGTGCTAATTTTATGATGAAATATTTCTCATATGTTAATATCGTATTAAGATAACTGTTGAAGGCCTGCGTAATGAGTGCTAAAATAACGAATATGTTTTGGAAACTGAAATATAGCATGATAGAGACATGGCAAGATAGAGAAATTCACACCAATTCATACATGCTCGAATAGAGAATACCTAGGAAAAATTCCTAAAGTTACTATTCACGACAGCCTCTAAAGCTAGGGGGAGTAAGGGGTACGGTAGCGGAAGACATGATTAACTCGTCGACAAGCCCTATCCCTAGTAACTCTCAAAACTCTTACAAGTATAAACAAACTCTTACGAGTATAAACAAACTCTTACGAGTATAAACAAACTCTTACGAGTATAAACCAACTCTTACGAGTATAAACAACTTAAGGGAGAGTATAATCCCTACGAATTCTAACTTTTGGGAGAGTATAATCCCTAAACATTCTGAACTTCAGGGAGAGTTTAATCCCTAGGAACTCTTACGAGTATAAACTAACTCTTACGAGTATAAACTAACTCTTACGAGTATAAACTAACTCTCACGAGTATAAACTAACTCTTACGAGTATAAACTAACTCTTACGAGTATAAACAACTTAAGGGAGAGTATAATCCCTACGAATTCTAACTTTTGGGAGAGTATAATCCCTAAACATTCTGAACTTCAGGGAGAGTTTAATCCCTAGGAACTCTTACGAGTATAAACTAACTCTTACGAGTATAAACTAACTCTTACGAGTATAAACAACTTAAGGGAGAGTATAATCCCTACGAATTCTAACTTTTGGGAGAGTATAATCCCTAAACATTCTGAACTTCAGGGAGAGTTTAATCCCTAGGAACTCTTACGAGTATAAACTAACTCTTACGAGTATAAACTAACTCTTACGAGTATAAACAACTTAAGGGAGAGTATAATCCCTACGAATTCGGACCTAGGGGAAAGGATAATCCCTAAAAACTCTGGCGTCAAGAGAAAGGCTAGAGACGTTAGCAAATCACCAAGTAAGTGCAGGGATATAAACCCTATCTCCTCATTAAGGTTCCTCTAGGAGCTTTAGAGCCTTTACGTGTCCAGAAAATGTCGAAAACATGCTAACAGATACCACACCTTATAACAAAGATAGAGATGTCTATGTATATATGCATGCCAAGTAATAAATGTGCAGGTACGATATCAAACGAAAGAGAAGTAGGAATATTCAAGACTTGAGGCACCATGCCTAAGCCCTCCACAGAAAAACCCCGGAGTGTGGAGTCTCCGGAAAATACCAAAAGGGGCCTTAGAGGCCTTAACAAAATAAAAAAGTGTTTTCAAGTACCAAAGTGTTATCAAGGAATTAAAGTCATGCAGAGAGGGGAACACCATTCTTCCCCTCAGAACCTTCTCCTGCCTCCTCTGCTCGTCCACTGGAATCGCCTTTCTCCGCCTTCTCCATCAGAGCACCCGCTGCCACAGTAGCCACTGGAGTTGGGTTGTCCACATGGACAGGAAAGGTCATATCCCTTGCAGGGGCAAGATCATCCAATTTCAGGGCAGCATCCTTCAACTCCAGGATCGCCTTCCTCATCCCAGGTAACCACCAGGGGGTATGGATGTCTTCTTTAGCATCTCCAGGGAACTTGGGGGGAGTGTCCAATTCTTCTAACCGGAGGGCACGAGTATATTGACCGTTGAACCCGGGAGCAGAATGTTCCGCTACAGCGTTGGAAAATCCATGATCAATGAAATGAGGGATATATGCACCCATCGCCCCCAAGAAGCTGCTACTCTGAAGAAAAGCCTCCAGCCACTCCTGATGCAGGGTACCTAGAAATTTTTGACCTGCGGCAGAGGTAAACATGGAATCTATGCACAATTTCATACCAGCTTGAGGAAGAGTAACCTCCAGCTGTTCCACCCGTTTGCCAAATTCCCTCTTCAGTAAAGATATCTCCCCCGAAAGTGTCGGTTGGAGTACTTTATACCTCTGATTAGCGTCATGTAATTCTGCTTCGAGAATATCCCTCTTCACTTTCTCCAACTCTACCTGGCTGTGGAGGTCATCCACCAGCTGAAGGGACTGAAGGGCTCGTTCAGACACATTGGAAAATAGGAGACCAAACTACATAATGGATCATCTAAAGAAGTAAGACAAGCATATTCTTCTTTATTAGAATTATTTAGAAATGTATTTTCACGAAGAGAATACCTGGGTAAAGCTGTGAGCGGCATGCACAACTCGCTCACCGAAGGACAGAGCATTGAGGGCCTCAGTAGCATGAGCCGGAGTGTAACGCTCTATAAAACCCAGGAGATGGTCAACGTTCATCTCATCTGGAGCATCAGAAGCGACATTGGGCAGAGAGGATTTGGTCTTGGACTTCTTTTTCTTGGAAGCATCGGAGACAGGAGGCAACGTAGAAACCATGGCTTTTTCAGTAGAGGAACGGGTACGCTTAGCAACAGATCCAGTAGCAGGTTCCACTGGAGAAGGGGGAATTTGAGCCCTCGAGGAACTTTCAGGCGCTGGAGACCTATTGACCATCGAGAGAGGGGCAGCATCACGAGAAATCTGAGTCAACCAACTCATAGCTGTACAGAGAAACATGAAACAGCATTAATAAATACAATGGGTTAAGATCTTGAGTACAATACCAGGAAAGGAGAAATGGTATTACCATCATCGGGACCTAAAGGATAATCAGGGCTACCAAAACCGAAATGAGAAAGGACTCTAGGATTTTTACAGATACCCATTACATCAAAAAAGCCATGATTAGAGACATGATCGTTTAAACAGTTCATCACATCCAGGTTTAAGGAGGAACAGACGAAAAGAGGAGGACGTGGCACCCCAGGATTTTCATAGATCCACCCCTCATGAGGAAATTCCCAAGGAAGAGGATTGGTAACAAAGAAATGGTAGTCTTTCCAATCCTGGACCCCTTCATGGAGCTTCTCCATGAACTTGCCGGTCCGGGAGGTGCGACCACTAGCATAAAAGAACCCGTCCGAAAACTTGCATACATATTGGGTTAGAAAGAGTTGAGCTGAAGGATCCCCACCGTTTCCCCTCATCAGAATGTAAAAGCCTAACATTGCGCGTATGGCATTGGGGGTAAATTGGTTCAAGGGTATGCGGAGATAACTGGAAATTTCACAGAGATAAGGATGAACGGGAAAGCGGAGGCCCGCTTTTAATTGAGCCTCCCAAAAGGCTAAGGAATTATGACCTGGAAAATTAGGGCGCTCCCTCTTATGCGCAGCCCTAACGAAATAATCTGCGGGGAAGATCCCCGAATGAAGAAAAGCGGCAACGCGCTCAGAAGTAAGAAGGGAGGACCCAGAAATTTCATCCTTCAAGGCTCGTTCAGTTACGGGAAATATGGGGAGTGTGTTGGAAGTTGAACTCTCCATGGAAATGGAGTCTGAGGAGGACGACATGAGGATATTGTAAATGAGAGAGGAAAGGGAGGAATAGATACCTGGAGTAAAGTCGGTTCTAAGAAGTGATGACGGAACGGCCGCTGAACGTGCACAAAGAGGTTAGGATCGCAGAGGTCAAAATGAAGATGGAAAGTAGATAAGTTTGAAATGAAAGAAAGAAGGGTTTTTGGTGGAAAAAGGGGTTTTGAAATGATTAAGCAGAGGAGAGAGAAGGGAGAAGATCGAGAAGAATTAAATACCCCTCAATCGAGAAGCGCGTGAATGAAGAAGGGCGGCTTGATGTTGGCCCTGAACTGAACGCGTGGCTGCGTGTTTCGAGGGGAGGATTGCGTGTGGAAGTGCAAAAGTCCTGAAGCTTTTTGAGGGTAATTATTATGAAGGGAATCAAATCAAGAGTATTTCAAAGGGTATTTAAAGGATGGAATATTTTCATAATATATGTCTCAGGGTTATTATTTTCCTACTCTCCTAAAAATTATTCCTTTTATGAGAGTAGGGGGGAGTGGTTGATGTAGATAAATATGCCGCTCTTTGAGAAGTCGACACGTGGAAACGGGATAAATTATGATAGTTGTGATTAGGTCAATATGTTGAAGAAACATGATTAATACACCCCTGGGCTCGAGTAGGGGAATGAGAGAAAGCAGGGTTAGTGGGCCTTTGGCCCATATTCAGAAAGGTTAATATTTCTTGGCCCGGAAGGGAGTCGACCCAAACATGGAACGGATAGTCCCTCTTTCTTGGCCAAGTCAAATGAGCAGGTCAAACCCACGAGAATAGGGGAGGATATGCTCGAAAACCAAGTCTTCAGGGTTGAGGTACCGGATTCTGGGGAGTGGACCAAGAATGTAGGGAGAATAAGTCCCCCTCTTTCCCGGGGAGAGGGGGCCAGGTATATAAGCCAATTATTTTACATTATCAGGTAAGTTTGAATTACGATATACGTTTTACATATTATACACATTTTCACAAGAATTACACACTGAACTATACACTGATTTGAAGAGAAACTTCATTACATTCGCCGGAATTTCCCTAGATACACAGGGGAATTCCTCTCTGATTTCGCCTACGATCGAATCTGACTTGAGCGTCGGAGCTTCTACGCCGGAGCCCCCCTCCGGCGTACTTTTGCAGGTTATTTTCGGGTTTCCAAGGAGATTTACTCGAAGATTGCCAAGGATTCAACTAGAGATTGGATTCGTGATTAATAGTGCTCGCAAGAGAACGATCAACATCCGAAGGTGTTCTTTTTCGACGCATCAGAATTGAATAATAATATTTGTCATAAATTCCCGAATTCAATATGGAAGGCTCCTCCTGATGTTGGAACATATATCTATAAATAGGGTGCATGTTTTGTATTGAGAGAGACAAAACACTTGAAAAAATCTTGCATAAACGCTTGAATTTTGTTGATTTTTCACCTGAAATTATATTCTGTAGAAATACTTTTTCATATTATTCATAGCATTCTTGCATCGAGCATGTAGAGTGCAGTCAAATTTCTCACGTCTAGTCAGTTCATCAAAGTTCTTGATATTGTGGTGCTACAGGCTCACGCCCATACGTCCATGTTCAATTCCTGCTAAAAGCAATTTCACCCATTTTAATTGTCCAATCGATGGGTCTCTTCCCCAAAATGGTAGATGTGATAATCCGGTCCACGAGTAAGTGGAAGTATTAGAAAAATTAATATAAATAAATTAATTCTCCACCTCTCTACAAATTCGGACTTTTAGTTGAGACGAGATCCTTTCATGTTCGTCAACGAGGCGAAAGTTATTTTAACTTTAGAAATGTTACGTCAAACCGTGAGCACTAATCAAGACATATTCATTTTGCGAGAAATATTTTTTTTGACTCGACTTTATCTAAAGTTGTTGTTCGTGTTTGGATCGTTGTTGTTGATTCCAGCAATCTACTTGTTTTAAAAAGCTGCTAAAGGAGGAAAACTGTCAAAAGAAAAAGTTGAAGACTTTTGTGTAAATGTTAATTAATTTTGTTATTTATTTCAAAATATCATGGTTTTTATAATTTGTCACCAAATATGATAGCAGATTATAGCACCACCCCATCCTTTGAATATAAAGTAAAAATGGCAATGTACATCAAGTATGAAAATTTAAAACAACATAAAAAACATAACTAAACCAGGGAGAAAAAAAAAAAAGTATACAACAATGGAACGTGATATTAAATTATTGGTTTTCTTTTTCAATCTTCCATTTGACATGCATAGCGTAGGTACAAAACTAGAATTTTTTTTTTTTTATCAGTTAAATGAATATTATTAATCAAAAGTCATGCATGGTGGGTATGATTTAGAGCATAATGGGTGTTGGTTTTCCTATCTTCGAAAGTAGCAGAGTAGTTTAATAGTTTCTTTTCCTTACTCCAGCTCCAGACATGCCGTTTCACCTCATCGACCAAGTTCTCCAGCCCGCCTTGCTTCTGAAATACTATCAAGTTCCTCGTTTTTCAGATTAGCCATGTTGTGCACTCCCAGATACAACACTACAAGAAAATAATTAATTGGCTAGAGAATATTTTGTAGGCAATAATTTCAATTTTGTAGGCATTTATATTTACCTACGGAATACCAACGAAAACCATTCGTATGGAATTCGCTCGTAGGTAATTCAGTTGCCCACGGAAATTTAATCCGTAGGCAATTACCTACCACATTTTCGTAGCAAATCCATAACATTTCGGTAGGAAATATGATTACCATAATAAATGAAATTTCGTAGGTAAATATCAACTACGAAACATTTCGTTGGTAATTTCGTAGGCAAATTTGACAAAAAACATTTTGGTGGGAAAAATTTTAATATATACTCCCTCCACTTTTAAATAAGTGTCACTTTGCCTTTTTATTTATTTTTATAATAAGTGTCATTCTATGTTTTTTTCTTTAATTTTGACAATTTTACCCTTATAATTAATTTGTCTTCAATTTCAATTAATATAATAGCATAAATCATGGAAAAATCATAAATATTGTATATATGAATATCACATACATTCTTGACCACATTCTTTACTAAACAAAAATTTAATATCAAAACTATTTATCATTAATGAAGGGTAATATTGACCACAATTTAATATCTTAATTTGTTGAAAAATGTTAAAATGACACTTATTCAAAAATGGAGGGAGAATTTTTTAATTTTTTATTAATAAATTATTTTTTTGGCATTAGTCTACAAAATAAATTCATTCAAAATTGTACAAGTCGATTCAACCTACCCAACCATGAATCGATCACAAAATCGGTTCAAAAAGTGTTAAAATATATAAACATTTTTAAAATACAAACTTAGGTGCACATTAGGCCCCTTTTATAATGGTTTTCTCTCATATTTCTTATACTCCTTATTCGATGTGGGACAAAAAATTTATATTTGTTAGTTACTAACTTACTAGTACTACTACTTTTATATTGTTTTTTCTCTTGTGTTTTTTCTACTCTTTCGATGTGGGACATAATAAAGTTCATATGCTTATTTGTTAGTAACACTATTCTTTTTCTAAGTTCCTAGATAATTTTGTAGGTAATACAATTAGATAATTCATACATATAAATAGCTAGGAAAGTTTTGGTAGGTAAATTAAAAAAAAAACACCTACAACCGTTTCGGTAGGGAAATGTGATTTTGCCTACAAATTATTTTGTAGGTAAATTAATATTTTTTTTTAAGTTCCTAGCTAATTTTGTAGGTAATACAATTTGATAATTTATACATATAAATAGCTAGGAAAGTTTTCGTGGGTAAATAAAAAAAAAATCACCTACAACCGTTTCGGTAGGGAAATGTGATTTTGCCTACGAATTATTTTGTAGGCAAATCAATATTTTTTAAGTTCCTAGCTAATTTTGTAGGTAATACAATTACATAATTTATACATATAAATAGCTAGGAAAGTTTGCGTGGGTAAATAAAAAAAAATCACTTACAACCGTTTCGGTAGGAAAATGCGGTTTTGCCTACGGAATATTTTGTTGGTAAATTAACATAAGATTTTTCCTTGGTAATTTCGTGGGTGAAAATATGTAAAATAATTTATAAAGATTCGTAGGCAATTTGTAGGCAAATCTCAATATTTAAAGACGAAATTATTTTCGTTGGAAAATTCTGTAGGCAATTCAACAATTTCTTGTAGTGCAAGCTGCTACATTCCTCCCGTTTTTACCGTTCATCAGCCCAGAAATTTGGAGGAGGCTTGACGACGGATTTGAGTGCAACTGCGTCGTCATGCCCATCCATTTAATTATCAACATCCACGGTTGGTATGTGGCCGAGCATTCAAACATTATGTGGCGTACCGTTTCAGCTTCTTGGTTGCAAAAACAACAGGCGATAGATGCCCCATCCGGTAGACTACCTCGAATTTGGAGGTTCATTGATTTCGGAATCCTGCCCCAGATCGTCCTCCAAGCGTGTATTTGAACTTTTAACGGGGCTGCACTTTTCCATATCACCTTACACTCATCTCTCTCGTCGTCTTAGAATTAAAATATAATAACATAAGGCTGTGTTTGGTTTGGTGAATTTGGGCTTATGGATTTTAAATCCACAGTCCAAATTCATTCTGCATGTTTGGATAATGAATGAATTTCAAATATTTAGATTTGTGTCCACACACTTTTAGTTAAAATTGAGGAAGATTTCAAATACTCACTAAAACCATGTCATTTGAAATCCATGAATTTTTAACTTCTTTCATTTGAAATGCCTCCTAAAATCAAATCCCCACGTACAAACACAACCAAAATTTTATTTTGTTTAATGTATTTTTTACTATATGATCAGTTCAATATAAGGTTTTTTTATTCTACAAGTTTTATTCAATTTTGAATTTTGATCTATGTTTTTCAGTATTTATAATGAGTTTAGTGCATAACTAAAAATTACGGAGTATATAATTAATAAATAGTAATTGTTATATACTGAACATGAGACTAGTTCATAAAATTCAAAATGTGTAAACAAAAATATATTTAATTAGGAATTTTGTCACACATTAACTTACAAATTGGGTATTCATGAGCTTTAATTCAGACTCTTATCCCATTTCCATACAAGACCTCTCACTGGGCCTGGACCTGGGCCTTCATATATTGGGGCTGCCCTCAACCATACTTATCTTCTTAGCCCAACTATTATGTTGTGAAATTTGAAGCACAAACAAACAATCATTTAATCAGTTAATCATTTAATCGGTTAAATGACAAAATGGGATAGCTCAAGTGGTTAGAGCACCGCCTTAGGTCCTAGGTTCGAGTCATAGGGAGGGAGGGAAAAAAAAGGGATGGGTATTTAACTTTCTTTTCAAAAAAAATTTAATCAGTTAAATATAATTTTTTTTCTAGTAAAATTAGAAGTGGACAGCGTTTTTTGTAATCAGTTTATTTAATTAGTTGGAACTTCCTAAAACTAATCAATTATTTTGATACTCCTTCCGTTTTAGCTTTTAGTTTTAAATTTAAATTTTGGCTATTTTTACTGTAATTCTTACCATTTTTCATTTTTATTGCAAATATATTATAATTTAATTTGTAATGTATGATGTATCTCTATTTTCTCTCTTTTTCTTTCTTTTAAAAGCCAAGTTGACATTCTCTTTATTTTTTATTTTATGTCTTAATACATTTTAAAGTGAAAAAAGAAAATAAAAATATTAATAAAAGATAAATGTATCAAAAAATTATATTTTTTAATTTTATAGGAGTACAAAACAACAAAAAAACAAAAGCGCAAACGGTGATTGTCGGCCATCGAGCTAGGAAATATTTCTAATGATTTTTATTCAAGTTAAACTTAATTTTGCTTTGGTACTCCTTATAATGATTTTTATTTGTTAAGAAGAGTCTGTAGAGAGAAAGGAAAAGTGAAATAGAAGTTTAAAAAGAGTTGATACTTGATTGGTCTTAAAAAGCGATTATTGTTGGTGTTCTCATGTGTCGGGTTTTTGTTGGGAAGAAAACGTGACAACACATAGCGTTTTTGGTCTCCTGCTAATTAATTTCCACAATCAAATCGAAATTATCAAATTAACATGAATTCCTATTTATTAGTATTTCAATTTTCTAATTTGGACAATGGAAGTTTCTCATTCTACGTACGTACCAATATAATTAATTAATACTACTGTCTATACTATACATGTAAAAAAATTGTGTCCTGAATATACACATCTTACACTGCTCCATGTCATTAAAATGTAAGTATATATTAATTATGTATATAAGTTTATTAGTAAACTATAAAAGGTTCAATATTTGCACAATGTATTACTTGTAGAGGTATCAAAACAGCCAAATCCTCTCCATCGTGCTTAAAATCAAATTGAAAATTGACTCACCACGTTAAAATCAAATTAAAATCGTGACTCATTTACCCCAATTGCATCATACAACTGAGTGTCCACAAGTGTGTCTTTAATTAAGTCTATATATATTGTCGTTTTTGTGTCTCCTAGTAAAATTATCTTAGAGACCACAACTTAAGTTTAGAACGAGATATTTTCTGTAAGAATAGGTCGTTTAGTCCTAAGTTACTAAGCCCATGGGCGATAATTTAGCGTAAGGTCGTGTGTCTAAAGGAAAAAATGTCTAGAGAGAGAGAGAGTGAGAGAGGGGGAGGAGAGTGGGTGAGAGTAAGCCGTAGGAACAACCGTCCCTATTCCGAGAGTTTTCCGGTGAGGCACGCAAATAATCCCAACCGTAGATTTACCCTTACCCGTAGACAGCCCCAGAGGATAGATAGGAATCCGGAAGAGGAAGAGACGTATCGACGGAAAACACGTGGGAATGCCGCCTGGCGGGAGAAGCTTGTCGACCTCAAGATGAGAAATGTGGCTACCTTCTTCTTCAGAAACTTTCCGGCCGAATGCACAACGGACGACTTAAAATACAGTTTTGAGAGAGTCGGGAAGGTGAAGGATATTTTCAGACCACTCAAGAAGGATAGAGAGGGCAAACCTTTTGGCTTCGTTAGGTTTGAATGCAATACGGACGAAGCAAGCATGCTTCAAGCTCTCAATGAAGTATGGATGGGGAGTTATAAAATCAGAGCTTTCGTGCCGCGATACGAAAGAACGACAGCAGAACCAAAGTTTCTGAAACCCCCCATTTGTGGAAAACCATTTGAAGCCAACAGGAACACCTTGAGAGATGAGCTCACGTTTACAGCAGTTGTGAAAAACCATGGAACCGGGTCCCCTATACCCAAAACGACTGATTTGGGGACAAGAACAGATTCGATCCAAAAGGAGGAACTGGAGATCAAATTCCAAACGAAGGCGGAGGAGACGAAATGGCTGGGAGAGTGCATCACTGGAGTGTTAAGGAAGGATTTCTCATGGGAGGACCATGGGGAGGAACTACAGCAGGAGTGTGTTAGCATTCTAAAGTTGAGAACGCTAGGGGAGGATGCGATTCTCATCGAAAATATATCCGGGAAAAGTTACGATGAGATCACGGGAGCAATGGAAGAGTGGTTCCAATACTGGTTCGAATGGTACAGGAAATGGCGACCAATCGATGTGAGCCATAAACGACTGGTATGGACGAGGTGGACAGGAGTCCCTGCACAAGCCTGGAATACACGCTTCTTTGAAACGGCGAGCGCATCCATTGGAAAGCTGGTCAAGCTCGATGACCACACAAAGGCTCAAACACGGCTCGATTACGCAAGGGTGTTACTATCCATCTCATACCTCAAAGACGTAAATCTGACCGCCCGACTAGAGATTGACGGCATTATCTTCAAATGTAAAATTGCAGAGGAACAGAAACAAGAAAATCAAAATACACAGGACGTTCTGGAATCGGAATCGGACTCCGACGATAGCACCGAGTGGCCCATGGAGGAAGATGAGGGGTCAGACGGTCCGGCGGCGGCAACAGGGCACGGGCGGCTGAGTAGAATTTTCGACTCATCGTCGGATGAAGACGCAGGCGCTGAGACAGACGGTCGCGCCGAAGAGGTCTCCCGTGCTGAAGACGGAGGCGCTGAAATAGTCGGCCGCACCGAAGACGGAGGCGCTGAAACTGTCGGCCGCGCCGAAGAGGTTTCCCGCGCCGAAAACGGAGGCGCTGAAACAGACGGTACGACGGCGACAACAGCGCACGGGCGGATGAGCAGACTACCTGTCTCACCGTCGGATGAAGACGGCGGTGCTGAAGGGTTTTCGGGCGGTCCGGCGGCGGCAACAGAAACCGAAAAATCACCGTCGGTACCTGAAGTCTGCTGTCAGAAACCGAAAAGTCACACAATGCACAACGCGAATCCGGATGGGCCCCGAGGTGATATTAATTGCAAGGCAGTTATTGATATCTTGGAACATGAAAAGCATGCCGATTCATGGGAACAGCGTGAACAAAATTCAATCATGGCGCCGTCAACAAATATCGAGGAGGGGACCCACAAATCGGATCCTCATCAAGAAATATTCGAAAAATTGGTTCAAAACCAGTCAATGGAGGCCACCAGTACCATAGAAATCGGCGATGGAGTAGTTTTGGCAGAAGGTACGTTCAAAAAACCTAATACCCTATCCCAGGCCCACCTTGATATTGGGCCCACCCAACACCCCCCTTTTCCTTATTCTCACCCTGATATACCCCCAAAAGCTGGTGGGCCCTCAACACCCCTTAATCCGTTAATACACCCCCCACACCCTTTCCTGATACACCCCAAGAATCCTACTGCACCCCATTTGAACGTAACTCACCAGCACACCCCCCAGACCCTACCCCTCCCCCCCTAAACCCACCCACACCCGTAACCACCCCAATGCCACCTCTCCCACCCCCCAAGCCCAGTTTCGAACCTCAAACTAAAACCTCAAACCATACTGACCTCGAAAACACCACCCAAGCCCTCTCAAACCAGCACCCAGAAAATTTCATAAAACCAACCTACAAACCCCGAAAAAATCCTCCAAAAAAGAAAGTAAACAAGATGGAAAGGTGGAAAATGGAGACGAAGAGATGGACGGAATTCTCAAAAGACCTCGATTCAGAGACAGAGAAGATAGCTGATCAAAACAAAAAACCAAAAAAGGGGAAAGGAAAACGGAACCCACCCAATTCATTAAAGCTTGATGTGGAAACCGAAGCCTCAAGAACTTGGGGCCTAGGGAAAAGTCTTGGAATCCAGACAAGAACATCCGACACCCAGGAGATCAGAAAACTAATGGAGATGGAGGAAAAAGCCCAGTCAAAGAAATCAAATGCAGAAGGAGAGGTAGAAGAGATGAATCCATGAAGATTATATCCATGAATATCAGAGGCTTGGGGAACCGAATCAAAAAAGAAGAGTTACGAAACCTCATAAAAAAACATGGGGTGGATGTATGCTGCATACAAGAGTCAAAACTGGAAAGTGTGGAAGAAACTACATGCCGGGCAATATGGGGTCAAGGAAAAATGGAGTGGTACTCAAGAGAAGCCACAGGAAGATCGGGTGGAATCATATCCATCTGGAACCCAGAAGTCTTCAGGGCCTCCAGCTGCTGGCATATGACGGGAGGTGTAATATTGAATGGAGTATGGGGGCAGGAAAGAGTACAATGCTGCATTATCAACATCTATGCACCATGTATCTCTTCGGAAAAGATAGAGCTATGGGACCGCGTAAACATTATCGTGGCCCAAAATCCCGCAGCCTGCATTTGCATCATCGGGGACTTCAATGCAATACGCTGCGGGACAGAAAGGATTGGAAGAGGGCAGCAACAAAATCACAGAGACACACAGGCGTTCGACGGATTCATCAAAGATGCAAATCTGATGGACCTCCCACTACACGGGAGGAAATTCACATGGTATAAGGCTGACGGATCATGTAAGAGCAAACTAGATAGAGCCCTGGTCAACCATCATTGGCTAAACCAATGGCCTAACACACATCTAAGAGGCCTACAACGATCAGTCTCAGACCATTGCCCTATTCTAATGGGGATCAGAGTAAAGGATTGGGGGCCGAAGCCTTTTCGAAGCATCAATGCCTGGTCAACTCACCCAGATTTCAAGAGTTTTGTGGAGAAAAAGTGGAATAGCTACCAAATACAAGGATGGGGAAGCTATGTCATCAAGGAGAAGCTGAAGAGGCTCAAAGCAGATCTCAAGGAGTGGAACACAAACACGTTCGGCATCATCGATCAAAACATAGAAAACCAACGAGCTGAAATCCAAAAATTGGATATAATTGACGAAGTGTTTGGGCTTGAAGAGACAGAGATTATGAACAGAAATAGGGCAGCTGCACTACTGATCCGGGAACTAAAAAGAAAAGCATGATCGATTACCAAAAATCAAGATGTAAGTGGGTGAAGGAGGGAGACTGCAACACGCGCTTCTACTGACTTGGATGTATTTTTGCACACTTTTTACAACTATACGATCCCCACAAGCGTATGGGTTCGTTAGTAGTACGATAAGTATACCAAGTAAAATTTCGTTCCAAGGACTTAATTGAGTGCTAGTGAATCCCTAAAGTTACGAGTATGCATGCTATTGTAGTAACTACACGTGTTTGTTTGGATTTTTGGGAATAAGAACAAAAATATTAAACTAGATTAACTAAAGTAATGAAAACTAGTGACAAAAATAGCAAGCTATCTAACTTTCGTTGGAAAGTGCAAGGGAAGGGTATTGCCTCGGGTGTTTCCGTTTTGTGAGCAATTAAGTGAACTAGTGAACCAATTACATGATTTTGCTACAAATTTGGGTCAAGCTAAAAGCTATCACATAAGTGTGCAAACCCCCTCGAAAGGCATAGGTAAACATCGTGCATTGATTAGCAATTATAGGATCTAACCAAATACCATAAGCTCCTAAGATAGTGTTGCATAAGCACTTTCAACACGGTTACTAATGCTTATGAAACGTCCTCTCACCAAACTCCTAGACGACCTCTATTCGTTTAGTGTCTAAAGTTGTCGGTCTAGCCATTAACACCCCTCTCGGGTGAGCTAATTACTAATTAACTTCTATTCAATTGATCAAAGCTCACACTCACACTCCCAATCATGCTACCCAACTCTCGTTGCAATAAACATAATCGAACATGCTTGCTAATAGGGTTGACCAACCAAATGAATCAATCAAAGTACAACTCTAGAAACATAAAAACCCAAATTATAAGCTAATCATGCAATTAATCCACAATTACACTAAATTCTCATCAAAACATCCACACCCAAGGCAATTGAGGATTAGCCCATGGTTCTAGAAGAGAATCCCATGGCTACAACAACAAATAACATCAAACTAATAATAAAATAACAAGAGATTGAAGAAATTAAGAAAATACCAAATTGAATTGCAAAATAGAGTAATATCACCTTGATCATACGAATTTAGCTACAAAACGATGTAATAGACGATGCCCGATGATAATCGTAGCTTGATTTGAAGTAAACACCACTATTCTATCTAATTTATTGAAGAAATTAAACTAAAAATGAAGAACACCTACAACTATGTGAATGTGTGTGTGGAAAAATGCTTGTAAAAGGAGTTCTTTTTCTTGGATTTTAAGAAAGGGAGTTTATATAGTGTTTGGGAAGGGTTTGAATGGCATAATTGCAAGTTGATCCCTCAAAAATGGAGAAAATACAAGTTTGGCACCGAAAATGGGGTGACTCGGCCGAGTTGGGGTCACTCGGCCGAGTGGGACACTTAAGAAGCGTGTAGCAACTCTTTCCAGCCGAGACTCGGCCGAGTGAGGGTCACTCGGCCGAGTGGTCTTCAATTCCAG
Source organism: Galeopsis tetrahit (assembly GCA_963675135.1). Taxonomy (NCBI): domain Eukaryota; kingdom Viridiplantae; phylum Streptophyta; class Magnoliopsida; order Lamiales; family Lamiaceae; genus Galeopsis; species Galeopsis tetrahit. The sequence goes on along the minus strand of OY776119.1, from coordinate 32,273,616 downwards.
GAGCTACGGCATTCAACCTTACTCGGCCGAGTGGGCTCACTCGGCCGAGTGCGCAGTAAAATGCAAAATTGCAGATTCGGCCGAGTAACCTTACTCGGTCGAGTGATGTCCGATTCAGGAGCTACGCATTCAACCTTACTCGGCCGAGTGGGCTCACTCGGCCGAGTGCGCAGTAAAATGCAAAATTGCAGATTCGGCCGAGTAACCTCACTCGGTCGAGTGCCTCTTCACCTTCTCGTTCCATGCATAACTTTCGCCTCGGATGTCGGATTGACTCGATTCCTTTGGCTAATCCACTCCGTTTTTCGAGACGAATCCAACCGTGCACTCCTCTTTCCGGTCCGATCACTTGTGGTATGTGTTTTGCTCCGATTTCCATCGTATTTCCTACACAATCGACAAAACACAACCTTTCTCTCATTTCGGCTTAAACAATCATATTCACTGTATAATTCAATGAAATCAACATCAAATGAGCTTCAAATATGCATCTAAATCGTGTAAATTCCACCCGAATCAACTCCCCCAAACTTAAAGTGTTGCTCGTCCTCGAGCAACGAAAGAATTACAACATGAGGGTGAAATTTACAACTAGATGATCAATGAAAGATCCCACGTATCAAATGACATGAAATGAATTATTCTTCCTCAAGATACATTCTTAAAATGATCACAAGTTCAATATTGAAGATCCAACTCATTACTCACACATGCTCTACACACAACAACAAGTGATGGTGATGACAATATCAAGATGTTCAAGTTTATCTCACAAGAAATAGTATTTCACTCAAACACTCAAACAAATTAAGGACAATAAGCACTCATCAATCAAATCATGCATTGCAATTGCCATAAGCTTGCCCAAGCTCTACCATCTTTCCACCACAAACATGTTCAACAATGAGATCAATAGGGCTTAACCAAGGACGTAACATTGGCTCTTTGGAAACGGTGGGAAGAATTTGGGAAATGTGACTCGACTAGTGGAGGACAACGAACCATTTTTTTTTTCTTTTCATTTTTCCCATTTCATTCAAAACAAACCATCCATCATCCTCACTTTTCTTTTCATTCTCAAGAATTTTCTTCCTTTGTTTCTTTCAAGAGTCTACTTTTTGCTCTCAAGCACATGTTTTTGGGAGATCCCCTCTTCTCTCTTTTTATTTTATTTTTCACTCTCTTTTCTAGGGGCTCCCATTTTTTATCCCTTTCTTTTGTTTCTCATCTTTTCTTTCTCTTTTTTCTTTGCTCAAACACCCCACACACATTTCAATCAAAATTCATATTTTTCCACTTTTCACTTGTCCTCCACTAGTAAAGGGTAAAGGCTTAATAAGTTCAAGAGGTTAAACATTGTAGGTTGCCAAAAGATCAAGTTTTAAGGCTCAAATTGGCTAACTACGGAAACTTCTTTTTGGTATGGGAATATTTGGCTAAGTGACTATTAATAACAAAAGATGGCCTAAATCATATCCCATTATTTCACACACTTGTGGTTTCAAGCAAGAACTTGGGCAAGTTCTAGAAAAACAAGCAATGAATTGATTCACTCACAAATGAAATAAACCGGATTAATGCTCGGTTCAAAGCTCAACTCTCACCGGTTCATTAAAGACTCAAACATTCATCAATCACCACCACACATAACTCATTGTGCATGCAAAACATCCATAGGCAACAAGATGACAACAACACAAACAAAACGATTCATTACAATCATGTACACATTCAAGGAATCAAATTCACAACAAATCACTATAAAATGTGTCTCAATGATCATTAAAGCTCAAATTACACACATACACAAGAGTACACATTGGTGTCAATAGAAAATGTAAAAACGAACATACCCCCCCAAACTTTTTCATTGCAAAGCAATTAAAAGTTTGGAAAAATAGTGTTGCATTGATATTGACACCAAGTGCTAACCATACAAATCTACACACATGGGCCACTATCCCAACAATTAACACTAAGAGTAGCTAAGCAATCAATATTATGAACAAGAATATAAATTCCACTACCCCCCCAAACTTAGTAATTGCTATGCAATTCCTAAGTTTGGAGTGGCGTACCTCTCACGATTGCTATAGCTACACCTTCTTCGAAGCTCAAAGTTCCACTTTCGATTTCCAATCGTCCATTCGATCCAAGCCTCTCCAACTAACATCAAAACTCACAAACACATCAAACTAAACTAACAAAGCAAATAAAATGAGCAAGAAATGAAATAAAGCAAGTAAAAATGGGTTGCCTCCCATTTAGCGCTAGGTTTAACGTCCTATGCCGGACGGAACTTAACAAGTTCATACTTCTCTTTCTTTGAATGGAGGATGATAGTACTTAACATTGTGCTCATCGGTGATGAACACTTCATCCTCCTCACTTTCCAACGCAATGCCTTCTCCATAGACCAATTTCTTCATGACCAACATTTTCCTTTCCTTGATCTTCATCTTTCCAAGGACTTCCATCACTCCCAAGGTGCCCCATACCACCTTATCTCCAATTTCAAAACCCTTTTCGATCTTCCTCTCCTTTAAACTCTTCCTTTTCCTTTCTTCATCTTCACTATCCTCAAGGAACTTATCAAAACTCTTCTCCTTATAAAACTCCCCCAAACTTGAGTTTTGCTCAAGTTTGGGAGTTTGCCTCAATTTGTTATCATCTCCCGGATCTTTAAATGAGACTTTTGGTAATGGCTCTTTCACATAAATGTCACATTCTTGGATGGAGGGGGATTCCTTCTTTCTTGGGGAACTCTCAATTGAACCATACTTGGAGAAAATCACTTTCTCTCCATTCACCTCCAATGTTACCTCCCCTTTTCTCAAATCGATGTTTGCTCCCCCCGTGGCAAGAAATGGCCTCCCAAGAATCAATGGGATATTTGCATCTTCTTTCATATCTAACACCACGAAGTCGGCCGGAATGATGAACTTGTCAATCTTCACCAATACATCTTCAATGATCCCTTTAGGATGGGTGATGGAACGATCCGCTAATTGGAGAGTAATTGATGTGGGCACTACTTCTCCAAGTCCCAAACGCTTGAAGATTGAAAGTGGCATCAAATTGATGCTAGCTCCCAAATCACAAAGAGCTTTCATCATGGGACCATCACTAATCTCACATGGGAGAGTGAAACTACCCGGATCCTTGAGCTTTTCGGGAGGAGTTCGTTGAAGGATAGCACTACACTCTTCGGTCAACTTGATCTTCTCATCATCCACTAGTTTCTTTTTGTTTGCTATTGCATCCTTTAGAAACTTCATGTAATGAGGTATTTGCTCTAAAGCATCCGAAAGTGGAAGATCAATGTGGATTTTCTTGAAGATATCCAAAAACTTCCCAAACTTCTCATCCATTTTCTTCATGTATCTTCCCGGGTATGGAAGTGGCTCATATGTAATGGGCACCCCCCATCTATCACAAGGTACCTCAAGCTTCTTCTTTTTCAAATCTTTGGCAATTCTCCACTTTGGAATTCTTGGAGCAACCTTTCCACTTCCAACTTTGTCTATCCTCTTCTTTTCCGCTTCCTCCATTTCTTTTGCCTTTAACACTTCACCCTCTTCCAATTCAATTGAATAAACTCCATATTGTTCACCACTTGAAATTGTAATAGCATTACAATGCTCACGTGGGTTTACCTCGGTGTTTGAGGGCAATTTACCCTTTGTATGTTGAGATCCAATGGAAGTTGCCAATTGTCCCATTTGAAATTCCATCGATTTTTGATTACTCATGAGTTGGGCAAGCATTGAGTCGGTGGATTTTTGATTACTCATGAGTTGAGCAAGCATTGAGTCGGTAGATTTTTGGTTACTCATGAGTTGGGCAAGGATGGAGTCGGATGCTTCAGATTTCTTCTCACTTGTCTCCATTCTCTTCATGAGGAGTGCAATAAGCTCATCCGTGGAGGACTTCCCTTCTCCACTTGGAAGTTTTGCACCGGGATCAAATCCGGGAGGATATTGAATAGCACCTTTAGGATTGGAATAGGACAAATTATCATTCCTCCGAAAATTCGAGTTTTAGGGAGCTTGGTATTGAGGGGATGGTCCCCCTTGTCCTTGAGATGATGAAGATTGCCCTTGGAATCGGTTTTGAGGAGGAGCTTGATATCCTTGACCACGATTTTGATATGGTGGTTGACCTTGATATTGTCGATTCCCTTGAAAATTTTGTGGGTATCCTTGTTGACTCATGTATTGCACATCCTCCATAGGTCCCATTTGAAGGTTCTCTTGCCCAAAGGATAAATGATTATCTCTTGTTTGAGATAAAACATTCACCTTTTCAATGAGTGTAGTCATCATTGCTTTTATGCTATCATTAGCATCCACTTGGGTTATCCGATTTTGTGCTCCACGGTCTACTCTCATCTTGAAAGTATTGCTTGATATCCCTTCTATTATGTCATTGATCTCCTCCACCGATTTCATCCAAATTGAACCCCCCGCACAAGCATCAATGTGGTGTTGATCTTCCAATCGTAACCCACCAACGAACCAACATGTTGTTTGTTCTATTGGGAAACCATGATGGGGGCATGTGATGAGAAGATTCGTAAACCTTTCCCATGCCTCTTTGATTCCCTCCGTTGGACCTTGTTGGAATGTAGAGATCTTTTGTTTGGCTTCCATAGTCTTTGAAGGAGGATAGTACTTCAATAGAAATCTTTTCTTCAACTCTTCCCACGTCCTCACTTCTCCGGCGGGAATGCTTGATTGTAGCCAAGCTTTGGCTTTCCCCGACAATGTAAATGGAAATAGCCTCATCTTTTTAGCATCTTCCGACACTCCATTTTGCTTGAGAGTGTCGGCTATCTCCAAGAATTGAGCAAGATGTTCATTCGGGTCTTCCTCAAATCCTTCCTCCGTCCTTCCTTCAAATTGTCTCTCCCTCAACATCCTTAATAAAGAGGCACTAATCTCGAAATTGTTTGCCTCCACCCTTGGTCTTGCCAACCCATCGTAATGCTCCCTAGGTTGAGGCTCAAAATATTCCCTCATTGGCCTTCCATGGTAAACACGTTGAGGCTCTTCCATATGTGGAAGAGGAGGGATGTATTCCTCTTGAATGTGTTGAGGTGGAGGATATTGGTAAGGTGGAGGGTAAGGGTGTTGAGGTGGTGGATATTGATGAGGTTGAGGTGGTGGATAGTAGGCTTGTTGTGGAGGTGGATAGGGGTAAGGATAGTATCCTTGATATGGAAGGTGATTTTGAGGTGGATTCGGATTATGGAGAATTGGTGGAGGATTTTGAGGTGGATTACCTCCTTGTTGATTCCCAACTTGGGGATTCTCTCTTTGAGGCTCATCATCTCCATTTGGTGGAAGATTCATCTCTTCAATGTTCTCCATCTCAAATGGTTCTTCTATGACTCTTTGTCGATTCCTACTTCGATTCCTTCTTCTTGCGTGTGCCTCGATCTCAAGATCCAATGGTTCCAAATTTCCTCCACGAGATCTTGTGATCATACACCTACAAAAGACAAGTATCAAAGCCCAAAAAGACGAACTAAAACAAAATAATAAAAAGAAATGTTACTATCAATAACACTCAACAAACTTTAAGTTTCACAAATAACACTCGCTTAAATCCCCGGCAGCGGCGCCATTGACTTGGATGTATTTTTGCACACTTTTTACAACTATACGATCCCCACAAGCGTATGGGTTCGTTAGTAGTACGATAAGTATACCAAGTAAAATTTTGTTCCAAGGACTTAATTGAGTGTTAGTGAATCCCTAAAGTTACGAGTATGCATGCTATTGTAGTAACTACACGTGTTTGTTTGGATTTTTGGGAATAAGAACAAAAATATTAAACTAGATTAACTAAAGTAATGAAAACTAGTGACAAAAATAGCAAGCTATCTAACTTTCGTTGGAAAGTGCAAGGGAAGGGTATTGCCTCGGGTGTTTCCGTTTTGTGAGCAATTAAGTGAACTAGTGAACCAATTACATGATTTTGCTACAAATTTGGGTCAAGCTAAAAGCTATCACATAAGTGTGCAAACCCCCTCGAAAGGCATAGGTAAACATCGTGCATTGATTAGCAATTATAGGATCTAACCAAATACCATAAGCTCCTAAGATAGTGTTGCATAAGCACTTTCAACACGGTTACTAATGCTTATGAAACGTCCTCTCACCAAACTCCTAGACGACCTCTATTCGTTTAGTGTCTAAAGTTGTCGGTCTAGCCATTAACACCCCTCTCAGGTGAGCTAATTACTAATTAACTTCTATTCAATTGATCAAAGCTCACACTCACACTCCCAATCATGCTACCCAACTCTCGTTGCAATAAACATAATCGAACATGCTTGCTAATAGGGTTGATCAACCAAATGAATCAATCAAAGTACAACTCTAGAAACATAAAAACCCAAATTATAAGCTAATCATGCAATTAATCCACAATTACACTAAATTCTCATCAAAACATCCACACCCAAGGCAATTGAGGATTAGCCCATGGTTCTAGAAGAGAATCCCATGGCTACAACAACAAATAACATCAAACTAATAATAAAATAACAAGAGATTGAAGAAATTAAGAAAATACCAAATTGAATTGCAAAATAGAGTAATATCACCTTGATCATACGAATTTAGCTACAAAACGATGTAATAGACGATGCCCGATGATAATCGTAGCTTGATTTGAAGTAAACACCACTATTCTATCTAATCTATTGAAGAAATTAAACTAAAAATGAAGAACACCTACAACTATGTGAATGTGTGTGTGGAAAAATGCTTGTAAAAGGAGTTCTTTTTCTTGGATTTTAAGAAAGGGAGTTTATATAGTGTTTGGGAAGGGTTTGAATGGCATAATTGCAAGTTGATCCCTCAAAAATGGAGAAAATACAAGTTTGGCACCGAAAATGGGGTGACTCGGCCGAGTTGGGGTCACTCGGCCGAGTGGGACACTTAAGAAGCGTGTAGCAACTCTTTCCAGCCGAGACTCGGCCGAGTGAGGGTCACTTGGCCGAGTGGTCTTCAATTCCAGGAGCTACGACATTCAACCTTACTCGGCCGAGTGCGCAGTAAAATGCAAAATTACAGATTCGGCCGAGTAACCTTACTCGATCGAGTGATGTCCGATTCAGGAGCTACGCATTCAACCTTACTCGGCCGAGTGCGCAGTAAAATGCAAAATTGCAGATTCGGCCGAGTAACCTCACTCGGTCGAGTGCCTCTTCACCTTCTCGTTCCATGCATAACTTTCGCCTCGGATGTCGGATTGACTCGATTCCTTTGGCTAATCCACTCCGTTTTTCGAGACGAATCCAACCGTGCACTCCTCTTTCCGGTCCGATCACTTGTGGTATGTGTTTTGCTCCGATTTCCATCGTATTTCCTACACAATCGACAAAACACAACATTTCTCTCATTTCGGCTTAAACAATCATATTCACTGTATAATTCAATGAAATCAACATCAAATGAGCTTCAAATATGCATCTAAATCGTGTAAATTCCACCTGAATCATCTACCACAACTACATCAACAGAAGAAGGAAAAGAAACGAAATTCTGGGTCTTATGGTGGATGGAGAATGGAGAGAAGAAGTCCTAGCGGTAAAAAAAGGGGTTTTCGAGCATTTCCAGAGCCACTTCAAAAACCAAAGGATACCCAGACCAATCCCTGCAGTAGGTTTTGCAACGAAACAGATCTCAACCACTGAAAACGACATGCTTACAGCCCCATTCTCGAAGGAAGAAATTCGAGAAGCCATAAAGCAGTGTGACAATACAAAAAGCCCCGGACCAGATGGTTTCAATTTCGGTTTCTTAAAGAAGTTCTGGCACTTATTGGAAACTGATTTCATCCAACTCATGGAGGAGTTTCACACTCACGGGCGACTGGTGAAAGGATTCAATCCAACCTTCATCGTGCTCATCCCCAAAAAGGAGGTTAGTACAGATTTGAACGATTTCAGGCCAATATCCCTAGTGGGGGGAATCTACAAGATAATCTCAAAAATCCTGGCGAAAAGACTTGGATCTGTACTACCTTCCATAATCTCTGCTGCACAAACAGCTTTCATTGGAAACAGAAATATTTTGGATAGTGTGGTAGTCCTAAACGAAGCGATCGACGAAGCAAAACGGGAAAAAATAGTACGAGCTTTCTTCAAAATTGACTTCGCAAAAGCCTATGACTCAATAGATTGGGGCTACCTAGAGATCATGATGGAGAGATTCAACTTTCACCCCAAATGGAGAAAATGGGTGATGGAGTGTGTGACGACAGCATCAGCATCGGTTCTAGTCAATGGTAGTCCGTCCGGAGAATTCAAAATGGAGAAAGGGCTAAGACAAGGGGACCCTCTATCCCCGTTCCTCTTCTTAATTGCAGCAGAAGGATTGAGTATTCTTATGGAAAGGGCAACAGAAGAAGGATTATACAAAGCGGCTGAAATTGGACAAGAAAAGATTAGAGTGTCACACCTACAGTTTGCGGATGACACAATACTCATGGGGGACGCAAGCCTGGAAAACACCTGGGTTATGCGACGAGTACTCAGAAACATGGAAACGATGTCGGGTCTAAAAATCAACTTCGAAAAGTGCTCGGTTACCGGAGTAAACGTGGAAGACAACACTCTAAGTGAAATGGCGGAGATCCTAGGATGCAAAGTTGACAAAATCCCTTTCACATATTTGGGAATGAGAGTTGGGTCCAACCATAGGAAAGCGGTGGAGTGGGAATCGATTGTGGGTAAGATAAAGAACAGGCTGGCAAGATGGGACGACAAGAAGATTTCGATGGGCGGCAGGATCACGTTGTTAAACTCGGTTCTATCTTCTCTTCCGACATACTATCTGTCTTTCTATTGCATACCAAAGAAAACCATGAGTGAGATTGTGAGACTACAGCGCAACTTCCTTTGGGGGGTGGGAGCAATGGGAAAAGAGTGGCATGGATTGAGTGGAAAAGAGTTTGTAACACGAAACAACTAGGAGGGCTAGGGGTTAGAGATATAGGAATTTTTAACAAAACTCTACTGGGGAAATGGGGATGGAGATTTCTAAACGAAAAAAACAGCTTGTGGGCAAAGGTACTTAGGTCTAGGTATGGGGTTGTAGGAGAAAATGGTTTGGGTCTATTTCCAACAAGAAGGGCGGGGAGGGTCTCATTATGGTGGAGAGACGTTCTAAACGTGGTAGGTGAGGGAGAGGAGGGATGGTTTCACGATAATCTATCTAAAATACTAGGGGATGGGAAAAATTCCTTCTTTTGGGGGGAGAATTGGACTGGGGAGGGAACACTGAGGGATAGGTTTAGGAGATTATATCAGATTAGCATAGATAAAGAAACAAAAGTGGGGGATATGGGAACTTGGGAGGGGGAAAACTGGAGATGGATATGGAGGTGGAGAAGGACACTTTTTGATAGGGAACTGACAATTCTAAATGATCTGGTATCTATGATGGACAGGTTCAAACCAAAGCAAGGACTCGAAGACTCATGGAAATGGAAAGCATCAAACACAGGGAGGTTCTCTACGAAGGAAACGTACTCGATGCTGTACAACCAAAGCCAGGGCACAAGACCGGACGACGAACTGTTAAAAGGCTTCAAAAGCATATGGAAGAATTTCGCACCACCAAAAGTCAAGGCTCACGCATGGAGGCTCCTATGGGGAAGGCTACCCACACGCTCCAACCTAAGAAGAAGAAACATCCTGAAACATAACGACGATCTAAGGTGTGTACTATGCGGGGAGAGCGAAGAAACTGAGAAACACATATTCCTGGAATGCCCCCAAGCATACCAAGTGTGGATGGAATGTCTGAAGTGGCTCAACATACCGTCAGCACTACAGCCAGACCTGCTAAACAGTCTCCTAGGTTTTGAAGGCCTTATCAATAGAAGAAACGGGAAGAAGATTGCCACATGTATATGGATGTGTGTGGTATGGCTCATATGGAAATGGAGAAATGCGATCCTCTTCAGAAACGAGACATTCTCGATCACAAAGATAAAGGAGGAGCTAAGGGGAGGACTTTGGAGTTGGATTACAATCAAATACCCTACTCAAAACAACTCTTCATTCAAGACCTAGGTGACAGATCCACTCAAGTGTATGGCTTGAGACCCGTATAGCATAGCATAGTAATTACTGCTTTTTCACAAAGGTTAAGTTTTGTACACTAATTTTAGGGTATTTCTTATAACCACCATTAATATAATTCCTTTTTACCGATCAAAAAAAAAACTAAGCCCATGGGCGATGGACCACTTTATTGAATAAAGTAAATTAAACTATAATAATATAATATTTAATTTTGGTTGAATTTAATGTTTTAAGTATTTCTAATTTTACTAAACAAAACTAACTGACCCGCAACCTACATATAAGGGCATGTTTGCTTAGGGGTTCAGTATCCCAAAATGCAATCTTTTGCATGTGATGGTCATTCTCATTTTGTTCGTCCGTCTCCACCAACTTTAAACTGGAAATAATGTGCACAATATTATTCTCACATTTTCTCAAATGACTATTTGAAAGTAGCTATTTCATTTCCTAGCTAAAAATAAATAAAAATGATATAAGAGAAAAATATAAAGTCGTTGGAAATTGAAGTTGAAGTTAACACAATTAAGATATTGTTGTTTAATAAATTAATTGTGCTTCCACATAGGCTGTTTTAAATTATGGGGGAAAATAAACATGCACCGTACGTGTACCATAGTTGATGGATGTTTCAATGTGATTGTAGTTAGGTCTAAGATCATTGTAACGTTGTTACAAATCTTGAATTAACCGGAAAAAAAAAAGTGGGTCTTTTTACAATGAAACGGGCTTTGCTCTGTCAAAACAATACTTCAAATATTGATGTATCATTGATTTAATTTATATACAATTTTTTAATATGATTGCATTTCATAGTAGTGTGTTTTGCTCTTTACAATATGTAATCACACTGCACACCTATTACTATATTAAATTAATAAATAAAAATGAGAAATATATCCTTTTAATTTAAATAACAATATATAATCATAAAATGACATATATATTTAAAGTTGTCAAATAGGTCAGACTGGGCCGAGCCTGTCGGACTGTGTTCCTCTCAGGCCCGGCTCATAGGGCTACATGCTTCTCCCAAGTCGGGCAGATTGAGTTATCTATTTTCCTATTGGGCCGGGCTCATTGGGCTTTCTGCTTTTCTCGGGCTTGAAAATTTGCAGTCCCCTTGGAGAAAACTTTAGGGTAATTTTTAATATTTTTTTTAATTATTATAAGGATATTTTGATTTCGATAAAAAAAAATTCTCAAAAATTAAATATTTTATTTAATGACGAAGTGCGATTGTCCATAACAAAGATAGATAATGTGTTAATTTTTCATTGGACGCTTATTGTAAGAAGGGATGAATGCTCTGACTCACATTAATTAGAAATGCCAAAAAAAAAAAAAAAAAGTTGGTCAAAATTTAAGGGGTTGATAAATCAAGATTTTGGATCCTGAATTGAGATGGTTTTGAAAAAAAAAAGTTTAACTAGTACTCCTTCTATTTTAAAATAATTGTCTTAAAAAAAATACTTTTCGTCAAAATGGAAACAAATGAAGTTTTCTTCTCTTAAAAATTCACATCCTAAATATCATGTAGGAGAGAAAAGAACACTCAATTGAAGGGATATATTTAAATTGTGAAGAATCGTGAAAGAAGGAAAAAAAAAAAAAAAGGACAAATATTGTGAAAAATAATATTTTTGAAAGGAATAGAGTACAAGTATTTCATGAGAAAAACATTACAGCGTGGCAGTTATGAACATGATGATGGTAAGAAATGTGTAAAAATCAATTTAATTGTCTAATTATACTATAAAGTTGTCAATCAGATGTAGATAGAGACACTACTTATGAGTATTGTTCTCATAAAGGTGTACATTACCCCAACATCTGCAAAACCTACTGTCCCTATATATTTAGTATTATTTATTTTCCAGAATTTTAACAAGGGTGGTGCTAAATGTATAGATTTTGTACATACAGACATGGGTATTTTGATCCATTTCTTGTTTAAGTTTTGTTAAAATGACTAATATACCCTTCATTTAAATATAGTATTGCTTAACTATTATTTTTGAATAACATATTAAAGTTTGACACCATTTTCTCCCTCTTCTTATTTGTTCAAGGTAAGTAATAATTACACAACAATTTTCAATGTATGTATTTAATTAAAATTTATCTTACCTTTTCATTCTCTCTCTTCTTCTATGTCTCTTTCTTCTTCTTTCTTCTACCAAAACTTCATCTCCTTCATTGAAAAAAATAATAATTATCTTCTACCATAAAATTTAGTAGCACAAGCATAAAATATGTTGATTTAATTAAAATTTATCTTACCTTTATTAACGTATTTAAATTAATTTACTGAAGAGTCAATTTTAATTTTAATAAATATAATGTATTATTAATTATTATTATTGTACCATGTTTATAAATTTACGAGGGTTTCGTGATTTACTCATTTATCATATTTAATAACTTATGTAATTATTATTATTCTTTTAATATTTATGTAAATTTAAAATTTAACACTATGGAGCCAAATGATAATTTGACATTATCCAAACCATTATATTAGCTTAATTAATTAATAATACATATATTTATGAGAATCAAACTAAAGACGTGGAAAATATATTACAAATGCATATCTCAACCTCTATCCACATAATTATAAAATAAAATATAAAAGTATTTCTTTTCTTTTTGCCGCTTTTTTTTTTTTAACAAATTTTAATAAAGCATACATATTATTACAAAACTATTAAATGTTTCATTTATTTTTATGTAATTTTTTTAATAACAAAAATATGAAATTAAATATAAAAAAAAATCTATATACATTTTAACATAAAATAATTGTTATACACATTACAAAAAAATGAAAATAGCTTCGAAAAAAATATATATATAAAAAAAACTGCTATATGCATTTTTTAGGGTAATTATTTTTTCACAGATTTTAATAAAACAGATTACTACATTAATTGGTGAAAAACTAATTATATACTACTAGTAAAAAATAATTAATTAGTTTTACAAAAATTAAACGTAAACAGAAAAGTTAAAATAAACAAATTATACGTTTAATCTTTTAATAGTTTTGTACTAATATGTAATATGCTTTATTAAAATTTGTTTTAAAAAAATTAACGATAAAAAGGAAAAAAATATATTTTATTTCCTAATTTTGTGGGTTGAGGTTGAGATATGCATATTGTAATATATTTTTTATATATTTAGTTTAATTAATTAAATATAATATAATGATTTGAATAATGTCAAATCATCATTTGACTCACATTATGGGTTCAATATCATTTCTGTAACATTATATTATATTTAATAAACAATTATGCCATTAGTAAATAAATTTCAAATGTGTATTATGAATTTATGTTCAATATGGTACACTTATCTCCGATTACTCATTTCTTAGCATATATTGTTTAGGAATTAGGGTTCAAGGTTTAGGGTAAAGTGTTTGATTACTCGTTTCAACGTGCACACTCAATATTCATTAATAAATAAATTTCAAATGTGTATTATGAATTTATGTTCAATATGGTACAGTTATCTCCGATTACTCGTTTCTCAGCATATAGTGTTTAGGGTTTAGGGTTCAGGGTAAAGTGTTTGATTACTCATTTCAACATGCACACTCAAGATTCATTAATAAATAAATTTCAAATGTGTATTATGAATTTCAGTTCAATATGGTACACTTATCTCCGATTACTCGTTTCTCAGCATATAGTGTTCAGGGTTCACGGTTTAGGGTAAAATGTACACTTATACATACTTAAGTCTCACTCACTAATTTAATTTTTTAAATTTTCGATTAAAATTAAAATTAATTGTCAACCGTGTTAATTTAATCAATTAATTGTCAATAGTGTACAAATTTAATTAATTAACAAAGAGTTAGTTAATTACCAAATTTAATTAATTAACAAAATTAGTCAATTGGAGACATGGAACAATAATGAATTAAATTAAAGGGTTCATTAAATTAATTTTTAATGTGTTGATTAAAATACTTTTCAATAGTGTACACTTAGACTTAGGGTTAATTAAATTAATTTATGTGTGATAATGAAATTACTTTATTTAAATTCATTTTTAGTGTTAAAATTATATTAATTAATGCCTCGATTAAGTTATCAATTTTATATTCACTTAGACTTAACAATATTTTCTTCGCCGTTGGAATCGTCTTAAAAAAGTGATCGTAATAATTCACGATTAGCTATTGTTGATAATGAAACGTTTTAGATTTGGTGTTTGTTGCAGAGATAAATTTTTAATGAAGGTTGCACCACAAATACCGTTTCAAATTAGATGTAATGATGGTGTACTATATTTATGCGTGTTGGGAGATTAATTGCGTGTTTTGATCAACGAGAAAGTAGGAGAGATAAACATACACGCCATTAATTATTCTATTAATTAATATATTGTCATTATCTCTAATTAAGAGTACAACAGTAATTAAATAATTAATAAAACATTGATTAAATAAAAAAAGAATCAGTATGTACAGATTCTGTACCCACATCATTACCGTTTTAACAATAATTACTTGACTTACTGAATCTACTTCCATTTTTTTCATTTTCTCTAATTTATATACTCCATTGCCTTAAATAAATGATATTTTAGGGGAAAAAATATCAGTTTGTTAATTTCAAATTAATTGATATTTTAAATTTTACTATCTTTTTGTTTTTCTCTGTTATCCCTACTCCAATGTCATAAATATCTTTAATTTTTAGATCTTCTTAATTAATTAATTCCATTTTTTTTATGTGATAAGTTATAAGTTCAATTCATTATGCATGGTTTAACTTTTACGTGATGCCCGAAACACTCTATAATCGACTACCAAGATGCAAATTGAACATATTGCATCGAGACACGTCGTTCTACTTATGAATATTTCATCTTTTTAGGTGAGAATCTTGTTTCGTGAAGTGTTAAGAAGCAGTCTAATGTTGCACGATCAAACTGTAAATATGAATATCGTGCATTGCCTAATGTTGTAGTTGAACTTGTCTGGCTAACGAAACCTCATACGTGAACCCCAAGCCTTGCCTTCTATTTGCCCGCTTGAGAGTATAGAAGGTGTAATTTTTCTTAGTCAAAATTCAGTGACTTATAAAAATATTGACATCTAAAAAACTTTCTATGCAGTTTGTTCTATCTCATCTTCGACTAGACAATATTTAGTCAACCTAGACTAGCAAATATTTGAGTTTTTATGTTCCAAACTTTACTTGTCACAATTACCCCGCGAATTGTTTGTGGGGTAATAGAGATGCGTTTGAATTGTAGAATATTTTCTAGAATACTCTATGTTGATATTTTGTATCTTGTAAATATCTTTTGTAAATATGAGACTTAGCCAATCTATTATAATTCGATTGTAATCCCACCATTAAATAGTGGAAACTCTCCCAGTCACCGGCCACTTTACGGTGAATTCAATTCCTCTATTTACAAAATGTTGCCAAGTTTTTTTAAATTAATTTATATTTAAACTTGTTTAATAATTAATCGAGTCGATATCGAACGAGTTTTAATGAGTCGAACACAAGTTGTACTTGAGTGATTTGACATTTTACAGTTATTTTATCTTTTTTAACTTATGGAGCTTGAGCTCGAGCAAACTTAATTTAAATTTAATTGATAGAATATAAACATATGTTCCAACTTATTTGATATTTAATTATAACAAATTGAGCTCAAACAAACTTTTATCAAATGATCTCGAATCTAGTCCTAGATTGATATAATTTTCACACTGCAAATGGTTAAGCTCAAGACTTTTTCCCGGAACCTAATTAAGTAGTTAGGCTGTTCAGATCGAGACTTTAGATTAAAATTGTGTCGAAATAAAGTTTGGTATGTGTTAGTTAATTCAT
Source organism: Galeopsis tetrahit (assembly GCA_963675135.1). NCBI lineage: Eukaryota > Viridiplantae > Streptophyta > Magnoliopsida > Lamiales > Lamiaceae > Galeopsis > Galeopsis tetrahit. The sequence goes on along the minus strand of OY776119.1, from coordinate 32,257,641 downwards.
TTTAACGAAAGTAGCTCAATTCACTCATTTGATGGGATGAAAACATATTTTCTTACGGAATTGTGATATTTTCTACAAAATATTTCTTAACTAATGAATTATTAATTTTTGTAGTGAAATCATGAAAATAATTGAGAATCTTTTTTTTTTTAATGTTTAATGATGCATCACTACAATTAATGATATAAGATTGACTATAAATCGGGCTCTCACAAATGCATGCTTCTGAATAATTTAATCACCGTCATTAGTGAAAACTTATTGTAAATTAAAAATAATTACAAATATATCATGAAAATGGAAACTTTGATCATGTGCTGTAAAACTACTTTAACTTTAAAGAAGACATGTGACAAAGTTATTTTATTAGCCTATCCAATCTGGCCGGCTAGTCACATGACATGCAGTAATTAAACAAGCTTGATTAATTATGTAATAATTAATTACTCATAAGTCAGTATCCTGTTTTCAATAATGAGTAGTATGGACACTTTTTTTACCTTTTAGTTAATTGCATAATGAAAAAAGTGCGAAATGCTTCGAACATGTGAATTTAAATGGAAACATTTGGAAACATAGCGTGCTACTTGCAACCCATGCAAGTGGGTCGGACCAATTAATGCTTTTACCTAATCGTGCTACCTAGAATTATATATTTATGTATATTTTGAAAAAATTATTATTTCATCGAATAAACAATTTAATATCACCATATTATTTTAAGCGGAAATTGAACTTAAGATATGTGAGCGTAGACATGCGCATCCGGTTAAAGTTTTCAAAAAATTGGACTTGAAATCGAACCGGTAAACCAGCGGTTCGAAAATCGTTTTAACTCTGTTTTCGATCGTTTTTTGTTCGTTTTAACTTTTTTTTTTTTAAAAAAAATACATTACTAAAATTTAATACAAATTATATAACTTAATTTATACATAGAAAATAGAAGAATTGTGTATTAAAAAAAATTAAAAATCGAAATCGAACCGTCATTTTTCAGTTACGGTTCAAAAATACATTTGAACTGTAACCGGTGGTTAAAAACTAGCCGGTTTGACGGTTCGATGGTTTTCCGATTACGATTTGTCCGTGTCTATGTGGGTGTGAGTCTAAGCTCTGAAACCAAAAGGAGTATTATATATTTCGTATCATTTAAAAGTCTGAATTTGTAATTAAATAATTTATATATTAATTTAGCGGAGAATAAATTATGAGTGAAGAAGTAGGTTGTAGCATGAAAGAAGACAAATATAGGAGATCCATAAAATAGTGGTGTATTATCACTATTGTGAGTGGAAATTGGGAAAGGCATGTTTTTGTGCCTTAATTAGAAATTTCCAAAGGTGGATACATACATTCGATTCGCACTGCAATGCAATATTTATATTCTAAACAAAGGAGTCTCCAGCTTTATGCTCCACTTTATGCATATAAATTTTGGCTGTTTTGAGATTATGGTAAAGGCTGGAAATTCCAATGATAAAATTAAGACTACACATACTGATGAATATTATGTTAAATTAAGTATATAAGGGTAACAAATTCAATGTGTATGCAGAAATAGACTGGACTCGGTTAGGCTTTACATTAAAAAAGTGAGTTTAATTTATAAATATTGGGTCTAAATCTGACCTATTATCTATGATAGGTTTTTTTATAGCATTGACCTGACATTTTAAGTAAATAGGTCAAGCCTACGAACCTTTTAGAAGTCTCTTAAAATATGTTCAATATGAAACGCGGTTCAATATTCAAAGTTGCAAATAAAATTCACGATCAAAACAAATTCATTACAACGATGAGTTTAAATACAAACATTATAACGATTTCTCAAGTACTAAAATAATTAAATTTAAATTGCTTTAATTTAATTTTATATAAACGTAAGTACAAAATTTTAAGAATTGTTTATTATAAAATATATATAAATATTTATTTATAACTATATATATTGATGCGGACAAAATATGTTGTCCTTGGAGATAACGACACGTGGATATAAGATGAATTAAATCCGTTTTATCATGGGTGATAATTTGGTGAAGAGGATTAATACACCCCTAGGCCCAAAGAGGGAAATGGGTACAATTGGGCCTCTGGCCCATATTGCTGGCCCACGTCCTTAGTCCAAGCACACGGGGGTTAAATGGGTCCAACCCAAGAAGGGGACTCAAGAGACCCTGTCTTAATTATCGAGGCCCAAAAGAAGTAGTCAAGATGAAGGGAGAGAGTCCACTAAAGGACCCGAGTCTTAAGGGTAGTTGAGTCTTTACATTATATATTTTTACTAAGAAACTACACAAGAAACATACTGAATATACAGAAAACTCCACGATACTTGCGAGAATTTCCCTCGAATTACAGGGAAATTCCTCTTTGATCCTCTTGAGAAAGATTCTGACTTGAGCGTCGGAGATTCCACGCCGGAATCCCCTTCGACGTGTTTTTGCAGGTCTTTAAGGAGTTTGAAGGAGGATTATTCGTGGATAAGCTTGCGGAGAAGTGACGATCTAAGTCCACAACCGCCGTAATCCGGATAGGGAGATTATCCCTAATCGTTATTTTCTGACGCAACATATATATATATATATATATATATAAATTTAATATATAATCTTACTTGTTAGGCTTATAAGACATTATATAAAGTCTAAGTCTAGCCTACTTAACTAAATAGACTTTTTAAAAAGTCTTAGCATGACTCATATTATAAATAGGTCAAACCTGACAAAGCCCTTAATAGGTTAGGCCGTAGGCCCTAACGGATGGTCCTACCTAATTCCTTTTAGGCTTAGTTGTGTATGCATAAAGTACATCACACATTTTTAACCGTATCAATTATTTTCAATGGACAACTACAATTGTTTTCACTAAAAATTATAAATTTACATATCAACGGTAATTGTTTAGTGAAAACAATTGATATTGTTTAAATTAAAAATGCATTTGAATTGTATTATGCACTTGATGCACAAGATATTTACTCGATGTGATATTATTGCTTTAGTATTAGATAAATTTTATGTTAAATTTGTGTAAGAGTAAGTAGATATTTTTAGAGGTGCATGCGTGTTTAGATTTTAAAATTTAAATTTTAAACTAGAACAAAAAAAATGTAACATTCGGGACAGAGAAATTTCAAAATAAGCAAGTCATTAATTTGATATATAGGGCATAAAAAGATTTAATAATATTATATTGCACTTTTTAACAATATTGTGTTTCGAGCTGTCGAGACAGGTTAGTGGAGTGGGTCAAAACAGCAAAAGTTGTCAACATCAACAAATTATTTGTACAATATTTGTACAACATCAACAAATTATTTATATATAAAGTGAATGATATATTACTGTATTGAGAAAATAAATATTTTTATTTATGAAAGTGTACATATTAATTTTAAATGGACAAAAAATGAGTACTTACATAAAATTAATGTTTGGACGGAAGAAGTAATATTTTATATTTAGAAGATAAAAATGATATATATATTTTTTAAGTAGTATAAAAATGTTACTAACTGTGATTTTAGTTTAAAAATATTACTCCCTCCGTCCCATGATTACTTGCACACTTTTTTTATTGGGACGTCCCAAAATTACTTGCACACTCTTAATATGGAAATACTCCATAAAATTAATAACCTTACAACATCATTTTATTTTCAAATTTGTCACTCCTTTTTTTCATACATTTCACTTTAAACATCATCAAATTCACTTTACACATCGTCAAAGTACCTAAAATACCCCTCATTTATCTTATATCATCAACCACTAAATTCACTTTTCTTAAACAACGTGCTGGTCAAACCGTGCAAGTAATCCTGGGACGAATGAGTAATTTTTTCCCCGTTAGATGGCATGGGTTAATCACGTTATTGTTTTTATTACTTAAAGTGAATAACCAAATTTATAATTAAGCACCGACATGCACAAGATAAGGATGCTTTGGAATCCAAAAATGAAAAGTTGATACTTAAATCCAATCATGTGTAGAATATTAGTTGGTAAATACGACATTGTATTCTGTGTTTGTAAGATATGCATTCTCTTAATGCTTTCTTGATGTGAACATTAATCTTGTTTTCAAGGCTATAGTCACATCAACACTCAAAATGCAACACGTGTTGTCATTCAAATTAAATGAATTTTCTCCAATAACCAAAATCTCATGGACCAAAAGTTTAGTTCATACTGGTTAATTTTCATCAATGAACGATTTTATTGATGTAAATTAATTATTGTGAACTAAACAATAATTAATTTGCATCAAGAAATTATTTCCCTTTCACAAGCGTAAAAGTAATTGCGAAATAAATGCTTTTTTTTTTCCTATAAATGATCCAACAAATATGATCGATTTGAAATTTGAGAAACGAATATCGGTTCAATGATTTCAATTTAAATATACACAAGATGCTGGGAAAAATATAAGTAGGCATAAGGATATATGTCAATACGACACGAACACAATAATTTTTGTGTCGACGTGATACGACATGCAACACGATAACGACATGCGACACGATAAAGAGTATATAAAAATTAATATATTTATATAAATATAAAAAAATATCATGTCATTATTGTGTCGTGTCATATCAAGTAAATATCAGGTTAACGGGTTTGTTAACAAGTTAATGAGTTACCTATTAATTTTCTCGTGCTTAACGGGTCGACACGAAATTTTTGGGTTGTTATCAGGTCAACCCGACATGAACTCGATAAGGCCAAACATTAATCCATAATTTTCGTGTCGAATTCGTATAATGCTATCGTGTCATGTCGAAAATTGTCACCCCTAAATATAAGTGAAACATAAAGGAGTGGTTAGATATAAGAATGAAGAGACCCACTCAAGTGCATGATTCGAGTCACTTAGTAGTCTTTTGGTTACATTTATTTTTCTCTCATGAAACTTGTACAATAAATTAGCCTTTGGGTATTTCTTATACCCAGTATCAATAAAATTCATTTTACCGATAAAAAAAAAATATAAGAACGAAGAAGTTAAAGAATGTTCAACTAGCAAAGTGGTTTGCCGATCCTCGAAAATGTTTGGAATGATGAGAAGTCTTAATCTTAGGTGAGCACAATCATATGAGGTTGTCTAAACGTACTTTAATACTTTTGTTTGGGTTCAATGATTTAACAATCTAGTTTGAATTTTTGAAAAATTGGCCGATTGATGGATAAGTTAATAAAACTAACTAACTTTGTTGAGACTTTTTAAGAAAGTAAAACGTTATATAATGGAAAATACACTTGACTTTTAATAAGATATGTTATTGTACCGAAAGTTGCTAAATTCCAAATTGTCAATAGTGGTAGGGGGGGTTATCCTTGGAACAATCAAAGATGGACAGCGTGACGAAAACAACCTTATGGCTTTTTTCTTTTTGAAGACATACTTAAACTAATTGGTGGATTAGTTATTTTGACTTTGCTTGTTTTAACACTCAACACTTTTAATTTTTCTTAATTAAATAATAGTTGACCTCGTAATAAAGCACATATATTTTGACCATTTCGGATGCTTCAAGTCTTCCGCGTTCACACACATTTTCTGGTAAAACGAAGGGGTTGACTGACTCTGTAAGAGGTGTCGAGAATTTTATAATCGTTCATACATAGACATGCATAGAGTCAACTCAGTTTTGGTCCCGTCCCTTCACCGCCCTAAATAATCACATCTCTTTTAAATTACTACACATTTAAGCTTGGAGAGCTTTGAAAAGAGCTCTCCAAGTGGGAGCTGTCCAAGCTTAAGGGCTCTCCAAGTGCAATTAAGGGCACTCCAAGTGCAATTTAGCTTGGAGAGCTCCCACTTGGAGAGCTCTTCTAAAAGCTCTCCAAGCTTAAATGTGTAGTAGTAATTTATTTAATTATTCCATTTCATATATATCCTCGCTCCGTCCAAGTTTTATACAACCTAGATACAAATTTATTGGGCGTGGGCCTTCCCACTGAGGGCTCAAGTCATTGTTACTCTAAGTTGTTGTCAATCTCTCTATTTATACTGAGTCATCTTTTTAATTGTCGGTGATACATGATGAAAACGTGAGAGTGAAGAGTAAGAGAACGGTGAGGGTGAATTGTTACTCATCTTAATTTTTTGGGGTATCTTCACTGTACAATTCGACCTGTGTCTGAGCCCGTTGAGGTGATCCGAGTTGAGTGACATGGCGGCCGGCGGCACCGAAACTCAACATACACCATTCACTTTGTACTTTACACATTTACTTTATATATAAATAATTAATACAGTAATTTCTTAAAACTCGTAAAAATGAATTATATATACCAAATTTGAATAGGGTGAATTAAAAACGAGCATAATTTGAATTTGAGATTAATTCAGCTGCTAAATTAATCAGTTGAATTTCAGATCACTTGGTACTAGTATTAAAGTCGTAGGAGTATTAATTTTATGCTTGACTAATTGCAGAGTAAGTGTAAATTAATGCCATGCGACTAATTCACACTTGACGAAGAATTTATGCCGCATAACTTCAATTCAATAATAAATAATTATACCCTCATTTTAAATAATAATCCACCCCCATTTTCCACATTAATTTAATGGAGAAAAAAAATTATGCACTTATTTATAAATTATACTAATAGACTTCATACCGTGTACGTATTTAATGAGTATATATTGTGTCTAACAATAAAGTATATATGCTACAATTTTTATATCATGAATTACGTATATTGTAATATGATACAAGTTATTTACGTTGATATTGAGCATCACCGGCCAGAAGCTCACTATCAACTTCATATCATTAATTGTAAAACTTTAAATGAATGTAGTAGCATATATGAAATTCAAACTACACACTTAACACATCTTTAATAAAATGACTATATTCAGTGTTTAAGTCAACATTCTTTTGGTAGAAAACTGTCCTTTGGAGTAATATTTACACTTATGTTAATTGCTCACAGATTAAACAAATTTGCAATTATTGTTTCTAAGAAAAAATAAATTAATTTTAATTAAATATTAGTGCAAACTCTAGTTTTCAGTACTGTTTTGTTAAATACAATATCACGTTCTTTGACAATATGAGAAAACTGGAGTAAAACATAGAAAAAAAACATAGAAAAAATGATACATCGGAATTGTGAGATTGCTTTTTTATTTATTTTTTTACTTAAAAATATGTAAGATATAAGGAAGATTTGGATCTTGATTAAAAAAAATTCCATTAAAATAATAATCAAAATTAAATTTACAATTCTGAATTCAGAAAAATAATCAACAGGGAATGAAGTAGTACTACTATCTCCATTCCAACTATCCAACAAAGAATCTTCCATTAAAATTGAGCTTTCAATTCCATCTTCATCAACCAAATCTTCAATAATGTCTGAACATTCTTCAACTTCATTACCTCTCACAGTCAACCAATTTTCCTCCTCCCCCAAATCAAACCTCACCGGAGACCCATTTCCGACCAAACTCCTGATCCTACTCGCCGGAGAATCCGCAGACAACTCAATTTCCGTCGGATTCTGCGAAAAATCCGTCGCCTCAAAAGCATCCCAAAACCCCTGATCCGTCACACTCGTCGGAGATCTTTCAAGCACTCTGTTTTCCACACAATTCTCCGCCACAGAGCTGAAAAACGGATGCAGAAGAAGCTCCGCCGCCGTCCCCCGTTCTCTGGGGTCTTTCATCAAACACCTGGCGACAAAATCCCTCGCCTCATCAGAAAACCACCTCGGACACTCCGGCACATCCCCGGAAAACGCAATTCTGAACAGGGCCGATTCAGGGGTCTTCATCTCCGGCCACGGATGACATCCGGTGGCCATTTCAATGACCGTACATCCCAAAGCCCAAACATCCGCCGCAAAACTCTGTTCCTCGCAGCGTGCAACCTCCGGCGCCATGTACGCCGGCGTACCGGAAAATCCCCCGTCGCCGGACTCCACCCATTTCGCACACCCGAAATCGGCGATCTTCAACCCCTCGTCGGCGATCAGAATGTTCTGGCCTTTGATATCGCAGTGCGCGATTCCTTTTGCGTGAAGATATTCCAAACCGTTGAGTAATTGAAAAGCGTGTTTTCGAATCGCGCTTTCTTCCAACGAATTCCCCTGTTTTTTTATGTGTTCAGAAAGCGTGCCGCCGGAGATGTACTCCATGAAAAGATTGTACATGCCGTCGGAAGTGACGTCAGAGCCTAAGCACTTTACAATATAGGGAGAGGAAAGGTGGGAAAGTAGAGATTCTTCTCTTTGTAATAAGTTTGAAGAGGAAAGATGGGTGGATTTGACGGCGAAGAATTCGCCGGAGGAAGTGGTGGCGAGGGAGACTGCGGCGGTGGAGCCGCGGCCGAGGGTGGGACCTTTTGTCCAGGCCATAGAAAGAAAGAAAGAAAGAGAGAGAAAAAGATTGTTGAGTGAAAATACTAGTAATAAAATTGTGGTTTGTTGGAGGGGTTATTTATAGGGGGGTTATTTGGGCATGGAATGTGTTTTATTGTGTTTGGGGGTTTCGTATTGGTGGGGGTTTTCTTGTCATTATGCACAGAATCTTTCTTAGCTATTCCATCCCCTTTCTCCTCTATATACGCCCTTATACTTTCCATATATATAATTCCTACATTTTATCTCCAATTTTTATTTTTGGTAATATAAAGTGAATATATTGTAAACAAATTAAATAATTTTGACAGATTTGATATTTGTATTTAAAATTTTGTTACAATTTTATAATTTGGCTCATATTTAATGTATGTTTACTCAAAATCTCATTCTTGCTTGTCTACTCTCATCTCAAGGCTCATATTATTAAAAAAATGATTTTACTATTTCTTTCATAGAAATTCGAATTGATTAGGATAATCAATTTCGATACTTGAATATTATTGTTTAAACTATGCTCCAAAAAACTTGAATGGTATTTATAAACACCTAAATCTTATTAAATTTTGAACCTGTCAATGTCATAGATTTGAAATTACCTACTTTTTCTTTATCTTTAATATTTGATATATTTTATGTCATTTATCTTTTATAAATAGAATAGTGAAAATAGAATTTCAGTAGTTTAATGAGACACTCCATCAACTCCCTGTTATTAAATGCTGGAGTACTAAATTGGGGTTAAATTAAAATTTGAAACAAGTAACTGAGAGTTATAACTCAATTTTTTAAGAAAAATATGTTTAGCCTATTTTTTAACGCATTTTATATGCATATTTGCATGTGTTGAAATGTATTGGTTAAGCGTATTGAATAACTATTCGAATCGAATGCGAAATAAATAAAATTTATTATTATATGAATATAAATACAAATATTTGAATACTTTTACAAATTGAATTGAATACTGTGATATTCGATTCGATTGAGACAAATTGTTTTTGCAGTAAAATAGAAAGAATGTAAAAAAAAAAACTACAATTCCAATAAGATTGTATACTTCTTAATCTTGGTGAGATTTTGTTCAAGTCTATCTTAGTAGTAAAAAACAGTAAATTATAGTCCACTTATGTTATTGAAAGTATTAAGTATTCTTTGACCAAATTTTTTTTGTGTTATTTGATGAAAAACGTATTGTGAATAATTAATATGAGAGATATATGATCAAATTTCTAGGATTTGTCTCTTGATTTATACGTTTTCCATAATTTGGACATATTTCTTTCTTGTTTTTGTCCCTTTTGCATGTTTGCTTACCCTCAACACTTTGTGAGCGTCCATTTAAACGTATTTAATATTTATTACTATTATCAACTGACAACATAGAGTCACGCACCTTTCGAACAAAGATTATCAACCATAAACATGTCAAATAAACAAGGACTATATTCTGTAATTTCTTTTATTTTCTTCTTTATAACCAAATTTCTTCTTTATTTTTTTGCACAAAAATTAAAAGAATACAACATGGGTAGTTAAAAAGTGTCAAAATAACAAAATGCCCCTAAAAGTAATAAAATTGTGTAATAAAATTCAATTTTAGGGGTAATGGTATAAGAGTGTTGAGTCATAAACTTATCATTTAAAAAATGGAAATATTATGTCGGGATGGAGAAAATATATGTCTTCAATTTTACAAAATTTGTCATTTGCCCCTTTTATTTTAATTTTTTAATTAATATTATACTCCGACATTATAATATAAATAAAAATAATTTTTTAATTAATATTATAATATAAATAAGTTGACGGCAAATATATATATATCACTTGCATCTTTGAAAGAATCAAAGGGGTTGGAGATGAAAAAGAAAAAGGAGTCTAAAGGAGGAGACTTAGTGTTGTTTTAATTAATTCATGTTATCAACGGTATTATTAGCTTAACGAGTCTCTCAACTCTTATTGGTTAAAAACCCCATATTTTGAAATCAATAGTTGACCCTTTTTCATGTCCTATATTATAACTTCAAATAAAAGTCATTTCTTAAATAATATTCTATCAGTTTCTTTTTAAACTTTACATTTTATCATTTTTATTGTTTTTTATAAAATTTTATATATGTTTCATTTTTTGGCAAGTTGCCCCACATTTAAAAAAAATTATTCATACTTTTACACAAAATTACATTAACAGTTCCTCATTTTTCATTTCTCTCCTCACCTTTTTATTTTTCTAATTTTCTTATGCCTTCTATCTCCACATTTTTACCTTTTTTATACTTTCTATCAATTTAACTTTACATAAAATATCACTTCATATTTTTTAAATTTTGCTAATTCAAAATTGTAAAGTTTAAAGGAGGACAGACGGTGTATACAAATCCACCCTCATATTTCCTAGTGTAAATAGATTGCAATTATTTGTGTTAGTTTTTCGCTCAATGTATTTTTTTTTTTTTCTAATTCCATCGTATTACGTTTTATTCAATGTACTTTCCCTTTTTTGGCGTTTAAAAATGAATGGAAATAAGAGTACTAGGAGTAAAAACTGGAATATAGTATAACAAATAAAAATGAATTTTGTTAAATAGCAATAAATAATGCAGAAATGGTCGGTCTTAGAAATTAAATATTGAGGCCTCACCTGGATCAGTTTGAATATTTATTTAAGTGGTTAAGATAAGAGAAAAGGAAACACGTGGCGGGAGGACAGAGGTTTGGGCCGGCGAGGTATGAATAAAGACACGTGAGCACGTGCCAGCGACGGCCAATGGATCGCTAATCACGCATTCACCAACTAAGTGCGCCAGCTCTTTTTTAACACATTGCGGCGCCTTTCCCTTTTATTCTAAACTCTGTTTTCAATTTTGAATTTTTTCACTAAAATATATTTAACACTTTAATTTTAGGCTTTACACATAGGTTGGGAATTGGGTGAGGCGAGCTAGCTAGGCTTCTTGTTAAAAAGTTTTAAGTCTAAGTATATAATTTTTAGATTGTAAATAGTTGGAGTCACCCGATAGGAACCTACGACCTGATCTATTAAGGACTTAGTCTGGTCTAACCTATTTATAACATGAGTTAAACTAAGATTTTTTAAAAAACCTATTTTATTAACATAATGATCTATTTAAAATTATATATATATTATTTTTTTTATAATAGAATAATTCTTAAAATATAATACTAACATCAATAGTAAATTAGATCAAATTAAATTTATTTTAGTGCTTGAAAAATCATTTTTTAGCTTTTATTTAAATTTATCATTGGAATGCACTTATTTTGATCATGAATTTATTTGTAATTTTAAATATTAATACGTTTTTAAATTTTTGTACTAAATAAATTTTAAATAGAGGTTTGACCTGTTTTTTAAAAAGATCGAGTCAAACCCATAAAAAAAAGTTTATTATAAATAATAGGTCAGACTTATGCTATATTTTTTAAATAGACCCAAATTTTTCCATGTAAAGTCTGACCTGACGTAGCCTATTTCCACCCCTACATTTTATCTACATATATTTTTAATAGGGCCCTGTTCATTTATATTAAAGCCTATTTAAAACTTTTTACTACTACAATTTTTTCAATTTAAACCTTCAATTTAAAAGTAATTATATTAGTATGGTAACTTTAAAATCGACTTGTTCTGGGTAGCCTAGCATGATACCATCCCAACTTGAACTGTCATATGTATTTTATATATTGAATATTAATGTATTATGTATTTATTGTATTCATTGTTATTATATATTTATGTATTATGTATAGATATAGAGAGATGGTTAAATAGACTGATATGTTGGAGAGTTGGACTGTAAAAGGTTACAAAAAATTGAAGTTTGATCTATTAAGTTAATGAACTTTTTAAAAGATTAATTTAAGTCTGACTTATTTAATTATTAAACGAATTGAATATCATTCGAGCTTTAGTAAGTTAAGTCGTAGGTCTTTGTCGGATATCTAGTCCATTTCCACCATACTATGACCAAAATTATCATTCTTGGTTAGATTAATTAATTGTACGGATGTATGTGTGTATTTTATATTAGTATGCACCTATATATTAATCTTTCTAATTTTGTAATATTGCATTCTCCCTCTTCCCTCCAAGGAAATTTCTGGATATCCACTAATTAATTAGTTGGAAAATCGGAGTTCAAAAAAATAAAATAAAAAAGAGAACATTCTCAACGGATAAACCAAGCAAAGTGCATGCAGCTAGCAAAGAATAAATAAAAGTTGTTTTTAGGCTACATTTAATTATACAACGAATGTAGCTAGCAATTATTTTGGATGTGTGTGGAATGACTTTAGTGTATTTAACATATTTGCAACATATACATGGACAAAATACTCACGCATGTTTTTGTTTGTTTGTGTGAATGCAATTAGTCTGTTAAACTGCACAAATAACAAAACAAAATTGCAGGGCTGGTGGAGAAATTAACAAGATTAGATAGACAACTCCAATGTATATCATCATTTTATGCATGCACCAATATCATCTTTTGGTTTAAATTACAAATACATTCACATTTTTAAAAAATATTACTCCGGTCCTCCGTTCCAGAATTACTTTTACATTTAAATTTTCAAGACGATCCACAATAACTTTCACACCCTTAAAATGGAAAATCTTTTATAAACTCTATCCATACAATCAGGGGCGGAGCCATACTGGGGCCAGGGGGGCCCAGTGGCCCCCCACCAATTTTTTTTTTTTTTTTTATATATATATACTCCATTTGTCCCGTATTTATTTGTACACTTTTTTTTATTGGGACGTCAAAGGATTATTTGTACACTCTTAATATGAAAACACCCAACAAAATTAATACCCTCTCAACATCATTTTATTTTCAAAATTGTCACTCATTTTTTGCATACATTTTATTTTACACCTCACAAAATCACCCAAAATATTCATACTTTAAAAATTGTGCCGAACAAATCGTGCAAATAATAGAATATTGGAACACATTAATGTATTAATTAAAAGACATTTACAATCGAAGAAATAAAATGTTTTTGAATTTAATATTTTAACAATTTTTAAATTGTTTCGCTTAATTTTGAATCGAACTATCAAATTAAAACTTCAAAACAAAATAAAAGTTAGCTTGTTCAATTTAATTTAATGAAATGTATTAACAATTTTATCATGTAAAAATTTGATGAGTATAATAAGTACATATTATTTTATTTTTAAACTAGTGTAATTAATGTTAATCGGGCCCCCCTATGGAGATTTCCTGCCTCCGTCACTGCATACAATATGCTCAATTTTACACAAATGTCATTACTTTTTATCCACACACACATAAATTAACTCATTTCTATATTTTATGCATAAAAGTTTACAAAATTACCCCTCAAAACTTTACTCATTATTACTTTAGGCATGAAGGTCGACTGCAAGCCTCCGAAGCCCACAAACTAATCGAATCTGTCGGTATATACAACTCGATATTCCTCAAAATTACTTTAATAACCTTGATATTACGTGGTTCACCTGAACTTAGGAAGACTGTGTTGTCTGCGTATTGAAGATGTGACACAATAACTTTTCCTTCCCAATTTCATCTCCTTTAAGAATATTATTTTCTCCTGTGATGCTCTATTCAACATGTTCAATCCCTCCAATACTACGAGAAACGAGAAAAGCGACAACAGATCATCTTGTCTCAATCCCCGTTTAAGACAAAATTTTCTTTCACGGGCTACCATTGACTAGAATCAAAGTCAATGCTGACGACACACATTCCTTGATCTACCCTCTCCATTTTGCATTCAAATTCATCCCCTCTAGCATTTCGTCTAAAAAACTCCGTAAGACCGAATCATATGCTTTGGCGAAGTCGACTTTGATGAAAATTCTCGAAATCTTGCACCTCTTAGCCTCCTCCATTGTTTCGTTCAGAATTAGAACACCATTTATATGCATTATTTGTCTTCCACCAATAAAAGCCAATTTATTATTCGCAATGACTCCATCTATTACCTTATTCTTCTAAGGACTTTCACAATGATTTTATAAATTACTAAAACATATTAAAACGCAATGCTAAAGGGTATCACTTAAATTACGCACTAAGATATTAATCGTTTGAATTCAATTTCATGGTTAAAACTTGTTCACACAAAACATATTCTTAAAAAATAAAAACATTATAATATATATATATATATAGATATATGTGAATACATTATACATGTTAAGTTATCATACTATTCGACCGGATTCAATTAGATTACAACATGTAAATTGTAATGGACCTTGTAAATTTATAATGTATTATTATACACTCATTAAATCCAATTAACACAAAAAGTGTATGAGCGAAATTCCACATCAGATACCGTTACACCTGGTTCATTTCTGGGTCCAGATATACGATATCCCATTTGGATACTTCTCCGAGGATGTCGGCAAGACTATAGGTATGAGCATGGGAAGATTCATCTGCTACGATGACTTTAACAGAGGGGTTACTTTGAGACAGTTCATGAGAATACGGATCGAGATAGATACTACGCTACCGCTAGTCAAGACCAGAACAGTTCGCCTTGTGGATGGATCAACAACGGAGGTTTCGGTGAAATGCGAAAACCTCTTCATGTTTTGCTACTTCTGTGGGCACCTAGATCACAACCTCAGTCATTGCACACGGAGAACAAAGAAACCACCGGCCTCATCCGACTTGGAGTGGGGCTCATGGCTAGCCGCCCCAGATCAAACAGTCCCACCGTCTCCAGGAACGATATGGCTGCGACACGCCCCACCATCTGCTTCAACCGAGGAAGAAGATAGCGACAATTCCGACTCCTACACGCCGGTACCGGCGGAGAATACGAACATTAATGCAGTTTTAATTCGAGGAGGGAATCAAGGGGTTGATGAGGACGTTACACATTCACACGGGTCTAATGCAAGCATAAATGCGGGAGCCATCAATACGGCTACAAATCGGGTAACGGTGGGAGTTACATCCTCCAATTTAGTTGCTCATAATGGATCTTATGGATTACAGGACAATGCTAACCGCCCACCCCTAGTAATTAATTCAAACAGCAATCAAGGGGAAGTTACACCAGGATCCGCGACACATGCTTTCATGGGGTCGCCTACTTTCTTCGATCGGGTTCCCCAACGCGCGGAAGGCATGGGCGAGTTTGAAGCCTTGTACGAGGCAACAAAAAGGAGAAGGATAGCCCGCATGCTAGGCAAGCCAAGCGACAAGGCTACACCCAACTCTCCGATTTTTATATCGGTTGGTCCCGACAAGGAGGCCAGCCGGGACTCATGAAAATACTAAGTTGGAACTGTCGGGGATTAGGCAACCCGGCAACAGTTCCTTCTTTATGTGAGCTCATTCGAGTTCGTCGGCCTGATGTTGTTTTCCTTTCAGAAACTCATTCATTCGGTGTTAGACTAGATTTTATTCGTGTCAAGTTGAATTTTGATTCTTGTTTTACTGTTGATTGTGTGGGCCGCAGTGGCGGACTGGCTTTATTTCGCAATAATAATACTCGATGCTCAGTTTTGAACTATTCGTCGAACCATATCAATGTAGTGGTACATGATGGTGATGGGGATTGGCGACTCACAGGCTATTATGGTTATCCGGAGAGACACCGTAGAAACCTGTCTTGGAATTTATTAAGGACCTTGGCAAGTACTAATACTGACCCGTGGTTATGCATTGGTGATTACAATGATATCCTTTCGGCAACGGAAAAAAGGGGTAGGGTACCACATCCAAATTCCTTATTTCGAGGCTTTAAGGAAGCGGTGGAGGATTGCCAGTTGTCGGATGTCGCTCTCCAGGGGTATCCATTTACATGGTTCCGAGGCAGAAACCCAAACACGGCTGTGGAAGAGAGACTAGACAGGGCTATGGGCACACCCACTTGGCATGACAGATTTCACAGTGCAGAATTACTCAACTTGGTGGCTCCAGTTTCGGATCATAATCCTATCCTGCTTGATACCTCACCAACTGCAACACGATTCAGGCGCCGGACTTTTCGCTTTGAAAACAGGTGGCTCGTAGAAACAGGTCTCAGGGAGGTTGTCCGCAAATGTTGGGTAGATTCAAGAGATTTGGATATTAACCAACGGCTGTTGACGACTAGTGCAACCCTATCAGCCTAGGGGTCTCGGGTGGATTCAAAATTCAGAACCGAAAAGAGAGATCTGGAATTGCTGATTAAAGAGCTACAGGGTAATTTAAGTGAAGCAGGTTTGAGAGCGTACCATGATGCAAGGCGAGATCTTGGAGGCCTTCTGAGGCAAAAGGAAATGTATTGGAAACAGAGAGCAAAACAATTTTGGTTAGAAGATGGGGACCTTAATACAAAATTCTTCCACCGATCGGCTACTACTAGACGAAAACGAAACCGAATAGTAAAGCTCATGAAGGATGATGGTACGTGGGTTGCTCGACAGGAAGACTTGTGTGAATTGTTCAAGAATTATTACTCACACTTATTCACTATAGAAGAACACATCGAGGAGGGTGACCGGTTCCTGGAACCGGTTGCACCCATAGTCTCAGGCGTACAGAATGATCGTCTTACGAGAGGTTTTACGAAAGCTGAATTTGACATGGCCCTCAAACAGATGCACGGGGACAAGGCCCCTGGTCCGGACGGCTACAACCCTGCATTCTTCCAACACCATTGGGATATGCTAGGCTCCGATATTTTCGTTGCAGGTTCAGAATGGCTGAATAGAGAATCCTTTCCTCGAGGGCTCAACGATACAAATATCACCCTTATTCCCAAGCTGGAATCCCCTCAAACGGTAAAAGACTTTCGGCCTATCTCCCTTTGTAATGTGCTATATAAAATCCTATCGAAAGTTCTCTGCAATAGATTGAAGGAGGTGCTCCCAGGCCTTGTTGATCGTGCACAATCGGCATTTGTGTCGGGTAGAGCAATTCAGGATAATATCATAATAGCTTTTGAGACACTTCATGCAATGAAGAACAGGAGAAGGGGGGCAGAGGAGATATGGCCCTGAAAATTGATATCAGTAAAGCCTACGATAGAGTGAGTTGAACGTACCTCGAGGCAATTCTGAGGAAACTGGGTTTCTGTGACAAGTGGATTCGATGGATGTTACTCTGTGTCACCACGGTCAGATACGCGGTGCAGGTCAATGAAGATAAAATGGGTACGATCACCCCGGGGCGAGGTCTTAGACAAGGAGACCCCCTGTCTCCATATTTGTTCATTCTATGTTCGGAGGGGTTGTCGACCGCACTGAATCATGCTAGTGCGGTAGGGGCGATTCATGGGAATAGAGTTTGTCGCCGGGCGCCGGAGATCACACACTTGCTTTTTGCTGACGACAACCTTCTTTTTTGTCGAGCTACGGAGGAAGATGGTACAAGACTGAAGGGGATTCTGGATAATTATGAGAGAGTGTCAGGACAAGCGATTAATTACGCTAAATCGGGCATTTATTTTAGCAGGAATGTGACGGAAGAGAGGCGAACAACCCTCTAACAGATTATGGGAGTGGATAACCCTATAAACACGGGAAGATATTTGGGCCTCCCGTCTCTCATTGGCCGAAAAAAGAGGGAGGTTTTCGAGTATGTGAAGGAGAGGCTTTGGAAAAAATTACAAGGTTGGCGTAAACAGAAAATATCCAAAGCGGGAAAGGAAGTTCTCATCAAATCTGTGGCCCAAGCTATACCCACATTTTGCATGACTACTTTCCTTCTTCCTGTTACCCTACTGAATGAGATGCATGTTATGATTAACAAATTTTGGTGGGGGAACTCCACAGATACTTCCCGGGGCATTAACTGGATGAGGTAGGAGAGATTATGCGTGGAGAAAGAAGCGGGAGTGAGAGGTTTCAAAGATCTGCATAAGTTCAATCTCGCCCTCTTAGGAAAAATGGGATGGCGTCTCATCACAGATCCACAGGCTCTGGTATGCAAAGTACTCAAAGCACGATACTTCCCAAATGGGGATTTAACCTCCGCGAACCTGGGGTGGAATCCCAGTTTTACCTGGTCGAGCATTCACGCGAGCAGAGACCTTATTAATGCCGGTCTGCGGTGGAAAATAGGAACGGGTAACAACATTCGGGTATGGGATGACCCGTGGGTGGACGGGACAGGGAACTTCCATGTGACTTCAGATAGAGTGGAAGGGTTGGAAAACATCAGAGTTGCAGCGTTTATTGATCAGGAAGAAAAAGTCTGGGATGAGGCCTTATTACATCATATTCTCCCTATGGACGCGGCACGCATCACAAATATGGCTTTACCACCTACAGCGGCCGTCGACAAAATCATTTGGGACCCCTCAAGTAAAGGGGTTTACACGGTGAAATCGGCATACAAGCTAGCAGGCACCTTGTCTGAGGTCAGTAATCTCAGGACGGAAGGTGATTGGAATCTTATTTGGAAGGTGACGGCTCCGCCGAAAGTGAAAGACTTCTTATGGAGAGTGGGGAGGGACTGCTTACCGACAAGAAGCAACCTATTATCAAGAAATGCAGCGACTGATCCGTCATGTGGTTTGTGTGGTTTGGAAAATGAAGACAGTTGGCACCTATTCCTCACATGTAATTACACCAAAGACTGTTGGGCATCAGCACACATCACTGCGGAGGTGGAGAGCAGTATGCGGGGAAGAGATGCCATAAATGACGTGATTACGGCTATGCTAAGGAACCAGGCAGAAACCATTAAGGCAAGCTTTAACATGTTACTTTGGCAGATATGGAAGGAAAGAAGCTCGAAAATTTGGAACGACACGTGCAAAACACCAACTGAAGCGGTCCATGCTTCAGCTGGATTTTGGCTTGAATGGAAAGCCGCAGCTAGCCTGAGACAGAGACCGACTCCGACTAATGGAGGCTCAGGAGAGAATCTATGTGCAGCTTGGCACCCCCCGGGTCCGGGATTGTGGAAAGTAAACACAGATGCTGTCTTTTTTGAAGGAGAACAGCAGACGGGGTTAGGAATGGTACTCACGAACGATCAAGGGATCTTCTGCTTTGCACGAACATGGGTCGTACGGGGTCTTCTTCCAGTAGATGTAGGGGAGATCATGGGATTTTACGAAGCCCTTTCATGGATAAAAAATCAGGGCCTAGACAATTGCATAATGGAGGGGGACGCGAAACGAGTTGTAGACGCTATAAATGGGGTAGAAACAAACATGTCGATTTTCGGAGACTACGCCCAGGCGTGCAAAAGCCTTTTGGAAGGCTTCTCAAATGTTAAAATTAGATACTCCCTCCGTCCGCCTATAAGCTTCCCATTTTACCATTTTTGTCTGTCCGCCTATAAGCTTCTCATACCCTTTTTGGTAAATACTTTTTCTTACACTTCACTTTATATCTTACTTTTCCTCTCTATCTCTCTCCTTCTTCCAATCACATCACTTGTACTATATTTATTATTTAATCACTTTTCTTAATCTCTGTGCCAAAAAGTTACGGGAAGCTTATAGGCGGACGGAGGGAGTATATTAATAGGGCAGCAAATGAGTGGGCTCAAACTTTTGCTAGAAAGTCCCGTTTATTTACGAATCCTTGTACTTGGTTAGACCGGTCGGACTTTGTGGCTGCGCTACCTAATTCTATTTGCCTCTGCAATAATGGAAGCTAATTCTTCTTTGTTTAAAAAAAAAAAAAAAACACAAAAAGTGTAAAATTTCAATGCTAAAGTCTTTAGTGTAAGACTGACGCTTGGAGGCCTAACAATTAAGCAAAGTTCACTCCAGAGTTGTATTTATATGGCTGCAAAGATAGTGGACCACTTTTATTGCATCATATTTGAACTTAAACGAGTCACCTTAAATACAAATCATTACTCTTATTTTACACTTTATTCTTATATCACCGGCATATTCTTCGTGTATTCAATAAAATCACTTCCATATATATATGAGTAACTTATTTTGTGCAATATTAATTGGAGAAAATTTCACAGATGGTCCTTTAACTTTTTCAAAATCCACAAAAGGTCCTATAACTTTTTATTTTATCAATTTTAGTCCTTTAATTCTCAATTTTAGTCCTTTTAGACCAATTTTGATCCTTTTTATCCGATTTTAGTCCTTTCCGGCAATGATTTTAAATTTCAGTCAAATTTTGCCATGTCATCAATATTTCCGACCAGAAAATCCACATGGATTGCCACATAAGTTGTTTATAACTTTATTAATATATATGGTTACACCATTTTAAATTTTTTAATTGCACATAATATATTAAAAAAAAAAAAGAACGAGACTTATCGTCTCTCCCAAATCACAAATTGAGCGCATAACATCTCTCCCATTTCACAAATCAAACGAGAGAACCATCTCTCCCAAATCGCAAGAACCGTAATCACTCTATATTTGGGCGTGGGGCATTTGCGACTTTTGTGTATATTTGCCCTAATTTTATTTAATTGGAAACTCTGTTTTGTTGCAGGAAACTCATAGAAATAGTGTGGAGAAGAAAATGGGGAATGAACATTAGTCAAAACTGAAATACGAAGATAAACTTTGTGGGCTTTGTTACAAGAAACTTCAAATTCGGGTAATTTCGGTCGGCGCTAGGAATTATCAAAAGTTTCACTACTTTTGTCAAGAACATAATTTTGACTCTTGGTGTAAGTCGACAAATGAACAAGAGGTACAAGAAGAAGACGGAGCTACATTCGATGACAGAGATCTCAAATTGAAGAACTTGAAGAACATTAACATGAATTGTCACTGCTGCTCTTGAGAATCATAATGATCTTTTATCCGATTCTTGCTGTCATAATTCTGATTTGGATTAAATGATATAGAGTATGTTGTGTTTGCACATTATTTTGAATGGTGTTATGTAATGATCAAGAGAATCAATGTAAGAGATGTTTTTTTCAAGTGTATTTAATTTGTAAATGAATGTCATTTTCAAGTTTAGCTATGCAGTCATTGAGATAAATAGTTATAGCCTGAAGAAAAATGTACATAAATCATTGATCAAATAATTAGAAACTTAGACAAGAACTTAAAAACTCACCATTGAAAAAGCAAACTTAGACAAGAACTTAGAAACTTAGAAAAATGTACATAAATCATTGATCAAAGTTATGTTGCCCAACAGTATCTAAGTTACCATGCCATTGTTCACTACCCCCATTCACCTCAAAATCAGCCTCTGTATTATCCTGCCCTCTTTCATTAACACCCTCACCCACCTCAAAACCAACCTCTATATTACCCTCACCTATCTCAATGTCTTCAGTGCCCTTACCCACTTGAAAATCAACCTCAACACAAACATGCACTTCCCTAGAAAATTTACTTTCTGTAGCCCATGCAATCAGTTCAGCATCATTCCACAACACATTAAACCCATTCTTAAATAAGGCATAATATCTTTTTTCACCATAAATACCCAAGCCTTCACAAATTCCATTAAATGTATCATGATTCACATCTTCCCTAATATTTAAGTGATCATATATTATGACCTCACCACCAACATAATTAACTACAGGTTTGCTGATAAACTTACCACCATAGTGCAACTTCAGTGTAATTAGATCCGACTCAACAGCTGCAATATAGATACAGAAATGAAGTTACACAAACCATCTTAAAAAAAAAAAAAAGTTAAACATATGGGGCGATTGGTGAAAGAATAATCAAAGTATCCATTAAAATAAATAAAGGAAAAACAGGGGAAGTAAAGACATTAAATAATCAAATATACATTAAACCCTTACGGTATTTTGGAGGACCACTACGATCCCATCTCTTTTCTCGTATCCACATCAAGCTCTTTGATACTTTGTGATTATCTAGGGTTATGTGATTTGGAATTTAGTGTGATAAGCATGTGTGTATTGATTAGTGTGATTAAGTAGCGCTAAATTTGAGAGAGGCTAAACCCTAATCTATTTTTTAATATATTATGTAATAAAAAAAATTAAATAATTTAATCCTCAAAACCATGTATTATATGGCAGTCCATGTGGATTTTCTAGCCGGAAATATTGATGACGGGGCAAATTTTGACTGAAATTTAAAATCATCGCCGGAAAGGACTAAAATCGGATAAAAATGATCAAAATTGGACTAAAAAGACTAAAATTGAGACTTGAAGGACTAAAATTGATAAAAGAAAAAGTTGTAGGACGTTTTGTGGATTTTGAAAAAGTTACAGGACCATCTGTGAAATTTTCTCATATTAATTGTATAATACCCTAAAATCGGGTTGAATTGTAGAGACAATGTTACCCGTAATATTATGTTCAACGGACTAAACAATAATACCAAATGTGTTCAACGGACTAAAACTCATTGGTTAGTTAACGTGAAGTGTGAGTCATAATATCAAATATGAACCTATAGGGACAATAGGTGGTGCAAAATATAAATTGTGGGGGCGTAAATGATTTTTTTCGTTACTAAAATAAAATTATTCGGGCTAGTGGGCTGACCCTATTAGTCTGCGGGCTAACTGGTCCGGGCCAAAAAGTATCGAATTGATTTACTAAATCTAACCTTGAAATAATCAGGGTTAAATTAAACGAGCTGACCCTATTAACCTAGTCCAGATAAATATTTCTAGTTACTATATGGACAAGCATTGACACTGTTTAAGGTAAATAAGTAATATTCCCTGTAAAAAATTAAAAAATAATATTCCCTGTAAAAAATAAAAGGTAAAGAAGTAATATTGTAATTGCTATTCGATTTGATATTGTGAGGTTTTTTTACCTATATTTAGTAGAATTAATAAATTTAATATTGCATATAAGTTTGTGGGTATATAAGTGAATTGGATTTGGTAGTGTGAGTTGGTTGGGTTGAAAGAAAGGAATATAAAATGAAAAGAATTTGTGGAGAAAAGGTTAAGAACAAGTGGAAATAATGTATTCATATATAAAAAGTAGATTCTGAGTTGCAAAAATGAAAGGTGAATAAAAAGGGAACCGCCCTACAATTATGAGCTCACAATTAAGAATATACTGTATATAGCATCCACCAAGAGTGAAATCATTGGCCTCCATCGCCTTGTGCTTAAAGTAATGGCATACCTACACCTACAGCCTATAATTATACACTAGTACCGTTTGTCCATTCGTCCATAAGTTTTTCACTATTTTTTTATATATAAATTAAGATAAGTAATTAAATAATAAATATAGTATAAGTGATGTTATTGAAAGGATGAAAAAATAGTATAGACACAAAATTTTGTGTTATTATATATAAATAAAAGTGAAGTGTGTGGATAAATATTTGTTAAAAAAAGTATAAAATATTCAGAGACGAACAGATCAAAATGACAAAAAGGAAAATTTATAAACATAGAAAGGGAGTAATAAAATAAAGATTCAGATGTAGCAAAAGCCAATCAATTATCAAATCAAAGTGCACTCTTTCTTCCATCTGGCCACATCATCCCCTCCTTTTCCATAAAACGGTTAATCACGCTAACTGCTCTAAAAAGGTCATGTACTCCTATTTAAAATTAGAATTCAAATTTGACAAAAACAATTCAATGAATCAGCATTTGTCCTTATAATTACTCGTCATCAAAATTCATTTAATTTTTCATTTATTCAAACGCAAATTTTAATGAATATTAATTAATTTAGATATAAAATAGATACACTACAAAAAAGACACTGTTTTATACGGAATTATCGATGCATTTTTCATCGGAAAAAGTGTTATTCGACGGATATACCGACGAAGAAATTCGCTGATAATTCTGTTGTGTCTTCCATCGGTATTGCCGACAATTGGTGACCGTCGCTAGTATCGACGGTCGGGACCTGTCGGTGTATTCCCGCGGCCCGTTTGAATACATGGTCAAATATATATTCGTCGATGCGTCCGTCGGTAAATATTTTTAAAATAATGTTTAATTAAATATTTTTCGCTAATCCATCGGTAAACAAAGTAACACTTTCACATGTATTTAAAAATATAATATTATATATGGGTAGATTGTTGATGTAAAGAAAAATTAGAAAAAAAAAAATATAGTAAAAAGAAAAGGTAGAGAAATGTTGAAAAAAGAGAGTAATTTTTAGTCAGACGTCTAAAATGACAAAATAACTTTTGAAGGGATGGGGAGCATAATGCTATCGCTTATGCTATTTATCGATACTTTTTAAAATTTATCGACACTTTCTCGATAATTTATCAATATTAGACTCAATTTGTACCACTAATATTGATATACCAATATCTTTTGAGACTTTTTTATATTTTTTTTGAGAATATTATGAAAATATATATCATTCTTATTGGAACCTGTTTACGCCGTGTAAACTGCAATATCGAAAATTTCAGAATAACAAATAAATACCACAAATAAGTCGAGTCAAGGGAATCCCTTTTCCCGCAGAACAGAATACGCCCAGGATAGTGCTTGACTGTTACGGCGTTCCGTTCCCAAAGGTAAAACGACTTTCACTTCTTACACAGTAGCACCACTGTATAAGAAGTATCGGCGAACGTACTTAGTACGAACTGAACACTCTCGGATATAAATCCGGCACAAGAAAGAACAGTGTAAGGCTTTCGGGAGCTCAACACACTGCGTAGGGACGAGAGGAGAGTAGAAGGGCGAAATCGTGGGAATATCACGAAAATATCTCTTACGTGGATGGCGTTCCGTTCCCAAAGGTAAAACGACATTCACTTCTTACACAGTACCACCACTGTATAAGAAGTATCGGCGAACGTACTTAGTACGAACTGAACACTCTCGGACGAACGTACTTAGTACGAACTGAACACTCTCGGATATAAATCCGGCACAAGAAAGAACAGTGTAAGGCTGACGAACGTACTTATATAAATCCGGCACAATAAAGAACAGTGTAAGGCTGACGAACGTAACGTACTTATATAAATCCGGCACAATAAAGAACAGTGTAAGGCTGACGAACGTACTTAGTACGAACTAAACACTCTCGGATATAAATCCGGCACAATAAAGAACAGTGTAAGGCTTTTGGGAGCTCAACACACTGCGTAGGGACGAGAGGAGAGTAGAAGGGCGAAATCGTGGGAATATCACGAAAATATCTCTTACTTGAAGACTAAATCTTGAAGACCAAGTTTGAGAATTCTTGAAGTAATTCCGAATGGGCCGGACCCATTCCTGAGTTGGGCTTTCGGAGTTTTTGGGTCTGCAAAAAGATAAGCGGGCCCCAAAGACCACCAAAAAGCCAAATCTGAAGCCGAGCCAACTGGACGGGCGAGCACGCGCGTGTGGCTCTTAGAGGAGTGTACCTCTTTTAGATAGTTGAACTACCAAGCTACTTCAATGGCTTTATACATCATAAATGTTTTGTGGGTTTCCTATGTGGGACAATTTCCCACATTCTCAAACTTCCAAGTTGAAACTCTTCATCTTCAACAATTAATTTCTCACTCACCTTAACTCGGTTTTGAGATATTAAATATACCACGTTCATCTACTCTGCGAGTAGATCGACTATGTCACGTTCAATTATTTCTTAATTAACGTTTAGTCAGTCTAATTAATTAAATTAGATCAGGGTGTCAAAACCCAATTAATTCCCATTAATTCCAACAATTCTTCCTAATATTGATATCGACGACCATATATATTGAAAACATCGTAAATATATTGAGGATATTTCAAAATATTACGTAGAAAAGGGCTGAAAGGTTGGTTTTCATAGCTGGGATCCATCATCCATACACACAGAAATGTGGGAATCAAGAAATCTAATCTTTGTATGTGGATGAAAAAAGCAAAGCCTATTAATCTCATGACTTTCCCCCTTGTCGATTCTTTTTTCCCTTTCGGTTTTTGAACAAAGATGGCATGTGGCTGTAATCATTTCTTTCCAATTCAGCTTCCTTCTTTTTTTGTCTTTAATCAATTCTTTACCAAACTAACGGATTTCTGTTTCTAAACAACAGCCGCAATATTAATATACACTGTAAGAATCTACAAATATTGGTGCATAAATTTCATGTATACCTAATTTTATAAACATGAAACAGTACTCCACAAGAGGGATTAAAACCAAATCTATCTTAACTTTTTACTTTTTTCCGATAATAGTCCCACAATTCTTTTCTTTTTCAACTTAGTTTCAAATCACCCAAAAACACTAAAACGATGTAGTTTTAAGCATGTGCCGGTCACGTGCACCACATGCTAAAAACAGTGATTTTTTTTTTTTTTTATTACGATTCGTAACTTAAAAAATACAATTTGAGTACATATCAAACTAAATTGAAAAGGTAAAAAATGATGTGATTATTTTTAAAAGAGTAAAAAATTATGGGACTATTTACTTTAAAAGCAAGCCTCGTGTAAGACCGTGAGACCAATATCACTTTATAATTGAATGTTATCATTTTTCAGAAAAAATGTAATCCGTATCACTTTTTAATAAATATTTGTAAAATGTATCATTTTAAATCAAAGTTTAAAAAATGATACACTTGACATTAAAAATTGATAAATTTATGTTGAAAAATGAAAATGGTCTCGCTTCACCTAACAATGAGACGATCTCACACAAATTTTTATTTTACTTTAATCTCATATTAAGATATGCACGCCTATTTATAGATGGTGCCACCAAGCAAGAAGTAAATTGACCATTTTTGGTAATTACAACCATTCATCAAAGACAATAAACTTGGATACTCCTGGGCCCAAATTTGTACAATTTCAAATTCAAAATGGGCGACACAACAGGCTATATGAGAATGACTACCATTCATGAATTACAATACTAGACTTGGTAACCTCAATAGGTAAAGGGTTGGGGTATATACCCTCCACCTTTGTTAGATACACTCCCCCGATACATATACTCCCCTTAAAGTACATTTGAGATAGATGCACTCCCCCCAAATTGTCTATTATACCCCTTTATCTTAATAATTGGTATGATAAATGCACACCCCATAAAAACCCTAATTTCCCAACCTTCTTCCCCAACCTTCCCGTTTTCTTCCCTCCTTCCCCCCTCAATTTCTCCCATTGCCGCCCAAGCCACCCGCCTCCGGCACCGCCCGCCTGCTAGCGCCGCTCGCCTCCGGCGTCACCCACCTCCGGCGTCGCCCGCCTCCAGCACCACCCTCCTGCTAGCGCCACTCGCCTCCAACGTCGCCCGCCTGTAAGCGCCGCCCACCTCCTTTTTTTCTTTTTTTTTTTCTTTTCCATGTCTGCAACAGCGTGCGGCGGCGCCCCTTCGCCTAGCGCCGTCGCCGCCTCCTCCTACACCCAAACCGTTGTATCCACCTTCTCCCCCGACTCCTCCTCCCTCCGCCGCCCTGAAACAAGTAAGTTTTTTTTTTAATTTCTGCAATCGCGCGATGCCGCCCCTCTCGCCTAGCGGCGCCGCCGCCCCCTCCTCCCCACCGCCCTCCTCTCTCCCTGACAACCATCCCCCAGTAAGCTTCCGGTAAAAAAAATTCCCTTTTCTTTCTCTTTTTTTTTTTTTTAAATTTTGGATAAAAAATATCGACTAAAAAATTTATGGTCGACGGCAATTTGTCGACCACAATATTTTTGGTCGACATTTCTTGTCCAAAATTAATTTTTTTAAATTTTTCGATACAATGTTGCCGAAGAGGGTCTTTTTCGTCGACTATAATTAGTGGACGATATATTCTTCGGTCGACCAACCAGTGTCGATCGACACTGGTTGGTCGAAAAAAATCTAATTTTTTTTTTTAAGTTTCTGGATTGGTGACGCCGGAGGTTGCGGCGGCAGTGGATGTGGAGGCTGTCGGAAGTTGCGGCGGCGGCTGCAAAATTAGGTTTAGGGTTTTGTATAAAATTAGGTTTAGGGTTTTAAGAAAGGAGGGTGTATGTATCTATACCATTTTACACATTTTACTAAAAGGGAAAATATGGTACTCCTATTTTACATGCATATTTAATTAATAAAATGGGAAAGGGAGTGTATCTGACAAAGCTGGAGGGGCATATACCCCAACCCATAGGTAAAATATCAATATATCTGGACACTCCCAATATACAGATTCGTGCAATTTCAAATTCAACTAATCAAACCAATTTAATTATTGGACCAATTGAAATAGGTCACTACAAAATGGGCTCGGCGGCTCTTATTTCCGTATGGATGAAGTTAAAAAATGGGCGCGGTTATGCACACACTAACCTATTGAGGACACCCACGGGATGCGTACACACCGTAAGTTGAGGACACCCACGTGAAAATCTCAAAAATACCCTTTCTATTTCAAGTCCTAATTAAATCCCCCCTTCCCCTCATTTCTTACTTCACAAAACGGCACACCCACCTCCCTCCTCTTCTCCACAAACGGCGCCGGCGAGCCCACGTTCGCGGCCGACCTCTCCAGCCGACACGACAGCGACGCCGGCCTCCCACGTTCGCAGCGGCCGCCGCCGCCCATTTCCCACCTCTCCTTCGCGGTCGCCGCTGCCCCTTTCCCACCTCTCCTTCGCGGCCGCGAACGGCGCATCCTCTCCCCGTCGCCGCCGCCACCGCCGTTCGCACATGCCGCCCCTTCCCGTCGCACACGCACCCCTCCCCGTCGCACACGCCACGCCTCCCTGTCGCCCCTTGCCGTCGCCTTCCAGTAAGGTAAGTTTAGGCCTTTTAAATTTTTGATCTAATTAGGATTTAGGGTTAACAGATTAGGGTTTAGAGTAAAAAAATTTGTGTTCAATTTTTTTTTTCGTACAAATGATGGTTGTTTTGGATTTTTTTCGGACACATTGAGTTTATTTGTGAAAAACTTTCAAACATTTTAATTTTGTTACTGTCAAATTTTTGAACAACTCTTTTTTTTCGAATAATGTGGATTTGTCCGAAAAAAAAATTCCGAACAACTCTTTTTTTTTCGGACAATGTTGATTTGTTCGAAAAATAATCTCGAACATCTTTTTTTTTTTTTTTTGTTAAGAAACTTTTTTGAAGACTATGGTGATGGTAGGATGATTCTGACAAAATGAAATGGGTGGGTGTACTCATTTTCCTTTTTTTTTTTAACTTTTACAGAAAGGGTATAAAATACATTTTACATGTCATGTAAGATGAAAGTTTTGTCAGGTGGGTGTACTCAATAGGTTGGTGTGTGTCTATAACCGCGCCCTTAAAAAATTAGAGCTCAAAAAATATAGATGGACACTAAGCCCCAAGCTTAAAGTTCACCCAAAGGCCAAGGTCCACGGGCACGAACAAAGGACACCATGTAGTCCAATTAACTACAATTAATTGCTTCATACCCAATTAATCACTTTTTAACTAACTCCTATTTATAAGAAGTAGATTAATGTTTACATTAATCATTGTGGGATAATTATTAATACAAAGGTAACACTTTAATTCCTAAAGCATGCTAGTTAATGTCTCAAGTTCGTATATTAATTTCTCACATATAGAAATTCAATTTAGAGATTTTAAATACACTATAATCATATACTCGGAGAGTAGAATAATCATATGACATTTAATTTCCCACAAATTAAATTCTAATGCATATAATTAATTGATAAAATTAATTATCAAAATATATTTGTTAAAATACCAATTTCTCCAACAATCCCCACATGAGTGGAAATGACTAGTTACCACCGATAGTTATGCAGACTAACCATTTAGTCCTCTTGAAATACTCCCTCCGTCTCACAAAGATAGCTACATATTCCTTTTTTTTTTCTTATGTCACTACAAAATTTTGCTGAAATAAAGAGGGGAGTTAAAGAGAAGGATTAAACCCTTGCTATTTGGCGAGGGATTTAAAGAGGGGCACAAATAAAGAGGGAATTAGCGAGAGATGGAATCACACTCGCGAATTAGCGAGTGGAAAAAAATGCACTCGCCAATTTACAAGCGCGTTGGCGAGGGAAATTAATACCCCTCGCGAAATGGCGACGACTGCTTTTGGAAGGTGGCGAGGGAATAGGTATATATAGTTACTGTATTAGATACGAGGGAATAAGTATAGTTACTGTATTAGTAGTTAGTATTAGATATTAATTGTTAGGTTAATAGTTAATTATCATTATTAGATTAATTAATAGTTAAATATTGTTAATAATATAATTTAATTATAAATATAATGTTTTGATAATTTAATTATGCTATTAATTTATGTTAAATGTAATTTAATTTATTAAATAGAAATATGATGATGTTAGAGTTGAGAGGATGAGCATGTGCTTGTTCTTCTTGTAAAATGTGTGTTCCGACTTGATTATAACTTTAATCAAGTTAAAAAATTAAATTAAATTAAAAAAATGATTAATTAATTTTTAAATATTTATCTTTTAATTTCAATTTTAATGGTGTATTTATTTTTAAGTTTTGATTATTAATGATACTTGATTTTTATTTTTAATGTTAAATTTTAATTATATTGAATGTATATATATTCAAATAATTTTTACTAACAATGATTTAATTACAAATTTGAAATATATATATATATATATTTATGGAGAAAATTAATTAGACAAAATTAATAAATAATCATGAATTAAAAAATATGTAATTGGAGAACAAAATTAAACCCAACTAATTATTTGTAACACATAATTTTATAATTTTTGACAAAGTGGGATAGCTCAAGTGGTTAGAGCATCACTACCTAGGCCTTAGGTCCTGGGTTCGAGTCATGGGGAGGGGGAAAAAAGGGATGGGTATTTACGACTAAAGCTTCTAGCCTAAACGGTATACAAGGAGCGCATAAACACTTCTTGTTTCCATCAAAAAATAATTTTATAATTTTTCATTTAGTTTCCATCAAAAAATAATTTTATAATTTTTCATTTAGAAATAAATATATCCTGGGTTCGAGTCATGGGGAGGGGGAAAAAAGGGATGGGTATTTACGACTAAAGCTTCTAGCCTAAACGGTATACAAGGAGCGCATAAACACTTCTTGTTTCCATCAAAAAATAATTTTATAATTTTTCATTTAGAAATAAATATATTAAATATGTTTTGACAATTTAAAAATAAACAAAAACTTTAATTTTATAATTGAAAAATTAAATAAATTAAACATAATTAATTATTTGTAACACATAATATTATAATTTCACATTTAAAAATAAATATATTAAATGTCTTTTGACAATCTAAAAATAAACAAGTTACTTTAAAGGAAAGAAAGAAAAAACTAAAATTATAATATATGTATATATATGCATAAACACTTCTTGTTCCGGAGGTCCCGGGTTCAATTCTCGCGGGGGAGGGGGTTTAAATAAAGGAGAGGCAATGTGGGGTGGGGGTTCCAAACCCAGATTCCACAATTTTTTAAATTAATTAAATTGGCGAGGGTAAAGACCCTCTTTAATACGCGAGTGGGGACGCGCCCTCTTTAATTGGCGACAGTGCCCTCGCTGGGAGTCCCCCTTTTATTTTATAGCTACATTATTAAATGCTTTATTGTCAAATATACCCATAATTAATAAGAGTAATGAAGGCTTAGCAGATTTTGAAGAATGTGATTTCAAGGGCGGAAATGACACATTAGCTAAATTTGACTACATTTGTTGATTTTTCTTAATTTGTGTGTAAAGTCAAATGTAGCTATTTTTGTGGAATGGAGGGAGTACTATTGCATCTAGAAAGGTAGCTTGTGTCCAATGCTACAAACCCTTCAAGTTGGTCAATGTATATTTCTTCGACTAATTCACTATTCATAATACACAATCTTTCCTCTATTATTGAAGATATTTTCAAATAATACTACATTGGCCTTAACTTTATTACAATATCTTCAAGTCTGTTTGGTTCTGAATATTTGTGGATTAAGGAATCGATAAGCACTAATGTTGAGTGCATATCCTACAAAGGTACAACCGACAACTTTAGATCATATTTTAACTTGTTTAGGACCAGACACTTCAACCTTTGTCAAACACCCGCACACTTTTGTAAGGTGATTTTCGCCTTTTCCACATCATAAGGTGTTCGAACCTTAGTTTTATGCGGAATTTTATTCAAAATGTGGTTAGCCAACAAGATGACTTCTCCCCTCCCTTACAAGTTCTGCGGTGAATTCGAGCTGATTAACATTGCGTTCATCATCTCTTTTAGTTTTCAGATCTTTCTTTTTTCAACATTATTCAACACATAACTCTTCAAAACGTGTTATATATTCTCCACCTCCATCACTTCGAATTACTATAAGTCGAGTCTTAAGTTAATTTTATACTTCATTCTTGTAAGGGCAGATAAAATTCCATCCTTGTAAGGGTCTTTCTATCGTCAGTAAGGTTTTGCACTTCCCGATAACAGGAAACACATTAAATACCATCGGATTATTGATTCAACGTATATAATTATTTGTATATGATTGCACTTCGCAATAGTGCATTTGCTCTAGTGCAATCACATAGTTTCGCCTTACTAATAAATTAAAATAATAAATATAAAATATAATAATATCCTTTTAAATTTAAATAATTTAATAATAAAATAACATATACATTTATGGTTATCAAACATGTCCGGCCGGGTCACACTTTTCGGACCGGCTGGGGTCGGCTCATCATGTCAATTTTATGGGCCGAGACAGATCATTTTAGGCCGGGCCAGCCCAATACGGGCCCTCGGCCTTTGGGCGGAGTGTCGAGTCATCGAGTTAAAATGACCCGATTTTTATAATTAAAAAATAAAATAAATGTTAATATTTATAATTTAAAAAAATGTTAATTAGAGGGATGTTTAATTAAAAATATTATAAGGACATTTTAGTACTTTTTTATTTTTTAAATATTAATTATTTTACAAAGCTTGATTACACTATGACGAAGATATATGAGGTGTTAATTTCTGATTGATCACCTATTGTCAGGAAGTGCGAATGTCCTTCCTGACGATAGAGAGACCCTCACTACTACATATTTGGCTTTGGAGAGCTCTTCTAAAAGCTCTCCAAGGCCAAATATGTAGTAGTGCCTTCTTGTAAAGTTTAAAAACTTCAATATCAACATCTTTACTTCACAATTAGGGCTGTTACACGAACCGAGCCGCTCGTGAGCTCGGCTCGGCTCGGCTCGATAAGGCTCGAGTTCGGCTCGGCTCGTTCGTTAAATGAGCCGAGCTCGAGCTCGTTAGATGCTCGATTTACTAACGAGCCGGCTCGAGCTCGACTTATTAGGCTCGATATCTAATTTTTTCTTTTATTTCCATTAGGCTCGGTAGGCTCGGCTCGGCTCGATAGGCTCGTTAGGCTCGTTAGACCCTTTAACGAGCCGAGCCGAGCTCGTTTCTTAGTTCGCCAATGTTATCGAGCCGAGCTCGGCTCGACTCGATAAGAGCTCGAGCCGAGCTCGAACTTCAAATACTCGGCTCGGCTCGGCTCGAATAACAGCCCTATTCACAATAAATAAACATAGCAAAAGGAAAAAAAAAATTGTCACATCTAGTTTGCACAAAGTTTAAATCACACACATATGTGTGAA
This sequence comes from Galeopsis tetrahit, assembly GCA_963675135.1. Taxonomy (NCBI): domain Eukaryota; kingdom Viridiplantae; phylum Streptophyta; class Magnoliopsida; order Lamiales; family Lamiaceae; genus Galeopsis; species Galeopsis tetrahit. The sequence goes on along the minus strand of OY776119.1, from coordinate 32,223,813 downwards.
CTAAGTTGAGAGGCTTTGTCATTTTAGTTTCAACATATATGTTTCGATATTTGTAATATATATTTAGTAAATCAAGATATACTAAGTGCTTTATAACTTTTAGATTTACATGTCCTAATCTAAAATGCCATAAAGAGGAACACTAACAATGTAAGAGAAATTAGAAGCATTCTCGTTAATAACTTTATTGTGTTTACTGCTTACATCCATTACACTAATTTTGAATAGGCAATTCTTGAGATAACCTCGACCTAGAAACTGTCCAAACTTGCTAATTACAACTTGATCAGATTAAAAAAACTAGTTTAAACGAGTTGGATACCAAATTCTTGCAGATAACAACTAAAAATTGGAAAGGAAAAAAATAAAGTGCTTTTGTCCCACATTAGTAGCTTGTAAAGTATTATATACTTCGCCTTCTATGCTCGTGCATATGAGGTGCACATTTTGGCTGAAAATGGTCTTTGAACATTAAACTTGTGTGCAAGTATGACCCGCGTACACGAATGTCGCATCGATTTAGTGGCGGATGGACAAATCAATTATGCCTTAGTTTTTCCGTAACTGGTGCAACAAGTTATAGCCGTTTTGGTCCAAGGCATTGTCAACAATCCAACAGAGGTGATACACTACCAGTTGGGAAGAGATACAAATACATTCCAGGATTTGCTAATTCTTTTTGCATTCAATTTTGCTCTCATTTCGTTAGCGTTTCAGTAATATATCCTCAAACAATAACTTTATGCTTCTTGAATTTTCTTTATATTTTGAAATAGGAAGGTTATATACCTTTAAATCTTTTATTCACTATTTATGTTATTCATAATATTAGGGATGTATTTAAAGTAATTAAGGTTTGCTGTTTTTGACCCATATTGTTTAATTAATATAAAATTCATGTCTATAGTTAACCTAAAAGTCCATGATATAATCTATATATACTCGTTCATTCTGATTGTTAATAAAATATCTTTTCTATTCATCATAACAATTCATAATTTCATTGAGTCATCTAGGGCAACGCAATAAACTTGTGTACTCTCTGAAATAAGTATTCTGTCGCATTTCAAATGTGATAATTCAATCCATATAAATATTAGCTAGGATCATGAACTTTACATTCAATTCATAGAAATACTAGGATCATGAACTTTACACCTTTTGAATTCTCTTTCAAGTTTGAAATTCGAGGCAAAATAAGATTATATACTGTCACGACCCAATTTTTAATAAAGGTAGATTTTGAAAAAAAATGACAGACAAAATCAAAGTAAGGCATGAACTAAGATTTTTAGCTAAAAAAATATAATTTCAAACTTATTTAACAATAAAATTACTTGAACGGTGAAGTCACTTGGCAAAATTAAGGGGGTGTATTCAATTTGGATTCTATTGGATTTTTTTGGACTTTAAAAAGTACGTGGATTTATAAAATTCATAGAGTCCATGCACAGTTTTACACTTTTTTTATTGATTTATATGGATTTTCATAGATTTGATAGGATTGTGGAATATACTTTTTTTTATTGATTTATATAGATTTTCATAAACTCGGATATTGATGCAAAGATTTTTTTTAATGTGAAGTGTTTTTTTCAAATTAATATTATATATATGTATATATATATACAGAGTATATAAATATTTTACCAATAAAAAAAAATATATATTATATATACTATATAAAGTTTATATATTAATTCAGAGCGGGTCGGATACCCACGGGTTGTACATAAGACCCAGACCCGACTCATACTCAATACAGGGCAGATCTGACCTGACCCAAAGCTCGCGGGTGGGGTGGGTACCCGCGGGTCGGGTCGGGTCAATATTGTCATCCCTATTTCTGATTTTTCGTCTTTAGAGTTCTTTGAGTTTGAAATCTCTAGTCTTTAGAAGAGATTTTGGATAATGAAATTTATTTAAATTTTTTAAAGAGAATCCAACAAAATGCATAGAGTATTACTAAAGATTTTTAAAGACTTTTTAAAATTCGTATTGAATACTTTAGAATTTTTAAAGATTTTTGAAAATTTAAATTGAATACCTCCAAACTTTAAAAATCCAAATAGAATTCTACAAAATTCACAACCAATACATCCCCTAAATATAATAAATGAATAATTGCATATAACCATGCACTTCACTTGTAATTTTTATCTTTTGTATTGATAATAACTTTGTTTCACTTGTTCCACGATTTTTTCAAGGATATTTTTTAAATTTTACTGGGTTCCCCTCAAAGACTTTTTCTCTATCTCGAGTTCTTTTATTTTCTTGTACATTTTTTATCAAATAATATCATTCATTTTCATGTCATGCAACAACTAACAATTCATTTATACAAAGTATTCAATAGAGGCAAGTGGTTACTAACAATTCATTTATACAAAGTATTCAATAGAGGCAAGTAAACCACAGTTGAAAATAATATTTTAGATGCTAATCTTTTAAAAGAAGTATTAAAAAGAATGAGGGAAAAATAGTTAGTTGAGAAGTATTAGGGATAAAGATATGTGGATTTTGAATAGTTAAAGATTTGAACCCTTGATATAATATTAGGGATAAAGTTTTAGTTGAGAAATATTAGGGATAAAGATATATGGATTTTGAATAGTTAGATTTGAACACTTCAGATAATTTAGGGGTAAAGTTTTAAATATATATTTACATAAGAAAATCTATTTAAAATAATAATATCAAGCATATTGCAAATAGTGCGTGCATATATCATATGTTTCAATTAAATCTAAAATATCTCTAACAAAAAAAAAAAAAAAATATATATATATATATATATAATATTCCAAAATTATGGAGTATTACATATACCTTCATTAAAATATTATTATCATCCCACAAAAATGTTTAAGTTGGTGGAATAAATAAAAAGAATGAAGCATAAAATTTAATGGTGTTGTAGATTTCTTTTTTCTTTTAGAATCCACGAGTGCAAAATCCGCGAATTTGCGATATTATTTATCCAAATTCAAAATTAATGAGCCATTTTGCAATTTCAGATATTATTAAATAATACTTGTAATTTTTTTTACCATCCCAAATAATTGAGGAGTGAGGAAGAGGGGAGGAGAAGAGAGAGAGAGAGGAGAGAGAACAGAAAAATTAATTGTAAATTTTGAGAAAATTAAAGAGAATTTTACCTATTATTAGAGTAATTACTATAACCATTAAACAAATAGAAACCACCACTTTAAAAAGTTTCTAATAGGTTCAAATTTGTGTTAAAAAACCAAGATTACCCTTAATATACATATAATTCATTATTTTTGAAAATTAAACCATAAATCAAATTTTAAATTCATGAATCTGTGCAGCTCATCAATTCCCGAATTATAGGGCATATTATCGAAAATTCTGACTTTCCAAAATTCAATTTCTTAGAATTCATTTTGTTGAATTGATCAATGCAGAAACCAAAATAGGAAATTCATATCATCAAATCAAAATCGTCTTAATAGTAAGTATCTACCTTTTTAATTTCTCCATTTTTTATTGTGTTATTGTTCATATCATCAAATCGAAAACGCCTAAATTCCATTTTCGAATCTGTATTTTACCAATATGTGACGATTCATTTACCTAAATAATCGTTAGTTGAATCTCTGTTAAATGCACAGGCTGCCATATCGTGAAGGTTTCAGATGGATTATATTGTATTCGACAAGGTTGATTTCAATGGAAAAAACAAGCTTATTCGGGTAAATGAATCGACATCTTTTGCAGATTTATTGGGTGAAATAACAGGTATGTGCACCCTTAGTTCTACACGTAATATATCGATATCTTACTCAGTTTCTAGCCTCAATAACTTCTGCATAGAATTCGATTCTGATCTCGTTGGTATAGTAGAGTTTTGTAAGGCTACTTCGGAAAAAATAGTTAACATATCAGTTGTGATAAGTAACCAAGATATAGAAGTCACTGAACTGATTGAATCTTCAGATTTGAATGACAGTTTAGTAAGTGAACAACTGCATCTCAAAACAACACCTTTGCAGAACACAGAGTTAGATGATTCAAAAAAATTTGTTGAAGACAACCAACTTCGTACAGATTTTTAGGGAATTTGTAGTATACCTAGTTTTGATATATGTCCAGTTGAGAAGAAGAAGACATATTTATCAGATCATTGGATTAATATAATGGAAGGTGGGGTTGGAAAAATCTTCGTTGGAGGTGCCCCTGAATTTAGAACCGAGCTGATAAAATACTCCACTAAACTCAACTTTAAGTACAAGTATAAGAAAAATTCACCTAGGTACGTATATGCTGTTTGAATGAACCATCAACACCCATCTGCGAATGGTTCATCAAAGCCAAGAGATTGCCTATGAATAATGCATTTGTTGTTGTTAAAGCTAATCTAGGGCATAATTGTGTGGGAAACCTTCTTTGTGAAAAAAGGAATAGGTTAGGACCCAAAATTGTTAAGGAATTTGTTATAGATAGTGTCAAAACTAATCCTACTATTGCTGTGAAGGACGTAATCCACCATGTTAATGAGGGATATGGGTTTTCACTCCCTTATTGGAAGGTATGGCGTGGAATTGAAGCTGCAAGAGACGATATATTTGGAAGCTATGAAGAATCTTATAACCAATTGTGTTGGTATTGTGATGTAGTCAAACGGACAAACCCCGAAAGTATAGTCGACGTAGAGAAGAATAACACAAACAACCGATTTGAACGAATTTTTGTTTCGTTCAACACATGTAAGGAGGGTTTTAAAAAATGTAGGCCAATGCTCTTCATAGATGGCACCTTTATGAAGGGAAGATCAAAGAGCGTATTGCTTGCTGCAACTGCAAAGGATGGGAACAACGGTAATACATATTTTTCATATTTCATTTGAATATTACATTTATTGAATAGCTGTAACACGTTTTTAGATTACATAATACCTATGCAAGATGTTGTTTAATGTACGTCTTTGTAGCTTGTTTCTTTACAGAATTCAGTTCTCACATCTATAAATATTATGTTTACTTGCATCTTCAATTCTTATATTCTGAATGCAAATTTTCAATGCAATGTATAATTGGTTACAATGATCTCCTCTTTTTGACAGATTGTGTTCTTATTTGTCTTTCCATACAATTTATTTCAATGGTCTGCATGTTTCGTTAGACTTCCTTACATGATTGTTTTTGTGCATTACGTTTCTCATCCGTTATTTACAGTACCATCTCTCTTGTTCATATTCTAGGTCTTTTTCCCGTTGCATTCGCTGTAGTATCTGCCGAGAATAGGAACAACTGGGCATGGTTCCTAACAAAACTGCATGATCTTATAATTCACCAAAAGAAGGTCATTTACATATCCGATAGGAATCTCGGTTTAATGTCTGCTTTCTACGATGTATGGGATGATCCAGCACACTTCTACTGCCTATACCATTTACTTTTAAATCTTAGGGGCAAATTTGGTGGAGGTTGGAACACCCAACATCGTGACAACATGGCTGATCTATTCAAGCAATGCGCATATGCACCAACAATAACTGTTTTCAAAGAAAAACTGGTCATTTTTAAAGCTGTCGGTGGTCAGATTGCAGAACAATGGCTAGAAGACATGCCATATAAACAATGGACAGTTGCATATTCACCTCATATCCAGCGATATGGTGAAATGACATCTAATGCAGCAGAGTCATTTAACTCTTGAATTTGTGAGGCTAGATCGCTCCCAATTACTTATATGTTAGACTCTATCAGGAAAAAGATATCACAATGGTTTGTAGAGAGACGTGAAAAAAACAACAAATGGACGGGATTACTTGTGCCTAACAAAGAAGATCGCTGGAATGAACTTGGAAACATAAGTGCATCGTGGGGTGTTTCAGTCTATCTTAACGATCAGTTTGAGGTCCGTTCAAGAACGTCTATAACAGTTGATTTGGAGCATAAAATATGTACCTGTTTTCAATTGCAGATTACAGTATTCCCGTGTGCACATGTCGTTGCTGTTATTAAGAAGCATTGTGATTCGGTTTTCAACTTCGTTGAGGATTGCTTCTTCACATCCTGATACAAACAATGTTATGAAGAAGATCTAGTTCCAGTTCCCGATATAGAACGTTACGAATTGAATGCTGAGTCCAGCCCCGATAAAATACTACCACCCATCCTAAACAAACCACCTGGTAGACCCAAGCAAAAAAAAAATTACTTCATATGGAGAATTTCGAAGGGTAAAGCCTATAACTTGCAAACGTTGTGGGAAAACAGGTCACCATGATTCTTTGACATGTGTCGCTGTTTTTGGTACCGATAAGATAAACTTTCAGCACTAGACAAACACAATATCTCATTGTGTACTAATTTTTTAGTTAGTAGCTTGTGTTCGACCGTTTTTCGATATACCTATTGGCTTATCTATTGTTTTCGTTTACAGACTATTTTTAAGAGTTTTATTTGAAGTTTGAATAATCAGTTTTTGTTTAATATTTTCCGTATTCATGTTGTATATTTACACCATGCCCACCTCACACTCTATCTACCAAAAACATCAAACCTGTTCAAAAATATCTTGAAAGTAAGTGAATAACAACAACTTATCATTCTCATGCACTTTAATGTGCATGCGAAAAATGTATTTTGAAAATTGTTTATGCATTTTAATATTCATACAAGTGTTTCATTTTATCAATATGCACTACGGTCTAAGGATGCATTATAGAGTTCCCAATAATGTCCCGTATTATAGGCATTATGTCCTTCATATCAACCTAGATAGTTGTCTTCATACCGCCCTGCAATATATTGTTCATATAAATATCAAGTATTGTATTTTTTATTTTCTTTTGCATTTTGTTGGTCCCAAGTTGAGTTTAGATTGAGTAAGCTAAGAAAGTCTAGAGGGGAGGGGTGAATAGACTTTCAAAAATCTTTCAAAATATCAGAGTTTATAATGCGGAAATGTGTTCTGAATAGTACTGTTCTTACTGGATCAGATCAGTACTTCCAGTTTCAGTTTTATACTCAACTTTTACTTAGATCTTTACTTAGTAAATTATACTGTTCTTGGTTAAACAAATATTAAACAAATATCAAACAGAAAGTAAAGAACACAAAATTTTATAGTGGTTCGACCAATAAGTCTACATCCACTCTCACAAACCCAGTTGTGATGTTTTATTACTCTTTCTTGAGTTTCTTGTGGCTTAAAGTCCCAAGATTAAGACTTTGATCTTGTCGATTACACTTCCAAGTGTATCTTCGATCGACTAGTAATTTCACAAGTAACTAGCACACTTGTTTACAAAACACAAACTGTAAAATGAAAAGTAAAACTTCTCTTGATTAGCCTCTGGTTTCTTCTCTTCAGATCAGTGGCTCTTTTCAGATTTTTTTGATCTCTTTGACTCTGTGAGTTCTTCAAAATGCTCTGTAGACTTGCTCTTGAATTCTCTAAGACCAGTAAATGTTCAGTAGTCTTTAGCAGTAGGAGATCAATCAGTATTTATAGATATTAGTATGACAGTTAGCAGTTTGTGAACTAACTCTCAACTAACTCTAAAACTGTTTTTGTAACTTATCCTTTTGTAACCGACTTTGTAACTTCCTTCAACTAATTCCAAGTCAGCACATCTTCAATAAATCTTCAGTTACACCTTAAATAAGTTTTCCAAACTTATTCTTCAAACTTACCAACTCAGCACAGTAAAATTACTCTTCTTAGTCTTACTGTTCTTAGTCAGTCAGCACAGTTTTCAAAACTGTTCTACACTTCTCCAGAATTCTTCTAAGCTTCTCTTCAACTCTTCTTGAAGTCTTCTTATTCTGAAGTAGTCTTCTGAGTCTTCATAAGTCTTCTGATATTCTTCTAATCTAGTTCCAATCTACTGTTCTGAACTTTACAATGCTGAATACAATAGAACACAACTTTACAAATATAAAACCTATCTATACACCAACTGAACTACATACAGCAGAGTACATCCAAGTTCTAATCTATAAGCTGTCTATACACTACAAACATCAGCTTAGTTCCTAACAGTTCTTATATCAGATCAGTAACACACTAAGATCAGTAAACATATATTTCATATAACACAATTATATCAACATATAATCACATATACCATTAACTTCAAGTTGCTTTTGGCCATCAAAACATACAATCATCAACTAGAACATTGTTTCACAGATTCATATCCCAACAATTTCTCCCTTTTTGATGAAGCCAAAACCACTTAAATAAAATCAGATCAGTATTTAAGATATATGGTTAATCATAACAATTCACCAATTCAACATCAGAATAGTATTCACATAAAACCAAATATTACACATACTTCATATAGTCACAAAAATCAAAATGAAGAAAATAAAGATAGAGTTAAGAAATGTTATCTTGTGAGCTTAGTCCTTCATCTTCAATCTTCATTTGGTATTCTGAATGTCAAATACATCCGGTTCTTGATTTCCAGCATGTGCTTGTGATCTGTAATACCTTCATCTTGAATAATTTTTGAAATGATGTTTCCAACCTCTTTTAGATCAGGTTTTCCATTCTCTAATCTTGGAGGTTCCCATATTGGTTCTTCAGGACATAAAATATGAATGTTTGCACCAGCAGCTAACAACAAAACATCTTCCCAGAAGATTCTTGCAACATTCATCATAAAGTCTTCAAAATCATCATACTCATCCTCTTTGGTAGGATGATCACCAAACTTCTTCACAATAAAATTTGCAATCCGCCACTTCTTCTTAAGATTATTCCAATATTCCAAATTTTCATCATCAACAATAAATTCTATGTAATTCATATTAAGACTTCCAACAGCAGACATAGATTTCATTTTCCTCTTTAATGCAGCAACTCGATTATCAAACTTCTTTCTTGCAGCTTCTGCATCTTTCAACTTTTGTTTTCTAATCTGCTCATCAACTTTTCTTTTCTCAAACAATTCAGCTTTCTTCTTAGCTAGCAACTCATTATGTTTCTCAACAGCTTCAGCCATCTTCTCATCACTTGGCATACTGCTAGCAACAACATGCTTCAGCTTACTCTTAGATCTGGTAACTCTCCCAGACTCTTCAGCTTCTTCTTCATCTTCACTCAAAACTAACTTTCTTTTCCTTTTTCCAGATGAAGATTCAGCAATGCTCTTTTCAACAGTTGTTATGACTTGAGTTTCAGCTTCAGAAGACTTTTCATGTTTTCTGAGATTTATTCTCTTCTTCAAACTAATGATCTCTTCTTTCAGATCATCCATACTTTCTTTTAATTCATCCTGACTTACAACTAATTGAGCTTGCTGAGATTGAGTCTGCTCCATGACCTTCATGACCTTACCTTCCCCCTTTTTGGCTTCATCCTGCCATTCCTTCAAGGGTGTTATGAGCAGCTCAACTTTCCTTTGCAGATCAGCAGACAATTTCTTTTCTTGTAATCTATGCAGATCATAGATTTTGGACATTGTGTGATCTATCACTTGCTCATACGAACTTGTAGCAGTTAACTTCTCCAATTTCTCAGTAGCCTCTTGAAATTGTTTCAAAGTAGCCTCCAGCTTGCTTTGCAACTCTTCATTAAGCTTTTTCAACATTTCAAAGCTTGAGCTATCTGGAACAGTGTCAGTAGGAACAGGTCTTACTGCTTCTTGAACATCATCAAGCACAGTATTTCCAGCAACTTCAATTGGTGTGCTTTCCAACTCATCAGCACCCAAAGTTGGTTCCTCTATGACCTCAGTTTCTTTAATTACAACTGTGTTCTCAAACACCTCAGTTGCATTGGTATCAGCTTCATAATCAGCTTCCATATCAGCTTGATTATCAAACTCTTCAGCACCAACATCCTCAACACCCAAATTGACATCAGAATCAACATTAGTATCAGCAGACTTAACCATAGAATACTTACATCCGGTTAACCTTTCAATTAATTGAATAACTGAATCCAATGTGAATAATTCTGAACAAGATTGAACACCAGCAGCTTCTCTTTGCTCTTGTTCCCAATCATGAAAAACAGATAAACCTCCCATGCCTTCTGCTACAACTAACAACTCTTTCAAGCCAATCCTTCTAAGATATACCCAAGTACCTATCCTTAGAAGTTGTTCAAACACCATAGAGCTGTCATCTAATCCATGAAAACACTTCAGAAGTGCATTTCTCAGTCTAAACCTAATCCTTTCTTCCTTATCACAGACAGGATAATCCATCAAAAACACTGAATGTGGTTGAATAACCTCAGTTTCTGGAGATGATGAGATTTCAATAGGTTCAGAGGCAGGCATATGTTCATGCTCAGTAGAGTGATCATGAACTAGTTCAGGGGAAAAATGAGGAGTGGAAATATGTTGAGGACTAGAATGGGGAGTGGTATGAAAAGAAGTGTTCTGAGTGGATGAGGGTGGAGTGTTCTGTCTAATAGGAGAGTAGTGTACTGACTCCTCAGAACAGGTTGAATCTCGATCAATGGGATGGGTTTGAAATGGAACAAAATTTGATGGAGTAGGATTAGAATCAAGAATTCCCCTAGGTCTAGAAGTAATAACCTCTTGATCTTCAGAGCTGTCTCTCACCTCAGTTTCAAGAAACCTTACTGTGTGCTCTGCTGAGGCTTTAGCAGACCTTCCTCTTCTTAATCCAGAACCACTAGGATCATGCTTTGCCTTGGTCCTTCTCTCTGGTTGATCATCATCAGTTTTGTACATAGAAGCACCCGATTCTTGAGCTTCTAGTTCTGGAAGAGGTAGCACCAAAGGATTCTCTTGTTCATAACGAACAGATTCCTTTTTCATCAAGAATTTCCCTTGATGGAACTTCTTAGGATTACTCCAATACGCTTTCTTAATAACAATCTGAGGCAACAAAATGCTCAGCTTGTTCCCGAACCCTAATTTCGATTTGATTGAAAACTCTTCGGAATCCCCATCGAACATAATCTTTTCCTTTTCACTTAGCAATCTTTCAAGAAAGAAACCTTGCCAATCACCTTGAACACGGTCAATTATTGCTGCCATGATTCGAATTTTCAAATTTGATAGAGCGTCTTGACTGTGATGTTGCGCTAACAAACACTTTCCAGCAATATCCATCAAAAATTGAAGTCCAGAGGGAAGCAAAACTTTCTTCAGATTGAGTAGAGTTTCTGGTTCTTCACTCGTTCATCTACCCACACACTCGTTTTCTTCTCCGGCTTTGTAGTTTAGAATATCAACAGGTCCTTGGGGTAAATCCAACATAACCTCAAGAATATCTCGAGTTATTTCGACCTTGTGCCCGGATAGCATTGAACGAACACCATTGTTGTCACCTTCAAGCTGTAAAAAGAATTCCACTGCTTCGGGTTCATACACATTGAGTGGGTATGATTCCAGAAATTTCCTGAGACCGCTTTCTTCATACATGGTCAGAATAGCTTGATTTTCTGGACAATGGCGACCATTAAAGTAGACTGCATTTTCTACAAAAATGCCCTTTTCACGCATCCAAAATCCAGAATCAAACGTTCCTACAACTTCATTAGATTCGCTCAGAACATTAATAATTGCCATTTGTAGAAATGTAGAAGATATAGAATTCAGACTTGAATCAATTTCGTGTTAAGAGTTTCCAGAAATGTAGAAGAAATGTACTCGTAAAGAAGATGAAGATGAAAGTGATCGTGTTTGATAAATTCAAAACCAATCTAGGGCGTGGATTGAATATATTTTTACGATAAATGGTTGAGATTTAGTCTCGAAATTCGTGATTAATCAAACTGTTCATATTCTAGTACCATTCTTATTTCTTGGAGCCAATTTGTGTTTGATAAATACACCATATCAATTAGGTTAAAAATAGAGGAGTGTACTAATCTTCTTTATTAGTAATCTAAAAGACGAGCAGTTTTTGACTTAGAGTATTCTAAGGCAAAATACTGTTCTGATGCATATCAGCACAGTAGTTTCCAAAAATATTTCACTTCATTCTCTTACTTGTATATAAAGAAATTTTACTTATCTGGATCAGCTGAGTATTGTGATCAGCTGAGTAACCTTTTGAACATCAGATCAGTTGTTGGGGTCAGCACAGTAGTACTCAGATCAGTTCCCAACTTTCCTGATTTCACATTTTTGATATCAGCACAGTAATCCTCAGATTAGTACTGTGTGTCAGATCAATTCTCTTCTGTAGACAGATTAGTAGTAATCAAATATTTCTGTACAGTTTAATCAGTAGTCAGATTAGTTCTGTAGAATAATTGAATATGTAGTCAGATCAGTTCTGTAGAATAATTGAATATGTAGTCAGATCAGTTCTGTAGACAAAGAAACTTTGTAATCAGAACAGTTTTGTAGACAAGTCAATTTATTAATCAGAATAGGTCTGTAGACTGATATAACCTGTAATAATCAGATCATATTTGTAGACATATCAAATATGTAATCAGATCAGTTCCTCCTTCAGTGGAGAACTCCTCTTCTGTGCCTGTTTCACCTTGGTAGAAGTGTTAGTTCATCATATATAAGTGTAAAACAGTACAGGGTAGTAACATAATAATTAAATCAATGATCACATCAAGATTTATACCAAAGTGACTTAGTGTTCTGAGTCAACAAAAGGATCTTTAAGAAATCACAGATTCCCCTTTAATGTGTGTTCTCAGTGTCCCCCAGCTTTACCAGCTTCATCATCGGGATTAAGGTCACTTTAGTAACCTTGTTACCTGTTTTGAAGAATGTAGTGGTCTGACATAGGGTTGTCTCTTCTGAGTTTTAGGCTTTTGATGTACTGCTCTTAGTTTCTGCTTTATCTCCTTTTGGTATAAGATCAGTACCTGAAATGTTAGTGCAGTTCTATATACATATAAAATCCATATCTATCAACCTTAAGCTAATGCATAACTCTCTAAATCTCACTTCAGCCAATGGTTTTGTAAAAATGTCAGCTCTTTGAATATCAGTATGAATCTTTTCCATCCTAATATTTTTCTTTTCCACATGATCCCTAATAAAATGATGTCTAATGTCAACATGCTTGCATCTAGTATGTAGAACGGGATTTTGTGTGATGTCAATGGCACTATTACTGTCACAATATATAGGTACATTAGATTCTACAATATTGTAGTCTCTGAGTTGTTGTATTATCCAAAGAAGCTGACTACAACAACTACCTGCAGCCATATATTCTTCTTCAGTAGTAGAAGTTGCCACACTTGTTTGTTTCTTTGAAAACCAGGAAATGAGCTTAGTTCCTAAGAATTGACATGAACTTGAAGTAGATTTTCTATCTATTTTGCAACCTCCAAAGTCAGAGTCTGAATAACCACTTAAGGATATATCATCATCTGCAGGATACCATAATCCTCGATTAATGGTCCCCTTTAGATATTTCAATATCCTTTTGGCAGCTTCCAGATGACTTTGTTTGGGGTTTGCTTGAAATCTTGCACACACACCAACAGAAAAAGCAATATCAGGTCTGCTGGCAGTTAGGTAGAGTAGAGAGCCAATTAAAGCACAATAATGAGGTTGGTCAGAAGACTTACCTCCTTCATCAGGATCCATTCTGTATGTAGGTTGCATGGGCACACCAACTGTCTTACAGGTTTTAATACCAAATTTATCTAGCAAATTCTTAGTATATTTTGCTTGATTTATAAAGATACCTTCTGGAGTTTGTTTTACTTGAAGACCAAGAAAATATGTCATTTCACCCATCATAGACATTTCAAATTTACTTTGCATGAGTGTAGAAAAACTTTCACTCAAGATTTTGTTGGGTGATCCAAAAATAATGTCATCCACATAAATTTGAACAAGTAATATATCATTACCTTCTTGTCTTCGAAACAAAAGTTCTATCAACCTTGCCTTTTGTAAAACCATTTTCAAGTAAGAATAGAGAAAGTGTATCATACCAGGCTCTTGGGGCTTGTTTCAGTCCATAGAGTGTTTTCTTTAACCTGTATACTTGGTGACTATTCACTTCAAAACCAGGTGGTTGTTCCACATAAACTTCTTCAGCAAGTATACCATTCAAAAATGCACTTTTCACATCCATTTGATACACAGTGAATTTCATATGTGCATCATAAGCAAGGAACAATCTTATAGCTTCTAGTCTAGCTACATGAGCAAAAGTTTCATCATAATCAATACCCTCAGCTTGAGAGTAGCCCTGAGCAACTAATCTAGCTTTATTTCTAACTACAAGATCATTTTCATCCTTTTTATTCTTGAAAATCCACTTAGTGCCTACAACATTATGATCACTGGGTCTATCAACAAGTTCCCAAACTTCATTTCTAGTGAACTGATTAAGTTCTTCTTGCATGGCTATAATCCAGTTACTATCACTTAAAGCTTCATTCACAGTTTTAGGCTCAATAGAGGATAGAAAACAACACCAGCAAAATAGAGACTTACTAGGTTCTTCCTGGGAATCAAACAATTGTTTTCTAGTTTTAACACCTTTATTGGAATCACCTAGAATCAGATTAGTAGAATGAGCAGACTTCTATTTCCTTCTATTCTTAACATAAATAATATCATCATTTATATCATGCAAATCATCATGCAGATCAGTATCATTGTTTTGCATCAAATCAGCAGATTTGTTCATAGGGGAGCAGTCATTCAATTCTGGTATATCAGAAGTTTTAGATGACTTACCTTTGTCTTTTACCTTTTCTTTTTCAGAATCATGATCTAGGACATTCAGGAAAGGATTATATGCTTGTACAGATTCATATATTTCTGCATCATCATCCTCATTGTTGGTTTGAAGCTTTAGATTGTCAATTTTCTTACTGAGCTGATGATCAGCAGAGTCCTGCACATTCTCATCAAAGACTACATGGGGTGTTTCTTCCACACATAGGGTAGAGTAGTTAAACACTCTAAATGCTTTGCTTACTGAAGAGTATCCCAAGAATATCCCTTCATCAGCTTTTGCATCAAAAGCATTTAGCTTACTTTTGCCATTGTTATGGATGAAACACTTACATCCAAAGATATGAAAATAAGAAACTCTAGGTTTTCTGCCTTTCCATACCTCATAAGGTGTTTTACCATGTACCTTATTAAGAGCACTTCGGTTTTGGGAGTGGCAAGCTATGTTAATGGCTTCAGCCCAAAACTTCTGAGGTGTGTTGAATTCTGCAATCATTGCTCTGCATGCTTCTTTTAGTGTTCTGTTTCTCCTTTCTGCAACACCATTTTGTTGGGGGGTTCTGGCTGCACTTGTTAGATGTTGTATGCCAGACTTAGAACAGTAGTCAGAGATGTAACAGTTAATAAACTCAGTCCCCTTGTCACTCCTTATTTTGACAATAGGATGACCCTTTTCAACCTGCAACCTCTTTAATAGATCTGGAAGTAGTGTTTGTGTGTCACTCTTTTTGTGTAGAAAGACTACCCAAGTAAACTTAGAATAATCATCTACTACAACCAGAGTATACCTTCTTCCATTCAGTGTAGGAGGTTTGATAGGACCATGAAGATCCATATGCAAGAGTTCTAAGACTCTGCTGGTTGAAAGAGTTGGTATGGACTTAAATGAAACATTTACCTG
Source organism: Galeopsis tetrahit (assembly GCA_963675135.1). Lineage (NCBI taxonomy): Eukaryota > Viridiplantae > Streptophyta > Magnoliopsida > Lamiales > Lamiaceae > Galeopsis > Galeopsis tetrahit. The sequence continues at coordinate 32,208,271 of OY776119.1, read as the reverse complement.
TTTACCTTTTTGACAGGAGTCACACATTTGTGATTTGGAATAGATTTCATTAGGAATGCCCTCAACAAGATGTTCTCTTGCAATCTTGTTGATTATCTTAAAGTTTAGGTGGCAGAGGCGTTTATGCCAGAGCCAACTGTTCTCTTTAGGGCTCTTAGTAATAAGACAAGCATTCTTAGGACAACTATTCCAATTCACAATGTATACACTTCCTTGTCTTGTGCCAACAAGTAAAACATTGTGAGTCCTTTTGTCTATTATTTCACATCTTCTGGTCTTGAACTGAACTTTGTATCACCTGTCACAGAATTGAGATACAGATAACAAATTATATTTCAAACCTTCAACATAGGAGACATCTTGGATTTCAACATCTCCATTCTTGATGAATCCAAATCCTTTTGTGATTGTCATTGAGCTATCACCAAAGATGACTTTTGGTCCTTCCTTCTCATGATAGTCAGTAAGTAAGGCCTTGGTACCAGTCATGTGGTGTGAACACCCACTATCTATGTACCAGGTCTCACCCACTGAACCACCTTTCTTGTATAGGTCCAGTCGATCCTGCAAGGTAGTGATCTTAATAATTTAGGTACCCTAGTTTATTGGGGTCCTTGGGGGTTAGTAGTGAGAGGTACCCAGATAAACATTGATGATTTGAATAGATGGGACCTCTTCAGTTTCCTTCCATATTTATCACAAAACAGTACTTTGTTAACCATTTAAGAACTATCAGTAGACTTAGGATCTATTTTTCTGAGATAGCCTTTCCTTGGTTCTATCCCTTTTTCGGTAAGATCAGTATGCCTCTAATAGTTTGAATAAGGTCTGAAACCATGTGGACCATACGGCTTATAGATGCGTTTTGGTCTTTCCTCTCCAATGGTATCATAAGATAAAGGTGGAGGATAAAGAACAGGTTTGTTATGATAATGAGGCACAAATTTCCTAGGTTTAGTTGAATACAGCTGAGACTGCCTTATAAAAGGAGGTCTAGGCAGTTCCCAACTTGCCTGTACTTGCCTTGACCTACTGTTCTGAGTTTGTCTCTTCTGATACCAGGACTGTTCTGTTCTGGTCAGAGGAGTATAACTCTTCTGGTATGGTCTTGACTGTACTGGTCTTAATACATTCTTCATTTTACCATTCTTGGTAGTAGGAGGAATGTACTTAGACTGTACTTTAGGTTTTGGATCATTATCACAAGTCATAGGTTCTTTTCCTTTATCTAGTTGCAAATAACTTGAACTAGCTTCATTAGTGTTCTGAGGTCCTGAAGTAGAGGAACTAGGCAGATCAGTACCTATTCCACTTTTATCATTTGGAGCTCTATATCTGTCTGAGATTGTTTGATTAATCTTGGTAGAGTTAATCATTCCAGATAGCTTTCGATCTAGGCTCACTACTTCAGATTCTAAGAATCTATTGCGCTCTTCAAGTTTTTCACATTTAATCTTTAAATCATTGAATTCATTAGTCTCTTTGGCTTGAGTTTTAAGCATACCCTGATATAGTTTGTCAATGGATGCATAATTTTCTTGGAGTTGGGACAACTCTTCTGATAGTCGTGCATTTATGACAGCTACATTAGGATCCTCTTTCAACTGAGCTTCTTTTAGATTAATGATTTTTTACTTTAAAGTTATATTCTCATCACTGATTTCAATGAATGCTTTGTTAGCTTGTAGAAGGTCTTCTTCAGTCACTCCATGGGAATGATGAAGACTACTTCCTACACTACTATCAGCAGCATCACTTTCATCAGTGTCAGAATTTTTGCAAGATTGAAAAGAATTAGCAGATGATACCTCATCATTTATTTTGGCCATCATTGTCAGTCCATCATCTGCGATGAAAGCTTCATTCTCATTGCTAGAGGGGCATTCAGATGAAGATGATGGCAACTCTTCTGATTCCGAATCAGATTCATTGTATGCCATCATTGCCTTCTTACCCTTGGCATATTTTCGATCTCTTATGGCTTTCCTTTCTTCTCGATCTTCAGAACTCAGATCAGGACATTCATAAGCATAATGACCTGGCTTATCACAATTATAGCAAACAGGACTGTTAAAAGATCTTTTAGGTGGTGACTGATTTCGGTTCCTGTCATGCTTGTCAATAGAGTTCCTATCTTTCTTATCAGAATACTTTATATCCCTCTTATCAGATGAGTTCCTATCTCTCCTGTTCTCATTAGAGATCTCATCCCTTCTTTCAGAAGAGTTTTGATCCCTTCTATTCCCAGAAGAGTCCCTGTTACCAGAACCCTTGGTTTCCTTATAGAATTTCTTGTATCTACCATACCTCTTATTTAATCTATCAAATCTTTTGATCATAAGGCTCATCTGATCTTTCAGACTAAGATCAGAACTATCTAGTTCATCTTTTATGCTTGAGGCCTTAGACTTGGATGATCTAGACCCCTTAGAGGTAGAGGCTTTAAAAGCTATGTCCTTAGAGGCATCCTTATCCTTATGACTCACAGTAATAGGATCTTCTTCATCTAACTCAAACTCATGTGCCTTAAGTGTCTGGAACATAGTTTCTGCTGGCCAAGAATCAATGTCTTGTGTGGTTTTAATGATCATCTTGACCATTTTCCACCTTTCATCCAAAGCTTTCAAGATTCTCAAGTTAATCTCTCTTTCAGTATAAGTCTTTCCTAACACATCAAGATCATTCATAATTTTTGTAAATCGAGTATCCAATTCATCAATTGTTTCACCTGGCTTCATCTTAAATGTTTCAAACCTTTGGACAGTTGTGGATAATTTACTTTCTTTGATCAGAGTAGTACCTTCACAAAGAATAGCTAATTTGTCCCACATTTGCTTTGCAGTCTTACATTTTAACACTTTACCAAGATACTCATTTGGCAAGGTGTGTAAAATATAATTCTTAGCAAGACTATCCAAATTGTTTTGTCGCATTTCTTCAGAAGTCAGTTCTGACCTTGGTTTGGGGACTAGTGCTCCAACAGGTTTAGAAGGATCCAGAACAGCAGTGTTTTCCACCATGGTAACAATTGGTCCTTCAGTTATCACATAAACCATCAGATCATAAGTTGAGCTAAAGATGGCCTCCATCCTAAGCTTCCAGTAGTCATAATCTGCAATCTTGAACTTAGGAAGTTTGTTCACATTAGTGTCATCCATGTTTGATCAGACAAATAGGATCAGTAGTATAGCAGATAATTTTCAAGTATTCAGATAGAGACAAATATCAAGAAATAGTAGCAAGATCAGTGAGATTTCCCTCAAGATCTACAAGGTTATCAAGAAACAGAAGTCCAAAGAACTACTGCTCTGATACCACTTGTTGGTCCCAAGTTGAGTTTAGATTGAGTAAGCTAAGAAAGTCTAGAGGGGAGGGGTGAATAGACTTTCAAAAATCTTTCAAAATATCAGAGTTTATAATGCAGAAATGTGTTCTGAATAGTACTGTTCTTACTGGATCAGATCAGTACTTCCAGTTTCAGTTTTATACTCAACTTTTACTTAGATCTTTACTTAGTAAATTCTACTGTTCTTGGTTAAACAAATATTAAACAAATATCAAACAGAAAGTAAAGAACACAGAATTTTATAGTTGTTCGACCAATAAGTCTACATCCACTCTCACAAACCCAGTTGTGATGTTTTATTACTCTTCCTTGAGTTTCTTGTGGCTTAAAGTCCCAAGATTAAGACTTTGATCTTGTCGATTACACTTCCAAGTGTATCTTCGATCGACTAGTAATTTCACAAGTAACTAGCACACTTGTTTACAAAACACAAACTGTAAAATGAAAAGTAAAACTTCTCTTGATTAGCCTCTGGTTTCTTCTCTTCAGATCAATGGCTCTTCTCAGATTTTTTTGATCTCTTTGACTCTGTGAGTTCTTCAAAATGCTCTGTAGACTTGCTCTTGAATTCTCTAAGACCAGTAAATGTTCAGTAGTCTTCAGCAGTAGGAGATCAATCAGTATTTATAGATATTAGTATGACAGTTAGCAGTTTGTGAACTAACTCTCAACTAACTCTAAAACTGTTTTTGTAACTTATCCTTTTGTAACCGACTTTGTAACTTCCTTCAACTAATTCCAAGTCAGCACATCTTCAATAAATCTTCAGTTACACCTTAAATAAGTTTTCCAAACTTATTCTTCAAACTTACCAACTCAGCACCGTAAAATTACTCTTCTTAGTCTTACTGTTCTTAGTCAGTCAGCACAGTTCTCAAAACTGTTCTGCACTTCTCCAGAATTCTTCTAAGCTTCTCTTCAACTCTTCTTGAAGTCTTCTTATTCTGAAGTAGTCTTCTGAGTCTTCATAAGTCTTCTGATCTTCTTCTAATCTAGTTCTAATCTACTGTTCTGAACTTTACAATGCTGAATACAATAGAACACAACTTTACAAATATAAAACCTATCTATACACCAACTGAACTACATACAACAGAGTACATCCAAGTTCTAATCTATAAGTTGTCTATACACTACAAACATCAGCTTAGTTCCTAACAGTTCTTATATCAGATCAGTAACATACTAAGATCAGTAAACATATATTTCATATAACACAATTATATCAACATATAATCACATATACCATTAACTTCAAGTTGCTTTTGGCCATCAAAACATACAATCATCAACTAGAACATTGTTTCACAGATTCATATCCCAACACATTTGCATTTGCTTATGAGTATTTTGTGATTTACATTTTAACGATTTTTTTTTTTGTTAACTACCAATTCGTTCTAAATTATCCTTAAAGTCGTGTCCACGACTTTAAAAATTGTAAATTTAATTCTTATATGTATATTTAATGGCCACGTTGTAATTAATATTTAATTAATTATGAAAACCTTTTATTATAACCCACTACACACCTAGAAAAAAAGAGGGAAAATTATATAACCGATATCCATTATGATATTCAACACGTCCATTAATTATGGCCATTATGTACCCGCCCATGATCTCCATTAATTACCCCCATTATGTATACGTCCATTATATCTATCTATTAATATCTCAGTAATATTGGGAATACATCATTTCATTGTTCCAAACAAACACATCTCATTTCCTAAGGGAAAAGATGTAGATTGGGTTTATTTTGGATTTGGGTATCTTAAAAGTTCTGATGATTACATCATTATGCGAATTGCATATCTTTGGGACCAAAGCGGTGGTGTGACTGAGGTATGCATTTTCTCACGAAACTCAAATTCGTGGTCAAACCTTCCTCCCTTCCCTTATGATAATCACCCGTGTGCAAATGCATTTTTGTTGGTAATCTTTTTCATTGGAAGTTGAGCTTTGGTCATGTTGTTCATAAGCTGGCTACATATGATATTATCAATGATAGCTACTCATTGATTAACATTCCTGATTTTAAGACTGTCCCTTAGAACTTAGAAGTCGAAGGTTTGGATGATGATACAATTGTAGTATATTGTAGTAGTTTGATCACACAAGAAGATAGTTTTTATAGTAAATATTTCTTTGAGATGCATTTACTAAATTACTCCTTAGATATTCCAACCTGGTCAAGTATTACAATTTTCAAAAGAACACTATTACCTAACTATTATCACATATCACCAATAACCTTCCTGAATCAAGATAGAACAAAAATTATGTTCCTTGTACAACCATGGGGCGACTACTATTGCTACGATGCAATTGCAAAGACCTTTCAAGTTATGGAGGAATATGAAATGACATACGGTGTTCAACATACCTACAAGTATATTCAATCTCTTGTATCTCCATTGGTCAATAGTTAGTGGTAAACAGTTTAGTTATGTCTAATTTCAAATAAATTGTGTTTTATTTCAATTTAAATACGAATTGTTATTTTTATTTTAGTTATTACTTTTGAATTAAGATTTATTTCTAATTACGTTTATCATGTTCACGATCAATCATATTGGTATTTATGAATTAATATGTAAACTATTAAGTTACCCTAATTTATATGTATAGTTGTCATTGTCAATTATTATCTAATATTACTTGATTTATTGTTTTTATTCGATGTTTATATTTTACTATGCTTATATATTAGAATATAATAATTAATATGCAGATCTCGTAATCTATATATATTTCAAATAATTCGAAACATCAATAAAAAGTAATAATATATTATGTTTTTTCTTGTCTTATATTCGAGAATAATATAAAATCCTTCAAATTTATTCATTGGTTCAGTTAACTCTGATACTATAAAAGTTATATGCATATTATGACATTTTACCTAAAATATAATATCTTTATTTATTAACTGTAATCTTTACTATAATCTTATACATTAACAATTAAAACTACTGAAACATACAATTTTGGCGGGATAGATATGATATTAATTGACTGGACACATTCCTGAACCATTTTAAAGAAGATGACTTTTCACAGAAGGGACGCATTCATTTAGATTTTAGAATTCTAAAGGTTTCATTTTAATGAAGATGACTTTTCACATTCTATTTATTAAGACATTAAAAACTATTTCTCTCACATCATCCATCTAACCTTTTGAATCATCTCCCCAAACGAAGGTCACCACATTCCAACTTTCAACGATTTAAAGATGAACAGTCACGTCCCTCAAATGTACATCCCATCTGAAATCAGAGATCAACTTTTGGAGTCTCTAGATCCAAAACATTTATGTAGAATGAAGTGTGTTAACAAATATTGGAAGGAATTAATATCATCAAAACCGTTTGTGGATGCTCACCTAGATCGAATCAAAAGTCAGTATAGGTTTGCTTTCATCCACAAGAATGAAGTGGCTAGCCCCCCGGTCTCTTACCTACCGGAGGGATATAGCGAACCAGTCACTAGGCATTTTGTAAGAGACAATGCAGACGATTTTGAGGTTCTTGGGACTTGTAACAGGTTAGTTTTATTTTGCAACACTCTTGATCAGTTTAGTTTGTCAAACCCTTTCACAAATCAAACCCTCATTTTACCACCTGTGCCAGACCATTGTCGTCCTTTTTTAGGAGAAGAGTGGGCTTATTTTGGTGTTGGATATGATGTTCTGCATGATGATTTTTGGATTATCCGAGTTTCTCATTTTTTTCAATTAGAAGGGTACATTTCTTCTGTTATCTTGTACTCTAGGAATTCTAATTCTTGGTCTACTTTACCTCCGTTTCCAAGCCAATATCCTCCTATTGATAATGCATTTTTTGTTGTGGGCATTTTTCATTGGAATGTTCCTAGATCTGATAGACATGCATTAGTTACTTTTGATTGACAAGCTCGGGTCTACGGGGAGGTTGAGGTTCCTGATTTTATCATGGGGCCATGGACTTATAAATATGAGGGTTTGGATGATAACAACCTGACTGTGTATGTTGACCGTCTCACCGTCGATGAGTTTGGTGTGAGTCGATATTTCCTTCAAATGCATATTCTAAATTACTCATCAGATGGGAGAAATTAGTCATCTTTCAACATATTTAGGGAAGAAGATTTGCCTGACGAATTTGCCCTTGAGCCTATATGCTACCTAAACTCATCAAGAACATTATTAATGTTTAGTGTTAAGCCATATGGGACATTCTTTTCGTATGATATTGCTACAAGGCAGTTTAGAAGGATGGAGGGCATTGAATCTTGGCCTGGTTGTGCCAAATCGTACAAGTACATCGAGTGTCTTGTATCACCACACCCGTACGTAGAAGTATAAGTGTCTATTATAGAAAATTTTGTTTTTGTGTAGTATGTATAGTATCTTAATGATGCATATAGTTATAAAGTACTTAATTGGCTTTTATTTTGTTTGTTATGAAGAAAATGTGTAAGTGTTAATTATTACTTTAACCTTATGTAATACCCTATTTCTTAATGTTAATGTTGCATTTTGAAGTTCATTAATACATTCGTCCCTTTTTCATTAACTCCTTTTATTAAACAAACAAAATCATAATAGTTCATTTTCAGAATTTAATTCCTTATCTAATTGTTGTTCCTTTTTAGGAAGTTAGTTTATGGTTCATAATGGAATGTGAAAATTCCTCCTAACATTCGAAATGAACCTTTTTATTTATATGTACATGCACGTTTATACTTCATATGTGTGTCAATGCATACTGTCATTCATTGTGCACAAAATCTACAATAATCTACTATATGAATACAACAAGTTATGAATAAAATCAAATTTCAAATAACCTCAATAAAAAATAAGACAACATAATTAAACATTCCAAAAGTCATATAATATTGCGAAATAGAATTCCATTTCATAAGAAATGAAAATGGATATTGTTTATCCAGGTGCAAGACCAAAAAAGAAATGTAGCCAGTATTCATCAAAATGAAACAAAAAAAGGAGAAATAATAGTCATTAAACCAACTTAGTTGAACAATCCAACTTAAGTAGTGTCTGGTATTCACTAAATCGAACTACTCAATAATCATATGCATAGGGTCAACGAATGATTCAACAGTTCTCGATCGCATCGTGCTCGCAGCAAGTTTTTCAAATTCTCCTGCCCGAGGAACTTCCCCTTTATAGATGAATTCGATTTCCTTGCACAATATGACACCACAATCCACTGAATCAAACCCATGTCTCCAAGTGTCAGCAGAAGTTGGGTACTTGAATGGCATTCTTAAGAAATTGTTATTAGGCTTCCTCGCTTTGAACAGGTCGACCAATTTTGCATCAACAAACTTCACCTACAATAATTATAGAAATTACAAAAAATCATAAATGTGTATAAACTAACCAATAGTTGCAGGAATCAAACTAAATTAACCAGTATGATATGAAATTACATACCACATTTAACGACTCGATCAAATATGGGTCTGCATGTGTCTTTGTCCTTCGAGGAATAGAGTTATAAAAAGTTAATTCCCTCGTTGTCAGATCAAGCTGTAGCAGTGTCCAATGGTCAATTGCTTTTAGACCACTGGACGACCCCATCTCAGAAACAATTATTGGGAACAGAAATATGGTTTTATCCATGTTATCCTCAATAACTTTCTCTATCAGTGAGTGAAATGCTTTTGTTTGGCTATGTGACGGTTCGTAATCATTGTTTACACAAAAATTATGCAACAACAAATTTATTAGTTATTTTAAATTTAACAAATCAATCTATATTAATTAATAATATAACACAATTTTGAAATGTCTAAATACCCAGCATGTAGCTGTAAAAACTTTCACACGTCTGGACTGCGGCCTTGGCTTGAATAGAACGGATCGTAACATATTTTCCCATGCATTAATTACCTATAAGGGGGCACAGTATTATCAATTGATATACAAATAATTGCATTCCAAGTTTTGTATTCTACAATATATTATAGGTCTAAATTTATATACCTGACTGGTAATTCTACCATCATTCGCAATGTCAATTAACATATGAACTGACACATCAGTAAGTGGTATATCCGCATACCAAACAATGCAACTGCAGTATGCATAAATTGGTCAAGACAAGATAGAAACCAAAGTGTATACATAATAGCCTAAAAAAAGATAGACATGGCAAGTTTTTTATATTCAATACTTTTAAATGAACAATGTATGTTTTACTTACTATGGACCATAGGTCTTTAGCTCGGTAAAGAGTTGCTCTCTAACGTAGGCCGAGGTTTTCGGGACAGTTGCCAAATTATTGTTGAAAGGGTACTTGACCACTGCTTGTGGCTGTTTTCCCACCTCTGCATTCAAAGATGCATCGTCATCATCATCGTTTATTTCATGAACTGTTACTAGTTCCTTTGTAAGAGGTTGAGGTGATACTGTGACAGGCTTCCGGTCATCTGTTACTGTCCTTCACTTAATCCTTGCAATCAATGAACTGGGCGATGGCCATTTACTCTTCTTTTGCACTATTGGTTTAGGCGTCTTCTCACAAGATTGTAAAACTGGCTCAGCCAAACCAATATCATGCATCTTCCCCTTGTCAACTGAAGTGTCATTGACAACTGCCTCCCCAATATTATCAATACCTACCTCAACTACATCGTCTTCTAATAGAGTTTTTTAGCATAGTTCAGTTGTGACTTCTAAATTCTTACCCAATCTTTGGTTCTCAGCTTTCAGCATTATAATCTCATTGTCTTTACCACTCAATTGCTTCTCAAACTTCTCCCTTTCATCTTCGAGCTCTTTCTGCACAACAACTAATTGAGATGATCTCAATCCTTTTAGCATACCTCTCCTTGTCACTCTTCAACTTTATCATTTTGTTGTCCTTCTGTGTCAATTCTTGATCACAACGTACCCTCACATCTAGAGTTTGCTTCTGTAGAACACCAATTTGAGAAATCAAATCATTAACCTTATTCATATTGCTCTTTTCACCCTCAGCTGGATTTATGTTCTCATTAACACCAACACTGTCTCCTGCCATATCCTTACTACTATCACCAATAGTTTCTTTTCCTACATCCCCACTATTTCCAACAGTCCTGTTTATATCTTCACATACCTTAAGAACAACATCATTCTCATCTCTGAAATTAACGCCGGCAGATAAATCTCTTTCAAATCCAATATCAAAAGACGGACATTCAATTGAAAAGCTCTTCTTTCCATTAGAACTGGACCCAACCTCAAAACCTTTTGAAGAGGAATTCTGAAATATCACATTCTGCTTTTCAACAACGTTGAAGACTGTATGTAATGCTTTAGATCTTGATGAAACATCGAATAAGCCCTTGCCATCAGTAGTTTGTGTTCCACTCCCCGTCCCAACTGAGCTTGTAAGTATGCATCTGAATTGACGAACTCTCAATAGTTGTTCTTTTTCATCTGTTGTAGCTTTAGGCTCTTCAGTAAAAACCTGTTTGCAATTAACATCATAACTTAGTCAGTATTGCTTAAAATTATTGGTCCAAATCAATTTTATTATAAATGATATGACCTTTGTGTAACAATTCAATTTTCCACGTAATATTGCCAAATGCAGTGCTTGAGTATCCCATTTCAGGAATCGAGGGAAAACGGATGGATTCATTGGTTTGACAAGCCTGGTATGCTTGCATAACCAAAACTGCATTAAATATTCAGAACAAATTGTTACATATTAAATGAACAGATGTTGTGCAATGTAAACTAAACAGTATGAAGTATTGAAAATGCATAAATGTAAAAAACCTACAGGTAACATCATGGCACAACCACCGGCCTTTAACTGCTTGCTTCTCCTTAACTGACTCTTCAGTTAGTCTACGATAAAAGTACTCCAGTTGTACTTGCAAATATTTGAAAAATTCTCCAAGTAAATTGTCAAATGCTAGGGGACTGCCGAACTTCGAACTGGGCATAGAAGAGCCACCAATAGAAAACAGCATACCAACCATGCCACATCCTTACTTAATTCATCATTATTTTGCCTCACAACCTCCTTCAACTTTGTCAGGATCTGAGGTTTATACAAAGACTGGTATTGATGTGGCCTTGCTTGTATATCAATACCGAAACAACGATTAACCCAAGAAGGGTGATGATACTCATCCATCTTCTGTCTGATTTCATCATTCCCACAGCTAATTCCAAATATAAGTTTATGCATCATACTTTGACAAGCCTGCCCTAGTTCCTCCGATTACAAAACTTTATGTTTCAAAGTCGAATCGCCTAACAATCTCCACTATATCACTCTCGAATTTAACACATTTCTTCTTCAACGTATCACTAACGTTTATGCAAACAGAATTGATTAGAAGGCAGAATGAAGTCTTCTTCAGTTCTTCTATATGCTGAGCTGTGAACACAATTCCTTTCAAGTCCTTAATAGTTGTCCTCAGATTTGACCTATAGTAGGTTTGAGTCATGTCGACCTCTACTCCACCTGGAACAAAAAAATGCTTCTATCATATAACTCTGCATATTTAAGTTCTACTATGTATTTATTTTTTACAATGTCTTACCAAAACAGTTCTCAGGTTTGATAGCTTGAACATCTTTGTCCTTCCTTGCTTGCTTTCGAACCTTCCCATACCTTTCAATGTCACTATCTGCATTATAGATTTCATGTTGAATTTGCATTATAATCTGAGTACATATCATCTAATCTACTTTTTTTAAAAAAAATTGCAGATCACATATCTAACTACAATATAGCATAATAATGACTTTCATACACCTTTATTGGGGAAAATTATTTTTTTAGGACCGCAACTTAGGGGGGTTTGCAAAAAGAGGACTGTAACTTTGCGGGCTGGCAAAATTAGGCTCGTAACTTTTTTTGTTTCGCAATTTCAGGCTAAATTAGTCCTATCAACCTAATTTCGGGTTGATTGAAGCCCATTGTTCGGGCCAAACTTATTTATGGCAAAAAGAGGACTACAACTTTTTTTAATGCAATTTTAGGACCAATTAACATCCCTATTATAATAATTTTGAATATTTTTTTTCTACGTGTCAACACAAATTCAATATTCATATTTTATTATTTTCTCATAATTTTACTTTTTTCCCTTTTCAAACAGTTTTTTTAAAAGGTTTAAAGTTGTTTCTAACAACTTCTTCTACCACTCATCTTCTCCAATTTTTACCAATTTAAATTCTAAAAATCGTGTTTGTATTTTAATGCATTTTTTATAATCTTAAAAAATAAAACTATTTTTCATTCTTTTGGAGCTAAACAGGGCCTCACGAGGATTTTTTTAAAATAAAAATCAAATATAATTTTTTATAATAAAATAAACTTTAAAATCTTAATTTTTAATGTTACTTTAAAACAATGAATATCTTGTGTGAAATTGACTTTCATGAATGAGATTGAACTTTACTCTTGAGTTTGTATTTTATTTTATATATAGTCTTTATTTTAAAATACGATTTAAATAAGGTTATAATACTTCATAAAATTTGTAAGTGTTAAAAATATGTATGAGTCCGTCTTATAATATTTTTGTCAAAATATTAATATAATAAATTATCTTCAATCTCGCGTGTTACGCGAGTCTTCCACTAGTAAATATATAATTTTTAAAATATACTCTAGTTCATATTCCCTTCATCAATTAGATCCATTCTCATGTCTTATATTATTTCAAAATATTATACAAATTTTTTCTATAAAATTTCGAATCGAATAGTTTAAATAAAAATACTGGAAAATGTTTGATAGAAATTTTGTAATTAATGTTCACTATAATCCTCTCAATAATAAATCTATGAATTTTTTTCCTTCAATTACGGATATAGTTGTAAAATTTATAAGCATTATTTATGTAAATACAATCTAAAATGTACAAATTAAACTATCTTTATATTTAAAAATCGTGACAATCTTTTTAATTAACAATTAAAAATTTATCATACCAAATTATAATATTTGTAGTATAATTCACTATAATTTACATGTAGTATATTATATTTGTTTTTTTAAACATAAATAATGTTGTCTAATTCATATGAAATTATTACATCTATTTTCAAATTTAATTTTAAAATGTTTACGATTATTGTTTTTTATTTTTTCAAATAAAGTATTAATTGAATACTTTCTTTAATCCATGAAATCCATATTATGCTCACAATGAATCCCTTGAAAACTTAATTAAAAGTTCAAATATAAATTTCAATATACATTTTAAAAAAAATCATGTAACATTGTAAGGTGAAAGAAATTTTATAATATATCTTTGACTTAAAAGCTCAAATCAGAGTCGGTTATGAGATTTTATAAGCTTGAGGCGAATATGAGAAATGAGCCATTTAGGCGAATATGAGAAATGAGCCATTTCTTATAACATAGTGGATAATAAAATTTTCGTTTTATTAATTTATTCTAGTATTTCGTTTTCAATAAATTAAATTATTAGTTTATTTAATATTTTTTGTGATATAGTGGATCGTAGCTACATTTAAATTTTTATTTTTTAAGAATAAGATTTTATTAAAAAAAAAAACCTTTTTAAATTAGTTTTTTAAGTTTTACTACGTACATTCGCTATTCGTCCCACAATAGTTTTCATACTTTTCATATATTGTAATTTCTTATATTGATTTATATTATAAATAAAATTTGAATACTATATTTTATTATACATACATACATATATATATATATATATATTAGACTATTAGATTCTAAATTTTATGGAAAAAAATTGTATAATTAAAATAAGGATCTAATTGAGGAAGTGAATATGAGCTAGAGTAAATTTTAAAAATTATATATTTATATTGGGCTTAAAAATGCATTAAAAAAGTTACAGTCCTCTTTTTGCCATAAATAAGTGTGGCCCGAAAAATGGACTTCAATTAGCCCGAAATTGGGTAGATTGGTCTAATTTGTCCTGAAATTGCGAAAAAAATAAGTTACGGGCCTAATTTTGCCAGCCCGTAAAGTTACGGTCCTCTTTTTGCAAACCCCCATAAGTTGCGGTCCTGAAAAAATAATTTACCCCCTTTACTGTGAATATACAACGTTATAGGATTGATTACCTTCTGAGTTAGAAGTGGAGAAGTGGGGTACTTAATTACTTCTCCTCTTCTCACTTTCATCACCACTTTCAAAATCTATTCATATAGAAACAAAATACTTGATTATTAAAAACAAATATGCCCTGATTATCACGAAGAGTAAATTCGTGTTTATATATTTATGTGATAGAAGCATAACCTAAATCTGGTTCAACATATGAAGTTTTTGACTCGCGCTTACCTGGTATTAATCATTTCCAGTCAAAATCTGTGAATAAGATACCATTGAAAAAAATAAATATTGCATAAGTTAACTTTTAAATGATCTAAATTTATAAACCTTTCCGCTTTCCATCTGTTTTGTCTTCCCTCCTACGCTTTTCGGAAGACCCTGATCACCAATAAGATTCATTAACTTAATCATATAATCAGTCTTATTATTAATCTGCAAATATGGTTAATTAGATAAATTACCCCGTGTTTCAACACGATGAACACTCTCATCAACATTCTTCTGTTTTTTTCCAGTATCTCTGCTTGTTCCTTCTCCAACTTGGCCACCGGATCTTCTTATTCTTACCATATGCACTTATAAACAGAGTACAGTAAGCTCTACCTTTATACAAACTAAACATCTAATGTATATATGAAATAAAACATTGGTAACAATAGTTAACATAAGAATGGCTAGATCATATTCAGCTAATATTAAACATATTTCCCAAAAAAAACACAGCAGTAATGAAAATTAATCATAACAACTTAGGCATTCCACAAGAAATATATTGAGTTCATGCTCGACTATGCATTTTCACAGATTATAAACCTTTTATTGAAATTTATTCCTACATATCCACCTCTGAAACATAAATCTTAGATTTTCTAGGGGGTTTTAAAAGTTCATAATTTACTCAACGATACTGATAAACCCGACTAAAATAAATACAAAAAAGTGAAAGATTAATAAGTTATTTCATCAAAGACATGCATTTTGTAAACTATAAACCTTTTGATTTTGGGTATCGTATATACATTAATGGGTTCAAAAGAACCGCGAAACATTATACTCCATATGAACCTTACCTTTTTTCAGATGCAATTAACCCGTAAAAAAATTTACTGGACGCATGCAAATGATCGGAGTACCTGGTTTCTTGAATGCCCTTCTTCGCCGAAAACAATGAACTGCAGTTTTTGGAAATCGCTCGAATGATGTGCAGAAAGTGTGGAAAGAAATCTTTCTGCTAAACAAATTCATCTAATTAATTGGGATTACCGTCTTTTTAGGAAAGTTTGAATTGTGGAAGGTACGCGTTTTACGAGAATATGCATTTAAAACTTGATTTGATGTTAGGACTGGCTAATACATTATAATTCGAAATAATTTAAATTAAAAAAAGGGCAAATCAGTCTTCTTAGGTCCCTAATTGAATCTATTGGACAAAAATTAATAAGATAGTCCCTATTAGAAAAAAGTGGTAGTGAAATGAACTTAATAACAAATTACCCAAAATTAAAAAAATTAAAAACAGATGAATGTGAGATGACACACGTAGACATGTTCAAACCGTAACCGGGAAACCGGCCAACCGGTAAAACCGCCGGTTACGGTTTAAAAACCGAACCGTAACCGTAAAATGGCGGTTCGGTTACGGTTTGACATTTTGACAAACCGCAAACCGCCGGTTTGGCCGGTTTTGACGGTTAACCGCCGGTTTGCCGGTTTAAAAAAAATAATTTTTTTTTTAATATACAATTCTTCTATTTTTAATGTATAAATTTAATTTATATAATTTTTATTCAATTCTAGTAATGTATTTTCTAAAAAATGAGTTAAAATGAATAAAAAATGAACAAAAACGGAGTGAAAACGAGCGAAAACGGAGATAATATTTAAAAAATTAAAAAAAAAAAAAAAGCAAACCGGCGGTTTTTAACCGTAACCGGCGGTTAAAAACCGTAACCGGCAAACCGGCGGTTCGGTTACGGTTACCGATTTTCGAAAACCGTAACCGACGGATTCTAACCGTAACCGGCGGTTTCTAACCGTTGCGCATGTCTAGACACACGTATAAGAGAAGAGAGTCAGAAATAGTAACTAAGAGTGATTTTCTTGTAGTTTTAAATATTGGCATAAATCTTTAGCTTTAATCAGAAAAAAAAAAAAAAAAATTCTAGCCGAACCGGCCCAAAGCTAGTTGTGTTCAAAATGAAACCCATCGTATTTTCAATTTCGTGTATCATAACGGCCCAAACAAAAACGCTCTTATATTTTTTTAATTTTTCCTTTATTCGAGAAAAAAGCAAAAACGCGTGGTCAACGCGCCTTAAGTGCTGACCCAACAAACCGACGTAAAAGCCGTAACCGACAACGATATAAGCATTACTCCTGACCATTCGATCAAGTTAATCTCATCCGTTAATTTCTGTCACCGCCTCACCGGGCTCCTATTTATACCTCTCAATCCCTATGCTCTTCTCACTTTTCAGGCCAAAATTGATCGTTCTTGTTTGTTCTACGTGCTTTAGATTTGATTGGTTTATATTTTGGTATTTCTTTTGTCGATTATATCCTTATAATCCGTATCATGATGGAGTGTCTTCAATTTGATTTTCTTCGTGTGGAGTCCTTTTCGATTTTGATCGTCGTATATTTGATTGGAGATGGTTGATTTTGATCGTGTTGCTGAATTTGGTTAAAGATGGCTTATGTTTCATCATATCGAATTCTGATCGCGTTTCTGGTAGTATTGGTGAATTTGATTGGAGATAGTTGGTGTTTGATCTAATTGAATTATCTTCGTCTTTTTCTTCATCGGATTTGTTTATGTCGAGGATATGTGTTTCTCTATTTGGAACGATATATTGGTAACCATGAGACCTTTTGTATAACGGGGCTAGAATAACTTTGATGTTGAGGCAACCTTTCTCTCATCCTAATATGGACATCTTCGATTTTCAGAATAACCTAATTTGAGATAAAATCAAATTTCATCCGTAGTTCGGGTTTGGAAGAGACTTTGTCGTGAAATTTCATCATCTTTTCAACATAGGATGTAGGCTATCAATGATTTTTGTGGTGGTCACAATAAACCTGTGTTGCTAAGGATATTGGGTCCGAACGATACGAATGATTCTGATGTCTCTTTGAACCTTGGTGTGTGCTAGCATCTTTTCGACACAGGATGTTCAATTTTATTTGCTTTGCGTCTGGTTTTTTCACGGGACTTTAGGATCTTGCTTGGTTATCTGGTGGACATTGGTACGTAAAGAGTAGCAAAAAAATATCTATCTCTGCATGGTTTAAGGCATAGGATGTTCCAATGTGAGTTTGGTATACACGTCTTCAAGATCTTTTGGTGGCTGATTTATGCTGAACTTTTTAGTTGACAAGTTATGTTTTGCCTTGCTATAAGCTGGGATTGGACCGAAATTAATCATCCTTCAGTTTTTGACTTTTTGGTGTCTAATTCAACAATGAAGACTTGTGTTGTGTATGTTTCGGTTAAGTGATGTGTCCACAGTGAAGGTCCTTTCGTTCTAAGTTTGGCTAGTTTTTTTATTTCTTTTGTATTGAAACTATAAAAACTTAACGGTGTTCTGTGTATGCTAGTTGGTGAATGTGCTCAGCTGTGTAGAATTGATTCTGGCTGGGAACGATTTCACTAAAAGTTAGTACAAAAATGTTTGGAAAAGTTGTACGGCAAGGTTTAGTGTGTGGCAAGACTTCCAATTGTTGTTTTTTTGTACATTGTTTTATTCTTCAAAACAGAATTCAACCCCTCAATATAAAATTTCATTAGCGTGCAGGACATTAACAACAGTAAAGATTAACAAAACAGGACTTCCAATGTTTGGTATTTAGTTCAACAGTAAAGATTTTGTGTATTGTAGGGGTTCGTAAGAGCTGAACTTGGGGGATAGTTTTTGAAGTAAATCCAAGTGAATGTCATCTATTTCTGGTTATGTGATGTTGTCCACGGTGAAGGTTGTTTCATTCTTTGTTTGGCTATTTATTTTTTGTTTGTATTTTATCTACATAAAAAACTCTGCAGTTCTTTGTGTATGTGAGTTGTCAAATATGCTCTGCTTTGTAGATGCAAAGATGGTTGGGTACCTTGTACACCAAGGATTAGTGCAAAGCTACACTTTCCATGGTTGCCATTTTTCCCTCAGCTGGTTATGCGATGTGTTTATGTTCAATCTTTTTATTCTGCAGATGATAACAGATTTGAATCTTTCTATCAAAATTATTTAGCATCATGCTATTATAAACATATCTCTGAATTTTTAGAAACTTATTATAGGTTCTGTAATGGTGGTGTTCAAAAACAATGGGCATTGTAGTGGCTCTATTTGGCAACCTTTTCAGAATTGGCTGGAGCAGCTCGGTTTTGCAAAATTCTTAATTTACTATTACAATATTTGTATTCAAAATGACTATTCAGTAGACAAGTTATGGTTTGCCGTATTTACGGGTAAATTTGAACCAAGATTTATAATCCTTCAGTTTTTGGTGTCTCGTTCAACAATGAAGATTTTATGTTGTGTAGGGGTTCATAAGAGCTGAACTGGGCAGATAGTTTTCGAAGTTAATCCAAGTGAATGTCATCTATTTCTGGTTATGTGATGTGTCCATGGTGATGGTTGTTTCGTTCTTGGTTTGGCTAGTTCTTTTTTGTTTGTATTTTATCTACATCAAACTCAGCAGCTGTGTTCTTTGTTGAATGTGCTATGCTTTGCAGAATTGGTTTTCGAAGTTAATCCAAGTGAATGTCATCTATTTCCGGTTATGTGATGTGTCCACGGTGATGGTTGTTTCGTTCTTGGTTTGGCTAGTTCTTTTTTTGTTTGTATTTTATCTACATCAAACTCAGCAGCTGTGTTCTTTGTTGAATGTGCTCTGCTTTGCAGAATTTGTTCTACCTTGGAAAGATTTCAGAAAAAGTTAGCAAAGTTGGTCGGGGTACCTTGTACACTTAGGATAAGTGCATCCTTGTGTTCTTTAGATGAGAGCGGACTTTAATCTTTCTATCAAAATTATTTAGGATCATGCTATTAAAAACATATCTCTGAAATTTTAAAAACTTATTATAGGTTCTGTAATGGTGGTGTTCGTAAACAATGGGCATTGGAGTGGTCTATTTGGCAACCTTTTTCAGAATTGGCTGGAGCAGCTCGGTTTTGCAAAATTCTTATTTTACTTCTTTTATATTTGTATTCAGAATGACTATTCAGTAGGCAAGTTATGGTTTGCCGTATTTACGGGTAGATTTGAACCAAGATTTATAATCCTTCCGTTTTTGGTGTCTCGTTCATCAATGAAGATTTTGTGTTGTGTAGGGGTTCATAAGAGCTGAAATGGGGGAGATAGTTTTCGAAGTTAATCCAAGTGAATGTCATCTATTTCCGGTTATGTGATGTGTCCACGGTGATGGTTGTTTCGTTCTTGGTTTGGCTAGTTCTTTTTTTGTTTGTATTTTATCTACATCAAACTCAGCAGTTGTGTTCTTTGTTGAATGTGCTCTGCTTTGCAGAATTGTTTCTACCTTGGAATGTTATCAGAAAAAGTTAGTAAAGATGATCGGGCACCTTGTACACTAAGGATAAGTGCATAGACTTCCCATGGATGTGTTTTGCCATTTTTCCCTAAGCTTGTTATGCGATGTGTTTTATGTTCCATCCTTATGTTCTTCAAATGAGAACTGACTTTGAACCTTTCTATCAAAATTATTTAGCAATCATGCTATTATAAACATATCTCTGAATTGTTCAAAACTTGTTATAGGTTCTGTAATGGTGGTGTTAAAAAACAATGGGCTTTGGAGTGGCTCTATTTGGCAACTTTTTCTGAATTGGATGGAGTATCTCGGTTTTGCAAAATTCTGAATTTACTTCTTTTATTGTTTGCCGTATTGTGACGGGTAGAATTAAACCAAGATTTTTAATCCTTCAGTTTTTGGTATCTTGTTCAACAATAAAGATTTTGTGTTGTTGTAGGGTTCATAAGAGCTGAACTGGGGAAATAGTTTTTGAAGTTAAATCCAAGTGAATGTTATCTATATCCGGTTATGTTGTGTGTTCACACGGGGTGATGGTTGTTTTGTTCTTTGTTTGGCTAGTTCTTTTTTGTTTGTATTTTACCTACATAAAGCTCTGCAGTTGTGTTCTTTATGTATGTGAGTTGTCAAATGTGCTCTGCTTTGTAGAATTGGTTCTACCCAGGAAAGTTTTGAGAAAAGGTTGGTGCAAAGATGGTCAGGTACCTTGTACACCAAGGATAAGTGCATAGCTACAATTTCCATGGTTGTGCGAAGTGTTTATGTTCCATCCATTTACTCTCCAGATGAATACCTTCTTGAATCTTTCTATAAAAATTATTTAGCATCATGCTATTATAAACATATCTCTGAATTTTTTAAAACTTATTATAGGTTCTGTAATGGTGGTGTTCGAATCCAATGGGCATTGGAGTGGCTCTATTTGGCAACATTTTCAGAATTTGTTGGAATAGTTTCGGGTTTGCAAAATTCTTAATTTAATTCTTAAATAATTATTCATAAAATGTACTTCGTATATTTTATTATTTGATGTGTTCAAGAATCTTTTGATCTCAGCTAAAGAAGGAAAAATTCACAAATTCATCTGATGGAGAATGGCATAATTACATAGGTCTTGTCTTAAAGTTTGGTCCCCGAAGATTTTTATGTTGTTTGTCCAAGTATAAATTATTTACCCTCGTTATGTTTGTGTTCTCTTTGTAATCTGCTGGGAATCATTTTGGTTGTTGGATAGGTATAATGTGCGAGGAACAAATGAAAGTGCGACTCTGCATGCTTTTCCATCTTCTGAAGTATGATTCCATAACGTAATTGATATTTTTTCGTTATGAACCTTGTCCTATGCTGTATTGTTCTAAAACAGTGAAATTTCTTGTGGGCACAACTCAATCTTTATGCTGGTTCAAATTGATTTTATGGTAAGACTTTACCAATTGATTCATGTTTTGTTCAAAACTTATTAGTATAGGTTCTTTGATGGTGGTATTTGGAAACAAATGGGCGTTGGTGTCGATCTATTTGGGCCACCTTTTCAAAAATGGCTGAAGCAGCTCAGCTTTGCAAAAAATTTTCATTTACTTCTTAAATATTTGTTCTTAAGTTCTACTTTTATTTTGTGATATGATGTGGGTGATCTTCTGACCTCAGCTAAAGAAGGAAAATTGCATAAATTCATCCGATGGAGAAGGGCACAAATTCATTGTTCTTGCCTTTACTCTTAAGGTTTGGTAGTTGAGAGTTTTTGTGTTGTTTTTTTGTCCAATAGTAAAGTATTACCTTGCTATATTTGCATTCTTTCTGTAATCTGCCGATCTGTGTTCGGTTTAATCTCTATTTTGTTACATTAAAATGCGTTTCAACAAAATATTTCTCGATTGATTATGTTAAAGAAGTGAATCTTCCTGCATTACTGTCTTCGGATATATATGATTCCAGTCTTAACATAATATATTTTAAACTGTTGCTGGTGTTGGTTTTGGACTTGTTTTTTGAGTATATATTATCTTGCACTTGTATTCTTTTGGTGTACCTTGACCAGATTAAGCTAATAATAGTATATTTCCGTCGGGTGCTTGAGGGTTGTGTTGGTTCCGCTGCACTGCATTATTAATAATGGTGAGCTCCTGAAGTCATTTGTATGCGTGAGCAACCTTTTATGGATTTAATCTGGTGGAGGTTAGTGAATATGGGGTATAGATAAGATATTGGAAATTATCATAGGAAATGTGATATCCTTGCTGGTTTTTTTTTTTTATAAGAAACATCGAATTTTATTGCAAAAGTCAGATTTCACAGCATACCAATTCCTAATTACATCAGATAGAAGCAAGCCCCTAAAAGCATTTTGACTAAGAGACCAAAGAGCCACTTTATATTTAATTTTCTCCCAAACCTCATCTAAACATTCACATCTATGATAAAAAGTCCTCTTATTCCTCTCAATCCATATTGACCACAACACAACCAGTACAGCAATCCTCCCTAGTATTTTTCCCTATTTTGATGCTTCACTTGTTGAATATTGTAGACGATTATAATTGTAGCTCTCCTTAGGATTTTGTTAGCAACATGAGTTTTTTTTCTGCATGAACTGGTGTTTAAGAGGAAAAAAATCCTGTAGACGATTATAATACTTAGGATTTTGTATGAACTCTTCTTGTACTTGGTAGGGGCTTCCTTTGCTAATTTAGTTATGTTGGAGTCACTATAAAACTTACGTTAAATTTCAATGCATTAACTCAGTTGGGCTTTTCATTTGTAGTGTAAAATTTCTGTTTCGCTGACTTGTAATATTGTAAATTAATTCTAGTTGTAGTATAGAAAAACTTGTGTAACTCCGCCTGTGTTGCATTTTCTCACAGCCGGTCCCAAGCCCGGAAAAAGGAGGAGGGTCAAGATAATCTTTTTCTGTCTTTAACCGTGAAATCAAATTTGTCTTTTACTTAATTTTCTGTGAGGTTAGGAGCTTAACTTCTGTATTACAGCATATATTACTTGTCTGGTTGTCCCTGCATGACGCCTTCTCTTTTGCCAAAAATTGAGAAAGTCATGCATGATACATCTATTTGGGTATTTTTACTTGTGTTAGGAGATTTACTGGTTTACCTTATTTTCTAGTATTCTATGAGTTGCATTAGTCTGAATCTTATGTCTGAAGAGACTGATGAGTGTCGAGTGATTGAAAATGTGGTCTATTTTATGCTTATTATTATAAAATGTATGCTTCGTGTAGGTTTTCTTGTACAGGTTGTTCTTCTCTGGGTGGAGATGTAAGGAAAATTAACAACATTTTGATGCTTATCTGGTGTAAGTTTTTCCGATTACTTGTTGTCACTGTTTCCATCACGTGTCGGCGAATAGTCTGTCTTTCCCCTACCTTATCAGCTGTTTACATTTTGAACCTCTATTTTGTTTTATAATTGCATTCATGAGCTGATTCAGAGAAGTGGTTGGGGCAGCGTCAGTTTTGCCTAGTGCCTAGATATCTGGTAGTTGAAGATTTTGAATTCAAATGTACAAGGTGCATTGGAGAGTTGTGAAACATATATATAATGGAAACCTTGGGTCTTGGAGAATGCCTCTACTGGAATGAAGCAGACCTCAAACTTTGGGTATAATTGGATACGTGCCTATACGACCAGAAATCTGGTCATTTCTAGCTCTCTTGAATGCACAACAAATTTGCCAGAAGGCAGAAAATAAAAGATGTGCTTGTTAAGAATTAGCAACATCCAATGGTAGTAGTGGGTTGCATTGGACCACGGAATGCTGCAAAAACGATAAGGTCAAGTTTTCAAATGACTTTATTGTTCAACTCATAATCACAGCTGAGAAAAGAAGATAAGATTGTATGGGGAATTTGTTCTGCATGGTTGGTCTTGAGTTGTGTGAATTATTGGGGAATTTTGTGTGGTGTAAATCCACTAAATCATTGGACAAGCGCGCACAGCTTTGTGCAAAATAAATAAATAAATAAATAAATGGAAACAATTAGCTAAAGCAAACACACTGGTCCGTCACCATTTTTTTTAAAAATATACTTCCTCTCAACATTCTTTTTTATCCATTTCAATGGAATTTACACATTTTCCTTTTATCAAACTACTCTCCAAAGCTCATACTTAGATGATAAGTTTTCTAAAAAACAATATACTACATTACTTATTCTATTATATTTCTTAATTTTCGTGTCCAAAGGTCATACGTAGATTTTCTAAAAAAAATTTTGAGTTCAAACTTTGTATGTACATGATTAGGGGTGGGTAAATATACCGAAATTTCGATATACCGAACTTTTCATACCAAAAAAATATTGAAATTATCGAAATTTGCGGTACGGTATGATATCGTACCGAAATTTTCGGTACGGTAACGGTATGGAAAATGACCATATTTTGGTATTTCGATATATCAAATTTTTTTCAATATTCGGTATGAAACGGTATATCGAAATACCGAAACCTTAATAAAATAATAATTTTATATTATTTTTAAATTAAAATAACTTTAATTATTAAAACATAAATAAAATAAATCTTAAATAATTAATTTCGGTATAAAATAATGCTTCAATATTTTCGGTATGAATTGGTATAGTGGTATTTCGATATGAAATGATGGTTAAATATTTTTGATATCGGTATACCGTACCGAAAATTCGGTATACCGAAATTACGGTACGGTATCAGTATGAATTTTTACATACCGAAAATTTCGGTATACCGAGATTACGGTATACCAAAATTTCGGTACGGTAACGGTATAGATTTTTTTAGTATCGAAATTTTCGGTATGATACGGTATGATTTGATATGATCGGTATACCGTACCGAACCAACATGATTCATTTTTAGGGGTTTTAATTGTTTATATATAAAATAATACATGTATATGAGGATGTTTATGGAATATTGTAGGGTCAAATTGTGTATGTATGAATAAAATGAATGACAATTTAAGTAAATAAGGGCATGTTTGTTTTGGAGCGTAAAGTCCCCGTATTGTTCTAGTTCGGAATTTCACATCCGAATTTCAACATCCAATTACATGCACCCCTAAAAATACCTATATATTTTACTATTATAATAATATAACATCACTCACTCTTACTATTTTTTTATTTTTTTTGGTAGGCAAAAATTTATATTATATAATGTAAAAGAGTCTTTACAGTACAGATGCACAAGAAGTAGGGGTGGGCATAAAACTGAAAAATCGACGATTTTTCGGTTTATTTGGTTCAGTTGTTCAGTTCGGTTGAAATTTTTTTAAATTTTGGTTTTTTCGGTTTATATTTTTCAAAAACCGAATAAACCGAAACGACCGAATTATAAATAAAAAAATATAATTAATTAATATATATATATATTATATATATATATTCAGATTTTTCCAGATCATGAGTAAGAAGTAAATTTTTGCGGTTGTGACAATTAAATTTTTTTTTCTTCATGACTCTTGAGTATTTGAGTTGGATGGATTTCAGATTTTTTACTTCTTACTTCTTTTTCAACCTAAACAGAAGAGCAAACAAAGAATCTCCCACTATTTTAAAATTCAATTGACATCTTCTCTGTAATGTTTGTAAATTGTAGGGCAAAATAAATGGGGTGAGAGAGTGAGGGATAAAGAAAGGGTTATATATACCTGTAATCATTGAAATGACATAATATTGCAATTTCCAGATTAATTAGAAGTTGTATAGTATATTAATTAATTAGAAGTTGTATAGTATATTAATTAATTAGAAGTTGTATAGTATAGTATATTAATTATATTTTCAGATTTGTTATAGGTTATGTTGGATTTGTTTGATTATATATTTGACTTTATGTGGAATTTGTAATGAGATTATGTTATGGAGATTTGAATTTAATTTTAATTTGATTTTATGCAGTATGCACTATGCAGAATTGAACTTTTAGAATTGTTAACTTGTTTTCTTAAAAAAAAAAAAATTATGCAGTAAAATTTGGTTTAAATCGAACAAACCGAATTGTAATTCGGTTCGGTTCGGTTTTACAAAAAAAATCGGTTCGGTTCATTTTTTAAAAAAATCGGTTATTTCAGTTCGGTTGAAAAAGGTCCAAAACCGAACCGAACCAACAAGAAGTGCTCATAAATAAATAAATAAAAAAAGAAGAGAAGATAACAGTGAAGGTTGAGAAACACAGCAGAAGGTATGCATTGATTTCGGCTAGGATCAGGATAGATTGTCAAGTTCCATTGATGCAACGTCTCAGATCCTCTAGCCACTCCCGGAATGCTATGCTACATGACCGTATGCCGTAGCACGTCGCCCAACTCCACAGCCTTTCTTTGATTTCGTCCATAATTTTTCCCACGTCCCAAATCCTCTTCTAAAAAACGTTCTTATTCCGCCAATTCCACATGACCCACACAATACAGATCCACAATCCTATGGCTATATTGCGCCCTCTTGAGTTTCTTATAATTCCAGTATGACTGAGGAATTGTTGGCATACCTGGTTATGAAGTGGAGTGTTTGCGCTTAGCCAACTGTAACATCCAGTCCAAAACTCCATACGACTCTCTGCATCCGAGGAAGAAATGTGATGCCGACTCTAGTTCTACCTTGCACAGCGGACATAATATCTCGGGGCCGTTCTGGATCACTCCTCGCTTCGCCATATTATCTTTAGTCGGTAGTCTATTCTGGAGAAGTCTCCAGGCCATCGCAGTTGCCTTTGCCGGAACCATCTTGTTCCAGACCCTGCTGTATACCTTCCCAAATGGATCTGGGGAGTTCTCTGAATTTTCATTCCGGGTTAGTTGATCGTATGCGGTCTTGGTTCGGAAGCAGCCACTGGGATCGACTCGCCATCTCCAATTGTCATCTACCCCACGGGTCGGGATGAACCTGTTAACCACAGAGAGGAACTCGTTAATGAGAGGTAACTCCCTATCCAATAAAGCCCTACGCCACCCCCAAGCCCACTCCCACTCGTCCTCTACCCAAAAGCCTATGTCCCTGACTACTACTTCCTTATTAAGGCTTAACTCAAACAATTTAGGGAATAAGGTTCTTAAGGTGTTGCCCCCCGTCCACTTTCCCTCCCAAAATTTAGTGTTCGCCCCGTCTCCTAGTTGGTGTTCTACATTCCCCCAAAACCATCTACCATTCTCCCCATTTACTAACTTAACAACCTCCTTCCACCAGCTCGACCCCCGTCTTTCCCTAAAACCTACAAAGCTGCCCCCCTCCCTCAATTATGTCTTGCCATTAATTGTATTGACCACCTTGGCCCATAACCCATTCGGCTCTACCATATACATTCACTTACCCATTAGCACTTGATTGAACTACTTCAAATTCCTAACCCCAAGCCGCCCCCCTCTTAGGTTTACATACTTTCTCCCATTTGACCCGTGTAATTTTCTTCGAATTCTCATGCCCCCCCCCCTCCCACCCCAAATAGAAACCTGCACATTAAGGAATTAAGGGTTTTCAACACAGAAACTGGAAGGGTTTTCATGCCCCCCAATTGAATTCACTCTTACTAATTGATTTGACATAAAGTTACATCTGAATTTCCCCCATCCTACATAATCCCAAAACAAACACCCCTTAAGTGAAGATTTGGAGGTGTTGATAAAAATATTATTTGCATTTTGAGACATACATATTAAGTTTAGACACACTAAAAATGAATGTTTACATACAAAGTTAGGAGGGTTTTTCTTACGGTAGTCAAATTATACAAACTGACTATGTCGAATTGCGCCCCGTGGCGTCGTATAAACTTGCTACATGTTATATAGGTTTAATATCAGTCGAGTAAACTTTACTTAGAACAGATTTCGAGAAATGTTTAAAAAGTCTATTCATCCCTCCCCTCTAGACTTTTTACTCAATATCTAACTCGTTCTTTGGACCAATAGACCGTATCGTCGCCTCTGATGAACATCCATAAGCTTGTAGTTAAGATGAAATTGTGTCCCATTGACTAAGGGATCAAACCACTGACATTTGAACAAAACCACTTTCTTCTCATGGTACCCCTGGTAGTCCAATTTGACTACTTCCTCGAGAATCTCGTAGAAATCTTCCTCATCCACATCATAGTTTTTTTCCCTTGATACAAACTCCACTATTTGATGTTGCTCTAGATGCATCATAAGCGATAATGTGAAATTTGTACCCGTTCACATAATACCTAGAGTACGTAAGAACTTGACCAGAAGAACCAGAAGAAAGATTGCATATAAACCTATTCTCGATGTTATTCATCTTCACTTATATAAGTAGAATTTATGTAAGAATCAATTTATTGTTAAAAATGCTCATTTCGCTCTCCAACTCATCTTGTGATGCTTCTTGATTTTTTTGTTCCTTGTAGCTCATGTCCATCAAAGGACATTCCTCTTCATCTCTTTTGACAATGACCATTAAGCTCATTCCCGTGCTCATGTCTTCAAGTGGATATCTCTTTGCATCCATTCTCTCCTTCATGTGTGCAATGAAGAGCTTTTCGATAGTAGTCCTACCCTGTGGCCAATACTAATCCCTTTCCCACTCTTGATAATGATAATGAGAAGGAGTTTGTTGCATTTGATAATCATACTCAAAGCTCTTCTCACCATCATAACAATTTTCTCCCGAAACTCCATGGAATTCAAATCCGTTGTGTGGATCATATTCTTGATTATAATCCACATCCATGTAGACCGGGGTCCTCTCTTGAAAAGTGGATGCATCATTGTTACTCCAATCTTGATAATATGATGGAACTTGTTGAATTTGATAATTATAATCAAAGTTCCTCCAATTATCGTAGGCCATATCTCCATGTTGTGGAGGATAAATCATACCATGTGGATCATAACATTGATTCCACGGGTATTGATTATATCCATCCATCTAGTCGATGAAGTTCACACCTACAAAAGATCAAAGTATCAAAATTCTCAAAATAATAAGAAAATAAAATAAAGTAAGTAATGTAGCTAACACTAGTACTCAACTAACTCTAAGTCCCACTTAAAGCACTACGTCACCTCCCCGGCAACGGCGCCATTGACTTGAACGAATTTTTGGTCAATATATTTTTTTGACTAACTACTTCCCCTCAAGCATAAGGGATCGTAGTAGTATGCACGTAAGTATTTCGACCAAGTAGTATCGAACCACGGGAGGTGGGCTAGTGCAATGGATCCATAGAGTTGTATGTTGTCATAACTAATGTAGCTACGGTTTTGGGAGTTAGATGCAAAACTAAAGCTAAAAAATAATCTAAAGACAATAAATTAAACTAAACACAATCTAAAGGCTAAAAAGTAATTCAACAACTAAATCAACAAAACAAGAAAATGACAAGAAAGAACAAATAACAACTACGAACTAGATTCGAAGAAGTGCGAAGGATAGGAATGCTTCGGGTGTTCTCTACCTAGTGAAATCGAGTGAGATTGTTTATACCAATTTTATGCTTCAATTTGGATTTGCTAAGAGCATCAAGATGCTAGGATGAAAATCATTTCCCTTCGGGTACTATAGCCTTACGTCTAAGGTGTTCCCAAACCCGGTAATAGGATATCTTCCTAATCCTCATCAACTACCCAAATAACCATTCAAGTAATTAATGTCTCCTAATGGGAGTTCTAATACGATTAACATTCTCTCAACGAATTAAAAGTATAATAAACGCATTTGTATACCAACAACTCACACCATAAATTTAAACATGTTCATGTAACTCTCGTCTACACTAAACATGCCTCAAAATACGGATTAATAGAAGCTAATACACAAAGCACCAATAAAACCCAATAAGAGAAGCAACAATCCAAATATTAACAATAATCAAAGCATAAACAATTTCAACACTAAATATTCACATGGTTTCAAACACCCAAAACATAAAAAGCTTAGTCCATGGTGTTTGAGAAAACACCCATGGCTAAAACAACAAAATAAGACATACAAATGAAATTTACCAAACAAAGCTTAAATAAAAGAAAAATAGCACCTTGAGAGAGTCTTGAAATTCTTCATTTCTTACATGAAAATGAAATACCCAAATGATTCTAAACTAAAAAGCATAAAAGCTATCTAATGGTGTTTGAGGAGAGAAGCTCCTCAAACCTAAGCTATCCCATGGTGTGTGTGAATATATGAGTTAGGGTTTGAGTGGGTAAAAGTGAGGCAAAAACCTCCTAAACAATGTGATTGGGGAGCTATTTATAGCTTGGAAGAGTGTTGGAGACGAAATTTGCACTTAGGCCCTTGAAATCCTTTAAAATTCTCGAATTTCCGCGCAGAAACGGGTTCAAACGGTCGACCGAGTGACCTCAAACGGTCAACCGAGTGAGATGGAAGTCCAGAAAATGCTCTGGAAGCAGATTTCACTCGGTCAACCGAGTGGGTTGACTCGGCTGCCCGAGTGGATTCTGCTGCAATTTCGCATTTTATCGTTTCGATCATATCTTGAGCTTCCGACCTCCGATTGACTTGATTTTTTTTTCATTCCACTCATTTTTTCGAGACGCATCCAATGGTGCAATTATCGTCTTGACTTCATGAATGCCCAGACACGTATTTTGCTTCCAAATAAGTTCAATTTACCTATAAAATAGCAAAACACATACCTTTCTCATTTCAAGTGCAATTGGTCAATTTAGTGTGAATAATGCAACAAAATCCTCAAAATTATACAAAATTAACACATGAATTTCAAGCAATTTTCACACTAATCAACCCCCCCAAACTTAAAGTGTTGCTCGTCCCCGAGCAACGAAAGAAAAGTAGTACAAGTGGGAGGATTGCGAAGAAATTCAATCAAAATTGAATGAGTGATTGTCAACTTTCCTCAATCTAGTAAAGCTAAGAGGTACAAAAATCCACAAACAAGTTCATAAATTATGATTAAATCAATGCAAGATTAAGTGCTCAATTCACAATTTTCTCACAAGTAAGTGTATCTCTGATCACTCAAAGTGTATATCAAGGAAATGAATGCTCTCAAAATCAAATCACACAAATGCACCCCCATATGCTTGCCAAATGTCTAAGTTCTCCACCACATGAAAGTG
This sequence comes from Galeopsis tetrahit, assembly GCA_963675135.1. Taxonomy (NCBI): domain Eukaryota; kingdom Viridiplantae; phylum Streptophyta; class Magnoliopsida; order Lamiales; family Lamiaceae; genus Galeopsis; species Galeopsis tetrahit. Next base: position 32,177,244 of record OY776119.1, on the reverse strand, counting down.
TTCAATCAATGAATCAATAAGGACTTCACATTTGGTTGTAATGTAGGCTCATTGGTTAAGGTAGGGAAGATTTGGATAAAGTGACTCATAAACTAATGGAGCAAGAAGGAAAGTTGCAATTGATCAAGTTGCAACTCAAAGTTCTCTATCTCACATAATTTACTTACTTCTTTTCTTTTTAAGCACATTCTTCACCACCAACCAACACTTTTGAATTGAAGCTCTACCAAATTTTTGTGCACAAGAGAGTTTTCTTTTTCGATTTTTCTTTTCTCATCAACTCAATCTCTTTTTTTTTTTTTTTGCACAACTCACAATTCATCTTTTTTCTCTTTTTTTTTTCAATCTTTTCACTTTTCAACCAAACAAATCCACTAAATTCACATTTCAACTCAATTCAACCACATTTGTCAATATTCAAGATCCACTAGTTCATAAGAAAATTAGGCTCATAAAAGATAGACAATGGGCTAAATATGTAGATTGCCAAAGAATATAAGTCAATAAGCTCAAAGTGGCTAACTACGGAAAAATTGCATTTGGTATGGAAAATTTGGCCAAGTGACTATTCAAAACAAAGATGGCCTTATATCACTTTCAAAAATCTCACACAAAAAGTAGCCTCAAACAAGACAATTGGCAAGTTCTAGAGTACACAAGCATGAATGATACTCACATGAAGGAAAATAGACCATAAGATATGAAAGTCTAAAGTCTCTAAAGCTCACGGGCTTGTCTAATCATGAATCCAAAGCACCAAACTAAGCACAAATTTTCACAAAATCAAGTGAACAAGCAAGCATCAATCAATACCAACAAGCTCAACCAAATCTCAAAAACTAACAATCACCATCAATTACGCCTCAAATACCAACAATCCACAAGATAATCAATCACCAAAACTAGGAACAACGGTGCAATATAAATGAAGGAAAGACATGAAACCCCCCCAAACTTAAATGAAACTCTAGTTGAATGCAAAGTTTGGGAATGAGTGTGTTACCTTAAAATTTTACCACCAACGAAACTCACCAAAGAAGCAAGCTACCGCCACCAATTGTCCCTTGAACCTTTAGCACCAAAGCACCACTACCCTTGAGCTCCACCATGCATATCTCCCATCCTTGACCACCAACACAACACTCAACCTACAAAACAAAAACTAAACAAAAGATCAAACAATCTACAAATCTAAAAATAAAAGAAAACAATAAAGAATGGGTTGCCTCCCATTTAGCGCTAAGTTTAACGTCTTCAAGCTGGACGGAAATAAAAGAACTCATCGAAAAGGCCATGGATATCGGTCCTCCTTCCCATTGTATTTCAACCTTTGAGCTTCAAACTCAAGAAGGCTCTTATGAATGGAAGACCAATCATCCACATGTTTCTTCCATACTTTCATCGATGAATGTTCATCTTGCTCCTTCCACATCGTCTTCTTCCATTACTCTCCCTTTTTTCCAAGGATGCCCAAGCTCTTCTCAACTTCTTTCTTAAGATCAAAGCGATTAAGAGGCAAAATGAAATCAATAGAAGCATCAATATCAAGTAAAGTGCAAATTGAAGAGTTTAAAGGGTTAAAAATGCTCATTTCGCTCTCCAACTCATCTTGTGATGCTTCTTGATTTTTTTGTTCCTTGTAGCTCATGTCCATCAAAGGACATTCCTCTTCATCTCTTTTGACAATGACCATTAAGCTCATTCCCGTGCTCATGTCTTCAAGTGGATATCTCTTTGCATCCATTCTCTCCTTCATGTGTGCAATGAAGAGCTTTTCGATAGTAGTCCTACCCTGTGGCCAATACTCATTCCTTTCCCACTCTTGATAATGATAATGAGAAGGAGTTTGTTGCATTTGATAATCATACTCAAAGCTCTTCTCACCATCATAACAATTTTCTCCCGAAACTCCATGGAATTCAAATCCGTTGTGTGGATCATATTCTTGATTATAATCCACATCCATGTAGACCGGGGTCCTCTCTTGAAAAGTGGATGCATCATTGTTACTCCAATCTTGATAATATGATGGAACTTGTTGAATTTGATAATTATAATCAAAGTTCCTCCAATTATCGTAGGCCATATCTCCATGTTGTGGAGGATAAATCATACCATGTGGATCATAACATTGATTCCACGGGTATTGATTATATCCATCCATCTAGTCGATGAAGTTCACACCTACAAAAGATCAAAGTATCAAAATTCTCAAAATAATAAGAAAACAAAATAAAGCAAGTAATGTAGCTAACAATAGTACTCAACTAACTCTAAGTCCCACTTAAAGCACTACGTCACCTCCCCGGCAACGGCGCCATTGACTTGAACAAATTTTTGGTCAATATATTTTTTTGACTAACTACTTCCCCTCAAGCATAAGGGATCGTAGTAGTATGCACGTAAGTATTTCGACCAAGTAGTATCGAACCACGGGAGGTGGCCTAGTGCAATGGATCCATAGAGTTGTATGTTGTCATAACTAATGTAGCTACGGTTTTGGGAGTTAGATGCAAAACTAAAGCTAAACAATAATCTAAAGACAATAAATTAAACTAAACACAATCTAAAGGCTAAAAAGTAATTCAACAACTAAATCAACAAAACAAGAAAATGACAAGTAAGAACAAATAACAACTACGAACTAGATTCGAAGAAGTGCGAAGGATAGGAATGCTTCGGGTGTTCTCTACCTAGTGAAATCGAGTGAGATTGTTTATACCAATTTTATGCTTCAATTTGGATTTGCTAAGAGCATCAAGATGCTAGGATGAAAATCATTTCCCTTCAGGTACTATAGCCTTACGTCTAAGGTGTTCCCAAACCCGGTAATAAGATATCTTCCTAATCCTCATCAACTACCCAAATAACCATTCAAGTAATTAATGTCTCCTAATGGGAGTTCTAATACGATTAACCCTCTCTCGACGAATTAAAAGTATAATAAACGCATTTGTATACCAACAACTCACACCATAAATTTAAACATGTTCATGTAATTCTCGTCTACGCTAAACATGCCTCAAAATACGGATTAATAGAAGCTAATACACAAAGCACCAATAAAACCCAATAAGAGAAGCAACAATCCAAATATTAACAATAATCAAAGCATAAACAATTTCAACACTAAATATTCACATGGTTTCAAACACCCAAAACATAAAAAGCTTAGTCCATGGTGTTTGAGAAAACACCCATGGCTAAAACAACAAAATAAGACATACAAATGAAATTTACCAAACAAAGCTTAAATAAAAGAAAAATAGCACCTTGAGAGAGTCTTGAAATTCTTCATTTCTTACATGAAAATGAAATACCCAAATGATTCTAAACTAAAAAGCATAAAAGCTATCTAATGGTGTTTGAGGAGAGAAGCTCCTCAAACCTAAGCTATCCCATGGTTTGTGTGAATATATGAATTAGGGTTTGAGTGGGTAAAAGTGAGGCAAAAACCTCCTAAACAATGTGATTGGGGAGCTATTTATAGCTTGGAAGAGTGTTGGAGACGAAATTTGCACTTAGGCCCTTGAAATCCTTTAAAATTCTCGAATTTCCGCGCAGAAACGGGTTCAAACGGTCGACCGAGTGACCTCAAACGGTCAACCGAGTGAGATGGAAGTCCAGAAAATGCTCTGGAAGCAGATTTCACTCGGTCAACCGAGTGGGTTGACTCGGCTGCCCGAGTGGATTCTTCTGCAATTTCACATTTTATCATTTCGATCATATCTTGAGCTTCCGACCTCCGATTGACTTGATTCTTTTTTTCATTCCACTCATTTTTTCGAGACGCATCCAATGGTGCAATTATATTCTTGACTTCATGAATGCCCAGACACGTATTTTGCTTCCAAATAAGTTCAATTTACCTACAAAATAGCAAAACACATACCTTTCTCATTTCAAGTGCAATTGGGCAATTTAGTGTGAATAATGCAACAAAATCCTCAAAATTATACAAAATAAACACATGAATTTCAAGCAATTTTCACACTAATCAAAGTAAAAGGTACATCCCTCCCCCTAAAATTAATAGTCTCATACCACTTAGATGATCTTCTACCAGTACTCTTCTTCATACAAGCATAAAATTCATAAGCCCAGTTTGTCAAGAATGAATCACCAAAATTCACAGCATGCATCAAATTCCTTTCCTCTAAGAAACTAATCATGCCTTTAATTTCAAAATCAGGTATATTGATTCTCTTCTCTATCAGCAATTTTCTCTTAGAATAAATAGCCAACCTATTCTCTAGAGTCTCAAGAGAATCAGAAATACCTTCCTCTTCAGAAGCAAGGTCATCCGAGCTTGGTGTAGAACTTTTAGCAGAGCTTTTCTCAGAGCTGCTTTCTGCAATGGAAGAGTTATCACCACTGCCATCATCTTCAGGTTCTGGTGCAGCTTCCTTTGCAGCATCAAAATGCTCAGCATTTTTCTTAAGAGAATTCAGGATTTCTCTTAAACATACATCAGAATCAGAATTGGAATCTGATTTTGCAGGTTCATTTTCAGTAATCATCTTGGCCTTCCCTTTGCCTTTGGGATCAGCAACAACTTTCTTTTTCTTTGGTTTCTCAGCAACAACTTTCTTGGGTTTCTCAACAGCAACATGAGCTTCTTCCTCAGAATCTGTGAACACTTGGATGGGTTCACCAGCATCAGCTCCAGCTTTCTTCTTCTTCCTCATGGATTCAGAATAATCCACACGAGTGAACACGCGGTATGATCTCCTTCTTTGTACAAGGCTTCTCTGTCTTTTGCCTTTCTGCGCATTCTTCTTGAAGGGAATATGTGCAGATTCATCAGAAACAGAGAGTGAAGAGTTTGTACCATTTTCAGAGATGTTTCCGTCCTCCATTTCAGCGTCTTCGGGGTCGGAAGTAGCAGTAGCTTCTTCTTCAGTAGCGACCTCCACATTTTCAGCTTGCGAGCCGTGAACAGTAGGATCAGGTGATTTGGGGCTTTTGGTTTCAGCAGCCATTTGAGCGGTTTGATCGGCCAAATAGCTTGAGATATCCACAGTGATATCTCAGAATGTCATCACGGCCAGATGACCAGTACCTCGAAGAGTATCAGACACCTCTTCAATAGCCCTATTGAACTGTTCGATAGTTGCATCTTGAGGGATGTTGGTTGTTTGAGGAGCGGTTTTGGGAGCAGTTTGAGGAGTAGGAGCAGTTGTTGATGGTGTTGCAGAAACATTTGAGTCAGCATTCGACGAGGTTGAGTTTTGTGAAGCCATGGAAGCAAGGATTTCGAGAGGGTTTGTGCGAGAGTGGGATGAGTTTTTCGAATCAGAGTGAGATTGTGAGGAGTTTGAATTTCGTTCAGCCATTTAAGTGAGGCGGTTGGAATTTCAAGGTAATGGATGGAAGTTTACACACACTTCTTTGAGATATACACAACCACAAAATAATTCTGCAATCGTAGTACTTAACAAAATCAAAAATCACAATTAGCAAGAGAGTTAATCTTATGATCGATATTTATAGAGAGAATTATGTAGTTGGAGGTTAAAAAGAATAATCTAGAAAATTTCGATAATGCTCCACATAATTAACCACAATCTAGATCATGGGTAATTAGTGGGGAAAATCCATTTAATTAATTTAATTAAATAATTAGGAAGCTTCCAGAATAAAAAAAAATCTCATAATCTGAAAAAATAAAGACTAATAAAAATAAATTCGAATCAGGCAATGTTGTGCTCAAAACTGTTACAAACACCTCAACACGGTTTTTACATGAATTTTCTTCATTTGTGTTGCACCATATTTTTTCTTTTTGTGTTATAGCATCTAATTTGTATTGATCAATTGTTCATGTAGAGTACATCGTAGTAGCGAACTCCGTGCCCCATACTTACTTAATGGATTACAAATATATTGATGTTTTTACCAAAAATCACCTTTTGAAAAGAAGGCATTGTAGTAGTGAGCTACGTGCTCCATAGTTACTTAGTGATTTGGTACACCTTTTAGTATGCTAATAACATTCTCATTTTTATGCATTTGAGAGGTGTGAGACATGTTTATTTTTGCACTCCAAGGTTCTTAGATTCGTAGATATTTTACATAGGAATTATTTAACTAGGTAAGAAATTAATTCAACTTATAAAATTTATAGAACCCATGATGTTGTCCCAAATGCTGACGCATTTGTGACAACATCCATCCGAATTTTTTCAGATAGTGCTCATGCCAAGAGATTTCCTCAAAATTGAGAATCTCTCATGGTCTAACGCTTTAGTAAAAATATCAGCATTCTGTTTCTCAGTAGGTACATACTCCAACTTAACAATATTCTTCTCTACTAAATCTCTCATAAAATGGTGTCTTATGCTAATGTGCTTTGTGAGTGAGTGTTGTACAGGATTCTTATAAATGTTAATGGCACTAGTATTATCACAAAAAATTGTAAGTATACTATTCTCAATACCATAGTCATTGAACATCTTGCTCAGCCACAAGAGTTGTGTACAGCAGCTTCCAGCAGCTATGTACTCAGATTCTGCAGTAGATTGTGAGACACAATTCTGTTTCTTGCTGTGCCATGATACAAGATTGTTTCCCATGTAGAAACATCCTCCACTCGTACTCTTTCTATCATCTATATCTCCAGCCCAATCAGCATCACTGTAGCCTATCAAAATGTTGTTGGTGTCCTTAGTATACCAGATCCCAAGTTCACTTGTACCTGAAACATACTTGATAATCCTTTTCACAGCATTCAGGTGAGATTCATTTGGATTAGCTTGGTACCTAGCACAAAAACACACATTGTACATAATATATGATCTACTAGAGGTTAAATACAGTAAACTACCTATCATGGATCTGTAAAGTGTTGGGTCAACATCTGTTCCAACACTGTCTTTGCAAAGTTTCAAAGAAGATCCCATAGGAGTTTTCATTGGTTTTGAATTCTCAAGACCAAATCTTTTAACCAAGTTCTTAGCATACTTACTATATGAGAAGAAAATACCATCGCTGCATTGTTTGATTTGAAGACCTAGAAAACAGTTCAAGTCTCCAACCATACTCATTTCAAATGTTGCAGTCATTGCCTCAACAAATTTACTCAACATTTTATCACAAGTAGAACCAAACACAATGTCATCAACATATATTTGAGCAATTAGTATATCATCTTCAGTGTGCTTAATGAACAAAGTTTTATCTGCCTCTCCTCTAATAAATCCATATTCCAAAAGAAAGTCAGTAAGCCTACCATACCATGCTCTAGGAGTTTGTTTAAGACCATACAACGCTTTCTTAAGTATATATACATGATCAGGATAGTGTGGATCTTCAAATTCCTTAGGTTGTTCAACATATGCTTCTTCATTCAATATGCCATTTAGAAATGAATCTTTTACATCCATTTGATGAAGTTTAATATCAATAAAACATGCAATTGCTAGCAGTAATCTAATAGATTCTATTCTAGCAACATGTGCAAAAGTTTCATCAAAATCAACTCCTTCAACTTGAGTGTAACCTTGTGCTACTAACCTAGCCTTGTTCCTAACAATATTACCAGATTCATCAGTTTTATTCTTGAATATCCACTTTGTTCCAATGACATTAGTATGACTAGGTCTTGGAACAAGTGTCCACACTTCATTTCTTTCAAACTGACCAAGTTCTTCATGCATAGCATTAATCTAGTTTTCATCAGTTAAGGCTTCTTTAGCACTCTTAGGTTCAATTTCAGATAAATAGCATTCAGCATTTACAACATTACACATAGAAGACATGCATATTGTTCTTACCACATCTACCTTATTTGATCTTACTCTTCCTCTTGTTTGCACTCCAACTGTAGCATCGCCTATGATCTGGTCAGAAGGATGACTTTTGGGAACATACTGATCATTCCGTGAGGTTACAACTGACTGTTCTATAGGTGTTGACCCAGATGTTTTAACATTTGGTGCAACATTTTCAGACTTCAGGGTATTCTCAGAATTGTCAGTGACCTGTGATACATCTTCTTCATCTTTGTCATTTGTAAGACCTTTATCATCATCAAACACAACATTAACAGATTCTTGAACAGTGTTAGTTCTAAGGTTATAGACTCTATAAGCTTTACTATTTCTAGAATAGCCTAAAAAGAAACCTTTATCACTTTTAGAATCGAACTTGTGAAGTTGATCCCTATCATTCAGAATATAACACACACAACCAAATACATGAAAATATTTCACACTTGGTTTTCTGTTGTTCAAAATCTCATAAGGTGTTTGATTTGTGCCAGAACGAATAAAAATACTATTAATAATATAACATGCAGTATTCAATGCTTCTCCCCAAAATTTCTTAGCAAGACATTTGGAAGTAAGCATGTCTCTTGTCATTTCTTGTAAAGTTCTATTCTTTCTTTCAACAATTCCATTTTATTGTGGAGTTTTAGGAGATGAGTATTCTTGCAAGATACCCTTTTTATCACAAAAATCATTAAACATGTTGTTTTCAAATTCTCTACCATGATCAGTTCTAATACGACCAACTTTCAAGTTAAACACATTTTTGAACCTCTTATAAAGAATTTTAAATGCAGCAAATGCTTCAGATTTGTCTCTCAAAGACTCTACCTAGGTATATCTAGAAAAATCATCTACCACAACTAAGGAATACCTCTTTCCTCCAATGCTTTCAGTTTCCATAGGACCCATCAAATCCATGTGCAGTAATTCAAAGCATCGATGTGTAGAACAATGTGTCAGCATTTTATGCGACATTCTTACCTGCTTACGTTTTTGGCATGGTCCACATACAGTGGTATTGTGAAACCTCAGTTTTGGAATTCCTTTTACTGCATCTGCTTTGATTAGCTTTTTCATTGCTCTGTAATTTGCATGACCCAATCTTTGATGCCATAGAATATTTTCATCATGTTTTGACAAGTTACACATATTTGTTCCAATAAGATAACAATTATTAGCTGACCTAGTACCAGTTATGACACAAACTTCATCTTTATTAAGAACATAACATGAATCTTTGTCAAATTTCACATGCAAATTATCATCACAAAGTTGACTAATGCTAATCAGATTTGCAAGTAAGCCATCAACATGCAAGACATTTTTAAGCTTAGGAAAACCTTCAACATTAAAAGTTCCTTTACCAACAATCTTTCCTTTGAAACCACCTCCATATGTAACACTACCACTATTCAAGGTCACATAATCAGATAAGAAGTCTATACGGCCTGTCATGTGTCTAGAGAAACCACTATCAAAGTACCATAAATCAGGTAGACATGATTTTAAGGAGGTATGAACAACATTACAGGTAACTTTTGGTTTCCATAAAGATTTCAGAAACTGTTTACCAGGAGGTGACAGTTTTTCATGCAGCATTTTCAAGTTTTTCTGTTCTTCAAACCATTTTATACAGTAAGGACGAATATGACCAACTTTGAAACAGTAATGACAAATATACTTCCTTTTAACCTTGTGAGAATCTGATTGTGCAGATGTTACACCAGATGTGTCAACATTTGCCTTCACAAATTACACAGGTTTTCTAAAATTATCAGAAATAGAAGCAGTAGTACCATCATAACCTAAACCATGATTATTAGACTTACCAGTAGCTATAACATTATTTACCTCAGAAGCACTCTTGGAATATTTCTTGAAACATAAAGTGGAATATATCAGTTTCTCCTTTAAGTTACAAATTTTCTGATCTCTTTTGGTAAGTATAACTTCTAGCTTGGTGATTGTGTCTTTCAGATCCTCATTCTCTTTATTCAAGGAATTAAGAGTGAGTTTCTGATTGTTCCAATCATCTAATAGCTTTTGGTATGCATTGTCATCAATCCTTTTTCCTGCATCATCAACCAAACCATTAAAACAATTCAAATCTGGGTGACTATGTTCTGATGTTGTTGTGGATGTTGAAGCATCAGGTATAACATCAGAATCTGTTTCATCCAGATCATCATCTGAGGAATCATTATAATCAATTCTGGTAAAATTAGAATATTCATTCTTATTTAACTCATCAAGATCATCATCAGAATCATCACTCAAGGTAGCACTAAAAATCAGTTTTTACTTAAGTCTAGTATTGGCACACTCATTTGCATAACGGCCATAACCAGAACAAGCATTGCATTGAACTGATTTTCGAAATTCAGGATCATACCTTGGTTTACCTTCACTCTTTGATAGTCTTGGTGTGAATTGACCTTTCCTCCTTTCTGGTTGAGGCGTTGATGTGTTGATTTGAATCTTAGGCTGAATGTTACTAGATTTGTTCACAGATTTCTTAAGAAACTTATTAAAGTGCTTAGTGAGCAAGGAAATGTTGTTAGGATCTTTGAGGCATTCATCAAGCAGTTCTTCATCCGAATCAACTTCAGTAATGATAGGTTGAATCTCAGAATTGTTTGATGTTTCCCCTCTAAAAACCACAACTTTCTTATCATCATTAGTTTCATCAATTTGATTAGTGTTTATCTCATATGTCCTAAGAATACTCACTAACTCATTTTGACTTAACTTATCTGTATCTTTTGCCTCTTCAATAGCACAAATTTTAGCATCAAATCTCTTAGGAACAGATTTTAATATCTTATGAACTACTCTAACATTAGAAATAGGGTCACCAAGAGAATGTGATTCATTGATAATCTCACTTAACCTTTCATTGTAGGATGAAATTTTTCATCTTCCTTCATTCGGAGATTCTCAAATTTTGTTCCCAACATTCGAAGCTTAGTCCTTCGAAACCCTCACAATGCTCTTGCAACCTGTCCCATGCATCTTTAGAAGTAGAACATTTAGATATAATTTTAAACATTGAAACATCAACAGAAGTAAAGATAGCATTTAAAGCTTTAAAATTGTAGCCTATTGTTGTTATTTCATCAGTCCTCCATTCCAATTCTCTCTTGAGTTGAACTTCACCATCTGCTGGTCTCTTTGGAGCTTCCCAGCCCTTAAGTACAGTCCTCCAAGCACGTTCTTCAATCGACTTGATGTACATACGCATATTAGGCTTCCAATAAGCATAATTCGAACCATCTAAAACGGGAGGCCTAAGTGCAGTGGATATGTGATGTGTTTCCATTGCTAACCTATACTAAAAACACACTTGAACAAAGATCTAACCTAGTGTCGTCAGGTATCGGCTCTGATACCAACTGAAAGTGTGTTGTGTATGAAGTGTTTAAGTTTAAGTAGATTAATGTTGTACTAAATGTTGGGACAAATTGTACAACACTGACTCTAACAGAATATCAGAAATAAAGATACACAGCGGAAGACTTGAAACACTAAAAATAAAGACACAATGAAAATATTTTTCACATAGATTTTATAAATAAAAATCTATGTGAGCCTTACGGCGAAATATCAATACTTATCTTCAAGTACAAATGTTGTGTGAAATGTTACAACAATAACCTTCACAACTAAAACTATAAACGAGGCAGGTGCCCAGTTTTGAAAACGATCTAAGTGTATAAAATTACACACTGTCGAAATGCTAGTCTATCTATGATTACACTCTCAATAGATAAGAAAAGCACACAACCATACGGGTGGGATACTTCGTATAATCTAAAATGTATAACTGCTGGCCACAATTCCTAACAGGGATGAACGCTCGGTCTAGGAGATTGATCGAATAGAATACACTGAATTGTGGAGCCTTCCTTCGGTATTTATAGAGTAGGGTGCGAATTCTAGAGGCTTCCAACATTGAGGTCCTATTTTTTAGGAGCTCAACTTCCATGATATTTCTAGATCCTTCTTGCATGCTCTAGGTCGTTCTAAAAGGTTCCGGGTTGGTCTAGCACGTTCTGCAATATTCTGGAGTCTTCCATGTTCCAGATCCTTGTAGAAGCTTCTAGATCCTGCCAGAAATGCAACAACATTTAGATCAACATTTAATGCAGCATTTCAGAAAAGACTTAGAAAAAATCTCGGAAGGTCAAATTAAGATATTGTTGATAATGTTAAGGCATTTAAGAGTTAACAACATCTAAAATTTTCCCCCTATTTACAATTACATTTGTGTACTTCAAATGTTGTCCAACGACGAATTGGAACGTATTCCCGGGGAATCTGTGTGATGTGCAGAAATCTCTTCTCAGGCAATTGAAAGATCACTGATGCAAAAGGTAAGGATGAAGTCAAGTAATTTGAGAGAATCTGTTGTTGGGGTTCAACTAGGATTTGAAAAGAACATTGTACTTCTTGATGCATAATATCTCTTGAAAGCCATTGATGTTTACAAAGGGAGCATCATATAGTCTTGCCATTCTTGCAAGTTGTGGACATCATATGGATCAGTTTTTGAGGGACTTATTTGTGAACCATTAGTAAGTAAATTATTTTACTTTAGATAGTAACTTTCGCCTGTTCTGAATGATTTATGTTATTTAATTGAAGATGATTTGATGATATATAGATATAGAATAATATTTATGTGTACTATGTTTTCTTGCTTATAATTCTTATAGTAAATAAATAGGTGTTTAGAGGGATGATTCAGATTGAAACAAAACAGTTTTGTTATTTTTTGCCTCTTTTGAAACAGTCAATATTAGAACTCCCTTGAGAAATGCTTTTTATAGGACATACACTTTTATTGAGGTTCTGCATTTAAAAATGTGTAAAATATTGAGTGGATTAGTGCAAGTTTACTTCCATTGTAGGAAATGTATTTGGATTCAAAGCCCTACGTGCTCTACGCCTAGAAGATCTGTGAATCCCTCATGCTTATATTAAAACTTTCCAAGGCCCGCCTCATGGGATTCAAGTTGAGAGAGATAAATTGAACAAATATGGTCGTCCTCTGTTGGGATGTACTATTAAACCGAAATTGGGGTAGAAAAGGACAAAAATATAATGGTATACCACTTCTTTTCTACACCTAATCCTTTTTATTTTCCGGTAAATGTAGAAGGAAGTTATATATGGCTTGACAGAGATATCTAGACCAGAGATCCAAAGTGCACGCTTAATTGCAATTCCAAGAGCCTAAAATTGTTGTATTATTTTAATAGATCAAGTGACCTCAAGCGTCTTACTCTTGGAGGAGATGCACCTTATTATAATGCCAGATATATCGAAGCAGAGGATATTATAAATATTGGCATTTCGTGCCCAAATTTGAAATCATTTACATTTAAGCAATATGGGTTTTTGAATCCATCCGAAAGAGATACTTTGAAGAATCAAGCAGTAATGAGTATGCTCTAATACCAAAGCAATCATTAGCTTTCATGCCTTCTCAATGTTAAGCACCCATTTTTTGTACCACTTTCTGTTGCATTTTTTCATTTTATTTTTTTTAATTTGCAATAATTGAATTTCCTAAATTTAAAAGTGAATTGAATATTTGGTGATAGTTGTCAAGCAAATAGTTTGATCCAATTTGGGATTCTATTGAATACTATACTATGGAATCCGCATTAGAAGTAATTAAGTAAATAGTTCTTGCAGTGAAGTCTTGCAGTGTTCTCGTCGATGCGTGGTCAAACTATGCTCTGGGAGAGAGAGAGATCATTTTGAAGTTGTTTAATATATTTGGAAATGTTAAATTCCAATATCTTTTTGTGTTATGTATTTCTTTGTATGACCACGCTTAAGGTGTACTTCTAATTTATTTTTGTATATTGCAGGCACTTCCACTATACCTGGATAAGATTTTCAATCAATATCATACCATTATATTGTCTGTGACTTTTTTTCTTTTTTTCGGGGAGGTACTTACTGAATTATTTGGTCTTTACATATCTACTTTGGCTATAAATTTCCAACTTCATCACATAATGAAAACAATTCTCAAATTATGTAACTTCAAGTTATGTCAGGTGAGGATATCATTTGTGTTTTATATCCAGAATATAGACAACAAGTTGTCACTATATGTCTAATGAAGATGGACTTCTTTCCATTTTTTTTACAGTAGTATACCTGTGTTTTCACCAAGATTTTGACCCGATTTTATGTTCTGATGCATGCTTTCTTGGTGGATCTTATCTGCTAAATTTGTAGACTTTAAAGAAAACCACAAGTAATCTCATAGATGTCTTCTGATTTTCAGGAAACACCGGGAGCTAAAGAAAGCATCACTTCACCAAGTGGACCTGTTGGTTAGTTCAACATTTCTTGAAGCGATGTGTAGATATGATCGCCCTAAAAAAACTGCTAAAACTTTCACATACTAATAATTGCTTAGTTTTGTAGTTTGTGAGCAACTATGTTGTTATCCTTAGCATTGCTTGATGCTTTACAGTTGGTATAATTTATGTGATAGGAGTCCTTTGACATTGTTAAGTAAGTTCATTCTACTTCTATTTACATTTTTTTAAATTACCATTAGCTTGATGATTGACAAGTGGATCAACTTGTGTGATTTTTAGAGGTTTTGAGAAAAACTTGCCCAGTTATATTTACATATTTGTTCCAGAACTTAATGTTATGTGTTTGCATATTTGTATTGTCCAAGCTGCTTAATAATTATTTTAACCTTTAATTAGTGTAATTCTTATTCTAACTCTTAACAACTCATCAAGTGATTGCATGTTGCATTGTTAGACCTGCAATCAATGGGCTTTGGCATTGCTTTATATACCATACATGTATATTGATGTTATATTAAGTTACTGCTTAGTTTCTCTACAAAGTTTTGTTAGCATTTTTTATCAGAAGAATGCTCCTTATAAGCTATAGAAACTATTAGATTATCATTATGTGCATATTGTTTGTTGTTGGATTTGGTGCTATAAAAGAGGGGAAAAGTAAAATTGAATTTTGGTTATCAATGATACCTCTAACTTCCACTCTTAACCATTGAGGTACTCCAGGCTCATTATCAGTACTTTGGAGGATATATAATCAGTTGTTTATGCCTTGATAAAACTCTGATTTTTTTGTCTGTGGAGGTTGAAACTACATTCATGCTCCCGTCATTGTGAAATGAGTCAAATGACACATGCTTTTAATGTGCAAGTCAATCTGTTGGTCCTTGGTGGAGTATAACACAAGTGTATGGGGGGGGGGGGGGAATGCACTTGTGTATGCAAATTCTTTCTTTTTTGATAAACTGGTCCTATCAGGCAAGTTGTCTCACAACTGGCCTGAGTGTGAACTTTGATAGATACTTGTCCTACTGATTACTATTAAGTGATCAGTTGGCTAAATATCTAAAAGAGTTGCTAAATGCGGAATGTGGTTGGCCTTAACTTAAAGAAATACTCCAAGTTGATTTCTGAAAATACAGGTTATCAGGGACTTTGTCCAAAACAGATTTTCTTACTTACTGAGTTATGAATCTTTGAAATATGATTGAATAGAGTGAAGTTAAGAATGCAGTAAGTAAATGAGACACAAATTTATAGTGGTTCAGAGACTCAAGCTCCTACATCCACTTTCCCTGATTGAACAGGATAATTCCTTCTCAATGGAATTAGCTTGTTTTATAGTGCCAAGGTGCACTGATCAACAACACTCTCTTAGTGTTTTGATCCCTAGGATAACTTGAGTCCTAGTGCTCAATCTCTCTGAGTTAAGACTGTGTTTCACACTAACAGTCCTTAACTCCTCACTTCTACAACAAACACTCTCTTCACTAAATGAGATAAGGTTTGAGGTTTGGTTCCAACTAATAGAGATATCCTTTACAATAAGAACAGTGTAAAGGAATAGGATATCTCAATGCTAAGCTAGGATGTTTACAAGAATTGGCTTAGCTGACTTGAAGTGATTCAGGAAACTTGGAATTCTAATGAACAGCTTGGTTTCCTGTTGAAGGCTTGATGATAGTTTGATAGCTTGTAGTTGGATATAGAATTCCTTTGATCACTTCTGTATTTATAGACAATTTGAACAGCTAACCGTTGGAGGGATTAGTAATTCAAATATGTCTATTTGCAGCATCATTGAAACGGCTATGAAGCTTGACATCCTTTTATCCACTGTGTAAAAGAGGTCTTCAATGGTTGCTTGAATGAATGTGTTGACTTCTGACAAAGGCGGCTGGGAAGACTTGTGTCAGTTTCCAATTTTGCACATTGTCCTAGGTTGATTTGTAGCAAACTTTACACACACACAGCCAACGGTCAGATGGGACAAGCTCCCTGAACATTCCTGCTGCAGTTTTAGAATGTTCCAACATTCATTCAATGCTTCACTCTTTAATGCTCTAAGTCTTTAATGCTTGGTTCAGGCATGATTGGCAATAAATGCTTCATTGAATATGTCTTCTGTAAGCTTTTGACACTTAATCCACTTGATTATTTGTACTTCAACTGTCTTGATCATTTGCATTTATGAGCACAACTTCAGTATACTAGAGCTCTTCAGCCAGGTTGTCCATTTGATCAGTTTGTCTTGAAAAGATCAGCAACTTTGTCCTATAGACCTATCAAGCTGCCTAACATTTCAGCTTGGGACAATTATCCTGATCACTAACACCTCATAACTTTTCTGAGATTTTAACTTAAGCATACTATACATATAATGCTCTGGGACAACTTGCCTGAACAATAACTTGAGCATATCTCAACTAACTTGTACATCATCAATCAGGGGTTTTGGTATCTAGATCAAAATCATTTTATTCCCAACAATTTCCCCCTTTTTGATGATGCCAAAACCTATTACAAAGGGACCTTGACTTAAGCTAAATATTATCTTCAGGGAGAGTGAGCTGGTCATCTTGCCTGAAAGAAACTGTTAGCACAATAAATCAAGTAATATATGTCAGGTTAGGTTAGTTGAGATAATGAGTTGTTATCTCTTTGATAGAGACATGGTGATCCTTTTATAGATGTGATAAACCATTACAGGGCTGAAAATCAAAGGACTCACTAATCTAGAATGGCAGAAATAACAACAGAAATTTTAACAGCAAAATAGGGAAAAGAGTGGACTTATCCTTCACAGAGTTCCATCATCTTGAGGAGCAATGCCATACTGAGCCCAGACCCTCTTCTTCAGCTCCCAAACATCCTTGTTGGAGCCTTTAGGGCCTATCTTCATCTTCTCCATCTTCATGATGTTGATGAACTCCTCCAGAATCTTCCCTTCATCAATCAAGTTCACATTGAACTTGGGAGGCATGTACATGATTGGACCAGGGGCCTTGAACTCCACTCTTGCCATCTCAGCTGCTGCAAACAGCTTTTGGTAGAGGTCCCTGTGGTTCTCAAACATGAACTGAACAAAGATTTCCTCCACACTCTCACCTAGCCACTTTCCAATGACATAGAAGTCATAAACAAAGCTTCTTTTGGCCTCCTCCCATGCATCATTCAGTGAGATTGGAACCCACTTATCATGGTGAGGGTACTGAGTGTCCCATCTTTGCAGCATTTGAGGTTTGAGCCTTCTGTATGAAGCCCTCCTTCTTGGAGCTTTGAAGTTTGCCCTTCTCCCATCTCTTGCTTTGTTGGCCTCAACCAACTGATCCATTTTTTCTTTGGCTCTCAAGAGAGCTAGCTTTTCCTGAGTTTCTGGATCTTTCCCAAATCCTTCTTCAAACAATTTGGAAGGATCATCAGCAAGCTTGGGCACTACTTCTTCAGGCTCTTTGTCCTGTACTTCCTCTTCAACTTCTTCAATAGCAGGCATCAGGACTGCTTTCTTCATTCTCTTTGATTTCTTTGCTGGAGTAGATTCTTCAGTTTGAAATTCTGATGGCAAAGTCAGGCTGGTTGGGAATTCATTGAAGGCTTGCAGTTCCTTCCTCTTTCTTTCAGATGACCTTGTCACCTTCCCCCTCACTTCAGCAACCTTCTCTTGAGGTTCAAGTCCTGTAGACTCACCACCTGGCCTTTGAAGCTTTCTTGCCTGACTTTCCATAGCTGATACCATGGATTCCTTGACAGCTATTTGAATCTGCTCTTCCTCAGTTAAGTCTTCAACATTCATTGGGCCTTTGCCTTTCCCAATGTCTTCTACTGCTTCCTCCTCAACTTCAGGGGCCTTCTCCTTTCCCTTGGATTCACCAATCACCAAGGTTCCCTTTGCCCTTGCTCTCTGTCTTTCCCCCTTTTTGGCATTATCAAAACACTGGGGCTTCAATTCACTCATAGTGACAGAGAGATGTGAGTGGGAATGGGTGAGTGACTTCAATTCCTGCAGTAGATAAACATTCTCATCATGAATGTTTTGCATTTTATCATCAGCCATGCTCAAAAAGGTGTGAACAGGCTTCATCTTCTGGGAAACTATGGCATCCAATGTGGCTTTCAGTGATTGATCAAGTTTGGCCTGAAGTTGGTCAGTGAGATTGGCCACAACTTGATCAGAGACTTTGGCCATGAGTTCAACAGTGAACTTCTCAGCAGCTTCCTTCACCATTGCAGCTTTTAACTCTGCTGCCTTCTTTCTCTGTGCTGCTGTCCTCTGCCTTAAAGCATCCTTGATTGTCTTTCTCAATGCCTTTACATTGTGCTTGTACAATGTTTTGAGACCCTGCTGCTCTTTCTTCACAGATCTAGTGAATATACCCATAGCATCTTTGGCTTTTGTTACTTCAGTTGAAACTGTTTGCAGTCCAGTTTCAACTCCACAAAGTCTTGCATCAATAGTAGGTAAGATCACTTCTTCAGACCCTGTGAGCCTCATCTCCACAGAGGCTAGAGTCTTCCCTTGGCCATCTAGGGTATCAGCAGTGGTTGCATGAGCCTTCTCAACTTTCCTGACCAGTGTGTCCAACTTCCCTGACTGCTCTTCAATGATGGATGCAGTCTGAGTAGCCATCTGAAAGTGAGCCTCAGAAGTGTTGGCCTGTTCAAAGTAGATTTGGTTAAGTGTGGACACATTTGCTGACACTGCTTGAAGATCAGTGGCAGCTTCAACTGGTATATCTGTCAGGGAGGCATCTGCAAAAATCTGTTCAAGAGTAACAGCAACTGAATCTGCAAAACTAATAGGGTTAGTAAAAACTCCCTCATCACCCTCTATTTCTTTGTCTCCCATAAGGTCTGATACATCAGCACCTTTTCTCTCATTTTCAACTTTATTCTTTTCTTCTTCCTTTTCAATAGATAATCTCACATTTACTGGAGAATCAGGCCTCCTTTCACCAAGGGATTCATCAAGTTCAGATTTGACTTGAAGAATAGCCTGACTCTCATATTGGGCTGCACCCAATATTTCTACTTCCTCTCCCTCTATTTGTGGTGCACTCAAGGAACCAGTGATCACACACTCCTCATCATCACCTCCCTCTGATTTTTTAGCACTCTCAGCCTTTTCAACTCCTTCAAAACCTGACACCTCTATATCCTCAGCAGGATCCTCAGAGGGCAGTTGTTGGGAGATCACAGTGCTTGGGCATCCCAAGTCCACTGAGTCATCCTGAATGACTAAAGGCTGGTCAATGTCCAACTGGCCTGACATTAATGAGGCTTTAGCCAAACCAGCTTCTTCTATGGAAGTCTCAGCATTGTCAAGCTGTGCCTCAGGTTCAAAGGAACCATCCTTGGCCAATGCATCTTGGACTGAGTCACCATCTTTGGTCAACTCCTCTGAATGATCAGAGTCCTTTACAGAATGAAAAGTCAAGTAATGTACCTGAGCTGAGTTGATACCAGGGGGATTGGGATTGGTGTGATCATCATCATCATCATCATCATCATCATCATTATCAGATGGACTATCAGGGTGCCTGAGTCCTTGTGCAATTCTTTCTTTCTCAGCTTGCACCTTTTCTGAGACAATTGTGCAAAACAGGGCCTCAGTGGTTAACACACTGGATTTCTTCACATTTGCAAAGTTTAAGAGCCTGTTCTCTTCAACTTGCCACCAGCTTGCTCCTTTGTCCTGAATAGCTTGAGCTATTTCCACCATAGTTCTATCCTTGATCTCAACAAGAGCTCTGAGATCATAGAACTGTTGCTGCAGTCTAGGATAGTCCTTCAACCCTGGGTAAAGTGCATCCACATTAGCCTTGGCAATCTGCCTTAGCATCCCCTCATAAGTGTATTCTTCACCACTTTCATCTTCAGAAGAGTTGGATTCAGGAGGGTTGGAATGGGATTCAGGTAAGCTTGGCTGGGGTTCAGGAGAAATCAAAGCAAGTTGGGATTCAGGTGCTTTTGAGAGCAATGTGCCTGAGGAGGTAATTGGAATGGCTGGAATGGGTGGGAAACCAACTTGATCACCTTCTTGAAGGGCAGTTTCAAGAAGTTTGGTGTAAGAGAGGAGTCTAGGATCAAGTGGGGAAAATTGTCTGTCTTCAAGATTTACCAAATCAGCCAGCACATCAATACCTGATCTATCAGGTGCACCTTCAGGGGAGTACACCTTCTTGGCAATGATTGGTGCATCCTCAGGAGTCTTGCACTCCTCTTCTTCTTGCCTTGGTGATATTCTTCTAGATTGAATATCAGGGGAGTTGGCTTCAGGGCTGTTGGGTTTGGACTTGGATCGAGACTTGCTTGCCTGTCTAATCTCCTTGAAGAATTCTTTCTTCTGCTTTTCTTCCTCCATCAACCTTTGCTTCTCAGAGGTTTTGATGATTCTTCTTTTTCTTTCATACCTTGTTGGCTGGTCAAGGTCTCTGAATTCAGTGATGCTCTCAGGCTGTAGGGGGACAATTTCTCTGAATACTTCACCCTCTTCAGGAGGGTTGACTCCTTCCTCAGCAACCTTTTCTATTTCCTCAGAAGTGGCTCCTCCACTTCTTGACTGATTCTCTGGTGAAGATTCATGCAAAATCTTCTTCATTTTCTTCATTTTTGGTTGAGCTTTTGGTGGCTGGGCTTTTCTCTTTCTTGGAGAGGCTCTTGTTGCTGGTACAGTTGTGATGGCCATCTTTGAAGCTGCATCCTGCTTCCTCTTCTCTGTCTTAGAAGACAGCTTCCTAAACATCACCTTTTGTGCAGGGAAGGGTTTTGGCTTAGCTTGGAGATGTGTGTAGTGAGCAAATCTTTCCAAGAGCAGGCTGGCTCTTGTGCAGAACTGGAGTTTTCCTTCGACCACCACCTTGTGGTGCTTCACTTCCTTAAACTTAAACTTTTCATTCATCATCTTGTCAAGAATGAATTTCTTCCAGTTGAACTTGACTCTCTTCTCAGCAGAGTCAATTACAGCAGCCATCACTCTTAATTTGGGCATACTGATTTGTTCTACACTCCCTGAGTGGCTCAATAGGCTTTTAACAACACAATCAAACAAATGCCTAAACACTGGCTTTAAAGTGTTTTTGTTTTGAGCACTCACAACCTTTTTAGGTTCTATCATCCAAGAATAATAAAACTCCTGATCATCTTCTTCCTTGTACAATTCAGGATTCATACCTTCAGAAGGTAGCCCAAAGCTAGCTTCTAGGTCTTCTGCAGTGAAGATGATTGTATGCTGAGTTTCTTCTTCTTCATCTTCTTCAGCATATGTGAGCTTTGTGCACACATCCCCCTTCTTGCCCTTCCATCTTAGATGGGCAAAGAATTCTGCCATACATGGATTTAGGCATGAGTCAGGCTTGGTGCCAAGAAATTTTTCTAGGCCTGCTTCCCTAAGCCAATGGAGTACTGGCTCAATCTCCTTGTCTAGGCTGTCAAAAGCAACCAGCTTTTCAAACCATAAGGAGTTTGGATTACTGAGATAAGAGAAATCAATGTCCAGGGAGGAATCATTGAAATCTACAAGTTCTTCTCTCTTGAGTTTTGGTGCCATGGATAGATTTGAGAGAAGGAAGGTTTTGGAGAAAAGTTGCAGGTTTAGAGGTTTTGAGACTTCAAAGGGTTTGGGAATTATGAGTGCGTAGGGATGGTGGTGAAAATTGAGAGGTTTATATATGGAAGGGATTTATTAACTGTTGGGTAATGGAATGTAACAGTGGGTAATTTGAAAAACCGTTTGAATATAGTGGGGTAGTGGACTTTCAATGGTTCGATGGAGTTTTGAATGCAATTTAATGGTTTGGATGAAGGCTCAAGAATTCATGCAATCTTATTAAGATTTCTGCATTAAATGCTGATTTGCCTTTTTGGGTTTAAAAATCTTTATATCACACTCCATCCTAAAATGGCCTACTCTTAGACCAAGAAACCTCTTAAATGTCTAATCAATGCTAATAATAGCAATAATTATCCAATTAACTAGGACAAACATCCTGAGATGTGCTTTGGTTTCTGTGTGGACCAAATTGTCTGATTATTTTGCCTGAGTGGGTCCCAAAGTTGCTGACTGGGTCCCACTTGGACAAGTTCCCTGACCAACATTGCTGATTACTCCAGGGACAACCTTGCTGAGTTTCCCTCTGTGTCTGACAACTTCAATGAGGTTGGTCAACTTTGCTGAAGTTCCATTTTGATGAACTTTTCCCTTCATATGAGTTTTACTTTCCTCATTTGTCCATCTTGCCTGGATCAAGTAACCCTAATTCAGCTGACAGTTCCAAGAACCTTGCTTCAGCTAGGGGCTTGGTCAGAATATCAGCTTTTTGCTTATCAGTGTGAATTTTGACAAGCTTGATATCTTTCTTTTCCACATGATCCCTTATGAAATGATGCTTGATATCCACATGCTTGCATCTTGTGTGGAGCACTGGATTCTGTGAGATGGCAATTGCACTATTGTTGTCACAGAATATGGGCACTTCATTTGTGATTACTTTGTAATCTCTTAATTGTTGCCTGAGCCATAGAATCTGAGCACAGCAACTTCCAGCAGCTACATACTCAGCTTCAGTTGTTGAAGTTGCAACTGTATTTTGCTTCTTGGAGAACCATGAGATAAGCTTGCTGCCCAAGAATTGACAAGTTCCTGATGTGGATTTTCTGTCAATTCTACATCCTCCATAGTCTGCATCTGAATATCCAGTAAGCTCAATGTTATCATCAGCTGGATACCATAATCCAAGATTCTCAGATCCCTTGAGATATCTTAGAATCCTCTTGGCAGCATCAAGATGGCTCTTCTTTGGATTGGCTTGAAATCTTGCACACACTCCAACTGCAAATGTGATATCAGGCCTGCTTGCAGTGAGATATAGCAGTGATCCTATGATTCCTCTGTAATTAGTGGAGTTTGTTGGCTCTCCACCTTCATCAGGATCCATCTTCCAGTTAGTATTCATAGGAATTCTGACTGGTTTGCTTGTAGCACATCCAAATTTCTTGATCATGTCCCTTGTATATTTGGCCTGATTGATGAATATTCCCTTCTTTGATTGAGTGACTTGAAGTCCTAGGAAGAAATTCATCAATCCCATCATGGACATCTCAAATTTGCTTTGCATGAGTTTAGAGAACTTCTCACACAATTTTTCATTTGGAGATCCAAATATAATGTCATCCACATAGATTTGGACTAACAAAATATCATCTCCTTCACAGATTCTGAACAAGGTTCTGTCAACAGTGCCTTTGACAAAACCATGATCTAGAAGAAACTGTGATAAGGTGTCATACCAAGCTCTTGGAGCTTGCTTTAAGCCATAGAGAGCTTTCTTTAATCTGTACACCTTGTCTCCTTCTTCAAAGCCTGGGGGTTGTTCCACATATACTTCTTCTTTGAGCACCCCATTGAGAAATGCACTCTTCACATCCATTTGATACACCTTGAATCTCATGTGAGCTGCATATGCTAGGAAGAGTCTGATTGCCTCAAGTCTGGCCACTGGAGCAAAGGTCTCATCATAATCAATCCCTTCGGATTGACAATATCCTTTGGCCACCAGTCTTGCTTTGTTTCTCACAATGATGTCATTTTCATTTTTCTTGTTTTTGAACACCCATTTAGTTCCAATGACATCTTGATGGGTTGGCCTGTCTACTAGCTCCCAAACTTCATTTCTGGTAAATTGATTCAGCTCTTCTTGCATGGCTATGATCCAGTTGGTGTCTTGTAGTGCTTCCTCAATGTCTTTGGGTTCCTGTTCTGAAAGAAAACAACAAAACAGAGCACTTTCTCCATGAAATCTTCTAGTTTTGATCCCTTCACTTGGATTACCAAGTATCAGGCTAGATAGGTGGTCATGCAACCAAGTCCTTCTAGACCTGATCCTTTCAGGAGGATTGTCCTCATCTGAAGTTGGATCACTAGATTCATTAAATTCAGGAAAGTTAATTGAAGGATCAAGTTCAGGATCGTATTCAGGGGTGTTGTCCTCATTGTCAGATAAGTTGACATATTCATTGGTTCCCCCTTGAATAGTGGATCCATTAACTACCTCAGCATTGCCTGGTTCTTCATTGGTAGTTGTTACCTGGTTTTGAACTGGGATGGGGTCATTCAGCTCAATTTCTCCTTCAGGTTGGTTGTCTACAGGTTGATTGCTATCAGGTAGGTTGTCCAGTTTTTGATTTTCATTAAGTTCAGGCTGGGCAACCTCCACAAACACTGTTTCCTTGCTTTGAAGCCTTAATCTGGTTGTTCTTTGTGTTATCTCATCAATATTCAGGTTTCTATCCCTGAACTCATTAATAGATTCATCAAACACAACATGAGGTGTTTCTTCCACAATAAGAGTTTTGCAATTGTAAACTCTGTAAGCCTTGCTGATTTGTGAATATCCAACAAATATTCCTTCATCAGCTTTGCTATCAAAAGCTTTCAATTGCTCTTTCCCATTATTATGGATGAAACACTTACAACCAAATATGTGAAAATAAGCAACAGTGGGCAATCTACCTTTCCATATTTGATATGGAGTCTTACCTTGTCCTTTGGTGATTAAGGACCTGTTTTGAGTGTGACATGCAGTGCTAATGGCTTCAGCCCAGAACCTTTTAGGTAGTTTGGATTCAGCAATCAAGGTTCTAGCTGCCTCCTTCAAGGTCCTGTTCCTTCTTTCAGCAACCCCATTTTGTTGAGGTGTTCTTGCTGCTGAAGTTTCATGTGTGATGCCATTCTTGCTGCAATACTCATTGATGTATGAGTTTATGAACTCAGTGCCTTTGTCAGATCTGATTTTGACAATACTTAGGCCCTTTTCATTGCTCAATCTCATCATCAATTCAGGTAGTTTGACTTGGGTATCCTTTTTGTTCAGCAAGAATACTACCCAGGTGTACCTGGAAAAATCATCAACAACAACTAAAGCATATTTTCTTCCATTTAAACTTACTGGGATTATTGGCCCAAATAAATCCATATGCAGTAGTTGAAGGACTCTCTCAGTTGAGATGACAGGTTTTCCTTTGAATGAAGCTTTGATCTGCTTTCCTTCCTGACATGGCTGGCATATATGTTCTTTGGTGAACACTTGATTTGGCAGCCCTTTAACTAGAGAGTTTCTTGCAATCTTGTTGATGGTTTTGAAGTTCAGGTGATTCAGTCTCTTGTGCCATAGCCAGCTTTGTTCATTTGTGCTTTTGGCAACAAGACAGACTGCTTCAGGGGTTTTGCTCCAATCTGCAAAATAAACATTTCCCTTTCTCACCCCTGTTAGTAGCACCTGTTGTGTTGATTTGTTTTTGATAGTACATTCATTTGGTGCAAATTCAACACAATATCCTTTGTCACAAATTTGACTTATAGACAACAAGTTATACTTTAGGCCTAGAACATATGAGACATCAGTAATTTTAACACTACCAATGTTTAATGTACCATAGCCTCTTGTGATGCCTTGAGAGCTGTCTCCAAAAGTTACTGAAGGACCATCTTTTTCTATGAAATCTGAGAGAAGCTCCTTGTTTCCAGTCATGTGCCTTGAACATCCACTGTCCAGGTACCATGCTGTTTTCTTGTTGATGCTTCTCTTCTTTTTGGGGTTCTTGCAGTCCTGCAAAGTCAAAATTTAGGTACCCTTTGAGTGTTGGGTCCTAGAGGGTTAGCTGTACCTTTTGGAACCCAAATCTGCCTGATAACTCTGATTGATTCAAAGTGACTGACTTGGTTTCCATTTACATCTACATACACAGTTTGACCCTTAAATGCCTTGGGTGATTTTTGTGTATAAGTGTTAGCTTTGTAAAGTTCAGGAGAGTTGGTAAATTTCTTTGGGACATTTCTCCTGAAGTTACTAAGCTTAGGTGCAGCTGGGTAAGACTTTTGAGGATATGCTTTTGGATGCCCTTTTCCATTTGGCAAGTAAGGTCCAGGCTTCCTGAATGTTTTATACCTATCAGAGGGGATTGGCCTTAATCCATTCAGTTGAGGTTGCCTCATTTGAGTTGGCCTCTTCTGAACTGGTTTTGGACAACTCCTCTAATGATGATTCAGATAGATTGGCCTTCCATTGGTTCTACCTTTCTGAACCTCATTTCTCCTGTAAGCAATGCCTTTAACCTTTTCCAAAGGTGTGGGTTTAGGTACATTGTTTACCTGAGTTGGTATAAAAATTCCTTTTCCTTTATCCTTGATCAGTGGTTGATTTACTTCAATTTCATTTTGTTGTGCCACTGATCTTACAAAAGTCATCTTAGAATTGCTTGAAGAAGCAATACTAAGACCAGGTGAGGGTTCAAATGGATTATAGCCTAATCCATCCCTTTGAGCAAATGGTCTTTGAAACCCTTGAATTTCCTCTATTGCCTTAGCAGATTTGTTCAAGGCAGACATTTTCATTTTCAAGCTCCCCTCACTTAATTTTAGAGTATCAAATTCTCTTGAGAGATTGTCAAATTTAGCTTGAAGAGTTCTAGAGTCAAAATCCTTTTTCTTTAGAGCCTGATTTTGTTCATCAATCAGCTTTTGTTGTTCAGAGACTTTGAGAGACATTTCTTCATGTTCTCTCACAATCTGTTGATACAACTCAGTTGATATAATGTCAACTTCAGATTCAGGAGGATTGGACATTTTGACTTTAGACCTCAACTGTTCATTTTCTCTCAGAGCCATATTGCATACTTCTTGCATTCTGGTGAAATCTTCCAACAATTTTTCAAAGTCAAGATGGATTTCACTAGATTCATGTGTGTTAATTGACATATTGGAAGTTGAACATACCTCCTCATCTTCAAGTGCCATTTGACAGTCCTCATCACTGTCACTGTTGGAGAACAGTCCATCATCAGAAGAGTAGACACTCTCCTCACTTGCTGAATCTCCAGCTACCATAGCCTTTCTGTTGTTCAGCCTTTTATCTCTCTTGTTTTGCCTTTCCTTCCTTTCTTTTGCACTGAGGTCAGGACAGTCATACTGAAAATGACCCTTCTTCTGGCAGTTGTAGCACACATCTTCATCATCATTCTTCTTGCTTGAGGACTCCTTCCTCCTTGATGATGATAGTTCTCCTTTGCTGAATTTCTTCCTATCAGCATATCTGTCTTCTTTCTTTTCATCAGAGACTTTGTCCTCTGATTTATGTTCAGGAGAACTGAATCTCCTTCTGGTTCTGTTATCTTGGTAGAACTTCTTGTATCTACCAAATCTGGAGTTGAGCTTTTCAAATCTTCTAGCCATGAGTGCCAGCTCCTCCTTTATTTCAGATTTTGAAACAGACTGAGAGGATCTTTGAGTAATCTTCTTTTCTGTTTCAGTAGCTTTGAAGGCAACACCTTTGTTTGAAGAGGATGGCTCTTCATGCACCTTTTTTCTATTGAGATCAAACTCATATGCTTTGAGTTCAGAGAATACTTGCTGCATTGGCATGTTGTCAAGATTGCTGGTATTTTGCATCATGACAGAATAAATGTCCCACTTAGATGTGAGACTTCTCAAAATCTTCAAAGCAACTTCTCTTTTGGCATAGAATTTGCCAAGAGAGTTTATTTCATTCATGATGTCAGTGAACCTGCCATCAAGATGATCTATAGTTTCATTGGCTTCCATGGAGAATTGTTCATATTTTTGGATAGCCACTTGAAGCTTGTTTTCCTTGATCTTTTGGGTACCTTCACACATAAGTGCTAAGGTATCCCAAATCTCTTTAGCTGATGTGCAGTGGTACACTCTCCCCATCACTGCATCTGGAATTGTCTGGTACAATGTGTTCATTGCAATGTAGTTCAGGTTATGCCTTTTTCTTTCTTCAGCTGTAAGGTCATCTTCATCTTTTGGCAGCAACTCCCTTGGATCAGCTTTTTGAGCATCAGTTAGCTTGGGATTTGCTTTAGTGAATGTGAATGGCCCTCTAGTGATGACTTTAAGCATCTCATCATGCTGGCAGGCAAGATGTGCTCTCATCCTGATCTTCCAGAAATCATAGTTCTCAATTGAGAACATTGGCAGTTTGTGATGAGAAATATGATTGACTTGGTTTGGACCCATATTGTTGATGGTGTTGACAGCATCTCCTGGAACTGCATTGTTAGCCATTTTAACAAATGTAATATAGGATGAACACAGATAGGTTTTTCAGAAATTTTTGATCAGTTCAGTGACCACAGAAAATGTGATTTTGAAAATCAAGATGGATTTTCAGAAACAGTGGTCTTTGAACCCCTGCTCTGATACCACTTGTTGGTCCTTGGTGGAGTATAACACAAGTGTATGGGGGGGGGGGGAATGCACTTGTGTATGCAAATTCTTTCCTTTTTGATAAACTGGTCCTATCAGGCAAGTTGTCTCACAACTGGCCTGAGTGTGAACTTTGATAGATACTTGTCCTACTGATTACTATTAAGTGATCAGTTGGCTAAATATCTAAAAGAGTTGCTAAATGCGGAATGTGGTTGGCCTTAACTTAAAGAAATACTCCAAGTTGATTTCTGAAAATACAGGTTATCAGGGACTTTGTCCAAAACATATTTTCTTACTTACTGAGTTATGAATCTTTGAAATATGATTGAATAGAGTGAAGTTAAGAATGCAGTAAGTAAATGAGACACAAATTTATAGTGGTTCAGAGACTCAAGCTCCTACATCCACTTTCCCTGATTGAACAGGATAATTCCTTCTCAATGGAATTAGCTTGTTTTATAGTGCCAAGGTGCACTGATCAACAACACTCTCTTAGTGTTTTGATCCCTAGGATAACTTGAGTCCTAGTGCTCAATCTCTCTGAGTTAAGACTGTGTTTCACACTAACAGTCCTTAACTCCTCACTTCTACAACAAACACTCTCTTCACTAAATGAGATAAGGTTTGAGGTTTGGTTCCAACTAATAGAGATATCCTTTACAATAAGAACAGTGTAAAGGAATAGGATATCTCAATGCTAAGCTAGGATGTTTACAAGAATTGGCTTAGCTGACTTGAAGTGATTCAGGAAACTTGGAATTCTAATGAACAGCTTGGTTTCCTGTTGAAGGCTTGATGATAGTTTGATAGCTTGTAGTTGGATATAGAATTCCTTTGATCACTTCTGTATTTATAGACAATTTGAACAGCTAACCGTTGGAGGGATTAGTAATTCAAATATGTCTATTTGCAGCATCATTGAAACGGCTATGAAGCTTGACATCCTTTTATCCACTGTGTAAAAGAGGTCTTCAATGGTTGCTTGAATGAATGTGTTGACTTCTGACAAAGGCGGCTGGGAAGACTTGTGTCAGTTTCCAATTTTGCACATTGTCCTAGGTTGATTTGTGGCAAACTTTACACACACACAGCCAACGGTCAGATGGGACAAGCTCCCTGAACATTCCTGCTGCAGTTTTAGAATGTTCCAACATTCATTCAATGCTTCACTCTTTAATGCTCTAAGTCTTTAATGCTTGGTTCAGGCATGATTGGCAATAAATGCTTCATTGAATATGTCTTCTGTAAGCTTTTGACACTTAATCCACTTGATTATTTGTACTTCAACTGTCTTGATCATTTGCATTTATGAGCACAGCTTCAGTATACTAGAGCTCTTCAGCCAGGTTGTCCATTTGATCAGTTTGTCTTGAAAAGATCAGCAACTTTGTCCTATAGACCTATCAAGCTGCCTAACATTTCAGCTTGGGACAATTATCCTGATCACTAACACCTCATAACTTTTCTGAGATTTTAACTTAAGCATACTATACATATAATGCTCTGGGACAACTTGCCTGAACAATAACTTGAGCATATCTCAACTAACTTGTACATCATCAATCAGGGGTTTTGGTATCTAGATCAAAATCATTTTATTCCCAACACAATCTCAATGCATCAGTGTAAATTGTTTCCTCTTAACATGTTTGCACAAGTTATGAGTTTAATACCTGCACATTTTTTGCCTTATTTTGTTGGCTGGGGCCACATATATATACTCTTTAGTGACTTTCAGAAACTCTAGAAGAGTGTTTGAAGGGATTATGCATAAGAAAATTAGTACTCCCTCCGTCCAATTTCATTATTCCCACTTTCCTCTTTTGGTTGTCCAATTTTATTATGCTCATACCCTTTTTGGAAACAACACTATTCATACTACTTTATCTTCACCCTCCTACCATCACTTATTTACCCACTTTGTCATTCACTTTATTCGTAAACAATCATTTATTTACAAATGGACCCAACAATACCTCCATCATACCCTCAATTTATCTACTTTATGAATAAACTAATCAATATTCATTAAAACTCGTGCCCGAAGAAGTGGACATTATAAAATTGGACGAAGGGAGTAGTAATTATTATCATCCTCACAATTGTAATTCCATTTTAAACTGCAGTAATCTTGCTAGGACAGAATGGAATGCACAAAAGAATGGTGAAGTCATTTAAAGGTTATATATATGGATAAAAAAATTCTTGAATGCGGTGGGAAAAATATGATGCTAAAGGTTGGACTGAGAAAGGGGCACATAAATATGGTAGATTGAATGAACAATTCTGGTGGGAGAAGTGGGGAGAGAACTATGATGGAAGAGGTTCATTAATCCTAAAATGGTAATTTTTAATATTAAAGTTATTGTACTCTTAAAATTGTTTGATATGATGTTTTATTTCTCTCCCCAGGGGGATTGATAAATGGGCTGAGACCGGGCTTGGGAGATAAGTGGGAAGAAAAGTTCTTCGAGACATTTATCTCCCAGCTGGGAAAGTAAAGAAGGCATCAACGTCGTCGTCTTTGGGTGCTTGATAATCATCAAAATGGATATGCCAAGACTGATGATTGATGTACTATTATATAAAATGACTAGATTAGTTATTTTAATGCATGTGAGCTTAGCCTAATGAACAATTTATCTTCGTTCAACTTGGTAGCACCGTAATTGTAACACCACAAAATATCAAATGAAAAATAGATTGAATAGTGTTTATAATGCATAACAGATGTATGCATGCATTTGTTAATTTGGTTAAATACTCCAAAAGAGTGAATTAATTTTTCATACCCAAATATCAACAATTAATTCGTTTTGATCAACCATGATGAGTCAATCAATTCCAGTTTTTCAGGCCCGCATCATCTCTTCACTTTGATAGGACTAATTAAATTTCAGTTTCATAAAACAGAAGCAATCAAATGAAGTCTTTTCTATTTGTTTACCCCTTTCTTTTTGACTTATTGTAAAAATTATAGATAAACTGTTTAGGTACAGGAAGTTAGACCATAGATGGTTACATAAGATACCATGTTCAAGAATTAACTTTGTATTTGACACGGGAGTGGTACGTAGAAGACAAACGTTCTTCTTACGAAAGATGAAAGTATTTTCTTAGAACTTGAAAATATGATTGCATACTAATTCTGAATACAATATCACCTATATATAGGTGAGATTACAAGAAAGATGAATTTCTAGATTCTTTGTATTCAAACTAAGAATTAAATGTAATTAAAAGAATTTGAAGAAAAAGAGAAAAATGAGTGAACTTGACCATAGAAGTTGATTAGTCATGCATGTACCACATCAGTCTCCCCCACTTGAAAAGAACTCGACCCCGAGTGATCTGGGTAGGAAGAAGGTTCTTTAGGAAAGTAACGGTATAAATCACTTACGTTAAAAGTCTTCGAGATTCCCATCGAGTCTGGAAGACCCACCACATAAGCATTATCATTGATTTTATGAGTGATTTTGTAAGGTCCGTACTTCTTCGGCTGCAACTTGTGATATTTTCCCACTGGAAAACGCTCACGACGAAGAAAGATCATCACATCGTCCCCAACTTCAAAAATATTTGACCGCCTATGTTTATCTGCAGCATTCTTAAATTTTTGATTAGTCTCCATCAACCTTTGACGAACTTCTGCTTGAATATCCAACCCATCTTTAGCCAGCTTTTTGGCAGCTACACTAGCAACACCCGGTAACTTTACAAGATCAACAGCGTGACTTGGAGCCTTCTGATAGACTATAGAAAAAGGTGATTTTCCTGTAGAACTATGAACTGCGTTGTTGAAGGCAAATTCTGCTTGTGGTAAGGCATAGTCCCATTGTTTCGGTCGATCTCCGCAAATACACCGAATCAAGTTCCCAAGGGTCCGGTTGACGACTTCAGTTTGACCGTCAGTTTGGGGATGAGCCGTGCTGCTGTAATTAAGTGAGGTGTCGAACATTTTCCACAAGGTAATCTAGAAGTGACTCAAGAACTTACTATCACGATCCGAGGTGATAGATTTCGGTACGCCATGCAGTCGCACTACTTCTCGAAAGAAGAGTCGAGCAATATGAGAGGCATCAGATGTTTTTTGCAGGGGATGAAATGCACCATCTTGGAAAATCTGTCCACCACCACAAATACGGAATCAACACCCCGTTGTGTACGAGGTAATCCTAGAACAAAATCCATGGATAAGTCCTCCCAAATAGCTACAGGGGCAGGCAAGGGCATGTAGAGGCCGGTATTCTGGGCGTGCCCTTTTGATGTTTGACAAACGTAACACCGACTCACAAACTTTCTCACCTCCCTTTTCAGTTGTGGCCAATAATATCGTTCTTCTAAACTGGCCGTGGTTTTCTCCCTTCCAAGGTGCCCGCTCAATCCACCACCATGTAAATCACGAATTAGTTTATCCCTCAAAGATGTTCGGGGGATACACAATCGAGCTCCTTTAAAAAGATAACCATCATATGCATAGAAATCTTCAAAAGGAAGATTATCCCAAATTCCTGCAAAATCCTCATCAGTGGAGTATAATTCAGGAAGAATTTCGAAACCTGTTACCTCATGACTCATTGTTACAAGCAAGGACGCACGCCTACTCAATGCATCTGCAGGTTTATTTTGAACCCCAGCCTTATGTTTCAGTGTAAAGGGGAATTGTTGTAAGTACGCCACCTATCTCGCATGCATCTTACTTATATTTTTCTGGCTATTAATGTATTTTAGGGCCTGATGATCAGTATACAACACGAACTGATCTTGGAGGAGATAATGTTCCCAATACTTCAAGGCTCTGAAAACAGCATAGAACTCTTGATCATAAGTGGACCATTTCCGACGCGCCTCGCTTAATTTTTCGCTAAAATAGGCGATAGGTCTGCCTTCCTGGGACAAGACAGCGCCTATTCCGACCCCACATGCATCACACTCCACCACGAACAACTTCTCAAAGCTGGGAAGTGCTAAAACAGGAGCCGAACATAATTTCTCCTTAATCGTCTCGAAACTCCCTTGTTGTTCCGGTCCCCAGCGGAAGCTTCCTTTCTTTAGACAATCGGTCATTGGTGCTACTATGGTGCTAAAATTTCGAATGAACTGCCGATAGAATGTGGCTAGTCCATGGAAACTTCGCACTTTCGCCACAGACTTCGGACTTGGCCAATCACGGATTGCTCGAACCTTTTCTTCGTCCACACTAATGCCATCCCCTCCAACCACGAACCCGAGGAAGATAAGGCTCGTTTGCATGAAACTACACTTTTTCAGGTTAATATAGAGTTTATTAACCTGCAATACAACCAACACTTGGTGCAAATGATCTAGGTGCTCCTCCTCGTTAGTGCTGTAGACGAGAATATCATCGAAATATACTACAACAAATTTGTCCAGAAATGGTTTTAGTACCTCATTCATCAATCGCATAAAAGTGCTCGGAGCGTTAGACAACCCAAATGGTAGAACAAGCCATTCGTACAACCCTTCCTTTGTCTTAAAGGCTGTCTTCCACTCATCTCCCGGTCTGATACGGATTTGATGATATCCACTCCTCAGATCTATTTTGCTGAAAATTTTAGCCCCGGACAGATTATCCAGCATGTCCTCTAATCTCGGAATCGGAAACCTGTAACGCACCGTTATTTTGTTTATTGCTCGGCTATCCACGCACATACGCCAAGATCCATCCTTCTTCGGAGTTAGTAATGCGGGGACTGCGCATGGGCTCATACTTTCTTGGATCGGGCCTTTATGTAACAACTCTTCCACCATTTGTTGTAAAATCGTACTTTCTTTTGGGTTCATGCGATAGTGAGGAAGATTTGGTAATGTGGCCCCGGGTACCAAATCAATAGCATGTTGTATACCTCTCATCGGTGGTAATTCTGCAGGAAGATCTTCGGGTATTAACTCCTGAAATTCTTTAAACAAATCAAGGACACGATCAGGGATCTCATCCCTCTTCTCGGAACCACCGACCACAAATGTCGTCTTCACTACTAAAGCATGTATTTCTTTAGTGTCACGTGCGTCATCCATCCATTCCTTCACCGATCTGGTTAGGGTCAGAAATTTTTGGGTCTCGTTCTTTGGCTTGAACCCCAACGGCAGCAATGTTATCCTTTTTCCATCTTTGAAGAACTGGTAAGTGTTCTTTCTCCCATCATGAATGGCTGCAAGATCAAATTGCCAAGGCCTACCAAACAGTAATTGACAAGCATCCATATCCACAATATCACACATTACTTCATCTTTATAAAATTTTCCAATGGATAAGGGAACGCGACACCTCTCTTTTACTTTAATTCCTTCCCCTTTAGTAATCCACACAATACTATAAGGTTCAGGATGTTTCTCCACAGACAGTTCTAAAGTCCTAGCCAAGTTATGAGAAATAATATTTTCACAGCTCCCACTATCAATAATCAACTCGAAAATTTGATTAGAAATGGTACACCTGGTTCGAAACAATGCGTTTCGTTGGGAGTCATCCCTCTTTGGCGCCAACAGGACCTTACGAACAACCATTGTTTGTTGTTCGTCATACTCCTCACCATCCGGCTCGCAGACTCCATCCTCCCCTTCCCATTCGTCATCATTATTTCCACTATGCTCGATCATGTTGATCGGACGACGCTGGGGGCAATTGTTTGATCGGTGTCCAACCTCGTGACACCTATAGCATTTGTCACCCGTTGGTCTTGCGTATGGGTTTTCCGCCTTCTTTGCGGCCTCTCTCTCTACCCCACGCTTCATAGAACTAGAAGTCTCCAGGTTGGGTTTGGGATTGGGTTTCGGTGAATCAACGAAATTCTTACGAGGTTCCTCTCTCCCATAAAAATTTCGAAACCCCATTGATTCAGCTCGTTGCGCCATATTAATTGCCTCGCTGAGGGTTAGGATGATTTGACACCCGATCTTCTCACGAATCATGGGTTTGAGTCCATGGACATACCTTGCTACCTGCTGCCCCTCAGTCTCCATCAGGTTGTTACGCGAGGAGAGGCGTAAGAAATCTGAGGTATAGTCTGCCACCGATTTTTGTCCCTGAACTAATGTCTGGTACTGCTGGAATAGAAATTGTTCATAATCTGGAGGGAGAAAACGTGCCATCATCATCCTCTTCATTTTGGTCCACAATCGGACCGGCTGCTTGCCCAATCGTCGTCGTTGGTTCTGGACTTGTTCCCACCACGATGATGCTCCTCCTTTCAAGCGATAGGCTACGAGCTTCACCTGCTTATTTTCTGATATTTCTGCAAAGTCGAAGAATCTCTCAACTTCAGCGACCCAATCAAGAAATCCCTCAATATTAAAATTTCCATTGAAGGAAGGGAGATCCGCCTTCAATCGAAACTCATCATGCCTGTGTTGTCGATTGTCCCTACGATCAGGAATATTATGATTTCCCTGGAATATATTCGCTGCTTCTTCATCTGACGATTCCTCTTCATAGGTCTGTCCCCTGGGATTCTGTTGAGGAATTACACGTTGAGGGCCACGAGCAAATCTCCTGGTTCCTTCATCGTTCTCTGGGTTGTCAAGATGTTCTTCATGACCGCCCTGAGTGTCCTCTATTTGTTCTACGCGAGTAGTTAACGTTTGGACTGCTGTAGTCAAACGCTGCATCTCTCTAATCACGTCAGCGAGGGTGCGTTCGCCGTTGTTAGCCATCACCAAGGAAAGCTTGGCTCTGAATACCAACTGACACGGGAGTGGTACGTAGAAGACAAACGTTCTTCTTACGAAAGATGAAAGTATTTTCTTAGAACTTGAAAATATGATTGCATATTAATTCTGAATACAATATCACCTATATATAGGTGAGATTACAAGAAAGATGAATTTCTAGATTCTTTGTATTCAAACTAAGAATTAAATGTAATTAAAAGAATTTGAAGAAAAAGAGAAAAATGAGTGAACTTGACCATAGAAGTTGATTAGTCATGCATGTACCACATCAGTATTGGCCATTAGAAAATTACCAATTTTTCTGAACTGAAATTATGTTCAGAAAAATTGAAATAAGCTTCTAAAAACATTTCTTGAAGTTTAACTCTATTTATTAAGCCACTCAAATTTTACTTCAAAACGATATAAAATACAACTTTTAAAAAGTTTGAATGAAACTCTGAAACTATAATAATATGATTGTTATTTTAATTATTCTATATAAAATAATGGAAAGACATAACCAAAAAAAAATTACAGTAGTCCCGTAAAAACCTAGTTTGTTCAAACCACGAAGCAAATTCATTTTGTAGCCTAGTGTTTAATTCAGCGGCCGAGAGATTTGGTTGAACAAGTTGAAATTGCTACATGAATAGCCTACGTACGATATTGGATTAATAAAACATGTCTAAACTAAGTATTTGATTAAAATATACTCTAGTCAAATTGACTTACTCAACATACGTCTGCACCTCATCACAATTCAACAACACGTATGAGCAATTTTTTTTCTCCTCATCTAAAAATCATCACTTCTTTGACTTTCCGAATTGTTTGTCAAGCGCCTTAAATATGGAAAAAGTACTCTCCACATAATGTTGTACTTCGCCACGACCATCGTAATTACGAAGTACGTTGTGTATCCTCGTTATAACATGTTCCTCGAAATAATGAGAACAAAACATTGATGCCTCTCTAGTTAAATATGCATTTGCAGTCGAAGCTTCAACACATGCTTTGTTGCCCACACTTAATTTTAAGGTGCGAAGATACCTAATTAAAATTTGAGGATCGTGAGTTTAGATAATAAATTAATTGAAGATGTTCCTAAAGTTATAATTAATTAAATTACCTCTCGTATGAATACATCCATTTGTATTGTACTAGACCAACAACTTTTGCTTCATATGCAAGGTGCACAGGTAGATGTTCCATGGAGTTGAAGGAGTTGGGTGGAAAGATACGTTCATATGCAAGGTGCACTAGGATATATGTTTCCAACCGAGTCATGTTGTCAACTGTGATGGTTGTAGAAATCAAGTCCTTAAATGATTGTAAAAAATTTGTCCTTTGGAATTTTAGGCCCATTAAGTCTTCTATCATAGTTTGGTCCCACTAGGTGAACTTCGTTTGAATTTGACGTAAATTCAATAGTGTTTTTGTCAAGATAATTCCGATCGATTAGACGTCTCCAACTAATTAGAACACTTGAATATAGAAGAAATAACTGCTCTAGGATAGTAATTCAGAAAAGTAATCAACGAGACAAACAGCACACAAGAATTTAAGTGGTTCGATCAATGTGATCTACATCCACTGGACCAGACTAGTACTTCTTTGATTGATAAAGAATGTTTACACACTCATTTACTCGGAATTGGATATTTCCTCACTTCACTCGTGAACTCACACAACTCAAAGAATACAATAACGTACTAAATCTCTCTATCCCAAAAAGGTGTCAACCTTTACAATGTACACAAACAAGAGTATATAAAGACCAAAGGTAGTTGCCGCAGTTAGGAACTGTTTTGAGTAGTTATCAACCGTTTGCAACCGCTTGTAACAACCCATGTGCTCTGTTATTGCCCAACTGAAAATGGTAGTTATGCCCTCAAGTTGTTGTAACTGTAAAACTGTTAGTTAAACTAACTAACTTCGAACCAGAAGACTTGCCCATAAAGATCAGATCACTACTTAGTGTTCTGATACCCAACTCTTCTGTTCTGATGATCAAAAGTTAACTCTGCTGATAGACTCCATACTGTGCTGATCTTAACTGCACTGACCAAGTACTGTGCTGACCCAAGTACTGTGCTGATCTGGTACTGAGCTGATCTACTCTGCTGAAGTACTGATCTTGGTACACTCTGCTGAAGTACTGATCTTAGTCCAGTCTGCTGAAGTACTGATCTTAGTCCAGTACTGTGCTGATCCCAACTGTGCTGAACTCTAAGCATCACCTTCTCATCTGATTGAAACCCTTCAACTCGTCTGATAAGGCCTAAGTCATCTTATCTGATCCTATCAGCTCAGTAGTTTACTGTGCTGATTTTGAGATTATGAGATAACACTCACAATTCTCCACCTTTAGCTCATAATCGAACTAATCTCCACCAAAAAACAAAACACCAACACTATCCTCCTAAAAGAATAGCCTCCACTACTGATCTTCTGCCACAAGAACAGTAGCCTTCTTCTCAGAGGAATTAATGCAGTCCAATAAGTCTAAGACATAAGCCAAACTTCTCTTTTGGCAATGCCTCAGTGAACGCATCAGCAGGGTTCTCCTCTGTAGCAATCTTCACTACCTGGACTGACCCCTTCTCTACAATATCTCTTACAAAGTACAGCTTTACATCTATATGTTTAGTTCTCTCATGATACCCCTGATGCTTTGCAAGATGTATTGCATTTTGGTTATCACAGAAGATAGTCACACTTCTTTGTGATATACCAAACTCCTTCAAGATCCCCCTAAGCCACATGCTCTCCTTTACTGCTTCAGTCAAGGCTACATATTCTGATTCTGTAGTAGATAATACAACTACGGACTGATGTATTGACCTCCATGATATAGCTGTACCAAATAAGGTGAATACATACCCTGTTAAGGACTTTCTTGTGTCTACATTGGCTGCATAGTCGGCATCAACATATCCCACAAGTGCTTCTCCCTCATCTGATATCTTCTGAAATTTCAGACCTTTCTCAGCTGATCCTAGAACATATCTCATGACCCACTTAACTGTCTCCCAATGACTTAAACCTGGATCACTCATGTATCTGTTGATTACACTCATTGCATGAGTTAAATCTGGTCTACAACACACCATAGCATACATTAAACTCCCTACTGCACTGGCATAAGGAACCTTACTCATTTGAGCTCTTTCTTGGCTGTTCTTGGGACACATCAGATTGGATAGCTTCTGATGCTGACCAATTGGTGTAGAAACTGACTTAGCTTGATTCATCCTGAATCTCTCTAACACCTTCCTCAGATAGGTAGGCTGACTAAGCTGAATTGCTCCCTCAACTCTACTGATCTCCATCCCAAGAATCACTTTAGCTTCACCAAGATCTTTCATCTCAAACTCCCTTTTGAGAATCTCCTTAACCTGATTGATACTGTTAATAGACTCCCCAGCTATTAACATATCATCTACATATAGCAGAAGATAGGTAACTGAACTCCCAACCCTCCTGAAGTAAACACAGCTTTCATACAAGCTTCTTGCAAAACCAACTGAGCAAATGTACTCATCAAACCCCAAGTACCATTGTCTAGGGCTTTGTTTGAGGCCATAAAGTGATTTTCTAAGTAAGCACACTTTGTCTTCTCCATCTTCTATGTCCAACCCTTCTGGTATTTTCATGTAGATCTTCTCATCTAAAGTCCCATGAAGAAATGTTGTGGTCACATCCATCTGATGCAGCTCCAATTCATATTGAGCAACCATAGCCAACAAGATTCTGATGCTACAATGCTTTACAGCAGGTGAGAAGATTTAATTAAAGTCAATACCTTCTTTCTGTGTAAATCCTTTAGCTACAAGTCTTGCCTTGTACCTAATCTTGCGACCTCTCTCAGCCTCCACCTTTTTCTTGTAGATCCACTTACACCCAACAAGTTTCTTGTTCTTAGGCCTCTCAACAATCTCCCAAGTCTGGTTCTTGTTCAGAGATAACAGTTCTTCCTCCATAGCAACTAACCACTTCTCTTTGTCATGGCAGTTGATGGCTTCTGTGTAAGTTTTAGGCTCCAAAGACTCCACCTCAAGAGCTGCACATAATGCAAATGATACTATGTCAGCTTGACCATACCTCTGAGGTGGGTGGACTTCTCTTCTGGTTCTGTC
Source organism: Galeopsis tetrahit (assembly GCA_963675135.1). Taxonomy (NCBI): domain Eukaryota; kingdom Viridiplantae; phylum Streptophyta; class Magnoliopsida; order Lamiales; family Lamiaceae; genus Galeopsis; species Galeopsis tetrahit. The sequence continues at coordinate 32,137,094 of OY776119.1, read as the reverse complement.
CCTAGTGAGCTTATAGTCATGAAGACCAGTATCACTATGAGTAGTTTCCTCCTCATCTGGATCAATCTGCTCTTCAATTAGTGTTCTGATGTCACCATGCTCCACCTCCACCTGTGTCTCATCTGGTTTGTTGTGTGCTGTACTGGAGCTTGCCTCCTCTTTCAATGGCATTCTATTCTCATCAAAAGTTACATCTCTGCTGATAATACACTTCTGCATTCCAGCTTCTAGGCACCACAATCTGTATCCTTTCACACCTGAAGGATATCCTATGAACACACATTTCAAGGCTCAAGCTTATCTTGCTTGACATGGGCATATGCTGAACAACCATACACCTTCAAATTAATGTACTCAGCTGCATGGCCAGACCATAACTCTTCTGGGGTTTTAAATTGCACAACTGAGGAAGGGCTTCTGTTTATCAAGTAGGCTGCTGTTGACACTGCTTCTCCCCAAAATACTTTAGGCAATCCAGAGCTGCTCAACATGCATTTAAATCTCTCAAGTAAAGTCTGGTTCATTCTCTCAGCTACTCCATTCTGTTGAGGTGTACTTGGTACTGTTCTATGCCTCACTATACCCTTCTTCTTGCAGAAAACATTGAACTCTTCTGATATGAACTCCAGCCTATTATCAGTTCTCAAATGCTTGAGATTCTTTCCAGAAATATTCTCCACCTCAGTGAGCCATTCCTAAAATTTTCAAATGCTTCTGACTTGGATTTCAGGATAGTGATCCATACCTTTATTGAGTAGTCATCTATGATAGACATGAAGTATCTCCCACCACTTCTGGTCTGATTCCTAGCTGGCCCCCATAAATCTGAATGGACATAGTCCAAAATTCCTTTGGTAGAGTGTGAACTCTTTCCAAACTTCAATCTCTTGGATTTCCCAAGAATGCAGTGCTCACACAAATCAAGCTTTGTGATCTTGTCACAACATAGCAATCCTTGCTTACTTAGCTCAAATAGGCCCTTCTCTCCTACATGACCTAATCTTCTGTGCCACAACATTGAGTTGTCTTGCACCCTTGCCACATCTGATCTGCCAATAACTGTTCCCCCCTTAAGAAAGTAGAGATCATTTCTTCTCTCACCTTTAAGAACAATAAGCTTCCCCTTTGAAACTCTGAGCTCTCCATCTTCAGACTGGAATTTATAGCCCAATGAATCCAGCATACCAAGAGATATCAAATTTCTCTTGAGTTCAGGAACATACCTGACCCTCTTGAGAATCCTCACTACTCCATCATACATCTTCAAGTGTACTGTACCTTCACCTTTGACTTTGCAAGTGTGATCATTCCCTAACAACACAGAACCTCCATTCTGATGCTTAAAATCATGAAACCACTCTCTTCTTGGAGTCATGTGGAAAGAACACCCTGAATCTAAAATCCAATCTTGCTGCTCTTTAGTGGAAGTGATGGATAGGGACTGAGCTGACTCATAGCCTTTCTGCTCCTTATCATCTTGGGTTTGATTTGCTTGATTCTTATCAACAGGGTTCTTAGGACCAGATTTTCTCATAAGCTGTTTGTACTTGTAACAAGTACTCTTAAAGTGCCCAGGTTTGTTGCAGTGGTGGCACACTACTTCCCCTTGATTTGAAACTGCTGATTTTCCCTTATCAGCTCCCTTGGGTTGACTAGATCCCTTCTTGGAGACAGACTTCTTCTGACCTCCCTTGATTGCCAATCCTTCCCCACTGCTACTTTTATCTCCTTGAGATGTCTTATTATGCAACAGCTTGGACTTGACAGCCAAGATCACATCCTCCAATGTGATTGCTTCCTTTCTACCATACAAGATGGTGTCCTTTAGGATTTCAAAGGACTTAGGCAGAGCACTCAACAAGATCAGAGCCTTATCATCTTCCTCTAACTTGACATCCAAATTCTCCAGATCATCAAGAATCTTGTTGAACTCATCTAGCTGCTCCGTAATGGGTTTGTCATCTCCCATTCTAAAGGCATACAGCTTCTGCTTCGAATAGAGTCGATTAGCAAGAGTTTTCACCATATATAGCTTCTCAAGCTTATCCCAAACCTCCTTCGCTGACTTCTCTTTAGCAACCTCCCTCAAGACCTTATCTCCAAGGCAGAGTAGGATCGTGCTTCGAGCTTTCCTGAGCAACTTGCTCCTTTCAGCCGCAGCTGTTGCAGATTCTTCTGCAATCTCTTCGGATTCTTCGAGAGCTTCGAATAATCCTTGCTGTTCAAGGAGGGCCTGCATCTTGACCTTCCACAGCCCAAAATCTCCAGTGCCTGTAAACTTCTCTATGTTGTACTTGGTAGAATTCCCCATCTTTAGATCTGCAGCTACTTCAGTTTCCCACAGACGGCGCCAATTGTCAAGATGATTCCGATCGGTTAGACGTCTCCAACTAATTAGAACACTTGAATATAGAAGAAATAACTGCTCTAGGATAGTAATTCAGAAAAGTAATCAACGAGACAAACAGCACACAAGAATTTAAGTGGTTCGATCAATGTGATCTACATCCACTGGACCAGACTAGTACTTCTTTGATTGATAAAGAATGTTTACACACTCATTCACTCGGAATTGGATATTTCCTCACTTCACTCGTGAACTCACACAACTCAAAGAATATAATAACGTACTAAATCTCTCTATCCCAAAAAGGTGTCAACCTTTACAATGTACACAAACAAGAGTATATAAAGACCAAAGGTAGTTGCCGCAGTTAGGAACTGTTTTGAGTAGTTATCAACCGTTTGCAACCGCTTGTAACAACCCATGTGCTCTGTTATTGCCCAACTGAAAATGGTAGTTATGCCCTCAAGTTGTTGTAACTGTAAAACTGTTAGTTAAACTAACTAACTTCGAACCAGAAGACTTGCCCATAAAGATCAGATCACTACTTAGTGTTCTGATACCCAACTCTTCTGTTCTGATGATCAAAAGTTAACTCTGCTGATAGACTCCATACTGTGCTGATCTTAACTGCACTGACCAAGTACTGTGCTGACCCAAGTACTGTGCTGATCTGGTACTGAGCTGATCTACTCTGCTGAAGTACTGATCTTGGTACACTCTGCTGAAGTACTGATCTTAGTCCAGTCTGCTGAAGTACTGATCTTAGTCCAGTACTGTGCTGATCCCAACTGTGCTGAACTCTAAGCATCACCTTCTCATCTAATTGAAACCCTTCAACTCGTCTGATAAGGCCTAAGTCATCTTATCTGATCCTATCAGCTCAGTAGTTTACTGTGCTGATTTTGAGATTATGAGATAACACTCACAATTCTCCACCTTTAGCTCATAATCGAACTAATCTCCACCAAAAAATAAAACACCAACACTATCCTTCTAAAAGAATAGCCTCCACTACTGATCTTCTGCCACAAGAACAGTAGCCTTCTCCTCAGAGGAATTAATGCAGTCCAATAAGTCTAAGACATAAGCCAAACTTCTCTTTTGGCAATGCCTCAGTGAACGCATCAGCAGGGTTCTCCTCTGTAGCAATCTTCACTACCTAGACTGACCCCTTCTCTACAATATCTCTTACAAAGTACAGCTTTACATCTATATGTTTAGTTCTCTCATGATACCCCTGATGCTTTGCAAGATGTATTGCACTTTGGTTATCACAGAAGACAGTCACACTTCTTTGTGATATACCAAACTCCTTCAAGATCCCCCTAAGCCACATGCTCTCCTTTACTGCTTCAGTCAAGGCTACATATTCTGATTCTGTAGTAGATAATACAACTACGGACTGATGTATTGACCTCCATGATATAGTTGTACCAAATAAGGTGAATACATACCCTGTTAAGGACTTTCTTGTGTCTACATTGGCTGCATAGTCGGCATCAACATATCCCACAAGTGCTTCTCCCTCATCTGATATCTTCTGAAATTTCAGACATTTCTCAGCTGATCCTAGAACATATCTCATGACCCACTTAACTGTCTCCCAATGACTTAAACCTGGATCACTCATGTATCTGCTGATTACACTCATTGCATGAGTTAAATCTGGTCTACAACACACCATAGCATACATTAAACTCCCTACTGCACTGGCATAAGGAACCTTACTCATCTGAGCTCTTTCTTGGCTGTTCTTGGGACACATCTGATTGGATAGCTTCTTATGCTGACCAATTGGTGTAGAAACTGACTTAGCTTGATTCATCCTGAATCTCTCTAACACCTTCCTCAGATAGGTAGGCTGACTAAGCTGAATTGCTCCCTCAACTCTACTGATCTCCATCCCAAGAATCACTTTAGCTTCACCAAGATCTTTCATCTCAAACTCCCTTTTGAGAATCTCCTTAACCTGATTGATACTGTTAATAGACTCCCCAGCTATTAACATATCATCTACATACAGCAGAAGATAGGTAACTGAACTCCCAACCCTCCTGAAGTAAACACAGCTGTCATACAAGCTTCTTGCAAAACCAACTGAGCAAATGTACTCATCAAACCTCAAGTACCATTGTCTAGGGCTTTGTTTGAGGCCATAGAGTGATTTTCTGAGTAAGCACACTTTGTCTTCTCCATCTTCTATGTCCAACCCTTCTGGTATTTTCATGTAGATCTTCTCATCTAAAGTCCCATGAAGAAATGCTGTGGTCAAATCCATCTGATGCAGCTCCAATTCATATTGAGCAACCATAGCCAACAAGATTCTGATGCTACAATGCTTTACAACAGGTGAGAAGATTTCATTAAAGTCAATACCTTCTTTCTGTGTAAATCCTTTAGCTACAAGTCTTGCCTTGTACCTAATCTTGCCACCTCTCTCAGCCTCCACCTTTTTCTTGTAGATCCACTTACACCCAACAAGTTTCTTGTTCTTAGGCCTCTCAACAATCTCCCAAGTCTGGTTCTTATTCAGAGATAACAGTTCTTCCTCCATAGCAACTAACCACTTCTCTTTGTCATGGCAGTTGATGGCTTCTGTGTAAGTTTTAGGCTCCAAAGACTCCACCTCAAGAGCTGCACATAATGCAAATGATACTATGTCAGCTTGACCATACCTCTGAGGTGGGTGGACTTCTCTTCTGGTTCTGTCCCTAGTGAGCTTATAGTCATGAAGACCAGTATCACTATGAGTAGTTTCCTCCTCATCTGGATCAATCTGCTCTTCAATTAGTGTTCTGATGTCACCATGCTCCACCTCCACCTGTGTCTCATCTGGTTTGTTGTGTGCTGTACTGGAGATTGCCTCCTCTTTCAATGGCATTCTATTCTCATCAAAAGTTACATCTCTGCTGATAATACACTTCTGCATTCCAGCTTCTAGGCACCACAATCTGTATCCTTTCACACCTGAAGGATATCCTATGAACACACATTTCAAGGCTCGAGGCTCAAGCTTATCTTGCTTGACATGGGCATATGCTGAACAACCATACACCTTCAAATTAATGTACTCAGCTGCATGGCCAGACCATAACTCTTCTGGGGTTTTAAATTGCACAGCTGAGGAAGGGCTTCTGTTTATCAAGTAGGCTGCTGTTGACACTGCTTCTCCCCAAAATACTTTAGGCAATCCAGAGCTGCTCAACATGCATTTAAATCTCTCAAGTAAAGTCTGGTTCATTCTCTCAGCTACTCCATTCTGTTGAGGTGTACTTGGTACTGTTCTATGCCTCACTATACCCTTCTTCTTGCAGAAAACATTGAACTCTTCTGATATGAACTCCAGCCTATTATCAGTTCTCAAATGCTTGAGATTCTTTCCAGAAATATTCTCCACCTCAGTGAGCCATTCCTAAATTTTTCAAATGCTTCTGACTTGGATTTCAGGATAGTGATCCATACCTTTCTTGAGTAGTCATCTATGATAGACATGAAGTATCTCCCACCACTTCTGGTCTGATTCCTAGCTGGCCCCCATAAATCTGAATGGACATAGTCCAAAATTCCTTTGGTAGAGTGTGAACTCTTTCCAAACTTCAATCTCTTGGATTTCCCAAGAATGCAGTGCTCACACAAATCAAGCTTTGTGATCTTGTCACCACATAGCAATCCTTGCTTACTTAGCTCAAGTAGGCCCTTCTCTCCTACATGACCTAATCTTCTGTGCCACAACATTGAGTTGTCTTGCACCCTTGCCACATCTGATCTGCCAATAACTGTTCCCCCCTTAAGAAAGTAGAGATCATTTCTTCTCTCACCTTTAAGAACAGTAAGCTTCCCCTTTGAAACTCTGAGCTCTCCATCTTCAGACTGGAATTTATAGCCCAATGAATCCAGCATACCAAGAGATATCAAATTTCTCTTGAGTTCAGGAACATACCTGACCCTCTTGAGAATCCTCACTACTCCATCATACATCTTCAAGTGTACTGTACCTTCACCTCTGACTTTGCAAGTGTGATCATTCCCTAACAACACAGAACCTCCATTCTGATGCTTAAAATCATGAAACCACTCTCTTCTTGGAGTCATGTGGAAAGAACACCCTGAATCTAAAATCCAATCTTGCTGCTCTTTAGTGGAAATGATGGATAGGGACTGAGCTGACTCATAGCCTTTCTGCTCCTTATCATCTTGGGTTTGATTTGCTTGATTCTTATCAACAGGGTTCTTAGGACCAGATTTTCTCATAAGCTGTTTGTACTTGTAACAAGTACTCTTAAAGTGCCCAGGTTTGTTGCAGTGGTGGCACACTACTTCCCCTTGATTTGACACTGCTGATTTTCCCTTATCAGCTCCCTTGGGTTGACTAGATCCCTTCTTGGAGACAGACTTCTTCTGACCTCCCTTGATTGCCAATCCTTCCCCACTGCTACTTTTATCTCCTTGAGATGTCTTATTATGCAACAGCTTGGACTTGACAGCCAAGATCACATCCTCCAATGTGATTGCTTCCTTTCTACCATACAAGATGGTGTCCTTTAGGATTTCAAAGGACTTAGGCAGAGCACTCAACAAGATCAGAGCCTTATCATCTTCCTCTAACTTGACATCCAAATTCTCCAGATCATCAAGAATCTTGTTGAACTCATCTAGCTGCTCCGTAATGGGTTTGTCATCTCCCATTCTAAAGGCATACAGCTTCTGCTTCGAATAGAGTCGATTAACAAGAGTTTTCACCATATATAGCTTCTCAAGCTTATCCCAAACCTCCTTCGCTGACTTCTCTTTAGCAACCTCCCTCAAGACCTTATCTCCAAGGCAGAGTAGGATCGTGCTTCGAGCTTTCCTGAGCAACTTGCTCCTTTCAGCCGCAGCTGTTGCAGATTCTTCTGCAATCTCTTCGGATTCTTCGAGAGCTTCGAATAATCCTTGCTGTTCAAGGAGGGCCTGCATCTTGACCTTCCACAGCCCAAAATCTCCAGTGCCTGTAAACTTCTCTATGTTGTACTTGGTAGAATTCCCCATCTTTAGATCTGCAGCTACTTCAGTTTCCCATAGACGGCGCCAATTGTCAAGATGATTCCGATCGGTTAGACGTCTCCAACTAATTAGAACACTTGAATATAGAAGAAATAACTGCTCTGGGATAGTAATTCAGAAAAGTAATCAACGAGACAAACAGCACACAAGAATTTAAGTGGTTCGATCAATGTGATCTACATCCACTGGACCAGACTAGTACTTCTTTAATTGATAAAGAATGTTTACACACTCATTCACTCGGAATTGGATATTTCCTCACTTCACTCGTGAACTCACACAACTCAAAGAATACAATAACGTACTAAATCTCTCTATCCCAAAAAGGTGTCAACCTTTACAATGTACACAAACAAGAGTATATAAAGACCAAAGGTAGTTGCCGCAGTTAGGAACTGTTTTGAGTAGTTATCAACCGTTTGCAACCACTTGTAACAACCCATGTGCTCTGTTATTGCCCAACTGAAAATGGTAGTTATGCCCTCAAGTTGTTGTAACTGTAAAACTGTTAGTTAAACTAACTAACTTCGAACCAGAAGACTTGCCCATAAAGATCAGATCACTACTTAGTGTTCTGATACCCAACTCTTCTGTTCTGATGATCAAAAGTTAACTCTGCTGATAGACTCAATACTGTGCTGATCTTAACTGCACTGACCAAGTACTGTGCTGACCCAAGTACTGTGCTGATCTGGTACTGAGCTGATCTACTCTGCTGAAGTACTGATCTTGGTACACTCTGATGAAGTACTGATCTTAGTCCAGTCTGCTGAAGTACTGATCTTAGTCCAGTACTGTGCTGATCTTACTGTGCTGATCCCAACTGTGCTGAACTCTAAGCATCACCTTCTCATCTGATTGAAACCCTTCAACTCATCTGATAAGGCCTAAGTCATCTTATCTGATCCTATCAGCTCAGTAGTTTACTGTGCTGATTTTGAGATTATGAGATAACACTCACAGTTTTGAAATGGACGTGGACCTCAACTCTCTTCACTGTGATAAATCAAATTATACTAATTCAGTGTAAACCCATTTCGATATAAATGAGATTTCACTTCATTAGGATCTCTATAAGCCTGATTTCGACATTTAGCTTTCGATTAAGGATACCTAATTTTTTCTTCCCAGATCGAATTCGGATTACTAGTGGCAGTTTCAATAAATCCATTTACTCCACTGATAAATCCGGCGTTCATAATCCCATATATCAATCTTGAACCACACATCCAACTACGACTTGAATAATTCATGTCAATTGACTCGTTTCAGATTGATTAATATTTAAAGATTAATTCATTTTTTTTAAATTTAATAATATATATATATATATATATATATTCTTAAAATTTTGACAGAGTTTCGTCTAAACCTTTCGTATTCCCAAATATTTAAATTCCTAGTGCATCCATTTTCGACTCGATTAAAATTAATCAAGTCGGAACGCACAATCTACAATACACAAACAACCTACAACTCATCCCCTCAACTCCATCATCATTTAATTTCAACAATATTCTATATATAACACAAATTAAAATACTAAAAATAATTAATTAAATTCTAAGTATATTTTAACCATTTTAACAATTAACACATACATGTATATGCATAAAAATTAACAATTAAATTCTAACAATTCTAAAATAATTAAAATTTTAATTTCAACAATCTTAATCCTAACAATAATATACATTACAATTTTTTTTTTTAAAAACAAATAATATACATTACAAAAACATATAGCTTTAGATTTACATAAAATATATATACACACATATATATATACAATATAAACACATATATATACACGTATAACTTTAAACTTAACCATTGAAAAAGAATAAACTTACCGTAGAAATGATCCTGTCGAAGTGTAGAACACAAATAATCGAAGATTGGACTCGATCTGTGGCTCCGGCAACGGTGGCGTAGAGGTGGGTTGCGTATATTCTTCCAGTGTGTATACTGGGATGAGGAAGAAGGGTTAAATTTATATTTAGATAGGGTGAGTGGACTCACGAGGGTCCCACCGTGCTCGCCAATTTGCGAGTGGAAATCCCTCGCCATTTTTCGAGTAATTAACTGCACTCGCCGTTTCGCGAGTGTAGTATAGTCCCTCACGTACGCGTTCGTCAATTTGCGAGTAATGTAAAATACACTCATCATTACACGAGTGCGTTGCAACCTAACGCCAAATCCATCGAAATTTATGCCGGTCGCCATATCAGTCGCAAAAAGGCAATCGCCATTTTCCTTCGCCATATGAGCAAAATTTTATAGTGATACCTTTCATTAAAATATTATTACCATCCTACAAAAATGTTTAAGTTGGTGGAATAAATAAATAAAAATTTAAAATTTTTATCATATTGATTTGAGTAAGTCATAACATATAATTTGACCTCCACAAATGACTAATTCTAGTCCATTATAGTCGAATATGAATTAACAAAAAAAATAAAAAATGATGTGTGCTCTTTTCTTGATCGATTGTGTGAAATTTTATGCAATTTTTTTTATATGAAACATAAAATTTAATGGTCTTGTAGATTTTTTTTTTCTTTTTTCTATTTTAGAATCCATTTTCTTGTGGTTTTGGATATTGGCATAAATCTTACATTAATTTACGTGTTCTCTTTTTAGAGTTTAATCAGAAGAAAAAAAATGCATTCTCAAATATGAGTTCACCCTCTCATAAAATACTACAAATAACCTTTTACATTACCAACACTTTAATACACATTGTAAAAATCTTTTGACTTCACCCACCTTTTCAAAAACCCCACTTTTAAATTTATTGTTTTGATTTAAATGTTACTTGAATATTTGTTTAGTTTTAGGTTGTAATATATGTTATATGTATGTTAGTTGAGGTGTTCTTGATATTTCATGAAAAAGTTAGGGTTTAGGATATTTTTTTCAAATTTCTACATTTTAAATTTTGATTTTCACATGTAGGTTAGTTTTTGTTGTTTAATACTCCCTTCGTCCCACAATTACTTTCACGCTTTCCTTTTTGGGATATCCCACAATAACTTTCACATCTTTAAAATGGAAAACCCTTTATAAACTCTACCTTTACAATATTCTCAATTTTACACAAATGTCATTACTTTTTCTCCACACATACACAAAAGTCAACTCATTTCTTTACTCTATACATAAAATTTTACAAAATTACCCCTCAGAACTCCACTCATTATTACACTTTCTTAATATGCGTGCACATCTACCTATGAAAGTAATCTTGGGACGGAGGGAGTAATTTTTATTGTGAATAAAACATATTTTCGACAAACCGTTGTCGACCGTATGCATTATTTTTGACATTAATCCATACGATCGACACTGGTTTGTCGAATTTTTTTTTAAAAAAAATCATATTTTTTATAAAAATTTTGACAATATTTAATCGAATACATGCACTATTGTCGATACAAAAATGTCGACGATATTGCATCTATTCGACACTGGTTCGTCGAAAAAAAAAACTACCTTGTTCATCGAGCGTCGGGCGAATGTTCCGGTGATAGGGAGCGGCCGCGGGCCGCGAGAAGAGGCGACTAGTTTTTCTGCAGGGGATAGAGAATGGAGAGGGCGACGCGGGTAGAGAACGGAGGGAAAGTTTTGATTTGAAATCTATCTATTTCATTTGAAATAACTCCTCAAATTGAGGAGGGTCAAGGGTGTATTCAATTGAGATTCTATTGGATTTTAAAAAGTACGTGGATTTATAAAATCCATAGAGTCCATACAGAGTTTGACTAACTTTTTTTTATTGATTTATATGAGATTTTCATAGACTTGACAAGATTGTGGAATATTTTTTTTTATTAATTTACATAGATTTTCATAAACTACGATATTAATACAAAGAGTTAATTTTAATTTTTTTAAAATTAATATTATATATATATTATATAAAATATAAAATATTTTACCAATAAATATATATATATATAATTTATTTTACCAATAATATATATAAAGTTTATATATTAATTCGGGACGGGGCGGATACCCGCGGGTCGGGCATAAGACCCAAACCCGACTCATACTCAATACGGGGCGAATCTGACCTGACCTAAAGCCCGCGGGTGGGGTGGATACCCGCGGATCGGGTCAATATTGTCATTCCTTCAGATCTTTAGTTTTCAGAGTTCTCTGAGAGAATCGTTGAAATCTCTTGTTTTTAGAAGAGATTTTGGATAATGCAATTTATTTATATTTTTTTAGTAGAACAAAATCCATAAACTGTTGAATAGCTAAAGATTTTTAAAGACTTTTTAAAATCCTTATTGAATACCTCAGAATTTTTAAAGACTTTTTAAAATATAAAAAGTTCGAACTGAATACCTCCAAACTTTGAAAGTTCAAAAAAATCCTACAAAATCCACAACCAATATACCCCGTAAATTCCCAAATGGGGACTTACAACTAAAGACACACCACTAAGAGTTTAAGCTAATAAATACAATTAAATATGGAGAAACAATTAGAGACAAATTAGAAATCTGGTGGACACAATTACCCTTGCATTCAATAAAATTAATAATTCAAAATTAGTCAAAATAATTTAAATTTTAAATTCCTAATCAAAATTAGTTTCACGCATTTCAAGACTAATAATTTCGTTAAACACAACATTTCCAAAAAGTTTTGAAAAACAGAATCATAATAATTTCCCGTATTTTTAAGACTAAACCTTCAACTATAATTTTTTATACAATTTATTAAATTATAAAACATTCTTAGATACGTCTCATGTGCAATTATGTTTGATTTTATTTGAATATATATTCATAACATATGAAATTGTAATTTTTATATTTATTCAGAACAAGAATTGCTAAAATATTGCAATGTTATACCAAATAAGTATTATCGGAATCTTAATAAATCTGTCAAACCAAGCTTCTGATTTACTAAATACATATGCAACAATTCAACATGGATAATTAACAATCCACCACCAGGCAACTGCTAATCCATTTACATCTTGGAGGACTATAGTTATTGTTTGATCCAGCCTAAAAACAACACATCACCAAACAACACAAACCAACAAAAAATACCGACAAAAAGCAGCAATCAGTCGTCGGAAAAAATGTCGAACAATTTCAACAGCGAAAGTAAACCACCAGCAAATTTCGCGAACAAAATTCGCATCCTCAGCGATGAACGGAGCACAACGACAATTAGATCGCAAATCCGCAATAATCACAGCAGACCGCAAAATCAATCGACAAATATGCGTCGTCGTCTTCAGATCCGTACAGATCTGTCGGCAATGACGAAGATGGAGGCAAAGAAATGAAAATGGAGTGGTGGGCATGCGAACTGTTGGAACTGTTGAAACGAATATGGAGAAGATGGAGGCAAATTTCTTTTTAAATAGTGCAAATAATTATGGAATGAAAGAAATGTAAAAAGAGTGCAAACAATTGTATTGTAGGACATACTTTGAATATTTTTATATACTTATTAAAAATGGAGGAGGGAGTGTATACTCACTATACCGTATAGTTGGCCAGCCTTTCCATAAAAAACCAAAACGCGTGGTCAACGCGCCTCAACCGGTAGGCTGTAAAATTTATACGAATATTTGGTCGTAAAAGCCGTAACCGACAAGGATAGTAAGCATTACTTCTGACCATTCGATCAAGTTAATCTCATCCGTTAATTTCGTCACCGCCTCACACGAGCTCCTATTTAAGCCCCTCAACCCCTGTGCTCTTCTCACTTCTCAAGCCAAAATTGATCGTTCTTGTTTGATCTACGTGCTTTAGATTTGATTGGTTTATATTTTGATATTCTTGTGTCGATTATATCCTTATAATCCGTATCATGATGGAGTGTCTTCAATTTGATTTTCTTCGTGTGTACGAGTCCTTTCCGATTTTGATCGTCGTATATTTGATTGGTGATGGTTGATTTTGATCGTGTTGCTGAATATGGTTGAAGATGGCTTATGTTTAATCATATCGAATTCTGATCGCGTTTCATCATGATGAATTGTATAGGAGATATTTGGTGTTTGATCTAATTGAATTATCTTCGACTTTTTCTTCATCGGCTTTGTTTTTGTTGAGGATCTGATTTTCTCTACCTGGAGCGATATATATTGGTAACCATGAGACCTTTTGTACAACAGGGCTAGAATAACTTTGATGTTGAGTAACCTTATTTGAGATCTTCGATTTTCAGGATAACCTTATTTGAGATCAGATCAAATTTCATCCGTAGTTCTGATTTGGAGGAGACTTTGTTCTGATCTGGTGGACATTGGTACGAAGGATTGTAAGTTAGATATTTTTGTGCTACTCTTTACAATATCATTTCCATCCTATCTCGGCATGGTTTAAGGCATAGGATGTTCCAATGTGAGTTTGGTATACACGTCTTCAAGATCTTTTGGTGGTTGATTTATGCTGTTGGAATGTGTGAACTTTTTAGTTGACAAGTTGTGGTTTGCCTTGCTGAAAGCTGGAATTGGACCGAGATTAATCATCCTTCAGTTTTTGACTTTTTGGTATCTAATTCAACAATGAAGACTTGTGTTGTGTATGTTTAGGTTAAGTGATGTGTCCACAGTGAAGGTCGTTTCGTTCTTAGTTTGGCTAGTTTTTTTTATTTCTTTTGTATTGAAACTATAAATACTTAACAGGTGTTCTGTGTATGCTAGTTGGTGAATGTGCTCAGCTGTGTAGAATTGATTCTGGCTGGGAACGATTTCACTAAAAGTTACGGGGAACGGCAAGGTTTAGTGTGTGGCAAGACTTCCAATGGCTGTGTTTTTGTACATCGTTTTATTCTTCAAAACAGAATTCAACCTCTCAATATAAAATTTCATTAGTATGCAGGACATTAAGAACACATCTCTGAATTGTAATTTATTTTAGGTTCTGTGATGGTGGTTTTTGGAAACACATGAGCATTGGTGTGGCTATATCTGGCAACCTGAATTGTCTGGAGCAGCTCGGTTTTGCAAAAAATCTTAACCTAATTCTTTTATGTTTGTATTCAAAATAACTATTCACTAGACAAGATTTTTAATCCTTCAGTTTTTGGTATCTAGTTCAACAGTAGAGATTTTGTGTATTGTAGGGGTTCGTAAGAGCTGAACTGGGGAGATAGTTTTCGAAGCTAATCCGAGTGAATGTCATCTATTTCCAGTTATGTGATGTGTACACGATGATGGTTGTTTCGTTCTTGGTTTGGCTAGTTCTTTTTTGTTTGTATTTTATCTACATCAAACTCAGCAGCTGTGTTCTTTGTTCAATGTGCTCTGCTTTGCAGAATTGGTTCTGCCCTGGAAAGTTTTCAGAAAAAGTTAGCAAAGATGGTCGGTTACCTTGTACACTAAGGATAAGTGCATAGCAGCCTTCCCATAGCTGTGTTTGCCATTTTTCCCCCAGCTGGTTCTGCAATGTTGTTTTATGTTCCATCTTTATGTTCTTCAGACTTGAATCTTTCTATCAAAATTATTTAGCATCATGCTATTAAAAACATATCTCTGAATTTTTAAAAACTAATTATAGGTTCTGTAATGGTGGTTTTCCAAAACAATGGGCATTGGAGTGGCTCTGTTTGGCAACCTTTTCAGAATTGGCTGGAGCAGCTCGGTTTTGCAAAATTCTTAATTTACTTATTTGATATTTGTATTTAAAATAACTATTTAGTAGACAAGTTATGGTTTGCCGTATTTACGCGTAGATTTGAACCAAGATTTATAATCCTTCAAATTTTGGTGTCTTGTTCAACAAAGAAGATTTTTTGTTGTGTAGGTGTTCATAAGAGCTGAACTGGGGAGATAGTTTTCGAAGTTAATCCAAGTGAATGTCGTCTATATCCGGTTATGTGATGTGTCCACGGTGATGGTTGTTTCGTTCTTGGTTTGTCTAGTTCTTTTTTGTTTGTATTTTATCTAACATCAAACTCAGCAGCTGTGTTCTTTTTTCAATGTGCTCTGCTTTGTAGTTGGTTCTACCCGAGAAGGTCTTCAGAAAAAGTTAGTGCAAATATGGTTGTTGGGTATCTTGTACACAAAGGATAAATGAATAGCTAGACTTCCCATGGTTGTGTTGGTCATTTTTCCCTCAGCTGGTTCTACGATGTGTTTATGTTCCATCCTTTTAATTTAGCATCATTAAGAACACATCTCTGAATTGTTTCAAAACTTATTTTAGGTTCTGTGATGGTGGTATGTGGAAACATATGGGCATTGGTGTGGCAGCCTTTTCAGAATTGTCTTGAGCAGCTCGGTTTTGCAAAAAATCTTAATTTAATTCTTTTATATTTGTATTCAAAATAACTATTCAGTAGACAAGTTTATGGTTCGTTGTATTCACGGGTAGAATTGAACCAAGATTTTCAATCCTTCAGTTTTTGGTATCTTGTTCAACAGTAAAGATTTTGTGTATTGTAGGGGTTCGTAAGAGCTGAACTTGGGATATAGTTTTTGAAGTAAATCCAAGTGAATGTCATCTATTTCCGGTTATATGATGTGTACACGGTGATGGTTGTTTTGTTCTTGGTTTGGCTAGTTCTTTTTTGTTTGTATTTTATCTACATCACACTCAGGCAGCTGTGTTCTTTGTTGATTTGCTCTGCTTTGCAGAATTGGTTCTGCCTTGGAAAGTTTTCAGAAAAAGTTAGCAAAGATGGTCGGTTACCTTGTACACTAAGGATAAGTGCATAGCTAGACTTCCCATGGCTGTGTTTTCCATTTTTCCCTCAGCTGGTTATGCGATGTGTTTTATGTTCCATCCTTATGTTCTTCAGATGAGAACAGACTTGAATCTTTCTACCAAAATTATTTCGCATCATGCTATTAAAAACATATCTCTGAATTTTTAAATACTTATTATAAGTTCTGTAATGGTGGTGTTCGAAAACAATGGGCATCGGAGTGGCTCTATATGGCAACCTTTTCAGAATTGGCTGGAGCAGCTCTGGTTTCGCAAAATTCTTAATTTACTTCTCTTATATTTGTATTCCAAATGACTATTCAGTAGACAAGTTATGGTTTGCCGTATTTACGGGTAGATTTGAACCAAGATTTATAATCCTTCAGTTTTTGGTGTCTCGTTCAACAATGAAGATTTTGTGTTGTGTAGGGATTCACAAGAGCTGAACTGGGAAGATATTTTTCGAAGTTAATACAAGTGAATGTCATCTATTTCCGGTTATGTGGTGATGGTTGTTTTGTTCTTGCTTTGGCTAGTTCTTTTTTGTTAGTATTTATCTACATCAAACTCAGCAGCTGTGTTCTTTGTTCAATGTGCTCTGCTTTGTAGTTGGTTCTACCTGGGAAGGTCTTCAGAAAAAGTTAGTGCAAAGATGGTTGGGTACCTTGTACACCAAGGATAAATGCATAGCTAGGCTTTCCCATGGTTGTGTTCGTTATACGATGTTTTATGTTCCATCCTTTTAATTTAGCATCATTTAGAACACATCTCTGAATTGTTTCAAAACTTATTTTAGGTTCTGTGATGGTGGTATTTGGAAACACATGGGCATTGGTGTGGCAGCCTTTTCAGAATTGTCTTGAGGAGCTCGGTTTTGCAAAAAATCTTAATTTAATTCTTTTATATTTGTATTCAAAATAACTATTCAGTAGACAAGTTTATGGTTTGTTGTATTCACGGGTAGAATTGAACCAAGATTTTCAATCCTTCAGTTTTTGGTATCTTGTTCAACAGTAAAGATTTTGTGTATTGTAGGGGTTCGTAAGAGCTGAACTTGGGAGATAGTTTTTGAAGTAAATCCAAGTGAATGTCATCTATTTCCGGTTATGTGATGTGTACACGGTGATGGTTGTTTCGTTCTTGGTTTGGCTAGTTCTTTTTTGTTTGTATTTTATCTACATCACACTCAGGTAGCTGTGTTCTTTGTTGAATTTGCTCTGCTTTGCAGAATTGGTTCTGCCTTGGAAAGTTTTCAGAAAAAGTTAGCAAAGATGGTCGGTTACCTTGTACACTAAGGATAAGTGCATAGCTAGACTTCCCATGGCTGTGTTTGCCATTTTTTCCCCTGCTGGTTCTGCGATGTGTTTTATGTTCCATCCTTATGTTCTTCAGACTTGAATCTTTCTATCAAAATTATTTAGCATCATGCTATTAAAAACATCTCTGAATTTTTAAAAACTTATTATAGGTTCTGTAATGGTGGTGTTCCAAAACAATGGGCATTGGAGTGGCTCTGTTTGGCAACCTTTTCAGAATTGGCTGGAGCAGCTCAGTTTTGCAAAATTCTTAATTTACTTCTTTAATACTTGTATTCAAAATAACTATTAAGTAGACAAGTTATGGTTTGCCGTATTTACGCGTAGATTTGAACCAAGATTTATAATCCTTCAAATTTTGGTGTCTTGTTCAACAAAGAAGATTTTTTGTCGTGTTGGGGTTCATAATAGCTGAACTGGGGAGATAGTTTTCGAAGTTAATCCAAGTGAATGTCGTCTATTTCCGGTTATGTGATGTGTCAACGGTGATGGTTGTTTCGTTCTTGGTTTGGCTAGTTCTTTTTTGTTTGTATTTTATCTACATCAAACTCAGCAGCTGTGTTCTTTGTTCAATGTGCTCTGCTTTGCAGAATTGGTTTTCGAAGTTAATCCAAGTGATTGTCATCTATTTCCGGTTATGTGATGTGTCCACGGTGATGGTTGTTTCATTCTTGGTTTGGCAAGTTCTTTTTTGTTTGTATTTTATCTACATCAAACTCAGCAGCTGTGTTCTTTGTTGAATTTGCTCTGCTTTGCAGAATTGGTTCTGCCTTGGAATGTTTTCAGAAAAAGTTAGTAAAGATGGTCGGTTACCTTGTACACTAAGGATAAGTGCATAGCTAGACTTCCCATAGCTGTGTTTGCCATTTTCCCCCCAGCTGGTTCTGCGATGTGTATTATGTTCCATCCTTATGTTCTTCAGACTTGAATCTTTCTATCAAAATTATTTAGTATCATGCTATTAAAAACATATCTCTGAATTTTTAAAAACTTATTATAGGTTCTGTAATGGTTGTATTCGAAAACAATGGGCATTGGAGTGGCTCTGTTTGGCAACCATTTCAGAATTGGCTGGAGCAGCTCGGTTTTGCAAAATTCTTAATTTACTTATTTAATATTTGGATTCAAAATAACTATTCAGTAGACAAGTTATGGTTAGCCGTATTTACGCTAGATTTGAACCAAGATTTATAATCCTTCAAATTTTGGTGTCTTGTTCAACAAAGGATTTTTTGTTGTGTAGGGGTTCATAAGAGCTGAACTGGGGAGATAGTTTTCGAAGTTAATCTGAGTGACTGTCGTCTATTTCCGGTTATGTGATGTGTCCACGGTGATGGTGGTTTCGTTCTTTGTTTGGCATGTTCTTTTTTGTTTATATTTTATCTACATCAAACTCAGCAACTGTGTTCTTTGTTGAATTTGCTCTGCTTTGCAGAATTGGTTCTACCTTGGAAAGTTTTCAGAAAAAGTTAGCAAAGATGGTGGGGTACCTTGTACACTAAGGATAAGTGCATAGCTAGACTTTCCATGGCTGTATTTTCCATTTTTCCCTCAGCTGGTTATGCGATGTGTTTTATGTTCCATCCTTATGTTCTTCAGATGAGAACAGACTTGAATCTTTCTACCAAAATTATTTCGCATCATGCTATTAAAAACATATCTCTGAATTTTTAAAGACTTATTATAAGTTCTGTAATGGTGGTGTTCGAAAACAATGGGCATCGGAGTGGCTCTATATGGCAACCTTTTCAGAATTGGCTGGAGCAGCTCTGGTTTCGCAAAATTCTTAATTTACTTCTCTTATATTTGTATTCCAAATGACTATTCAGTAGACAAGTTATGGTTTGCCATTTTTACGGGTAGATTTGAACCAAGATTTATAATCCTTCAGTTTTTGGTGTCTCGTTCAACAATGAAGATTTTGTGTTGTGTAGGGGTTCATAAGAGCTGAGCTGCGGAGATATTTGTCGAAATAAATCCAAGTGAATGTCATCTTTTTCCGGTTATGTGCTGATGGTTGTTTTGTTCTTGCTTTTGCTAGTTCTTTTTTGTTTGTATTTTATCTACATCAAACTCAGCAGCTGTGTTCTTTGTTCAATGTGCTCTGCTTTGTAGTTGGTTCTACCTGGGAAGGTCTTCAGAAAAAGTTATTGCAAATATGGTTGGGTACCTTGTACACCAAGGATAAATGTATAGCTAGGCTTCCCATGGTTGTGTTGGTCATTTTTCCCTCAGCTGGTTATACGATGTGTTTATGTTCCATCCTTTTAACTTAGCATCTTTAAGAACACATCTCTGAATTGTTTCAAAACTTCTTTAAGGTTCTGTGATGGTGGTATTTGGATACACATGGGCATTGGTGTGGCATCCTTTTCAGGATTGTCTTGAGCAGCTCGGTTTTGCAAGAAATCTTAATTTAATTCTTTTATATTTGTATTCAAATTAACTATTCAGTAGACATGTTTATGGTTCGTTGTATTCACGTGTAGAATTGAACCAAGATTTTCAATCCTTCAGTTTTTGGTATCTAGTTCAACAGTAAAGATTTTGTTTATTGTAGGGGTTCGTAAGAGCTGAACTTCGGAGATAGTTTTTGAAGTAAATCCAAGTGAATGCCATCTATTTCCGGTTATGTGATGTGTACACGGTGATGGTTGTTTCGTTGTTGGTTTGGCAAGTTCTTTTTTGTTTGTATTTTATCTACATCAAACTCAGCAGCTGTGTTCTTTGTTGAATTTGATCTGCTTTGCAGAATTGGTTCTGCCTTGGAAAGTTTTCAGAAAAAGTTAGAAAAGATGGTCGGTTACCTTGTAACTAAGGATAAGTGCATAGCTTGACTTCCCATAGCTGTGTTTGCCATTTTCCCCCCAGCTGGTTCTGCGATGTGTTTTATGTTCCATCCTCATGTTCTTCAGACTTGAATCTTTCTATCAAAATTATTTAGCATCATGCTATTAAAAACATCTCTGAATTGATAAAAACTTATTATAGGTTCTGTAATGGTGGTGGTCCAAAACAATGGGCATTCGAGTGGCTCTGTTTGGCAACCTTTTCAGAATTGGCTGGAGCAGCTCAGTTTTGCAAAATTCTTAATTTGCTTCTTTAATATTTGTATTCAAAATAACTATTGAGTAGACAAGTTATGGTTTGCCGTTTTTACGCGTAGATTTTAACTAAGATTTATAATCCTTCAAATTTTGGTGTCTTGTTCAACAAAGGATTTTTTGTTGTGTAGGGGTTCATAAGAGCTGAACTGGGGAGATAGTTTTCGAAGTTAATCCAAGTGAATGTCGTCTATTTCCGGTTATGTGATGTGTCCACGGTGATGGTTGTTTCGTTCTTGGTTTGGCTAGTTCTATTTTGTTTGTATTTTATCTGCATCAAACTCAGCAGCTGTGTTCTTTGTTCAATGTGCTCTGCTTTACAGAATTTGTTTTTGAAGTTTTTCCAAGTGAATGTCATCTATTTCCGGTTATGTGATGTGTCCACGGTGATGTTTGTTTCGTTCTTGGTTTGGCAAGTTCTTTTTTGTTTGTATTTTATCTACATCAAACTCAGCAGCTGTGTTCTTTGTTGAATTTGCTCTGCTTTGCAGAATTGGTTCTGCCTTGGAAAGTTTTCAGAAAAATTTAGCAAAGATGGTGGGGTATCTTATACACTAAGGATAAGTGCATAGACTTCCCATGGATGTGTTTTGCCATTTTTCCCTCAGCTGGTTATGGGATGTGTTTTATGTTCCATCCTTATGTTCTTCAAATGAGAACTGACTTGAACCTTTCTATCAAAATTATTTAGCAATCATGCTATTATAAACATATCTCTGAATTGTTCAAAACTTGCTATAGGTTCTGTAATGGTGGTGTTAAAAAACAATGGGCTCTGGGGTGGCTCTATTTGCAAAACTCTGAATTTACTGAATTGTTCAAAACTTTTACTGAATTGGCTGGAGTATCTCGGTTTTGCAAAACTCTGAATTTACTTCTTTTATATTTTTATTCAAAATGACTATTCAGTAGACAAGTTGTTGTTTGCCGTATTGTGACGGGTAGAATTAAACCAAGATTTTTAATCATTCAGTTTTTGGTATCTCGTTCAACAATAAAGATTTTGTGTTGTTTTAGGGTTCATAAGAGCTGAACTGGGGAGATAGTTTTCGAAGTTAATCCAAGTGAATGTTTATCTATATCCGGTTATGTGATGTGTCCACGGGTGATGGTTGTTTTCTTCTTTGTTTGGCTAATTCTTTTTTGTTTGTATTTTATCTACATAAAACTCTGCAGTTGTGTTCTTTGTGTATGTGAGTTGTCAAATGTGCTCTGCTTTGTAGAATTGGTGCAAAGATGGTCAGGTACCTTGTACACTAAGGATAAGTGCATAGCTACAATTTCCACGGTTGTGTTTACCATTTTTCCCTCAACTGGTTGTACGAAGTGTTTATGTTTCATCCGTTTATTCTCCAGATGAGAACATACTTGAATCTTTCTATAAAAATTATTCAGCATCATATGCTATTATAAACATATCTCTGAATTTTGAAAAATTATTATAGGTTCTGTAACGGTGGTGTTCGAAACCAATGGGTATTGGAGTGGCTCTATTTGGCAACCTTTTCGGAATTTGTTGGAATAGTTTCGGGTTTGCAAAATTCTTAATTTAATTCTTAAATAATTATTCATAAAATGTACTCCGTATATTATATTATTTGATGTGGTCAAGAATCTTTTGATCTCAGCTAAAGAAGGAAAAATTCACAAATTCATCTGATGGAGAATGGCATAATTACTCAGGTCTTGTCTTAAAGATTGGTCCCTGAAGATTTTTATATTGTTTGTCCAAGTATAAATTATTTACCCTCGTTATGTTTGTGTTCTCTTTGTAATATGCTGGGAATCATGTTGGTTGTTGGATAAGTATAATGTGCGAGGAACAAATGAAAGTGCGACTCTGCATGCTTTTCCATCTTCTGAAGTATGATTCCATGACGTATTTGATACTTTTTCGTAATGAACCTTGTCCTATGCTGTAGTGTTCTAAAACAGTGAAATTTCTTGTGGGCACAACTCAATCTTTATGCTGGTTCAAATTGGGAGGCCTTTGATTTTATGGGAAGACTTTACCAATTGATTCATGTTCTGTTCAAAACTTATTAGTATAGGTTCTTTGATGGTGGTATTTGGAAACAAATGGGCGTTGGAGTCGATCTATTTGGGCCACCTTTTCATAAATGGCTGAAGCTGCTCAGCTCTGCAAAAATCTTCATTTACTTCTTAAATATTTGTTCTTAAGTTCAACTTTTATTTTGTGATATGATGTGGGTGATCTTCTGACCTCAGCTAAAGAAGGAAAATTGCATAAATTCATCCGATGGAGAAGGGCATAAATTCATTGTTCTTGCCTTTGCTCTTAAGGTTTGGTAGTTGAGAGTTTTTGTGTTGTTTATCCAATAATAAAATATTTACCTTGCTATATTTGCATTATTTTTGTGTGTTCGGTTTAATCTCTATTTTGTTACATTAAAATGCGTTTCAACAAAATATTTCTCGATTGATTATGTTAAAGAAGTGAATCTTCCTGCATTACTGTCTTCGGATATATATGATTCCAGTCTTAACATAATATATTTTAAAATGTTGCTGGTGTTGGTTTTGGACTTGTTTTTTGAGTATATATTATCTTGCACTTGTATTCTTTTGGTGTACCTTGACCAGATTAAGCTAATAATAGTATATTTCCGTCGGGTGCTTGAGGGTTGTGTTGGTTCCGCTGCACTGCATTATTAATAATGGTGAGCTCCTGAAGTCATTTGTATGCGTGAGCAACCTTTTATGGATTTAATCTGGTGGAGGTTAGTGAATATGGGGTATAGATAAGATATTGGAAATTATCATAGGAAATGTGATATCCTTGCTGGTTTTTTTTTTTTTTTTATAAGAAACATTGAATTTTATTGCAAAAATCAGATTTCACAGCATACCAATTCCTAATTACATCAGATAGAAGCAAACCCCTAAAAGCATTTTGACTAAGAGACCACTTGCTTCAAATATCGCGGATGAATCAGGTGCTGGTTTCAGTCCATAAAGTTCCCACTCCTTTTTAGCGGAATTCAACATTTAAAGTAGCTAGAACCGATGATCACTGTACATTTTATACCACATTATTTTCAAATTGCTTTGCTTGGAACAAGAATGTTCGTTGTATTACAAAGATGAACTCTTTTTCTGTAAAAAATAATTGTTCCTATTGCAAGGAGATCAACTTGCAATGTATGCATTGGGACAATCAACTAGATTCCACTTTATATTTAATTTTCTCCCAAACCTCATCTAAACATTCACATCTATGATAAGAAGTCCTCTTATTCCTCTCAATCCAAATTGACCACAACACAACCAGGACAGCAATCCTCCCTAGTATTTTTCCCTATTTTGATGCTTCACTTTTTGAATTTTGTGGACGATTATAATTGTGGCTTTCCTTAGGATTTTGTTAGCTACATGGTTTTTTTTCTGCATGAACTGGTGTTTAGGGAACAAAATCCTGTAGACGAGATTTTGTTAGCTACATGGTTTTTTTTCTGCATGAACTGGTGTTTAGGGAACAAAATCCTGTAGACGATTATAATACTTAGGATTTTGTATGAACTCTTCTTGTACTTGGTAAGGGGCTTCCTTTGCTAATTTAGTTAACTTGGAGTCACTATAAAACTTACGTTGTTAAATTTCAATGCATTAACTCAGTTGGGCTTTTCATTTGTAGTGTAAAATTCCTGTTTCGCTGACTTGTAATATTGTAAATTAATTCTATTTGTAGTATAGAAAAACTTGTGTAACTCTGCCTGTGTTGCATTTGCTCACAGCCGGTCCCAAGCCCGGAAAAAGGAGGAGGGTCAAGATTAATATTTTTCTGTCTTTAACCGCGAAATCAAATTTGTCTTTTACTTAATTTTCTGTGAGGTTAGGAGCTTAACTTCTGTATTACAGCATATATTACTTGTCCCTGCATGTATGAAACACGCCTTCTCTTTTGCCAAAAATTGAGAAAGTCATGCATGATACATCTATTGGGATATTTTTACTTGTGTTAGGAGATTTACTGGTTTACCTTATTTTCTGGTATTCTTTGAGTTGCATTAGTCTGAATCTTATGTCTGAAGAGACTGATGAGTGTCGGGTGATTGAAAATGTGGTCTATTTTATGCGTATTATTATAAAATGTATGCTTCGTGTATGTTTTCTTCTACAGGTTGTTCTTCTCTGGGTGGAGATGTAAGGAAAATTAATAACATTTTGATGTTTATCTGGTCTTAAGTTTTATGATTATTTGTTGTCACCGTTTCCATCACGTGTCGGTGAATAGTCTGTCTTTCCCCTACCTTATCAGCTGTTTACATTTTGAACCTCTATTTGTTTTATAATTGCATTCATGAGCTGATTCAGAGAAGTGGTTGGGGCAGTGTCAGTTTTGCCTAGATATCTGGTAGTTGAAGATTTTGAATTCAAATGTACAAGGTGCTTTGGAGAGTTGTGAAACATATATATAATGGCAACCTTGGGGCTCGGAGAATGCCTCTACTACCGGAAAGCAGCAGACCTCAACTTTGGGTATAATTGGATACGTGCAGAAATCTGGTCATTTCTAGCTCTTGAATGCACAACAAATTTGCTAGAAGGCAGAAAATAAAAGATGTGCTTGTTAAGAATTAGCAACATCCAATGGTAGTAGTGGGTTGCATTGGACCACGGAATGCTGCAAAAACGATAAGGTCAAGTTTTCAAATGACTTTATCGTTCAACTCATAATCTGCTGAGAAAAGAAGATAAGGCTGGTATGGGGGATTTGTTCTGCATGGTTGGTCTTGAGTTGTGTGAATTATTGGGGAACTTTGTGGTGTAAATCCACTGAATCATTCGACTGCAAAAAAAAAAATTTGTAAATAGTAGGTAACTCGTCTGTGGTCTTAAGATTCTAGATATATGCATGCTTGCAACAATTAGCTAAAGCAACCACTTTTTTTTCTTTTTTTTTTTAATATATTTCCTCTCAACTTTCTTTTTTATACATTTCAATGGAATTTACACATTTTCCTTTTATCAAAACTTCTCTCGATCAAATCACCTCTTATACATTACTTGTTTTATTATATTTCTTAATCTTCTGTAGCTTCCTAAGCAAAGCACATACGTATAACAGGATAGTAGCTTCAGCTTCCTAAGCAAAGCACATACGTAATCTATATATATATATATAATAACAGGATAGTAGCTTCCTAAGCAAGTTCCCGCCATTGAAGTATTAAAATATTATTTTTGTGAGCCTCATCAATAAAATATCATCTTTTAAAATTATTTTCCTCTTTCTTCCTTTATTTTCGTTCTCTCCCTCCTCTCTCTTGTCAATTTTTCTCTTCAGTTCATTATCCTCATTTTTCTCTTCAGTTCATTATCCTCTTCTCCACAATTTTTTTTTTCTTCTGTAATCTTCTTTCCTAACAAATTATGGCCAACATTTTTTTTAAAAAATTATTATCCTCTCATTCTCCATTCTACTCTCTCAACACCATTTTTCTCCATAATTTTCTGTTCTTTTTTTCTCCATAGTATGTTTTATCAACAATACTTCTAACAAATTATCCCCAAAATTGTAGATTTAATCGTTTTGTCTACTCATTTTTTTAGTCCGATTCTTCTAACAAATTGTTCTGAGTTTTTAATTTTCAATTTGCTTCCTCTCTGTCCAACGCCTTTGGCCACTGATTTTGGAACGATTCAATTCACACAATTGTTGTTGTCTAAGTTAACTTGCAAATTGATATATATATATATATATATATATATATTTTGGTTTCGTACTATTAAACATCAGTTCTTAGTCGCTAGCTTTCTACTCATTTTTTTAGTCCGGTTAAACAAAATTCCGCAAATAATTTGCAATTCTTAATTTAATTAGATTGAACTCATTTTTGTACTCCATTTTCTTTGTTTGTCCCCAAATCAATGAATGATTGATCTAAATTCACTTAGATTAAATATATGATATTTTTTTATTATATAAAAATTTCTTGATCTTAATGAACAATTTTAAATTATTTAAAATTTTAAGCTACATCAACAAAAAACAATGCAGTTAAAAAATCCAAATTTTGTTCTTTATATATTTTAAATATTAATATTCGTCTTTGCATATACTTTATCAAAGATTATATAAAATAAATATTTATAAATTATGCTCAATTAATTATTTTTGACAAATCTTAATTTTATCAATATTATTGTGACGTTTATTTTTCAAATAAAAATATTAAAATTAATGGTTCTACAAAAAAAATCTTATACTATTGTATGTATAAAAAAAAATATTTATTAAGATCACACAGTTTTAAGTTTATTATTTTGTAGATTGTGCATCGCACGGGAGAAATACTAGTTTTCATCGTAACAAAGGAAGTATATGATAAGTTTTCTAAAAACTTTTTTCGTTTATTCGTTTAGACTTTGTATGTACATGATTCATTTTTACGGGGTTTTAATTATTTATATATAAAAAAATACATGTATATGAGGATATTATGGAGTATTGTAGGGTCAACTTATTAATAAATTG
Source organism: Galeopsis tetrahit (assembly GCA_963675135.1). NCBI lineage: Eukaryota > Viridiplantae > Streptophyta > Magnoliopsida > Lamiales > Lamiaceae > Galeopsis > Galeopsis tetrahit. Next base: position 32,110,092 of record OY776119.1, on the reverse strand, counting down.
ATTGTGTACATATGAATAAAATGAATGACAATTTGAGTAAATAAGGGCATGTTTGTTTTGGGGCGTAACGTCCATTGTATTGTTCTAGTTCGGGATTTCACATTCGAATTTCAACATTCAATTACATCCACCCCTAAAAATACCTATATATTTTACTATTTAAATTATACAAACTGACTACCGTAGTCAATATGTCGAATTGTGCCACATGGCATCGTATGTACTTGCTACCTATTATACAAGTTTAAATTAATTAAATTATTTTTCAAATTTTATTTATTATTTACTATATTACCCTTTTTAATATGAATAAATTTTTTATTTTTTAATTTTAAATTTATCAAAAATTACTATCCTACCCTTTCAATACAAATTTCATTAATTATTATTTTAAAATTAAATACATACCATTTCAACAAAAATAAATTAAATAATAATACATTATTCAAATTGAAAATAGAAATAATAATTGAAATTGGGGTTCTTCTCATATTCCCCCAATTCCTTCGTGTGCAATTCTCTCCAATCTTTAGAATTGTCAAATGGGTCGGGCCAGCCTAGTATCGGCCCACCGGGCCAAGCGTTTTTTTGAGCCGAAAAAAAAAAGAGTTGGACCGGCCCGAAAAATCGAGCCAAGCCCGATCGGCCCGACAGGTTACTTGGGCCGGGCCAAATCGACCTGGTTATTTTTCGGGGCACTATAATTACAGCCCAGTCCATAAGTCGGGTGGCCCGGGATGGACCCATTTTGACAGCCCTGCCTGCCTTTTCTCCCGCCGTGTGACCATTAATACTGATTTTTTTCAGTTTAATTTGATTTTTTATTATTAATTTTATTAATAATATAAAGGTAAATAGGTAATTTTAACATTAAATATTTTAATCAAATTAATAAATATAATAAAATATTTTATTGTATAAGGATAAAAATGTAATTTTATAATTATGGAGTATATTTTAATTAATTAAATATAAAAATATAAATGTATGACACCATATGACACATACGATAAATATATACAACACACTATACAAAAAGTAACAGATCATCGAGTTTAAGTTTTTATATTTAAATTTTAATGGTCCAAATTTAATTGACTTTGTATTCATTACGACACCCTAACTCCATATAGGAGGTCCCAAGTTTGGAAGAGTTTTTTTTTTTTCTTTTTTTCATGTATTTCTTCTCAAATTTGTTTCTTAATACTTCAATTTTTTTTTTTTTATTTAATAGATTGTTTTTTATCTATTTAATAGAGTCAAAAATATAGACTGGTAGAGTATTTGAGATTATTGCCTAAATTTTCGCAAAAATTTCATTAAGATTGAACAGTATTTTAGTATGGATTTAAAAAAAAATTAGTTTAGTGTTTTCAAAGTTTTGTACATTTATATTTAAAAGTATAATATTGTATGAATTATACAATGAAACACATTAATATATTATTTTAAAGATATTTATCGTTCAACTAATAAACTATTTAAAAATTGAATCTTGATATATGTTGAGGTTAAATTATAACTGAAGTAAGAATGTATATTTTTTTTAAAATAAATTAATGACATTAATATTTTAGCAATTTTTGAATTGTTTCGTTTCATTTTAAGTTAAAATTATCAAAATTTCTTACAAAACATAACGAAAGTCAGCTTAATCAATTTAATTTAATGAATAAAATGAATTGACAATTTTATCATAGAAATTTTGATGAATATAATAAATAGATATTCTTTCATCTTTATAATGATGTTAATTGGGCTCTCAACCAATATATATATGTAGGTCCCAAGTTGAGTGTATAATATTGAGTAAGCTAGGAAAACGTCTAGAGGGGGTGAATAGACTTTTCAAAATCTTTCAATATATCAGAGTACACAATGCGGAATTATCAGATTTATCAATGAGCCCAACAAATTTATACTCAACTTCTATTCGAATAAGAACACTGATCTTGTCTATTCTAGATGCAGTTTTAATCAATTAAACAAGTAATCAAGTAAACACAAATAAAACAGTAAAGTAAACAACACACAACGATTTATAGTGGTTCGACAACTTGTCTACATCCACTCTCACAACTCCAGTTGCGAAATTCTTATTACTCTTCTCTTCGAGTAGTGTGTTCTTGTGGCTTTAATTCCCAAGAAATAAGACTTTGATCTTCTCGATTACACTTCCAAGTGTATCTTCGATCTAACTAGCTATTTTACAAGTAACTAGCGACTTGAACAAAACAGTAAAAATAAAACTTCTCTTAGTCCAGTAGTAGCCTTCTTGAATTCGTCACTTGTCTTCTGGCTTGAACTTTCTGAACTTTGAACTCTGTGAGTTTCTTTGCTTCGATTTCTCTTCGTAAATTTCAATGCTTCAGCAGTGTATCAGTTAGGGCTGAGCAAAAACCGAAAAAAAACCGAAAAATCGAATTGAACCGAACCGAATTCATATTTCGGTTTCAGTTCGGTTAACATTATTTATACATTTCGGTATTCGGTTCGGTTTCGATTTTATTACATAATAATTCGGTTAACCAAAAACCGAACCGAAATGGACCCATATAATTATAAAAAGCCTAGCCCTAATTTTATTCAGCACTTTAGGCCAGCTGCTCAATGCACCACAGGCCATACGAACACCAACATACTCACTCTCTAAATCCATTGAATTCAAGCCACCGACGCCGGCGCACACAAGACCACAACAGTTCAACACACTTCCCACACTACCTGCGTGGCGCGCGACGCCCAACCTTCACTCCCCAGTCCCTGCCGACAGAGCTTCAAATCAATCCCTAAATCACAGAAATATACTTCATTCTTGAAGACGACAGCCTTAAGAGCTTCAAATTGATCAATCCTTAAATCACAGATAGAGCTTCATTCTGGTTTTTTTTTTAATCTATATTTTGTTTCAGTTAATGGGCTTCAATTTATCAATGTGTGTTTTACATGTGTGTGTATTGTAATCTATTTAAATAATTGAAATTTTCATCATTATTGTGATAGTTTGAGTATCCAATTATTGGTTTAATGGTGTTTCACTGTTTTGTATGGTTTCTGAAATTTTGGGACCTAGAATTTAGGTATGTTTGTTTCATATGCTTTTCACATGAGTTCATCATTTCGGTTTTTAAGTGTCATTTACATGATATTTCATTTTTTTTTTCAGTATTTGGATAACTTATGATATTTCGGTTTTTTTTCGGTTTTCGGTTTTTTACCGAACCAGAACCGAATTATTCGGTTCAGTTAGTTTCGGTTTCACTATAACTTGGCTCGGTTTCGGTTACTTATAATACAATTCGGTTCGGTTTCGGTTCCTCTAATTCGGTTCGGTTCGGTTCCGTTGCACACCCCTAGTATCAGTAGTCTTGAATCGTAGAATACCTTGGAGTATTTATAGACTTCTGAATATCAAGATGAGTTTGTTATCCAACCAACTTTCTTGATAACTAACTCTTGTAACCGCTTCTTCTTATCCATCCACGCATTTCTTCAGTTAATTAGTTATTCCATAACTAACTCTTCACTTTAACATCCTTATCTTCATACGCGTTTCTACTTGAGCAGTTTCTCCTTACTTATCGCGCACTTGTCTAGTCTTCCATACTTAGACAAATCTTCAGTCTTCTTCTTCACTTGTCTTGTCTTGCACATTCAAGTCTTCTTTTCTTCAGTAGACTTCTTCAGTAGTAGACTTCGATAATGAACTAATCTATACTAGTCTTATCATCTAATCCTAACAATACTATTACATTACATTAAGTTTTATAACTTAGCTTAGTCAACTTAAGTCTATACATCAATATGAACAAAACATGTGAGCTTCTATACAATGATTTAATGCTCATCATAAAACCTATACAAATATAACATAGTACTTATAAATCATACTTGTCTTTTTATTCAAACTTAAACTTTTCTTTCTTTCATACTCTACTGATCTTCACAAGACGACTTCCATAACTAGATCAGTCAACACTTAGAAATTATTCAAGTCTGCTTTTGGCTTATCAAAACTCAACTTATCTTTTCATCATTTAGGACTTATATTAGGATTCATATCCCAACAATATATATATATATATATATATATTTTGGTTTTGTCACTGGTGCCCGAAAAAAAAAGGGTCAAGATTAATATTTTTCTATCTTTAACCGGAGAAATCAAAATTTTCATTTACTTATTCCATGATTAAATTTCGTGGAGAAATATTATATCTTTGATATTACTTGTTGAATTTTGTAAGACGAGTATAATTGTAGCTCTATTAGTTCATCATAGTGCATAATTTTGGATTCGCCCTAACTAACTTATCCAACGTAAAAGGAAATTTTTTCAATTTTAGTACAACTCACAAAATTTTCAACATTATTGTCAATCCAAAATTGGAACTGAAGTTAACTTTTTTTTACAAGATCAATACAAATTCAAGTGACGGGATAGTTTCAGTGGCGAATCAAGTGGTTCCAAACATTAATATCCCACCTCGGCTTCTTCTTCTTCTTCTCCCACAAGGTCTTGTAGTGGTTCAACATATCACCGGACTGATTGGCTGCTCTTTCAAGAAATAGCCTTGTACACAAGTTTAGAATTAGTGGTTTCAGGGTCCCACGCAACCTCGATCGGACAAAAAAATGGATTATAACAAAATGTTAATGTAAAATTATTTTACACATCATTAAATTATACGTGGAACGTCTCCAAGTATCGTAGAATCCTACCGGGTGATATAGCGGTGGAGGAGAGTGGTGGGTTGAGGCAGAAAGGTGGGCGGCGGTGGTTTTTGTAGGCGGTGGGTGGTTTTGTAGGCTGTGGGTGATTTTAATTTGGAGAGGAGAGAAGGGAGAGAAAATTTTTTTAGAGAGAGGGAGTTCCCCGAATGGTGAAGTCATTTAAAGGTTATATATATGGATAAAAAATTCTTGAATGCAGGTGGGAAAAATATGATGCTAAAGGTTGGACTGAGAAAGGGGCACATAAATATGGTAGATTGAATGAACAATTGTGGTGGGAGAAGTGGGGAGAGAACTATGATGGAAGAGGTTCATTAATCCTAAAATGGTAATTTTTAATATTAAAGTTATTGTACTCTTAAAATTGTTTGATATGATGTTTTATTTCTCTCCCCAGGGGGACTGATAAATAGGCTGAGACCGGGCTTGGGAGATAAGTGGGAAGAAAAGTTCTTCGAGACATTTATCTCCCAGCTGGGAAAGTAAAGAAGGCATCAACGTCATCGTCTTTGGGTGCTTGATAATCATCAAAATGGATATGCCAAGACTGATGATTGATGTACTATTATATAAATTGACTAGATTAGTTATTTTAATGCATGTGAGCTTAGCCTAATGAACAATTTATCTTCGTTCAACTTGGTAGCACCGTAATTGTAACACCATAAAATATCAAATGAAAAATAGATTGAAGAGTGTTTATAATGCATAACAGATGTATGCATGCATTTGTTAATTTGGTTAAATACTCCAAAAGAGTGAATTAATTTTTCATACCAAATATCAACAATTAATTAGTTTTGATCAACCATGATGAGTCAATCAATTCTACTTTTTCAGGCCCGCATCATCTCTTCACTTTGATAGGACTAATTAAATTTCAGTTTCATAAAACAGAAGCAATCAGATGAAGTCTTTTCTATTTTTTTCCCCTTTCTTTTTGACTTATTGTAAAAATTATAGATAAACTGTTTAGGTACATGAAGTTAGACCATAGATGGTTACATAAGATACCATGTTCAAGAATTAACTTTGTATTGGCCATTAGAAAATTACCAATTTTTCTAAACTGAAATTATGTTCAGAAAAATTGAAATAAGCTTCTAAAAACATTTCTTGAAGTTTAACTCTATTTATTAAGCCACTCAAATTTTACTTCAAAACGATAGAAAATACAACTTTTAAAAAGTTTGAATGAAACTCCGAAACTATAATAATATGATTGTTATTTTAATTATTCTATATAAAATAATGGAAAGACATAACCAAAAAAAAATTACAGTAGTCCCATAAAAATCTAGTTTGTTCAAACCACAAAGCAAATTCATTTTGTAGCCTAGTGTTTGATTCAGCGGCCGAGAAATTTGGTTGAACAAGTTGAAGTTGCTACATGAATAGCCTACGTACGATATTGGATTAATAAGACATGTCTAAACTAAGTATTTGATTAAAATATACTCTAGTCAAATTGACTTACTCAACATACGTCTGCACCTCATCACAATTCAACAACACGTATGACCAATTTTTTTCTCCTCATCTAAAAATCATCACTCCTTTGACTTTCCGAATCGTTTGTCAGGCGCCTTAAATATGGAAAAAGTACTCTCCACATAATGTTGTACTTCGCCACGACCATCGTAATTACGAGGTACGTTGTGTATCCTCGTCATAACATGTTCCTCGAAATAATGAGAACAAAACATTGATGCCTCTCTAGTTAAATATGCATTTGCAGTCGAAGCTTCAACACATGCTTTGTTGCCCACACTTAATTTTAAGGTGCGAAGATACCTAATTAAAATTTGAGGATCGTGAGTTTAGATAATAAATTAATTGAAGATGTTCCTAAAGTTATAATTAATTAAATTACCTCTCGTATGAATACATCCATTTGTATTGTACTAGACCAGCAACTTTTGCTTCATATGCAAGGTGCATAGGTAGATGTTCCATGGAGTTGAAGGAGTTGGGTGGAAAGATACGTTCATATACAAGGTGCACTAGGATATATGTTTCCAACCGAGTCATGCTGTCAACTGTGATGGTTGTAGAAATCAAGTCCTTAAAAAATTGACTAAGCTCAGTGATTACTTTCCACACGTGGGGCGGCAGAATATTATGAAAAGCAATCGGTAGTAGTCTCTACATAAACACGTGAAAATCATGACTTTTCATCCCATACAATTTTAATTTCGATCAGTCAATGCATCGAGACATGTTAGACACATAGTCATCTGGAAACTTCAACTCACTTATCCACTTACATATAACATTTTTTGCTTCTTATCAAGTGAATAACAAGCCTTGGGATACTTTCATGTACATGCACATTTCTTAAGGGAGGGACAAAGACAATATTCATTCAGTTCATCCCTGGATTTAGTTGTGTCTTTTGTCTTCCCCTCCACATTCATCACCGTGTTGAACACGTTATCGAACACATTTTTCTCAATATGCATCACTTCCAAATTGTGTCGTACCAACAGGGTACTCCAATACTACAAATCCTAGAAAATGTTTTACTTCTTCCACCCTCCGAAAAGTTTTTTGTTGTGAACCTTAGCACCCTCCTCTATAACTTTTCTAAATCCCAAATGATCAATTTCGTGTAGGAGACTCGCACCCGTTCGGATAGGCGGTGGATCATTTGTAACTGCTACTCCGGCCATGAATGCAGTTTTGTTCATTCACCATGTGTGATTCGATGGTAAGAACTTTCGGTGGTTTTCGAAGCATGACTGCTTTCGACTGAGCATCAAAGAGAATGCATCTGTGTATTCTCCACAATATAGACAAACAGTCCTTCCGATTGTACTCCAACCAGACAATATTGAGTATGCTGGGAAGTCACTAATGGTCCAGATTAGTGTAGCTCGCATATAAAAGTTTTACTTTCTAACAACATCGCACGTTTGCACCCCATTTTCCCATAAAAATCTCAAACCAGTTATCAATGATTGTAAAAACACGTCAAATTTGTCCTTTGGAATTTTAGGCCCATTAAGTCTTCTATCATAGTTTGGTCCCACAAGGTGAACTTCGTTTGAATTTGACGCAAATTCAATAGTGTTTTGAAATGGACGTGGACCTCAACTCTCTTCACCGTGATAAATCCAATTATACTAATTCAGTGTAAACCCATTTCGATATAAATGAGATTTCAGATCATTAGGATCTCTATAAGCCTGATTTCGACATCTAGCTTTCGATTAAGGATACCTAATTTTTTCTTCCCAGATCGAATTCGGATTACTAGTGGCAGTTTCAATAAATCCATTTACTCCACTGATAAATCCGGCGTTCATAATCCCATATATCAATCTTGAACCACACATCCAACTACGGCTTGAATAATTCATGTCAATTGACCCGTTTCAGATTGATTAATATTTAAAGATTAATTCATTTTTTTAAATTTAATAATATATATATATATATTCTTAAAATTTTGACAGAGTTTCGTCTAAACCTTTCGTATTCCCAAATATTTAAATTCCTAGTGCATCCATTTTCGACTCGATTAAAATTAATCAATTCGGAACGCACAATCTACAATACACAAACAACCTACAACTCATCCCCTCAACTCCATCATCATTTAATTTCAACAATATTCTATATATAACACAAATTAAAATACTAAAAATAATTAATTAAATTCTAAGGATATTTTAACCATTTTAACAACTAACACATACATGCATACAAATTAACAATTAAATTCTAACAATTCTAAAATAATTAAAATTTTAATTTCAAAAATCTTAATCCTAACAATAATATACATTACAATTTTTTTTAAAAAAAACAAATAATATACATTACAAAAACATATAACTTCAGATTTACATACAATATATATACACACATATATATATACAATATAAACACATATATATACACGTATAACTTTAAAGTTAACCAATGAAAATGAATAAACTTACCGTAGAAATGATCCCGTCGAAGTGTAGAACACAAATAATCGAAGATTGGACTCGATCTGTGGCTCCGGCAACGGTGGCGTAGAGGTGGGTTGTGTATATTCTTCCAGTTTGTATACTGGGATGAGGAAGAAGGGTTAAATTTATATTTAGATAGGGTGAGTGGACTCACGAGGGTCCCACCGTGCTCTCCAATTTGCGAGTGGAAATCCCTCGCCATTTTTCGAGTAATTAACTGCACTCGCCGTTTCGCGAGTGCAGTATAGTCCCTCACGTACGCGTTCGTCAATTTGCGAGTAATGTAAAATACACTCATCATTACGCGAGTGCGTTGCAACCTAACGCCAAATCCATCGAAATTTATGCCCGTCGCCATATCAGTCGCAAAAAGGCAAGGGTTCATTCCCACTCGCCATTTTCCTTCGCCATATGAGCAAAATTTTATAGTGATATCTTTCATTAAAATATTATTACCATCCTACAAAAATGTTTAAGTTGGTGGAATAAATAAATAAAAATTCAAAATTTTTATCATATTGATTTGAGTAAGTCATAACATATAATTTGACCTCCACAAATGACTAATTCTAGTCCATTATAGTCGAATATGAATTAACAAAAAAATAAAAAATGATGTGTGCTCTTTTCTTGATCGATTGTGTGAAATTTTATGCAATTTTTTTTTATATGAAACATAAAATTTAATGGTCTTGTAGATTTTTTTTTTCTTTTTTCTATTTTAGAATCCATTTTCTTGTGGTTTTGGATATTGGCATAAATCTTACATTAATTTACGTGTTCTCTTTTTAGAGTTTAATCAGAAGAAAAAAAAATGCATTCTCAAATATGAGTTCACCCTCTCATAAAATACTACAAATAACCTTTTACATTACCAACACTTTAATACACATTGTAAAAATCTTTTGAATTCACCCACCTTTTCAAAAACCCCACTTTTAAATTTCTTGTTTTGATTTAAATGTTACTTGAATATTTGTTTAGTTTTAGGTTGTAATATATGTTATATGTATGTTAGTTGAGGTCTTCTTGATATTTCATGAAAAAGTTAGGGTTTAGGATATTTTTTTCAAATTTCTACATTTTAAATTTTGATTTTCACATGTAGGTTAGTTTTTGTTGTTTAATACTCCCTCCGTTCCACAATTACTTTCACACTTCCTTTTTTGATATGAAATATCCCACAATAACTTTCACACCCTTAAAATGGAAAACCCTTTATAAACTCTACCCTTACAATATTCTCAATTTTACACAAATGTCATTACTTTTTCTCCACACATACACAAAAGTCAACTCATTTCTTTACTCTATACATAAAATTTTACAAAATTACCCCTCAGAACTCCACTCATTATTACACTTTCTTAATATGCGTGCCCATCTACCTATGAAAGTAATCTTGGGACGGAGGGAGTAATTGTTATTGTGAATAAAACATATTTTCGACAAACCGGTGTCGACCGTATGCATTATTTTTTACATTAATCCATACGATCGACACTGGTTTGTCGAATTTTTTTTTAAAAAAAATCATATTTTTTATAAAAAATTCGACAATATTTAATCAAATACATGCACTATTGTCGATACAAAAATGTCGACGATATTGCATCTATTCGACACTGGTTCGTCGAAAAAAAAAACTACCTTGTTCATCGAGCGTCGGGCGAATGTTCCGGTGATAGGGAGCGGCCCGCGCGGGCCGCGAGAAGAGGCGACTAGTTTTTCTACAGGGGCGACCATTTATAGGGGATAGAGAATGGAGAGGGCGACGCGGGTAGAGAACGGAGGGAAAGTTTTGATTTGAAATCTATCTATTTCATTTGAAATAACTCCTCAAATTGAGGAGGGTCAAGGGTGTATTCAATTGAGATTCTATTGGATTTTTTTGGATTTTAAAAAGTACGTGGATTTATAAAATTCATAGAGTCCATACAGAGTTTGACTGACTTTTTTTTATTGATTTATATGAGATTTTCATAGACTTGACAGGATTGTGGAATATATTTTTTTATTAATTTAAATAGATTTTCATAAACTACGATATTAATACAAAGAGTTAATTTTAATTTTTTTTAAAATTAATATTATATATATTATATAAAATATTTTACCAATAAAAATATATATATATATATATAATTTATTTTACCAATAAAATATATATATATGTATATATATATAAAGTTTATATATTAATTCGGGACGGGGCGGATACCCGCGGGTCGGGCATAAGACCCAAACCCAACTCATACTCAATACGGGGCGAATCTGACCTGACCTAAAGCCCGCGGGTCGGGTCAATATTGTCATTCCTTCAGATCTTTAGTTTTCAGAGTTCTCTGAGAGAATCGTTGAAATTTCTTGTTTTTAGAAGAGATTTTGGATAGTGCAATTTATTTATATTTTTTTAGTAGAACAAAATCCATAAACTGTTGAATACCTAAAGATTTTTAAAGACTTTTTAAAATCCTTATTGAAAACCTCGGAATTTTTAAAGACTTTTTAAAATCCTTATTGAAACCTCAGAATTTTTAAAGACTTTTTAAAATTCGAATTGAATACCCCCAAACTTTGAAAGTTCAAAAAAATCCTACAAAATCCACAACCAATATACCTCTTAAATTCCCAAAGGGGGACTTACAACTAAAGACACACCACTAAGAGTTTAAGCTAATAAATACAATTAAATATGGAGAAACAATTAGAAATCTGGTGGACACAATTACTCTTGCATTCAATAAAATTAATAATTCAGAATTAGTCAAAATAATTTAAATTTTAAATTCCTAATCAAAATTAGTTTCACGCATTTCAAGACTAATAATTTCGTTAAACACAACATTTCCAAAAAGTTTTGAAAAACAGAATCATAATAATTTCCCGTATTTTAAGACTAAACCTTCAACTATAATTTTTTATATAATTTATTAATTTATAAAACATTTTTAGATACGTCTCATGTGCAATTATGTTTGATTTTATTTGAATATATATTCATAACATATGAAATTGTAATTTTTATATTTATTCAGAACAAGAATTGCTAAAATATTGCAATGTTATACCAAATAAGTATTATCGGAATCTAATAAATCTGTCAAACCAAGCTTCTGATTTACTAAATACATATGCAACAATTCAACATGGATAATTAACAATCCACCACCAGGCAACTGCTAATCCATTTACATCTTGGAGGACTATAGTTATTGTTTGATCCAGCCTAAAAACAACACATCACCAAACAACACAAACCAACAAAAAATACCGACAAAAAGCAGCAATCAGTCGTCGAAAAAAATGTCGAACAATTTCAACAGCGAAAGTAAACCACCAGCAAATTTCGCGAACAAAATCCGCATCCTCAGCGATGAACGGAGCACAACGACAATTAGATCGCAAATCCGCAATAATCACAGCAGACCGCAAAATCAATCGACAAATATGCGTCGTCGTCTTCAGATCCGTACAGATCTGTCGGCAATGACGAAGATGGAGGCAAAGAAACGAAAATGGAGTGGTGGGCATGCGAACTGTTGGAACTGTTGAAACGAATATGGAGAAGATGGAGGCAAATTTCTTTTTAAATAGTGCAAATAATTATGGAATGAAAGAAATGTAAAAAGAGTGCAAACAATTGTATTGTAGGACATACTTTGAATATTTTTATATACTTATTAAAAATGGAGGAGGGAGTGTATACTCACTATACCGTATAGTTGGCCAGCCTTTCCATAAAAAACCAAAACGCGTGGTCAACGCGCCTCAACCGGTAGGCTGTAAAATTTATACGAATATTTGGTCGTAAAAGCCGTAACCGACAAGGATAGTAAGCATTACTTCTGACCATTCGATCAAGTTAATCTCATCCGTTAATTTCGTCACCGCCTCACACGAGCTCCTATTTAAGCCCCTCAACCCCTGTGCTCTTCTCACTTCTCAAGCCAAAATTGATCGTTCTTGTTTGATCTACGTGCTTTAGATTTGATTGGTTTATATTTTGATATTCTTGTGTCGATTATATCCTTATAATCCGTATCATGATGGAGTGTCTTCAATTTGATTTTCTTCGTGTGTACGAGTCCTTTCCGATTTTGATCGTCGTATATTTGATTGGTGATGGTTGATTTTGATCGTGTTGCTGAATATGGTTGAAGATGGCTTATGTTTAATCATATCGAATTCTGATCGCGTTTCATCATGATGAATTGTATAGGAGATATTTGGTGTTTGATCTAATTGAATTATCTTCGACTTTTTCTTCATCGGCTTTGTTTTTGTTGAGGATCTGATTTTCTCTACCTGGAGCGATATATATTGGTAACCATGAGACCTTTTGTACAACAGGGCTAGAATAACTTTGATGTTGAGTAACCTTATTTGAGATCTTCGATTTTCAGGATAACCTTATTTGAGATCAGATCAAATTTCATCCGTAGTTCTGATTTGGAGGAGACTTTGTGAGTTTTCAACCTAGTATGTAGGCTATCAATGATTTTTGTGGTGGTCAATATACCTGTGTTGCTGAGGATATTGGGCCCGAATATATGAAGTTGGATTTTTTCTTGTGATTCTGATGTCTCTTTGAACCTTGGTGTGATCTAGCATCTTTTTGACACAGGATGTTCAATTTTATTTGCTTTGCGTCTGGTTTTTTCACTGGACTTTAGGGCCTTGCTTGGTTATCTGGTGGACATTGGTACGAAGGATTGTAAGTTAGATATTTTTGTGCTACTCTTTACAATATCATTTCCATCCTATCTCGGCATGGTTTAAGGCATAGGATGTTCCAATGTGAGTTTGGTATACACGTCTTCAAGATCTTTTGGTGGTTGATTTATGCTGTTGGAATGTGTGAACTTTTTAGTTGACAAGTTGTGGTTTGCCTTGCTGAAAGCTGGAATTGGACCGAGATTAATCATCCTTCAGTTTTTGACTTTTTGGTATCTAATTCAACAATGAAGACTTGTGTTGTGTATGTTTAGGTTAAGTGATGTGTCCACAGTGAAGGTCGTTTCGTTCTTAGTTTGGCTAGTTTTTTTTATTTCTTTTGTATTGAAACTATAAATACTTAACAGGTGTTCTGTGTATGCTAGTTGGTGAATGTGCTCAGCTGTGTAGAATTGATTCTGGCTGGGAACGATTTCACTAAAAGTTACGGGGAACGGCAAGGTTTAGTGTGTGGCAAGACTTCCAATGGCTGTGTTTTTGTACATCGTTTTATTCTTCAAAACAGAATTCAACCTCTCAATATAAAATTTCATTAGTATGCAGGACATTAAGAACACATCTCTGAATTGTAATTTATTTTAGGTTCTGTGATGGTGGTTTTTGGAAACACATGAGCATTGGTGTGGCTATATCTGGCAACCTGAATTGTCTGGAGCAGCTCGGTTTTGCAAAAAATCTTAACCTAATTCTTTTATGTTTGTATTCAAAATAACTATTCACTAGACAAGATTTTTAATCCTTCAGTTTTTGGTATCTAGTTCAACAGTAGAGATTTTGTGTATTGTAGGGGTTCGTAAGAGCTGAACTGGGGAGATAGTTTTCGAAGCTAATCCGAGTGAATGTCATCTATTTCCAGTTATGTGATGTGTACACGATGATGGTTGTTTCGTTCTTGGTTTGGCTAGTTCTTTTTTGTTTGTATTTTATCTACATCAAACTCAGCAGCTGTGTTCTTTGTTCAATGTGCTCTGCTTTGCAGAATTGGTTCTGCCCTGGAAAGTTTTCAGAAAAAGTTAGCAAAGATGGTCGGTTACCTTGTACACTAAGGATAAGTGCATAGCAGCCTTCCCATAGCTGTGTTTGCCATTTTTCCCCCAGCTGGTTCTGCAATGTTGTTTTATGTTCCATCTTTATGTTCTTCAGACTTGAATCTTTCTATCAAAATTATTTAGCATCATGCTATTAAAAACATATCTCTGAATTTTTAAAAACTAATTATAGGTTCTGTAATGGTGGTTTTCCAAAACAATGGGCATTGGAGTGGCTCTGTTTGGCAACCTTTTCAGAATTGGCTGGAGCAGCTCGGTTTTGCAAAATTCTTAATTTACTTATTTGATATTTGTATTTAAAATAACTATTTAGTAGACAAGTTATGGTTTGCCGTATTTACGCGTAGATTTGAACCAAGATTTATAATCCTTCAAATTTTGGTGTCTTGTTCAACAAAGAAGATTTTTTGTTGTGTAGGTGTTCATAAGAGCTGAACTGGGGAGATAGTTTTCGAAGTTAATCCAAGTGAATGTCGTCTATATCCGGTTATGTGATGTGTCCACGGTGATGGTTGTTTCGTTCTTGGTTTGTCTAGTTCTTTTTTTGTTTGTATTTTATCTAACATCAAACTCAGCAGCTGTGTTCTTTTTTCAATGTGCTCTGCTTTGTAGTTGGTTCTACCCGAGAAGGTCTTCAGAAAAAGTTAGTGCAAATATGGTTATTGGGTATCTTGTACACAAAGGATAAATGAATTGCTAGACTTCCCATGGTTGTGTTGGTCATTTTTCCCTCAGCTGGTTCTACGATGTGTTTATGTTCCATCCTTTTAATTTAGCATCATTAAGAACACATCTCTGAATTGTTTCAAAACTTATTTTAGGTTCTGTGATGGTGGTATGTGGAAACATATGGGCATTGGTGTGGCAGCCTTTTCAGAATTGTCTTGAGCAGCTCGGTTTTGCAAAAAATCTTAATTTAATTCTTTTATATTTGTATTCAAAATAACTATTCAGTAGACAAGTTTATGGTTCGTTGTATTCACGGGTAGAATTGAACCAAGATTTTCAATCCTTCAGTTTTTGGTATCTTGTTCAACAGTAAAGATTTTGTGTATTGTAGGGGTTCGTAAGAGCTGAACTTGGGATATAGTTTTTGAAGTAAATCCAAGTGAATGTCATCTATTTCCGGTGATGGTTGTTTCGTTCTTGGTTTGGCTAGTTCTTTTTTGTTTGTATTTTATCTACATCACACTCAGGCAGCTGTGTTCTTTGTTGATTTGCTCTGCTTTGCAGAATTGGTTCTGCCTTGGAAAGTTTTCAGAAAAAGTTAGCAAAGATGGTCGGTTACCTTGTACACTAAGGATAAGTGCATAGCTAGACTTCCCATGGCTGTGTTTGCCATTTTTTTCCCTGCTGGTTCTGCGATGTGTTTTATGTTCCATCCTTATGTTCTTCAGACTTGAATCTTTCTATCAAAATTATTTAGCATGATGCTATTAAAAACATCTCTGAATTTTTAAAAACTTATTATAGGTTCTGTAATGGTGGTGTTCCAAAACAATGGGCATTGGAGTGGCTCTGTTTGGCAACATTTTCAGAATTGGCTGGAGCAGCTCAGTTTTGCAAAATTCTTAATTTACTTCTTGAATACTTGTATTCATAATAACTATTAAGTAGACAAGTTATGGTTTGCCGTATTTACGCGTAGATTTGAACCAAGATTTATAATCCTTCAAATTTTGGTGTCTTGTTCAACAAAGAAGATTTTTTGTTGTGTAGGGGTTCATAAGAGCTGAACTGGGGAGATAGTTTTCGAAGTTAATCCAAGTGAATGTCGTCTATTTCCGGTTATGTGATGTGTCCACGGTGATGGTTGTTTCGTTCTTGGTTTGGCTAGTTCTTTTTTGTTTCTATTTTATCTACATCAAACTCAGCAGCTGTGTTCTTTGTTCAATGTGCTCTGCTTTGCAGAATTGGTTTTCGAAGTTAATCCAAGTGATTGTCATCTATTTCCGGTTATGTGATGTGTCCACGGTGATGGTTGTTTCGTTCTTGGTTTGGCAAGTTCTTTTTTGTTTGTATTTTATCTACATCAAACTCAGCAGCTGTGTTCTTTGTTGAATTTGCTCTGCTTTGCAGAATTGGTTCTGCCTTGGAATGTTTTCAGAAAAAGTTAGCAAAGATGGTTGGTTACCTTGTACACTAAGGGGATGTTTGTTTTGGGATTATGTAGGATGGGGGAAATCCTGGATGGGGAAATCTTGGATGTGGAAATTCTGATGAATAGTAATTGTGTGTGTTTGTTTTGGGATTTTGAGTAGGATGAGATTTAACTTTATGTCAAATCAAATTGTGTAAGAGTAGTTGGATGTGATGTAATAGTATCATTATGTCAAATCAAATTGTGTAAGAGTAGTTGGATGTGATGTAATAGTAGGATTTAATAGTAGGATGTATAGGGGTGGATGTAGTTGGATGGGGAAATCCGGATGTGAAATCCCGAAGTAGAACAAGGACGTGGGACGTTACGTCCCACGTCCAGACGGGTGAGTCCCAAAACAAACATGCCCTAAGGATAAGTGGATAGCTAGACTTCCCATAGCTGTGTTTGCCATTTTCCCCCCAGCTGGTTCTGTGATGGGTATTATGTTCCATCCTTATGTTCTTCAGACTTGAATCTTTCTATCAAAATTATTTAGTATCATGCTATTAAAAACATATCTCTGAATTTTTAAAAACTTATTATAGGTTCTGTAATGGTTGTATTCGAAAACAATGGGCATTGGAGTGGCTCTGTTTGGCAACCATTTCAGAATTGGCTGGAGCAGCTCGGTTTTGCAAAATTCTTAATTTACTTATTTAATATTTGGATTCAAAATAACTATTCAGTAGACAAGTTATGGTTAGCCGTATTTACGCTAGATTTGAACCAAGATTTATAATCCTTCAAATTTTGGTGTCTTGTTCAACAAAGGATTTTTTGTTGTGTAGGGGTTCATAAGAGCTGAACTGGGGAGATAGTTTTCGAAGTTAATCCAAGTGACTGTCGTCTATTTCCGGTTATGTGATGTGTCCACGGTGATGGTTGTTTCGTTCTTGGTTTGGCAAGTTCTTTTTTGTTTATATTTTATCTACATCAAACTCAGCAGCTGTGTTCTTTGTTGAATTTGCTCTGCTTTGCAGAATTGGTTCTACCTTGGAAAGTTTTCAGAAAAAGTTAGCAAAGATGGTGGGGTACCTTGTACACTAAGGATAAGTGCATAGCTAGACTTTCCATGGCTGTATTTTTCATTTTTCCCTCAGCTGGTTATGCGATGTATTTTATGTTCCATCCTTATGTTCTTCAGATGAGAACAGACTTGAATCTTTCTACCAAAATTATTTCGCATCATGCTATTAAAAACATATCTCTGAATTTTTAAAGACTTATTATAAGTTCTGTAATGGTGGTGTTCGAAAACAATGGGCATCGGAGTGGCTCTATATGGCAACCTTTTCAGAATTGGCTGGAGTAGCTCGGTTTTGCAAAATTCTTAATTTACTTCTCTTATATTTGTATTCCAAATGACTATTCACTAGACAAGTTATGGTTTGCCATATTTACGGGTAGATTTAAACCAAGATTTATAATCCTTCAGTTTTTGGTGTCTCGTTCAACAATGAAGATTTTGTGTTGTGTAGGGGTTCATAAGAGCTGAACTGGGGAGATATTTGTTGAAGTAAATCCAAGTGAATGTCATCTTTTTCCGGTTATGTGGTGATGGTTGTTTTGTTCTTGCTTTTGCTAGTTCTTTTTTGTTTGTATTTTATCTACATCAAACTCAGCAGCTGTGTTCTTTGTTCAATGTGCTCTGCTTTGTAGTTGGTTCTACCTGGGAAGGTCTTCAGAAAAAGTTATTGCAAATATGGTTGGGTACCTTGTACACCAAGGATAAATGTATAGCTAGGCTTCCCATGGTTGTGTTGATCATTTTTCCCTCAGCTGGTTATACGATGTGTTTATGTTCCATCCTTTTAACTTAGCATCTTTAAGAACACATCTCTGAATTGTTTCAAAACTTATTTTAGGTTCTGTGATGGTGGTATTTGGAAACACATGGGCATTGGTGTGGCAGCCTTTTCAGAATTGTCTTGAGCAGCTCGGTTTTGCAAAAAATCTTAATTTAATTCTTTTATATTTGTATTCAAATTAACTATTCAGTAGACAAGTTTATGGTTCGTTGTATTCACGGGTAGAATTGAACCAAGATTTTCAATCCTTCAGTTTTTGGTATCTAGTTCAACAGTAAAGATTTTGTGTATTGTAGGGGTTCGTAAGAGCTGAACTTCGGAGATAGTTTTTGAAGTAAATCCAAGTGAATGCCATCTATTTCCGGTTATGTGATGTGTACACGGTGATGGTTGTTTCGTTCTTGGTTTGGCTAGTTCTTTTTTGTTTGTATTTTATCTACATCAAACTCAGCAGCTGTGTTCTTTGTTCAATGTGCTCTGCTTTGCAGAATTGGTTCTGCCCTGGAAAGTTTTCAGAAAAAGTTAGCAAAGATGGTCGGTTACCTTGTACACTAAGGATAAGTGCATAGCAGCCTTCCCATAGCTGTGTTTGCCATTTTTCCCCCAGCTGGTTCTGCAATGTTGTTTTATGTTCCATCTTTATGTTCTTCAGACTTGAATCTTTCTATCAAAATTATTTAGCATCATGCTATTAAAAACATATCTCTGAATTTTTAAAAACTAATTATAGGTTCTGTAATGGTGGTTTTCCAAAACAATGGGCATTGGAGTGGCTCTGTTTGGCAACCTTTTCAGAATTGGCTGGAGCAGCTCGGTTTTGCAAAATTCTTAATTTACTTATTTGATATTTGTATTTAAAATAACTATTTAGTAGACAAGTTATGGTTTGCCGTATTTACGCGTAGATTTGAACCAAGATTTATAATCCTTCAAATTTTGGTGTCTTGTTCAACAAAGAAGATTTTTTGTTGTGTAGGTGTTCATAAGAGCTGAACTGGGGAGATAGTTTTCGAAGTTAATCCAAGTGAATGTCGTCTATATCCGGTTATGTGATGTGTCCACGGTGATGGTTGTTTCGTTCTTGGTTTGTCTAGTTCTTTTTTTGTTTGTATTTTATCTAACATCAAACTCAGCAGCTGTGTTCTTTTTTCAATGTGCTCTGCTTTGTAGTTGGTTCTACCCGAGAAGGTCTTCAGAAAAAGTTAGTGCAAATATGGTTATTGGGTATCTTGTACACAAAGGATAAATGAATAGCTAGACTTCCCATGGTTGTGTTGGTCATTTTTCCCTCAGCTGGTTCTACGATGTGTTTATGTTCCATCCTTTTAATTTAGCATCATTAAGAACACATCTCTGAATTGTTTCAAAACTTATTTTAGGTTCTGTGATGGTGGTATGTGGAAACATATGGGCATTGGTGTGGCAGCCTTTTCAGAATTGTCTTGAGCAGCTCGGTTTTGCAAAAAATCTTAATTTAATTCTTTTATATTTGTATTCAAAATAACTATTCAGTAGACAAGTTTATGGTTCGTTGTATTCACGGGTAGAATTGAACCAAGATTTTCAATCCTTCAGTTTTTGGTATCTTGTTCAACAGTAAAGATTTTGTGTATTGTAGGGGTTCGTAAGAGCTGAACTTGGGATATAGTTTTTGAAGTAAATCCAAGTGAATGTCATCTATTTCCGGTGATGGTTGTTTCGTTCTTGGTTTGGCTAGTTCTTTTTTGTTTGTATTTTATCTACATCACACTCAGGCAGCTGTGTTCTTTGTTGATTTGCTCTGCTTTGCAGAATTGGTTCTGCCTTGGAAAGTTTTCAGAAAAAGTTAGCAAAGATGGTCGGTTACCTTGTACACTAAGGATAAGTGCATAGCTAGACTTCCCATGGCTGTGTTTGCCATTTTTTTCCCTGCTGGTTCTGCGATGTGTTTTATGTTCCATCCTTATGTTCTTCAGACTTGAATCTTTCTATCAAAATTATTTAGCATGATGCTATTAAAAACATCTCTGAATTTTTAAAAACTTATTATAGGTTCTGTAATGGTGGTGTTCCAAAACAATGGGCATTGGAGTGGCTCTGTTTGGCAACATTTTCAGAATTGGCTGGAGCAGCTCAGTTTTGCAAAATTCTTAATTTACTTCTTGAATACTTGTATTCATAATAACTATTAAGTAGACAAGTTATGGTTTGCCGTATTTACGCGTAGATTTGAACCAAGATTTATAATCCTTCAAATTTTGGTGTCTTGTTCAACAAAGAAGATTTTTTGTTGTGTAGGGGTTCATAAGAGCTGAACTGGGGAGATAGTTTTCGAAGTTAATCCAAGTGAATGTCGTCTATTTCCGGTTATGTGATGTGTCCACGGTGATGGTTGTTTCGTTCTTGGTTTGGCTAGTTCTTTTTTGTTTCTATTTTATCTACATCAAACTCAGCAGCTGTGTTCTTTGTTCAATGTGCTCTGCTTTGCAGAATTGGTTTTCGAAGTTAATCCAAGTGATTGTCATCTATTTCCGGTTATGTGATGTGTCCACGGTGATGGTTGTTTCGTTCTTGGTTTGGCAAGTTCTTTTTTGTTTGTATTTTATCTACATCAAACTCAGCAGCTGTGTTCTTTGTTGAATTTGCTCTGCTTTGCAGAATTGGTTCTGCCTTGGAATGTTTTCAGAAAAAGTTAGCAAAGATGGTTGGTTACCTTGTACACTAAGGGGATGTTTGTTTTGGGATTATGTAGGATGGGGGAAATCCTGGATGGGGAAATCTTGGATGTGGAAATTCTGATGAATAGTAATTGTGTGTGTTTGTTTTGGGATTTTGAGTAGGATGAGATTTAACTTTATGTCAAATCAAATTGTGTAAGAGTAGTTGGATGTGATGTAATAGTATCATTATGTCAAATCAAATTGTGTAAGAGTAGTTGGATGTGATGTAATAGTAGGATTTAATAGTAGGATGTATAGGGGTGGATGTAGTTGGATGGGGAAATCCGGATGTGAAATCCCGAAGTAGAACAAGGACGTGGGACGTTACGTCCCACGTCCAGACGGGTGAGTCCCAAAACAAACATGCCCTAAGGATAAGTGGATAGCTAGACTTCCCATAGCTGTGTTTGCCATTTTCCCCCCAGCTGGTTCTGTGATGGGTATTATGTTCCATCCTTATGTTCTTCAGACTTGAATCTTTCTATCAAAATTATTTAGTATCATGCTATTAAAAACATATCTCTGAATTTTTAAAAACTTATTATAGGTTCTGTAATGGTTGTATTCGAAAACAATGGGCATTGGAGTGGCTCTGTTTGGCAACCATTTCAGAATTGGCTGGAGCAGCTCGGTTTTGCAAAATTCTTAATTTACTTATTTAATATTTGGATTCAAAATAACTATTCAGTAGACAAGTTATGGTTAGCCGTATTTACGCTAGATTTGAACCAAGATTTATAATCCTTCAAATTTTGGTGTCTTGTTCAACAAAGGATTTTTTGTTGTGTAGGGGTTCATAAGAGCTGAACTGGGGAGATAGTTTTCGAAGTTAATCCAAGTGACTGTCGTCTATTTCCGGTTATGTGATGTGTCCACGGTGATGGTTGTTTCGTTCTTGGTTTGGCAAGTTCTTTTTTGTTTATATTTTATCTACATCAAACTCAGCAGCTGTGTTCTTTGTTGAATTTGCTCTGCTTTGCAGAATTGGTTCTACCTTGGAAAGTTTTCAGAAAAAGTTAGCAAAGATGGTGGGGTACCTTGTACACTAAGGATAAGTGCATAGCTAGACTTTCCATGGCTGTATTTTTCATTTTTCCCTCAGCTGGTTATGCGATGTATTTTATGTTCCATCCTTATGTTCTTCAGATGAGAACAGACTTGAATCTTTCTACCAAAATTATTTCGCATCATGCTATTAAAAACATATCTCTGAATTTTTAAAGACTTATTATAAGTTCTGTAATGGTGGTGTTCGAAAACAATGGGCATCGGAGTGGCTCTATATGGCAACCTTTTCAGAATTGGCTGGAGTAGCTCGGTTTTGCAAAATTCTTAATTTACTTCTCTTATATTTGTATTCCAAATGACTATTCACTAGACAAGTTATGGTTTGCCATATTTACGGGTAGATTTAAACCAAGATTTATAATCCTTCAGTTTTTGGTGTCTCGTTCAACAATGAAGATTTTGTGTTGTGTAGGGGTTCATAAGAGCTGAACTGGGGAGATATTTGTTGAAGTAAATCCAAGTGAATGTCATCTTTTTCCGGTTATGTGGTGATGGTTGTTTTGTTCTTGCTTTTGCTAGTTCTTTTTTGTTTGTATTTTATCTACATCAAACTCAGCAGCTGTGTTCTTTGTTCAATGTGCTCTGCTTTGTAGTTGGTTCTACCTGGGAAGGTCTTCAGAAAAAGTTATTGCAAATATGGTTGGGTACCTTGTACACCAAGGATAAATGTATAGCTAGGCTTCCCATGGTTGTGTTGATCATTTTTCCCTCAGCTGGTTATACGATGTGTTTATGTTCCATCCTTTTAACTTAGCATCTTTAAGAACACATCTCTGAATTGTTTCAAAACTTATTTTAGGTTCTGTGATGGTGGTATTTGGAAACACATGGGCATTGGTGTGGCAGCCTTTTCAGAATTGTCTTGAGCAGCTCGGTTTTGCAAAAAATCTTAATTTAATTCTTTTATATTTGTATTCAAATTAACTATTCAGTAGACAAGTTTATGGTTCGTTGTATTCACGGGTAGAATTGAACCAAGATTTTCAATCCTTCAGTTTTTGGTATCTAGTTCAACAGTAAAGATTTTGTGTATTGTAGGGGTTCGTAAGAGCTGAACTTCGGAGATAGTTTTTGAAGTAAATCCAAGTGAATGCCATCTATTTCCGGTTATGTGATGTGTACACGGTGATGGTTGTTTCGTTGTTGGTTTGGCTAGTTCTTTTTTGTTTGTATTTTATCTACGTCAAACTCAGGCAGCTGTGTTCTTTGTTGAATTTGCTCTGCTTTGCAGAATTGGTTCTGCCTTGGAAAGTTTTCAGAGAAAGTTAGCAAAGATGGTCGGTTACCTTGTACACTAAGGATAAGTGCATAGCTAGACTTCCCATAGCTGTGTTTGCCATTTTCCCCCCAGCTGGTTCTGCGATGTGTTTTATGTTCCATCCTTATGTTCTTCAGACTTGAATCTTTCTATCAAAATTATTTAGCATGATGCTATTGAAAACATCTCTGATTTTTTAAAAACTTATTATAGGTTCTGTAATTGTGGTGTCCCAAAACAATGGGCATTGGAGTGGCTCTGTTTGGCAACCTTTTCAGAATTGGCTGGAGCAGCTCAGTTTTGCAAAATTCTTAATTTGCTTCTTTAATATTTGTATTCAAAATAACTATTAAGTAGACAAGTTATGGTTTGCAGTATTTACGTTTAGATTTGAACCAAGATTTATAATCCTTCAAATTTTGGTGTCTTGTTCAACAAAGAAGATTTTTTGTTGTGTAGGGGTTCATAAGAGCTGAACTGGGGAGATAGTTTTCGAAGTTAATCCAAGTGAATGTCGTCTATTTCCGGTTATGTGATGTGTCCACGGTGATGGTTGTTTTGTTCTTGGTTTGGCTAGTTCTTTTTTGTTTCTATTTTATCTACATCAAACTCAGCAGCTGTGTTCTTTTTTCAATGTGCTCTGCTTTGTAGTTGGTTCTACTCGGGAAGGTCTTCAGAAAAAGTTAGTGCAAAGATGGTTGGGTACCTTGTACACCAAGGATAAATGCATAGCTAGGCTTCCCATGGTTGTGTTGGTCATTTTTCCCTCAGCTGGTTCTACGATGTGTTTATGTTCCATCCTTTTAACTTAGCATCATTAATAACACATCTCTGAATTGTTTCAAAACTTATTTTAGGTTCTGTGATGATGGTATTTGGAAACACATGGGCATTGGTGTGGCAGCCTTTTCAGAATTGTCTTGAGCAGCTCGGTTTTGCAAAAAATCTTAATTTTATTCTTTTATATTTGTATTCAAAATAACTATTCAGTAGACATGTTTATGGTTCGTTGTATTCACGGGTAGAATTGAACCAATATTTTCAATCCTTCAGTTTTTGGTATCTAGTTCCATCAGCAAATATTTTGTATATTGTAGGGGTTCGTAAGAGCTGAACATGGGAGATAGTTTTTGAAGTAAATCCAAGTGAATGTCATCTATTTCCGGTTATGTGATGTGTACACGGTGATGGTTGTTTCGTTCTTGGTTTGGCTAGTTATTTTTTGTTTGTATTTTATCTACCTCAAACTCAGGCAGCTGTGTTCTTTGTTGAATTTGCTCTGCTTTGCAGAATTGGTTCTGCCTTGGAAAGTTTTCAGAAAAAGTTAGCAAAGATGGTCGGTTACCTTGTACACTAAGGATAAGTGCATAGCTAGACTTCCCATAGCTGTGTTTGCCATTTTTCACCCAGCTGGTTCTGCGATGTGTTTTATGTTCCATCCTTATGTTCTTCAGACTTGAATCTTTCTATCAAAATTATTTAGCATCATGCTATTAAAAACATCTCTGAATTGATAAAAACTTATTATAGGTTCTGTAATGGTGGTGGTCCAAAACAATTGGCATTGGAGTGGCTCTGTTTGGCAACCTTTTCAGAATTGGCTGGAGCAGCTCAGTTTTGCAAAATTCTTAATTTGCTTCTTTAATATTTGTATTCAAAATAACTATTAAGTAGACAAGTTATGGTTTGCAGTATTTACGTGTAGATTTGAACCAAGATTTATAATCCTTCAAATTTTGGTGTCTTGTTCAACAAAGAAGATTTTTTGTTGTGTAGGGGTTCATAAGAGCTGAACTGGGGAGATAGTTTTCGAAGTTAATCCAAGTGAATGTCGTCTATTTCCGGTTATGTGATGTGTCCACGGTGATGGTTGTTTTGTTCTTGGTTTGGCTAGTTCTTTTTTGTTTCTATTTTATCTACATCAAACTCAGCAGCTGTGTTCTTTTTTCAATGTGCTCTGCTTTGTAGTTGGTTCTACTCGGGAAGGTCTTCAGAAAAAGTTAGTGCAAAGATGGTTGGGTACCTTGTACACCAAGGATAAATGCATAGCTAGGCTTCCCATGGTTGTGTTGGTCATTTTTCCCTCAGCTGGTTCTACGATGTGTTTATGTTCCATCCTTTTAACTTAGCATCATTAATAACACATCTCTGAATTGTTTCAAAACTTATTTTAGGTTCTGTGATGATGGTATTTGGAAACACATGGGCATTGGTGTGGCAGCCTTTTCAGAATTGTCTTGAGCAGCTCGGTTTTGCAAAAAATCTTAATTTTATTCTTTTATATTTGTATTCAAAATAACTATTCAGTAGACATGTTTATGGTTCGTTGTATTCACGGGTAGAATTGAACCAATATTTTCAATCCTTCAGTTTTTGGTATCTAGTTCCATCAGCAAATATTTTGTGTATTGTAGGGGTTCGTAAGAGTTGAACATGGGAGATAGTTTTTGAAGTAAATCCAAGTGAATGTCATCTATTTCCGGTTATGTGATGTGTACACGGTGATGGTTGTTTCGTTCTTGGTTTGGCTAGTTCTTTTTTGTTTGTATTTTATCTACCTCAAACTCAGGCAGCTGTGTTCTTTGTTGAATTTGCTCTGCTTTGCAGAATTGGTTCTGCCTTGGAAAGTTTTCAGAAAAAGTTCGCAAAGATGGTCGGTTACCTTGTACACTAAGGATAAGTGCATAGCTAGACTTCCCATAGCTGTGTTTGCCATTTTTCACCCAGCTGGTTCTGCGATGTGTTTTATGTTCCATCCTTATGTTCTTCAGACTTGAATCTTTCTATCAAAATTATTTAGCATCATGCTATTAAAAACATCTCTGAATTGATAAAAACTTATTATAGGTTCTGTAATGGTGGTGGTCCAAAACAATGGGCATTGGAGTGGCTCTGTTTGGCAACCTTTTCAGAATTGGCTGGAGCAGCTCAGTTTTGCAAAATTCTTAATTTGCTTCTTTAATATTTGTATTACAAATAACTATTGAGTAGAGAAGTTATGGTTTGCCGTATTTACGCGTAGATTTGAACCAAGATTTATAATCCTTCAAATTTTGGTGTCCTTAACAAAGAAGATTTTTTGTTGTGTAGGGGTTCATAAGAGCTGAACTGGGGAGATAGTTTTCGAAGTTAATCCAAGTGAATGTCGTCTATTTCTGGTTATGTGATGTGTCCACGGTGATGGTTGTTTCGTTCTTGGTTTGGCTAGTTCTATTTTGTTTGTATTTTATCTACATCAAACTCAGCAGCTGTGTTTTTTGTTCAATGTGCTCTGCTTTGCAGAATTTGTTTTTGAAGTTAATCCAAGTGAATGTCATCTATTTCCGGTTATGTGATGTGTCCACGGTGATGGTTGTTACGTTCTTGGTTTGGCAAGTTCTTTTTTGTTTGTATTTTATCTACATCAAACTCAGTAGCTGTGTTCTTTGTTGAATTTGCTCTGCTTTGCAGAATTGGTTCTACCTTGGAAAGTTTTCAGAAAAAGTTAGCAAAGATGGTGGGGTATCTTATACACTAAGGATAAGTGCATAGACTTCCCATGGATGTGTTTTGCCATTTTTCCCTCAGCTGGTTATGCGATGTGTTTTATGTGTCCAGGGGTGATGGTTGTTTTCTTCTTTGTTTGGCTAGTTCTTTTTTGTTTGTATTTTATCTACATAAAACTCTGCAGTTGTGTTCTTTGTGTATGTGAGTTGTCAAATGTGCTCTGCTTTGTAGAATTGGTGCAAAGATAGTCAGGTACCTTGTACACTAAGGATAAGTGCATAGCTACAATTTCCACGGTTGTGTTTACCATTTTTCCCTCAACTGGTTGTACGAAGTGTTTATGTTCCATTCGTTTATTCTCCAGATGAGAACATACTTGAATCTTTCTATAAAAATTATTCAGCATCATATGCTATTATAAACATATCTCTGAATTTTGAAAAATTATTATAGGTTCTGTAACGGTGGTGTTCGAAATTTGTTGGAACAGTTTGTTGGAACAGTTTCGGGTTTGCAAAATTCTTAATTTAATTCTTAAATAATTATTCATAAAATGTACTCCGTATATTATATTATTTGATGTGGTCAAGAATCTTTTGATCTCAGCTAAAGAAGGAAAAATTCACAAATTCATCTGATGGAGAATGGCATAATTACTCATAGGTCTTGCCTTAAAGTTTGGTTCCTGAAGATTTTTATGTTGTTTGTCCAAGTATAAATTATTTACCCTCGTTATGTTTGTGTTCTCTTTGTAATATGCTGGGAATCATTTTGGTTGTTGGATAAGTATAATGTGCGAGGAACAAATGAAAGTGCGACTCTGCATGCTTTTCCATCTTCTGAAGTATGATTCCATAACGTATTTGATACTTTTTCGTAATGAACCTTGTCCTATGCTGTAGTGTTCTAAAACAGTGAAATTTCTTGTGGGCACAACTCAATCTTTATGCTGGTTCAAATTGGGAGGCCTTTGATTTTATGGGAAGACTTTACCCATTGATTCATGTTCTGTTCAAAACTTATAAGTATAGGTTCTTTGATGGTGGTATTTGGAAACAAATGGGCGTTGGAGTCTATCTATTTGGGCCATCTTTTCAAAAATGGCTGAAGCAGCTCAGCTTTGCAAAAATCTTCATTTACTTCTTAAATATTTGTTCTTAAGTTCAACTTTTATTTTGTGATATGATGTGGGTGATCTTCTGACCTCAGCTAAAGAAGGAAAATTGCATAAATTATTCCGATGGAGAAGGGCATAAATTCATTGTTCTTGCCTTTGCTCTTAAGGTTTGGTAGTTGAGAGTTTTTGTGTTGTTTATCCAATAATAAAATATTTACCTTGCTATATTTGCATTCTTATTGTATGTTCGGTTTAATCTCTATTTTGTTACATTAAAATGCGTTTCAACAAAATATTTCTCGATTGATTATGTTAAAGAAGTGAATCTTCCTGCATTACTGTCTTCGGATATATATGATTCCAGTCTTAACATAATATATTTTAAAATGTTGCTGGTGTTGGTTTTGGACTTGTTTTTTGAGTATATATTATCTTGCACTTGTATTCTTTTGGTGTACGCAGTTGACCAGATTAAGCTAATAATAGTATATTTCCGTCGGGTGCTTGAGGGTTGTGTTGGTTCCGCTGCACTGCATTATTAATAATGGTGAGCTCCTGAAGTCATTTGTATGCGTGATCAACCTTTTGTGCATTTACTCTGGTGGAGGTTAGTGAATATGGGGTATAGATAAGATATTGGAAATTATCATAGGAAATGTGATATCCTTGCTGGTTTTTTTTTTTTTTTTATAAGAAACATTGAATTTTATTGCAAAAATCAGATTTCACAGCATACCAATTCCTAATTACATCAGATAGAAGCAAACCCCTAAAAGCATTTTGACTAAGAGACCACTTGCTTCAAATATCGCGGATGAATCAGGTGCTGGTTTCAGTCCATAAAGTTCCCACTCCTTTTTAGCGGAATTCAACATTTAAAGTAGCTAGAACCGATGATCACTGTACATTTTATACCACATTATTTTCAAATTGCTTTGCTTGGAACAAGAATGTTCGTTGTATTACAAAGATGAACTCTTTTTCTGTAAAAAATAATTGTTCCTATTGCAAGGAGATCAACTTGCAATGTATGCATTGGGACAATCAACTAGATTCCACTTTATATTTAATTTTCTCCCAAACCTCATCTAAACATTCACATCTATGATAAGAAGTCCTCTTATTCCTCTCAATCCAAATTGACCACAACACAACCAGGACAGCAATCCTCCCTAGTATTTTTCCCTATTTTGATGCTTCACTTTTTGAATTTTGTGGACGATTATAATTGTGGCTTTCCTTAGGATTTTGTTAGCTACATGGTTTTTTTTCTGCATGAACTGGTGTTTAGGGAACAAAATCCTGTAGACGAGATTTTGTTAGCTACATGGTTTTTTTTCTGCATGAACTGGTGTTTAGGGAACAAAATCCTGTAGACGATTATAATACTTAGGATTTTGTATGAACTCTTCTTGTACTTGGTAAGGGGCTTCCTTTGCTAATTTAGTTAACTTGGAGTCACTATAAAACTTACGTTGTTAAATTTCAATGCATTAACTCAGTTGGGCTTTTCATTTGTAGTGTAAAATTCCTGTTTCGCTGACTTGTAATATTGTAAATTAATTCTATTTGTAGTATAGAAAAACTTGTGTAACTCTGCCTGTGTTGCATTTGCTCACAGCCGGTCCCAAGCCCGGAAAAAGGAGGAGGGTCAAGATTAATATTTTTCTGTCTTTAACCGCGAAATCAAATTTGTCTTTTACTTAATTTTCTGTGAGGTTAGGAGCTTAACTTCTGTATTACAGCATATATTACTTGTCCCTGCATGTATGAAACACGCCTTCTCTTTTGCCAAAAATTGAGAAAGTCATGCATGATACATCTATTGGGATATTTTTACTTGTGTTAAGAGATTTACTGGTTTACCTTATTTTCTGGTATTCTTTGAGTTGCATTAGTCTGAATCTTATGTCTGAAGAGACTGATGAGTGTCGGGTGATTGAAAATGTGGTCTATTTTATGCGTATTATTATAAAATGTATGCTTCGTGTATGTTTTCTTCTACATGTTGTTCTTCTCTGGGTGGAGATGTAAGGAAAATTAATAACATTTTGATGTTTATCTGGTCTTAAGTTTTCTGTTTACATTTTGAACCTCTATTTGTTTTAGGGTTGGTCTGCTATGGACTCAAGTGCATGTTGTGCACCCTAGTCTATGTTGCACTTTTTAGTTTACTGACTTACACTTTTTGAAACTGAAAAGTGCACATGGACTAGGGTGCCACAGCATGCACTCGAGTGCATACTAGACTTTACCTTTGTTTTATAATTGCATTCATGAGCTGATTCAGAGAAGTGGTTGGGGCAGTGTCAGTTTTGCCTAGATATCTGGTAGTTGAAGATTTTGAATTCAAATGTACAAGGTGCTTTGGAGAGTTGTGAAACATATATATAATGGCAACCTTGGGGCTCGGAGAATGCCTCTACTACCGGAAAGCAGCAGACCTCAACTTTGGGTATAATTGGATACGTGCAGAAATCTGGTCATTTCTAGCTCTTGAATGCACAACAAATTTGCTAGAAGGCAGAAAATAAAAGTTGTGCTGTAAGAATAAGCAACATTCAATGGTATTGGGTTGCATTGGACCACGGAATGCTGCAAAAACGATAAGGTCAAGTTTTCAAATGACTTTATCGTTCAACTCATAATCTGCTGAGAAAAGAAGATAAGGCTGGTATGGGGAATTTGTTCTGCATGGTTGGTCTTGAGTTGTGTGAATTGTTGGGGAACTTTGTGGTGTAAATCCACTGAATCATTCGACTGCAAAAAAAAAAATTTGGAAATAGAAGATATTTTGGTTTCTGTCTAAGTTAACTTGCAAATTGATATATATATATATATATATATATATATTTTGGTTTCGTACTATTAAAACCAGTTCTTAGTCGCTAGCTTTCTACTCATTTTTTTAGTCCGATTAAACAAAATTCCGCAAATAATTTGCAATTCTTAATTTAATTAGATTGAACTCATTTTTGTACTCCATTTTCTTTGTTTGTCCCTAAATCAATGAATGATTGAACTAAATTCACTTAGATTAAATATATGATATTTTTTTATTATATAAAAATTTCTTGATCTTAATGAACAATTTTAAATTATTTAAAATTTTAAGCTACATCAACGAAAAACAATGCAGTTAAAAAATTCAAATTTTGTTTACTTTATATATTTTAAATATTAATATTCAAATTTTGTTTACTTTATATATTTTAAATATTAATATTCGTCTTTGCATATACTTTATCAAAGATTATATAAAATAAATATTTATAAATTATGCTCAATTAATTATTTTTGATAAATCTTAATTTTATCAATATTATGGTGACGTTTATTTTTCAAATAAAAATATTAAAATTAATGGTTTTACAAAAAAAATCTTATAATATTGTTTGTATATAAAAAAATATTTATTAAGATCACACAATTTTAAGTTTATTATTTTGTAGATCGTGCATCGCATCGCATGGGAGAAATACTAGTTTTCATCATAACAAAGGAAGTATATGATAAGTTTTCTAAAAAAAAATTTCGTTTATTCTTTCAGACTTTGTATGTACATGATTCATTTTTACGGGGTTTTAATTATTTATATATAAAAAAATACATGTATATGAGGATATTATGGAGTATTGTAAGGTCAACTTATTAATAAATTGATTGTGTATATATGAATAAAATGAATGACAATTTGAATAAATAAGGGCATGTTTGTTTTGGGGCGTAACGTCCCTCGTATTGTTCTAGTTCGGGATTTCACATTCGAATTTCAACATTCAATTACATCCACCCCTAAAAATACCTATATATTTTACTATTTAAATTATACAAACTGACTACCGTAGTCAATATGTCAAATTGTTCCACATGGCATCGTATGTACTTGCTACCTATTATACAGGTTTAAATTAATTAAATTATTTTTCAAATTTTATTTATTATTTACTATATTACCCTTTTTTAATATAAATAAATTTTTTATTTTTTAATTTTAAATTTATCAAAAATTACTATCCTACCCTTTCAATACAAATTTCATTAATTATTATTTTAAAATTAAATACATACCATTTCAACAAAAATAAATTAAATAATAATACATTATTCAAATTGAAAATAGAAATAATAATTGAAATTAGGGTTCTTCTCATATTCCCCCAATTCCATCGTGTGCAATTCTCTCCAATCTTTAGAATTGTCAAATGGGTCGGGGCAGCCTAGTACTGGCCCATCGGGCCAAGCGTTTTTTTGAGCCGAAAAAAAAAGTTGGACCGGCCCAAAAAACCGAGCCAAGCCCGATCGGCCCGCCAGGTTACTTGGGCCGGGCCAAATCGACCCGGTTATTTTTCGGGGCACTATAATTACAGCCCAGTCCATAAGTCGGGTGGGTCGGGATGGACCCATTTTGACAGCCTTGCCTGCCTTTTCTCCCGCCGTGTGACCATTAATACTGATTTTTTTCAGTTTAATTTGATTTTTTATTATTAATTTTATTAATAATATAAAGGTAAATAGGTAATTTTAACATTAAATATTTTAATCAAATTAATAAATATAATAAAATATTTTATTGTATAAGGATAAAAATGTAATTTTAAAATTATGGAGTATATTTTAATTAATTAAATATAAAAATATAAACGTATGACACCATATGACACATACGATGAATATATACAACACATTATACAAAAAGTAACAGATCATCGAGTTTAAGTTTTTATATTTAAATTTTAATGGTCCAAATTTAATTGACTTTGTATTCATTACGACACTATACGACACTCTAACTCCATATAGGAGGTCCCAAGTTTGGAAGGGTTTTTTTTTTTTTCTTTTTTTCATGTATTTCTTCTCAAATTTGTTTCTTAATACTTCAATTTTTTTTTATTTAATAAATTGTTTTTTTTTAATTTAATAGAGTCAACAATATAGACTGGTAGAGTATTTGAGATTATTGCCTAAATTTTTGCAAAAAAATCATTAAGATTGAACAGTATTTTAGTATGGATTTAAAAATAAAAAATTAGTTTAGTGTTTTCAAAGTTTTGTACATTTATATTTAAAAGTATAATATTGTATGAATTATACAATGAAACACATTAATATATTATTTTAAAGATATTTATCGTTCAACTAATAAACTATTTAAAAATTGAATCTTGATATATGTTGAGGTTAAATTATAACTGAGGTAAGAATGTATATTTTTTTAAAAATAAATTAATGACATTAATATTTTAGCAATTTTTGAATTGTTTCGTTTCATTTTAAGTTAAAATTATCAAAATTTCTTACAAAAATAACGAAAGTCAGCTTAATCAATTTAATTTAATTTAATGAATAAAATGAATTGACAATTTTATCATAGAAATTTTGATGAATATAATAAATAGATATTCTTTCATCTTTATAGTGATGTTAATTGGGGACAAAGTGAGATAGCTCAAGTGGTTAGAGCACCACTACCTAGGTCTTAGGTCCTGGGTTCGAGTCATGGGGAGGGGAAAAAAGGGATGGGTATTTAACTTTCCATCAAAAAAAAAAAAAATAGTGATGTTAATTGGGTTCTCAACCAATATATATATTGTTGGTCCCAAAGTTGAGTTAATAATATTGAGTAAGCTAGTGAAAATGTCTAGAGGGGAGGGGTGAATAGACTTTTCAAAAATCTTTCAATATATCAGAATACACAATGCGGAATAATCAGATTACTAATGAGCCCAATCAAATTTATACTCAACTTTTATATAGATCTTTATCTTTGTTAATTCTTAATGTTCTTAGTGAAACAATTCAAACAAATATCAAACAGTAAAATAAAGAACACAGAATTTTATAGTGGTTCGACAAATGTCTACATCCACTCTCACAACTCCAGTTGTGAAGTTTTATTACTCTTCTTGAGCTTCTTGTGGCTTAAAGTCCCAAGATTAAGACTTTGATCTTTTCGATTATACCTCCAGGTATATCTTCGATCTACTAGTAATTCTACAAGTAACTAGCACACTTGTTTTACAACATACAAACTTAAACTTGAAAAGTAAAACTTCTCTGTGAATAGCCTTTGATTCTTCTCTTCAATTCAGTGGCTCTTCTCTTCTTTAATCTCCTTCAACTCTGTGAGTTCTTCTTGTGCTCTGTAGACTTAGATTGCTTGTGAACGCTTTTAAGATCAGTAGTCTAAGCAGTAGGAGATCACACAGTATTTATAGAACTTAGTATGACAGTTAGCAGTTTGTGAACTAACTCTCAACTAACTCTAAAACTGTTTTTGTAACTTCTTCTTGTAACCGACTTTGTAACTTCCTTCTTATTCCAAGTCAGCATCTCTTCAATATATCTTCAGTTACACTTTAAATAAGTTTTCCAAACTTACTCTTCAATTTTACCAAATCAGCACAGTAACTTACTGTTCTGATTTTTACTCTTCGGATTTTACTCTGCTGATTTTTACTCTTCTGATTCAATCAGCACAGTAACTTAAAACTGTTCAAAACTTCTCCAGATTTCTTCTAAGCTCTTCTTCAATTCTTCTTGAAGTCTTCTTAGTCTGAAGTAGTCTTCTGAGTCTTCATAGTCTTCTGATCTTCTTCTAATCTAGTGTTCTAATCTACTGTTCTGAACTTTTACATTGCTGAATACAATAAAATACAACTTTACATATATAAAACCTAACTATACATCAACTGAACTATATACAGATGAGTATATCTAAGTCCTACACTATAAGCTGTCTATACAATACAAAACATCAGCTTAGTTCCTAACAGTTCATATATCAGATCAGTAAACAATAAGATCAGTAAACACCTAAAATCAGTAACTCATGTAAGTTCAATAACTTTCATATAAGATCAGTAAATACTAAGATCAGTAAACACTTAAGATCAGTAATTTACATATAAGATCAGTAACTCAGATTTCAAATATCTCATATAAGATCACTAAAATTATTCTCAGTTTCTATACTCAGATCAGTAATCTTATTCCAATATTACTCAGTTAAGATCAGTAATTTTATTCCTACTATTACTAAATAAGATCAGTAAACTTACTTCAGTTAACATCAAGATCAGTAATTTCAATTTAAGTTTCTCATCAAATTAGTAAGCTTATATTCAGATGACTTAGTTAAGATGACTTGAAACCACATATATCACTAACTTTAAGTTGCTTTTGGCCATCAAAACATACTTTCATCAACTAGAACATTGTTCATAGGATTCATATCCCAACATATATATATGTAGGTCCCAAGTTGAGTATATAATATTGAGTAAGCTAGGAAAACGTCTAGAGGGGGGTGAATAGACTTTTCAAAATCTTTCAATATATCAGAGTACACAATGCAGAATTATCAGATTTATCAATGATCCCAACAAATTTATACTCAACTTCTATGCGAATAAGAACACTGATCTTGTCTATTCTAGATGCAGTTTTAATCAATTACACAAGTAATCAAGTAAACACAAATATAATTGTAAAGTAAACAACACACAACGATTTATAGTGGTTCGACAACTTGTCTACATCCACTCTCACAACTCCAGTTGCGAAATTCTTATTACTCTTCTCTTCGAGTAGTGTGTTCTTGTCGCTTTAAGTCCCAAGAAATAAGACTTTGATCTTTTCGATTACACTTCCAAGTGTATCTTCGATCTAACTAGCTATTTTACACAACTTGAACAAAACAGTAAAAATAAAACTTCTCTTAGTCCAGTAGTAGCCTTCTTGAATTCGTCACTTGTCTTCTGGCTTGAACTTTCTGAACTTTGAACTCTGTGAGTTTCTTTGCTTCGATTTCTCTTCGTAAATTTCAATGCTTCAGCAGTGTATCAGTTAGGGCTGAGCAAAAACTGAAAAATGGAACCGAAATATGAATTCGGTTCGGTTTTTCGGTTTCAGTTAGCATTATTATACATTTCGGTATTCGGTTCGGTTTCGGTTTTATTACATAATAATTCGGTTAACCAAAAACCGAACCGAAATGGACCCATATAATTATAAATAGCCTAGCCCTAATTTTATTCAGCACTTTAGGCCAGCTGCTCAATCCACCATAGGCCACACGACCACCAACATACTCACTCTCTAAATCCATTGAATTCAAGCCACCGACGCCGGCGTACACACACCCACCGGTACCGGCGCACACAAGACCACAACTGTTCAACACACTTCCCACACTACGTGCGTGGCGCGCGACGCCCAACCTTCTCTCCCTAGTCCCTGCCGACTGAGCTTCAAATCAATCCCTAAATCACAGAAATATACTTCATTCTTGAAGACGACAACCTTAAGAGCTTCAAATTGATCAATCCTTAAATCACAGATAGAGCTTCATTCTGGTTTTTTTTTTTAATCTATATTTTGTTTCTGTTAATGGGCTTCAATTTATCAATGTGTGTTTTACATGTGTGTGTATTGTAATCTATTTAAATAATTGAAATTTTCATCATTATTGTGATAGTTTGAGTATCCAATTATTGGTTTAATGGTGTTTCACTGTTTTGTATGGTTTCTGAAATTTTGGGACCTAGAATTTAGGTATGTTTGTTTCATATGCTTTTCACATGAGTTCATCATTTCGGTTTTTTAAGTGTCATTTACATGATATTTCGTTTTTTTTTTCAGTATTTGGATAACTTATGATATTTCGGTTTTTTTTTTCGGTTTTCGGTTTTTTACCGAACCCGAACCGAATTATTCGGTTCCGTTAGTTTCGGTTTCACTATAACTTGGCTCGGTTTCGGTTACTTATAATGCAATTCGGTTCGGTTTCGGTTCCCTTCCGTTGCACACCCCTAGTATCAGTAGTCTTGAATCGTAGAATACCTTGAAGTATTTATAGACTTCTGAATATCAAGATGAGTTTGTTATCCAACCAACTTTCTTGATAACTAACTCTTGTAAGCGCTTCTTCTTATCCATCCACGCATTTCTTCAGTTAATTAGTTATTCCATAACTAACTCTTCACTATAACATCCTTATCTTCATACGCGTTTCTACTTGAGCAGTTTCTCCTTACTTATCGCGCACTTGTCTAGTCTTCCATACTTAGACAAATCTTCAGTCTTCTTCTTCACTTGTCTTGTCTTGCACATCCAAGTCTTCTTTTCTTCAGTAGACTTCTTCAGTAGTATACTTCGATAATGAACTAATCTATAGGGGTGGCAATTTTTGACACGACACGATAGCACGATACGAATCCGACACGAAAATTGCGGGTTAGTGTTTGGCCTTATCGGGTTTGTGTCGTTATCGGGTCGACCTGATAACGACACGAAAATTTCGTGTCGGGTTCGTGTCAACCCGTTAAGCACGATAAAATTAACAGGTAACCCATTAACCTGTTAACAACCCGTTAACCTGTTATTTACCTGATATGACACGACACGATAATGACACGTATCTGATAATAACACGATAATGACACAATAATTTTTTATATTTATATAAATTTATTATTTTTATATATTTAATACAATTTTAAATTGATTTATTTTCTTATCGTGTCGTTATCGTGTTGTTATCGTGTTACGTGTCGTGTCACGTCGACACGAAAATTATCGTGTCGTGTCGTGTCGATACGAAAATTATCGTGTTCGTGTCGTGTCGACACAGATCCTTATCGTGTCGTGTTCGTGTTTGGCCTTATCGTGTTGTGTTACTATCGTGTCGACACGAAACACGACACGATAACACGATTTGCCAGCCCTACTAATCTATACTAGTCCTATCATCTAATCCTAACAATACTATTACATTAAATTAAGTTTTATAACTCAGCTTAGTCAACTTAAGTCTATACATCAATATGAACAAAACATATGAGCTTCTATACAATGATTTAATGTTTATCATAAAACCTATACAATATAATATAGTACTTATAAATCGTACTTGTCTTTTTATTCAAACTTAAACTTTTCTTTCTTTCATACTCTACTGATCTTCACAAGACGACTTCCATAACTAGATCAGTCAACACTTAGAAATTATTCAAGTCTGCTTTTGGCTTATCAAAACTCAACTTATCTTTTCATCATTTAGGACTTATATTAGGATTCATATCCCAACAATTTCCCCATTTTTGATGAAGCCAAAACTACTTGAATTATTTCACGATAGTAGACTAGTTAAGTAGTTATCTTATAATCATCAAAATGTGTTATCTTTTCATTCATATTCATAAGATCAGTAGATTACACTTACTTTGACAAAATAAAAAAGAAACTAAGTAAAGTACTTACAATTACTCACTGATGTTATCGATGTCTGGATTTGGAATACTGAATGCTTCGAGGATTCTTCTATGAATATCTGAAATATGATCTTCATTGTCGATCTTCTCCTTCTCCAGCAACTCTTCTTCGAACTTCTTCACCTTGTTGAAATCGATCCACTTTCCAGAGCCTAACAGTGGTGTCTCCCACTTTGGAAAATCAGGAACAAGAATGTTGTAACCAACTCCAGTTGCAATACGCATGACCAAGTTCCAAAGCTTCTCATCTTCAGTTTCCATGAACTTGTCAAACACGGCGTATAACTCTTCTTTGCTTTCTGGGTTACCATACTTTCTTATTATCCAGTGATCTAGTTCCCATTTCCTCTTGACAACCAACCAAGCATCTCTATGCTCATTGTATATGAACTTGTCTATGTGGGAATCTTCAACTTGATCTAGATCAACTTTCAACTTTTGCAGCATCTTGATATGTTTACCTAACAACTTCTTGTTTGCATAACGATCATATTCCAACTTTTGCTTTTTCATGATCTCAGACTCATCAAGATCAGCAATGATCTGACCTAAAGATTCTTTCACCTTTGGTTCTGACATAACCAACTTTCTTTTCACAACTCGCCTTGTCTGAACCTCTTCCGTAGCAACAGACTTGCCTTTAACTTGTCTTTTCTGCTCTTCTGCGCTTGCTTGCTCTAAATCAGCTTTCTTGACTAGTCTTCTTCTCTTTGGCCTACTAGTCTCTTCTTTCGCAGTAGCAGTTGTTTCTGGTTCAGCAGCAAATTTCACCTCTTTTATCTCTTCCCCCTTTTTGGCTTCATCACTAGCCTCAAGAGTGAATAGAGAGGTAAAACGAGTCATCTCTTCCTTGATAGCTTCCTTCATTAACTCAGCAGCTCTATCAATCTGCTTCTGATGCGTCTTGTCTTGACTCAGCTTGTCTAGTTTAATAGCAACTAGCTCCAGCTTCTGAGTAGACAAATTCAACTCATTCTTGAAGTGAGTAGCAGTTAACTAAAGTAGTCTGTTTTCCTCAGTCATGTCTCTTAGAAGAGCTTTAGCTTGCACCAACTGATCTTGTGCCTCTCTTCTTTGTGCGTCTGCTATCTCAATCTTCACACGATATAATCTTTACATTTTCTTTGATTCTTCAGCCAAAGTTCTAGCAAAATCAACAGAACACTTCTCCGAATAGTTTATCTGTCTTTGCAAGTTGACATCCTTTTCTTTCTTCTTTTTCAAGTTTTCTTCTTCTTCACTTGTCATAACAGTTTTCATTTTGCTTTTTGATCTGGTCATTCTTCCAGCTTCTTCCTCTTGTTGTTCTTCATCAGACAGGACTAACTTCCTTTTCTTCTGACTTGAACTTCCAGCAATATCAGGTCTTTTCTCAACAATTTCTTGACCTTGTTGCTTCTGTTGCTTCCTTAGCTTCAGCTTCTCATTCAGAATAGCAATTTCAGCTCTTAATTCATCCTGACTCACAACCAACTGAGCTTGTTGTGACTGTGTTTGTTCCATCACTTGTCTTGTCCTATCTTCCCCCTTTTTGGCTTCATCATGCCACTCTTTCAAGGAAGAAATGTGTTGCTCCAGCTTTTTATGCAACACCTGAGACAGGTTCTTTTCTTGTACTCTATGAAGGTCAAAAATTTTGGACATTGTATGCTCCATTACCTTTTCATAAGAGTGTTCAGAATGCATCTTGTTCATTCTTTCAGTAGCTTCTTGAAACATCTGGACAGCAGCTTCCAACTTTGCTTGAAGCTCTGCATTCTGCTTTTTCAGCATCTCAAAGTCAGAAATATCAGATTCCTTCTCAACAGAACCTGTTCTGATCTGTTCTTGCACATCCTCAAGAACAATAGGATCAGCAGAGTGAATTGGAATGCTTTCCATTTCTTCAGCATTTACATCCTGATTTTCAACAACCTCTGTTTCTTCAATCACAACAGTGTTCTCAAACACCTCTGTTGCATTGACAATATCTTCATCAATTTCCATAAAATCTTCTTCAGCAGCAGTTTCAGTTTCATCAAAACCTTTCTCTTCACTAAACAAATCCTCATCAGAGTTAGGAGTTGTAATCTTCTCAACAGTGTACTTGATTCCTGTTAATCTCTCAACAAGAAGTACAACAGATTCTGGAGTGACCAACTCAAGAAAAGAGTTAACACCAGCTGCTTGCATCTGCTCTGCTTCCCAATCATCAAAGATTGAAGCACCTCCCATACCTTCCATGATGGCTAAACTCTCCTTCAAAGTACTCCTCTTAAGATACACCCAAGTGCCAATCCTAAGGAGTTTCTCAAACTCAACTGAGCTCTCATCTAATCCAGGAAATTGTTTCAACAATGCTATCCTCAAATCTATCCTGATTCTATCCTCTTTATCACAGATAGTGTACTCCATCAAATCAGCAGGTTTATGAGTTATAAATTCAGGTTCAGGGGATGATGAAATGTCAATTGGTTCAGTAGAAGGCTCAAATTCATGTTCAGTAGGGTGAGCATGAACCTGTATAGGGGATTGATGTGGTGAAGATTGATGTGAAGTTTGATGTTGAGGGCTAGGAATTGAAGTAGGCTCAAAGTTAGTGTGCTGAGGTGATGAATGGGGAGTGTTCTGAGTCTCAGAAAAATAGTGATCTGATCTTCCAGAACATGAAGGTTGAGGTTTTTGGGTTTCAGTTTGGCTTGGTTCAGAGTTTGAAGGGGTAGGAGAGACAACAATCAATTTCCTCCTAGCACTCCTTGACTTAGTCCTTTTATGAACAACAATTGGACTAGGAACACTAACCTCTTGCTCATCTGAGCTCGATTGCACCACAGTTTCCACAAATCGAACTGTTGGTTCTGAGGCAGCTGTAGCAGACCTTCCTCTCCTAGGTCTAATACTGCTCGGATCATGCCTTGCCTTTGACCTAACTTCAGGCTGATTGTCCTCCGATTGGTACATTGAAGCTCCAGACTCTTCTGCTTCAATCTCTTGAGAGTGTTCCAAGGGGTTCTCTTGTTCAAACTGAACAGACTCCTTCTTCATCAAGAATTTCCCATGATGGAATTTCTTGGGATTACTCCAATATGGCTTTTTCACCAGCTGAGGCAGCAAGAAACTCAGCTTGCTTCCAAACCCTAATTTCGATTTAATTGAGAATTCCATTGTATCCTCATCAAACAAAACTTTTTCCTTTTCAGTCATCAGCCTTTCCAAGAAGAATCCTTGCCAATCACCTTGCACTCTGTCGATGATAGCAGCTATAATTCTAATCTTGAAACTCGATAAGGCATCCTGGCTATGATGTTGCCCTAACAAGCACTTTCCAGCTATATCCATCAAGAACTGTAGACCAGTAGGAAGTACATCCTTCTTCAGATTAGTCAATGTCTCTGTTTCAACACCTGACCATCTTCCCACACACTCCTTTTCTTCTCCAGCTTTGTAAGTCAAAATATCCACTGGACCTTGTGGTAAATCCAACATGACTTCGAGGATGTCCCTAGTAATGGTAACCTTGTGTCCAGCAAGCATGGAGTGAACACCATTTTTATCACCTTGAAGTTGTAAATAAAATTCCACAGCTTCTGGTTCATAGACATTCATGGGAAATGATTCCAGAAATTTCCGTAGTCCGCACTCTTCACACATAGTTAGAATGGCTTGATTTTCAGCACTGTGTCGGCCATTGAAATAGACAGCGTTCTCCACGAAAATGCCCTTTTTGCGAATCCACAAATTCGAATCGAATGTTCCTGCAACTTGGTTAGCTCCATTGATAATATTGATAGTTGCCATTTGAGAATTTTGTAGAAATCAGATTTTCAGAAGTTATGAGGTTAAGAGATTTCCAGAAATGAGCTCGTAGGAACGAAGAAGATGAAGTGTGATTGTTTTTGTTAAATTCAAAACCAATCTAGGGCTAGGATTAAATTAGATTATCACAAAGAATGGTTGGGATTAAATCTCGAAATTCGAGTTAAACAATAACTGTTCACATTCTAGTAACATTCTTAATTTTTGGTGCCAACTAGTGTTTGATAAATACACCACAATTTTTAGGTCAGAAATAGAAGAGTGTATTAATCTTCTCTATTAGTAATCTAAAAATTTGAACAATTTTTGACTTAGAGTAATCTAAACCAAAAGACTGTTCTGATGCAAATCAGCACAGTAGTTTCCAAAACTATTTCACTTCATTTTCTTACTAGTATATAAAGAAAATTTCACTTATCTGGATCAGCTGAGTACTGTGATCAGCTGAGTAAACTTTTTAGAAATCAGATCAGTAGATGAATCAGCACAGTAGATTTCAGATCAGTAGATGGGTCAGCACAGTAGATTTCAGATCAGTACCCAATTTTCCTGATTTCACCTTTTTGATATCAGCACAGTAATCCTCAGATCAGTACTGTGTCAGATCAGTAGATTTCTTGTAGACAGATTAGTTGTAAACAAGTCTTTCTGTAGACAGATTAGTCAGTAATCAGATTAGTTCTGTAGAAT
Organism: Galeopsis tetrahit; assembly: GCA_963675135.1. Lineage (NCBI taxonomy): Eukaryota > Viridiplantae > Streptophyta > Magnoliopsida > Lamiales > Lamiaceae > Galeopsis > Galeopsis tetrahit. Next base: position 32,067,272 of record OY776119.1, on the reverse strand, counting down.
AACTGAATTGTAATCAGATCAGTACTGTAGACAAATAGATTTTGTAATCAGTACACTTCTGTAGACAAGTCAATTTATTAATCATAATATATCTGTAGACTGCTATAGTCTGTAATCAGATCAGATTAGTAGACTTTTCAAATCTGTAATCAGATCAGTTCCCCCTTCAGTGGAGAATTCTTCTTCTGTGCCTGTTTCACCTTGGTAAAAGTGTTAGTTCATCAATAATTGGTGAATTACAGTACAGATCAGTAAAAATGTGTGTAAATTTAATGATCACATCAAGGTTTATACTAAAGTGACTTAGTGTTCTGAGTCAACAAAAGGATCTTTAAGAAATCACAGATTCCCCCTTAATGTATGTTCTCAGTGTCCCTCAGCTTTACCAGCTTCCTCATTGGGATTAAGGTCACTTTAGTAACCTTGTTACCTGTTTTAAGTGTAGTGATCTGACATAGGGTTGTCTCTTCTGAATGTTGAGTTTTGTTGTGCTGCTCTTAGTTTCTGCTTCATGTCCTTCTTGGTATAAGATCAGTACCTGAAATGTTAGCACAATTCTATATACAAACAGAATCCATATCTATCAATCCTAAACTAATGCACAATTCTCTGAATCTCACTTCAGCCAATGGTTTTGTAAAAATGTCAGCTCTTTGAATATCAGTATGAATCTTTTCCATTCTAATATTCTTCTTTTCAACATGATCCCTAATAAAATGATGCCTAATGTCAACATGTTTGCATCTAGTATGTAGAACAGGATTTTGTGTGATGGCAATGGCACTATTACTGTCACAATATATAGGTACATTAGATTCTACAACATTGTAGTCTCTGAGTTGTTGTATTAGCCAAAGAAGCTGACTACAACAACTACCTGCAGCCATATATTCTGCTTCAGTAGTAGAAGTTGCCACACTTGTTTGTTTCTTTGAAAACCATGAAATGAGCTTAGTTCCTAAGAATTGACATGAACCTGAAGTAGATTTTCTATCTATTTTGCAACCTCCAAAGTCCGAGTCTGAATAACCACTTAAAGATATATCATCATCTGCAGGATACCATAATCCTCGATTAATGGTCCCCTTTAGATATTTCAATATCATTTTAGCAGCTTCCAGATGACTTTCCTTGGGGTTTGCTTGAAATCTTGCACATACTCCAACAGAAAAAGCAATATCAGGTCTGCTGGCAGTTAGATAGAGTAGAGAGCCAATTAAAGCACGATAGTGAGGTTGGTCAGAAGACTTACCTCCTTCATCAGGATCCATTCTGTATGTAGGTTGCATGGGCACACCAACTGTCTTACAGGTTTTAATACCAAATTTATTTAGCAAATTCTTAGTGTACCTTGCTTGATTTATAAAGATACCTTCTGAAGTTTGTTTTACTTGAAGACCAAGAAAATATGTCATTTCTCCCATCATAGACATTTCAAATTTACTTTGCATGAGTGTAGAAAAGCTTTCACTCAAGTTTTTGTTGGGTGATCCAAAGATAATATCATCCACATAAATTTGAACAAGTAATATATCATTACCTTCTTGTCTTCTAAACAAAGTTCTATCAACTTTGCCTTTTGTAAAACCATTTTCAAGTAAGAATAAAGAAAGAGTATCATACCATGCTCTTGGGGCTTGTTTCAATCCATAGAGTGCTTTCTTTAACCTGTATACTTGGTGACTATTCACTTCAAAACCAGGTGGTTGTTCTACATAAACTTCTTCAGCAAGTATACCATTTAAAAATGCACTTTTCACATCCATTTGATACACAGTAAATTTCATATGTGCAGCATAAGCAAGGAACAATCTTATAGCTTCTAGTCTTGCTACAGGAGCAAAAGTTTCATCATAATCAATACCCTCAGCTTGAGAGTAGCCCTGAGCAACTAATCTAGCTTTGTTTCTAACTACAAGATCATTTTCATCCCTTTTGTTCTTGAAAATCCACTTAGTGCCTACAACATTATGATTACTAGGTCTATCAACAAGTTCCCAGACTTCATTTCTAGTGAACTGATTAAGTTCTTCTTGCATGGCTATAATCCAGTTACTATCACTTAAAGCTTCAATCACAAATTTGGGCTCAATAGATGATAGAAAACAACACCAGCAAAATAAAGACTTACTAGGTTCTTCTTTTGAATCAAACAATTGTTTTCTAGTTTTAACACCTATACTAGAATCACCTAGAATCAGATCAGTAGAATGAGCAGACCTCCATGTCCTTCTATTCTTAACAGAAATGCTATTATCATTTACATCATGCAAATTATCATGCAGATCAGTATTATTTATATCAGCAGATTTGTTCACAGGAGAGCAGTCATTCAATTCTTGTATTTCAGAAGTTTTAGATGACTCACCTTTGTCTTTTACCTTTTCTTTATCAGAATCTTGATCTAGAATATTCAGGAAAGGATTATATGCTTGTACAGATTCATATATTCCTGTATCATCATCTTCATTGTTGATTTGAAGCTGTAGTTTGTCAATTTTCTTACTGAGCTGATGATCAGCAAAGTCCTGCACATTCTCATCAAAGACAACATGGGGTGTTTCTTCCACACATAGGGTAGAGTAATTAAACACTCTAAATGCTTTGCTTACAGAAGAGTATCCTAAGAATATCCCTTCATCAGCTTTTGCATCAAAAGCATTTAATTTACTTTTGCCATTGTTATGTATGAAACACTTACAACCAAAAATATGAAAATAAGAAACTCTTGGTTTTCTACCTTTCCATACCTCATAAGGTGTTTTACCATGCACCTTATTAAGAGCACTTCGATTTTGAGAGTGGCAAGCTGTGTTAATAGCTTCTGCCCAAAATTTCTGAGGTGTGTTAAATTCTGCAATCATGGCTCTGCAAGCTTCTTTTAGTGTTCTGTTTCTCCTCTCTGCAACACCATTTTGTTGAGGGGTCCTGGCTGCACTTGTCAAATGCTGTATGCCAGACTTAGAACAGTAGTCAGAAATGTAACAATTAATAAATTCAGTCCCCTTGTCACTCCTAATCTTGACAATGGGATGACCTTTTTCAACCTGCAACCTCTTCAATAGATCTGGAAGTAGTGTTTGTGTATCACTCTTTTTGTGTAGAAAGACTACCCAAGTGAACTTAGAATAATCATCTACAACAACTAGAGTATACCTTCTTCCATTCAATGTAGGAGGATTGATAGGACCATGAAGATCCATATGCAAGAGTTCTAAGACTCTGCTTGTTGAAAGAGTTGGAATGGACTTAAATGAAACCTTTACCTGTTTACCTTTTTGACAGGAATCACATACTTGAGATTTGGAATAGATTTCATTAGGAATGCCCTCAACAAGATGTTCTCTAGCAATCTTGTTGATTATCTTAAAGTTCAGATGGCAGAGGCGTTTATGCCAGAGCCAACTGTTTTCTTTAGGACTCTTAGTGATAAGACAAGCATTCTTAGGACAGCTATTCCAATTCACAATGTATACACTTCCTTGTCTTGTGCCAACAAGTAGAACATTGTGAGTCCTTTTATCAATTATTTCACATCTTCTGGTTTTGAACTGGACCTTGTATCCCCTGTCACAGAATTGAGATACAGATAACAAATTATACTTCAAACCTTCAACATAGGAGACATCTTGGATTTCAACATCTCCATTCTTGATGAATCCAAATCCTTTTGTGATTGCTATTGAGCTATCACCAAAGATGACTTTTGGTCCTTCCTTCTCATGATAGTCAGTAAGTAAGGCCTTGGTACCAGTCATATGGTGTGAACACCCACTGTCTATGTACCGGGTCTCACCAACTGAACCACCTTTCTTGTATAAGTCCAGTCGATCCTGCAAGGTAGTGATCTTAATAACTTAGGTACCCTTGTTTATTGGGGTCCTTGGGGGTTAGTAGTGAGAGGTACCCAAATGAACATTGAGGATTTGAATAAGTGGGACCTCTTCAGTTTCCTTCCAAATTTATCACAGAACAGTACTTTATTAACCAGTTCAGAATTATCAGCAGACTTAGGATCTATTTTTCTGAGATAGCCTTTCCTTGGTTCTATCCATTTTTTAGTAAGATCAGTATGTCTGTAATAGTTTGAATATGGTCTAAAAGCATGTGGACCATAAGGCTTATAAATTTGCTTTGGTCTTTTCTCTCCATAGATATCATAGGATAAAGGAAGAGGATAAAGAACAGGTTTGTTATGATAATGAGGCACAAATCTCCTAGGTTTAGTTGAATACAGCTGAGACTGCCTTATAAAAGGAGGTCTAGGCTGTTCCCAACTTGCCTGTGCTTGTCTTGATCTACTGTTCTGAGTTTGTCTCTTCTGATTCCAGGACTGATCTGATCTGGTCAGAGGAGTATAACTCTTCTGGTATGGTCTTGACTGTACTGGTCTTAATACATTCTTCATTTTACCATTCTTGGTAGTAGGAGGGATGTATTTAGACTGTACTTTGAGTTTTGGATCATCATCATAAGTCATAGGTTCTTTTCCTTTATCTAGTTGCAAAGAACTTGTACTAGCTCCATTAGTGTTCTTAAATTCTGAAGTAGATGGACTAGGCAGATCAGTACCTATTCCTCTTTTATCATTTGGAGCTCTATATCTGTCTGAGATAGTTTGATTAATCTTAGTAGAGTTAATCATCCCAGATAGCTTTCGATCTAGGCTCACTACTTCAGATTCTAAGAATCTATTGCGCTCTTCAAGTTTTTCACATTTAATCTTTAAATCATTGATTTCATTAGTCTCTTTGGCTTGAGTTTTAAGCATACCCTGATATAGTTTGTCAATGGATGCATACTTTTCTTGGAGTTGAGACAACTCTTCTGATAGCCTTGCATTTATGACAGCTATATTAGGATCTACTTTTGACTGAGCTTCTTTTAGCTTAATGATTTCTTGCTTTAAAGATATATTCTCATCACTAATTTCAATGAATGCTTTGTTAGCTTGTAGAAGGTCTTCTTCAGTCACTCCTTGGGAATGATGAAGACTACTTCCTACACTGCTAACAGCAGCATCACTTTCATCAGTGTCAGAATTGTCACAAGATTGAAATGAGTTAACAGATGATACCTCATCATTTATTTTGGCCATCATTACCAGTCCATCATCTGCTATGAAAGCTTCATCTTCATTGCTAGAGGGGTAGTCAGATGAAGACGATGGTAACTCTTCTGATTCCGAATCAGAGTCATTGTAAGCCATCATTGCCTTCTTACCCTTTGCATATTTTCGATCTCTTCTGGCTTTCCTTTCTTCTCGATCTTCAGAACTCAGATCAGGACATTCATAAGCATAATGACCTGGCTTATCACAATTATAGCAAACAGGATTGTTAGAAGTTCTTTTAGGAGGAGAATGCTTTCTGTTCCTGTCATGCTTGTCAATTGAGTTCCTGTCTTTCTTATCAGAATACTTTCTGTCTCTCTTTTCAGATGAGTTCCTATCTCTCCTGTTCTCATTAGAGATCTCATCCCTTCTTTCAGAAGAGTTTTGATCCCTTCTGTTCACAGAAGAGTCCCTGTTATTAGAACCCTTTTTTTCCTTATAGAATCTTTTGTATCTACCATACCTCTTATTCAGTTTATCAAATCTTTTGATCATAAGGCTCATCTGATCTTTCAGACTAAGATCAGAACTATCTAGTTCATCTTTTATGCTTGAGGCCTTAGACTTAGATGATCTAGACCCTTTTGAGGTAGAGGCTTTAAAAGCTATGTCTTTAGAGGCATCCTTATCCTTATGAATCACAGTAATAGGATCTTCTTCATCTAACTCAAACTCATGTACCTTAAGTGTTTGGAACATAGTTTCTGCTGGCCAAGAATCAATGTCTTGTGTTGTCTTAATGATCATCTTGACCATTTTCCACCTTTCATCCAAGGCTTTCAAGATTCTCAGGTTAACTTCTCTGTCAGTATAAGTCTTTCCTAATACATCAAGATCATTCATAATTTTGGTAAATCGAGTATCCAATTCATCAATTGATTCTCCTGGCTTCATCTTAAATGATTCAAACTTTTGGACAGCAGTGGATAACTTGCTTTCTTTGATCAGAGTAGTACCTTCACAAAGAATAGCCAGTTTGTCCCACATCTGTTTTGCAGTCTTACATTTTAGTACTTTACCAAGATACTCATTTGGTAAGGTATGTAAAATGTAGTTCTTGGCAAGACTGTCCAAATTGTTTTGTTTCATTTCTTCCGAAGTCAGTTCTGACCTTGGTTTGGGGACCAGTGCTCCAACTGGTTTTGATGGATCCAGAACAACAGTGTTTTCCACCATGATGACAATTGGTCCTTCAGTTACCACAGACACCATTAGATCATTGGTTGAGCTAAAGATGGCCTCCATCCTAAGCTTCCAGTAGTCATAATCTGCAATCTTGAACTTAGGCAGCTTGTTCACATTAGTGTCATCCATGTTTGATTAGACAAATAGGATCAGTAGTATAGCAGATAGATTTCAAGTATTCAGATAGTAACAAATATCAAGAAATAACAGCACGATCAGTAAAATATCCCTCAAGATCTGTAAGGTTATCAAGAAACAGCAGTCCAAAGAACTACTGCTCTGATACCACTTGTTGGTCCCAAAGTTGAGTTAATAATATTGAGTAAGCTAGTGAAAATGTCTAGAGGGGAGGGGTGAATAGACTTTTCAAAAATCTTTCAATATATCAGAATACACAATGCGGAATAATCAGATTACTAATGAGCCCAATCAAATTTATACTCAACTTTTATATAGATCTTTATCTTTGTTAATTCTTAATGTTCTTAGTGAAACAATTCAAACAAATATCAAACAATTAAATAAAGAACACAGAATTTTATAGTGGTTCGACAAATGTCTACATCCACTCTCACAACTCCAGTTGTGAAGTTTTATTACTCTTCTTGAGCTTCTTGTGGCTTAAAGTCCCAAGATTAAGACTTTGATCTTTTCGATTATACCTCCAGGTATATCTTCGATCTACTAGTAATTCTACAAGTAACTAGCACACTTGTTTTACAACATACAAACTTAAACTTGAAAAGTAAAACTTCTCTGTGAATAACCTTTGATTCTTCTCTTCAATTCAGTGGCTCTTCTCTTCTTTAATCTCCTTCAACTCTGTGAGTTCTTCTTGTGCTCTGTAGACTTAGATTGCTTGTGAACACTTTTAAGATCAGTAGTCTAAGCAGTAGGAGATCACACAGTATTTATAGAACTTAGTATGACAGTTAGCAGTTTGTGAACTAACTCTCAACTAACTCTAAAACTGTTTTTGTAACTTCTTCTTGTAACCGACTTTGTAACTTCCTTCTTATTCCAAGTCAGCATCTCTTCAATATATCTTCAGTTACACTTTAAATAAGTTTTCCAAACTTACTCTTCAATTTTACCAAATCAGCACAGTAACTTACTGTTCTGATTTTTACTCTTCGGATTTTACTCTGCTGATTTTTACTCTTCTGATTCAATCAGCACAGTAACTTAAAACTGTTCAAAACTTCTCCAGATTTCTTCTAAGCTCTTCTTCAATTCTTCTTGAAGTCTTCTTAGTCTGAAGTAGTCTTCTGAGTCTTCATAGTCTTCTGATCTTCTTCTAATCTAGTGTTCTAATCTACTGTTCTGAACTTTTACATTGCTGAATACAATAAAATACAACTTTACATATATAAAACCTAACTATACATCAACTGAACTATATACAGATGAGTATATCTAAGTCCTACACTATAAGCTGTCTATACAATACAAAACATCAGCTTAGTTCCTAACAGTTCATATATCAGATCAGTAAACAATAAGATCAGTAAACACCTAAGATCAGTAACTCATGTAAGTTCAATAACTTTCATATAAGATCAGTAAATACTAAGATCAGTAAACACTTAAGATCAGTAATTTACATATAAGATCAGTAACTCAGATTTCAAATATCTCATATAAGATCACTAAAATTATTCTCAGTTTCTATACTCAGATCAGTAATCTTATTCCAATATTACTCAGTTAAGATCAGTAATTTTATTCCTACTATTACTAAATAAGATCAGTAAACTTACTTCAGTTAACATCAAGATCAGTAATTTCAATTTAAGTTTCTCATCAGATTAGTAAGCTTATATTCAGATGACTTAGTTAAGATGACTTGAAACCACATATATCACTAACTTTAAGTTGCTTTTGGCCATCAAAACATACTTTCATCAACTAGAACATTGTTCATAGGATTCATATCCCAACATATATATATGTAGGTCCCAAGTTGAGTATATAATATTGAGTAAGCTAGGAAAACGTCTAGAGAGGGGTGAATAGACTTTTCAAAATCTTTCAATATATCAGAGTACACAATGCAGAATTATCAGATTTATCAATGATCCCAACAAATTTATACTCAACTTCTATGCGAATAAGAACACTGATCTTGTCTATTCTAGATGCAGTTTTAATCAATTACACAAGTAATCAAGTAAACACAAATATAATTGTAAAGTAAACAACACACAACGATTTATAGTGGTTCGACAACTTGTCTACATCCACTCTCACAACTCCAGTTGCGAAATTCTTATTACTCTTCTCTTCGAGTAGTGTGTTCTTGTCGCTTTAAGTCCCAAGAAATAAGACTTTGATCTTTTCGATTACACTTCCAAGTGTATCTTCGATCTAACTAGCTATTTTACACAACTTGAACAAAACAGTAAAAATAAAACTTCTCTTAGTCCAGTAGTAGCCTTCTTGAATTCGTCACTTGTCTTCTGGCTTGAACTTTCTGAACTTTGAACTCTGTGAGTTTCTTTGCTTCGATTTCTCTTCGTAAATTTCAATGCTTCAGCAGTGTATCAGTTAGGGCTGAGCAAAAACTGAAAAATGGAACCGAAATATGAATTCGGTTCGGTTTTTCGGTTTCAGTTAGCATTATTATACATTTCGGTATTCGGTTCGGTTTCGGTTTTATTACATAATAATTCGGTTAACCAAAAACCGAACCGAAATGGACCCATATAATTATAAATAGCCTAGCCCTAATTTTATTCAGCACTTTAGGCCAGCTGCTCAATCCACCATAGGCCACACGACCACCAACATACTCACTCTCTAAATCCATTGAATTCAAGCCACCGACGCCGGCGTACACACACCCACCGGTACCGGCGCACACAAGACCACAACTGTTCAACACACTTCCCACACTACATGCGTGGCGCACGACGCCCAACCTTCTCTCCCTAGTCCCTGCCGACTGAGCTTCAAATCAATCCCTAAATCACAGAAATATACTTCATTCTTGAAGACGACAACCTTAAGAGCTTCAAATTGATCAATCCTTAAATCACAGATAGAGCTTCATTCTGGTTTTTTTTTTAATCTATATTTTGTTTCTGTTAATGGGCTTCAATTTATCAATGTGTGTTTTACATGTGTGTGTATTGTAATCTATTTAAATAATTGAAATTTTCATCATTATTGTGATAGTTTGAGTATCCAATTATTGGTTTAATGGTGTTTCACTGTTTTGTATGGTTTCTGAAATTTTGGGACCTAGAATTTAGGTATGTTTGTTTCATATGCTTTTCACATGAGTTCATCATTTCGGTTTTTAAGTGTCATTTACATGATATTTCGTTTTTTTTTTCAGTATTTGGATAACTTATGATATTTCGGTTTTTTTTTTCGGTTTTCGGTTTTTTACCGAACCCGAACCGAATTATTCGGTTCCGTTAGTTTCGGTTTCACTATAACTTGGCTCGGTTTCGGTTACTTATAATGCAATTCGGTTCGGTTTCGGTTCCCTTCCGTTGCACACCCCTAGTATCAGTAGTCTTGAATCGTAGAATACCTTGAAGTATTTATAGACTTCTGAATATCAAGATGAGTTTGTTATCCAACCAACTTTCTTGATAACTAACTCTTGTAACCGCTTCTTCTTATCCATCCACGCATTTCTTCAGTTAATTAGTTATTCCATAACTAACTCTTCACTATAACATCCTTATCTTCATACGCGTTTCTACTTGAGCAGTTTCTCCTTACTTATCGCGCACTTGTCTAGTCTTCCATACTTAGACAAATCTTCAGTCTTCTTCTTCACTTGTCTTGTCTTGCACATCCAAGTCTTCTTTTCTTCAGTAGACTTCTTCAGTAGTATGCTTCGATAATGAACTAATCTATAGGGGTGGCAATTTTTGACACGACACGATAGCACGATACGAATCCGACACGAAAATTGCGGGTTAGTGTTTGGCCTTATCGGGTTTGTGTCGTTATCGGGTCGACCTGATAACGACACGAAAATTTCGTGTCGGGTTCGTGTCAACCCGTTAAGCACGATAAAATTAACAGGTAACCCATTAACCTGTTAACAACCCGTTAACCTGTTATTTACCTGATATGACACGACACGATAATGACACGTATCTGATAATAACACGATAATGACACGATAATTTTTTATATTTATATAAATTTATTATTTTTATATATTTAATACAATTTTAAATTGATTTATTTTCTTATCGTGTCGTTATCGTGTTGTTATCGTGTTATGTGTCGTGTCACGTCGACACGAAAATTATCGTGTCGTGTCGATACGAAAATTATCGTGTTCGTGTCGTGTCGACACAGATCCTTATCGTGTTGTGTTACTATCGTGTCGACACGAAACACGACACGATAACACGATTTGCCAGCCCTACTAATCTATACTAGTCCTATCATCTAATCCTAACAATACTATTACATTAAATTAAGTTTTTTAACTCAGCTTAGTCAACTTAAGTCTATACATCAATATGAACAAAACATATGAGCTTCTATACAATGATTTAATGTTTATCATAAAACCTATACAATATAATATAGTACTTATAAATCGTACTTGTCTTTTTATTCAAACTTAAACTTTTCTTTCTTTCATACTCTACTGATCTTCACAAGACGACTTCCATAACTAGATCAGTCAACACTTAGAAATTATTCAAGTCTGCTTTTGGCTTATCAAAACTCAACTTATCTTTTCATCATTTAAGACTTATATTAGGATTCATATCCCAACAATTTCCCCATTTTTGATGAAGCCAAAACTACTTGAATTATTTCACGATAGTAGACTAGTTAAGTAGTTATCTTATAATCATCAAAATGTGTTATCTTTTCATTCATATTCATAAGATCAGTAGATTACACTTACTTTGACAAAATAAAAAAGAAACTAAGTAAAGTACTTACAATTACTCACTGATGTTATCGATGTCTGGATTTGGAATACTGAATGCTTCGAGGATTCTTCTATGAATATCTGAAATATGATCTTCATTGTCGATCTTCTCCTTCTCCAGCAACTCTTCTTCGAACTTCTTCACCTTGTTGAAATCGATCCACTTTCCAGAGCCTAACAGTGGTGTCTCCCACTTTGGAAAATCAGGAACAAGAATGTTGTAACCAACTCCAGTTGCAATACGCATGACCAAGTTCCAAAGCTTCTCATCTTCAGTTTCCATGAACTTGTCAAACACGGCGTATAACTCTTCTTTGCTTTCTGGGTTACCATACTTTCTTATTATCCAGTGATCTAGTTCCCATTTCCTCTTGACAACCAACCAAGCATCTCTATGCTCATTGTCTATGAACTTGTCTATGTGGGAATCTTCAACTTGATCTAGATCAACTTTCAACTTTTGCAGCATCTTGATATGTTTACCTAACAACTTCTTGTTTGCATAACGATCATATTCCAACTTTTGCTTTTTCATGATCTCAGACTCATCAAGATCAGCAATGATCTGACCTAAAGATTCTTTCACCTTTGGTTCTGACATAACCAACTTTCTTTTCACAACTCGCCTTGTCTGAACCTCTTCCGTAGCAACAGATTTGCCTTTAACTTGTCTTTTCTGCTCTTCTGCGCTTGCTTGCTCTAAATCAGCTTTCTTGACTAGTCTTCTTCTCTTTGGCCTACTAGTCTCTTCTTTCGCAGTAGCAGTTGTTTCTGGTTCAGCAGCAAATTTCACCTCTTTTATCTCTTCCCCCTTTTTGGCTTCATCACTAGCCTCAAGAGTGAACAGAGAGGTAAAACGAGTCATCTCTTCCTTGATAGCTTCCTTCATTAACTCAGCAGCTCTATCAATCTGCTTCTGATGCGTCTTGTCTTGACTCAGCTTGTCTAGTTTAATAGCAACTAGCTCCAGCTTCTGAGTAGACAAATTCAACTCATTCTTGAAGTGAGTAGCAGTTAACTAAAGTAGTCTGTTTTCCTCAGTCATGTCTCTTAGAAGAGCTTTAGCTTGCACCAACTGATCTTGTGCCTCTCTTCTTTGTGCGTCTGCTATCTCAATCTTCACACGATATAATCTTTACATTTTCTTTGATTCTTCAGCCAAAGTTCTAGCAAAATCAACAGAACACTTCTCCGAATAGTTTATCTGTCTTTGCAAGTTGACATCCTTTTCTTTCTTCTTTTTCAAGTTTTCTTCTTCTTCACTTGTCATAACAGTTTTCATTTTGCTTTTTGATCTGGTCATTCTTCCAGCTTCTTCCTCTTGTTGTTCTTCATCAGACATGACTAACTTCCTTTTCTTCTGACTTGAACTTCCAGCAATATCAGGTCTTTTCTCAACAATTTCTTGACCTTGTTGCTTCTGTTGCTTCCTTAGCTTCAGCTTCTCATTCAGAATAGCAATTTCAGCTCTTAATTCATCCTGACTCACAACCACAATTTCAGCTCTTAATTCATCCTGACTCACAACCAACTGAGCTTGTTGTGACTGTGTTTGTTCCATCACTTGTCTTGTCCTATCTTCCCCCTTTTTGGCTTCATCATGCCACTCTTTCAAGGAAGAAATGTGTTGCTCCAGCTTTTTATGCAACACCTGAGACAGGTTCTTTTCTTGTACTCTATGAAGGTCAAAAATTTTGGACATTGTATGCTCCATTACCTTTTCATAAGAGTGTTCAGAATGCATCTTGTTCATTCTTTCAGTAGCTTCTTGAAACATCTGGACAGCAGCTTCCAACTTTGCTTGAAGCTCTGCATTCTGCTTTTTCAGCATCTCAAAGTCAGAAATATCAGATTCCTTCTCAACAGAACCTGTTCTGATCTGTTCTTGCACATCCTCAAGAACAATAGGATCAGCAGAGTGAATTGGAATGCTTTCCATTTCTTCAGCATTTACATCCTGATTTTCAACAACCTCTGTTTCTTCAATCACAACAGTGTTCTCAAACACCTCTGTTGCATTGACAATATCTTCATCAATTTCCATAAAATCTTCTTCAGCAGCAGTTTCAGTTTCATCAAAACCTTTCTCTTCACTAAACAAATCCTCATCAGAGTTAGGAGTTGTAATCTTCTCAACAGTGTACTTGATTCCTGTTAATCTCTCAACAAGAAGTACAACAGATTCTGGAGTGACCAACTCAAGAAAAGAGTTAACACCAGCTGCTTGCATCTGCTCTGCTTCCCAATCATCAAAGATTGAAGCACCTCCCATACCTTCCATGATGGCTAAACTCTCCTTCAAAGTACTCCTCTTAAGATACACCCAAGTGCCAATCCTAAGGAGTTTCTCAAACTCAACTGAGCTCTCATCTAATCCAGGAAATTGTTTCAACAATGCTTGCCTCAAATCCATCTTCAACTCATCTAAGAACTGTGTTGAAAATATTTGAGTAGTTTGAGCAGCAACTGTAGGAATAACATCTTTAGGAACAGCTTCAGCCATGAGCTCGTCTTCATCAAATACTTGAGCTTCAATTAACTTGTCTTCCAGATCAGTAGTCAAGACCAAGTCTTCTACTACCTCATCTTCTGGAACAACACTTCCAGCAACGACTTTAAGATTGATCGGAGGACAATAAGGAACAATAGCCAACCTTGCTTCCATCTTCCTTCTTTCAGCAGCTTCCGAGTCTCTAATCACCAACTCAGCTAGCTTAGCAGTGTAAGCACATGTCTCCGACGGAAAATACTTTTCTAACTGTCTTGTCATCTGACCAACGTTGCACCTTGGACCGTGAGCATGTTCTACTTGAAATTCGAACACAAGACCTCACATTTGATCAGAAACATTCTCTAAATCGAGAATCGGATCAGTAGACTTCACTTCCTCTACTGGTTCTGCATCTTGCATCAACTCATCTTCTGCAAGATCAGATTTCGAGACTTGCACACCAACACTTGACTTTAATTCTGATGGCAACACATCATCAGGAATATTCAGCATTCTTTTGACAAGATTAGTCAAAGCATGTGCTGGGAGAAGTTCAGAGTGATCCTTAACACCACTATTTTCCATTTGCTCCATCTCCCAGTCTTGAAAATTTGAAATTCCACCCATTCCATTAATAACTTCAAATAAGTCTTCAGTCGGACCCTTCTTCAATGCAACCCATGTGCATATTCTGATCAGCTTTTCATACAACTCTGACGTCGTATCGATCTCGACTGATGACAAGACTTTCTTCAAATTTCTAGTCATTTGTGCACGCAACCTCTTCTCGCGCATACACATTGTATAGTCGACTAGGGATTCAAATCTGTTTTTGGGAGGAGTCTGAGTAAGTGGGGTCCTTAACTCAGTTGTTGCAGTGGCAACTAGTGGGGTTCCCGAAACAGATGGGTTAACGGGTTCAACATATTCTGTTGAGGGAGTGGGAATATTATGGACTGTGGTTTCTTGGGGCTGCGATGTGGCTATGTTTGGTTTGACAACTGTATGAGTATCAGTTGTAGCAAATATAGTAGTGTCTTGGGTGATGTTGGACCTTAGCGGTTGAGCTACCAACGAAGAGGTTTTGGGTACATGTTTAGCACGAGATCGAAGTGATCTTGCCTTGGTTTTCACAGGGATATCTATCGGAATGGAAATAGTACGAGAAGAAGTACTAACCCTTTTAGTCGGCTTGTCTGGCGAGGGACTCAACTCGACTCTCACCAGTCGATAAGTTTCCGTATCCTCTGCTTCTTGTTCCGAACCATCATCCGACTCCGTTTCTTCAGAATCATCTATGGGATCGATCATAGCTTCATCTGACACATACTGAACTAGTGCACCACTAGTTCCAACCTCAGCCTCTTCTTTAGCCTCTTCATCGTCTTCCTCGGCACTAGACGAGTGAACAACTTCCAACATCACATCTCGTGGATTAACTCGAACTTGTCCACGCTCAAGAGCCCTCAGCTCTGCTTGTCTTTCAAGAGAATCCTTCTTCAAGTAATGCTTCAAGACATGAAATGGCTTGCCCTTGCTCCAGTTCGTCTTGTTCGGGAGTAAGACGGGTAGCAAGATACTAAGCTTGTTGCCAAAGCTTACAGCAGCAGACACCACCCATTCAACATAATCGGTGTCAACACGAACATTCTTCTTAAAATACATTATTCTATCCAAGAATAACTTGTACCAATTCCCATCTGTGATGCCGTCATAGATTGCGGCCATCACTCTCGCCTTTTGGAGTGTCACTGAGTCATAACTTCCAGTAACTCCTAACAACATTTTACTAGCAATATCAAGAAGAGTCTTGTACTTGTCTAGCAATTCCTTCTTCTTGACAGACGGGATCTTTCCATCTCGATTCAACTTCAACTTCTTTCTGCAAAAGATACTGAGATACCTCAACTCTTGCCCTTGACCATATATCTCCACATTAATCGTACCCGAAGGTAATTTTAATGTTTCGAACATAACTTCTCGAGTGATTTCCACTCGACTTCCACCAACAAATGCTTCGATGGAGTCGCCTTGTCGAGAAGCAGTTGCATAGAACTCAAGAACTTCTTCCTCATACACCACTTTTGGAAATGCCTCTAAGTAGGGTCTCAATCCGCACCTAAAACATTTGATGAGGATCTCCTTGTTCTCATCTGTGTGTCTTCCGTTGAAGAACACTGATCCTTCCACATGCACCTTTCCTTCAGAGGTATACTTCCCTAAATCGAACCTCGCTTGCATGTTAGTACGAATATCGAACATAGAAACGATCGACATAGTAGCAATGATATGTGGAATTCGATAAGCAGCTTAAGAAATTCGCAAGAAATCTTTGAGTGCTTTGAGAGTAGGAGAGTAAAGTGAGCGTGAGGAGTGATTTTAGGAGAGTGGGGAGGTTTTGTTACAAATGATATTTTGAATCGACGGCCAAGATCAAGTGGTTTGATCCAACGGTAAAAACCTTTGGTATTCAGTTGCGTAATTGAGACTATTATGTGATTTGATAATGTAAATTTTGGAATCCGCCCTTTCTATTGGTTAGGACAGGGGAGTGTACTCATCTGACCTAGTGTAGTAGAGTTTAGGCGCGAACGGGGTGTATACACCTCATTAAATGGAGTGTATATATCCAATTCTAGGTTTTCCAACTTTTGCATTATCAAATTACATTAATGGCCTAAATATACGTTCTCAAACACTTATAGAATTTTAAGATCACGAGAGAACTTATCTTGTCTGTTCGAGTTCATCAGAATAGATCAGTGGACTTGTTTAGCACCAGATGAGTTCCCCCTTCGACTGTGCTTGTCTGTCTGAATGTCGAACAACTTCATGTACCTGTCTCATCTTTAATGCAACGCATGAGAGTAGATACAAGTAGAGTAGTATAAATAAATCGAATATCATTCTAATACAGTAGTCAAGGTTTCGATCAAGATGACTGTTAACAAACTTAAGAGTCAACATAAGGATATTTAAGAAATCATAGATTCCCCCTTAAATATTTATTCCCTTAGTATTACCCTCAGCTTTACCAGCTTCCTCATCGGGTGGTTTGGTCATCTTGTCTGACCTTGTATACCTATCTTGTTGACGAGTAGACGAGTGCCCCGTTTCTGTGGTAACTTGTCTGTTCTCCTTTCTTCTTTGTGATGTACCTGTCTTGTTAGTACACAACTATATATTAGTAGGGTCTAGATCAATTAGTCCTAGACTAATGCATAATTCACGAAAGCGAGCCTCAGGTAATGGTTTTGTGAAAATATCAGCTCTTTGAAAATCAATGTGAATCTTTTCCATGCGAATATCCTTCTTTTCTACATGATCACGTATGAAATGATGCTTCACATCAACATGCTTACACCGTGTGTGCAAAACAGGATTTTGTGTAATGGCAATAGCACTGTTACTATCACAAAATATGGGAACATTTGATTCACGAATATTATAATCTCTAAGTTGTTGAATGAGCCAAAGTAATTGACTACAACAGCTACCAGCAGCCATGTACTCGACTTCAGTAGTAGAGGTAGCCACACTAGTCTGCTTTTTGAAAACCATGAAATGAGCTTTGTGCCTAGAAATTGACAAGAACCGGAAGTAGATTTCCTATCTATTCTACAGCCACCAAAATCAGAATCAGAGTAGCCACTTAAGGATAAATGGATACCATATACCACGATTGATGGTTCCTTTCAAATATTTCAGTATCCGTTTAGTGGTTTCCATATGACTCTCTTTTGGATTAGCTTGAAAACGAGCACATACGCCAACGGAAAATGCAATATCAGGTCTACTAGTAGTCAAGTATAGTAATGAACCAATAAGACCACGATAGTATGTTTGATCAGCACACTTACCGTTCTCGTCTGGATCCATCCTGTAGGTGGGTAGCATAGGTACTCCAGTAGATTTGCATGTTTTAATACCATACTTGTCATGCTCTTGGAGCTTGCTTTAATCCATATAAGGCTTTCTTTAACTTGTACACTTGGTTGCCTTTCACTTCGAAACCTGGGGGTTGTTCAACATACACTTCTTCCGCAAGAATACCGTTAAGAAATGCACTTTTAACATCCATTTGATAAACAGTAAACTTCATATATGCAGCATATGCAAGAAACAATCGAATGGCTTCTAGTCTAGCAACATGTGCATAAGTTTCATCCAGCTTGAGAATAGCCTTGGGCTACTAGTCTAGCCTTATTCCTAACGACTACATCATTCTCATCTTTCTTATTCTTGAAAATCCATCGTGTTCCAACTACATTATGGTGTACTGGTCTGTCGACAAGTTCCCAGACGTCGTTTCGAACAAACTGGTTCAACTCGTCTTGCATAGCGATGATCCAATTACTATCAGCCAATGCTTCATTAACAATTTTAGGCTCGATAGATGAGAGGAAACAACACCAGCAAAACATAGATGGACTCGGCTGTTCTTGTGACTCAAAGAGTTGTCGTCTAGTCTTTACACCAACAGTAGAGTCACCAATGATATTTTCAGTATCATTAGCAGATTTCCATGTATTTCTAGTCTTAGCATGCATACTATCATCATCCAAATCAACTATAACATCATGCATCTCATAATCATTTGTATCAGGAGATTTAATAGGAGTAGATGAGTCGACTAGAGCAGGCATGTCAACTGGTCTAGTAGACTTACCTTGAGCACTTACCTTCTCCTTGTCATCTGACTCGAGAGCTTTCATGAATGGGTTATAGGCTTGAACAGATTCGTATACTTCTGATTCTTTATCAGTTTGAATCGATAGATCGGTTACTTTCTTACTGATCTAGTCGGTAGACGAGTCCTATCGAGATTTATCAAAAACTACATGTGGTGTTTCTTCCACACAAAGAGTAGAGTAGTTGAACACTCTAAATGCCTTACTAGTCGAGGAGTATCCTAAGAATATCCCCTCGTCTGCTTTAGCATCAAATGCATTCAACTTACTTTTCCCATTGTTATGGATAAAACACTTACAACCAAATACTGTATGTGGAAATAAGAAACTCTGGGTTTTCGACCTTTCCATACCTCGTAGGGCGTCTTACCTAGTGCCTTATTGATAGCACTTCTGTTTTGGGAGTGGCATGCAGTATTGATCGCCTCTGCCCAAAACTTCTGAGGAGTGTTATACTCTGTCAGCATGGTCCTGCAGGCCTCCTTAAGGGTTCTATTCCTTCGTTTTGCAACTCCGTTTTGTTGCGGTGTCCTTGTTGCACTAGTAAGGTGCTGGATACCACGTTTAGAGCAAAATTCTTTGATATAGCAGTTAATGAATTTAGTACCCTTGTCACTACGGATCTTGACAATGGACTGATTCTTCTCAACTTGTATCTTCTTCAACAGATCAGGTAGGAGTGTTTGTGTATCACTCTTCTTGTGTAAGAAGACTACCCAAGTGAACTTAGAATAGTCGTCTACCACAACAAGTCTGTACCTTCTACCATTCAAGGTTGGAGGAGTAATTGGGCCATGTAGGTCCATATGTAAAAGTTCAAGAACTCTACTTGTTGAGAGAGTTTGAATAGATTTAAAGGAACCTTTTACCTGTTTACCTTTCTGATAGGCATCGCACACATGTGACTTGTAATAGATTTCGTTGGGTATACCTTCAACAAGGTAGTCTCTTGCAATCTTATTAATCACCTTAAAGTTCATGTGACAAAGGCGTCTATGCCAAAGCCAACTGATCTCTTTAGGATTTTTGCTAAGAAGGCAAGTGTCCCGCGGACAACTATCCCAATTCACAATATATACACTGCCTTGTCTTATGCCGACGAGCAGTAAGGTATGAGTCCTCTTGTTTATAATTTCGCACTTCTGGCTTTTAAACTGCACTTTGTAACCTCGATCACAAAACTGTGAAACAGATAATAGATTATATTTCAAACCTTCTACGTAGGATACGTCTTGTATCTCTACATCTCCATTTTGGATATAGCCAAAGCCTTTTGTAATGTCCATAGAGCTATCACCGAATATAACCCTGAGTCCTTATTGCTCGCAGTAGCTTGACAGAAGAGCCTTAGTACCAGTCATGTGGTGCGAACAACCACTGTCTATGTACCAAGTTTCTCCTAATGAGCCACCCTTCTTGTACAAGTCAAGTCGACCCTGCAAATGATGATATTTAATAACTTAGGTACCCTCCTTGTCTATTGGGGTCCTGGGGGGTTAGTAGAGTTCAGAGGAATCCAAATATACATAGGAGTTTTGAATAAGTTGGACCTCTTAAGCTTTCTACCATGCTTGTTATAGAATAAGACCCTGTTGTCCTTGTCTGGCCTATCATCAGACCTTGGGTCTACTCGTTTGAGATAACCTTTCGACTTAACCTCTACTTGAGTAGGCATGGGCCTTTGATAGTCAGAATAAGGTTTGTATGCATTTGGGCCATACGGTTTATAGACATGTTTAGGTCTTTTCTCTCCTTTGATATCATATGATACAGGCGGAGGATATAAGACTGGTTGAGTACGATATTTGGGAGCAACCTTCCTAGGCCTCGACGAGTAGAGCTGAGACTGCCTTATTAAAGGAGGTCTAGGCTCTTTTCATCTAGTCTGTACTTGTCTAGAACTCGTCTCCTCAGGATACCAATCCTCGTATCTGACCTGGTTTGGTCGTCCACGACTAGTGGTCCTCTTTCGACTTGTTCTAAACGGAACAGGTCTGTTGTTAACATTCTTCTTACCACCTTTGGTAATCAAAGTGTTAACTCTAGTCTGCTTGTGTACAATACCTTCGGATGTCGTTCTAATATTGTATTCCATTGGTCTTTTACCTTTATCATGTGTCAAAGAACTTGAACCAACATCAGTAGGGTTCTTAATGACATGAGTAGGTGAGTCAGGTGTATTTGCACCCAACCCTGTCTTGTCAGATGAACTTAAACCAACATCAGTTTTTGATTAATCATTGAAGATTTAACCAAGTCAGTAAGTTTAAGGTCTAGATTTACGACCTCAGTCTCTAAGAACTTATTGCGTTCTTCAAGCTTTTTGCACTTACTTTTTAAAACATTGAATTCATTCGTCTCAGTAGCATGTGTCTTAAGTAGGTCTTGATACAACTTGTCTGTCAATGCACACTTGTTTTTGAGTTATCTAAACTCTTCTGTCAAGCGTTCGTTTAGGACTATTATATTAGGATCTACTTTAGACTGAGCTTCCTTAAGATCAATGATTTCTTGTTTTAAGGCGATGTTCTCGTCGCTGACTTCTATGAATGCCTTATTAGCAAGTAGGAGGTCTTCTTCAGTCACACCAGTAGAGTGATGAAGACTACTCCCAACTCCACTGTCGGCAGTGTCACTTTCATCAGAATCCGAGTCATCACATGATTGAAATGAAGTTGCAGATGATACTTTTTGCTGGATTTTAGCCACATAGCACAGGCCATCATCCACTATGAACGCTTCTTCATCTTCACGACCAGACGGGTAACTAGACGAAGACGAAGGTAACTCGTCTGAATCCGTCTCAGAGTCATCATTAGCCATCATTGCCTTCTTACCCCGGTTGTATCTTTGTTCCCTTCTTGCTTTACGTTCTTCACGATCATCAGTGCTCAGGTCCGGACATTCATAGATGTAGTGACCTGGTTTCTCGCAGTTATAGCAAAGTGGATCGTTAGTAGACTTTTTATCAGGAGAGTTATCCCTTCTCTTATCTCGTCTATCAGAACGTCTAATCTTCCTATCCTCAGAGTTACTATCTCGCCTGTTTCCTTTCGAGACCTCAGCTTTCCTTTCGGAAGAGTTTTGATCTCGTCTGGTCTCAGACGAGTCCTTGTTACCAGAACCTCTAAAGTCTTTGTAAAATTTCTTATATCTACCATATCGTTTGTTCAGCCTGTCGAACTTCCTAACCATAAGGTTCATCTGATCTTTCAGACTGATATCAGACTTATCTAGCTCATCCTTGATACTAGCAGACTTAGTCTTAGACTTAGACCTGTCTACTCTAGAGCTCTTAGACGAATTAGACTTAAAGGCAACATTTTTCGACACATCATTCTCCCTATCACTACTGGCTATAGGATCATCCTCATCTAGATCGAACTAATGCGCTTTAAGGGTTTGGAACATTGTCTCAGCAGTCCATTCATCAATGTCCTGAGTGTTCTTGATGATTATCTTGACCATCTTCCATCTAGCATCAAGACTCTTAAGAATTCTCAAGTTAATTTCACGATTAGTATATGATTTACCAAGCACTTCCAAATCATTCATAACACGTGTGAAACGAGTATCTAACTGGTCTATATTTTCACCAGCCTTCATCTTAAATGATTTGAACCTCTGAACAGCAGTGGACAACTTGCTTTCCTTGATCAGGGTAGTCCCTTCACAAATCACAGCAAGTCGATCCCACATCTCTTTAGCAGTCTTACATTTTAACACTTTCCCAAAATACTCATTAGGAAGGGTGTGTAAGATGTAGTTCTTGGCCAAACTGTCCAGATTCTTCTGTCTCATTTCTTCCGAAGTGAGTTCTGACCTTGGTTTTGGAACGAGTACGCCAACAACTTTTGATGGGTCCAAGGCAGCAGTGTTTGGAATCATAGTCACAACTGGTCCTTCTTTTATGACAAACACCATCAGATCGTGAGTTGAGCTGAAAATGGCTTCCATTCTGAGTTTTCAGTAATCATAGTCCTAAACAGAGAACTTAGGAAGTTTGTTAGCACTTATTTCCATAGACATGGTTTCGTAATAGATCAAGTAGGAATGTAGCAAGAAAATCAAGATACAGGTATTTCAAGAAACGTGATAAGAACCAGAACAATCAAGAACCAAGACTTCACCCAAGTCTTTAAATGTTTATCAAGAAACAGCAGTTCGAAAACTACTGCTCTGATACCACTTGTAGGTCCCAAGTTGAGTAGATAATATTGAGTAAGCTAGGAAAACGTCTAGAGGGGGTGAATAGACTTTTCAAAATCTTTCAATATATCAGAGTACACAATGCGGAATTATCAGATTTATCAATGAGCCCAACAAATTTATACTCAACTTCTATTCGAATAAGAACACTGATCTTGTCTATTCTAGATGCAGTTTTAATCAATTAAACAAGTAATCAAGTAAACACAAATAAAACAGTAAAGTAAACAACACACAACGATTTATAGTGGTTCGACAACTTGTCTACATCCACTCTCACAACTCTAGTTGCGAAATTCTTATTACTCTTCTCTTCGAGTAGTGTGTTCTTGTGGCTTTAAGTCCCAAGAAATAAGACTTTGATCTTCTCGATTACACTTCCAAGTGTATCTTTGATCTAACTAACTATTTTACAAGTAACTAGCAACTTGAACAAAAGAGTAAAAATAGAACTTCTCTTAGTCCAGTAGTAGCCTTCTTGAATTCGTCACTTGTCTTCTGGCTTGAACTTTCTGAACTTTGAACTCTGTGAGTTTCTTTGCTTCGATTTCTCTTCATAAATTTCAATGCTTCAGCAGTGTATCAGTAGTCTTGAATCGTAGAATACTGTTGGTCTTGAAAGGAGTATATAACAAGTGTATGGGGGGGGGAATACACTTGTATGCAAATCTTTTAACTTATGATCAAACCAGAGCTCAGCAAGGTTGTCTTGGACAACTCTGCTGAAGATGATAAACTCTTCTAAGATAATCAAACTACTAAGTACTATTGAGTACTTAGTTGAATAACTATCTAGGGGAGTTATAGGTGCGGAATAGTGGTTGGCCCTTTAAGTTTAGACTCCTTAAGTTTCTGAAATCACTTTGTCAATCCAATACAGTCCAGTTTAGTTTCAGGGAACTTGTCCAAATCAGTTTTGCACAGTCTTTGACTATGTATCTTTTGAAAGATCAGTTTTGTGTGCAGTGTTGAATGAGTGTAAGTACTTTGTAAGGCAAATCAACACAAGAGTTTATAGTGGTTCAGAGACTCAAGCTCCTACATCCACTTTCCCTGATTTAACAGGATAATTCCTTCACTCTTGGAATTAACTTGTTTTATAGTGCCAAGGTGCACTTGATCAAGAACACCACTCCTTGGTGAACTGATCCCTAGGATGTCTAGAGTCCTAGTACCCTCTTCTCAACTCAGAACTGAACTGTTCTTCTCTCAACAGTCAGCTCCTACCACTTCTACTACTACAACCTTCTCTCTTTCTCACTGAAAGGGGTAAGGTTTGAAGTAAGGTTCCAACCAATGAGATATCCTTTACAATGGAGATCAGTGTATAAAGATTAGGATATCTCTCTAAGCTTTGTATGGATATACAGTAGGTTCAGCTTAGAAGAAGTGTATGAAGACTAAGATAGTCTTTTGAAAGCTTGTAAGTTCTGTGAACTTCAGAATACTTGCTCAGTTGGATTGGTAGATTGGTGCTTTCAAATGGTCTTCACACTTCTGTATTTATAGACAAAATGGAGGATTTGCCCGTTGGAGAGGCAGCCCCAAATTGCTATAAATGTCTTCCTTGAGTTCTTCAAACTGGAAGACAAATTCTTGATAGTGACATGTCCTCATTTGGGTAATAAACGGCTTGTAAGGCTTTGTCTTCTTTCTGTAGCACTTTTCCCAATGTTTGACTTCTTGTTAGGACTTGGACATGGCTTCTGAAGGTTGATCCAATGATAGGACAACATTCCTTATCAACTGGACAACTCTCCTTATCACTATCAGCAGTTTTGCTTATCAGCAAAGTTGGCTTGCTCTTCTTCAGATGACTTGGCTCTTTCCCTTTCCTTCACTTCAATGTGATCTTTGTATTGAGATTCTTTAGGGAATAATTGTCTCTTAATTCTTCAGCATGGTTGACCTTCAACATTAGATTTTTCTTGCTGAGACAACTCTTCTGGGACAACTCTCCTGATCAGTATGTTTGGCCTTTTAGCTTCAGAGCTGTTGATTTTACAGAGTTCACTTCTCTGGACAACTCTCCTTATCAGAGCTTTTGACTAATCTTGTCCTTTTGAGCTTTGCAATCTTGTTCTTGCATAGAACTAACTCTTCTGGACAACTCTCCTGATCAGAGCATGTGGTTTTCGATGGAGTATGCTTGTCCTTAGTGTTTGTTCCAGATTTTGAGCCTTGAGGGAACTTGATCTTGATCATCTTCAAAGCATGGGTTCCCCCTCACTATGTGCATCTTGGTCATCTAAGAGCTGCCTAACATATCAGCTTCTCATCTAGCCTTATACTATGTGTTCTAGCACTTTTAGAACACAATCATATTGACTTAGGCATGTCTCAGTGGGTTTTGGTATTTAATCAAAACACGTATCATTTTATTCCCAACAATTTCCCCCTTTTTGATGATGCCAAAACCTACACATTTTATGCAAAAGTGACTTGTCTACACCTATTACATATATCTTCAGAAGACATGACTAAGGTCAATATTCCTGAAAAGACAATGTGTTAGTGTATTCACTGTTTTTTGTTGTAAGTAGGTTTCAAGGATAGGCATAGAGAGATTTTAACAATGTATCCTGATTCAAAAGTGTTCAACTATCATTCATATAAAAATCATTACAGGCATGTTGATAGTTGAAGGTAACTTATCAGAGCATGAATTCAAGATAACATTACAAATTAACATTTCACTACAAATACATACTAAGCATAGGATCAGAGCAAAACAAACTACTTCAAGTATCAGAGCTAATACAGAATATTCCAGATATCAAAGTGGAACACAGCAATCCAAAACATGTTAGAGCAATCAGCATATCAATGCACATCACATCAGCAGGCTTGTCCAAACTTCAGCAGATTTGACCACTTAGCAAAAATATCTTCAGATAAGATAGTTTTCTATCCAGAAGGAGTCAGAAGACTTAGCCATTTAAAGATCATCCTCAGGAGGTGGGTTCATCCCATATTGTGCCCACACTCTCTTCTTGAGTTCCATGGCTTCCTGGTTGGTTCCTTTGGGTCCAAGAGTCATTTTGTTCAGCTTGAGAATCTCTGTGAACTCCCTCAGGATCCTTGCTTGGTCAATCCATCCTTCAAGCTTTGGAGGCATGTAGATGATGGGCTTGGGAGCATTGAGTTCAATTCTTGCAATATCAGCAGCTGCAAGTAATTGTTGATACAAATCTCTGTAGTATTCCAGCATGAACTCAGTAAAGGCAGAGTTTGCATCTCCTCCATTCCATCTGTCAATGACATAATAGTCATAGACAAACTCCCTTTTTGCTTCTTCCCATGTATCATTCAGTTGAATTGGCACCCATTTATCCAAGTGTGGATATTTGGTGTCCATTGGGACTAGAAGTTGAGGCTTCATCTTGCTGTATGTTGCTCTCCTTCTTCTTGGTTTCTGAAAGTTTGCTCTTCTCTTATCTCTTGCTCTTTGTGCTTCATCCATCAAGTCCATTTTCTCCTGGGCCTTCATCATGGCTAGTTTCTGTTGTGTTTCAGGGTCTTTGCCATACCCTTCATGAAACAACTTTGATGGATCATGAGCTAGGACAGTTGTCTTCTTCTTAGGTTCAGGTCCAAATCCTTCAGCAAACAGTTCTTCAATATCTTCAGTGGACTTGGAACCTTCAACATTGACTGTTTTAGAAGACTTTTCCTTTTCAGCAATTTTGGGCTCTTCAGCAGCTTTGGCTTTCTTTGTTGTAGGCTCATCTTCATCAATTCTGAACTCAGGTGGAAGATCAAGACTGTTGGGAAAGTCAGTAAATGTCTCAGCTTGTCTTTTCTTTCCTTTTGCCCTCTTGATCTTTCCTCTAGTTTGGACACCTTCAGCATTTTTGTCCAAACCAGACACCTCACCACCTGGTCTCTGCTGTAGCCTCATCCTTTCTTCTTGTGCTGAGGCCATTGAGTTCTTCAATGCAAGTGCTAGTTGCTCTTCTTCATCCAATTCTTCCAAGTTTAGCACTGCAGGCTCTTTTCCTTTTCCTTCAGCAGCTTTGTCTTTTCCCTTGTCTGAGCCTCCAATCACCAAGGCACCTTTTGCTCTAGCTCTTTCCCTTTCCCCCTTTTTGGCAGCATCAAAACACTGGGGTTTTAGCTCACTCATTGTTGTGGCCATTAGGGATTGGGCCTGGTTCAGGGACTTCATCTCTTCCAACAAATATACATTTTCATCATGTATGTTTTGCATCCTATCACTGCTCAAGCTAAGAAAAGCTAGAACATGCTTCATCTTTTGTTGAACAACCTCTTCCAAGGTTGCTTTCAGGGATGCATCCAGTTGGGCTTTAAGGAGCTCAGTGAGGTTGGCTACTGCACCTTCAGCAATGTTGGCCAATACCTCTTGGGAAATTTTTTCAGAGACTGCTTTCACCATTGCTAGCCTTTGCTCTTCAGCTCTTCTCTTTTGCAATGCAGTCTTCTTTCCAAGAGCTTGCTTGACAGTTAGCCTGAGAGCCTTGACATTGGCATTATGATTATCTCTCAGCAGCTTTTGTTCCTTCTTGACCTCTTCTGAGATGGCTTCCATGGTGGATTTGGCTTTTTGTACTTCAGTGGAAATGGTTTGGAGACCAGTTTCCACACCACTAATCCTTGCTTCCAGAGTGGGTAGCACAACATCCTCAAAGCCAGTGAGCCTCATTTCTACAGATGCTAGAGTCCTTCCTTGCTCATTCAATGCTCCTGAAGTTTCAGCATGAGCAGATTGGACTTGATGAGCCAAGGAGTCCAACTTCTCTGATTGCATTCCAAGCAAGGCTTGAGCTGAGCCTGTATCTACTTGGATAGGTGCATCTGTTAAGAACTCATCTGCAAAAATTTGGTCAAGGGAAATACCTGCAATATTAGACAAATCAAACAGGTTAGGAAATAAACACTCATCACCCTCAATTTCTTTTGTATAAGACTCTGATACATCACCCTCAATTTCTTCTCATTTTCAACTTGTTCTTTTCTCCCTTCTTCAATAATTTCCTCACTTAAAGAAACAGGCCTCCTCTCATCAAGGGATTCCTAAAGTTCAGATTTGACTTCAAGAATAGCCTGCCCTTCCTCAATTATATCACCCTTATTTGGTGGTACACTCACTATTCTAGTGATCACCACATCTCTCTCATCTACTACTCCCTCTGGTTTTTCCACTAACTTCTCCTTTTCAACTCCTTCTCCTAAACCTGTAACATCTCCACCTTCAACAAGGTTCAAGGATGGCAGTTGTGGGGAGATCACAGTGCTTATTTCAACAACCACTGAGTCATCCTGAATGATTAAGGGCTGATCAGTGTCCAACTCTTCTGACACTGAATAGGCCTTAATCAAACCAGCCTCTAGCATAGGAACCTCAACATCTTTAGGCTGTGCCTTGGGTTCAGAAGAACCTTCATTGGCAGATGTGTCTTTGGTTGTGTTACCACCCTTGGTCAACACCTCTGAAGATACAGAGCCTTTCCTATGATAGGTTCTAGGAGGGTTTGAAAGTCTATCTGCTACAGAAGACTTGGGTTGAGAAGGTTCAGAGAGGTTGGCTTGAGGGGTTTCAGGAGGGTTGGGGTTAGAAGGGTTTGAGGGATCATCAGGGGAATCATCATCATTTGAGCTACTGTCAGGGTGTTTGATTCCCTTAGCTTTTCTTTCTTTCTCCTCAATGATCTTCTCAGCTACCAACTTTGCAAAAACTTCCACATCAGTGAGGAATCTTGTTTTTATCACACCAGCAAAGTGTAGCAATCTGCTTTCCTCTACTTGCCACCAGTTAGCACCCTTATCTTGGATAACTTGTGATATCTCCATCAAGGTTTTATCTTTCACATCCACAAGCATCCTCAAATCATGAAACATCTTCTGAATTCTTGGAAATTCAGCAAGTTGTGGATACAAACTGTCCACAGTGGCCTTAGCTCCACCTCTGAGCATACTTTCATAAGTATACTCCTCCTCATTCTCATTTGATGGAGAACTTTGGGCTATAGGGGAGTGGGCTGTGGTTTCTCTAATTGCAGCTTCAGGCAAGTTAAGTTCAGGAGGGTTGGCTTCAGAAAGATTAGGCTCAAATGAAGGTACTTCAGTTGCTTTAGAGAGCAATGAATCTGAAGGGGCTTTGCTTAGGGGGGTTGGCTCATTGAGTGCATGTTCTAAGAGCTTTGAGTAGTTGAGCATGGATGAGTCAAGGGGAGACATGAGTCTTGTCTCATCTACTGCTAAATCTGCAAGCACATCAATGCCACTTCTTTGCACACTTCCTTCAGGAGAATATCTCTTAGAGAGATCTACAGGGGTGATGGGTTGGTTGGAAGGGGTAACATGGGTTTCAGGGGAGTTGGGCTCAGGGTTCTGGGTTTCAGGGAGGTTGGCCTCTTTAGGTTGACCTTCAGGGACTTTGGATTCTGGAGTTCCAGATCCAGATGAGCTAGTCATTGACTTGGATTTGGTCCTGCTTTCAGCTCTGCTTTCTCTTAGAGCCAATTGAAGAGACATTTCTTCCTGCAGCTCCAACACTTTCTCAGTAGACTTGGCCCTTCTCTTGCTGGCTCTACTGCTTCCACTGCCTTCACCATCCTTCTCAGGGACAACTTCCCTGATTCTCTTATCACCCTTGTGCTTTTGCCTTGTCTCAATGTATTTCAGCCTCAACTCTTTTGAGTGGTCAGAAGGCACACTTACTCCCTCTTCTGCCACTTCATCAACTTCAGCTGATGCTCCTGAGGCTTCTCTTGAAGACAATTGAGACATTTTCCTTGTTTTGACAGCCCTGGCCTTGGTTCTCTTCTTCATCTTAGGCTTTTCTTCAACCTGTTCTTCAGCAGGTTTGGCCAGAAGCATTCTCCTTTGCTCAGTTTTCTTGCTGAGCTTTCTGAACAGTATCTTTTGGGCTGGGAGAGGCTTTGCAAATGTTTGCATTTGAGAGTAGTGGGAAAATCTTTCAATCAACAAGCTTGCCCTGGTGCAATACTTGAGTTTCCCTTCTAGCACAACCTTGTTGTGAGATTTCACTTTGAATTTTGCCTTTTCCTTCATCATCTCAGACATGATGAAGGTCCTCCAATCAAACTTGATGCCCTTGTCACTAGCATCAATCACTGCAGCCATAATTCTGATTCTTGGATGGCTGACCTGCTCCAAGCTTCCAGTATTGCTCAAGAGACTTTTAGCAACTACCTCAAAGAGGTTGAGAAATTCTGGCTTGAGAGTCTTCTTGTTTTGTGTTGAAGAGAGAGGACCTGGTACTAATAACCATTCTTGAGCTATTTCATCTTCATGTCCAGTACCATAAACTTCTGGATTCCTTCCCTCATAAGGCAATCCAAAAGCTCCTTCAAGATCTTCTGAAGAGAATTTCACTCTATGAAATCTCTCTTCTTCCTCTCCCTCTGCAACATATGACAATCTGGTGGAAACTTCACCATCTTCAGTTTTACCTCTCCATTTGAGAAAGGCAAAGAACTCAGCCATGTAGCTTTCTAGGCAGGAACTTGGTCTTTCCTCCATAAACTTTTGCAAACCAGCTCTTCTCAGCCATCTTAGAGTTAGTGTAATATCAGGGTCTTCACTCTCAAAGGATACTATGGGCTCAAAGTGAAGATTGTTCTTGTTGCTCAAGTATCCAAAATCAAGGTCTAGAGCCTTGTTGGAGAAATCAATGATCATCTCTGGTCTAACTTTGGGGGCCATTGAAGGTTACAGAGAAAATTTTGAGATAGATTGAGAGAGTTTGAAGAAAATTTAGAGCTAGGGTTTTGAATACTTGGGGAAGAAGTGTTTGTGGGGGATCTTAAGACTTGTGAATATTCTAAAAAGAATGTTTGTCAATGAGTTGGTGAAGTCTTGATGCAATTCAAAGGTGAACAAAAGTGGAAATCCAAAATGAACGGCTAGGATTGATTTCAGAGGAGTTGGCCAGTTTTGATCCAATGGTCAAAAACCAATGCAATAGTGAAAAACTGTTTTGTTCAAAAACGTGGGTGGTTTTTAATGTTTGTTTAAGGCTGGGGGAGTTTTCGAGATAGATCATGTCCCAAAAAGTTTAATGCAAACAAGAGTTAAATCTTGGCATTTAATGCATGGAAAGTGACCTTTTAGGTGGGAAACAAATTAAATCCCAGAAAGGTGAAAACTGTATTTTCAATGGGACAGATTTCGAAATAGACAATGATCACCTAAAATAGGTGCTTATCAGACCAAGATTTGGTTTGATAGCCAAGACAACTTATCTGACCCTACATGGACAAGTGTCCTGAAGAGCTGAGGACAAGTGTCCTGAAGAAGTAAGGTCAACTTTTCTGAATTTCAGTAGACTTGACCAAGTCTGCTGAAGTTTGAGTTTACTTCCCCCTTAATGAATAAACTTCTTTGGACTCATTTGTCCAGCTTCCCTGGATCAAGAAGACCCAATTCTGCTGATAATTCCAGAAACCTTGCTTCTGCAAGTGGTTTTGTTAATATATCAGCTTTTTGATGATCTGTGTGGATCTTCACCAACTTGATATCCTTCTTCTCCACATGATCTCTAATGAAGTGATGCTTGATGTCTACATGTTTGCATCTTGTGTGCAATACAGGATTCTGTGATATGGCAATTGCATTGTTATTGTCACAGAATATTGGCACTTCAGTAGAGTTGACTTTGTAGTCCTTGAGTTGTTGTCTTAGCCAAAGGATTTGAGCACAACAACTTCCAGCAGCAACATATTCAGCTTCAGTGGTGGAGGTGGCCACTGTGTTTTGCTTCTTGGAAAACCAAGATATGAGTTTGTTGCCCAAGAATTGACAAGTTCCTGAAGTGGATTTTCTGTCAATTCTGCATCCTCCATAGTCAGCATCTGAGTAGCCAGTTAACTCAATGTTGTCATCAGCAGGGTACCAAAGGCCTAGATTTTCAGTGCCTTTGAGATACCTCAAGATCCTCTTTGCAGCCTCAAGGTGGCTTTTCTTAGGATTTGCTTGAAACCTTGCACAAACACCTACTGCGAAGGTGATGTCAGGTCTGCTGGCAGTGAGATAGAGGAGTGATCTAATTATTCCTCTATACTCAGTGGAGTTGGTTGGAACACCACTTTCATCAGGATCCATCTTCCAATTTGTGTTCATTGGGATCCTTACTGGCTTGCTTGATGTACACCCAAACTTCTTGATCATTTCTCTGGTGTACTTGGCTTGGTTGATGAAGATTCCTTCTTTTGATTGCTTGACTTGTAGACCCAAAAAGAAGTTCATCAACCCCATCATGGACATCTCAAACTTGCTTTGCATAAGCTTGGAGAACTTCTCACAAAGCTTCTCATTAGGGGATCCAAAAATTATGTCATCTACATAAATTTGGACAAGTAAGATGTCTTCTCCTTCAGAGATTCTGAAGAGTGTTATGTCCACAGTTCCCTTGGTGAATCCATGATCCAAGAGGAATTGTGACAATGTGTCATACCAAGCCCTAGGGGCTTGCTTGAGTCCATATAGAGCTTTCTTCGGTCTGTATACTTGGTCTCCAATC
Source organism: Galeopsis tetrahit (assembly GCA_963675135.1). Taxonomy (NCBI): domain Eukaryota; kingdom Viridiplantae; phylum Streptophyta; class Magnoliopsida; order Lamiales; family Lamiaceae; genus Galeopsis; species Galeopsis tetrahit. The sequence continues at coordinate 32,035,160 of OY776119.1, read as the reverse complement.
TCAAAACCTGGTGGTTGCTCCACATAGACTTCTTCTTTCAAGACTCCATTCAGAAAGGCACTTTTGACATCCATTTGGTATACTTTGAACCTCTTGTGGGCTGCATAGGCTAGGAAGAGCCTTATTGCTTCTAGCCTTGCCACAGGTGCAAAGGTCTCATCATAGTCAATGTCTTCATGCTGGCAGTAACCTTTTGCCACTAGTCTTTCTTTGTTTCTGACAATCACATCATTCTCATTCTTTTTGTTCTTGAACACCCACTTAGTTCCAATAACATCTTGATGTGAAGGTCTATCAACCAGCTCCCATACTTCATTTCTGGTGAATTGGTTGAGCTCTTCCTGCATTGCTGTGATCCAATTGGCATCCTGAAGTGCTTCATCAATGTCTTTTGGTTCCTGTTCTGACAAGAAACAACAGAACATAGCACTTTCACCATGAAACCTTCTGGTTTTGACTCCTATACTTGGGTCACCAAGTATCAGGACAGTAGGATGGTCATACAACCAAGTCCTTCTCTTTTTGATCCCTTCAGTAGAGTTGTCCTCTACTGAGGTTGAGTTACCAGTGTTATAGAATTCAGGATAATTGAGTGCGGGATCTAAATCAGGATCATAATCAGGGGTGTTGTCCTCAATGTCAGGGACATTGGTATTTTCAACATTTTGAGTTCCCCCTTGATTATTTGACCCATTAACTACCTCAGCAGGAGCTGCTTCTTCATTGGTAGTTGTTACCTGAATGTGAACTGGGATTGGCTCATTCAGTTCACCATTTCCATCAGTGGGGTTTGTCTCAGGAAGGTTGCCTTCAGGATTGTTGTCCAATGTGAATTTTTCAGGTAGGTTGGCTTGGACAACATCTATGAATTCAGTGTCTTTGTCCTTTAGGCTCAATCTGGTTGTCCTCTGTGTGATTTCTTCAGGTTCCAAAATATCATTCCTGATCTCAAAGATGGATTCATCAAACACAACATGAGGTGTTTCTTCCACTATAAGGGTTTTCTTGTTGTAGACTCTGAAAGCTTTACTGATTTGAGAGTATCCAAGAAATACTCCCTCATCAGCTTTGCTATCAAATGCTTTCAACTGTTCTTTCCCATTATTGTGAATGAAACATTTACAACCAAATATATGAAAGTATGATACTTTAGGCATTCTTCCTTTCCAGAGTTCATAGGGGGTTTTGCCTTGCCCCTTAGTAATCAAACATCTATTTTGAGTATGGCATGCAGTGTTTATAGCTTCAGCCCAAAACCTCTTAGGTAAGTTTGAGTCAGCAATTAAGGTTCTAGCAGCTTCTTTTAAAGTTTTGTTCCTTCTTTCTGCAACTCCATTTTGCTGAGGAGTTCTAGCTGTTGAGGTTTCATGAGCTATTCCATTAGATGTGCAATACTCATTGATGTATGAATTTATGAACTCAGTGCCTTTATCAGATCTTATCTTGATAATGCTAAGGCTTTTCTCATTTGACAGTCTCTTCAGGAGTTCAGGTAGTTTGACTTGTGTTTCCTTCTTATTAAGGAGAAATACTACCCAAGTGAACCTAGAGAAGTCATCTACTACAACCAATGTGTATTTTCTACCATTTATGCTTGAAGGGGTGATTGGTCCAAAGAGATCCATGTGTAGAAGTTCAAGTACCCTTTCAGTAGAAATGACTGGTTTTCCTTTGAATGAGGCTTTAATCTGTTTTCCTTCTTGACATGGTTTACACACATGTTCTTTAATGAAAACCTCATTAGGCAATCCTTTAACTAATGCATTTCTAGCAAGTTTATTCATTGATTTAAAGTTCAGGTGGTTTAGCCTTTTGTGCCATAACCAACTTTGTTCACTAGTACTCTTAGCAATGAAACATGCAGCATCAGTAGACTTGTCCCAGTCTGCAAAATACACATTTCCTTTCCTAGTCCCAGTCAATAGAGTTTGTTGAGTTTTATCCTTGATTAAACATTTTCCACTTGAGAACTCAACATTGAAATCTTTATCACGGAATTGACTGATACTTAGGAGATTATATTTGAGACCAGCTACATAAGATACATTGGTTACTTTGATGTTACCAATCATCAAAGTACCATAACTTTTTGTGGTTGCTTGTGAGCTGTCTCCAAAAGTGACATTTGGGCCTTCTTTTTCAATAAAATCAGTGAGGAGTTCCTTGTTTCCAGTCATGTGCCTTGAGCATCCACTGTCAAGGTACCATGCTGTCTTTTTGTTCATGCTCCTCTTCTTGTGGCCCACTGGTACCTGCAATTAGATAGGTTTAGGTACCCTTTGAGTTTTGGATCCTGAGAGGTTAGCTGTACCTTTAGGAACCCAAACTTGCCTAATTACCCTGATTGATTCAAGGTGGGTAAGTTATTTTCCTTGTGTATCAACATACACTGTCTTTCCCTTAAATGCCTTGGGGAAAGTATGTGTGAGTGTGTTAACTCTGTAAATTTCAGGAGAGTTGTTAATTCTCCTGAACTTATGAGTTCTTTGTGCAGCTTGATGAAATCTTTGAGGAAAGGCATTTTTATGACCATTACCCTTTGGCATGAAGGGTTTTGGTTGTCTCATTTTATTCTGCCTTTGAGGATAGTTGTCCTTAGGTCTATCCAGCTGAGGCTTTCTCAGATGAGTTGGCCTAGGCTGATTATACCTTGGATAACTCCTCTGAACATTGTTCAGTAGAGTTGCCCTCCCATTGGGTCTACTCTGCTGACCAACATTCCTCTTGTATTCAGGAGCCTTGACCTTTTCCAAGGGTTTAGGCCTAGTCTCCTGAAGCACTTGAGTAGGCATTTCAGTTAATTTACCATTTCATTTATTCAGTGGCTGAGTTATTTCATTTTCAGCTTGTTGTGCCACTGATTTAACAAAGATTTTCTTAGTGTTACTTGTAGAGGCAACACTAAGACAAGGTGAAGATTCAAATGGATCAAAACCCAATCCACTTCTTTGAGCCATAGGTCTTTGATAACTTTGAATTTCCTCTATTGCTCTAGAGGATTTGTTTAAAGCAGACATCTTTAATTTCAGGCTCTCTTCACTTGATTTAAGAATATCATATTCATGTGAGAGGTTTTCAAACTTGGCATTTAGAATTTTTAGTTCAAAGTCTTTTCTCTTCTGAGAGAGGAGTTGATCATCAATCTCTCTTTGTTGGTCAACTATCCTGAGATTTGCTTCCTTAAGCTCTCTCAAGACTTGTTGATACAACTCAGTAGATTTGGCATCAACAGCTGCCTCAGAGTTTTTGGTAAGTTCAATAGCCAATCTTTCATTTTCTCTCACACAATTATCATGAAATTCTTGTAATCTAGTGAAATCTTCCATCAACTTCCCAAAGGAGAGTTTCAAGTTAACTTCACTAGTGTTTTGTGATAAAAATGATGGTGAGCTAGAAGTGGAGGATACCTCATCATCCTCAAGAGCCATGTTGCACACATCATCATCATCATCACTGTTTGAGAACAGTCCATCTGAAGAGTTGAAGCTTTCAGCACTATCAGATCCTTCACCAGCCATCATGGCCTTTCTATTTGTGAACTTTCTGTCTCTTTTAGCTTGCCTCTCTCTTCTTTCTTTAGAGCTTAATTCAGGGCAATCATACTGGAAGTGCCCTTTCTTCTTGCAGTTGTAGCATAGGTCTTCATCATCATCCTTCTTGGATTCATCTCTTCCTTTTGATGATGAAGGGTCAGCTCTACTGGACCTTCTCCTATCAGAGTACTTGTCCTCTGATCTCTTCTCTTCAGGCTTTTTGTCCTTGGCCTGATCTTCAGGGGAGTTGTATCTTCTCCTGAATTTGTTGTCTTGGTAGAATTTCTTGTATCTACCAAACCTTGTGTTCAGCTTGTCAAACCTTCTAGCCATCAAGGCTAGTTCTTCCTTCATTTCAGTCTTTGAGACTGACTTTGATGATCTGGGAGTGGGTTGCATTTCAGGTTCAGCAATTTTGGCTTTGAATGCCACTCCCTTAGTAGGATTTGAAGGTTCCTCAACAGGCTTTCTTCTATTGAGGTCAAACTCATAGGCTTTGAGTTCTGAGAAGATTTGTTGCATGGGCATGGAGGAGAGATCTTTGGTATTCTGCATCATCACAGCATAGACATCCCACTTTTGAGTGAGACTTCTCAAGATCTTCAATCCAACTTCTCTCCTGGAGTACACCTTGCCCAAGGAGTTGATTTCATTCATCACATCAGTGAATCTACCAGCAAATTTGTCAATGGATTCTTCAGCTTCCATTGAGAATTGTTCAAACTTTTGCACAGCAACTTGGAGCTTGTTCTCCTTGATCTTTTCTGTGCCTTCACACATCTCAGCAAGAGTATCCCAAATTTCTTTGGATATGGTGCAGTGGTAGACTCTTCCCATGACTGCATCTGGAATTGTTTGATAGAGGGTGTTCATGGCAAGATAATTTAGATTATCTTTCCTCTTTTCATCAGCAGTGAAGTCATCCTCATCTTTGGGAATCAGTTCCCTTACATCTGCTCTTTGCTCATCTGTCACCCTGGGGTTAGTTTGGGTAAACACAAAAGGTCCTCTTGTGATTACTCTTAACATGTCGGTGTGAAGAGATGCAAGATGAGCCCTCATTCTAATTTTCCAGAAATCATAATTGTCTATTGAGAACATGGGCAATTTATGATGTGAAATGTGATTGACTGGATTTGTGGCCATGTTATCCAATCCTTGAACAGTAGGTGGAGGAACAGCATTGTTGTTGGCCATATCTCAAGAATATACAGTCAGTCAACAGATTATAGATTTCAGAAAGAGATCAGTTCAGTGACCACACAAATATGTGAATTTTGAAAATCAAGATGGATTTTCAGAAGCAGTGGTCTTTGAACCCCTGCTCTGATACCACTTGTTGGTCCTGAAAGGAGTATATAACAAGTGTATGGGGGGGAATACACGTGTATGCAAATCTTTTCAACTTTTGATCAAACCAGAGCTCAGCAAGGTTGTCTTGGACAACTCTACTGAAGATGATTAACTCTTCTAAGATAATCAAACCACTAAGTACTATTGAGTACTTAGTTGAATAACTATCTAGGGGAGTTATATGTGCAGAATAGTGGTTGGCCCTTTAAGTTTAGACTCCTTAAGTTTCTGAAATCACTTTGTCAATCCAATACAGTCCAGTTTAGTTTCAGGGAACTTGTCCAATACAGTTTTGCACAGTCTTTGAATATGTATCTTTTGAAAGATCAGTTTTGTGTGCAGTGTTGAATGAATGTAAGTACTTGTAAAGCAAATCAACACAAGAGGTTATAGTGGTTCAGAGACTCAAGCTCCTACATCCACTTTCCCTGATTTAACAGGATAATTCCTTCACTCTTGGAATTAACTTGTTTTATAGTGCCAAGGTGCACTTGATCAATAACACCACTCCTTGGTGAATTGATCCCTAGGATGTCTAGAGTCCTAGTACCCTCTTCTCAACTCAGAACTGAACTGTTCTTCTCTCAACAGTCAGCTCCTACCACTTCTACTACTACAACCTTCTCACTTTCTCACTTGAAAGGGGTAAGGGTTGAAGTAAGGTTCCAACTAATGAGATATCCTTTACAATGAGGATCAGTGTATAAGGATAGGATATCTCTCTAAGCTTTTTGTATGAATATACAGTGAGTTCAGCTTAGAAGAAGTGTTTCAAGACTAAGAATGTCTTTTGGAGACTTTGAAGCTTTCAGAATAGTTGCTCAGTTGGATGTAGAATGGATGCTTCAAATGGTCTTCACACTCCTTGTATTTATAGACAAAATGAGGATTTGCCCGTTGGAGAGGCAGCCCCAAATTGCTATAAATGTCTTCCTTGAGTTCTTCAAACTGGAAGACAGATTCTTGATAGTGACATGTCCTTAATTTGGTAATAAACGGCTTGTAAGACTTTGTCTTCATTCTGCAGCACTTTTCCCAATGTTTGACTTCTTGTTAGGACTTGGACATGGCTTCTGAAGATTGATCCAATGATAGGACAACATTCCTTATCAAATGGACAACTCTTTTTATCACTATCAGCAGATTTGCTTATCAGCAAAGTTGGCTTGCTCTTCTTCAGATGACTTGGATCTTTCCCTTTTCTTCACTTCAAGGTGATCTTAGCATGTTGTTTTGAGATTCTTTAGGGTATGGTTGCCTCTAACTCTTCAACATGGTTGACCTTCAAACATTAGAATCTTTGTTCCGGTTCAAACTTGCTGAGACAACTCTTCTGGGACAACTCTCCTGATCAGTATATTGGGTATTTTAGCTTCAGAGCTGATGTTTTTCACAGAGTTAACCTCTCTGGACAACTCTCCTGATCAGAGCATTTGGCTAATTTTGTCCTTTTGAGCTTTACAATCTTGTTCTTGCATAGAGATACTTCTTCTGGACAACTCTCCTGATCAGAGCATATGGTTTTCAATGGAGTATGCTTGTCCTTAGTGTTTGTTCCAGATTTTGAGCCTTGAGGGGACTTCATCTTGATCATCTTTAAAGCATAGGTTCCCCCTCACATTGTGCATCTAGTCATCTAAGAGCTGCCTAACATATTAGTTTCTCATCTAGCTTTACACTATGTGTTCTAGCATTTTTAGAACACAATCATATTGACTTAGGCATGTCTCAGGGGGTTTTGGTATTTAATCAAAACATATCTCATTTTATTCCCAAAAAATATGGAGTATTTGAAAATGAGATAGAGAAAGAAAGAGAGAGAGAGAGAGAGAAGATAATGCGGATGAAACGAAAATCAATAACCTATTAAATAAGGGGTAGAAACGACCATTTACCTGGAATTTTGTATTACCAAGTGGAAGATTTTTTTAAGAAAATGCGTGTGTATCTTCAGACACTTAGGGGGCAGATTTTGTATGTTAGGGTTAATAATCTCTAATTGGAATTGAGTTTTAATGATTTGTGTTAAATATTGTGTAAATAAATGAGTAGAAATTAATATATAAAAGGTATAAATAAATTTAAAACAAACAAAACATAAAAATTAAATACATGATTAATAAAATAAAGACATTAAAATTATTTAGAAATAAAAAACTAAAGATACCTAAAAACTTCATGAAAAACAACATTTTTTGTTACATTACAATCACAATTAGCATCATGACATAACATTATCTTTAAACCCTTACGATTAGTAACTCTAGAAACAGCTACATGCAACTAACCATGACTAAAAACAGGCTTCTGCAAAAATAAATCAATATTAGAAAACAACTGTCCTTCACTTTTATTAATGGACATTGCATATGAAACAATTAACGGAAATTGTCTTCGTTGGAATTTGAAAGGTAATCTAGGATCAGAAGGAGTTAATGAAAGTCGGGATATCAAAGCCAACTCTCCAGAGCTACAGTAAGAACTTTGCCTTCAAGTACTTTATCACTCATCCTTGTAATTACCAACCTATAATTGAAAAACAAATAAAAAGATTAAATATATAATAAAAAATTAAATTAAAAAATATCAAGAAAATAATTAAAAACAAAAAATAACGCACCTGGTTCCATTACATAAACCCCTTAAGTGATCAATATTTCGCAATAACATTGGTGTACCAATTTTTAAAATCAATTCATGATTAGAAACACCAGAACACTTCAAACTTTTTTTTTTAAAGTCGTAAAAAACATACAAAAAATTAAATATGTGTAAAAAAAAAATTAAAGAATCTTTTATATTGTAGAGAATGGCAATAAAAGGTTTTTGGATTAAAAAAGAAAGAAAAGATAAACCAGAGGCTGGGGTGCCATCGCTAAATGGTACACCCCTAAAAACGACCTAGCAACAAGAGCGGTAATAAATTCCGAAAAAACAGATAAAAAATCTATGAATCTGGAATCGGGTGAATGACTATGGAGGGTCAAATGCATCGCCCCTACTACCCTTGAACTGGAAGACGCGGGTGAAATCATTATCAAGCCCTGTTGGATGGCGGATAGTGTAGCTCGTGCAGGCTCTACCCTCGAATTTATTGTTAGCCCTACCTGGAATTTGGTTCACCCCAGCCATCCTGGGGCTTATATTGTAGAGAATGGTAAAAGTCGTAAAAAAATATACAAAAGAATCAATTATTTGGAAAGAGGAAAAAATCAAGTAATTAATATAAATGATAATAAATGATTGTCAATAATTTTTTTAAATAAATAGGGACTTTAATCATTAGTAATAACTTCCATGAAATTAATTTAGGATATTAACATAAAAAAATTAAAATATATTTAATTTCATTAAAATTGGTTTTTTATATAAATAAAAATTGACCCTTTTTTTTTACGAAATTTAGGTTATAAGTAAAGATAAAATATGTCACAAAAATATGCAAATTACAAAAAATTGAATATTGAGAAAACTATGAATAAATTAAAATAAAAAATTTATATAGAAAAATATGATTTAAATAAAATAAAGAAATTGAAAAAAGAACTAAATTAGTGTCATATAATTAATTTAAGGAAATTAAATTATTGAATAATGTACAATATATTTAATTTGATTAAAAATAAAAAATTACAAATATAATTATAGATGTAAAGAAAAAAAGATGATCTAGGAATTTTTAGGTTATAAGTAAAAATAAAATATGTCACAAAAATATGCAAATTACAAAAAATTGAATATCGAGAAAATTATGAATAAATTAAAATAAAAAATTTATATAGAAAAATATGATTTAAATAAAATAAAGAAATTGAAAAAAGAACTAAATAAGTGTCATATAATTAATTTAAGGAAATTAAATTATTGAATAATGTACAATATATTTAATTTGATTAAAAATAAAAAATTACAAATATAATTATAGATGTAAAGAAAAAAAAATGATCTAGGAATTTAAAATTTCTCTCTAATTTTTTTTTTTTTTTAAGTGTGTAATTTTATTTAAATGAGGGAATACACACCTACAAGAGTTAAAGGTTTAGATATAGACGTAAGGGACATATATGTCTATATATAATTATTGAAATGATAATATACTTCCTCGAAAAAAGAAATTTTGAACGGTGTATTCATTCAAACCATCGGTAACATGAAACACTCATAATATTTCTCTTGTCAACTAAACAAATTCATAGTTCTAACTAAAAAATATTGTTAAAGAAACCTCTTTAAATAAATAAATATAAATGTAAGAGGTTAATACCAAATTCATTACTAGAATTTTGCTGTTCATTGGATAATGTTAGTCCAGTACTCTTACGAGACTGAAAAATGGATCTTTCTTTATCTTCCCATTTCTTCTTCTGTGTGCCTTTTCTAATTGAAACTCGATTCATTAGTAGTTGGAGCTGGTGGTTTAACAGCTATAAATGCAACCCTCTTGTTCGTTCTCTTTTTAACAGGGTACGAATGGGGAGACGTGCTCGAACCATCTTCAACCAACTCTTTATTGATTGTCTCAAAGACCATTCCAGATGATGAATTGGTGAAAACATCTCCAAAGGGATTTATATTTGCACCAGCTGTATCTGAGGCCACTTGAACACTCTTCTCGTCTTTCTTCACCCCTAAATCACTACCATTTTCTACATCTGCTGTAGGTCCAGATTCATCAACTGCACAAAGAAACGAACATATTAAGGATAAGAAGTCACAGTACTATTTTTTTTAAATTCTTAAACATACTGCATGTCTGCACCAAAATGGGAAGACCGAAATTTTAATTTTCAGATTAATGTAAGTGAGAATTCATAGTCTTCTAGAAGCAATGAAGCGTAATACGAGCAATATGATCCCTTAATTTCATTTTAACATATTTCCCCTCAATTGGTTATATAAATCTTAAAAGATATCCTTAATTCATAAGTAAATAAGAGATCTTTAGGGATACATATTGATGGTAAATTTGAAAGAAATGTGGAAAAATAATTCAAGTGACAATAATTAGAAACACGGTTTAACCTCTAAAATGACATTTATTATGAAATGGATAGAGTGCAAAAAACTAGAGAGCTTTCATAAACACCACCGCTAAACAACTATCCATATATTTCAACCATCAGGTATCTTCCTGTTAAATAGCACTCTAAAATAGGCAATTTATGAGAGTCGAATGAAATTTTGAATCCATACAATCTCGAAAGTTCAAGTCTAGAGAAATCCCATCATTGAATATTAAACAAATCATATGGGGTTAAGTTGTACCTCCGAGTAAAGCCTCAATGTTGTCATATAATATTTTTCGTGCACTCGATGTGCAAACTTCTCGGTCATCCTTCTCTTGACTGGTGGTCTCGTTCTTATTTGTGCTCTCAGCTAATACATACTTATCCATCTGCCAAATGCATTCCAGCATAACAGTAGCTTCCTCCTTTTTTGGATAATATTCTCTGAATACCTACACATTAAGTGAATTTTAAAAAAGAACTTCCATAAGCAAACCGCAAAAGAACAACAGGAAACATAATTGAAGCACATGTGCGCTTTTACAGTTTTACTCGTTATACTAACCTCAAATCCTTCTTGATTTAATTTTACAGTTTGTTCAGTTTGAGAAAGAGAAGTAACAGTATTGTACAGAAGAACAGCGTCAAGAAGCATCTGCAAAAAAGAAAATAAGAAACAAATGAAAAGCACATGATTACTTTTTTAGACTTGGGCTTTACTTTTATATTTTTACACTGCAGCAATTTCAGTAAGAATCGTCTAAGAAACAAAATTTCTTACTTGTTGAACGAGTACTCGAATACGTGCAAGCACAGCCAATACCGTAAGTGAAAATTTCATGAAAAACGAGCGAGCAAGCAGCGTGGATATCTCCCTTTGCATTGTTAAGAGAAACAAGAGAACTAATGAACTCTCTAACGGTCTAACCGGAAATGACAGTGATAGAAGTTCAACAGGGTAGTAAAATTTGCTAATAATCCTCGGGCCTGAAAAAGGTGCTAGTATATGCAATGTTATAAGACCATAATCTATTCTTATGTTAAAAAGGGATCCAACTGTATTCAGAAATTATCGTAAGTACAGTCATCAGTAAAAAACGCAAGGATACATAGCTGCCTTCAGCAAAGGCTCAACCATCTGTAACAATTCACAAGGGAGTTGGGGATAAGAATATTGGCCTCATCAAGTCAAATGTCAAAGTCGAAGGGGAAAGAAAACCACCTGTGACAACAATCGGGTAACTCCCAAAAGCCTCTCTAAAAAATTATATTTTCCACTGCTGCATCGTCTCCTTTTCAGACTGCAATATAATTAAATTTTCATCACCAAATCAGGAAGAGTAAGTCATAGCCTTGTTTATTTGAATATTAGAACAGATGGCATAAACAAGTAAAAAAGTATCCACTTGGCTTACATATGATTACAATTTCAAAATGTTGTGTCTGAATATTAAGCTAGCTTAGATCTTAGACGAGCACATAAAAAGAAATTAACAAGAAATACTTATCAACTTAATTTAGCCCCATATACGAATTGAGTTTCCTTCAGTCCCTAATACAATACAAACTCATAAAGGCTCAAACTAACTTGATTTTGTTCTACTACAATTTTTTTTTTTAATTTCACCAATGATAAGGAGAAGTACACAACAAATGAATGTCCATGAGGATTTTAATGATATCGATTAGAAATCTAAGAAAGGAAGGTGAAAATAAAAGAAGAGAGTAACAAAATGTATAATACCTTTCCAAAAGCTGGACCTTTTGCTTTGGTCTCTTCCCATTAATCACCAGAAATGCGGCCTCCAGTATGTCCTCCATGTTTGCTAATTTTAGAAGCTTCAAATCCCTTCTCACCTATACCAAAAACAATGGTAAGAATTTCCAACACGCACTCAAACAAACCCACATGCATATTTAAGCATCTAGCTATACATCTGTCAGAAAGATTAAGAAATAGCAATGTTACACACCTTGAGAATATACTGGAAGTATGAGCATCTTCGGTGTTGATTCTTGTGTTTATACACAAGTCTTTCAAGAATTCCACTGTCTGTATGAAGCTGACCTGTAAATGACTTCAATCTCTCTTCAACTATTTCAATCTCAGAACCCATCTAAAGTCAACAATCAGATGCTCTAAACCTGTATACAATGAAGTTGGATGCTTTAAGAGATTGAAAAAATATTTCTTCTATCATTGACATTCCATCAAACAGGTTGAGAGCAAGTACGCTTGCAGAAATGAAGAACACATGATACTTTACTCAGGTGACATAATCTCCACAATTTTCTTGTATGGTACCATGAAATTATGATTGGCTAGTAATTTTTCCATGTCCAAACTGATTCAGCATAACAAAAAATAAGATTGGAATCTGAGGGAACAATAGTCCTTTGATTCACACTTTTCCCACAGTAATTTGGACCTGATAAAGAATGAGCTGAAGAGGGAATTTGTTAAAAGATATATCTTGCTGCAATTTTTTCTAACCAAAAACTTCCACTATACTTTACACCCTCATAAACTTACAATTTTCACCTCCAAGAGATGTGATCCATATTAAAAAACATAGGCTTAATGTTCATCTATTTCATATTTCCAGACATATCCCATGCAGTAGCCATATTAACCAAAAAAGGTACTCATATTTTGTTCAAACTTCAAACTATTACGCTTCACTTACACTGTGCATACATTAAGCTAAAACCTCAAATCAGGCAATTTCTTCTCTGTTAACTAATTACTACTCCTATTAAATAACAAAACTTACTTTATGAGCTTATAATTTTATATCATGTTCAGTAAGCCACCAATCTCTGCACGCATCTGCAGTAGTTATTCAGCCAAAAGCTACTAATTTATTATTTACTTGAATTAACCTAGCACGAGTAACCACCTTATGTTCATTGAAGTACAGAGCCACAATGTAAGAATTGAAGCATACAAAAACGAGAGAGTGAGAGTGGGATATGAGTCATATGACCTTATTATTTACTTCCACAGCAACCTCAATCCCTAATATCTCGGTTGAAATCATAAAAAAAATCAATCACACAAAAACCCTCAAGATATCCTCATCTCCCCAAAATTGAATTTTGGAAGTTGAAAACTAACTCACTATTTTTGACCCAATTTCAGTTGTGTTCCACCGTATTCATGTGTCTCCTTCTTTAACTGGGAGGAGACGGCGGTGGTGAGCGGAGCGTGTGGAGAAGACGAAGCAGGGCGGCGGCAGATTGCCGAAGCAGGGCGGCGGCAGATTGCCGAAGGAGGGCGACTAAAAAGAGAGAGAGAGGGGAGAGTAGTTTTGAAAATTGAGGAGGGGTGAACTGAACGCTCAGGAATGGCCACGGTTATACGCACACACGACTTTGTTTAGTACACCCACCGAATTTTTTTAAACAATTACATGTAAAATGTCATTTCTAATTATCGTGTTTAGTTCACCCACCATTCTTCCCAATCATCATCCAGCACCATAAATCCCAAAAACATTCAACAACACCATGAAATCCCAAAAAACACCAACTAAAGTATAAACATTGGGAGGGACTATCAACACCCCAAATTATGTTATTCCCACCCCATATATTAAACACACCCCAACAAAATTTAAAATTCCATTTTTTTTACTAAACACACCCCATTTTATTCCCTTTCTAACCTTTTTTACTTAAAACTTAAATTAATTTGTCTTCTAACACAATACTATACACACCCCATCTATTCTCTCCCCTACAAACAAAAAGAAGAACCAGTCGTGCATCCCTCACCCCCAAATCGTGTCTTTCTTCCCCTCACTCCCAAACGAACCGTGCATTTCAAGGAGAGCAAGAGCCGAACAATCTCTCTTGATTCCTAACGAACAACAAACTAAATGGAAGATCGATATGGTAAGAACTTTGTTTCATTTTAAATGTTTTTACTTCAAAAAATCTAGGGTTTATATGGTTTGTGGGGATTTTTCAAATTGTTGAATAAGTTTTAGTGATTTAGTGTATAAAAACCCTAATAAAATGCATTGGGTATAATTGTATATCATACATTGAGTTTGATTTTGAGTTTGTGTTGTGTTACAGCGCTTGCTAGTGTGATTTGGAGCTGCCGCGTTCGCGCACGGCCAGAATCGCAGTCGCGCGGCGTGCACTGTGCACGGCTGAATCGGCCGCACGCACAAGTGTTGCACGGCTGGTTCAGCAGCACGCACTGTGTAGCGCACGGCCGGTTGGGCCGAACAATGTGTGTAGCGCATGACTTGACTGGTTGGGCCGTGCACACTGTGTAGTGCACAACAGTATTCCCCTGAAATGATCTGAAGAAGCTATGAAGTATTTGTCCTTAAATCTTTAAAAAAGAATTATGGACAGGACTCCAATTACAGATGATAAGTAGTTAACCTATTGATTTGGATATATTGATGCAGACTTCTAAAAATTTGGTTCCCTTCTTTTATACTAAAATTTTGTTTACAATTGGCTTTGAATGCCTTGATCTGATGTCGAATTTTCCTTCGTTAATTTGGTATTATGCATTTATGCTTATCGAATCATTCATTCATGATTAATCGGTAAAAAATGGAAATTAAGTGGTTAAAAAAATCAAGCAATGTTTCCTCACGTGGATTATACTAAATGCATGGAGAAAGAGTTTTAAAAGATTGGAGTAATTTTTTATTGTAAAAGTAAAAATAGATGAATTAGGGTTAAATGGGGGTAGAATTTAAGTATGGGCCTATGGGGTGTGTATAACATGGGGTGTCTTTAATATTATTAGGGGTGTGTTTAACATTTTTTAAATAATTTAAAAGGATATCTTAGTAAATTCATTTAGGTCTATTTTTGTCCAAAAAATTATGGGGTGGGAATAACATGGGTTTTGATAGCCCCGCCCAAAAACATTTTGAAACAGAGAAAAAATATAAAAAAATACTATCAAAATAAATCATTCAACATCAGTCTCATTCATCATCGATCAATCAGTTTCAAAAAAATAACAATTTTCGACAAAAAAAAAAAATTGAAAAAATACTAATTCTCGAAATTGTTTTTGAAAAAAATATAGATTTTCGAAATATGCCAAATTTCAATAAAAATTTTCGAATAAAAGCAAAAAATCGAAAGAGGGCAAAAATAAAAATAAAAATAAAAAAGGAAAACAATCAAAACTGACCTAGATCGATCGGGGAGTTGCGACCGGCCGACGTCGTGAAAACGAACAGAGGGGGCACGAACGAGGGAGGAGGGGTGTGAACGGCCGGCCGTCGCTTGATTTCTTCTTCTACAGACGCGGCAGCGGCGGCGATGTGTCGTTGGGAGCAGGGAAAGAGAAGCGCTGGGGGAGAGAAGCGGTCGGCGGCGGAAGAGGAAGCGCGGCGTGGCTGTGGAGGGGAAGAGGCGGCGCGGAATCGGGACGACGGAGAGAAGAGGAGAGTGTCCTGGGGAAACGTTGAAAACGAGAGAGAAGGGAAGGGTATTAGGGTTTGGAAAAGGAAGGGTAATTTAGGTTTTTCGCTGTGGGTGTTCTCATTTTAGGATGGGTGTACTAAGCAAGTGGGTGCCCTCAATAAAGGCGTGTGCGTGTATAACCGTAGCCTAAAATAGTAGTCACAGCCCATTAGGCCATTACTCAGCCCGCCTGCAATTCTATGCACTAGGACACCCCTTTCTTTCGGGTCTGACTATATGCACCTCCATTTCAGTTTGATGCACTCCCCCATCACTCCCCCGATTTATACACTCCTCGAATTTTAGGTCACACCTCCTCTCAAATGTCATAAATACCCCTCCCTTCATAAAAACCAATTTACTACACACACACCCAACCCTTCATCTTCTTCATCCTTCATCTTCTTCCTCCCCATTTCCCCCAACCCACCCCCTCCTCACCACCACCCACCAGTCGCCGGCGACGCCCACCCCACCCCCGTCATCGCCGGCGACGCTGTCCACCACACCCACCCTCGCCGGCGACGCTGTCCACCACACCCACCCTCGCCGGCGACGCTGTCCACCACACCCACCCTCGCCGCGGCCGCCGGCCGCCCCCTCCCCTCCGTTTAAAAAAAAAACTGCACTCGCGCGGCCGCTCCCGTCCGTCGGCCGCCGCGGCCGCCCCATCCCCCTCCCGTCCGACGCCGACCCCCAGGTTTGCCCCCTTCCTCCCATCTGAAAAAAAAAAAAAAAACAGAAGATCTGCGGCCGCTCCCTCCCCACCCCCTCTCCGACGCCGATCCACCCCCAGCCCAACCCAGATTTGCCCCTCCTCCCAAAAACCCGTTTTCTGCAAAAAAAAAAAAAAAAAAAAAACAGAAGATCTGCGGCCGCGCGGCCGCTCCCTTCTATCGGCCGCCGCAGCCGCTCCCTCCCCACCCCCTCTCCGACGCCGATCCACCCCCAGCCCAGATTTGCCCAACTCCCAATTCCAATGTTAGGGTTTTTTGCAAAAATGCAGAAAACCCTAATTTTTTTTATTTTTTTTTTCATTTTCGACTATATAATGTCGATCGGCAAATTGTTGTCGACGAGGGTGTATTTGATCGACATTACGTAGTCGAAAATGAATTTATTTATTTTTTTTAATAATTTTCGACCAACCAGTTGTCGACGGGAGTGTATGTGGTCGACACTGGTTGGTCGAAAATTAGTAAAAAAAAATTGTGATTTTTTTGAGTGTATGGTTGATTTCTGTATTTTTTTTTTGAGCTTGATGGTCGCCGGAAATGGTGTCGCCGGCGACCGGAAGGTTAGAAAAATGTGAAAGAAATGAAGGGGGGTGCATTCAGTAGGGGATAGTACTGTATATTTAATGAAGGGTATTTTGGGTTTTTTACCTTATTATTTTATTAAAATACTGAAAGGGGGAGTGCATCAAACTGAAATGGAGGTGCATATAGTCAGACCCCTTTCTTTCTGTAAAATTTCGATGGAATCCAGTTAGGGAGAATAGAAGGGCTCGGCTAAAGGCACCCGGATTTCCTATGAGTACACCCACGGGAATTTTTTTTTGTCCCAAGGGTGTTGCGAAATGACGTATTTACCCCTCCTGTACTTTTTTTAAAAAAAACGCCGGATGAGTACACTCACCTCCTATCTAAACGCAGGAATTTGAAGGGTCATCACTTCTTCCCAACATTGGGTCCATGTTCGAAAAAAACTTCCAAACATTGGGTCCATGTTCGAAAAAAACTTCCGCGAGTTTTACTTGGTCGAATTTTTAACCCAAAAGTCTCTGTAACGAATAAATTTTCGAACATTTGACAAGTGTTCGAAAAAAACTTCCCAACATTCGGTCCATGTTCGAAAAAAACTTCCCAACATTGGGTCCATGTTCGAAAAAAACTTCCCAACATTGGGTCCATGTTCGAAAAAAACTTCCCAACATTCGGTCTATGTTCGAAAAAAACTTCCCAACATTGGGTCCATGTTCAAAAAAAACTTCCACGAGTTTTACTTGGTCGAGTTCTTAACCCAAAAGTCTCTGTAACGAACAAATTTTCGAACATTTGACAAATGTTCGAAAAAAACTTCCCAACATTCGGTCCATGTTCGAAAAAAACTTCCCAACATTCGGTCCATGTTCGAAAAAAACTTCCCAACATTGGGTCCATGTTCGAAAAAAACTTCCGCGAGTTTTACTTGGTCGAATTTTTTACCCAAAAGTTTGTGTAACGAACAAATTTTCGAACATTTAACAAATGTTCGAAAAAAACTTCCCAACATTGGGTCCATGTTCGAAAAAAACTTCCCAACATTGGGTCCATGTTCGAAAAATCAGTCCAAAACGCTGCAATCGTGCTAAACCATGCCAATTAGATGTCCATTTGTTTATTTTCATCCTAACACATCAAAAATTGATACATTCTACACATAAACATGATTATAACACAAAAAATCAACCTTAATCAACACATACATGAATTAACCCCAAATTCAAAAAACAAAACCTAAACCCTACAACAATAAAATCAATGTTTCAACCAACAAAAACTGAAATTAAACATGTGTCCTACTCTTCTTCTCAAATATAAGCAAGAAAAACTAACCTTTAACCATTTTTGCAAAATGAAAAAAAAAAATGCGAGCTCATATTCTCCAAAAAAACGATGGAGTGGGGGAGAACGGTGCTCTCTCTTTCTCTTCTTCGACGTCGCAGGTAGTGGGAGTGGGGGTGGTGCGAAAATGGAGTGGGAGTGGTGCGAAAAAACGTTGATGGAGGAGGGATAGGTTTGGGGAAGATGGAGGGGTGGGTGAACCGATGGAGAGAAGGGAGGGAGGGAGGGGGAGAAATGTTAAGGGCATTTTTGGGTTTTCCAGGTGGGTGTCCTCATCCGTTTTGTGTGTGTTCTCATCCCCTGTGTGTACTCATAGGAAATCCGGGTGCCTTTAGCCGCGCCCAGAATAGAAATATGAAAACAGGCGTCGTGAATTGTGTATGGGGTTAGAAGAGATGGAGGCTTTCTTCTTCTTTTATGTTGGTGGCAAAAGTGAAAGAGATACCTATAAAGCTTCGGTGAGGGAGAGATATGTGAAATTTCTTCTGAATTATTCACACTTGTTTAAAGGTTTAAAGGGTTAATTGAAAGAAAAAAAACACTTGTTTATTAATTACAATAATTTTTTATTTTTTTTATTTTGCAATATGTGAAGTAGCACGCTAAATAAGAAAAGTGAATTTAGTGGGCATTTTAAGGGGTAATTTTGTAAATCTTCATGTATAAAGTAAAGGGATGAGTTGATTTTAGGGTATGTATGGAGAAAAGGTAATGTCATTTGTGTAAATTTGAGGATATTGTGAGGGTGTAGTATATAAAGGGTTTTTCATTTTAAGGGTGTGAAAGTAATTGTGGGACGTCATAAAAAGGAAAGTGTAAAAGTAATTACGGGATGGAAGGAGTATTAGGTTTAGGAGCTATACATCCAACTAGGGGTGGGCATAAAACCAAACCGACGATTTTCGGTTTATTTGGTTCGGTTGTTCGGTTCGTTTTAAATTTTTTAAAATTTCAGTTTTTTCGGTTCGGTTTATATTTTCTAAAAATCGAACCAACCGAACTATAAATAAAATCCTATATCTAATCTAACAATAAACAATTAAACATTCATTCCGTTTCTTTTCCATTTTTCTGTCTATTTCCCCTACTTCCACCACCGTCGTTAGGCCCACCAAATGCCACCAGCGACGTTGAATGCCCTTTTATTTAAGTTATATATGCTAGTTTTGTTTTGAGATTTTTAGATTATGTTTTTAGATATTTGATTTCATTGAATATAAATTGGAGATCAAAGCCGTATATTTTATAAAGATTGCTTACATTTTGTATTATTGTTTTAATTTACAAATGTCTATTTCTCAAGAACAAGCAAATGAAATTATTCAGTCTAGAGAAATGATTTGGACAATCTGAACAACCTGAATTGAATTTTTTAAAATGTTTATTTGTTTAATTAATTTTTTTTTTAATTTTAGGCTGTAGAAATTCAGTTATTTCGGTTCGGTTGAAAAAATGTCAAAACCGAACCGAACCGACCGAATGCCCACCACTACATCCAACTATTTAGGACTTTAACATTGTAAGCAATATGCACCCTTTGCCATGTCATTCTCATATAGACACATTTAAAAGGCGCACCTCTACTTATATTGTCAAAGTTAGGATATAAAACGCGTCTAAAATAAACTAGTCCGACTCAAAATCACAATATTTAGATAAGGGTTGGGCTATTAACACCCCATACAATGTTATAGACACCCCAAATGCTAAACACACCCTATTAAAATTTAAAAATCATTTTTTATCACTAAACATACCCCAATTATTTCTTATTTGACCTTTAACACTTAAAACAAAATACAAATTAAATAAAAATCAAAATAACATTATTAAAATTAAGTAAATCTAAAAAAATATATCATCCGTAAAAAAAAAATCAAAAAATATATTTAATAATATAAAAATAAATAAATAAATATTGGAATGAAAAAATCAATTAAAAAAATTTAAAACATTATAAAAAATCAACTAAGATTTCATAATAATTAAATTGATTTTTTTAATTAAATCTGGACAAAATTAAATATATCAAATAAAATTTAAAAACAAATAAATTAAAAACATCAATTTAAGAAATCAAAATTTTGATAAACTAAATAAAAAAGAGAAATAAAAATCAAATATAAAAAAAATCTTCAATAATAAATTAAAGCTACAAAAAAAAATTAAAAATATTAAAAAATCAACTAAATCTTCAAAACTTATTTAATTAATTAATTTTTGAAGATTTAAGTGATTTTTTAAAATATATTTTTTGATTTATTTGTTTTTTTATATTAATTTAAATTCTTAATTTTTAATTGTTTTCATAATGAGTAGGTCTCCCATGAAATTGAGTTGACCAAGTTAATGGTTAACTATTGACTTGGTCAACATTTTTTTCGATAACATTTTTTTTTGGAAAATTTTTTTTTGGATATATTTTTTTTTTTGAATTTTTTTTATTACTGTTACACTTTTCAATTGTCGTGACCTACATTTTTAAAAATAATATTTTCAGTTATATTGACATATACTTTTTGGTAATGTTATATTGCACATTTTAGTTATATAGACATATACTTTTCAGTTATAATAACTTACATTTTTCATTAAAATATTGTGTTGCACTTTTTAGTTATACCGATATGCATTTTTTAATAATATTGTGTTTACACTTTTCAGCAATATTGTGTTACACTTTTTAGTTATAATGACTTACAACTTTTATTAAAAAACTGTGTTGCACTTTTCAATTATATTGACTTACACATTTTAATAAAAAATGTGTTGCATAGTTATAATAAATTACACTTGAGTTCCATGGCTTCCTGGTTGGTTCCTTTGAGTCCAAGGGTCATCTTGTTCAGCTTCAGAATTTATGTGAACTCCCTTAGGATCCTTGCTTGGTCAATCCATCCATCAAGCTTTGGAGGCATGTAGATGATAGGCTTGGGAGCATTGAGTTCAATTTTTGCAATGTCAGCAGCTGCAAGTAGTTATTGATACAACTCTCTGTAGTATTCTATCATGAACTCAGAAAAGGCAGAGTTGGCATCTCCACCATTCCATCTGTCAATGACATAGTAGTCATAGACAAACTCCCTTTTAGCCTCTTACCATGTATCATTCAGCTGAATTGGCACCCATTTATCCAAGTGTGGATATTTAGTGTCCATTGGGACCAAAAGCTGAGGCTTCATCTTGCTGTAAGTTGCTCTCCTTCTTATTGGTTTCTGAAAGTTAGCTCTTCTCTTGTCTCTTGCTCTTTGTGCTTCCTCTAACAGATCCATTTTCTCTTGGGCTTTCATCATGGCCAATTTCTGTTGTGTTTCAGGGTCTTTGCCATACCCTTCATGAAACAGCTTTGATGGATCATTCAGTACTACAATCTTTGTCTTCTTGGGTCCAGGTCCAAAGCCTTCTTCATATAAGGCTTCCACATCTTCAGTAGCTTTGGTACCTTCAGCAATGTTGACCATTTCAGAAGATTTGTCTTTTTCAGCAGTTTTGGGCTCTTCAGCAGTTTTGGCTTTCTTTGATGTAGGCTCATCCTCATCAATTCTGAATTCAGGTGGAAGATCAAGGCTGTTAGGAAAGTCAGTAAATGTCCCAGCTTGTCTTTTCTTTCCCTTTGCCTTCCTGATCTTTCCTCTGGTTTGGATACCTTCAGCATCTTTGTCCAAACCAGATACCTCACCACCTGGTCTCTGCTGTAGCCTCATCCTTTCTTCTTGTGCTGATGCCATTGAATTTTTCAATGCAAGTGCTAGTTGCTCTTCTTCATTCAATTCTTCTAAGTTTAGCACTGTAGGTTCTTTTCCTTTTGCTTCAGCAGTTTTGTCTTTTCCCTTGTCTGAACCTCCAATCACCAAGGCACATTTTGCTCTAGCTCTTTCCCTTTCCCCCTTTTTGGCAGCATCAAAATACTGGGGTTTTAGCTCACTCATAGTTGTGGCCATTAGGGATTGGGCCTGGTTCAGGGACTTCATCTCTTCCAACAAATATACATTTTCATCATGTATATTCTGCATCCTATCACTGCTCAAGCTAAGGAAGGCTAGAACAGGCTTCATCTTTTATTGAACAACCTCCTCCAAGGTTGCTTTCAGGGATGCATCAAGTTGGTCTTTGAGAAACTCAGTGAGGTTGGCCACTGCACCTTCAGCAATGTTGGCCAATACCTCTTGGGAAAACTTTTCAGAGGCTGCTTTCACCATATCTAGCCTTTGCTCTTCAGCTCTTCTCTTTTGCAATGCAGTCTTCTTTCCAAGAGCTTGCTTGACAGTGAGCCTGAGAGCCTTGACATTGGCATTATGATTGTCTCTCAACAACTTTTGCTCTTTCTTGACCTCCTCTGAGATGGCTTCCATGGTGGATTTGGCATTTTGTACTTCAGTGGAAATGGTTTGGAGGCCAGTTTCCACACCACTAATCCTTGCTTCTAGAGTTGGTAGCACAACATCTTCAGAGCCAGTGAGCCTCATTTCTACAGATTCTATGGTCCTTCCTTGCTCATTCAATGCTCCTGAAGTTTCAGCATGAGCAGATTGGACTTGATGAGCCAAGGAGTCCAATTTCTCTGATTGCATTCCAAGTAAGGCTTGAGCTGAGCCTGTATCTACTTGGATAGGTGCATCTGTTAAGAACTCATCTGCAAAAATCTGGTCAAGGGAAATACCTGCAACATTAGACAGATCAAATAGGTTAGGAAATAGACACTCATCACCCTCAATTTCTTTTATATAAGACTCTGATACATCAGCAGCCTTCTTCTCATTTTCAACTCTTTCTTTTCTCCCTTCTTTAATAATTTCCTCACTTAAAGGAACAGGCCTCCTCTCATCAAGGGATTCCTGAAGTTCAGATTTGACTTCAAGAATAGCCTGCCGTTCCTCACTTATATCACCCTCATTTGGTGGTACACTCACTATTCTAGTGATCACCACATCTCTCTCATCTACTACTCCCTCTGGTTTTTCAACTATCTTCTCCTTTTCAACTCCTTCTCCTAAACCTGCAACATCTCCACCTTCAATAAGGTTCAAAGATGGCAGTTGTGGGGAGATCACAGTGCTTACACCAACAGCCACTGAGTCATCCTGAATGATTAAGGGCTGATCAGTGTCCAGCTCATCTGACACTGAATAGGCCTTAACCAAACCAACCTCTAATATAGGAACCTCCACATCTTTAGGCTGTGCCTTAGGTTCAGAAGAACCTTCATTGGCAGATGTGTCTTTGGTTGTGTTACCACCCTTGGTCAACACCTCTGAAGATACAGAGCCTTTCCTATGATAGGTTTTAGGAGGGTTTGATAGTCTATCTGCTATAGAAGACTTGGGTTGAGAAGATTCAGGGAGATTGGCTTGAGGGGTTTCAGGAGGGTTGGGGTTAGAAGGATTTGAGGGATCATCAGGGGAATCATCATCATTGGAGCTACTGTCAGGGTGTTTGATTCCCTTGGCCTTTCTTTCTTTCTCCTCCTTCATCTTATCAGCTACCAGCTTTGCAAAAATTTCCTCATCAATGAGAAATCTTGTCTTTGAAACTCCAGCAAAGTTCAGCAATCTGTTTTCCTCTATTTGCCACCAGTTTGCACCCTTATCTTGGATGACTTGTGATATCTCCATCATAGACTTGTCTTTTACATCAACAAGCATCCTTAGATCATGAAATGTCTTCTGAATTCTTGGAAATTCAGTAAGCTGTGGGTATAGACTGTCCACAGTAGCCTTTGCTCCTCCTCTGAGCATACTTTCATAAGTATACTCCTCCTCATCTCCACTGGAATGGGGACTTTGGGTTATAGGGGAGTTGGCTCTGGGGTCTCCTAAAGTGGCTTTAGGGAGGTTTAATTCAGGGATGTTGGCTTCAGAAGGGTTTGGTGCAGTAGAAGGTGCTTCAGTTGCTTTTGAGAGCAATGAATCTGAAGGGGATTTACTCAGGGGGGTTGGCTCATTGAGTGCATGTTCTAAGAGTTTTGAATAATTGAGCATGAATGAATCAAGGGGAGGCAGGAGTCTTGTCTCATCTACTGCTAAATCTGCAAGCACATCAATGCCACTTCTTTGCACACTCCCTTCTGGAGAGTATCTCTTAGTGAGATCTACAGGGGTAATGGGTTGGTTGGAAGGGGTAACATGGGTTTCAGGGGAGTTGGGCTCAGAATTCTAAAACTCAGGGATGTTGGCCTCTATAGATTGATCTTCAGGGACCTTGGATTCTGGAGTTCCAGAACCAGATGAGTTGGTCCTTGACCTAGATTTGGTCCTGCTTTCAGCTCTGCTCTCTCTTAGAGCCAATTGAAGTGACCTTTCTTCCTGCAGCTCCAACACCTTTTCAGTAGGTTTGACCCTTCTCTTGCTGGCCCTACTGCTCCCACTTCCTTCACCATCCTTTTCAGGGACAACTTCCCTGATCCTCTTATCTCCTTTCTTCTTTTGCCTTGTCTCATTATACTTCAGCCTCAACTCCTCTGAGTGGTCAGAAGGTACACTTACTCCCTCTTCTGCCACTTCATCAACTTCTGCTGATGCTCCTGAGGCTTCTCTTGAAGACAATTGAGACATTTTCCTTGTTTTGATAGCCCTGGCCTTGGTTCTCTTCATCATTTTAGGCTTTTCTTCAACCTGTCCTTCAGCAGGTTTGGCCATAAACATTCTTCTTTGCTCAGTTTTCTTGCTGAGCTTCCTGAACAGGATCTTTTGGGCTGGTAGAGGTTTGGCAAAGGTCTGCATTTGAGAGTAATGAGAGAATCTCTCAATCAACAAGCTTGCCCTGGTGCAATACTTGAGTTTCCCTTCTAGCACAACCTTGTTGTGAGCTTTTACTTTGAATTTAGCCTTTTCCTTCATCATCTCGGACATGATGAAGGTCCTCCAATCAAACTTGATGCCCTTGTCACTGGCATCAATAATAGCAGCCATAATTCTGATTCTTGGATGGCTGACCTGCTCCAAGCTTCCAGTGTTGCTCAAGAGACTCTTAGCAACTACTTCAAAGAGGTTGAGAAATTCTGGCTTGGGAGTCTTCTTGTTTTGTGTTGAAGAGATGGGGCCTGGAACCAATAGCCATTCTTGAGCTATTTCATCTTCATGTCCAGTACCATAAACTTCTGGATTCCTTCCCTCATAAGGCAATCCAAAAGCTCCTTCAAGATCTTCTGGAGAGAATTTCACTCTATGAAATTTCTCTTCTTCCTCTCCTTCTGCAACATATGACAATTTGGTGGAAACTTCACCATCTGCAGATTCACCTCTCCACTGGAGAAAGGCAAAGAATTCAGCCATGTAACCTTCCAAGCATGAACTTGGTCTTTCCTCCATGAACTTTTGTAAACCAGTTCTTCTCAGCCATCTTAGAGTTGGTGTAATCTCAGGGTCTTCACTCTCAAAAGATACTATGGGCTCAAAATGAAGATTATTTTTGTTGCTCAAGTATCCAAAATCAAGGTCTAGAGCCTTGTTGGAGAAATCAATAATCATCTCTGGTCTAACCTTGGGAGCCATTGAAAGTTACAGAGAAGGTTTGATAGAGATTGAGAGTGTTTGAAGAAATTTAGAGCTAGGGTTTCGAATACTTGGGGAAGAAGTGTTTGTGGGGGATCTTAAGACTTGTGAATATTCTAAAAAGAATGTTTGTCCATGAGTTGGTGAGGTCTTGATGTAATTCAAAGGTGAACAAAAATGGAAATCCAAAATGAACGGCTAGGATTGATTTCAGAGGAGTTGTCCAGTTTTGATCCAAAGGTCAAAAACCAATGTAACAGTGAAAAACTGTTTTGTTCAAAAACGTGGGTGGTTTTTAATGTTTGTTTAAGGCTGGGGGAGTTTTCGAGGTAGATCATGTCCCAAAAAGTTTAATGCAAACAAGAGTTAAATCTTGGCATTTAATGCATGGAAAGTGACCTTTTGGGTGGGAGACAAATTAAATCCCAGAAAGGTGAAAACTGTATTTCAATGGGACAGATTTCGAAATAGACAATGATCACCTAAAATAGGTGCTTATCAGACCAAGATTTGGTTTGATAGTCAAGACAACTTATTTGACCCTACATGGACAAGTGTCCTGAAGAGTTGAGGACAAGTGTCCTGAAGAAGTAAGGTCAGCTTCTCTGAATTTCAGTAGACTTGACCAAGTCTGCTGAAGTTTGAACTTAGTTCCCCCTTAATGAATGAACTCCTTTGGACTTATTTGTCCAACTTCCCTGGATCAAGGAGACCCAACTCTGCTGATAATTCCAGGAACCTTGCCTCTGCAAGTGGCTTAGTTAGTATATCAGCTTTTTGATGATCTGTGTGGATCTTCACTAACTTAATATCCTTCTTCTCCACATGATCTCTAATGAAGTGATGCTTGATGTCCACATGTTTGCATCTTGTGTGCAATACAGGATTCTGTGATATGGCAATGGCACTGTTAATGTCACAGAATATTGGCACTTCAGTAGAGTTGACTTTGTAGTCCTTGAGTTGTTGTCTTAGCCAAAGAATTTGAGCACAACAACTTCCAGCAGCAACATATTCAGCTTCAGTGGTGGAGGTAGCCACTGTGTTTTGCTTCTTGGAAAACCAAGATATGAGTTTGTTGCCTAAGAATTGACAAGTTCCTGAAGTGGATTTTCTGTCAATTCTGCATCCTCCATAATCAGCATCTGAGTAGCCAGTTAACTCAATGTTGTCATCAGCAGGGTACCAAAGGCCTAGATTCTCAGTGCCTTTGAGATACCTCAAGATCCTCTTTGCAGCCTCAAGATGGCTTTTCTTAGGATTTGCTTGAAACCTTGCACAAACACCTACTACAAAGGTGATGTCAG
Organism: Galeopsis tetrahit; assembly: GCA_963675135.1. NCBI lineage: Eukaryota > Viridiplantae > Streptophyta > Magnoliopsida > Lamiales > Lamiaceae > Galeopsis > Galeopsis tetrahit. The sequence continues at coordinate 32,008,417 of OY776119.1, read as the reverse complement.
GCCTGCTGGCAGTGAGATAGAGGAGAGATCCAATGATTCCTCTATATTCAGTGGAGTTGGTTGGTACACCACTCTCATCAGGATCCATCTTCCAGTTTGTGTTCATTGGGATCCTTACTGGCTTGCTTGTTGTACACCCAAACTTCTTAATCATCTCTCTGGTGTACTTAGCTTGATTGATGAAGATTCCTTCTTTTGATTGCTTGACTTGTAGACCCAAAAAGAAGTTCATCAACCCCATCATGGACATCTCAAACTTGCTTTGCATAAGCTTGGAGAACTTCTCACAAAGCTTCTCATTAGGAGATCCAAAAATTATGTCATCTACATAAATTTGGACAAGCAAGATGTCCTCTCCTTCAGAGATTCTGAAGAGAGTTCTGTCCACAGTTCCCTTGGTGAATCCATGATCCAATAGGAATTGTGACAGTGTGTCATACCAAGCCCTAGGGGCTTTCTTGAGTCCATATAGAGCTTTCTTCAGTCTGTATACTTGGTTTCCAACCTCAAAACCTGGTGGTTGCTCTACATAGACTTCTTCTTTCAAGACTCCATTCAGAAAGGCACTCTTGACATCCATTTGATACACTTTGAACCTCTTGTGGGCTGCATAGGCTAGAAAAAGCCTTATTGCTTCTAGCCTTGCCACAGGTGCAAATGTCTCATCATAGTCAATGCCTTCATGCTGGCAGTAACCTTTAGCCACTAGTCTTGCTTTGTTTCTGACAATCACATCATTTTCATTCTTCTTGTTCTTGAACACCCACTTGGTTCCAATAACATCTTGATGTGAAGGTCTATCAACCAGCTCCCATACTTCATTTCTGGTGAATTGGTTGAGCTCTTCCTGCATTGCTGTGATCCAATTGGCATCCTGAAGTGCTTCCTCAATGTCTTTTGGTTCCTGTTCTGACAAGAAACAACAGAACATAGCACTTTCACCATGAAACCTTCTGGTTTTGACTCCTATACTTGGGTCACCAAGTATCAGATCAGTAGGATGGTCATACAACCAAGTCCTTCTTTTTCTGATCCCTTCAGTAGAGTTGCCTTCTACTGAGGTTGAGTCATTTTGATCATAAAATTCAGGATAGTTTAGTGCAGGATCTAAATCAGGATCATAATCAGGGGTGTTGTCCTCAATGTCAGGGACATTGGGATTTTCAACATTTTGAGTTCCCCCTTGATTATTTGACCCATTAACTACCTCAACAGGAGCTGCTTCTTCATTAGTAGTTGTTACCTGGATGTGAACTGGGATTGGCTCATTCAGTTCACCATTTCCATCAGTGGGGTTTGTCTCAGGAAGGTTGCCTTCAGGATTTTTGTCCAATATAGTATATCCAGGTAGATTGGCTTGGACAACATCTATGAATTCAGTGTCTTTGTCTTTTAGGCTTAATCTGGTTGTCCTTTGTGTGATTTCTTCAGGTTCCAAACTATCATTCCTGATCTCAAGGATAGATTCATCAAACACAACATGAGGTGTTTCTTCCACTATAAGGGTTTTCTTGTTGTAGACTCTGAAAGCTTTACTGATTTGAGAGTATCCAAGGAATACTCCCTCATCAGCTTTGCTATCAAAGGCTTTCAACTGTTCTTTCCCATTATTGTGAATGAAGCACTTACAACCAAATATATGAAAGTATGACACTTTAGGCATTCTTCCTTTCCAGAGTTCATAGGGGGTTTTGCCTTGCCCCTTAGTAATTAAACATCTATTTTGAGTATGGCATGCAGTGTTTATAGCTTCAGCCCAAAACCTCTTAGGTAAATTTGAGTCAGCAATTAAGGTTCTAGCAGCTTCTTTTAAAGTTCTGTTCCTTCTTTCTGCAACTCCATTTTGCTGAGGAGTTCTAGCTGCTGAGGTTTCATGAGTTATTCCATTAGATGTGCAATACTCATTGATGTATGAATTTATGAACTCAGTGCCTTTATCAGATCTTATCTTGATAATGCTAAGGCTTTTCTCATTTGACAGTCTCTTAAGAAGTTCAGGTAGTTTGACTTGTGTTTCCTTCTTATTAAGGAGAAATACCACCCATGTGAACCTAGAGAAGTTATCTACTACAACTAATGTGTATTTTCTACCATTTATGCTTGAAGGGGTGATTGGTCCAAAAAGATCCATATGTAGAAGTTCAAGAACCCTTTCAGTAGAAATGACTGGTTTACCTTTGAATGAGGCTTTAATTTGTTTGCCCTCTTGACATGGTTTACACACATGTTCCTTAATGAAAACCTCATTAGGCAGTCCTTTAACTAATGCATTTCTAGCAAGTTTGTTCATTGATTTGAAGTTCAGATGGTTTAGCCTCTTGTGCCATAACCAGCTTTGTTCACTAGTGCTCTTAGCAATGAAGCATGCAGCATCAGTAGACTTGTCCCAGTCTGCAAAATACACATTTCCCTTCCTAGTTCCAGTCAATAGAGTTTGTTGAGTTTTATCCTTAATTAAGCATTTTCCACTTGAGAACTCAACTTTAAAGTCTTTGTCACAGAATTGACTGATACTTAGGAGATTATACTTGAGACCAGCTACATAAGATACATTGGTTACTTTGATGTTACCAATCATCAAGGTACCATAACCTTTTGTGGTTGCTTGTGAGCTGTCTCCAAAGGTGACATTTGGGCCTTCTTTTTCAATGAAATTAGTGAGGAGTTCCTTGTTTCCAGTCATGTGCCTTGAGCATCCACTGTCAAGGTACCATGCTGTCTTTTTGTTCATGCTCCTCTTCTTGTGGCCCAATGGTACCTGCAATTAGATAGGTTTAGGTACCCTTTGAGTTTTGGGTCCTGAGAGGTTAGCTGTACCTTTTGGAACCCAAACTTGCCTAATTACCCTAATTGATTCAAGGTGGCTAAGTTGTTTTCCTTGTGCATCAACATACACTGTCTTTCCCTTAAATGCCTTGGGGAAAGTATGTGTGAATGTGTTAACTCTGTAAGTTTCAGGGGAGTTTTTAATTCTCCTGAACTTATGAGCTCTTTGTGAAGCTTGATGAAATCTTTGAGGAAAGGCATTCTTATGACCATTACCCTTTGGCATGAAGGGTTTTGGTTGTCTCATTTTATTCTGCCTTTGAGGATAGTTGTCCTTAGGTCTATCCAGCTGAGGTTTTCTCAGATGAGTTGGCCTAGGCTGGTTATACCTTGGATAACTCCTCTGACCATTGTTCAGTAGAGTTGCCCTCCTATTGGGTCTACTCTGCTGACCAATATTCCTCTTGTGTTCAGGAGCCTTGACCTTTTCCAAAGGTTTAGGCCTAGTCTCCTGAAGCACTAGAGTAGGCATTTCATTCATCTTGCCCTTTCCTTTATTCAGTGGTTGAATTTTTTCATTTTCAGCTTGTTGTTCCACTGATTTGACAAAGATTTTCTTAGTGTTACTTGTAGAAGCAACACTGAGACAAGGTGAAGATTCAAATGGATCAAAACCTAATCCCCTTCTTTGAGCCATAGGTCTTTGATAACTCTGAATTTCCTCTATTGCTCTAGAGGACTTGTTCAAAGCAGACATCTTTAATTTCAGGCTCTCTTCACTTGATTTAAGAATATCATATTCATGTGAGAGATTTTCAAACTTGGCATTTAGAATTTTTAGTTCAAAGTCTTTTCTCTTCTGAGAAAGTAGTTGATCATCAATCTCCTTTTGTTGGTCAACTATCCTGAGATTTGCTTCCTTAAGCTCTCTCAAGGCTTGTTGATACAACTCAGTAGATTTGACATCAACAGCTATCTCAGAGTTTTTGGTAAGTTCAATAGCCAATCTTTCATTTTCTCTCACACAGTTATCATGAAATTCTTGTAATCTAGTGAAATCTTCCATCAACTACCCAAAGGAAAGTTTCAAGTTGACTTCACTCGTGTTCTGTGATAAAAATGATGGTGAGCTAGAAGTGGAGGATACCTCATCATCCTCAAGAGCCATGTTGCACACATCATCATCATCATCACTGTTTGAGAACAGTCCATCAGAAGAGTTGAAGCTTTCAGCACTATCAGATTCTTCACCAGCCATCATGGCCTTTCTATTTGTGAACTTTCTGTCTCTTTTAGCTTGCCTCTCTCTTCTTTCTTTAGAGCTTAATTCAGGGCAATCATACTGGAAGTGCCCTTTCTTCTTGCAGTTGTAGCATAGGTCTTGATCATCATCCTTCTTGGATTCATCTCTTCCTTTTGATGATGAAGGGTCAGCTCTACTGGACCTTCTCCTATCAGAGTACTTGTCCTCTGATTTCTTCTCTTCAGGCTTCTTGTCCTTGGCCTGATCTTCAGGGAAGTTGTATCTTCTCCTGAATTTGTTATCCTGGTAGAATTTCTTGTATCTACCAAACCTTGTGTTTAGCTTGTCAAACCTTCTAGCCATCAAGGCTAGTTCTTCCTTCATTTCAGTCTTTGAGACTGACTTTGATGATCTGGGAGTGAGTTGCATTTCAGGTTCAGCAACTTTGGCTTTGAATGCCACTCCCTTAGTAGGATTTGAGGGTTCCTCAACAGGTTTTCTTCTATTGAGGTCAAACTCATAGGCTTTGAGTTCTGAGAAGATTTGTTGCATGGGCATGGAGGAGAGATCTTTGGTATTTTGCATCATCACAGCATAGACATTCCACCTTTGAGTGAGACTTCTCAAGATCTTTAATCCAACTTCTCTCCTGGAGTACACCTTGCCCAATGAGTTGATTTCATTCATCACATCAGTGAATCTACCAGCAAATTTGTCAATGGACTCATCAGCTTCCATTGAGAATTGGTCAAACTTTTGCACAGCAAATTGGAGCTTGTTCTCCTTGATCTTTTTTGTACCCTCACACATCACAGCAAGGGTATCCCAAATTTCTTTGGCCGTGGTGCAGTGGTAGACTCTTCCCATGACTGCATCTGGAATTGTTTGATAGAGGGTGTTCATGGCAAGATAATTTAGATTATCTTTCCTCTTTTCATCAGCAGTGAAGTCATCCTCATCCTTGGGAATCAGTTCCCTTACATCTGCTTTTTGTTCTTCTGTCACCCTGGGGTTAGTTTGGGTAAACACAAAAGGTCCTTTTGTGATTACTCTTAACATGTCAGTGTGAAGAGATGCAAGATGAGCCCTCATTCTAATTTTCCAGAAATCATAATTGTCTATTGAGAACATGGGCAATTTATGATGTGAAATGTGATTGACTGGATTTGTGGCCATGTTATCCAATCCTTGAACAGCAGGTGGTGGAACAGCATTGTTGTTGGCCATATCTCAAGAATATACAGTCAGTCAACAAGTAATAGATTTCAGATAGAGATCAGTTCAGTGACCACTCAAATATGTGAATTTTGAAAATCAAGATGGATTTTCAGAGGCAGTGGTCTTTGAACCCCTGCTCTGATACCACTTGTTGGTCCTGAAAGGAGTATATAGCAAGTGTATGGGGGGGGGGGGAATACACTTGTATGCAAATCTTTTAACTTATGATCAAACCAGAGCTCAGCAAGGTTGTCTTGGACAACTCTGCTGAAGATGATAAACTCTTCTAAGATAATCAAACTACTAAGTACTATTGAGTACTTAGTTGAATAACTATCTAGGGGAGTTATAGGTGCGGAATAGTGGTTGGCCCTTTAAGTTTAGACTCCTTAAGTTTCTGAAATCACTTTGTCAATCCAATACAGTCCAGTTTAGTTTCAGGGAACTTGTCCAAATCAGTTTTGCACAGTCTTTGACTATATATCTTTTGAAAGATCAGTTTTGTGTGCAGTGTTGAATGAGTGTAAGTACTTTGTAAGGCAAATCAACACAAGAGTTTATAGTGGTTCAGAGACTCAAGCTCCTACATCCACTTTCCCTGATTTAACAGGATAATTCCTTCACTCTTGGAATTAACTTGTTTTATAGTGCCAAGGTGCACTTGATCAAGAACACCACTCCTTGGTGAACTGATCCCTAGGATGTCTAGAGTCCTAGTACCCTCTTCTCAACTCAGAACTGAACTGTTCTTCTCTCAACAGTCATCTCCTACCACTTCTACTACTACAACCTTCTCTCTTTCTCACTAAAAGGGGTAAGTTTTGAAGTAAGGTTCCAACTAATGAGATATCCTTTACAATGGAGATCAGTGTATAAGGATTAGGATATCTCTCTAAGCTTTGTATGGATATACATTAGGTTCAGCTTAGAAGAAGTGTATGAAGACTAAGATAGTCTTTTGAAAGCTTGTAAGTCTGTGAACTTCAGAATACTTGCTCAGTTGGATTGGTAGATTGGTGCTTTCAAATGGTCTTCACACTTCTGTATTTATAGACAAAATGGAGGATTTGCCCGTTGGAGAGGCAGCCCCAAATTGCTATAAATGTCTTCCTTGAGTTCTTCAAACTGGAAGACAGATTCTTGATAGTGACATGTCCTCATTTGGGTAATAAACGGCTTGTAAGGCTTTGTCTTCTTTCTGTAGCACTTTTCCCAATGTTTGACTTCTTGTTAGGACTTGGACATGGCTTCTGAAGGTTGATCAAATGATAGGACAACATTCCTTATCAACTGGACAACTCTCCTTATCACTATCAGCAGTTTTGCTTATCAGCAAAGTTGGCTTGCTCTTCTTCAGATGACTTGGCTCTTTCCCTTTCCTTCACTTCAATGTGATCTTTGTATTGAGATTCTTTAGGGAATAGTTGTCTCTTAATTCTTCAGCATGGTTGACCTTCAACATTAGATTCTTCTTGCTGAGACAACTCTTTTGGGACAACTCTCCTGATCAGTATGTTTGGCCTTTTAGCTTCAGAGCTGTTGATTTTACAGAGTTCACTTCTCTGGACAACTCTCCTTATCAGAGCTTTTGACTAATCTTGTCCTTTTGAGCTTTGCAATCTTGTTCTTGCATAGAACTAACTCTTCTGGACAACTCTCCTGATCAGGGCATGTGGTTTTCGATGGAGTATGCTTGTCCTTAGTGTTTGTTCCAGATTTTGAGCCTTGAGGGAACTTGATCTTGATCATCTTCAAAGCATGGGTTCCCCCTCACTATGTGCATCTTGGTCATCTAAGAGCTGCCTAACATATCAGCTTCTCATGTAGCCTTATACTATGTGTTCTAGCACTTTTAGAACACAATCATATTGACTTAGGCATGTCTCAGGGGGTTTTGGTATTTAATCAAAAAACACGTATCATTTTATTCCCAACAAATACCTTGGAGTATTTATAGACTTCTGAATATCAAGATGAGTTTGTTATCCAACCAACTTTCTTGATAACTAACTCTTGTAACCGCTTCTTCTTATCCATCCACGCATTTCTTCAGTTAATTAGTTATTCCATAACTAACTCTTCAGTATAACATCCTTATCTTCATACGCGTTTCTACTTGAGCAGTTTCTCCTTACTTATCGCGCACTTGTCTAGTCTTCCATACTTAGACAAATCTTCAGTCTTCTTCTTCACTTGTCTTGTCTTGCACATCCAAGTCTTCTTTTCTTCAGTAGACTTCTTCAGTAGTATACTTCGATAATGAACTAATGTATACTAGTCCTATCATCTAATCCTAACAATACTATTACATTAAATTAAGTTTTATAACTCAGCTTAGTCAACTTAAGTCTATACATCAATATGAACAAAACATATGAGCTTCTATACAATGATTTAATGTTTATCATAAAACCTATACAAATATAACATAGTACTTATAAATCGTACTTGTCTTTTTATTCAAACTTAAACTTTTCTTTCTTTCATACTCTACTGATCTTCACAAGACGACTTCCATAACTAGATCAGTCAACACTTAGAAATTATTCAAGTCTGCTTTTGGCAAAACTCAACTTATCTTTTCATCATTTAGGACTTATATTAGGATTCATATCCCAACAATATATATATATATATATTTTGGTTTTGTCACTGGTGCCCGAAAAAAAAAAGGGTCAAGATTAATATTTTTCTATCTTTAACCGGAGAAATCAAAATTTTCATTTACTTATTCCATGATTAAATTTTGTGGAGAAATATTATATCTTTGATATTACTTGTTGAATTTTGTAAGACGAGTATAATTGTAGCTCTGTTAGTTCATCATAGTGCATAATTTTGGATTCGCCCTAACTAACTTATCCAACGTAAAATGAAATTTTCTCAATTTTAGTACAACTCACAAAATTTTCAACATTATTGTCAATCTAAAATTGGAACTGAAGTTAACTTTTTTTTTACAAGATCAATACAAATTCAAGTGACGGGATAGTTTCAGTGGCGAATCAAGTGGTTCCAAACATTGATATCCCACCTCGGCTTCTTCTTCTTCTCCCACAAGGTCTTGTAGTGGTTCAACATATCACCGGACTGATTGTCTGCTCTTTCAAGAAATAGCCTTGTACACAAGTTTAGAATTAGTGGTTTCAGGGTCCCACGCAACCTCGATCGGACAAAAAAATGGATTATAACAAAATGTTAATGTAAAATTATTTTACACATCATTAAATTATACGTGGAACGTCTCCAAGTATCGTAGAATCCTACCGAGTGATATCATGGTGAAGGTGTGTGCTCCAACCTCCACATTCTTGTACATGATACGCCTGATGGTGGTCGAGATTAAACGTGAAGGCATCAACATGTTACACACAATTAATAATGAAAATTAATAAACATGTTATATATAAGTCTAATGAAAATTAATAATTATGTTATACTTACGTCCCACGATAGATTTAGAGTACAATGGTGACTCTCGGGTGCATCTGACGCTATGTTGACATGTGTCTCGACAAACGAAGGTCTGACTGGTTCCTACATCGGTGGATACATAGGCGGCACATATGTATAATATGGATAAGGGGTCGATCCCTGCATCGAGGGCATATGTATGATCCCGGTCATGTCGGACAAATAGAATGATTGTGGTATGGGTACACTCGGTGTCTCATCCATCGGTGTACTGGTAGAGGGCCGCCCTCCTCTACCTCTACCTCGCCCCTGTCCAGAAGAATCATGTCTATTACCATATCTACTCATCTGTAAAAATTAACATTAAAATATTATTAAAGTTTAAATAAATAGCATTAATGAACATTGTAATAATTTAAATAGCATATATGAACACTGTAATGATTAACACTAAATATTATATAAATTAATAAATATCTTATAAAATTAATATTAATTAACATTGTTGCTATAATTAACATCATAGATCTTCTTCTTCATCTCAGTCATCTTCGTTTTGTTCTTCTTATTTCTCTTCTTCGTGTTCTTCTTCATCTTCTGTCACGTCCATCAGTGTACTAGTGACATCAGTTAATATGATAGGATCATCATCTACTTGCACAATCATTTGAGTCTCTATATTTGGAACGGGGGTATTGCTTCTTCATTAGCATTAGTGGATGACCCTTGCACGTCCACCAAGGATATCGATTTGATTTTGTAGACAATTATCTTATCAGTACGGGGTCCAGGGTATGAACAATAGTAGACTTTGGTGGCTTGAGTTTGTAGTACGAGTGGATCGTATCGACCGTGTTGGGATATAAAAAGGTTTTTCTATAAGGAACGAGTATAAATAACTTTGGGCCTTACCAATCGCATATATATACATCTGATAGGATATAACTAAGTTTTGTAGTTAGTTGATTGATTCAGCTGAATAAGTTGAGATCAGTGGACTAAGTATTAAGCTGAGTTAATATCAGTTGAGTAAACTTTACTTAGAACAGATTTTGAGAAAAGTTTAAAAAGTCTATTCATCCCTCCCCTCTAGACTTTTCACTCAATATCTAACTCGTTCTTGGGACCAACAGACCGTATCGTCGCCTCTGATGAACATCCATAAGCTTGTAGTTAAGATGAACTTTTGTCCCATTGACTGAGGGATCAAACCACTAACATTTGAACAAAACCACTTTCTTCTCGTGGTACCCCTAGTAGTCCAATTGGACTACTTCCTCGAGAATCCCGTAGAAATCCTCCTCATCCGCATCATAGTTTTATGCCTTGATATAAAATCCTCTATTTGATGTTGCTCTAGATGCACCATAAGCGATAGTGTGAAATTTGTACCCGTTCACATAATACCTAGAGTGCGTAAGAACTTGACCAGAAGGACCGGAAGAAATATCGCATATAAACATATTCTCGACGTGATTCATCTTCACCTATATAAGAAGAATTTATGTAAGAATTAATTATTGCTATAAAATAACAGTTTACATAATTCATTATTTTAAGATGACTTACAATTTGTTCAAACCACGAAACAAATTCATTTTGTAGCCTAGTGTTTGATTCAGCGGCCGAGAGATTTGGTTGAACAAGTTGAAGTTGCTACATGAATAGCCTACGTACGATATTGGATTAATAAGACATGTATAAATTAAGTATTGGATTAAAATATACTCTAGTCAGATTGACTTACTTAACATACGTCTGCACCTCATCACAATTCAACAACACGTATGAGCAATTTTTTTTCTCCTCGTCTAAAAACCATCACTTCTATAACTTTTCGAATCGTTTGTCAGGAGCCTTAAATATGGAAAAAGTACCCTCCACATAATGTTGTACTTTGCCACGACCATCGTAATTACGAGGTACATTGTGTATCCTCGTCATAACATGGTCCTCGAAATAATGAGAACAAAACATTGACGTCTCTCTAGTTAAATATGCATTTGCAATCAAAGCTTCATCACATGCTTTGTTACCCACAACTTTTAATTGAAGATTAATTAAAATTTTAAGGTGCGAAGATACCTAATTAAAATTTGAGGATCGTGAGTTTAGATAATAAATTAATTGAAGATGTTCCTAAAGTTATAATTAATTAAATTACCTATCGTATGAATACATCCATTTTTATTGTACTAGACCAGCAACTTTTGCTTCATATGCAAGGTGCACAGGTAGATGTTCCATGGAGTTGAAGGAGTTGGGTGGAAAGATACGTTCCAACTTGCACAAGATTACTAGGATATCTATTTCTAATCGAGTCATGATGTCAACTGTGATGGTTGTAGAAATCAAGTCCTTAAAGAATTGACTAAGCTCGGTGATTACTTTCCACACGTGGGGCGGCAGGATATTATGAAAAGCAATCGGTAGTAGTCTCTACATAAACACATGAAAATCATGACTTTTCATCCCATACAATTTTAATTTCGATCAGTCAATGCATCGAGACATGTCATTATGTTAGACACATAGTCATCTGGAAACTTCAACTCACTTATCCACTGACATATAACATTCTTTTGCTTCTTATCAAGCGAATATCAAGCCTTGGGATACTTTCATGTACATGCACATTTCTTAAGGGAGGGACAAAGACAATATTCATTCAGTTCATCCCTGGATTTAGTTGTGTCTTTTGTTTTCCCGTCCACATTCATCACCGTGTTGAACACGTTATCGAACACATTTTTCTCAATATGCATCACGTCCAAATTGTGTCATACCAACAGGGTACTCCAATACTACAAATCCCATAAAATGCTTTACTTCTTCCACCCTCCAAAAAGTTTTTTATTGTGAACCTTATCACCCTCCTCTATAACTTTTCTAAACCCCAAATGGTCAATTTCGTGTAGGAGACTTGCACCCGTTCGGATAGGCGATGGATCATTTGTAACTGCTACTCCGGCCATGAATGCAGTTTTGTTCATTCATCATGTGTGATTCGATGGTAAGAACTTTCAGTGGTTTTCGAACCATGACTGCTTTCGACTGAGCCTCAAAGAGAATGCATCTGTGCATTCCCCACAATATGGACAAACGATCCTTTCGATTGTACTCCAACCAAACAATATTGAGTATGCTGGGAAGTCACTAATGGTCCAGATTAGTGCAGCTCGCATAAAAAAGTTTTGCTTTCTAGCAACATCGCACGTTTGCACCCCATTTTCCCATAAAATTTTCAAACCAGCTATTAGTGATTGTAAAAACACGTCAAGTTTGTCCTTTGGACTTTTAGGCCCATTAAGTCTTCTATCATAGTTTGGTTCCACTAGGTGAACTTCGTTTGAATTTGACGCAAATTCAATAATGTTTTGAAATGGATGTGGACCTCAACTCTCTTCACCGTGATAAATCCAATTATACTAATTCACTGTAAACACATTTCGATATAAATGAGATTTCACTTCATTAGGATCTCTATAAGTCTGATTTCGACATCTAGCTTTCGATTAAGGACACCTAATTTTTTCTTCCCAGATCGAATTCAGATTACTAGTGGCAGTTTCAATAAATCCATTTACTCCACTAATAAATTCGGTGTTCATAATCCCATATACCAATCTTGGACCACACATCCAACTACGACTTGAATAATTCATGTCAATTGATACGTTTCAGATTGATTAATATTTAAAGATTAATTAATTTTTTAAATTTAATAATATATATATATATATACTAGTGTAAGACCCGCGAATTTCGCGGGATTGGAAAAAAATTATATTATTATTTAATAAGATTTTATATAATTAATTATTTTAAAATATATTTGATGATAATTAATGGATTTGATAATTCATGTCCTTTTCAAAAATATTTAATAAGAGAATGTGTTGTCATTTGTGTATGGTTGTAATATGTACGTTTGTAGGGATGTTTTATAGATATTATGAAAGCATAAGCTTTTTTTTTTTTGAAGTCTCGGGTATCCGGTCTTGGACCGACTAATCCCGGGGGACCAATCCCACCGCCCACTTGCGGGGGTCCCGTTTAAAGCCAGAGCTTGGGCGGGGGTCTCGTTTCCGTTTAAAGCCAGAGCTTTTCGCGTTTAAAGCCAGAGCTTGGGCGGGGGTCCCGTTTAAAGTCAGAGCTTTGCGCTCTGTATGGACATGGCCCCATAGAAATTGTTTGCACCTGAGAGGGTTCGAACCTGAGACCTAGAGAGGAGCATACTCCTAAGTCCCAAGCCTATACCACTAGGCCAACTCCTTGGGGTTAAAAGCATAGGCTTTTATATCCAAAATTATATCAATTGTATGTGAGTCATTGTCTAATAATGTTTTCGTACTTGTGCATGAATATGTAGTTATAGTAGCTTGTATTTTAAAATCATTATAAAATTATAAAAAGTAAACATAAAAAATTTGGAGCAGGACCTAAAAAATTAACGTCACTGGAGATAAAACAATGAAATTGAAATTAAGAGAATTACCTTAGAAATATTATTGAGTATACAAAATTATTTTTTGTTTAGAGAACAATTATGAACATTAGAGATGAAATTTGTAGAATAATATAGAGAACATTTGTTAGTTGTTTATTTAAAATCATTTTCAATAGTATATAGTATGTAATGACAGTGCATAAGTAATTCAAAATGCAAGTACTTATGAAATAACGTACATAGAAATTTGAATATATGTGTGTTGGTACTGAAGGAGTATATAACAAGTGTATGGGGGGAATACACTTGTATGCAATTTCTTCTTCAAACTTGATCAAACCAGAGATCAGCAATGTTGTCTTGGACAACTCTGCTGAAGATGTATAACTTCTTAGAGATAACCAAGCTACTAAGTACTATTGAGTACTTAGTTGAATGACTATCTAAGTTAGTTATAGGTGCGGAATTAGTGGTTGGCCCTTTAGTTTAAACTCATTTATGTTCTGAAATCACTTTAATAAAACAGTCCAGTTTTCAGGGAACTTGTCCAAATCAGTTTTGCACAGTTTATGATATGTGTCTTTGAAAGGTTCAGTTTTGTGTGCAGTGTTGAGTGTATGAAAGTACTAGAAAGTAAATCAACACAAGAGTTTATAGTGGTTCAGAGACTCAAGCTCCTACATCCACTTTCCCTGATTTAACAGGATGATTCCTTCACTCTTGGAATTAACTTGTTTTATAGTGCCAAGGTGCACTTGATCAAGAACACCACTCCTTGGTGAATTGATCCCTAGGATGTCTAGAGTCCTAGTACCCTCTTCTCAACTCAGAACTGAACTGTTCTTCTCTCAACAGTCAGCTCCTACCACTTCTACTACTACAACCTTCTCACTTTCTCACTTGAAAGGTATAAGGGTTGGAGTAAGGTTCCAACTAATGAGATATCCTTTACAATGAAGTTTAGTGTATAAGGATAGGATATCTCTCTAAGCTTGTATGGATATACAATTGGTTCAGCTTAGAATGAAGTGTGTGAAGACTAATATAGTCTCTTGACTTTTGAAGCTTCAGAATGATTGTTCAGTTAGATGTAGAATAGATGCTTCAAATGGTCTTCACACTTCTGTATTTATAGAAAAATTTGAGGATTTGCCCGTTGGAGAGGCAGTCCCAAATTGCTATAAATGTCTTCCTTGAGTTCTTCAAACTGGAAGACAGATTCTTGATTGTGACATGTCCTCATTTGGGAAATAAACAGCTGTATAGACTTTGTCTTCATTCTTCAGCCCTCTTCCCAATGTTTGACTTCAAGATTCACTTGTTTAAGCATGGACATGGCTTTTGAAGGTTGATCCAATGATAGGACAACATTCCTTATCAAATGGACAACTCTGCTTATCACTATCAGTGGACTTTGCCTATCAGCATAGTTGGCTTGCTCTTTTTAGATAACTTGGCTCTTTCCCTTTGCTTCTTTTGTCTGTATTCTTAGCATGTTTCTTTGAAGATTCTTAGGGTGTAGTTGTCTTGATCTCTTCAGCATAGTTGGTCTTTGTCTTACAGAAGACTTGTTCTGGTTTAATTTTGCTGAGACAACTCTTCTGGACAATTCTTCTGATCAACATACTTGTCCTTCAGTGGACTTGGCAAATATTCCAGAATTTGAGCCTTGAGGGGACTTGTTCTTGATAGACTTCAAAGCATATGTTCCCCCTCAAATTGTGCATCTATTAAACTAAGAGCTGCCTAACATTTCAGCTTCTCATCTAGCCTTATGTTATATGTTCTAACATTCTTAGAACATAATCAGTTATGACTAGGCATGTCTCAGGGGGTTTTGGTATTCAATCAAAACACTTCTCATTTTATTCCCAACAATTTCCCCCTTTTTGATGATGCCAAAACCTATACAATCTATGCAAAGGTGACTTGACTACACCTATTACATTTATCTTCAGAGAGCATGATTAGAGTCAATTTTCCTGAAAAAGAATGTGTTAGTGTATTCACCATTCATGTTGCAAATAGGTTTCAAGAATAGGCATAGAGAGATTTTTGTAACAGTGTTTCATGATTCAAAATGTGTTCAACTATCATTCATTTGAAATATATTACAAGCATGTTGAAACTAACATATCAGAGCATGGGTCTAAACACTATTACATCATTCATAAAGGATCAGAGTATATACTTATCACTTAATAACAGCTAGATCTTTGAGTATCAGAGCAAAAAGCATATCAATGCAAAACAAGGTTTGAGCAAACACATGACAACATTCTTGAATAACTTCAGCATAGATGACCAGTTATAGATCATATCTTTAACCAAGATAAGTTTTCATCCAAGTTAGCACAGAAAGATCAGAAAACTTAGCCAATTCAGAGATCATCCTCCTTAGGTGGCACCATCCCATATTGTGCCCACACTCTTCTTTTCAGCTCCATGGCTTCTTGGTTGGTTCCCTTGGGTCCAAGAACCATCTTGTTCAGCTTAACAATTTCTAGGAACTCTTGAAGAATCCTAGATTGATCAATCCATCCTTCCAGCTTGGGAGGCATATAGATGATTGGCTTGGGAGCAGTGAATTCAATCCTTGCAATATCAGCAGCTGCAAGTAGTTGCTGATATAGATCTCTGAAGTATTCAATCATGAATTCAGCAAAGGTGGTGTTAACTTCCCTTCCATTCCACCTGTCAATGACATAATAGTCATAGACAAACTCCCTCTTTGCCTCTTCCCATGAGTCATTCAGCTGAATTAGCACCCATTTATCCAAGTGAGGATATTTGGTGTCCATGGGAATCAGTAGCTGTGGCTTCATCTTGCTGTATGTTGCTCTTCTTCTTCTTAGCTTTTGAAAGTCAGCTCTTCTTTTATCTCTTGCTCTGTTTTCTTCCTCAATTAGATCCATCTTTTCTTTGGCTTTCATCATGGCCAATTTCTGCTGTGTTTCAGGGTCTTTGCCATACCCTTCATGAAACAATTTTGATGGATCATTCAGAGTTACAACTTTAGTCTTCTTTGGTCCAGGTCCAAAGCCTTCATCATATAGCTCTTCTATGTCTTCAGTGGCTTTGGCACCTTCAGTAGACTTAGTCTCAACAGACTTTTCAGTTTCAAAAGACTTGTCTTTTTCAGCAGTTTTGGGCACTTCAACAGTTTTGTCCTTTTCAGCAGTCTTGGGCTTTTCAGCAGTTTTGTTCTTCTTCTTGGGAATTGATTCCTCTACAACTCTAAACTCGAGAGGAAGTTCTAGGCTGTTGGGAAAATCAGTGAATGTTTCAGCTTTTCTTTTGTTTCCCTTGGCCTTCTTGATTTGGCCTCTGGTTTGGACACCTTCAGCTTCTTTGTCCAATCCAGAAACTTCTCCTCCTGGTCTCTGCTGAAACCTTGCCCTTTCTTCCTGTGCTGATGCCATAGAAGCCTTCAATGCTATGGCTAACTGCTCTTCTTCTCCAAGATCTTCCAAATTCAGCACTGCTGGTTCTTTACCCTTTTCTTCAGTGGCCTTGCCCTTTTCTGAACCTCCAATAATCAAGGCACCTTTGGCCCTTGCTCTTTCCCTTTCCCCCTTTTTGGCAGCATCAAAACACTGAGGTTTGAGCTCACTCATAGTTGTAGCCATCAGGGATTGGGCTAGGTTCAGATATTTCATCTCTTCCAGCAGATATACATTCTCATCATGTATGTTCTGCATTCTATCACTGCTGAAGCTAAGGAAAGCTAGAACAGGCTTCATCTTTTGCTCAACAACCTCCTCCAAGGTTGCTTTCAGAGATGCATCCAGTTGGGCTTTTAAGAGCACAGTGAGGTTGGCCACTGCACCTTCAGCAATGTTGGTCATTACTTCTTGTGAAAACTTTTCAGATGCAGCCTTCACCATTGCTAGCCTTTGTTCCTCAGCTCTTTTCTTTTGCAATGCAGTTTTCTTTCCAAGGGCTTGCTTGACAGTCAGTCTGAGAGCTTTGACATTTGCATTGTGATTATCTCTCAGGAGCTTCTGTTCCTTCTTGACCTCTTCTGAGATGGATTCCATGGTGGATTTGGCTTTTTGAACTTCAGTGGAAATGGTTTGGAGACCAGTTTCCACTCCACTTATCCTTGCTTCCAATGTAGGGAGCACTACATCTTCAGAGCCAGTTAATCTCATCTCCACAGATGCTAGAGTTCTTCCTTGCTCATTCAATGCTCCAGATGTTTCAGCATGGGCAGATTGGACTTGATGAGCTAAGGAGTCCAACTTTTCTGATTGCATCCCAAGCAAGGCTTGTGCTGATCCAGTATCTACTTGGATGGGTGCATCTGTTAAGAACTCATCTGCAAATATTTGGTCAAGAGAAATACCTGCAATATTAGACAAATCAAAGATGTTAGGAAATAAGCACTCATCACCCTCAACATTTTTTGCATAAGACTCTGATACATCAGCAGTCTTCTCCTCATTTTCAACTAATTCTTTTCTTCCTTCAGAAATAATGTGATCACTTAAGGAATCAGGCCTCCTTTCATCAAGGGATTCTTGAAGTTCAGATTTGACTTCAAGAATAACCTGTCCTTCCTCACTTATACCACCCTCTATTTGTGGTACACTCACAATATAAGTAATTACTACCTCTCTATCATCCACAACACCCTCTGGTTTTTCAACTATATTCTCCTTTTCAACTCCTTCATTTAAACCTGCATCAACTCCACCTTCAACAAGGTTCAGAGATGGTAGTTGTGGGGAGATCACAGTGCTTCTATCAGCAGCCACTGAGTCATCCTGAATGATCAAGGGCTGATCAGTGTCCAACTCTCCTGACACTAAATAGGCCTTAACCAAACTAGCCTCTAAAACAGGAACCTCAACATCTTTAGGATGTGCCTTGGGTTCAGATGAACCTTCATTGGCAGATGTGTCTTTGGCTGTGTCACCAACCTTAGTCAACACCTCTGAAGATACAGAGCCTTTCCTAACATAGGTAACAAGGGGTTCTGAGAACCTGCTAGTTTCAGAAGGTTTGGGTTGGGAAGGTTCAGGGGGTTGGTCTGAGAGGGTTCAGGAGGGTTGTCTTGAGGAGGGTTGGAAGAGTTTGAGGGATCATCATTCCCATTATCATTAGAGTTGCTATCAGGGTGCTTGATCCCTTTAGCCAGTCTCTCTCTTTCTTCATCAATCTTTGCTGCTACTAGCTTGGCAAAAACATCCTCATCAGTAAGGAATCTTGTCTTAAGAACACCAGCAAAGTGTAGCAGTCTACTCTCCTCCACTTGCCACCAATTAGCACCTTTATCTTGGATGACTTGAGAGATCTCCATCATTGTTCTGTCCTTGACATCTACTAGCATTCTCAAGTCATGGAACATCTTCTGAATTCTAGGAAATTCAGCAAGCTGTGGGTACAAGTTGTCCACAGTAGCTCTAGCTCCACCTCTGAGCATACTTTCATAAGTATACTCCTCCTCATTCTCATTTGATTGAGAACTTTGGGCTATAGGGGAGTTGGCTGTGGTTTCATTAAGTGCAGCTTCAGGCAAGTTAAGTTCAGGAGGGTTGGCTTCAGAAGGGTTACGCTCAATTGAAGGTACCTCAGTTGCTTTTAAGAGCAGTGATTCTGAGGGGGCTTTGCTCAGGGGGGTTGGCTCATGAAGTGCTGTTTCTAAGAGTTTGGAGTAATTGAGCATAGATGAGTCAAGAGGGGACAGGAGCCTTGTCTCATCCACTGCTAAGTCTGCAAGCACATCAATGCCACTTCTTTGCACACTCCCTTCTGGAGAATATCTCTTAGTTAGATTGACAGGGGTGATAGGTTGGTTGGAAGGGGTAACATGGGTTTCAGGGGAGTTGGGGTCAGGATTTTGGGTTTCAGGAATGTTGGCTTCTAAGGGTTGGCTTTCAGGGATTTTGGACTCTGGGGTTCCAGAACCAGAAGAGTTGGTTCTAGACTTGGATTTTGTCCTGCTTTCAGCCCTGCTCTCCCTTAGAGCAATTTGAAGGGATCTTTCTTCCTAAAGTTCCAGCACCTTTTCAGTGGGCTTGGCTCTCCTCTTGCTAGCCCTGCTGCTTCCACTTCCTTCCTCATCCTTCTCAGGGACAACTTCCCTGGGCCTCTTATCACCTTTCTTTTTCTGTCTTGTCTCATTGTACTTTAGCCTCAATTCTTCTGAGTGGTCAGAAGGCACATTCACTCCCTCTTCTGCCACTTCATCATCTTTAATTGAAGCTCCTGAGGCTTCTTCTGATAGTACTTGAGACATTTTCTTGGTCTTGACAGCCCTGGCCTTAGTCCTCTTCTTCAACTTGGGCTTTTCTTCAACCTTTTCAGCAGGGTTGGCCATCAACAACCTTCTTTGCTCAGTCTTCTTGCTAAGCTTCCTGAACATCACTTTCTGAGCAGGGAGAGGTTTTGCAAAGGTTTGCATTTGAGAATAGTGGGAAAACTTCTCAATCAACAAACTTGCCCTGGTGCAATACTTGAGCTTTCCCTCTAGAACCACCTTTTGAGTGTTCACTTTGAACTTAGCTTTCTCTTTCATCATCTCAGCAAGGATGAAGGTCCTCCAATCAAACTTGATGCCTTTGTCACTGGCATCAATCACTGCAGCCATGATTTTGATTCTTGGAGCACTTACTTGCTCTAAGCTGCCAGTGTTGCTCAAAATACTCTTTGCAACAACCTCAAACAAATTAAGGAACTTGGGCTTGAGGGTCCTTTTGTGTTGAGTAGATGAAATTGGTCCTGGAACAAGGAGCCAATCTTGAGCAATTTCTACCTCATGGCCATTGCCATAGAATTCTGGATTCCTCCCTTCAGAGGGCAATCCAAAGGCAGCATCTACATCTTCTTCAGAGAATTTCACTCTGTGAAATCTCTCTTCTTCTTCTCCTTCAGCCCTGTAGGAGAGTCTAGTGGTGACCTCACCATCTTCTGGCTTTCCTCTCCATTTCAAGAAAGCAAAGAATTCTGCCATGTAGGTTTCCAAACAAGAGTCAGGCTTCTCTTGCATAAACTTTTGTAGGCCTGCTCTTCTCAACCATCTCAAGGTTGGGGTAATTTCTGGATCTTTACTCTCAAAGGATAGAATAGGCTCAAAAATCAGATTGTTTTTGTGGCTTAGGTAGCCAAAATCAAGGTCCAAGTCCTTGTTGGTGAAATCAACAATCATCTCAGTTCTTACTTTGGGAGCCATTGAAGAACAGTGAAAGATTTGGAGAGTGTTTGAGAGAGTAAAAAAACTAGGGTTTCAAAGAGTTTGAATGCGTGGGGGAGAAGTGAAATGAGTATGGCTTCTTAAGACTTGTGAATATTCCAAAAGGAATGTATGTCAATGAGTAGGTGAAGTCTTAAGGCAATTCAACGGTTAACAAAAATGGAAATCCAAAATGGACGGCCAAGATCAATTTCAGGGGAGTTGCCAGTTTTGATCCAATGGTCAATAACCAATGAAACAGTGAAAAACTGTTTTATTCAAAACGTGGGTGGAGTTTTAATATTTGTTTAAAGCTGGGGGGTTTTCAAGGTAGATCATGTCCCAAATGGTTTAATGCAAACAAGAGTTAAATCTTGGCATTTAATGCATTGAAAGTGACTTTTTGAGTAGGGGACAAATTGAATCCTTGAAAAGGTGATATCTTGAAAAGGAATGAGACAGATTTTGAAATAGGCAATGATTACCCAAAATAGGTGCTTATCAAACAAAGAGTTTGTTTGATAGCCAAGACAACTTATCTGACCCTACATGGACAAGTGTCCTGAAAAGATGTGGACAACTGTCCTGAATTTCAGTGGACAAGTGTCCTGATAAAATGAGGTCATCTCTTCTGAATTTCAGTAGACTTGACCAAGTCTGCTGAAGTTTGAATTTAGTTCCCCCTTAATGAATAAACTCCTTTGGACTCATTTGTCCAACTTCCCTGGATCAAGTAGACCCAACTCTGCTGATAGTTCCAGAAACCTTGCCTTTGCAAGTGGTTTTGTCAATATATCAGCTTTTTGATGATCTGTGTGGATCTTTACCAACTTGATATCCTTCTTCTCCACATGGTCTCTAATGAAGTGGTGCTTGATATCCACATGCTTGCACCTTGTGTGCAATACAGGATTCTGTGATATTGCAATAGCATTGTTATTATCACAGAATATAGGCACTTCAGTAGAGTTGACATTGTAGTCTCTTAATTGTTATCTCAACCAAAGAATCTGAGCACAACAACTTCCAGCAGCAACATATTCAGCTTCAGTGGTGGAGGTGGCCATAGTGTTCTGCTTCTTAGAGAACCAAGAAATGAGCTTGTTCCCTAAGAATTGACATGTCCCTGAGGTGGACTTTCTGTCAATTCTGCATCCTCCATAATCAGCATCTGAGTAGCCAGTGAGCTCAATGTTGTCATCAGCAGGATACCAAAGGCCTAGATTTTCAGTGCCTTTGAGATACCTTAATATCCTTTTTGCAGCCTTTAGATGGCTTTTCTTAGGATTTGCTTAGAATCTTGCACAAACACCTACTGCAAAGGTGATGTCAGGTCTGCTTGCTGTGAGGTAGAGGAGTGAGCCAATGATTCCTCTATACTCAGTAGAGTTGGTTGGAACACCACTCTCATCAGGATCCATCTTCCAATTTGTGTTCATTGGAATCCTTACTGGCTTGCTGGTTGTACACCCAAATTTCTTGATCATTTCTCTGGTGTACTTAGCTTGGTTGATGAAAATTCCTTCCTTTGATTGCTTGACTTGTAAACCCAAGAAGAAATTCATCAGACCCATCATGGACATCTCAAACTTGCTTTGCATGAGCTTGGAGAACTTCTCACACAACTTCTCATTGGGGGATCCAAATATGATGTCATCCACATATATTTGGACAAGCAAGATGTCCTCTCCTTCAGTGATTCTGAAGAGAGTTATGTCCACAGTTCCTTTGGTAAAGCCATGATCCAAGAGGAATTGTGACAGAGTATCATACCAGGCTCTTGGAGCTTGCTTGAGTCCATATAGAGCTTTCTTCAGTCTATAAACTTGGTTTCCAACTTCAAAACCAGGTGGTTGCTCTACATATACTTCTTCTTTCAAAACTCCATTCAAGAAGGCACTCTTGACATCCATTTGGTACACTTTGAACCTCTTGTGGGCTGCATAGGCTAGGAAGAGTCTGATTGCCTCTAGCCTTGCCACAGGTGCAAAGGTCTCATCATAGTCAATGCCTTCTGATTGACAGTAGCCTTTTGCCACTAATCTGGCCTTGTTTCTGACAATCACATCATTCTCATTCTTCTTGTTCTTGAACACCCACTTGGTTCCAATAACATCTTGATGTGAAGGTCTATCCACCAGCTCCCAAACATCATTTCTGGTGAATTGGTTTAGCACTTCCTGCATTGCTGTGATCCAGTTTGCATCTTGAAGTGCTTCATCAATGTCTTTTGGTTCCTGTTCTGATAAGAAGCAACAAAACAAAGCACTTTCACCATGAAAACTTCTGGTTTTGACTCCTATACTTGGATCACCAAGTATCAGATCAGTAGGATGGTCAGACAACCAAGTCCTTCTTTTTCTGATCCCTTCAGTAGAGTTGTCTTCTACTAAAGTTGAGTCACCAGTGTTATAGAATTCAGGATAATTGAATGCAGGGTCTAATTCAGGATCATATTCAGGGATGTTGTCCTCAATGTCAGGGACATTGGCATTTTCAACATTTATGGTTCCCCCTGGAATATTAGATCCATTAACTACCTCAGCAGAGCCTGCTTCTTCATTGGTAGTTGTTACCTGTGTGTGAACTGGGATTGGGTCATTCAGTTCACCATTTTCTTCAGTGGGGTTTTCTTTAGGAAAGTTGCCTTCAGGATTGTTGTCCAGTGTAGCATTTTCAGGGAGATTGGCTTGGACAACATCTATGAATACAGTGTCTTTGTCTTTTAGACTCAATCTGGTTGTTCTTTGTGTGATCTCTTCAGTATCCAGGTGTTTGTTCCTGATCTCAAGGATGGATTCATCAAACACAACATGAGGTGTTTCCTCCACAATTAGGGTTTTGCAATTGTACACCCTAAAAGCTCTACTGATTTGGGAATATCCAAGGAATATCCCTTCATCAGCTTTGCTGTCAAAAGCTTTCAACTACTCTTTCCCATTGTTGTGAATGAAACACTTACAACCAAATATGTGAAAGTATGACACTTTAGGCAGTCTTCCTTTCCAGAGTTCATAAGGGGTTTTGCCTTGACCCGTAGTAATTAAACATCTGTTTTGAGTATAGCATGCAGTGTTTATAGCCTCAGCCCAAAACCTCTTAGGTAGATTAGAATCAGCAATTAAGGTTCTAGCAGCTTCTTTTAGAGTTCTATTCCTTCTTTCTGCAACTCCATTCTGTTGGGGAGTTCTAGCTGCTGAGGTTTCATGAGCTATTCCATTTAGTGTGCAATACTCATTGATGTAAGAGTTAATGAACTCAGTTCCTTTATCAGATCTTATCTTGATTATGTTCAGGCTCTTTTCATTAGATAATCTCTTTAATAGTTCAGGGAGTTTGACTTGTGTTTCCTTCTTATTAAGGAGAAATACTACCCATGTGAACCTAGAGAAGTCATCTACTACAACCAATGTGTATTTTCTACCATTTATGCTTGAAGGGGTAATTGGTCCAAATAAGTCCATGTGTAAAAGTTCAAGTACCCTTTCAGTAGAGATGACTGGTTTTCCCTTGAATTAGACTTTAATTTGTTTTCCTTCTTGACATGGTTTACATACATGTTCTTTAATGAAAACCTCATTAGGTAGCCCTTTTACCAATGCATTCCTAGCAAGTTTGTTCATTGATTTAAAGTTCAGGTGGTTTAGCCTTTTATGCCATAACCAGCTTTGTTCATTTGAGCTCTTAGCAATGAAACATGCAGCATTAGTGGACTTGTCCCAGTCAGCAAAATACACATTTCCTTTTCTAGTACCAGTCAGTAGAATTTGTTGAGTTTTATCTCTGATTAGACAGTTTCCACTAGAAAACTCAACATTGAAACCTTTATCACAAAACTGACTTATGCTTAGCAAATTGTATTTGAGACCAGCCACATAAGATACATTGGATACCTTGATATTACCAATTATCAAGGTACCATAACCTTTTGTTGTTGTTTGTGAGCTGTCTCCAAAGGTGACATTTGGGCCTTCTTTTTCAGTGAAATCTATGAGGAGTTCTTTGTTTCCAGTCATGTGCCTTGAGCATCCACTGTCAAGATACCATGCTGACTTTTTGCTCATACTCCTCATCTTCTTTTGGCCCTTAGGTACCTGCAATTAGCAAGCTTTAGGTACCCTTTGAATTTTGGGTCCTGAGAGATTAGCTGTACCTTTAGGAACCCAAACTTGCCTAATTACCCTGATTGATTCAAGGTGACTAAGTTGTTTTCCTTGTGCATCAACATACACTGTCTTTCCCTTAAATGCCTTTGGGAAAGTATGTGTGAAAGTGTTGACTCTGTAAGTTTCAAGAGAGTTGTCAAATCTCCTGAACTTATGAGTTCTTTGTGCAGCTTGAGGAAATCTTTGAGGGAAGGCATTCTTATGACCATTACCCTTTGGCATGAAGGGTTTTGGTTGTCTCATTTTATTTTGCCTTTGAGGATAGTTATCCTTAGGTTTGTTCAGCTGAGGCTTCCTCAGAAGAGTTGGCCTAGGCTGATCATACCTTGGATAACTCCTCTGAACATTGTTCAGGAGAGTTGCCCTTCCATTGGGTCTACTCTGCTGACCAACATTCCTCTTATGTTCAGGAGCCTTGACCTTTTCCAAAGGTTTGGGCCTAGTCTCCTAAAGCACTTGAGTGGGCATTTCATTCATTTTGCCCTTCCCTTTGTTCAGTGGCTGAATTATTTCATTTTCAGCTTGTTGTGCCACTGATTTAACAAAGATTTTCTTAGTGTTACTTGTTGAAGCAACACTAAGACAAGGTGAAGATTCAAATGGATCAAAACCTAATCCACTTCTTTGAGCCATGGGTCTTTGATAACTCTGAATTTCCTCTATTGCTCTAGAGGATTTGTTCAAAGCAGACATCTTTATTTTCAGGCTCTCTTCACTTGATTTTAGAATGTGATTCGGGTGGAATTTACACATTTTATAAGCACATGTGAAGCATATTTTAATGTGGATTTCATTGATTTTTGCATTAAATATGATTGTTTAAGCCGAAATGAGAGAAAGGTTGTGTTTTGTCGATTTTGTAGGTAAAACGATGGAATTTGGAGCAAAACACATACCACAAGTGATCGGACCGGAAAGAGGAGTGCACCGTTGGATCCGGCTCGAAAAATGGAGCGGAATAGCCAAAAGAATCAAGTCGATCGGAGGTCGGAAGCTCAAGAAACGGAGGTACGAAGTTAGAGGACGAAAACGAGAGACGGAGCCAAAGTCGAAACCTTGGCCCGGCCGGGCCACATCACCCGCCCGGCCGGGCGGCCAAGCACAGAATTAATGGCCACAGTCGAAGGTTTGGCCCGGCCGGGCGGCCGAGTATCCCAAATCTGCCCCAACTTTACGAACCTTTGGCCCGGCCGGGCCACTTCACCCGCCCGGCCGGGCGACTCAGCCCCTGTTTCTATACTTCTCGGCCAACACTCCGTCCGGCCGGGCCGCCCCATTTTCGGTGCCAAACGCGTGTTTTCTCCATTTTTGAAGGACCTACTTGCAAATATCACACCCAAACCCTACCCCAACACTATAAATACCCCCCTTTCTTGAAATTCAAGAGATCTTACCCCTCTCTCAAGAATTCCTTCACATACTAAAACACACTTGGAGGTTTTGGGCCATAAATTCGTCATCTCTTCACCAATTCATGCAAGGAGACCACCACTAGCTTGGGAATTCAATTCCTCACCACACCATAGCCTAAGTTTTATTTTATTTTCACTTTTTATTGCCTTGATCTTTGTTTTGATTGTAATTCAAACATGTGTTTAATTGGCTAGAATACTTTTGGTTCTAGAGCCTTGTACATACTTTTGATGATATCTATGAATTAATGTTTTACTTAATTGGTGTTTGTGTGGCTTAATTCTATTTGGGTGCTTGGTTTGTATTGCAAAGCATGTCATTATGTGTACAATGATGATGTGTTGATCATAGTTAATTGAATTAGGTTGAGAAATCTAGTTTGGTTGATTGATTGCAAGCATTTGACCTAATTTTATTGAGAGATCGAAAGATGATCAATGATTAGGAAGATGTGTGATGATCTTAGGAGCTTGATTGGGTTTTATTGTGCAATTTAGGTAGAGATACTAAGTTGTGTGATATCTCCTTTGGATTACTTGGATCGAAAGAACTTTTAATTCATTATTACGTGATCAATCTTATAGACAAAGCATGAACACCATTTGAATAGGCATTTAACCATAAATGGATTCACTAGTGTTGCATGTGCTCTAGGACCTACCTTCTCTTAATTGAGTTACATCCATTTTTACTTTCGTTTTCTTGATTTATATGGTATTTGATCGATTTCGTCTTTGTTCTTTATTACTTATTTGTGACACTTGGTAGGTAATTTTAGAGTGAATCATCATATTCAAATTATCGATCACGTCTACTTAGAACTCGACTAGCAAACTACCCTTTTACGCTTAGCCTTCTCGTGGGATCGACCTCGTGCTTATCACGCTACAATAGACGTCGTACACTTGCGGTTGTTTATTTAGTGTTGCATAACACGTGAATCAGAATGTCATACTCATGTGAGAGGTTTTCAAATTTTGCTTGAAGAATTTTTAGTTCAAAGTCTTTTCTCTTCTGGGAGAGTAGTTGATCATCAATCTGTCTTTGTTGGTCAACTATCCTGAGATTTGCTTCCTCAAGCTCTCTCAGGACTTGTTGATACAACTCAGTAGATTTAATATCAACTATTGTCTCAGCAGGTTTTGAAAGCTCAATTGAAAGCCTTTCATTTTCTCTCATACAGTTGTCATGAAATTCTTGCAATCTAGTGAAATCTTCCATCAACTTCCCAAAGGAAAGTTTCAAGTTGACTTCACTAGTGTTCTGTGATAAAAATGATGGTGAGCTAGAAGTGGAGGATACCTCATCATCCTCAATGGCCATGTTGCACACATCATCATCATCATCACTGTTTGAGAACAGTCCATCAGAAGAGTTGAAGTTTTCAGCACTGTCAGATTCATCACCAGCCATCATGGCTTTTCTATTGGTGAATTTTCTATCCCTTTTTGCTTGCCTCTCTCTTCTTTCCTTTGAGCTGAGTTCAGGGCAGTCATACTGGAAGTGCCCTTTCTTCTTGCAGTTATAGCACAGATCCTCATCATCATCTTTCTTTGGATCATCCCTCCTTCTAGACGAGGAAGGTTCAGCTCTGCTGGACTTTCTCCTATCAGAGGACTTGTCCTCTGATCTTTTCTCTTCAGGCTTTTTGTCTTCAGCCTGTGCTTCAGGAGAATTGTACCTTCTCCTGAATTTGTTGTCTTGGTAGAATTTCTTGTATCTACCAAACCTTGAGTTGAGCTTGTCAAACCTCCTTGCCATAAGAGCCATTTCTTCCTTCATTTCAGCCTTAGAGAGTGACTTTGATGATCTTGGAGTGGGTTGCATTTCAGGTTCAGCAGCTTTGGCTTTGAATGCCACTCTTTTGACTGGTAAGGAAGACTCTTCTGCTGGCTTTCTTCTATTGAGGTCAAACTCATAGGCTTTGAGTTCTGAGAAGATTTATTGCATGGGCATGGTAGAGAGATCCTTGGTGTTTTGCATCATTACAGCATAAACATCCCATTTTTGAGTGAGACTCCTCAAGATCTTCAGTCCAACTTCTCTCTTGGAGTAAACCTTGCCCAAGGAGTTGATTTCATTCATCACATCAGTGAATCTACCAGCAAACTTGTCAATGGACTCATCTACTTCCATTGAGAATTGCTCAAACTTCTGCACAGCCACTTGAAGTTTGTTCTCCTTTATCTTTTCAGTACCCTCACACATTTCAGCAAGAGTATCCCAAATTTCTTTAGCTGTTGTGCAGTGGTAAACTCTTCCCATGATTGCATCTGGAATTGTTTGATAGAGAGTGTTCATTGCAAGATAATTCAGATTATCTTTTCTTTTCTCCTCAGAAGTGAAGTCATCTTCATCTTTAGGGATCTCTTCCCTTATATCAGCTCTTTGAGCTTCAGTCATTCTGGGGTTGGTTTGGGTGAACACAAATGGTCCTCTTGTGATTACCCTCAGCATGTCAGTATGAAGAGATGCAAGATGAGCTCTCATTCTGATCTTCCAGAAGTTATAGTTCTCAATTGAGAACATGGGCAGCTTGTGATGTGAAATATGGTTGACTGGATTGGTGGCCATATTGTTGATTCCTTGAACAACATCATGAGGAACAGCATTGTTGTTGGCCATGTCTCAAAGATAAAATGTTAGTCAACAGATAATAGGATTTCAGATAGATCAGTTCAGTGACCACACTAGATATGTGATTTTGAAAATCAAGATGGATTTTCAGAGGCAGTGGTCTTTGAACCCCTGCTCTGATACCACTTGTTGGTCCTGAAGGAGTATATAACAAGTGTATGGGGGGGGGGAATACATTTGTATGCAATTTCTTCTTCAAACTTGATCAAACCAGAGATTAGCAATGTTGTCTTGGACAACTCTGCTGAAGATGTATAACTTCTTAGAGATAACCAAGCTACTAAGTACTATTGAGTACTTAGTTGAATGACTATCTAAGTTAGTTATAGGTGCGGAATTAGTGGTTGGCCCTTTAGTTTAAACTCCTTTATGTTCTGAAATCACTTTAATCAAACAGTCCAGTTTTCAGGGAACTTGTCCAAATCAGTTTTGCACAGTTTATGATATGTGTCTTTGAAAGGTTCAGTTTTGTGTGCAGTGTTGAGTGTATGAAAGTACTAGAAAGTAAATCAACACAAGAGTTTATAGTGGTTCAGAGACTCAAGCTCCTACATCCACTTTCCCTGATTTAACAGGATAATTCCTTCACTCTTGGAATTAACTTGTTTTATAGTGCCAAGGTGCACTTGATCAAGAACACCACTCCTTGGTGAATTGATCCCTAGGATGTCTAGAGTCCTAGTACCCTCTTCTCAACTCAGAACTGAACTGTTCTTCTCTCAACAGTCAGCCCCTACCACTTCTACTACTACAACCTTCTCACTTTCTCACTTGAAAGGTATAAGGGTTAAAGTAAGGTTCCAACTAATGAGATATCCTTTACAATGAAGTTCAGTGTATAAGGATAGGATGTCTCTCTAAGCTTGTATGGATATACAATAGGTTCATCTTAGAATGAAGTGTATGAAGACTAAGATAGTCTCTTGACTTTTGAAGCTTCAGAATGATTGTTCAGTTGGATGTAGAATAGATGCTTCAAATGGTCTTCACACTTCTGTATTTATACACAAATTTGAGGATTTTCCCGTTGGAGAGGCAGTCCCAAATTGCTATAAATGTCTTCCTTGAGTTCTTAAAACTGGAAGACAGATTTTTGATAGTGACATGTCCTCATTTGGGAAATAAACAGCTGTATAGACTTTGTCTTCATTCTGCAGCCCTCTTCCCAATGTTTGACTTCAAGATTCACTTGTTTAAGCATGGACATGGCTTCTGAAGGTTGATCCAATGATAGGACAACATTCCTTATCAAATGGACAACTCTGCTTATCACTATCAGTAGACTTTGCCTATCAGCATAGTTGGCTTGCTCTTTTTAGATAACTTGGCTCTTTCCCTTTGCTTCTTTTGTCTGTATTCTTAGCATGTTTCTTTGAAGATTCTTAGGGTGTAGTTGTCTTGATCTCTTCAGCATAGTTGGTCTTTGTCTTTCAAAAGAATTGTTCTGGTTTAATTTTGCTGAGACAACTCTTCTGGACAATTCTTCTGATCAACATACTTGTCCTTCAGTGGACTTGGCAAATATTCCAGAATTTGAGCCTTGAGGGGACTTGTTCTTGATAGACTTCAAAGCATATGTTCCCCCTCAAATTGTGCATCTATTAAACTAAGAGCTGCCTAACATTTCAGCTTCTCATCTAGCCTTATGCTATATGTTCTAACATTCTTAGAACATAATCAGTTATGACTAGGCATGTCTCAGGGGGTTTTGGTATTCAATCAAAACACTTCTCATTTTATTCCCAACAATGTGGTAATATATTAAAATTTGAACAAATACTTAATGGGTGGATATGGATGTGTTGTATAACCACAAGTAGAATAAATCTGGATATGAATATCATTTGCGTATGACATGTTCATAGTATATAAGGACATAGATTAAATTTCAAAATGCAACAACATTAAAGAATCATATAAAACATTGTCAAAAGAACATAAACATAAACAAACCTCATTTATAATTATAATTAAACTATAAATATATATAAATCAGATCTAAAGAATACTACGTCTAAAGAAAAACAATTAAAAAGTGAATTATAAAGAAAAACGATTAAATAGCAAAGTTTAAAGAACAATAGCAAAAATTAAAAGAAATTTGAAGAAAACTATAAAAAGAAAACCGTAAAAAATTTAGAAAGGGAGAGAGAAGAGAGAAAAATAATAATTTAAGAAAACTGTCTAGAAAAAAGATAGATGAGAGAACTGAAATAATTATTTTAAAAAAATATAAAAGAAAACGGTATTAAATAAAGAATAAAAAAATAATTATTTAAAAAAATAATTTAAGAAAACATTTGAAAAAAAAAGGAAAGGAGAACTGAAACAATTATTTAAGAAAAATATAAAAATAAAATTGTATAAAGAATAAATATAACAAAAAAATAATAAAAAAACTGTATAAAGAAAACTAACCCGAGAACAAAGGGGAGAGCCAAGGAAGAAAGAAAAAAAATGTAAATTTTAAGAAAATTGAGAGGAGAGACTGAAAAATTATTTAATAAAAAAGAAAAATTGTATAAAGAATAAAGAAATAATTATTTAAAAAAATTATTTAAGAAAACTGAATAAAGAAAACTAACCAAAAAAAAGAGTGAGAAAGAAAAAATAAATGTAAATTCTAAGAAAATGGGAAAAATAGAAAGAGAGAAATGTGAGATGACAAGTCAAAGAAAAGATTTAGAAATAGTAATTAAGGGTAGATATTCTTAAAATTTCGACACAGTTTCGTCTAAATCTTTCGTATTCCCAAATATTTAAATTCCTAGTGCATCCATTTTCGACTCGATTAAAATTAATCAAGTCGGAACGCACAATCTACAATACACAAACAACCTACAACTCATCCCCTCAACTCCATCATCATTTAATTTCAATAATATTCTATATATAACACAAATTAAAATAATAAAAATAATTAATTAAATTCTAACCATTCTAACTATTATAACAATTAACACATACATACATAAAAATTAACAGTTAAATTCTAACAATTCTAAAATAATTAAAATTATAATTTCAACAATCTTAATCCTAACAATAATATACATTATAATTTTTTTTTAAAAAAAACAAATAATATACATTACAAAAACATATAACTTCAGATTTACATACAATATATACACACACATATATATACAATATAAACACATATATATACACGTATAACTTTAAACTTAATCAATGAAAAAGAATAAACTTGCCGTAGAAAAGATCTCGTCGAAGTGTAGAACACAAATAATCGAAGATTGAACTCGATATGTGGCTCCGACAGCGGTGGCGTAGAGGTGGGTTGCATATATTCTTCCAGTTTGTATACTGGGATGAGGAAGAGGGGTTAAATTTATATTTAGATAGGGTGAGTGGACTCACGAGGGTCCTACCGTGCTTGCCAATTCGCGAGTGGAAATCCCTTGTCATTTTTCGAGTAATTAACTACACTCGTCGTTTCACGAGTGCAGTATAGTCCCTCACGTACGCGTTCCTCAATTTGCGAGTAATGTAAAATACACTCATCATTACGCGAGTGCGTTGCAACCCAACGCCAAATCCGTCGAAATTTGTGCCCGTCGCCATATCAGTCGCAAAATGGCAAGCGTTCAATCCCACTCGCCATTTTCCTTCGCCATATGAGCAGAATTTTATAGTGATACCTTTCATTAAAATATTATTACCACCCTACAAAAATGTTTAAAATGGTGGAATAAATAAATAAAAATTCAAAATTTTTATCATATTGATTTGGGTAAGTCATAACATATAATTTGACCTCCACAGATGACTAATTCTAGTCCATTATAGTTGAATATGAATTACCAAAATAAAATAAAATGATGTGTGCTCTTTTCTTGATCGATTGTGTGAAATTATTTGCAAATTTTTTTATTTTTTATTTTATATGAAGCATAAAATTTAATGGTCTTGTAGATTTTTTTTTCTTTTTCCTATTTTAGAATCCATTTTCTTGTAGTTTTGGATAATGGCATAAATCTTACATTAATTTACGTGTTCTCTTTTCAGAGTTTAATCAGAAGACAAAAAATGCGCCCCCAAATATGAGTTCACCCTCTCGCTCATAAATACCACAAATAACCTTTTACATCACCAACACTTTAATACACATTGTAAAAATCTTTTGACTTCACCCATCTTTTCAAAAACCCCAGTTTTTAAATTTCTTGTTTTGATTTAAATGTTACTTGAATATTTGTTTAGTTTTTAGGTTGTGATATATGTTACATGTATGTTACTTTAGGTGTTCTTGATAGTTCATGAAAAAGTAGGGTTTAGGATATTTTTTTTCAAATTTCTACATTTTAAATTTTGATTTTCACATGTAGATTAGTTTTTATTGTTTAATACTCCCTACGTCCTTCAATTACTTTCACACTTTCCTTTTTGGGACATCCCAAAAACCCTTTGTAAACTCCACCCTCACAATATTCTTAATTTTACACAAATGTCATTACTTTTTCTCCACACATACACAAAAGTCAACTCATTTCTTTACTTTATACATTAAATTTTACAAAATTACCTCTCAAAACTCCACTCATTATTACACTTTCTTAATATGCGTGTTCATCTACTTATGAAAGTAATCTTGAGACGGAGGGAGTAGTTGTTATTGTGAATGATTTTGACTTTCAATCGTTGAATAAACTTGGTCTTTGCACAAAACAGGACAGAGGGAGACGAAACGACGAAATAAGGGTTTTGGGCGATACAGCACTGGTTGGGCGAGTTTTGAATCAAAGCGTGGAAAAGTTGGTTGAGTTTTGAATCAAAACGTGGAACTTTTTTTCGAAAAATCTCACAAAACTCGACGAACTACATAATCATGCAACAATATAGTCAAATAAAATAATAATAACATGAAGAATAATCAATTACAAAAAAATACTATGTTTTGGGTGGAAGAGGGATACAAAAAACCTGTTTGTTTTTTGTTTAGGGGTGGGGTGAACTCAACACACAAGCGTAGTATAATTTTTTTGCCTTTTAGTTCTAAATATAAATTGGAGTGGGGGGTCATTTATCCGTGGCCAAAAAAAATCTTGTGAATGGCCCCAAAGCTACATTGTGTTCAAAATAAAGCCCATCGTATTTTTCTATGGCGTAAGCTGTATACCCCTCTAGATTTGTTAAATATACTTCCCCTCCACATTTATTAATTTAATAATTATATAAATTACCTAAACTACTATTATACCAAAATCTTAATAAATACACCCCCTCAATTTTTAAACTCAAGCTCTAATAGCAGCAGTCGTGCGTTGTTACTATCGCCACCTCCGGCAGCCAACACGACCACATTCTCAACAAAAAAATCAAAGAAATTTCAAACCCTAAATTTTTTTTTACAGAAATTTCAATCCCTAACAAAAAAACATCACATAAATTTCAAAACATAAAATGAAAATAAAAAACATATTTTCGACAAACTGGTGTCGACCGTATGCATTATTGTCGACATTAATCCATGCGGTAGACACTGATTTGTCGAAATTTTTTTATAAAAATTCATATTTTTTATAAAAAATTTCGACAATATTTAATCGAATATATGCACTATTGTCGATACAAAAATGTCGACAATAGTTCATCTATTCGACACTGGTTCGTCGAAAAAAAACTACCTTGTTCATCGAGCGTTGGACGATTGTTGGGGTGATAAGGAGAGGCCGCGGGCAGCGAGAAGAGGCGACGAGTTTTTATGCGGGGGCGACCGTTTACAAGGGATAGAGAATGGAGGGGGAGGGGGCGACGCGGGTAGAGAATGGAGGGAAAGGGTCGTGGTCGTTTAGTGAAGAGAAGGGGTGGCGCGATAGAAAATGGAGGGGGAGGGCGCGGACGTTTAGAGAAGAGAGGGGGAGGGGAGGGCGCGACCATTTACATAAGAGAGAGGGCGACGCGGAAGCTTGTGGGTGGCGGGCGGGGCGGCAACATGAGGGAGGTGGTGGCGGGTGGCACGTCAGCGGCATAGGGGCAGGGTGCAACGGTAGGAGTGGAAGAATGAGTGATTTAGTGTTTTGAAAGAGAAGATGAAGAAAGGGGAAAAAATAAACTATGATTTGAGTAGGGGAGTACATTTAGCATATCTCATTTAAGAGAGAAGAGTGTAATTTTGGTAATTTGGGGGGAGTACATCTATTAGACATCATTTTTTTTGGGGAGTGTATGTATCGAGGGAGTAGATTTAACAAATTTGAGTGGTATATAGCCTAGGCCTTTTTCTATTTTGTGTACCATAACGTCCAAGCAAAAATGCTCTTAGATCGTTTGGATTGAGAGATTTAATATGAATTTTAGTATTTAGCATTTTTTTTTAGTTAAATTAAAATAATTTTAAATTATCACTAGAACAGTATGATTTAAAATCTATCTATTTCATTTGAAATAACTCATTAAATTAAATTCCCAAAAATAACCTTATATTTTTTTTTTCTTTTTTCCTTTTCTCGAGAAAAAAACAAAAACGCATGGTTAACGCGACTTAAGTGCTGGCTGACCGAACAAACCGACGTAAAAGCCGTAACCGACAAGAATAGTAAGTGATGTAGATAAATATGTTGCTCTTAGAGGAGCCGACACGTGGAAATGGGATAGATTATGATAGTCATGATTAGATTGGTATGCCGAAGAAACAGGATTAATACACCCATGGGCTTGAGTAGGGAAATGAGAGAAAGTAGGGTTATTGGGCCTTCGGCCCATATTCAGAAAGGTTAATATCTCTTGGCCCAGAAGGGACTCGACCCAAACATGGAACGGATAGTCCATCTTTCTTGGCCAAGTCATATGAGCAAGTCAAACCCGTGAGAATAGGGGAGGATATGCTCAAAAACCAAGTCTTCAGGGTTGAGGGGCCGGATTCTGGGGAATGGACCAAGAATGTAGGGAGAATAAGTCCCCCTCTTTCCCGGGGAGAGGGGGCCAGGTATATAAGCCAATTATTTTACATTATCAGGTAAGTTTTATGACAATACACACCTCTTTTACATACAATACGTATTTTTCCTAAGAATTATACACTGATTTGAAGAAAAACTTCATTACATTCGCCGGAATTTCCCTAGATACACAGGGGAATTCCTCTTTGATTTCGCCTACTATCGAATCTGACTTGAGCGTCGGAGCTTCTACGCCGGAGCCCCCCTCCGGTGTACTTTTGCAGGTTATTTTCGGATTTCCAAGGAGATTTACTTGAAGATTGCCAAGGATAAAACGAGAGATTGGGCTCGTGATTAATAGTGCTCGCAAGGGAACGATCGACATCCGAAGGCGTTCTTTTTCGACGCATCAACTGGCGCCGTCTGTGGGAACATTTCAAGCTAAGGCGTGAGAAAAGTTCCGTACTTAAATGGGTGGACGACATGATCCAGTGAAGCAGACGAAGGAGAAAGGAGACTCCACTCCTCCTCCTCTTCCTCCGCCTCCTCCAGGTTTTCCCTCAAATCGAAATTTAGGGAAACGGCCTGCGGACCATACACCAGAAGATATTCCCCCTCCAGGTTTTCCCTTAAACCGAAATCTAGGGAAACAACCCGTAGATCATATACCGGAGGATATCCCTCCCACTCTGGAGGGAGATGCACCAGGCACCTCAGGAGCTTCAAGGAGTGGGATCAATAGGGATAACCCTAACACTCAACCGGAACTCTTGACTGTCTCTCGAGATCAATTAGATGAGATGATCGCGCAATCAGTTGAAAGAATAATCGCTACTCGAGGACTTCGCCCTCCCGAACCTGTTCCGATCACCCGTAAGGGTACAAGACAAAATCTCCCAGAACAAGTCATCGATTCTGTTCCAGTCCCTTCCAGGAATGAGGATCCCCCTCAGAACCTAGAAGAAAAAATACCTTCTCAGGCGGAAAGAAGCATCTTGGAAAGACCTCCTCGGAGGGATACGGAGAGGATCCTGGGGGATACCACTCTGGAAACAGGGATGGGAGAAAGCACGGACGACACGTATCAAGGAGCCGTCAGCGATCAGATACAGGCCTTGCGGAAGGAGATGAAAGACATGCAGAAGCATATGATTGATAACGTAAGTAAACCTTCTTACGTTACTGGTTATCAATTTTCATCCACTATTTTACAAGATGAACTGCCTCCTAATTTTAAATCTTTAAATTTCGAATATGATGGAACCACGGACCCGTACGAGCATTTGATGAGGTTCGAGAATGCTGCCCTATTGCATCGATACGGAGAGGGCGTCAAATGCAGGGTATTTCTGACTACCCTATCTAAAGCAGCGCAGCAATGGTTCACCCAGTTAGGACCAGATACTATCCATTCATGGTCGGAGTTCAGCGAACTATTCCTGCACCAATTTGCCAGCGCTAGGAGGCAACCTAGGGCCACCCTCACCTTGTTTAACATGCGACAAGGGGAGAATGAGAGTCTTCGGGCTTTCTTGAAAAGATTCAACCAAGCAGCTCTCGAAGTACCTACAGCCTCCTCAGAGGTCA
Source organism: Galeopsis tetrahit (assembly GCA_963675135.1). NCBI lineage: Eukaryota > Viridiplantae > Streptophyta > Magnoliopsida > Lamiales > Lamiaceae > Galeopsis > Galeopsis tetrahit. The sequence continues at coordinate 31,971,444 of OY776119.1, read as the reverse complement.
AAATTAATGCCCTCACCAACGGGCTAAGAGATGGGGATCTATTCACATCTCTAGCCAAGAAGCCAGTTCGGACCTTTGACGAATTGTTGAGGAGAGCAGAGAAATACCTTACCCTGGAAGAGGTAAGGAAAGTTAAACGATCAGAGACCACGGTCGTAGTGAGTAATGGAGAAAGGAGGAAAGAGATTCCGTTTAGGAGGCCAAGTCCGGAGAGACATCGAAGCTCCAGGAGGCTAGAAAGCGTAAGAAGAGAGGAAGTTGCACCCTGGAATCTAAGGAGGGGGGCGAAGAGATATACCCCATTGAGGATGGAGCCAGCCGAAGTCCTAGAAGTGGCAGGGGACCACCCAGATATGAAATTCCCCTACTCAAGGAGCAGAGGTCCCCAAAACCCTAAGTCAAACAAATTTTGCAGGTTCCATAACGATTATGGCCACGATACCAACCAATGTTGGCATCTGAAGGATGAGATAGAAAGGATGATTCAGGCAGGCCACCTGAAAGAGTTTATTTTCAGAGATAGACAAGGCCCCAGGGGTCAAAAGCGAAAGGATCCCGAGGGGAAACAGGAAGATGATAGAAGAGATCAAAGAAAGGGCAATGAGGAGCCACCACCCCCTCCCCAGAAGAGAGGAACTATTCATATGATTATGGGAGGCCCTGCCGATGGGGATTCCTTTAGGCAGAGGAAGCAGAGCGTTCGGTCGTTGAAGAATGAGAGGAATATAGAGCATCATGAGGTGGGAAAGATGGCAGAGGGCCCAGACATCCATTTTGGGCCAGAAGACGCTGGGGAACCCAGAGAAATTCATAATGACGCATTGGTCATTACCACGGATATAGCAGGATACGATGTAGCAAGAATTTTTGTAGACACTGGAAGCTCTGCCGACATCATGTTTTTGGAGTGCTTTAAGAAGATGGACCTGAATATAAAGCTCAGACCGGTGGAGACCGCTCTTTATGGATTCTCAGGGGGAGCTATTCAACCCCTTGGTTCAGTGTTGCTGCAAGTAGGGTTAGGAGTTGCCCCTAACCGTCGTGTGCAAGTAATAGAATTCCTGATTGTAGATGTCCCATCTTCCTATAATGTAGTAATGGGAAGGCCAAGCTTGAATATTTTTTAGGCAGTGATCTCCACTTTCCATATGAAGATGAAGTTCCCTGCCTTAGGGGGTGTGGGAGAGATATGTGGTGATCAGTATCAGGCAAGGAAGTGTTATGTGGAATCGGTCAAGATAGCAGACAGGGCCATGTTCCGGGGAATGGAGAGATTTAAGGGCGAAGACCCTGAGTTGAAGAGGCAGAAAGTGGGTGAGCTAGTACAAGAGCAACCCAAAGTTAAAGCAGACGAGGAGTTAATGAGCATCGAGCTCTACCCAGGAAAGGAGGGATTTACAACCAGGATAGGTATGAATATGAACCCTGAGCTCCAGGGAAAGATGATACTCACCCTCCAGGAGAATGCGGACATCTTTGCATTCACAGCGACGGATATGACGGGTATCCCTCCAGAAATAGCCGTACACCATCTGAATGTGGATCCCAAAGCTAGGCCCGTGAAGCAGAAGTTGAGGAACTTCGGTAAAGAAAAGAACCTCATTGTAAAGGAGGAGATCGATAAATTGTTGAACGCAGGGCATGTGAAGAGAGTGCAGTTCCCTGAGTGGCTCTCGAATGCAGTACTGGTGTCTAAGGGAGCCGGCAAATGGAGGATGTGCATTGACTTCAGGGACTTGAACAAGGCGTGCCCTAAAGACCACTATCCACTGCCTAGAATTGATCAGCTGGTGGACGCCACGTCCGGGTTTGAATTACTCAGCATGATGGATGCTTATCAAGGGTATCATCAAATCCAATTGAACCCCCTCGATATACCAAAGGTATGCTTTATAGCGACATGTGGTACTTTCGGTTATGTACGTATGCCTTTTGGACTGATAAATGCAGGAGCTACCTATCAAAGAATGGTGGACTCGGTATTCCGAGGGCAGATAGGCAGGAACATGGAGGTTTACGTGGATTATATGCTGGCTAAAAGTGTCAAGGCAGAGGGACATATTGACGACTTGAAGGAGATATTTCAGGTAATCCGAGAGAATGGTATTAAATTAAACCCTGCTAAATGTTCTTTTGGAGTAGGGTCAGGGAAATTTCTGGGATATATGGTGACTCAGAGAGGGATAGAAGTGAACCCTGCTAAGGTGAAGGCGGTGCTCGACATGCAACCCCCTCGGAATTTGAAGGAATTGCAAACCCTGAATGGTAGGATCGCAGCTCTCAGTAGGTTCATATCAAGGTCAGCAGAAAAGAGCCACCACTTCTTCAGAACTTTAAGGAAGGGGTCGAAGTTCGAATGGGACGACCAGTGTCAGAAAGCTTTCGAGGAACTCAAACTTCACCTTGAACAGCTTCCGAAGATGACAAAGCCCTCTCAGTGAGATGTATTGCTCTTATATCTTTCAGTAGGGGAACACTCCCTGAGCACCGCCCTGATGAAAGAGGAAGGTTCTGCACAGCAACCCATATATTATGTGAGCAAGGTCATCCAAGGAGCGGAAACGAGGTACTCAGAGGTAGAGAAGGCAGCCCTGGCGGTGGTGGTAACGGCTAGGCGATTACGCCCCTATTCCCTGTCCTATAAAGTTATGGTGCGAACTAATTTCCCTTTGAAGCAGACATTAGGGAGAGCAGATTTATTAGGGAGAATGGTCAGATGGGCAGTGGAATTACAGGAGTATGATATAGATTATGAACCAAGGAGAGCCATCAAGGCTCAAGCTCTAGCAGATTTTATTCAAGAGTCTACCAGAGTGGAAGAAGAACAAGGATGGAAAGTATATGTGGATGGCTCAGCATCCGCCTTGGGATGTGGAGCAGGGATATTATTGATCGACCCTGAGGGTCAAGAACTGCAGGTGGCTGTCAAATTCCGATTTTCAACCTCAAACAATGGTGCAGAGTATGAGGCCCTGATTAGAGGAGCGAGCATGGCTGCAGAGTTGGGAGCACAGAAGGTCACCTTATACTCCGATTCACAGCTGATAGTACAGCAGGTCAGGGGGGAGTACCTCGCTAAAGATGAGAGAATGATCACTGAAAGTGTGCGTGTGGGGTGTGTATAGAAGTGTTTAAGTATAAGTAGATAAATGTTGCACAGAATGTTGAGACAAATAGTGCAACACTGACTCTAACAGAATATCAGAAATTAAGATACACAGCGGAAGACTTGAAACACTAAAAACAAATGAGACACAATGGAAATACTTTTAACATAGATTTTATAAATAAAAATCTATGTCTGCCTTATGGCGTAAAATCAATACTTATCTTCAAGTACAAATGTTGTGTGAAATGTTACAACAATAACTTTCACAACGAAACTATAAACGAGGCAGGTGCCAAGTCTAGAAAACGAATTAAGTGTATAAATTATACACTGTCGAAATGCCTAGTCTATCTAATGATTACACTCTCAATAGATAAGAAGACACACAGTCATACGGGTGGCATACAACGTATGAACTAAAATGTAGAACTATTGGCCACAATTTCCTAAAAGGGATGAACGCTCGGTCTAGGATATTGATCGAATAGAGCACACTGAATTATGAAGCCTTCAATGGGTATTTATAGATGTGGGATACGAATTATAGAGGCTTCCACATTGAGGTCCTATTTTTTAGGAAACTCAACTTCCACTACTTCCATGATCTTTCTAGATCCTTCTAGCATGCTCCAGGTCGTGCCAAATGCATCTAGGCTGTTCTAGCATGTTCTCCAATATTCTGGAATCTTCCAGGTTCCAGATCCTTGTAGAAGCTTCTAGATCCTGCCAGAAATGCGACAACATTTAGATCAACATTTAATGTAGCATTTCAGAAAAGACTTAGAAAAAATCTCGGAAGGTCAAATTAAGATGTTGTTGATAATGTTAAGACATTTAAGAATTAACAACATCTACAATCTCCCCCAATTTGACCTTTCGACTACAACACACCTGATGCACATATATTTCTATACATACTCAGTTTTATGTACTTAGTTGAGGTTGACATCATTGCTAAGCACTAGTCAAGACAATACCTGTTGTAATCGTTGGATCAAATCAACTGAAGATCAAGGATAATTTCATAATGATCCGTGCCAAAAGATCAAAACTATTTTATCCAAAATAGAATAAGTATAAACTATACACTTACTCACAACATAAGTAACTATACTAAGATAATAAGTTGAACTGGAAGAAATTCCCTTAGAATCTAAGTATGACACTAACAAAACAAAAATAATAAAAAAAATCAGAGCAAAACATAATGTAAAACAAAAACAGAACAAAGAGGAGTAAACAAAACAAATACTCCAGCAACTCAGACTAAACAACCTGCAGTAAACACATGGTAACCTGTAAACAAATTAAGCAAGGGCAGTAAACAAATATTACCAAATGTAACCATAATTAAGCAAGTTGCAACAAATAAACAAACTAACATCTAAGAAAATAAATAATAAGTGTATCAGAATTTCAGAATACTTAAACATTAGTTACAGAGATTGAACTGAATAAATGGCATATATTGCTGTGGTAACAGCTGCAGCATCAACTTCCTGCACAGTAGCCATTATGATATATTCAGATCTCCCCCTGTCTAGCTTGTCCCTGTTCATCATTGTTCATGTTCATCAACTTCATCCACAAAGTAAATAGATGCAAGATGTGCAACTACATCAGTGACAGCAGCATCTCCTCCAGCATCAGGTACAGCACCAGCATCAGCAGCAGCTGGAACTCCATCTTCATTTATCTCCTCAATGACCACATTGGAGTTGGATGGTGGTGGTACTCCCCCTGTTGTAGGTGAAAGGAGGTTGGCCCACCTGTCCTTCAGGAACTGGAGTTCATCTATTGTTTCCTGCAAGTGTTGGAGTTGGAGTTTGATGAATTCCTGTGAAAGATACACATTACCAGAAATGTTGACACGAATGTTCTCAACATTTGGGGGTGCATTTCTCTGATGTGTTCTGGAAGGGCCTGGTTGAGCAGAAGTAGAAGGTCTGGAAGATCTTTGTGGACTATCAGTACCAGGAGCAACTATGGGCAGATCAATGATTCTGTCCCCAATCAATAAGGCAGGAGCAATAGCAAGCAGTGGCACTCTCCACCTCAAAACATCAGTCTTTTTAGCAGTGAAGCCATGGTGCTTCAGATAGTTTGAAATCAAGACTGGATAGGGCAGATTTCCTTTCCCAGTAGTTTTCCCAGTAAATTTCCTCATATGGTGAAAGATGGTATGTCCCAGATTGAACTTCTTAAGTATAGAAATCCTATACATAAGAATGGCTTGGTCTCTTGTAATCTTAGTGGTGTTGGTAGTGGGAATCCAATTGTATATGATCAGCTTATACAAAACAGAATGTAAGGAGGTTAAGTGTCTAGCTAGCATCTTCCTAGTCCACTTAGTCTTTCTACCCTCTGTGATTGCAGTAATCACAACATCCATATCTGGATCATCATCCTCATCAACATTAGGAGTGTGCAAGAACTCATTAATAAGTTCTGGAGTGAATGGCACATCCCTCCCCCTAAAATTAACAGTACCATACGACCTAGAACTTCTTTTTCCATAACTTTTCTTCATACAGGCATAGAATTCATAAGACCAGTTTGTAAGAAAAGCTTCACCAAATGTAACAGCATTCAACAGATTTCTATCCTCTAAAAACTTAATCATCCCCTTACTATCAAAATCAGGCACATTAATTCTTTTCTCAATCAACAGCTTCCTCTTAGAGTAAATTTCTAACCTTTTCTCAACATAATTAGAGTGATCAGAGATACCTTCACTTTCTTCCTCAGAAGGTAGTTCCTCATCAGGATCAGTGTCTCCATCATGTGCAGAGGAGCTTTTGGATGAGCTCTTTGCTTCAGCAGATGAGCTCTTTGCCTCAGAAGATGAGCTGTCTCCACTTCCACCATCATCAGGTTCTGGTGTGGACTCTTTTGCAGCAGCAAATGACTCAACATTCTTCTTAAGAGATTCTTGCATGTCTCTTAGGCAAACATTGAAATCAGAATCAGAGTCTGATTCAGCAGGTTCTTCTTCAGGGATCATCTTGGCCTTCCCTTTGCCTTTGGGATCAGTAGCAGCTTCCTTCGGTTTCTTTACAGCAACAGTGGCAACTTCGGTTTCTTCATCAGATTCAGTGAACACTTGAATGGGTTCACCAGCATCAGCTCCAGCTTTCTTCTTCTTCCTCATGGATTCAGAGTAATCCACACGAGTGAATACACGGTACGATCTTCTTCTTTGTACAGGGCTTCTCTGTCTTTTTCCTTTCTGTGCATTTTTCTTGAAAGGAATAGGAGCAGACTCTTCAGAAAGTGAGAGAGATGAGTTTGTACCAGAATCAGAAGCTTGGGCGTCCTCCATTTCTTCATCCTCAGAATCGGATGCAGCAGTAGCTTCTCCTTCAACAACGGTATCGACATGTTCCTCCGTTGAAACTGGAACAGTAGGATTAGGGCTTTTTGTTGCAGCAGTCATTTGAGCAGTTTGATCGGTCAAATAGCTTGAGATATCCACAGTGATATCTCCAAATTGCATCACGGGTAGATGTCCGGTAGTTCGAAGAGTTGCAGACACTTCTTCGACAGCTTTAGTAAACTGTTCAACGGTCGAATCTTGTGGGATTTGGGTAGTTGTTGGAACAGGAGCGGTTGTTGATGGGGTTGCAGAGACATTGGAGTCGGCATTTGAGGAGTTGGATTGTTGTGAAGCCATTGAAGCAAGAATTTCAAGAGAGTTTTGGACAGTTTGTTTTGGAAGTTTCAGAAACAGAGTGTGAGTGAGAGTGAGATTGAGGTTGGTTTCCAGCCATTAAAGGGACGGTTTGAATTTCGAGGCACGAGGTGGGAGAGAGTATACAACAATTTTGGGAAATACACGGCCAAACACAATTTCTGCAAGAAGTGTACTTAACAAAGCTCGACAATCAGCAAATTAGCAACATAAATCACAATTAATTGAGTTTTATGGAGAGAATGTATGTGTAGTTGGAGGTTAACACGATTAATTCCAGAAATAATGTGATAGTGCTCCACATTTTTAGCCACAACCTTGATCATGGTTTAATTAGTGGGAAAAATCCATTTTATTAATTAATTAAATAATTAAGAAATTTCTAGAATAAAGACTAATTCCAAGCATAATCTGAAAAATAAAAAAAAAACGTGGGTTAGTTATATAAATAAATAAAATAAATCTCAATAAATAATTAAATAATTACTACTTATAAAAATAAATTCGAATCAGGCAATGTTGTGCTCAAAACTGTTACAAACACCTCAACACGGTTTTTACATGAATTTGCTTCATTTGTGTTGCACCATATTTTTCTTTTTGTGTTATAGCATCTAATTTGTATTGATCCATTGTTCCTGTAGAGTACATCGTAGTAGCGAACTCCGTGCCCCATACTTACTTAATGGATTACAAATATATTGATGTTTTTACCAAAGAATCACCTTTTGAAAAGAAGGCATCGTAGTAGTGAACTCCGTGCTCCATAGTTACTCAGTGATTTGGTACATCTTTTAGTATGCTAATAACATTCTCATTTTTATGCATTTGAGAGGTGTAAGACATGTTTATTTTTGCACTACAAGGTTCTTAGATTCGTAGATATTTTACAAAGGAATTATTTAACTAAGTAAGAAATAAATTCAACTTATAAAATTTTACAACCCATGATGTTGTCCCAAATGCTGACGCATTTGTGACAACATCCATCCGAATTTTTCAGATAGTGCACATCCCAAGAGATTTCCTCAAGATTGAGAATCTCTCATGGTCTAATGCCTTAGTAAAAATGTCAGCATTTTGTTTCTCAGTAGGTATATACTCCAACTTCACAATGTTCTTCTCTACTAAATCTCTCATAAAGTGATGTCTTATGCTAATGTGCTTTGTGAGTGAGTGTTGTACAGGATTCTTAGAAATGTTAATAACACTAGTATTATCACAAAAGATTGTAAGTATACCATTCTCAATACCATAGTCATGGAACATCTTGCTCAGCCACAAGAGTTGTGTACAGCAGCTTCCAGCAGCTATATACTCAGATTCTGCAGTAGATTGTGAAACACAATTCTGCTTCTTGCTGTGCCATGAAACAAGATTGTTTCCCATGTAGAAACATCCTCCACTCGTACTCTTTCTATCATCTATATCTCCAGCCCAATCAGCATCACTGTAGCCTATCAAAATGTTGTTGGTGTCCTTAGTATACCAGATTCCAAGGTCACTTGTACCTGCAACATACTTGATAATCATTTTCACAGCATTCAGGTGAGATTCCTTTGGATTGGCTTGGTACCTAGCACAAACACACACACTGTACATAATATCTGGTCTACTAGAGGTTAAATACAGTAAACTCCCTATCATGGATCTGTAAAGTGTTGGATCAACATCTGTTCCAGCACTGTCTTTGCAAAGTTTCAAAGAGGATCCCATAGGAGTTTTCATTGGTTTTGAATTCTCAAAACCAAATCTTTTAACCAAGTTCTTAACATACTTACTCTGGGAGAAGAAAATACCATTGCTGCATTGCTTGATTTGAAGACCTAGAAAATAATTCAAGTCTCCAACCATACTCATTTCAAATGTTGCAGTCATTGCCTCAACAAATTTACTCAACATTTTATCACAAGTAGAACCAAACACAATGTCATCAACATATATTTGAGCAATTAGTATATCATTTTCAGTGTGCTTAATGAACAAAGTTCTATCTGCCTCTCCTCTAATAAATCCATATTCCAAAAGAAAGTCAGTAAGCCTACCATACCATGCTCTAGGAGCTTGTTTAAGGCCATATAATGCTTTCTTAAGTTTATATACATGATCAGGATACTGTGGATCTTCAAATCCTATAGGTTGTTCAACATATGCTTCTTCATTTAATATGCCATTTAGAAATGCAGCCTTTACATCCATTTGATGAAGTTTAATATCAATAAAACATGCAATAGCTAGCAGTAATCTAATAGATTCTATCCTAGCAACAGGTGCAAAAGTTTCATCAAAATCGACTCCTTCAACTTGGGTGTAACCTTGTGCTACTAACCTAGCCTTGTTCCTAACAATATTACCAGATTCATCAGTTTTATTCTTGAATATCCACTTTGTTCCAATGACATTAGTATGACTAGGTCTAGGAACAAGTGTCCACACTTCATTTCTTTCAAACTGACCAAGTTCTTCATGCATAGCATTAATCCAGTTTTCATCAGTTAAGGCTTCTTTAGCACTCTTAGGTTCAATTTCAGATAAATAGCATTCAGCATTTACAACATTACACATAGAAGACATGCATATTGTTCTTACCACATCTACCTTGTTTGATCTTACTCTTCCTCTTGTTTGCACTCCAACTGTAGCATCGCCTATGATCTGGTCAGAAGGATGACTTTTGCCTATTCTTGAAGAAGGATTCGTTTTGGGAATGTACTGATCATTCTGTGAACTTATAGCTGACTGTTCTGTAGATGTTGACCCAGATGTGTTAACATTTGGTGCAACATTTTCAGACTTCAGTGTATTCTCAGAAGTGTCAGTAACCTGTGATACATCTTCTTCATCTTTGTCATCTATAAGACCTTTATCATCATCAAACACAATATTAACAGATTCTTGAACAGTGTTAGTTCTTAGGTTATAAACTCTATAAGCTTTACTATTTCTAGAATAGCCTAAAAAGAAACCTTTATCACTTTTAGAATCAAACTTATGAAGTTGATCCCTATCATTCAGAATATAACACACACAACCAAATACATGAAAATATTTCACATTAGGTTTTCTGTTGTTCAAAATCTCATAAGGTGTTTGATTAGTACCTGAACGAATAAAAACCCTATTAATAATATGGCATGCAGTATTCAATGCTTCTCCCCAAAATTTCTTAGCAAGACATTTGGATGTAAGCATAACTCTAGCCATTTCTTGTAAAGTTCTATTCTTTCTTTCAACAATTCCATTTTGCTGTGGAGTTTTAGGAGATGAATATTCTTGCAAGATACCCTTTTTATCACAAAAATCATTAAACATGCTGTTTTCAAATTCCCTACCATGATCAGTTCTAATACGGCCAACTTTCAAGTTAAACACATTTTTGAACCTCTTATAAAGAATTTTAAATGCAGCAAATGCTTCAGATTTGTCTCTCAAAGACTCTACCCAGGTATATCTAGAAAAATCATCTACCACAACTAAGGAATACCTCTTTCCTCCAATGCTTTCAGTTTCCATAGGACCCATCAAATCCATGTGCAGTAATTCAAAGCATCGATGTGTAGTACAATGTGACAGCATTTTGTGTGACATTCTTACCTGCTTACCTTTTTGGCATGGTCCACATACAGTGGTGTTGTGAAACCTCAGTTCTGGAATTCCTTTTACTGCATCTGCTTTGATTAGTTTTTTCATAGCTCTGTAATTTGCATGACCCAATCTTTGATGCCATAGAACATTTTCATCATGTTTTGACAAGTTACACATATTTGTTCCAATAAGATAGCAATTATCAGCTGACCTAGTACCAGTCATGACACAAACTTCATCTTTATTAAGAACATAACATGAATCTTTATCAAATTTCACATGCAAATTATCATCACAAAGTTGACTAATGCTAATCAGATTTGCAAGTAAGCCATCAACATGTAATACATTTTTAAGCTTAGGAAAACCTTCAACATTCAAAGTTCCTTTACCAACAATTTTTCCTTTAGAACCTCCACCATATGTAACACTACCACTATTCAAGGTCACATAATCAGATAAGAAATCAATACGACCTGTCATATGTCTAGAACAACCACTATCAAAGTACCACAAGTCAGGTAGACATGCTTTTAAGGAGGTATGAACAACATTACAGGTAGCTTTTGGTTTCCATGCAGATTTCAAAAACTGTTTACCAGGATGTGACCGTTTCTTATGCAGCATTTTCAAGTTTTTCTGTTCTTCAAACAACTTTATACAGTAAGGACGAATGTGACCAATTTTGAAACAGTAATGACAGATATACTTCCTTTTAACCTTGTGAGACTCTGTTTCTGCAGATGTTGCACCAGATGTGTCAACATTTGCCTTAACAAATTTCACAGGTTTTCTAAATTTATCAGAAATAGAAGCAGTAGTACCATCATAACCTAAACCATGATTGTTAGACTTACCAGTAGCTATAGCATTATTTACCTCAGAAGCACTCTTGGAATATTTCTTGAAACATAGAGTAGAATTTATCAAATTCTCCTTTAAGTTACATATTTCCAGATCTCTTTTGGTAAGAATAACTTCTAGCTTGGTGATTGTGTCTGTCAAATCCTCATTCCTTTTATTCAGAGAATCAAGGGTGAGTTTCTGATTCTTCCAATCATCTAACAGCTTTTGGTATTCATTGTCATCATTCCTTTTTCCTGCATCATCAACTAAACCATTAAAACAGTTCAAATCTGGGTGACTCTGTTCTGATATTGCTGTAGATGTTGAAGCATCAGGTACAACATCAGAATCTGTTTCATCCAGATCATCATCTGAGGAATCATTATAATCAATTCTGGTAAAATTAGAATATTCATTCTGATTTAATTCATCAAGATCATCATCAGAATCATCACTCAAGGTAGCACTAAAATTCAGTTTTTGCTTAAGTCTAATATTGGCACATTCATTTGCATAATGGCCATAACCAGAGCAAGCATTGCATTGAACTGATTTTTGAAATTCAGGATCATACCTTGGTTTACCTTCACTCTTTGATAGTCTTGGTGTGAATTGACCTTTCCTCCTTTCTGGTTGAGGTGTTGATGTGTTGATTTGAATCTTAGGCTGAATGTTGCTAGATTTGTTCACAGATTTCTTAAGAAACTTATTAAAGTGCTTAGTGAGTAAGGCAATGTTGTTAGGATTGTTGAGACATTCATCAAGAAATTCTTCATCAGAATCAACTTCAGTAATGATAGGTTGAATCTCAGAAATGTTTGATGTTTCTCCTTTAAAAACCACAACTTTTTTATCAGCATCATTTTCATCAACTTGATTAGTGTTTATTTCATATGTTCTAAGAATACTCACTAACTCATTTTGACTTAATGTATCTGTATTTTTTGCCTCTTCAATAGCACAAATTTTAGCATCAAATCTTTTAGGAACAGATCTTAATATCTTATGAACTACTCTAACATTAGAAATAGGGTCACCAAGAGAATGTGATTCATTAATTATCTCACTTAACCTTTCATTGTAGGATGAAATGGTTTCATCTTCCTTCATTCGGAGATTCTCAAATTTTGTCCCCAACATTCGAAGTTTTGTCCTTCGAACACTGTCTGAACCCTCACAATGCTCTTGCAACCTGTCCCATGCATCTTTAGAAGTAGAACAGTTAGATATAATTTTAAACATTGAAACATCAACAGAAGTAAAAATAGCATTCAAAGCTTTAGAATTGTAGCTTGCTGTTGTTATTTCATCAGCCGTCCAATCAACTTCTCTTTTGAGTTGAACTTCACCATCTGCGTCTGCTGGTCTTTTTGGAGCTTCCCAACCTGTAAGTACAGTCCTCCAAGCACGTTCATCAATTGACTTGATGTACATACGCATCTTAGGCTTCCAATAAGAATAATTTGAACCATCTAAAACGGGTGGCCTAAGTGCAGTGGATATGTGATGTGTTTCCATTGCTAAACTAAACTAAAAACACACTTGACCAAAGATCTAACCTAGTGTCGTCAGGTATCAGCTCTGATACCAACTGAAAGTGTGCGTGTGGGGTGTGTATAGAAGTGTTTAAGTATAAGTAGATAAATGTTGCACAGAATGTTGAGACAAATAGTGCAACACTGACTCTAACAGAATATCAGAAATTAAGATACACAGCGGAAGACTTGAAACACTAAAAACAAATGAGACACAATGGAAATACTTTTAACATAGATTTTATAAATAAAAATCTATGTCTGCCTTATGGCGTAAAATCAATACTTATCTTCAAGTACAAATGTTGTGTGAAATGTTACAACAATAACTTTCACAACGAAACTATAAACGAGGCAGGTGCCAAGTCTAGAAAACGAACTAAGTGTATAAATTATACACTGTCGAAATGCCTAGTCTATCTAATGATTACACTCTCAATAGATAAGAAGACACACAGTCATACGGGTGGTATACAACGTATGAACTAAAATGTAGAACTATTGGCCACAATTTCCTAACAGGGATGAACGCTCGGTCTAGGATATTGATCGAATAGAGCACACTGAATTATGAAGCCTTCAATGGGTATTTATAGATGTGGGATACGAATTCTAGAGGCTTCCACATTGAGGTCCTATTTTTTAGGAAACTCAACTTCCACTACTTCCATGATCTTTCTAGATCCTTCTAGCATGCTCCAGGTCGTGCCAAATGCATCTAGGTTGTTCTAGCATGTTCTCCAATATTCTGGAATCTTCCAGGTTCCAGATCCTTGTAGAAGCTTCTAGATCCTGCCAGAAATGCGACAACATTTAGATCAACATTTAATGTAGCATTTCAGAAAAGACTTAGAAAAAATCTCGGAAGGTCAAATTAAGATGTTGTTGATAATGTTAAGACATTTAAGAATTAACAACATCTACAATCACCTACCTAGAAGAGGTAAAGAAGTTAAAAGATAAATTCCATACTTTTGAAGTGATACAGGTACCAAGAGAAGAGAATATGAAAGCAGATGGATTGTCTAAACTGGCTAGTTCCACTGAATTCGAGGGAGACGGAAAGATAACCCTGTTGGTGGCAGATCAAGTAGCTACGGAAACCTTGATCGGAGAGATAACAGCAGGGGATGATTGGAGGAAAGAAATATGGGAAGAATTGAACAGAGATCCAGCAGCCCCAATGTCCAGAGAAGCAAAGGCTTGGAGAAGGAAGTATTGCATCCTAGGAGGTAAATTGTACAAGAGGTCATTCACCCAACCTTATTTGAAATGTATTTCAAGAAGAGAAGTAGAGCTAGTGATCAAAGACATCCATGAAGGTTGCGCATCCAGCCATGAAGGGTACCAGACCATGGTGAAGAAGGTATTTAGGGCAGGTTTTTACTGGCCCAACATAATCAGAGATGCTAGAGAGTATGTGAAGAAATGCGAGAAGTGTCAGAAGAATGGACCCTTGATACGAATACCCGCAGAAGAAATGGGGGCTATGTACTCGCCCTGTCCCTTCGCCAAATGGGGAATCGATCTGGTGGGACCCTTCCCCTTGGCACTAGGAGGGAGAAAATTTTTGATCGTAGCCGTGGATTATTTTAGTAAATGGGTAGAGGCCGTGCCTTTGGCCGAAATTGAAGAAGATAATGTAATTCTTTTCCTTGCTAGACATATTTGTTGCTGGTTTGGAATACCCAGGATCCTGGTCTCCGACAATGGAACGCAGTTCAATGGAGAGAAAGTAAGGAAGTGGTGCGAAAGATGGAATATCACACAGAGGTTTACTTCAGTAGCTCATCCACAAGCTAATGGGCAGGTGGAGGTTACAAACAGAATCCTAGTGGATGGTATTCGAACGCGATTGGAAGAGGTAGGAGGAAAATGGGTGAAGGAGTTGGACAACGTCCTCAGGTCCTACAGAACCAGCCCTAAGACAGCTACAGGCGAATCTCCCTTCTACTTAGTATATGGAGCAGCGGCAGTGATACCCCCCGAAGCTAGACTCAAATCACACCGGATCACCTATTTTGAAGAAAAAAGAAATGAAGAGTTGATGAGGGAGGCGCTGGATCAGATAGATGAAGAAAGAGAGATGGTGAGATTAAAAGCAGAAAGGTACAAGAGTCGGATCAAAGCAGCATATGATCGCAGAGTGATCCCTCGCTGCTTTAAAGTGGAAGACTTAGTCCTTCGGAGAGCAGATGCTTTGAAGAACACGGGAAAGCTGGAACCCAACTGGGAAGGTCCATACAGGGTAATACAGGTACTAAAAGGCGGAGCATACAAGCTCCAAGACATGACAGGGAAGGAGATACTAAGGCCATGGAACGTGTGTCACTTGAAGAGATTTTATGTTTGAGGAAGGTGTTATTCCCCTACTTCCTTTTTCTTTATGAACAATTTCGAACATTTACTTCTCATTCGAATAATTGCTTCACCGGCACTCTTTTTCCCTCTACGTGGGTTTCCCTTTGGGGTTTTACCACGGACAGGTTTTTAATGAGGCCGGCATAGGTTCCCCTTATTTGCCTATGTTGATAAACATTTTTGATCAATGGAGCATCAGTTTTGATAAAATTTCAGCAATTTCCCTGAATGCCTGTTAATATTGTGATGAGATGACTCTTATGCGCTAATTTTATGATGAAACGTTTCTCATATGTTAATACCGTGTTAAGATAACTGTTGAAGGCCTGCATGATAAGTGCTGAAATAACGAATATGTTTTAGAAACTGAAATATAGCATGATAGAGACATTGCAAGATAGAGAAATTTACACCAATTCATATATGCTCGAATAGAGAATACCTAGGAAAAATTCCTAAAGTTACTATTCACGATAGCCTCTAAAGCTAGGGGGAGTAAGGGGTACAGTAGCGGAAGACATGATTGACTCGTCGATAAGCCCTATCCCTAGCGATTCTCAAAAGATTCTCAAAACTCTCACGAGTATAAACAAACTCTTACGAGTATAAACAAACTCTTACGAGTATAAACAAACTCTTACGAGTATAAACTAACTCTTACGAGTATAAACTAACTCTTACGAGTATAAACGAACTCTTACGAGTATAAACGAACTCTTACGAGTATAAACGAACTCTTACGAGTATAAACGAACTCTTACGAGTATAAACGAACTCTCACGAGTATAAACGAACTCTCACGAGTATAAACGAACTCTCACGAGTATAAACGAACTCTCACGAGTATAAACAAACTCTTACGAGTATAAACAAACTCTTACGAGTATAAACAAACTCTTACGAGTATAAACAAACTCTTACGAGTATAAACAAACTCTTACGAGTATAAACGAACTCTTGCGAGTATAAACGAACTCTTGCGAGTATAAACGAACTCTTGCGAGTATAAACGAACTCTCACGAGTATAAACGAACTCTCACGAGTATAAACGAACTCTCACGAGTATAAACTAACTCTCACGAGTATAAACTAACTCTTACGAGTATAAACTAACTCTTACGAGTATAAACTAACTCTCACGAGTATAAACAAACTCTTACGAGTATAAACAAACTCTTACGAGTATAAACTAACTCTTACGAGTATAAACTAACTCTTACGAGTATAAACAAACTCTCACGAGTATAAACAAACTCTTACGAGTATAAACAACCTAAGGGAGAATACGATCCCTAAAATTCTAACTTCAGGAGAATATAATCCCTAAAAATTCTAGTACTAAGAGAGACTTGAAGCATTATCAAATCACCAAGTAAGTACAGGGATATAAACCCTATCTCCTCGTTAAGGTTCCTCTAGGAGCTTTAGAGCCTTTACGCATCAGGAACATATTAGATTCATAAGCAGGAAGGATATTAAGATTACGCATCTAATAATAGAGTCAGATATCTATATGTTGGGATATGAATCCTAGAACAAGTCCTAAATGATGAATAAAAGATAAAAAATAAAGTTTTGATAAGCCAAAAGAAGACTTGAATATTTTCTAAGTGTTGATTGATCTAGTCTAGTTGAGTTGAAGTTATCTTATACAGATCAGTAGAGTTCACAAGACAAGTAATAGTTTCAAAAGATAAGTATGAAAGAAAAAGACAAGTGCAGTGTATAAGTACTTTTGTATACGTAATAGGTTTTTATATTGAGCTATTCAAGATGTATAGAAGCTCATGTTTTTATATATGTAATGTATAGAATCATTGTATAATTATAAGTTGACTAAGCTTGTGTTATAAAAGTTTAATGTAATGTAATAGTCTTGTTAGGATTAGATGATAGGACTAGATTAGTTCTATTGGAAGCCTACTGCACAAGTCAAGTAGAAGACGCAGTCTACTACTACTGGACAAGACAGGTGCGCTACTACACAAAGACAGGTCAAATTTAAAGTTAGTTAAAGAAATGCGTATTGAAGATAAAAATTGAAGAATTAGTTATGGAATAACTAATTAAATGAAGAAACGCGTGGAAGAATAAAAGAATCAGTTAGAAGTTAGTTTTCAAGAAAGGTTGTTACACAACTGAAAGTTCTTGGATTTGAAGTCTATAAATACCCCAAGGTATTCATTGGTTACTGACTACTGGAATATTGATACTGCAAACATTATTGAAGATTCAAGTGAAGAAATTACTCTCAGAGTTGATTGAAGTTCAGAAAGTAAAGCCAGAAGACAAGTGAAGAATCAAGAAGGCTACTACTGAAAATCAGAGAAGTTTTTAGTTTTTGTTTGTTATTTTCAAGGTGCTAGATACTTGTAAAATTTCTAGTAAGATCGTAGACATATCTGGAGGTATAGTCTGTTGAAGATCTAAGTCTTCTTCTTGGGACTTTAAAGACAGGAACATACACTTGTACTCGATTGGAAGAGTTTAGTGGAAACATCACAACTGGGTTTGTGAGAGTGGATGTAGACAAGTTGTCGAACCACTATAAATCTCGTGTTCAATTTACTTTACTGTTTTGATTGTTTAAATTGCTTAATTGGTTTAACTACTTAACTGAACTTGATTAGTTGAGTATAGAACAGAGTTCTCGAAAATAAGTTGAGTATAATCTTGAATTGGGCTCATTGTTAATTTCGTATTCCGCATATTGTACTTTGATATTTCGAAAGATTTTTGAAAAGTCTATTCACCCCCCTCTAGACATTTTCACTAGCTTACTCGTTATTAACTCAACTTGGGACCAACACTATATATGCATGCCAAGTGATAAATGTGCAGGTACGATATTAAGCAGAAGAAAGGCAGAAATATTCAAGACTTAAGGCACCATGCCTAAGCCCTCCACAGAAAAACCCCGGAGTGTGGAGTCTCCGGAAAATATCCAAAAGTGGCCTTAAAGGCCTTAACAAAACAAAAAGTGTTTTTAAAGTACCAAAGTGTCATCAAGGAATTAAAGCTATGGAGAGAGGAGAACATCATTCTTCCCCTCAGAACCTTCTCCTGCCTCCCTCGTTCGCCCGCTGGAATCACCTCCCTCTGCCTTCTCCCTCAGAGCACCCGCTGCCACAGTAGCCACCGGAGTTGGGTTGTCCATATGGACAGGGAAAGCCATATCCTTTGCCGGTGCAAGATCATCCAGCTTCAGGGCAGCATCCTTCAACTCCAGAATTGCCTTCCTCATCCCACCTAACCACCAAGGGGTATGGATATCTTCTTTAGCATCTCCAGGGAACTTGGGGGGAGTGTCCAATTCTTCTAACCGGAGGGCACGAGTATATTGACCGTTAAATCCAGGAGCAGAATGTTCCGCTACAGCGTTGGAAAATCCATGATCAATGAAATGAGGGATATATGCACCCATCGCCCCCAGAAAGCTGCTACTCTGAAGAAAAGCCTCCAGCCACTCCTAATGTAAGGTACCTAGAAATTTTTGACCTGCGGCAGAGGTAAACAGGGAATCTATGCACAATTTCATACCAGCCTGAGGAAGAGTAACCTCCAGCTGTTCCACCCGTTTGCCAAATTCCTTCTTCAGTAAAGATATCTCCCCCGAAAGTGTCGTTTGGAGTACTTTATACCTCTGATTAGCGTCATGCAATTCTGCTTCGAGAATATCCCTCTTCACTTTTTCCAATTCTACCTGGCTGTGGAGGTCATCTACCAGCTGAAGGGACTGAAGGGCTCGTTCAGATACATTGGAAAACAGGAGACCAAACTACACAAGGGATCATCTAAAGAAGTAAGACAAGCATATTCTTCTTTATTAGAATTACTTAGAAATGTATTTTCACGAAGAGAATACCTGGGTAAAGCTGTGAGCGGCATGCACAACTCGCTCACCAAAGGACAGAGCATTGAGGGCCTCAGTGGCATGGGCCGGAGTGTAACGCTCTATAAAACCCAGGAGTTGGTCAACATTCATCTCATCTGGAGCATCAGAAGCGATATTGGGCAGAGAGGATTTGGTCTTGGACTTCTTTTTCTTGGAAGCATCGGAGACAGGAGGTAACGTAGACACCATGGCTTTTTCAGTAGAGGAACGAGTACGCTTAGCAACGGATCCAGTAGCAGGTTCCACTGGAGAAGGGGGAATTTGAGCCCTCGAGGAACTTTCAGGCGCCGGAGACCTATTAACCATCGAGAGGGGGACAGCATCACGCGAAATCTGAGTCAACCAACTCATAGCTGTACAAAGAAACATGAAACATCATTAATAAGTATAATGGGTTAAGGTCTTGAGTACAATACCAGGAGAGGAGAAATGGTATTACCATCATCGGGACCTAAAGGATAATCGGGGCTACCAAATCCGAAATGAGAAAGGACTCTAGGATTTTTACAGATACCCATTACATCAAAAAAGCCATGATTAGAGACATGATCGTTTAAACGGTTCATCACATCCAAGTTTAAGGAGGAACAGATGGAAAGAGGAGGACGTGGCACCCCAGGATTTTCATAGATCCACCCCTCATGAGGAAATTCCCAAGGAAGAGGATTGGTAACAAAGAAATAGTAGTCTTTCCAATCCTGGACCCCTTCATGGAGCTTCTCCATGAATTTGCCGGTCCGGGAGGTGCGACCACTAGCATAAAAGAACCCGTCCGAAAACTTGCATACATATTGGGTTAGAAAGAGTTGAGTTGAAGGTTCCCCACCGTTTCCCCTCATCAGAACGTAAAAGCCTAACATTGCGCGTATGGCATTAGGGGTAAATTGGTTCAAGGGTATGCGGAGATAACTGGAAATTTCACAGAGATAAGGATGAATGGGAAAGCGGAGGCCCGCTTTTAATTGAGCCTCCCAAAAGGCTAAGGAATTATGACCTGGAAAATTAGGGCGCTCTCTCTTATGCGCATCCCTAACGAGATAATCTGCGGGGAAGATCCCCGAACGAAGAAAAGCGGAAACGCGCTCAGAAGTGAGAAGGGAGGACCCAGAAATTTCATCCTTCAAGGTTCGTTCAGTCACGGGAAATATGGGGAGTGGGTTGGAAGTTGAACTCTCCATGGAAATGGAGTCTGAGGAGGACGACATGAGGATATTGTAAATGAGAGAGGAAAGGGAGGAATAGATACCTGGAGTAAAGTCGGTTCTAAGAAGTGATGACGGAACGGCCGCTGAACGTGCACAAAGAGGTTAGGATCGCAGAAGTGAAAATGAAGATGGAAATTAGATAAGTTTGAAACGAAAGAAAGAAGGGTTTTTGGTGGAAAAAGGGGTTTTGAAATGATTAGGCAGAAGAGAGAGAAGGGAGAAGATCGAGAAGAATTAAATACCCCCCAATCGAGAAGCGCGTGAATGAAGAAGGGCGGCCTGATGTTGGCCCTGAACTGAACACGTGGCTGCGTATTTCGAGGGGAGGATTGCGTGTGGAAGTGCAAAAGTCCTGAAGCTTTTTTTAGGGTAATTATGATGAAGGGAATCAAATCAAGAGTATTCCAAAGAGTATTTAAAGAATGGAACATTTTCATAATATATGTCTCAGGGTTATTATTTTCCTACTCTCCTAAAATTATTCCTTTTAAGAGAGTAGGGGGGAGTGGTTGATGTAGATAAATATGTTGCTCTTAGAGGAGCCGACACGTGGAAATGGGATAGATTATGATAGTCATGATTAGATTGGTATGCCGAAGAAACAGGATTAATACACCCCTGGGCTTGAGTAGGGAAATGAGAGAAAGTAGGGTTATTGGGCCTTCGGCCCATATTCAGAAAGGTTAATATCTCTTGGCCCAGAAGGGACTCGACCCAAACATGGAACGGATAGTCCAACTTTCTTGGCCAAGTCATATGAGCAAGTCAAACCCGTGAGAATAGGGGAGGATATGCTCAAAAACCAAGTCTTCAGGGTTGAGGGGCCGGATTCTGGGGAATGGACCAAGAATGTAGGGAGAATAAGTCCCCCTCTTTCCCGGGGAGAGGGGGCCAGGTATATAAGCCAATTATTTTACATTATCAGGTAAGTTTTATGACAATACACACCTCTTTTACATACAATACGTATTTTTCCTAAGAATTATACACTGATTTGAAGAAAAACTTCATTACATTCGCCGGAATTTCCCTAGATACACAGGGGAATTCCTCTTTGATTTCGCCTACTATCGAATCTAACTTGAGCGTCGGAGCTTCTACGCCGGAGCCCCCCTCCGGTGTACTTTTGCAGGTTATTTTCGGATTTCCAAGGAGATTTACTTGAAGATTGCCAAGGATAAAACGAGAGATTGGGCTCGTGATTAATAGTGCTCGCAAGGGAACGATCGACATCCGAAGGCGTTCTTTTTCGACGCATCAGTAAGCATTACTTCTGACCATTCAATCAAGTTAATCTCATCCGTTCATTTCGTCACCGCCTCACACGAGTTCATATTTAATTCCCCCAACATGTGGCTTGTGTGGCCATCATATGCCTAATACGGTACATGCAATTTTTCAGTGTGCAGGGGTAATGAAAGTTTGGAAAAGTCGCGGAGTGTGGAGCAATATAAAGATTAGGCATACTTCCTCAACAATTGATCTGCTCCAAGCCTTGAATGGCTCGGTCTCAACTGATGTTTTTGAGGAAATTATTATGATTGCATGGGGTATATGGAGGGAAAGATGCTCAATCTTACATGATTACGATCATAAAAGGCGGACAATTGATATCAAGATTGCAGAGAGGGTCCTTAATTATCTTTACTCTTTTAGGAAGACCAATGTGATTGAAAAGGATAACGAGACAAGGAGTGTTGGCAATGAAAGGGAAAGTGGTATGACCTTCGACCTCGAGAGCGATTTTTTAGAAGTTGATGGAGCTTTTAATGCAAATGAACTGAAGTTTGGGGTAGGAGGAATTTTGTGTCAAAATGATGGAGATGAAGTTTTAAGATTTTCTAGAAGGATCCCACCACAACAAGGCCCATTACAACAAGGCCCATTAGGAGCGGAATTGAAAGCTATTGAGATTGGTCTACAAGAAGCTAAAAATCGGAATCGAACAGTTATTGAGGTAAGGTGTGATTCCATTCAAGCGATTGGAATGTGCAATAACGACAAAAGAGGCCTGGGACCGGATTTTGACATCGTGGAAAGAATTATCAAAATTTCACAAGAATTTGTAGTGTGCAAATTCAAATTTACTCCACAGTATTTTACAAGGCGAGCGCATGAATTAGCACAACTTGCAGTTCACTCTACCATTTTTCTTGATTGAAATGGAGTAGTGTGTTTTCTTGAGTCATAGGAGTTTTATTTTTCTTCCCCATTTGATGTACTCTCTATGTCCCACTCAAAAAAAAAAATTCCTCAAATTAAATTTCCAAACACAACCTTATATTTTTTTTTCTTTTTCCTTTTCTCGAGAAAAAAACAAAAACGCGTGGTCAACGCGTCTTAAGTGCTGGCTGACCGAACAAACCGACGTAAAAGCCGTAACCGACAAGAATAGTAAGCATTACTTCTGACCATTCGATCAAGTTAATCTCATCCGTTCATTTCGTCACCGCCTCACACGAGCTCCTATTTAAGCCCCTCAATGCTCTTCTCACTTCTCAAGCCAAAATTTGATCGTTCTTGTTTGTTCTACCTACGTGCTTTAGATTTGATTGGTTTATATGTTGATATTCTTGTGTGTACGAGTCCTTTCCGATTTTGATCGTCGTATATTTGATTGGTGATGGTTGATTTTGATCGTGTTGCTGAATATGGTTGAAGATGGCTTATGTTTAATCATATCGAATTTTGATCGCGTTTCATCATGATGAATTATATTGGAGATATTTGGTGCTTGATCTAATTGAATTATCTTCGACTTTTTCTTCGTCGGCTTTGTTTTTGTTGAGGTTCTGATTTTCTCTACCTGGAGCGATATATATTGGTAACCATGAGACCTTTTGTACAACAGGGCTAGAATAACTTTGATGTTGAGCCAACCTTATTTGAGATCTTCGATTTTCAGGATAACCTTATTTGAGATCAGATCAAATTTCATCCGTAGTTCTGATTTGGAGGAGACTTTGTTGTGAGTTTTCAACATAGTATGTAGGCTATCAGATCAAATTTCATACGAAGTTGGATTTTTTTCTTGTGATTCAGATGTCTCTTTGAACCTTGGTGTGAGCTAGCATCTTTTTGACACAGGATGTTCAATCTTATTTGCTTTGCGTCTGGTTTTTTCACTGGACTTTAGGGCCTTGCTTGGTTATCTGGTGGACATTGGTACGAAGGATTGTAAGTTAGATATTTTTGTGCTACTCTTTACAATATCATTTCCATCCTATCTCTGCATGGTTTAAGGCATAGGATGTTCCAATGTGAGTTTGGTATACACGTCTTCAAGATCTTTTGGTGGCTGATTTATGCTGTTGGAATGTGTGAACTTTTTAGTTGACAAGTTATGGTTTGCCTTGCTGAAAGCTGGAATTGGACCGAGATTAATCATCCTTCAGTTTTTGACTTTTTGGTATCTAATTCAACAATGAAGACTTGTGTTGTGTATGTTTAGGTTAAGTGATGTGTCCACAGTGAAGGTCGTTTCGTTCTTAGTTTGGCTAGTTTTTTTATTTCTTTTGTATTGAAACTATAAATACTTAACAGGTGTTCTGTGTATGCTATTTGGTGAATGTGCTCAGCTGTGTAGAATTGATTTTGGCTGGGAACGATTTCACTAAAAGTTACGGAACGGCAAGGTTTAGTGTGTGGCAAGACTTCCAATGGCTGTGTTTTTGTACATCGTTTTATTCTTCAAAACAGAATTCAACCTCTCAATATAAAATTTCATTAGTGTGCATGACATTAAGAACACATCTCTGAATTGTAATTTATTTTAGGTTCTGTGATGGTGGTTTTTGGAAACACATGAGCATTGGTTTGGCTATATCTGGCAACCTGAATTGTCTGGAGCAGCTCGGTTTTGCAAAAATTCTTAACTTAATTCTTTTATGTTTGTATTCAAAATAACTATTCAGTAGACAAGATTTTTAATTCTTCAGTTTTTGGTATCTTGTTCAACAGTAGAGATTTTGTGTATTGTAGGGGTTCGTAAGAGCTGAACTGGGGAGATAGTTTTCGAAGTTAATCCGAGTGACTGTAGTCTATTACCGGTTATGTGATGTGTCCACGGTGATGGTTGTTTCGTTCTTGGTTTGGCAAGTTCTTTTTTGTTTATATTTTATCTACATCAAACTCAGCAGCTGTGTTCTTTGTTGAATTTGCTCTGCTTTGCAGAATTGGTTCTACCTTGGAAAGTTTTCAGAAAAAGTTAGCAAAGATGGTGGGGTACCTTGTACACTAAGGATAAGTGCATAGCTAGACTTTCCATGGCTGTATTTTCCATTTTTCCCTCAGCTGGTTAGGCGATGTGTTTTATGTTCCATCCTTATGTTCTTCAGGTGAGAACAGACTTGAATCTTTCTACCAAAATTATTTAGCATCATGCTATTAAAAACATATCTCTGAATTTTTAAAGACTTATTATAAGTTCTGTAATGGTGGTGTTCGAAAACAATGGGCATCGGAGTGGCTCTATATGGCAACCTTTTCAGAATTGGCTGGAGCAGCTCGGTTTTGCAAAATTCTTAATTAACTTCTCTTATATTTGTATTCCAAGTGACTATTCAGTAGACAAGTTATGGTTTGCCGTATTTACGGGTAGATTTGAACCTAGATTTATAATCCTTCAGTTTTCGGTGTCTCGTTCAACAATGAAGATTTTGCGTTGTGTAGGGGTTCATAAGAGCTGAACTGGGGAGATATTTGTCGAAGTCAATCCAAGTGAATGTCATCTATTTCCGGTTATGTGGTGATGGTTGTTTTGTTCTTGCTTTTGCTAGTTCTTTTTTGTTTGTATTTTATCTACATCAAACTCAGCAGCTGTGTTCTTTGTTCAATGTGCTCTGCTTTGTAGTTGGTTCTACCCGGGAAGGTCTTCAGACAAAATTAGTGCAAAGATGGTTGGGTACCTTGTACACCAAGGATAAATGCATAGCTAGGCTTCCCATGGTTGTGTTGGTCATTTTTCCCTCAGCTGGTTCTAAGATGTGTTTATGTTCCATCCTTTTAACTTAGCATCATTAAGAACACATCTCTGAATTTTTTCAAAACTTATTTTAGGTTCTGTGATGGTGGTATTTGGAAACACATGGGCATTGGTGTGGCAGCCTTTTCAGAATTGTCTTGAGCAGCTCGGTTTTGCAAAAAATCTTAATTTAATTCTTTTATATTTGTATTCAAAATAACTATTTAGTAGACAAGTTTATGGTTCGTTGTATTCACGGGTAGAATTGAACCAAGATTTTCAATCCTTCAGTTTTTGGTATCTTGTTCAACAGTAAAGATTTTGTGTATTGTAGGGGTTCGTAAGAGCTGAACTTGGGAGATAGTTTTTGAAGTAAATCCAAGTGAATGTCATCTATTTCCGGTTATGTGATGTGTACACGGTGATGGTTGTTTCGTTCTTGGTTTGGCTAGTTCTTTTTTGTTTGTATTTTATCTACATCAAACTCAGGCAGCTGTGTTCTTTGTTGAATTTGCTCTGCTTTGCAGAATTGGTTCTGCCTTGGAAAGTTTTCAGAAAAAGTTAGCAAAGATGGTCGGTTACCTTGTACACTAAGGATAAGTGCATAGCTAGACTTCCCATAGCTGTGTTTGCCATTTTTCCCCCAGCTGGTTCTGCGATGTGTTTTATGTTCCATCCTTATGTTCTTCAGACTTGAATCTTTCTATCAAAATTATTTAGCATCATGCTATTAAAAACATCTCTGAATTTTTAAAAACTTATTATAGGTTCTGTAATGGTGGTGTTCCAAAACAATGGGCATTGGAGTGGCTCTGTTTGGCAACGTTTTCAGAATTGGCTGGAGCAGCTCAGTTTTGCAAAATTCTTAATTTGCTTCTTTAATATTTGTATTCAAAATAACTATTAAGTAGACAAGTTATGGTTTGCCGTATTTACGCGTAGATTTGAACCAAGATTTATAATCCTTCAAATTTTGGTGTCTTGTTCAACAAAGAAGATTTTTTGTTGTGTAGGGGTTCATAAGAGCTGAACTGTGGAGATAGTTTTCGAAGTTAATCCAAGTGAATGTCGTCTATTTCCGGTTATGTGATGTGTCCACGGTGATGGTTGTTTCGTTCTTGGTTTGGCTAGTTCTTTTTTGTTTGTATTTTATCTATATCAAACTCAGCAGCTGTGTTCTTTGTTCAATGTGCTCTGCTTTGCAGAATTGGTTTTCGAAGTTAATCCACGGTGATGGTTGTTTCGTTCTTGGTTTGGCTAGTTCTTTTTTGTTTGTATTTTATCTATATCAAACTCAGCAGCTGTGTTCTTTGTTCAATGTGCTCTGCTTTGCAGAATTGGTTTTCGAAGTTAATCCAAGTGAATGTCATCTATTTCCGGTTATGTGATGTGTCCACGGTGATGGTTGTTTCGTTCTTGGTTTGGCAAGTTCTTTTTTGTTTGTATTTTATCTACATCAAACTCAGCAGCTGTGTTCTTTGTTGAATTTGCTCTGCTTTGCAGAATTGGTTCTACCTTGGAAAGTTTTCAGATAAAGTTAGCAAAGATGGTGGGGTACCTTATACACTAAGGATAAGTGCATAGACTTCCCATGGATGTGTTTTGCCATTTTTCCCTCAGCTGGTTATGCAATGTGTTTTATGTTCCATCCTTATGTTCTTCAAATGAGAACTGACTTGAACCTTTCTATCAAAATTATTTAGCAATCATGCTTTTATAAACATATCTCTGAATTTGGCAACTTTTCTGAATTGGCTGGAGTATCTCGGTTTTGCAAAATTCTGAATTTACTTCTTTTATATTTTTATTCAAAATGACTATTCAGTAGACAAGTTATTGTTTGCCGTATTGTGACGGGTAGAATTAAACCAAGATTTTTAATACTTCAGTTTTTGGTATCTCGTTCAACTATAAAGGTTTTGTGTTGTTGTAGGGTTCATAAGAGCTGAACTGGGGAGATAGTTTTTGAAGTAATCCAACTGAATGTTATCTATATCCGGTTATGTGGTGTGTCCACGGGTGATGGTTGTTTTGTTCTCTGTTTGGCTAGTTCTTTTTTGTTTGTATTTTATCTATATAAAACTCTGCAGTTGTGTTCTTTGTGTATGTGAGTTGTCAAATGTGTCAAATGTGCTCTGCTTTGTAGAATTGGTTCTATCCAGGAAGTTTTCAGAAAAGGTTGGTGCAAAGATGGTCAGGTACCTTGTACACCAAGGATAAGTGCATAGCTACAATTTCCATGGTTGTGTTTGCCATTTTTCCCTCAACTGGTTGTGCGAAGTGTTTATGCTCCATCCGTTTACTCTCCAGATGAGAACATACTTGAATCTTTCTATAAAAATTATTTAGCATCATATGCTATTATAAACATTTCTCTGAATTTTGAAAAATTATTATAGGTTCTGTAATGGTGGTGTTCGAAACCAATGGGCATTGGAGTGGCTCTATTTTGGAATTTGTTGGAATAGTTTCGGGTTTGCAAAATTCTTAATTTAATTCTTAAATAATTATTCATAAAATGTACTCCGTATATTATATTATTTGATGTGGTCAAGAATCTTTTGATCTCAGCTAAAGAAGGAAAAATTCACAAATTCATCTGATGGAGAATGGCATAATTACTCATAGGTCTTGCCTTAAAGTTTGGTTCCTGAAGATTTTTATGTTGTTTGTCCAAGTATAAATTATTTACCCTCGTTATGTTTGTGTTCTCTTTGTAATATGCTGGGAATCCTTTTGGTTGTTGGATAAGTATAATGTGCGAGGAACAAATGAAAGTGTGACTCTGCATGCTTTTCCATCTTCTGAAGTATGATTCCATAACGTATTTGATACTTTTTCGTAATGAACCTTGTCCTATGCTGTAGTGTTCTAAAACAGTGAAATTTCTTGTGGGCACAACTCAATCTTTATGCTGGTTCAAATTGGGAGGCCTTTGATTTTATGGGAAGACTTTACCAATTGATTCATGTTCTGTTCAAAACTTATAAGTATAGGTTCTTTGATGGTGGTATTTGGAAACAAATGGGCGTTGGAGTCTATCTATTTGGGCCATCTTTTCAAAAATGGCTGAAGCAGCTCAGCTTTGCAAAAATCTTCATTTACTTCTTAAATATTTGTTCTTAAGTTCAACTTTTATTTTGTGATATGATGTGAGTGATCTTCTGACCTCAGCTAAAGAAGGAAAATTGCATAAATTATTCCGATGGAGAAGGGCATAAATTCATTGTTCTTGCCTTTGCTCTTAAGGTTTGGTAGTTGAGAGTTTTTGTGTTGTTTATCCAATAATAAAATATTTACCTTGCTATATTTGCATTCTTATTGTATGTTCGGTTTAATCTCTATTTTGTTACATTAAAATGCGTTTCAACAAAATATTTCTCGATTGATTATGTTAAAGAAGTGAATCTTCCTGCATTACTGTCTTCGGATATATATGATTCCAGTCTTAACATAATATATTTTAAAATGTTGCTGGTGTTGGTTTTGGACTTGTTTTTTGAGTATATATTATCTTGCACTTGTATTCTTTTGGTGTACGCAGTTGACCAGATTAAGCTAATAATAGTATATTTCCGTCGGGTGCTTGAGGGTTGTGTTGGTTCCGCTGCACTGCATTATTAATAATGGTGAGCTCCTGAAGTCATTTGTATGCGTGATCAACCTTTTGTGCATTTACTCTGGTGGAGGTTAGTGAATATGGGGTATAGATAAGATATTGGAAATTATCATAGGAAATGTGATATCCTTGCTGGTTTTTTTTTTTTTATAAGAAACATTGAATTTTATTGCAAAAGTCAGATTTCACAGCATACCAATTCCTAATTACATCAGATAGAAGCAAACCCCTAAAAGCATTTTGACTAAGAGACCAAAGAGCCACTTTATATTTAATTTTCTCCCAAACCTCATCTAAAGATTCACATCTATGATAAGAAGTCCTCTTATTCCTCTCAATCCAAATTGACCACAACACAACCAGGACAGCAATCCTCCCTAGTATTTTTCCCTATTTTGATGCTTCCTTTGCTAATTTAGTTATCTTGGAGTCGCTATAAAACTTACGCTGTTAAATTTCAATGCATTAACTCAGTTGGGCTTTTCATTTGTAGTGTAAAATTCCTGTTTCGCTGACTTGTAATATTGTAAATTAATTCTATTTGTAGTATAGAAAAACTTGTGTAACTCTGCCTGTGTTGCATTTGCTCACAGCCGGTCCCAAGCCCGGAAAAAGGAGGAGGGTCAAGATTAATATTTTTCTGTCTTTAACCGCGAAATCAAATTTCTCTTTTACTTAATTTTCTGTGTGGTTAGGAGCTTAACTTCTGTATTACAGCATATATTACTTGTCCGGTTGTCCCTGCATGTATGAAACACGCCTTCTCTTTTGTCAAAAATTGAGAAAGTCATGCATGATACATCTATCTGGGTATTTTTACTTGTGTTAGGAGATTTACTGGTTTACCTTATTTTCTGGTATTCTTTGAGTTGCATTAGTCTGAATCTTATGTCTGAAGAGATTGATGAGTGTCGGGTGATTGAAAATGTGGTCTATTTTATGCGTATTATTATAAAATGTATGCTTCGTGTAGGTTTTCTTGTACAGGTTGTTCTTCTCTGGGTGGAGATGTAAGGAAAATTAATAACATTTTGATGTTTATCTGGTCTATAAGTTTTCTGATTACTTGTTGTCACTGTTTCCATCACGTGTCGGTGAATAGTCTGTCTTTCCCCTACCTTATCAGCTGTTTACATTTTGAACCTCTATTTGTTTTATAATTGCATTCATGAGCTGATTCAGAGAAGTGGTTGGGGCAGCGTCAGTTTTGCCTAGATATCTGGTAGTTGAAGATTTTGAATTCAAATGTACAAGGTGCATTGGAGAGTTGTGAAACATATATATAATGGAAACCTTGGGTCTTGGAGAATATGCCTCTACTGGAATGCAGCAGACCTCAAAGTTTGGGTATAATTGGATACGTGCCTATACGACCAGAAATCTGGTCATTTCTAGCTCTTGAATGCACAACAAATTTGCTAGAAGGCAGAAAATAAAAGATGTGCTTGTTAAGAATTAGCAACATCCAATGGTAGTAGTGGGTTGCATTGGACCACGGAATGCTGCAAAAACGATAAGGTCAAGTTTTCAAATGACTTTATTGTTCAACTCATAATCACAGCTGAGAAAAGAAGATAAGATTGTATGGTGAATTTGTTCTGCATGGTCGGTCTTGAGTTGTGTGAATTATTGAGGAACTTTGTGGTGTAAATCATTCGACAAACGCACAAGCTTTTTGGGCACAACTTGTATTAGTATTGTCGACGAGTTTGTCGATATTGTCATATGATGTGGTCTTGTACACACAGTATATATTATACTTTCTTCGTTTTCGTTAAGTTACTATTTTATTGTTAATAGCTTTAAGGATTATATTATTTAATGTGTAGTGGAGTATTAAAGTAGAGATATATATATAAAAGAGAACTTAAATGTAAAGAGATGACAGAAAAGAGAATGTAGAAGAGTTTTTTCTACCGAGAGACCCTTAAATAAAATATTTAATTTATAATTTTAAAAATATAAAATTATAAAAATGAACTTATACGGAGTAATAAATTTAATCAAAATGTATGTGCGCGTATTTTGTGAATGTATTTTCTCTGACAAGTGGATGATTTTGTGAATGTAATTTCTTAAAAACGAAAATAGTTCTTTATGGCAATTTGAATATGTAGATAGCCCCCCAATTACTCGGCTAAGGAACTAAAATTTGGGATTAGGGTTAAAAGAAGGTTCGATTAGTTTATATCAATATAATTTTGATGAAAATTATTAATATTATATTTATAATTTTAATTATGTTAAAAGTGTTTTAATTTAAAAATAAAATGTTAATAACGAGATATATATATATATATATATATATATATATATATATATAATATAGAGTAGTGATATAGAACCAATATAATATAGAGTAGTGATATAGAACCAACGAATATAGAGTAGTGATATAGAACCAACCTTCGTGTTTTTTAAAACCAGAAAACATCTCCACCAAAACAAATCAAACCAAATTAAATCTTCTATATACCTTATTACTTATTTTTTCAACAAAAAATAAATTAATTTCACCTTAATTTTATCGTCTTATTGCTCCAATTTGAACTCCACCCCCATAACTCCAATCTTGAATGTCATGTGTCATGTCATATCTTAATTGTATCTTAGATTATCTCCTTGTATATGTATAATTTTCTAGCAGTTATTTAAAAAAATATTTTAGAAAGTAAGAAATTCACTAGTATATAATGGACAAGTTCTTCGGGGTGAAAGATTGACATAATTTATAATTTAGCAATAAAATGATAATATTGAATCAAAACAGGATCAGCGCAATGTCGAAAGCTATATTCAGAGACACTTTAGATATTCACGTGGGGTGGATGACATAATTTAATTTGAACAAAATGGGATGAGGTAATAAAATAATTAAAAAAATTGATAATATTGAAAATTGATTTGCACAGATCATTTCAAAATTATTCTATGTTGAAAAAATATGGGGCAACTTTTCCCAAGAAAAATAAATCGTTATTGGGTATATAGAAGATTTGATTTGGTTTGATTTATTTTGGTGGAGATGTTTTACTAACGGATTAAGAGGGAGGTTAGATATTAAAAAATGAAAATATATTTTAATGGATAATATTTATTTTAAATTAAATTTAAAATATATTAATGAGAATGATGCGGATACTGATATGGCGTAACACGTCAGTAATCTGGTTCCAGAAGGTTGGTTCTCATATAATATATACCATTTTATATATATTAATTTAATTTATTAATAGGGCACCATAGAAAGATAGTGGGAATTGTCAAATATGGCCGGATAGAAGATTGTGGGAATTGTCAAATATGGCCGGATAACCCACTGCTTATTTAATTTTGGCCTTATCCCTCTTTGACCAAATTTAATTGCAATAAAAAAAAATAATAATAAAAAACTAAAAGACCCTTTCTTCCTTCCTATGCAAGATCGAAAAAACACTACTCCCTCCGTCCCAAGATTTATGCACAATTTTCTTAACGGGCGTCCCAACATTTTTTGCACACTCCAAAAAAGGAAACAACTCACATAATTTTTACCAATAATACCCCTCCTTTATTTTACCTTCTTTTCTCTTTAGTCAAATCTCCTCTACTTTAATCAATGAATTACCAATAATACCCCTCATTTATTTACCTTACTTTATTCCATTTTCTTAATCTCCGTGCCGGTCAAAGTGTGCATAAAATCTTGGGACGGAGGGAGTATTTCTTAAAAAAGAAAAAAAAGCCTATTTCTTCTTCCCAAAGCTTCTGTGCGCAAACACTTCTCCATCTTCTTCTTCGCTTCTTCATCTTCATCATCTTCTTCTTCGCTTCTTCATCTTCTTTTACGGATCGAAAAAACCCCTCTTTGTTAAAAAAAAAAACCCCTATTTCTTCTTCCCAAAGCTTCTGCGCTCAAACGCTTCTCTATCTTCTTCTTCTTCGCTTCTCAAAATTCTCATTCAGATTGTTTAGGGTCGTGTAGGGTTGTTTAGGATTGTTTACTGGGCTTGTTTGAGGTTGTTTAGGGTTGTTTGAGGTTGTTTAGGGTTGTTTACTGGGCTTGTTTGAGGTTGTTTAGAGTTGTTTAAGGTTGTTGTTTTAGGTTGTTTAGGGTTGTTTAAGGTTGTTTACTAGACTTGTTTGGAGTTGTTTAGGGTTGTTTAAGGATGTTTAGGGTTGTTTAAGGTTGTTTAATAGAGTTGTTTAGGGTTGTAATGCAGTTGTTTAGGGTTGGTTGTTTAGTGTGCTTTTTTTTTCTTTTTTCTTTTTTTTAATTAATTAAATAAAAGAAGGCCATTTTTATATATTTTTTATAAGTAAGGCCATTTTTTATAAGTAGTGGTTTGACTAGGCCATTTCTGAAATTCCCCCTAGAAAGATCTAAGGTGGAAATATATGAAATAAAAAGATATAGAAAGATCACAAAAACTTATATGCAATATTGCATGTATGCAATATTGACTAATTAAGTCAATTAGGCTGAAAATATTGACTTATTAAGTCAATGGACTGAAAATATATATTATTGGACCACCATTAATTCATTTGGGTTAATTCTTAATTTATTTGTCAACTGGCCTGCTTGTGTTCTAATTTTGACAAAAAAATTTAACCCGTTTATTTTGTCAATTTCTGTGATTTTTTTATCTTTTATTTTATTGTCGAACGCGGGATATTAAATGTAGTAATTCAAATCGTAATATGTAGTAACACACATTATTTTATGTAGTAATAACACAAACTATTTTATATAATAATACAAATTCTTTTATTTAGTAACCCGTTTTTTTCTAGTGTTTTTGTTAATGTAGTAACTCACATTATAATACGTAGTAACATATACTATCGCATGTAGTAAACACAATAACCATGTTGTAATGCAAATCATTTGATAAAGTTACATATAGTAACAAACACATATTCAATGTAGTAATTCAAACTGAAGTATGTAGTAACATATAATTTTTTTATATAGTAATACCGATTCTTTTATGTAGTATTTTTTTCTAGAATTTTTATTGATTAAGTAACTCACATTATAACATATAGTAACATATATTATTGCATGTAGTAATATAAAATAACCTCGATCCATAATAATAATTAAAAAATATTTAAAAATTAAGGCCGTCGTAAATTGCAGTGTTTGGCCGCGGCCTCGGGTGGCCGAAAACTGCTCGGAGAAGACGACTAAGTACAATTTCTGCTAGTGGGTGTATTTATAAAAAATATTTCTGCTAGTGGGTGTATTTATAAAAAACATGGGTGTGACTTGAACTATCAGTGGGTGTATTTAAAAAAATGTGGGATGAACTGTCAATGGGTGTATTTATAAAGAATGTGAGTGTAAATGACTGAAATGCATATATGCAATATTTCACAAAAGACTAGCCCTAGAAAGATAATGAAGTGTTAAAAAAAATGGAAATAGAAAATAGGTAACATGACAACTTGACAA
Source organism: Galeopsis tetrahit (assembly GCA_963675135.1). Classification (NCBI taxonomy): domain Eukaryota; kingdom Viridiplantae; phylum Streptophyta; class Magnoliopsida; order Lamiales; family Lamiaceae; genus Galeopsis; species Galeopsis tetrahit. The sequence goes on along the minus strand of OY776119.1, from coordinate 31,937,194 downwards.
GTGATAAAGGGAGCATAAGATTTTAAGGTCTTGTTTGATTTGCTTGATAGGTTGGATTAGATTTGATTGACTTTTTATTCCCGACGAATCAAACGTTTAGTTTGATTGATTGTGGCCCGGGTTTAATGCAAGGCCCGCTAATTTTTTACTATTTATCATGCATTTGTGGGACTAATAGTCCTAGGGGAAGGGTGAGATAATTTGTCCAATGTTTTCCCATCCATCAATCCAATCTAGCCCTAAATATATGCATGCTTGAAACAATTAGCTAAAGCAACCACAATGAATCAACAATTTAAAGTGGAAGTGGAAGTTCAAGGAGTTGGGAGTTCACGCGCGGATGTAGGGTCGTTTTCACACTTGGAAGGTGCGATTCTACCTCGAGAGTGTGCGATTTTCTTCGGTTGCTTGAGGATGGAGTTATGGTGGCCTATGAGCGTGTTCTAGGTACTAATTAATCTAGGGGGAGGAGTATACGCATTTAACCTGTCGGATTTTCGCCTAATGGGATTGTTACCCATGAGATTAGTGTGATCTGGTAGACACCATTCATCGATTTTTTCCTTCGCCCAAATGCCTCTCGTCTGGATTCACATCTTCGAGGTTTTATAATCATTATCTGGTTTCTTGGGGGAAATCCTCATCATGATTGGCCAATTTAACGGTGTGTTGGAGTATTTATTCGATTTTGGGGATGAGGACGAAGCACATCCTAACCCCTAATCTTTCTGAACTTTCTTTTTGTTTTTGCAATGGCGGAGCAACTTAACGAGCCGTTGAGAAATGTGAGGATCTCTGAGGTGGAGGATGCTAACTTACGTGTTGAGGAGAACAAGCTTGCAATCCCAAGGTGCGCTCTGTTGGGACACTTCACTCTTCGACGACCGATGGGTTTGATTGAAACCCTCAATACTCTGAAGCGAATCTGGAAAGTGGAAGGGTAGGTGAGAATAGTCTTGGTGGCAGATGGTTACTTTATACTGGATTTCGAGAAGGAAACTGATTCAAACAAAGCTTTCTACCGCCAGCCGTGGATCGTTAATGGACCAATGCCGATCCTCTCCAAACTCGAAGGTGCATAACAGCCAAGAGATCTGGTGATCAACCGGATTCCTTTCTGGGTGCAAATTCATGGCCTACCCATCTACTGCATGACACGCCAAATCGCCTTTAAGTTGGGTGAAACTTTGGGAGATGTCATTGATTTGGACTGTCCTCAAGGGGAGGCAGCATAGGGAAGGTGTCTGAAAGTCAGGGTTTTGCTGCATCTTCATCGGCCTCTCAACCGGAGCACTAACCTCACCATCCATGGCGAAGCTATTCTGCTGGCACTGAGGTACGCAAAACTTGGAGAATTTTGTTACCAATGTGGAGAACTTACTCATATTGAAAAGGATTGCATTGAGAGATACCGAGAAGAAGGGCATCGAAGACTAGACCAAAAGAAATTCCCATTGTGGCTCCGTGCGGAGGGTCAGCGGGGTCTCACAAGATCAATATGACTTCTTAAGAAGCCTCACCACTGCTCGAGATCCGGAACCAATGCAGAACAAACGTGAAGAAATAAATGCCCCCAACTCTCTGGTTATTAGGGAGAATGCGAGGGTGGGAGGTCTAGTGATGGTGGAAGAGAGTTGGCGTGAACGGGAGCAGGAACAACTGCAGGAGGCCGATCAATTTACTGATTAGAAGACAGCAATCACCTCTCCAATTAGAAGAGCATAATGACTAACCAGACAAGTGAATTGCAAGAATGTCACCATCTTTAATCTTCGCACTGCCCAAAGAGAGTAATATTAAATACATAAGCAGCAACAATTATAGTGATTTACAGGAGGATGCTTAAATTATTCACACATATTTATAGAGGATGCTTAAACTACAGAAGAGATCAAAAATCAGAAAAAGAATATGCTGAAACATATCTCCACGGCTCTGTATTCAATCATTAAAACTATTTGTACATATTGCTACTCCTTAAGACGAGAACCAGCTCCAAGTCCTACTCTTAATTTCATCAAAAATTCCCAACATATATTTTCAAAAATAAGTTTGTTCCTCCATTTCCAAATAACTCAAATAGTACAAATTCATATCTCAATCTCAATCCCAATTGGGATGTTGCCGCCTTTCTTGCTATGGAAAATTCTAGAAAAACAGACTAAATTAAACCCTTCATTCTAATCTTAAACTCATTCTTTCCTAATTTTCTTTTCACCAAACAATTAACAGGCATTAAAAAATGGCTATGTCTAGAGAGAGAGAGAGAGTGAGTGGGTGAGGGTGAGTAAGAGATGGGTAGCGAGTAGAACCCGACCGGTAACGGTCGATCCCGAGCGAACTCCGGTGAGGCATAAAACTAAACTGAACCCTAGCCATAGGAATAGAGGTTGGTCGGCATCGTGGTTAAGAGCAATGGAACGAAAGGTTTTCTTTGACAAATCTGATGTGACGTTCTTCTTTTGCAACTTTCCGGATGAATGCAGAAGACAGGATTTAGTGGAAAATTTCAGCAGGATTGAAAGGGTTAAAGACATGTACGTGGCCGACAGAAAGGATAAGAGAGGGATGAGATTCGGTTTTGTTAGATTTAGGGGTCATATTGACCAGAAACAGGTTGATTTCGAACTAAATAACACCTGGTTTGGTTCGTACAAGTTGAGGGCGAATCCCTCGAGATTCGAAAGGGAAACGACAAATCGGGTACAGGATAACAGGAGCAAACAGAATTTTCCAATCGACGACAAGGTGAATAACTGGAGAAGGGAGGAAAAGACGTAAGCAGGCATTACACTGAGCCCGGAGAAAGAGACTGAGAAGGGTCAGAACATATGGAAGAAGAGGAAACCTGAAAGTTCGAGTAAGGTGGATCAAGTACACAATAGTTTAGACCCAAAGGAAGATGGAGAGTTTAGAGGGATATTATATAACTCTACTAAACAAGAGACAGTATGGCTTCAGGGGTGCCTACTGGGCAAACTCAAAGGAGGAATATCATGGCCAGGAGAAGGAGAAACAATAAATGAGGAACGAGATATTCAATATAAGATAATGCCTTTAGGCGGAGATATGGTACTCCTAAAACCCTCGCCGCCGCAAATAGACCCCCAGTACAATCGCGTCGAGACACCTTGGACGAGCAAATGGTTCGAGATGATTTGCTCGTGGGATCCCAAATTTCATCTCGGTCGCCGGGTGGTATGGACGAACTGGTTCGATGTCCCTCTCCAAGCATGGAGCAAGAGGTTTTTCAGCAAGGTGGCCTCTCGATATGGATCGTTAGTGAAAATTGATGAATATACATCAAACTATAGTAATCTACAATTTGCTAGAGTACTGATCCGCACGTCAATGTCAGAATTACCTAGAAAACCGATAAGAATTTGTATCGACGGGAGAGTCCATGCCTTTCGAATCAAGGAATAAGATGAGGCTTTCAATCTTGAAACATGGGAAGATAACGATGACATATTCACCGGGGAAGATGATGAAGAAGGGGGTAATGGTGATTGGGAATCAGCAATGGAGATGGTGGCGGCCGGAATATCCGAGAGACCGGAGGAAGGAACCGACGGAGGGGACAAAAAGAACAATTCATTAATTAGGGTTCCGCCGCCATGCACCTCGGAAACTGTAATCGAGGAGACAATTATGGATCATAGTGCACGCCAATCAGTCCCGAGGTATGGGGGGCCACACCAATTTTACGCGGAGAAGTCAAAGAGTCGCGGTGAAAAGGATGGACTGCCTATTAGTCCGAAAGAAAGTAATTCAAAAGAAGAATCCTTAGAGGCCCAACAATGTATGGGCTTGGGGGCCGAGACAAATGGAATTTTTTTGGTGGGCCAAGTGAGTGAGGTGGACAAACTGGACTTAAATGTACCTAGCAAAGAAATGGAAATACAAACTGGATCGAAGGAATATGAGGGCCCACTAACCTTTATTGGCCAAAAAGAAATATGGGCCATAGATGAAATGGACCAAGGGGCCGAAGTTGACCTAATGGAGGTGGACTACTCTCAGGAACTTTCTAGAGGCTCAGGGGAGGAGATTGAGCGGTGTGAAACAGAAAGTATATTTGAAGAAGACCAACAAGGAGACGATGGGCGCATAAACAAAAAGAAAACAATTGGCAAGAAATTCATGTGCTTAAAGATGGGTGTGTCGAACCTAGAGAATAGCTTTGAGGTCGCGCGTTGGCAATTTATGTGCGATGAAGTGGAAATCGCGACGGAGGCTTGGCAGATTTGGAATTTGGGCAAGATAATCGGCATAACCAGTCCGACATCAGACGCATCGATGGTTGAATACTTAGAAAAGTTGGAACGCAAAGAGAGGAAGAAGACAAAAGAGTCTGTAAACGCGAGACGAACAAAGGGTGAGCATACAGTAAATAATGCAGATGCTTAGCTTCAATTTAAGGGGGATGGGAGGTAGGGAGAAAAGAAGGGAAGTGAGGGAGATGATAAGCAGGAACAAAATCGATTTTTGTTGTATTCAAGAAACAAAAATCGAGAGTATGAACAAGTTCTTGTGCAAATCAATTTGGAAAAATGGCGAGTTCGATTGGGCAAGCAGGGAGGCAGAAGGAAGATCTGGTGGTATTCTTTCTATCTGGGATGAAGAGGTATTCTCAAAAACTAGTGCCTGGCACATGAGGGGGTGCCTTACTGTAAATGGTTTTTTGAAGAAGGATGATACGAAATGTTGCGTAATTAATGTATATGCTCCATGTAGTAGCCGAGAAAAGAGAGAGTCGTGGGAGGAACTTAAAACAGTGGTGAGGCAGAATCAGCAGGTATGTTTGTGCTTGATGGGGGATTTCAATGCTATTAGAGTTGAAGATGAAAGAATTGGGAAGGGGGTGTGGGTGGATAACAGTGATAGGTTGGCATTTGACTACTTCATTCGAGCCAGCGACCTTATTGACATCCCATTAATAGGTCGTAAGTATACTTGGTATAGACCCGATGGAACTTGTAAAAGCAGGTTGGACAAAATGCTTGTGAATGAAACATGGGCTGCAAAATGGCCGGATTTGGGATTGAAAGGTTTAGGGCGAACAATATCAGATCACTGCCCAATCATCACGAGAGCGAGATTAGTAGACTGGGGGCCAAAACCGTTCCGTTTCTCAAACGCTTGGCTACGTCACCCAGAGTTCAGTGAGTTTGTGAGGCAAAAATGGTCGTCATATGAAATTCAGGGATGGGGGGATTTGTATTGAAAGAAAAATTGAAGAAACTTAAAGGAGAACTGAAGGAATGGAGTAAGACGGTTTTTGGAGACTTAGATACGAGAATTGGAGAGAGAAGAGATGAAATCGACAGATTGGATGTGCTTGATGATACGTTTGGGTTAGAAGAAGAGGAGATAGAAAAAAGACGGGAGGCCTTTGCAGGTTTACTACAAGATCTGCAATGGAAAGACAAGCAAATGCATCAAATGGCTCAAGGAGGGGGACCTGAATTCTAAATTGTTTCACAGAGTGGTAAATAGCAGAAGAAAGAAAAATGAAATAAATGGGCTACATATAAATGGAAGGTGGTGTGAGGAAGCTCATGAAGTAAAAGGGGGCATATTTCAGTTCTTTGAGAATCACTTTAAATCCGAAGGTTTTGTACGACCGTCTCTCGGACCGAACCTGAATCTCAAAAAAATTGATCAATGCGATAATGAGTTCCTCACTGCAAGATTTACTGAGGAAGAGATCAAGGCTGCAATTAGGGATTGTGAGGAGTCGAAAAGTCCAGGACCTGATGGGTTCACATTTGGATTTTTCAAAAACAGTTGGGATTTGATTAAGGAAGAAATAAGACGTATGGTGGATGAATTCCACACCCATGGGAGACTAGTAAAAGGAATCAACCCATCTTTCATCATTCTCTTACCAAAAAAGGAAGGTGCGAGCAAAATGGAGGAATTTAGACCTATCTCGCTCATTGGGAGCCTTTACAAAATAGTTTCTAAATTACTTGCAAAAAGGCTGGCCAAAGTACTCAACAGTGTAATCTCAAAGTGCCAATCTGCATTTATAGGAGGGAGACAAATCTTGGATGGGATTCTAGTAGCACACGAGGCGATAGATGAGGCAAAGAAGAAGAAAAAACCGAGGGTGTTATTCAAAGTTGATTTCGCCAAGGCTTATGACTCGGTGGATTGGGCTTTTCTCAATAAGATGATGATGGGTATGAATTTCTCTACTAAATGGAGGGCATGGATAATGGAGTGTGTATCGACCGCTAGTGCTTCAGTCTTGGTTAATGGCTGCCCTACTGGAGAATTTAAGCTAAAAAAAGGGTTGAGACAAGGAGACCCCCTGTCCCCATTCTTGTTCCTTATTGCTGCAGAGGGCTTATGTGCGATTACGAAGAAAGTGGTTGAATCTGGGGTCATGGAACCAGCCTGCATAGGCCAACTGACTGTCAAGGTACCACTCCTTGTCTCCTTCAATATCCGGATGATACGTTATTTCTATGTAATGGAAGATGGGAGGACATCGTGGCGATTAAATATATCTTGAGGCTGTTTGAGGTGGTATCTGGATTAAAAGTCAATTTTGACAAATGCAGCCTCATAGGGCTAAACTTGAGAGATGAGGAAATTATTGGGATGGCTCGGTATCTAGGGTGTAAACCGGGCAGGTTACCGATGGCTTTCTTTGGCCTAAACGTGGGTATCAATCATCGTAGAATACATTCATGGGATGGCCTAATTCAGAAAATTGGTGGCAAGTTAGAAAAATGGGGAAGTCGTCATATCTCGATGGGTGGAAGAATCACTCTAGTTCAGACGGTTTTATCTGCGGTGCCAACCTGCTATCTTTCCTTCTTTTCTATACCAAAAGGAGTGCTAAATAAAATAGTCAAGCAACAGAGGGATTTCCTGTGGGGGGTGTGAAAATAAAAGGAAAATACCTTGGGTAAAGTGGGCAGAAATTTGTGAGGAAAAAGAGAAAGGAGGTTTAGGTATTAGAGATTTACATAAATTTAATAAATCCTTACTTGGAAAGTGGATATGGAGATTTTTTAGTGAGGAAGACAGCTTATGAGTGAGGGTGCTAAGGTCTAAATATGGGGGTTTGGATGGGAGTGAGAGGAATATTAGTAGGAGAGGGAGGGGGGCAGGAGAGTCAACGTGGTGGAAAGAAATAAAAAAAATATATGAGGGGGGGCTGGGTATGGGGAGGGTGTGAAAACAGAAATTAGGAGAAGCGTGGGGAATGGTGAGAAAACGTTGTTTTGGAAGGAAAATTGGGTGGAGGGGGAGTGTCTCATGAAAAATTTTCCTAGATTATATAAGTACAGCTCTCAAAAAGATGCTAGGATTAGTGAGATGGGTATGTGGGGTGAAGGTGGGTGGAGGTGGGTGTGGAGATGGGGTAGAGAGTTGAACCATCGAGAGGCTAACGATTTTACATTGTTGTTATCAGTCATTGACAGGTACAAAATTAGACAGCATGTGGAGGATATGTGGATGTGGGAGTTGGCTCCTCATGGCCTGTATTCCACACGCATGGCCTACAAGAAGATGGTGCTGGGGACTGTGGAGTCAGAAGAAACGAAGGAGGAGTTTTGCAGGATTTGGGGCTGCATAGCACCACGAAGGATACAATCAATGTGCTGGAAGGCTATGAAACAGAGGCTGGCAACTACGGATGAATTGAAACGAAGAGGTATACCGATCTCGGACGCTCAATTGGTATGCAAACTTTGTGGGGAAAATGAGAAAAGTAATAAACATCTAATTTTGGAGTGCAAATTCTCTAATTCAATATGGGATGAATGTCGAAAGTGGTTCAAGGTAAGTATGGTTTTACATAACGAATTGCCTATCCACTTCCTTCAACATTGTACGATACTTGGGAATGGAAAATGGTGCTAAAAAATAGCAGCAAGTTTGTGGGTGGGTATTGTTTGGGAAATCTGGAGGTGTAGGAATGACAAGGTGTTCTCAAATGTGGAACCTGCAGTGAAAAAATCGGTAGAGAACGTAAAAATTCAATTGTGGGCGTGGCTGGATGGACGAGATCTCATAAAGCCAAATTCAACCATCATTGCGTGGTGTAGTGATCCTTACTCAAGCATGGAAGTGGTGATAGAATAGTTATTGGAGAAGTAGTACTTAAGGGTACTACTTTGATTATTTTGATATGTTCTGGTTTCTGCAGAAGGTAGAAAGGACAGTGGTGCTGGTGTTCTGCATTATTTTGGATAGGGAGTATTGTTGTTATATAGTATATTAATATTGTTGTAAAATATACGGGTTGAGTACCCCATGTACTCGAGTGAAATATATTTATTTACCGTTCAAAAAAAAAAAAACAGGCATTAAACAATCATCCACAATCCAAGAAAAGTCTCTTACGAGTACACTAAATTCAGTGACGTTTGTAAGAGAAGTAGCAATGACGACACTAGAAAGAGCATGTTCAACGAGATGGAAAAAAAAGGAAAACAATGAGAGAAATTAGTCAAATTTTCAGATAACTCGTCCTCCTCACCTCTGCAACCACAAATTCGTCGGGATCGACACATTTTTTAACAAATCGGCCCGCGCCGCCGCCACAAAGCATCCGGTCTCGACGCTCGACATCCCTTTCTCGCCAATCGACGCACACCCTCACCCCTCTCTCGTCGTCGATTCCGCCTGTGCGTCAATTACATAGCTTGTTGGTGCAACAATGGCGGATTGTGACGGATCTGGCCGAACCTTGGACAGATCGAAGCCGTCGTGGTAGAGTTGTTGACAACAAATAAAAACCATGGATGCTCTTTTGATTCGATTGTATACAAACACGATTCTGGATTGCGGGGAGCGTTTAAGGAGCCGGTGAGGCAGGGCTATTGCGGCGGTGGCTAGACTGTAACAAAGTGGTGTGGGACCGGTTGCGCCGCCGCCGTGTGCTTGAGGTGTAGGGTTTTCAATACGAAGATAGGTGAGTTTTAAAATGAGAAATAGAGATTGAAACGGATTCCGTAATGTTAGAGTATATTATTGAATTTAATTGTTCATTTAATAAAAAAATGGCATATTAGGAATTTTGTAACAGATTTTGGTCTTGATTGTTTTATTTAAAATTTTTGTCTCATTTTGTTTTTGGATCTTATATATTGTCCCATATTATAAATAAACTCAAAAATTAATTAGCATGCAATTGAAAAAATATACTACTTGGGACCACATATTGAAACCAGCCGGAGGTGGCCTGCAAACGCCAAAATTATAGCCCCTTTTCTTGTATTTGTTGTACACTCTCTAGTTACTCCTCTCTCTCTCTCTCCCTCTTTTTCCTTATTTTTCACGTTTATCTAATTTATCCTCTCCTCCACGTCATTAACTCCACAATCATTTATACCCTTATTTTGAGTGAGAGTTAGTAATTCACATGGAATTTCTAATCCCCATTGGGAATGCTTTTAAAAGACGGATGTTTGATTAGTATTTCTTTACTTAAAGGATTCAGTAGGGTTCTTAAATTATACTTAGAGTCAAGCATCCGTATAAAATTATGGGAGCTCAGTGTGGCTCCGTCCCTGCTTGGGACCGATAGTGAACAAATGCAACACAGGCAGAGTTACACAAATTGATCTATAATAATACTAGAAGGAATAAAAAAGTGCAAAAGTATACCTTAGCGCACAAAAATATACACTAGAAATGAATAGCACAATTGAGTTAAAACACTGTAATTTAAGAATAATCAAAGTACAACAGAGGGAAGGTAATGCTGATAGAACGTTAATTTTGTTTAGGCTCTAATTCTATTTAAAACACTACTCTTTTTACGAGTACCAAAAATTTCAATAAGAATGAAAATCATTGAATGGTGAATTATAATGAGATTGTCGGTTACATTGTTAGTGTTTTACTCTAATCTTGGAATAAGTGACAACACAAATTATTATTAATTGATGAGTAGTGGAATAATGAGCGGGGGCGAAAGAAAAGGTCATGGTGTCTCATCTACAGTACGCTGACGATACGATATTCATTGGCTCGGGAGAAAGAGAGAATATAAGAACAGTGAAGACAATTTTGAGAAACTTTGAATTAATTTCGGGACTCAAGGTCAACTTCAACTAGTGCTCAATCACAAGCCTACACATACAGCCCGAGCGAGTCCAAGAATGGGCAAATGAGTTAGGATGTAAGACGACCAATCTGCCTATATCGTACTTGGGAATGAAAGTAGGCATCAATCAAACGAGGCAATGCAACATGGGAGAATGTGATCTAAAAAATTAGGCAACGAATTGGAAGGTGGGACAGCAAGATGATCTCTACATGTGGACGAGCAACTTTGATCCAATCAGTTCTTTCTGCGATACCAATCTATAACTTATCCTTTTATAAAATCCCAATAAAAAAACAAGTCGAGAGGTAAAAAAATTATAGAGAGATTTCTTCTAGGGGAAATGAAACAAAAAAAAAAACTTGGGTTAGGTGGTGAGATGTATGTCGTGAAATAGGGGATGGGGGACTTGGGGTGAAGCTCTGCTTGAAAAATGGGTTTGAAGGTTTTTTACGGAAGAAAGTAAGTGTAAGAAAATTAAATTTTCACCCAATCAAATGGCGACACGTGGACAAATATATATTAAAATCAAATTAATTTACTATTTAAATTTGAGAATTAATAAAGCTAATTCTCGAATTAAATAGTTAAATTATGGATATTTAATATACACGGTACAAGCCGGTCAAATTATACGAGTATAAAAAACACTCGTAGTTGGTAAGAATAAATTTGACTTACCATATGTGGAGGAAGTCAAATCACATCTCTTCAAAAATGGAAGAGAATTAAATTAAATCAATCAGGCCAATCAAATCGGCATCAGCCAATAAAAAGACGCCACGTGGCATGATAAAGAGGGAAAGTCTTCACTCCCTCACCCTATAAATAGAGTCCTCCCCTCATTCATTTGAGACACAACACGAGAAGCGTTCAAGACTCTAAAGTTCTCTGTAGAGATTGAGTGTTCTTCAGCATTCGGAGGAGCTTCAAAGGCGTTCTTCGTGCAAAGCCGCGTTCGATTCGAGATCAAGGTGTTAAGCCCCTCAATCCGGCGTTTCTTCAAGGGAGTTCTTCGTGGATCTTCAACGATCTTCAAAGGCGTTCTTCGTGCAAAGCGGTCAAAAGCAGCGTTCGATTCGAGATCAAGGTGTTAAGCTCCTCAATTCGGCGTTTCTTCAAGTCAAATTCAAAGGCGTTCTTCGTCACCTTCGAAGGTGTTCGTCTGAAAGCTCTCCAAATCAACGTTTAATCCAAAATAAGACGTCAAGTCCTTGGATAAACGTCACAAATCTTCAAATTCAATCGTGGTCAAGATCAAAGCGAGGATCACGCCACAAAATCTTCAAGTCAAAGTCAAGATTCGAAGAGAAGAATCAGAGGAATTAAATTAGAGATTGTAAATCCACAAATTTCTCGGTTTAATCCGAAGTAAATAAAATTGTATTTCAAATTCGTGTTCTTATATTAATTTCAAGAAATTTGTTGTTACAAATTTGGCACGCCTAGTGGGGCCTCTCTACCTCTCATCTCTTCTCTTCATTAAAGAAATTCAAAGACCATCAAGATGTCTTCACGCAAGATCTTGTTTATAAGGACAAGTCCTATCAAGACTATTGATGTCAACGTCGTCACGAGAAGCATGACGAAGAGATCGTTGTCCTATGCTTTTTCAGGAGAAAGTACTTCAACTTGAACGACTGCAAACCAGCCTCCATACTACGTTGTCGAAGGTGAAGAAGACAACTCTACTCATTCGACTCCCCGCTCCACGTCGAACTCTTCGTCGACTTCAAGTATAACTCCGGTGATGATGACAAACGCCTCGACTATTGAGGAGCAGCTTGCTAGCATCATGAAAGCTATTGAGGGGCTATCAAAACACGTTCAAAAGCAAGACACCCAAATTACTCATCTTATGAATAGGGTGGATAATGGTGACACGAGTCGTACCAATGGGAAACTAATCGAGGAACAGGACGACGCCGAAACCTCAGCCAAGCATCGTGCAACGGAAACTGAACCCGCCGCTAAAGATTTGATCATTTCTTCTGATGGAGGGATATACGTCAATCAACTCAAGGAGATCATATTGGATACGGTAAAAGGTATACACGAAGAAGGATTCAAATCATCATTCACTTACACTAAGCCATATACCAAGAGAATTGACGGTTTGAAGATGCCGACTGGCTATCAACCCCCTAAGTTCCAACAGTTTGATGGCAAAGGGAACCCTAAGCAGCACGTGGCTCATTTTGTTGAGACGTGCAACAACGCCGGAACTTATGGCGACCACTTAGCCAAACAGTTTGTCCGCTCCTTGAAAGGGAACGCTTTCGATTGGTACATTGATTTGGAGGCTAAATCCATTGATAGATGGGATCATATGGAGCAAGAATTCCTAAACCGCTTCTACAGTACAAGGAGAACGGTTAGCATGATCGAGTTGACTAACACTCGTCAAATGGAAGACGAACCTGTGATTGATTATATCAATCGGTGGAGAAACTTAAGCCTGAACTGTAAGGATAGGTTGAGTGAATCTTCTGCAATCGAGATGTGCATTCAAGGAATGCAATGGGGTCTGCGATACATCCTGCAAGGAATCCGGCCATATACTTTCGAAGAATTAGCAACAAGAGCTCACGACATGGAGTTAAGCATGTTTTCTAGTGGAGTCGGATCGCCGCCGGTTCAAGAGCCTCGTAATAAGGCTTATGCTAAACATTCAAGTAAGGAATACATTATAGACATGCCTCGAGACTGGGGGCAAAGCGGGTTGACATTGAAAGACATGCGACAAAAACAATATCTGTTTTTAAACTCCGACGTCTCTGGGATATTTGATGATCTGCTAGAGGCAAAGCTCATTGAGTTGCCTAAGATGAAACGACCGGAAGAAGCTGGACAAGTTGATGACCTGAAATATTGCAAGTATCATCGACTAGTAGGCCATCCGATCCAAGATTGTGTCACATTTAAGAAGAAGATCATGCAACTAGTCCAACAAGGAGAAATTGTGTTGGATGAGACCATTTAAAGTTTCTCAAGTCGATTCTCCTTGACAAGAGACTAAATTGTCTGATACTCTCAAATTGAGTCATCCAAATCAAAGCTCCTTCATAAGAGCAAAAACTTTCTAAAGTCAAAAAAAAAAAAAAAGTTCTCCTTGACAAGAGACTAAACTGTTTGAGACTCTCAAATCGAGCCATTCAAATTAAAGCTCCTTGATAAGAGCAAAAACTATCTAAAATTCCTCAATTATATGTCCTTAGCAAGAGAATAAACTGTTCAAATCAAAGCTCCTTGATAAGAGAATAAATTGTCTACAAATTTGAAATTGAAGCCTCCTTGATATGAGTATAAACTATCTACAAATTCAAAATTATAAAGCTCCTTGATGCATGAGCTTAAAACTGCATATCACAAATTAAGTTTCATTCCCTTGAACTACGTTATGACTTGATCCTCTTTGAGGTACGTAGGCAACTTAGAAATCTTCTAAGTATAGTCGTTATTCAATTATCTCGTTTAAGATCTTTAACTTAACGAGTGATCGAATAAAAAAAAAGAGGTGCCGAAAATAAGAACCTTCACCATTTTTCAGCCGGATTAATTAATTTGGTTTGGGTTACTAAAAAAAAGGACTTCAAACGTCCAACGAATTTCGTGCTCCATTCACTTTGAGACATAAAGCGTCCGTGAATAAAGCACGAGGGGGCATTTGTAAGCACATTAAATTTGCAGTTAATCAAATGCCTACACGTGGAGAAATATATATTGAATCAAATTAATTTACTATTTTAATTTTGGGAATTTAATTAAATTAATTCTCGAATTAAATAGTTAAATTAGTGATATTTAATATACACTATACAAGCCGGTCAAGTTATACGAGTATCGGAATACTCGTAATTGGAAAGAATAAATTTGACTTACCATATGTGGAGGAAGTCAAATCACATCTCTTAAAAAATGGAAGATAATTAAATTAAAATCAATCAAGCCAATCAAATCGGCATCGGCCAATAAGAAGGTGCCACGTGGCATGGTGTAGAGGGAAAGTCTTCACTCTCTCGCCCTATAAATATGGTCCTCCCTCATTCATTTCAAACACAACACGAGAAGCGTTCAAGACTCTAAAGTTCTCTGTAGAGATTTTGAGTGTTCTTCAGCATTCGGAGGAGCTTCAAAGGCGTTCTTCGTGCAAAGCAGCGTTCGATTCGGGATCAAGGTGCTAAGCCCCTCAATCCGGCGTTTCTTCAAGGGAGTTCTTCGTGGATCTTCAACGATCTTCAAAGGCGTTCTTCGTGCAAAGCGGCCAAAAGCAGCGTTCGATTCGAGATCAAGGTGCTAAGCCCCTCAAATCGGCGTTTATTCAAGGAAGTTCTTCGTGGATCTTCAACGATCTTCAGCGGCGTTCGTCCAAAAGCTCTCCAAATCAACGTTTGATCCAAAATAAGACGTCAAGTCCTTGGATAAACGTTACAAATCTTCAAGTCCAATCGTGATTAAGATCGAAGCGAAGATCACGCCCCAAAATTTTCAAAGTCAAAGTCAAGATTCGAAGAGAAGAATCAGAGAAATTAAATTAGAGATTGTAAACCCACAAATTTCTCAGTTTAATCCAAAGTAAATAATATTGTATTTCAAATTCGTGTTATTATATTAATTTCACGAAATTTGTTGTTACAAATTTGGCACGCCCAGTGGGACCTCTCTACCTCTCATCTCTTTTCTTCCCAGCGAAATTCAAAGGCCATCAAGATGTCTCAGCGCAATATCTTTTTTATAAGGACAGGTCCTTCCAAGACAGTTGATGTCAACGTTGTCACGAGAAGCATGGCGAAGAGATCGTTGTCACATGTTTTTTCAGGAGAAAATACTTCAACTGAAACAACTACAAACCAACCTCAACACTACGTTGTCGCAAGTGAAGAAGGCAACTCTACTGGTTCCACTCCCCGCTCCACGTCGGACTCTTCGTCGACCTCAAGTATTGCTTCGTTGATGATGACGAACGCCTCAAATATTGAGGAGTAGCTTGCTAGCATCATGAAAGCTATTGAGGGGCTATCAAAACACGTCCAAACGCAAGACACCCAAATTACTCATCTTATGAATAGGGTGGATAATGATGACGTGAGTCGTACCAATGGGAAATTAATCTAGGAACAGGACGACGCCGAAACCTCAACCAAGCATCATGCAACGGAAACTGAACCCGCCGCTAAAGATTTGATCATTTCTTCTGATGGAGGGATGGATGTCAATCAACTCAAGGAGATCATATCGGATACGGTGAAAGGTAGACACGAAGAAGGATTCAAATCATCTTTCACCTATACCAAGCCGTATACTAAAAGAGTTGACAACTTGAGGATGCCAGCAAGCTACCAACCTCCAAAGTTTCAACATTTTGATGGCAAAGGAAACCCAAAGCAACATGTGGCTCATTTCGTCGAAACTTGCAATGATGCTGGAACTTATGGTGATCACTTGGCTAAACAGTTTGTCCACTCTTTGAAGGGAAATGCCTTCGATTGGTATATCGATTTGGAGGTTAACTCCATCGATAGTTGGGATCAGATGGAGCAAGGATTCCTAAACCGCTTCTACAGCACAAGGAGAACGGTTAGCATGATCGAACTAACCAACACTCGTCAAATGGAAGATGAGCCTGTGATTGATTATATCAATCGACGGAGAAACTTAAGCCTGAACAGTAAAGATAGGTTGAGTGAATCTTCTGCAATCGAGTTGTGTACTCAAGGAATGCAATGGGGCCTCCGATACATCTTGCAAGGAATCTGGCCAAATACTTTCGAAGATTTAGCAACAAGAGCTCACGACATGGAGCTAAGCATATTTTCTAGTGGAGTCACATCACCGCCAGTTCAAGAGTTTCGCAGTAAAGCTTATGTTAAACCTTCAAGTAAGGAATACATTACAGACATGCCTCGAGACTGGGGGCAAAGCGGGTTGACATTAAAATAAATGCGACAAAAACAATATCCATTTCTAGACTCTGATGTCTCTGAGATATTCAACGACTTGCTCGAAGCAAAGCTCATTGAGTTGCCTATGATGAAAAGACCAGAAGAAGCTGGACAAACTGACGACCCAAAGTACTGCAAGTACCATCGACTCATAGGTCATCCAATTCATGATTGCATCACGTTTAAGGAGAAGATCATGCAATTGGTCCAACAAGGGGAAATCGTGTTGGATGAAACTATTTAAAGCTCGTCAAGTAAAGTCTCCTTGACAAGAGAATAAAATGTTTTAGACTCTCAAATTGAGTCATTCAAATCAAAGCTCCTTGATAAGAGCGAAAACTTTCTAAAAGTCCTTCAAAAAAAAAAAAACAAACTCCTTAACAAGAGAATAAACTGTTCAATACTCTAAATCCGAGTCATTCAAATCAAAGCTCCTTGATAAGAGCAAAAACTATCTAAAATTTCTCAAGTAAATCTCCCCGATAAGAGAATAAATTGTCTACAAATTCGAAATTGAAGACTCCTTGATATGAGTATAAACTATCTACAAATTCAAATTGTAAAACTCCTTGATGCACGAGCTTAAAACTGCATATCACAAATCAAGTTTCATCCCCTTGAACTACGTTATGACTTGATCCTCTTTGAGGTGCGTAGGCAACTTAGAAATCTTCTAAGTACAGTCGTTATTCAATTATCTCGTTTAAGATCATTAACTTAACGAGTGATTGAAGAAAAAAGAGGTGTCAAAATCAAGAACATTCATCATTTTGCAGCCGTATTAATTAATTTGGTTTGGGTTACCAAAAAAAAAAGAGGAGTTCAAACGTCTAAAGAATTTCGTGCTTCATTCACTCCAAGACATAAATCGTCCGTGAACAAAGCACGAGGGGGCATTTGTAAGCAAATTAAATTTGCACCCAATCAAATGGCGACACGTGGACAAATATATATTAAAATCAAATTAATTTACTATTTAAATTTGAGAATTAATAAAGCTAATTCTCGAATTAAATAGTTAAATTATGGATATTTAATATACACGGTACAAGCCGGTCAAATTATACGAGTATAAAAAATACTCGTAGTTGGTAAGAATAAATTTGACTTACCATATGTGGAGGAAGTCAAATCACATCTCTTCAAAAATGGAAGAGAATTAAATTAAATCAATCAGGCCAATCAAATCGGCATCAGCCAATAAAAAGACGCCACGTGGCATGATAAAGAGGGAAAGTCTTCACTCCCTCACCCTATAAATAGAGTCCTCCCCTCATTCATTTGAGACACAACACGAGAAGCGTTCAAGACTCTAAAGTTCTCTGTAGAGATTTTGAGCGTTCTTCAGCATTCGGAGGAGCTTCAAAGGCGTTCTTCGTGCAAAGCCGCGTTCGATTCGAGATCAAGGTGTTAAGCCCCTCAATCCGGCGTTTCTTCAAGGGAGTTCTTCGTGGATCTTCAACGATCTTCAAAGGCGTTCTTCGTGCAAAGCGGCCAAAAGCAGCGTTCGATTCGAGATCAAGGTGTTAAGCTCCTCAATTCGGCGTTTCTTCAAGTCAAATTCAAAGGCGTTCTTCGTCACCTTCGAAGGTGTTCGTCTGAAAGCTCTCCAAATCAACGTTTGATCCAAAATAAGACGTCAAGTCCTTGGATAAACGTCACAAATCTTCAAATTCAATCGTGGTCAAGATCAAAGCGAGGATCACGCCACAAAATCTTCAAGTCAAAGTCAAGATTCGAAGAGAAGAATCAGAGGAATTAAATTAGAGATTTTAAATCCACAAATTTCTCGGTTTAATCCGAAGTAAATAAAATTGTATTTCAAATTCGTGTTCTTATATTAATTTCACGAAATTTGTTGTTACAGTAAGTTGTGGGTAAAAATTCTCAAATCAAAATATGGAGGGTTAGGTGAGGAGGGAGCTATGAGGATGAGAGGTAAAAATCAGGCGAGAGGGTCATGAATCTAGTGGAAGGACTTACAAGAGGTGAGGTATTAATCGTACCACTGAACAACTAAGATGCGCACTGTGCAACACCGCGGAGGAGAGTGTACAACATCTACTAATTGAGTGCCCGATGGCAAAATTCCTTGGGGCAAACTACAATCGTGGGTTAAAATGGCGAGTGTCCCTCAAAGTGACCCAAGTACGGATCTATTATAGCATACAAGGCTGCTTGGAGGAGGGAAAATGAAAAAAAAATTGCTACAACACTTTGGGTGGGAATGATATGGGGTGTGTTTGCAACACAATTAACAATCTCCAGAATCACTTATTTTCAAAGCTCCTTCTCACAATTTTTAAATAAAAAGTGATTCTGAAAGTTGTTTATTGAGTTTGCAAACACTCCCATAGTTAATATGAAGGTTGAGAAATGACGTGGTGTTTAAAGGGGTGACTCAGCAACCTGCATAAAACAGTAGACCTTTTCAAATGTAATATGAGCCTATGGCATGGCTTATGGAAAAAGTAGAGGAGGTGAAGAGAGTGCCTATGGTAGAATGGATATCCGACGCGAGGCAATGTTTTAATATGTAGAGAAATGGTTCAAAGGAAAAGATGAGATGAACAATGATCACATAATGTAATTGATTTTAATGTATAAATTGAGTACCCTTGTGCTCATTGAGATAATGAAAATCTTTTTCATACCACATCAAATGCCTGCTCCTAATCAATCAAGAGAAATGAAAGAATAGAAAAAGAAGAATCAAATCACATGTTGCAGCACAATCCAGCTAGGTCGTGTACCATCTTATTGAGCTCTCTCTTAATGTGGCTAAAATCACAAAAGGTTAGCTAAAGGCATAATGTTGCAATTGTGTCAATATTGAAGTTGTCTGACATAAAAATATTATTTCCATTTTGAGACATACATATTAAGTTTAGACGAACTAAAAATGAATGTTTATACAAAATTTTAACGAATTTTTATTTAATGTATTTCTTTTTCTTCTCAAATTTATTTCTTAATACTCCAAATATTTAGTTTTTTTTTTCTTTTCATTAATAGAGTCAACAATATAAATTGATAGTGTATTTGAGATTATTTTCTAAATTTTTGCTAAAACTCGCAAAAATGTCCTTAAGATTGAACAATATTTTAGTATTGATTTAAAAAAAAATAGTTTAGTGTTTTCAAAGTTTTGTGCATTTATTTAAAAGTATAATATTGTATGAATTATATAATGAAACACATTAATATATTATTTTAAAGACATTTATCGTTCAACTAATAAACTATTTAAAAATTGAATTTTGATATATGTTGGAGTTAAATTTTAAAAATAAATTAATGACATTAACATTTTAGTAATAAATTATTTCGTTTCATTTTAAGCCAACTTATCAAAACTTCTCACAAAACATAATGAAAGTCAACTTGTTCAATTTAATTTAATGAAATAAAATGTATTGACAATTTTATCATGAGAAATTTCAATAAATATAATAAACAGATCATTATAGTAATATTAATCGGCCCCTCAATCGATTTTTTTTTGGTTCCGTCACTGGTCCCAAGCTCGGAAAAAAAAAGGAGAGTCAAGATTAATTTTTTTTTGTCTTTAATCGAGAAATCAAATTTGCCTTTTAATTATTTTGTGACTTAATTTTCTGGAGAAATATTATATCTTTGAGACATATTTGATATAACTTAGATTAAGGATAGATTATGTTTTAAAATTTATAAAATTTAGTTATCATCGTAATCTTAGGGGGTGTTTCTTTTGGGCTTTGGGTGGTTTTAAAAACCAGATTTTTGAAATCCTGGTTTTTGAAAACCCGATGAATAGTAATATGGGTGTTTCTTTTGGGTTTTGGAATAGTGAAGGATTTAACTTTATGTCAAATCAAGTTGTAAGATTGAATGAATTTGTATTATTATATTATTGTTTGATGAGATTATAATGATTTTGGTTTTTGAAAACCCGATGAATAGTAATATGGGTGTTTCTTTTGGGTTTTGGAATAGTGAAGGATTTAACTTTATGTCAAATCAAGTTGTAAGATTGAATGAATTTGTATTATTATATTATTGTTTGATGAGATTATAATGATTGATTAAGTGTGTAATGATTAAATGTATTATATTATTGTATTATTATATTATTATAGTATTATTATATTATTGTTGAGAAATAATATAATGATTGAAGTAATATTATATACTCCCTCTGTCCCAGGGAAAGCTCCCCATGAGCTTCAGACACGAATGTTAAGATATACTAATATAATAAGATATACTAATATAATAAGTAAATCTATTGAATAACAAATTTTTCTCACAATTCATTATATTATTTTCTTTCTCCAACACATCATTTCTAATACATTTACTTGTTATATTAGTATTTCTTCACATTCGTGTCTGGAGCTCATGGGGAGCTTTCCCTGGAATGGAGGGAGTATATATAACTTTATGTCAAATCAATATGTTTGATAGGGGTGGTTTTGAGTGGATTTTGAAAATCGGTTTTTAAATCCCGAAGTAACACGGGTTTTGGATCTTAAAATCCAAAACCTGGTTTTTAAAACCCAAAAGAAACACCCCCTTAAATAATCAGTTTTTGCTATCAAACATGCCCTGATGTTATATGTTTGTTGCTTTACTTGTTGAATTTTGTAAGACACTTATAATTGAATGTAAAATGAAATTTTATTAATTTTAGTTCAACTTACAAAATTTTCAACATTATTGTCAATCCAAAATTGAAAGTTAACTTAACCTTTTTTTTTAGGGGTTTACAAAATAAATACAAATTCAAGTTCGCCCAAAGTCTAGACAAGCAAACTGAAAAACAGTAAAATAATAATAAAAAAAAAAAGAATTAACGGATATCTCTCACCCGATCGTAACACCGTTGAATAGAAACTTAACCTATTTTTCTAAAACACAGAGGGAAAATTAGGACTAATTTCAGTCATTTAAGATCCGATAAGACATTTATGATTTATGGAATCAACATTTTCAATATATATACAGGTCAATATTGTCAACATTTATCTATAGCAGTCAATTCAACATTCTACCAGCATTACCTTCTCTATTTTGATTATACTATGGTCAACATTTTTCTATAAAACACGTGGTCAACGCGCCTTTATTATCGGTAGGCTGTAAAATTTAAAATATTTAATTTATATAAATTATATATCTGGATATATACAGCGGGTCGTAAAAGCCGTAACCGACAAGGATAGTAGCATTACATCTGACCATACGATCAACTCAATCTCAACCGTTCATTCGTCACCGCCTCACCGGGCTCCTATTTAAATCCCTCAACCCCCTGGCTCTTCTCAGTTGTAAAGCCATGATCATTCTTGTTCTTGTTTGTTGTACGTGCTTGGATTGAATGTTTTTTTTATTTCTTTTGTCGATTATATCATAATCATTCATATCATGATGGAGTGTCTTCAATTTGATTATCTTCGTATGTACGATTCCGTTCCGATTTTGGTCACCGTTTATTTGATTGGAGATGGTTGATTTTGATCGTGTTGCTGAATTTGGTTGAAGATGGCTTATGTTTTATCATATCTCGAATTCTGATCGCGTTTCTGATAGTGTTGGTGAATTAGATTGGAGATAGTTGTTGTTTGATCTAATTGAATTATCTTCGTCTTTTCTTCATCGACTTTGTCTTTGTTGGTTACCTAATTTTGAGATCAGATCAAATTTCATCCGTAGTTCTGGTTTCTTCTCTCCATTTGAGATGGTTTGGTTTGGAAGAGACTTTGGCGTGACTTTTCATCTTTTCAAGATGTTGGCTATCAATAATTTTTGCGGGTGGTCTATAAACCTGATTCCTCTTCATTCCAACTCAGGGTGTTGGTTAACAATGATTTTTCTGGTGGTCAATAAACCTGCGTCTGCATATTTTCAACGGTTCAAGTGTTAAACCTAGGGTGTTGGTTATCAATGATATTTGGTCTGAACGATGCGAAGTTGGATATTTTCTTGTGATTCTGGTGTCTCTTTGAATCATGATATGAGTATTCATCTTTCCGACATAGGGTGCATCTGCTTTTTTCACTGGATTTTAGGACCTTGCTTGGTTATCTATGATTTTTATGGTCAATAAACTTGTTGCTATATTGTGGCCAACTGCGGACAGTGGTAAGTTAGATATATTCTTTCGACACTTTACTATATCATATCCATCCACCTGCTGATTAGTAGTGTATGCGCCCATCTATTCGTAGCTATGCATTATTTGGATACGTCATTTCTGGTTACTGGAGAGTTAAGCTAGTTCACCACCAATATGAAGAGCCTTCTTGTTTGGGGCGTCTTCTATAGGTTGTTGTTCTTTTCTTGGCGGGGAAGCATGAAAGTCATTAACATTCTGATGTTTTGCCTGGTGTAAGTTGTATGATTATGTCGGACTTCATCTTGATCTTTCCCAGTCTTTTTTCGCCTTCAATCTTGTTCTTATTTCTCTTGATTTTCATTCCTACTTCTAGTTTTTAACTGATTTTGAGGTATGATCTCTTATTGAGTACTTTTTAGGCTTACTTTTTTTTTTCAGTTCAAGTGTTCTTTCTAATTAATATGATTTCATAATGCAGCCTGTCTGGGTTTTCTGCTACACGTTATACTTTGAGCCAAGCTGTACTAGTAAAGTTCTATGCTTAGTCTGGTTTGCTTCCATTCTCGTCTCTTGTCGTTTCGGGTTTGGTTCCTTGGCTTTTGTTTGAGGAACCCGATGAGCAGTTCATCTGTAGGGGATTGTCTTTTGATTATAGCATTCTCGTTTGCTATATGATGTTTTTTAAGGGTCATACGGCATATTGATGTGGTTCCAAATTTCTTTTGGTATGTTGGTACAGTTGCAAAGCCTGTGAATTGGAAGTTATATTTGCTCGTGCTGTGTGATAGATAACGCAGTTGCTGCACATTGCGAAAGTGATTAAATAACAAAGAACATGCAAAAGCGAAATTGGTATTTTGGTTTTGGTTTGTTTTAAAAATCTGTTTCTTGTGTGGAATGCACCAGGCTCAGAAGTTTGTTCATCACAGTGCATAATGTTTGGCATGTTCGTGTTGGCTGGTATCATCCGTTTCGATGTTTGGACTGCATATAAAACATGTTGTTATACTCTCTGTATGTTCACTGGAGTTTTTGATTTACCTGGGCTTTGCCTCCCATTGTCCTCTTTTTCTGTAGTGTCCCCTTTGTAGTACTGGTGCTGCCCGGGAAAGCAAGTGAGTGCTAGGTTTCCCATGGTCGTGCTTGCGATTCTTCCCTCACCTGGTTCAGCAATGTTGTTTTTGTTCCGTCCTTTTAATCTTCAAAACAGTTTTGAACCTCTCTATCAATATTAAGAATGCATGCCATAAAAAATGCATCTCTGAGTTTGTTTTAAACTTTTTATAGGTTCTGTAATGGCTGTATTTAGAAACAAATGAGCATTGGAATGGAGGGTTGCTCTATTTGGCAGCCTTTTTAGAATTGCTTGGAGATGTTGACTGTGATGTTGGGTAATCTTCTGAGCTCAGTTAAAGAAGGAAAATTTCATGAAGTCACAATCTTTCTGCTGGTTCAAACATGGAGGCCTTTGATTTTATGACAGGACCTTTTCCCGTAGTTAGCATTTTCTTGCAGTAAGGTTTCCTCCATGTGTCTTCATCCCCTGGAATTAATGGATTTTCGGTTCTGCACAATCAGGTCATTGTTGAATTAGTCAGATGCCTCTTTATAATTATTTCCAGCCCATATCTCCTTGCATCCTCGTCTTCAAGACTCCTACACGCAGATCTGAGAAACTTTTTGCTTATTCTACATGTATCCTACTCTTTCTTCGTGCTTGTGTGACCATACTGTAATTATCTTTGCATGGTTATGGCGTAGGATGTTCTGATGTGAGTACAGTTTTCATGATTTGGTGTGATCGTCTTCAAGCTGTTTCTTCTGTTGAGTACTTCAGTCTTCAGATGTTAGTTCATCACAGTGCACATTGTTCGGCATGTTCGTGTTGGCTGGTATCATCCTTTTTATTTTACCAATTGATTCATGATCTGGTTCTGTGTTTTTATTGGACAGTGGAGGATTCATTGACAGGACCTTTTATACCATGATTAGTATCTTTTGCAGGGAACATTATTCCATCTTCTGTGTCTTCATCCCCAGGAAACCATTATTTTAATTATTTTTGGGTGTGTAAAATCAGGTCATTGTTGTCAAGCTTGCCATATTCTCCTAACTTTAAAATTTTGAAAAGACGAATGCCCCTCTATATTTTTTTCCAGCTTATCTCTCTTTGCATTTTCGGTCGTAGATTCATATTTGCAGATCTGAGCAACATTCTGATGTGTGGTAAGTCGCTCTGTGTTTTTCCTACTGCAGTTCCTTCGTGCTTCTGTGACCAAACTATAATTATCTCTTCCCAGTTAAGGCATAGGATGTTATGATGTAGGTGCTGTTTTCAGGATTTGTTATGTACGTCATCAAGCTGTTTCTTCTGTGGAGTGCTCCTGTCTTTAGAAGTTAGTTCATCACAGTGCACAATGTTCAGCATGTTCGTGTAGGCTGGTATCATCCGTTTTGTTGTTTGGACTGCATATATAATATAGATATATTTCCTGGTGGTTTTGGTTTTCAACAATTGCTTCGTTTTAGGCTCTAGAGTACATTCGAGTGTATTGATTCGTCTGATCATTTAAAGCCTGCTGTAGTCCTCTTCTGTTTTGGTGCCCCCTTTGTAGAACTAGTTCTGCCCGGCAAGGATATGTGCATTGGAAGGCTTCCCACGGTTCTGTATTGTGTTTTTACTCCATCCTTTTATTCTTCGGAAGCAGATTTGAACCTCTATCAAAATTATTTAGCATGGATGCCATTAAGAACATATCTCTGAATTGTTCAAAACTTATTATAGGTTCTGTAATGGTGGTATTCTGAAACAAGTGGGCGTCGGAGTGGCTCTTTTTGTCAACCTTTACAGAATTGGTTGGAGTAGCTCGGTTTTGCAAAAACCTTACTTTTATTCATGAATTTTATTTTTATTTTGTGATGTGATGTGGGTAATCTTCTGACCTCAGATAAAGAAGGAAAATTTCACAAATTCATCTGATGGGGGATGGCATAAGTTCATAGTTCTCAAGGTTTGGTTGTCAATGATTTTTTATGTTGTTTGTCGAAGTATAAAATATGTTTTGAGTTCTTCCTGTAATCTATTGTGAATCGTTTAGGTTGTTGGATAAATATAAGCTAATAGGAAGAATTAGAGTGCGAATCTGGATGCTTTACTGTCTTCTTAAATATGATTCCATTTTTTCCTAAATAACCTAGTCTTAAGCTTTAGTGCTGTTCTAAAAGAGTGCCAATTGGTGTTCTTTCTGAATTCTGCCAATCTGTGTTTGGTTTAATTTTTATTTTATTTCACGAATCTTTTATTGTATTTTTAAATGATAAGGCCTTTAACAAGGTGAATAGGAAATAAGTAGAAGTATTATGTAGTATTCGGATGAACCATATGAATAAAATATAATCTATGAGGGAAAGAGTGGAAGTGTTTTCCTGCTTTGCTGTCTCCTGATATATGATTCTGTTCTTTAACCTAATACCTTTGATTCTTTTCCTAATTAACCTTGTCCTAAGCTGTAGTGCTCTAAAATTGTGAATCTTCTTCTTGATCAGTGGACGATTTGTTTACGGGGCCTTGTATCATAATTGGCATCTTCTTCGAGGAAAGCTTCTTCCTTTTTATCTGTGTCTTTCATCCCCAGGAATTTGTTGACTGAAACTGTTGTTTTAATGATTTTCGGGGTTGCATAATCAGATCATTGTTGTCGAGTTTGCCTTATTAAAAACCTTAAATTTGGACAATCCAGATGCCTCTTTGTTATGATTTTCCAGCGTATACCTCTTTGCTACTTCAGTTGAACATTCATATATGCAGATCTGAGATACTTTTTGAAGCTGCTGTGGGAAGGGGAATTATTCTGTGTGCATCCTATTGCTGTTCCTCTGTGCTTGTGTGACCACACTGTATTTATATCTGCATGGTTAAGTTATTGGATCCCTTGTAAGTGCTGTTTTAATGATTTGGTGTGCATGTATTCAAGATGCTATGGTTGTGGTTTGCCATGTTGACAGCTGGAATTGGACTGAATTTATTATATCCATTCATGCTATTCGAATATGTAAACTATTCATGCTATTCGAATATGTAAACTATTTGGTAGACAAGTTATGGTTTGCCATATTGACAGCTGGAATTGGACTGAATTTATTATCCAACGATGAAGATTTTGTATTATGTAGGGTTCATAAGAGCTGAACTGTGGAGATTGTTTTTAAAGTTTCTTGGTTACGTGATGAGTCCGTGGTGAAGGTCTTTTCGTGTTTCTTTTCCCGTTTGTAATGAATCTACAAGAACTCAACAACTTTGTTCCACTGTGTATGTGAGTTGTCAAATGTGATCTTCTGTTGGATGCTCAAGGAGTAAGTTGGTTTCATGTCACTGCATTGTCCATGATTGTCAGCTTCTGAAGTCGTCTGTATGCGTGAGCAACTTCTTGTGCATTTACTCTGGTGGTGTATAGTTAATATGAGGTATAGATGAGCTATTGAAAATTATCTTTATGAAATATCATATCCTTGCTGCTTCACTTGCTTAATTGCCTTGAGTTATGCCTTTATACTGTTTGTTTTGAAGATTATTTAGTTTTTATGGCTTTTAAATCAACGAGAGAGAACATGATGAAAATGGTACTTGGAAAATTAAGAAATGAGTGATGACTTTTAGATTTGTGATATTGGTGTTAGGCACTTTTCCAGATCATAATATTTTATCTAATAATTAATGTAGTCACTATAAAACTTAAATTACAGTGCTTTAACTCAGCTTTGCTGTTCATTTCTAGTGTATTTTTGTTACGCTAAGGTCTACTTTTGCACTTTTTTATTCCTTTTAGTTGTATTATAGATTAACTTGTGTAACTCCGCCTGTGTTGCATTTGCCCACAGCCGGTCCCAAGCCCGGAAAAAGGAGGAGGGTTGAGATTAATCTTTTCAGGTGTAAGCCAGGGAAATCAAATTTACCTTATTTCCTTGTGTCTGGAGTTTTTGCTAGTTCACCTTATTTTCTGGTATTTTTTGAGTTGCATTAGTATGAATCTTAGTCTAATGGGACTGATGGGTGTTGGGGAGTGATTGAAAAAGTGGCCTCTGTGCTTTATATTTGTAAACACATCTGTTGGTCTTCCTGTGTACAGGCTCTGATTTGTAGCTGGTGTAAGTTTTACGATTATATTTGAATTGCTGGTGAATATTATGTCATTATGATTTTGGTTTTGGTTTTCAGCAATTGCTTTGTTTGTCTTCTGAGTGCATTGGAGTTTATGATTTGCCTGGTCATTTTTAGCCTGCTGTAAGTCCTCTTTTGTTTTGGTGCCCTCTTTGTATAACTAGTTCTGCCTGGAAATGATTTTACAAAAAGTTAGTGCAAAGATGCCCAATTTTCTGCACGATTAGGTAAGAAAAACCCCCAATGGTGAGATATATGAAGAAATAGCTAGACTAATCCTTAAATCTCAGCCATTGTAGGCACAACAGCTTCTGGTGGGACTTTGTCTAGAAATAGTTCTATGGTGTATTATTTTCATTAAGAAGATGCAACATATGTTTTTATTCATAGCCAGCTTCTTTCCTCTATCACTACTGCTTTTAAACTCGCCATCCCTTACATTCTTACAAAACCTATCTTCCTCTATTTTGGTTGAATTCTTTTTATACATACTAATTTTTCCCCACACAACTGTTTAATTTTCTATGGGGGTTGATAGTTCACAGGATCGCTACTCCGTTAAAACCATGCGATGTACAACCTCCCAAAAGAGAGACTAAGATTAATGTCCTTTATTTATTTATTTGTATAAATGGTTTTGATTGATTGGTGAATCAAATCTACACAGTGGGCATCTACAGAGAAAGTGGCGAGGAAACGATCGAAGTGGTTTTATTACCTTGTGGCGGTTATGTTTTAGCTTATGGGTTACGTCTATGTTTATTGTACATTCTATTGGCAAATGGAGGTAAATTAATTTCTCTTGGTTTTGTTTTAGGCTTTTAGCTTATGGGTTACGTCTATGTTTATTGTACATTCTATTGGCAAATGGAGGTAAATTAATTTCTCTTAGTTATTATGTGGTATTGATTTTTAATTGCAGTTTGGTTACTTCTACATTGAAGGGTATTGAGTGTTATTTCAATTTATTGCTACTCTATGCATCTCCAATGCAAGGTACCCAAAAATAATTATTTCATGGTCCCATTATCAAATCACATATTTATTTTCATCATTTTTACTTATTATTTATTTTATTTATAATTGTGTTAATTCTAAATAAATACTCCACTTTTGTCTTTCTATTACTTAAAATAGTGTGCAGTTACTCATATAATTTTATTCAATTTTTTTGTGGATATTTAAAAATTGTTAGGAAAGTTGTCGGAGCCCCTCAAAGGAAAAGCAAAGGTCTTACTGCGAAGAAAGTAAAGGACTCCACCAATTATAGTTCAATTTGATTCAATTTTTTATGTAATTCAATATTTGTATATTTCGCATCTCACTTTGTGCATTAATTTTGGAATAAATTTATAAACATGTTACGTTATAAAATCAAAGGTTTATTTCAAGATTATTGTTTTATTTTAATAAAAAATGAATTTTAGTTTAACGAAATAAATTATGAACAAACATTCATATAATGCAACAAAAAAATATTAGTATTAAAACAAACTCTATACAAAATAAAATTAAAATAGGTTTGTCCATTGCATAGGCAAAAAACTAGTATTCAATGTTCGGTTACATGTGGTGTTTTCTTATCTCCAGTTTTAATTTTGGCAGTTCTACATCTAAACAATAAAATGTACAGTATATAAAAGAAAACCTAAAATCATAAGCTCACATGTCGAACCTTGTTAAAACCTTATTTGGAATCCTTAAGGACAAAACCGGTTAAGGGAAAAAGGTACACTTCTCAATATAATAATGTCTAAAGTAAAATAGTGAAAGCAATAGAAAAAGGTACACTCCTCAATATAATAATGTCTAAAGTAAAATAGTGAAAGCAATACAAATGCAAATGTTTCATGATAACACCCTCAATGCGTGTCATCCAACATATCCAACCAACGTTTGTGAAAGGACACCTGCATGAATTTTGAAGTGCCAGAGTCGGCTGAACCACCCGACGGCTGCTGAACCGAATCCTCCCCAGACCAACGTCTGGTGTGATAGACAACATTCGCAAGCTCAGTCAAACTGAGTTTTTGACCACAAAAGGTTCATTGGTCGTATCCCTAAGGGAATCATAATCCGGAGCACTCCTATTCCTGGCTGGACGTCGAAGCGGGGTCATAGCTCTAACATATCTAGTGTGGGTGAGCTCCATGAGGGAAGAGATCAATGGAGGCGTCACTATCTGAATATTGTGCAATCTGATAGGACCAGTATCTGACTCGTCGGCCTGATGCTTCTCGTTATCTAGATTATCATCTAAAAGGGCCTCAAATGTGTTCCCTAGAGGAACCGAAGAGGCTACGACTATGGTTGAATTGGGGGTCCTCCATGTGTGCTCCACCAGTGGGTGTGTGTCTTGTGGCCTGTTGCCCTTCATAGATTTGTTCCGTCCCCGACGGACGGAAGCCTTTCGTTCAAAACGCTTGACAAATTTTCGACAAGCAGCAGATGTATGACCCACAATCTTGCAGGATACACAAAACTTTGAAAGAGACTCAAATGAACCAGAGCGAATGATGTGTGACCATCTAACTAGGGCTGGCAAATCGTGTTATTGTGTCGGGTTTCGTGTCGACACGATAGTGGCACGACATAATAAGGCCAAACACGAACACAATACGATAAGGATATGTGTCGACACGAACACGATAATTTTTGTGTCGACACGACACGATAACAACACGATAATTTTCGTGTCGACATGACACGATAACGACACGCAACACGATAATGACACGATAAGAAAATAAATAAATTTAAAATTGCATTTAAATATATAAAAATTAATATATTTATATAAATATAAAAAATTATTGTGTCATTATCGTGTTATTATCGGATACGTGTCATTATCGTGCCGTGTCGTATCAGGTAAATAACAGGTTAATGGGTTACCTGTTAATTTTATCGTGCTTAACGGGTTGACACGAACACTACACAATTTTTGTGTCGTTATCGGGTCGACCTGATAACGACACGAACCCGATAAGACCAAACATTAACCCATAATTTTTGTGTCGAATTCGTGTCGTGCTATCGTGTCGTGTAAAAAATTGTCACCCCTACATATAACTGAAATGCAACGCAGTTTGGAGGGGTGGTATGCATATCCACCTCAACAAGTAGCCTAGCATAGTGACCCAAAGTGTCCTCTAAAGTACGCTCATCAATCTTCACCAATGTTCTCAATGTAGACGCCAAAGCCTTCAAGATTAGAGGGTCTTAATATACCATTGGAAGATTCGAAAGACGAAACCAAACTCGAGCCAAAGACGACTTGAAGGTGTGCGAGTTGAAGTTGTTGGCCGGAGGGATGAGTGTGAGCACCCCGTCCGGCATTGGCTGTTCTACATCTAGAAAAACTCTTGTTTCTATTTCTTTTTATTAAGGGAAATACATTTTTTACTCTTTTTTTAAGCTAAACTTTCATTATTTAACTACAATTGCAAATAGCAATATGAAGGTCATCCACTAGGATATAAATAAAACCATTTTAGCAAAATGATGCACTATAGTATTGGAATCTTTACGAATCTATAATAATTTAAAATCGAAAGAACTCGTTAACTCGAAAGCACACTTACTGGTCATATTGTCGAACGACGAATTCTCTTGTCCACTTCCCAACACATTATATACCACCACCTTTGAATAGGTCTCCAAAATTGCTTTCATAAAACCAAGTTGTTTTATCCATGATAAGGCTTCCAAGACACCCATAGCCCCCTTCCTCCGGCTTGAAAAGCCCCTTAACCGACAACATTTTATCGACTACATACTCCTCTCTATGATCATGAATTACGAGGCCGATACCCATTTCACACGACTTTTCAAATAAAGCCACGTTCGATTTTATTTTAATAAAACCCTGCCTCTAACGACACCATGATGCAACACCTGTTATCCACTCATTCCTCCACCCGAAAACATGTCACCTTCCAATCCCATATATGTTGTCTACCTAGGGCGCTAACGAGTGTCAACTCCACACACATACCCCCATTAAATATTATTCTATTCCACTCCTTCCATAACAACCATAACGTCATTACAAAGATCGTTGCCCTACTTGGTTCTAAAGAGTTCACAAGTCTGAAAATTACCTCCGGCAACGATCGCACATGACTGGTTGCCTCCTCAATCACTTTGTGCATCTTGGTGTGTTGCCAACATTAATTCCTTGTCATAACTACATCCTAGAAAAACATGTCATGCGATTTCAATTTCTTTGTTACACCATTCACATACTATTTCCTCCCGCACATGTTGATGAACATGGATGGAACCAGGATTTTCGATTGAGAGGGGCCAACAGATACAGTTTAACATTAACGTATGTTCGTTATTAAAATTTAAATATTTCATATTTGCACCAAGTATATCAATATTCATAGTTAAATATCCTTAAAATTTAGAGTGTCTTTCTTGCATATCACGAAAATCATCTACAATTGAGTATATACTATTTTTTATTGCAATTTGTTTTCTCAATATACACAAGAAATAGAGCACAATGCACAATTTAATATTTCAATATATATATATATATATATATATATATATATATATATAATACAATTACTAATTCACAATTCAAATAAAAAAAACTCTAATATTCTCGAACCCTAAAATTTATAATTATCTGAAAATAAAAAATAGATAAATAATAATCAATACTCCCTCCGTCCCATTATTATTGGAACATTTGTCCAAAACTCTTGTCTCATTATTATTGGAACATTTGCCACCTACTCCAAACTCTTTTAAAAATCTCCCTTAACATCTACTTATTTACACTCCATGCCATTACTTTTTAGTTTTTACACACAAACAAAAGATTATCTCTCCAATAAAGTTGAATTACCCATAATATCCCTCATAAAAGTCAACTTTATCACCTTTAATACTAATAAACAATTCTACATTAAAACCCGTGCAAACAATAAATGTTCCATTAATAATGGGACGGAGGAAGTATAAAACTAATATTTTAAGGGAAAACTGGGCTTGGTCATTAAAAATAAACAGAAGAGAAGACTGAAGTGGAAACACAATATTAAAAATAAAAAAATGGGTTGATATTTAAATATTATACTGTATATATGAAATAGTAAAAAGAAAATTGAGGGGGAGGGGGCCAGGGCCACCCAGCCCCCTTGTTACTTTCGTCCCTACTGATGAACAAGTTCACATTTAGTTGGGGTTAGTGGCGGATTCCTGAATTTAGAATTTGGAGGTACGAAAGATATTAAGTTTGGAAATGGGGATATAATTTTAGTTGTCGATTTTTTTAGATATTATTATTTTTTATTTTCACCTAGGAAAATATACAAAATTTTCAAACTGTACCCCCAAATTTATACATAGACCCGTCTTTGGATGGGGTAAAGGATTTGCAGATATGCTAGATGTAAGCCTTGACTTTAGGTGGAATGTCCATTCTCCACCCATCCACCTAAGCTCTCATGTCCACAACCTGGTTATCCCGTGCTAGCTCAAACCCCCCACCTTTTTTTTTTGAACGGAAAAGAGAATTTATTAATGAGTACCACATGTTCTAAAAAAACAAGATTTACAATGTATGGATTACAAATAAGAAACAAAGGACAAATCGAACATCGACCGTCAAAGCTTTTTGCAGCAAAATCCGGGATTACAACACCAATCTGAAAAGGAAAATTGATTTAATACCATAGTAATTCAAAGAAAATAGTCTCCACAATCTAGCTCTAATATCCTCGAACGTCCTTACCGGGTTGATTTCCTCATCTTTGAATATTCTACAATTTCTAGCCTTCCTTAGGAACCAACCGATATAGGACCAAATGCACCCCCACCTATATGTCGAGTGCCGACTTTGTAGAGTATGTGTCGTCCCTCAAATGATGCAACATAATTTTATTCGGAAAACACTTCGGTGAGACAGTTGTGTGTGGAAGCAAATTAAATTTGCACCCAATTTGATGGCAACACGTGGACAAATATATATTAAATTAATTCTATTTAAAATTTGAGAATTTAATAAAGCTAATTCTTGAATTAAATAGTTAAATTATTGATATTTAATATACACGGTACAAGTCAATCAAATTATACGGGTACCTGGATACCCGTAATTGGTAAGAATACAATTAACTTGCCATATATGAAGGAAATCAAATGATCTCTTAAAAAATGGAAGAGAATTAAATTAAAACGAACCATGACAATCAAATCGACATATGCCAATGAGAATGCGTCACGTGATATTGTAAAAAGAGAAAGTCTTCACTCCCTCACCTTATAAATAGGGTCCTCTCCTCCTCCATTTGAGACACACTTACAAAAAGCTTTCAAAACTCTAAAATTCTCTATAGAGATTTAGAGTGTTCTTGAGCATTCGAAGGAGCTTCAAATGAATTCTTCGTACAAATCATTCAGAAATATTGTTTGATCCGAGACTAAGGTGTCAAATCCCTTAAAACATGAGGGTGAAATGATTGCAATGGAATGCTCAATGAAAACCACACATATAAAGTGAAATGTGGTGAATTCTCTTCCTCAAGATGCCTTCTCAAAAATGATCACAAGCTTATTATTGATTATCAAATTCATTAGCCAAAAACACTAGAGCAAATTGTGATAGAGCAAACAATATCCAAATATTCAAGTTACATACTCACAAGATGAAGTGTTTCTCTCAAACACTCAAACAAATTAAGGAAAAGTATATGCACTCATCAATCAAATCATGTTTTGCAATCACCATAAGCATGCCCAAACTCTACCCTCTCCACCACTAAAATGTTCAAAAATGAAATCAATAGGACTTTACCATGGATGTAACATTTACTCTTTGAACAAGGTAGGATGAATTTGGAAGTGGTAACTTGTCTAGTGGAGGATAAATATTGTTCTTTCACATTTCATGTTTTTGCTCTCAAAGTTTACAACCTTCATCATCACTTCTCCTTGTTATTCTCTCAAATGTATTCACCACCTCATCTTTTTGAGACGACAAATCCTCAACTATGGATTTCAAGGATCACCAATGCTCAAATTTCACACATATGCAAATACACATTGGTGTCAATAGAAATGTAAGAACGAACAACCCCCCTCCCCCAGACTTTTTCATTGCCAAACAATTAAAAGTTTGAAAAAGTAGTGTTACAATGATATTGACACCAAACGTTAACTATCAAATTCCACCAACGAGGACAATGATCCACACATTCATGACCTCAATCTTAGTTAAGCACAACTATGCAATTGATTATGTAAAAAACAAGCAAATAAATGTCACTACCCCCCAAACTTAGAAATTGTTATACAATTTCTAAGAATTCGGGTGGGTGCAACTTTCACGATTGTTATAACTACGCTTCCTTCCACATGAGGCACCAACTTTCGACTACTCCATCGTTTGTCACTTGACCCAAACCATTTCCTTATCATTAAGCTCAATAAAAACATCAACAAGCTAAAACTAACTAAAGTAAAATAAAATGATGTAAAAGAAATAAAGCAAGTAAAAATGGGCTGCCTCTCATTTAGCGCTAGGTTTAACGTTCTATGCCGGATGGAACTCAACGAGTTCAAACTTCTCTTTCGATCTTGGTATTTGACAATCTTTCTTTGAATGGAGGATGATAGTACTTCACATTATGCTCATCGATGATGAAAAGGTCGTCTTCCTTACCTCAAGGTTTCCTTCAAAGTTCACTTCTTCATATACAACGTGTTACGTCCCGTGAGCTTCAACTTTCTAAGAATTTCCATCACTCCAATGTTGCACCATACTACCTCATCTCCAATTTCAAAACATTTTTCAATATTTATCTCCTTTGGACTCTTTCTTCTTCCCTTTTCATCTTCTCTAAATTCAAGCAAC
Organism: Galeopsis tetrahit; assembly: GCA_963675135.1. NCBI lineage: Eukaryota > Viridiplantae > Streptophyta > Magnoliopsida > Lamiales > Lamiaceae > Galeopsis > Galeopsis tetrahit. The sequence continues at coordinate 31,902,049 of OY776119.1, read as the reverse complement.
TCGCCAAATTTCGTTTTCTTATAAAACCCCCAAAACTTGAATTTTGCTCAAGTTTGGGTGTTATAGGGGTGGGAATGGGCCAGGCTACCCGACAGGGGCCTATGGCTCGGCCTATTAAAGCCAGGCTCGGCTCGTTTAATAAACAAGTTGGGCTCAAGCTTTTTTAAAAGTCTATTTAGTTAAATAGGCCGGGCTTGAATTTTTTCGTAGGCCTTTCAAGCCCAACAGGCCGGCCTATTTAATTTAATATATATATATATATTTATATATAATATAAAAATATAATATATATGGTATATATACTTAAATATAGAAAACATCTTAAATAGGAATATCTAATATATATATAATTTCTAACTAGTAAGCATTAAGCAATATAATTAGTCAATTTTTTTATGATTCGATGAAATATAAGGTTGCGTTTGTTTGGGTGGATTTGAGCTTATGGATTTCAAATCCACAGTCCAAATCCATTCTACATGTTTGGATTATGAATGGATTTCAAATACTTGGATTTGTGTCAACACATTTTTTTAGTTAAAATTGAGAGATTTCAAATCCTCACTAAAACTATGTCATTTGAAATCCATGTATTTTTAACTCTTTTCATTTGAAATGCCTCCTCAAATCAAATCCCTCTATCCAAACGCAACCTAAGTGTTGTAGATTTTTTTTAAATGCACTAATAGGACTAAAAAGACCTTTAAAAGGCTTTCGGGCCAGGCCTATTTGTTAAAAAGGCCAGGCCAAGCCTTAAAAAAAAGGCCTATTACAGGCCAGGCTCGGGCCTTAAAAATATTTAACAGGCCAAGCTTTTTTTTTTATAAAACCTACCTAGGCCTAGCCCATTCCCACCCCTAGGTGTTTTCTTCCCTTCTTTAATATCTCTCGGATCTTTCAATGACACTTTTGGCAAGTGCTCTAACTTCGTTCCCTTACCTTCTTCCACACAAACTTTGAGTGCTTTGATAGAGTGACATTCTTCATTTCTTTGAGCATTTTCAATTTTATCATACGTGGAGAAAGTCATTTTCTCTTCATTCACCTCCAACATTACCTCTCATTTCTTCACATTCATATTTGCCTCTCCCGTAGCAAGAAATGGCCTCCCAAGAATCAAAGGAATATTTTTATCTTCTTTCATGTCAAGCACCACAAGGTCGGTCGAAAAGATAAATTTATCTATCTTCACCAACACATCTTTAATGATCCCCATGGAACGGTCCGCCAATTGAAGAGTAATTGATGTGGGCTTCACTTCTCCAAGTGTCAAACGCTTGAAGATTGAGAGTGACATCAAATTAATACTAGCCCCCAAGTCACAAAGAGCTTTCATCATGGGACCCTCACCAATTTCACACGGGAGAGTGAAACTACCTGGATCCTTGAGTTTTTCGAGGAGATTGCGTTGAAGAATAACACTACACTCCTCGGTCAAATTGATATCTCATAATCCACTAGCTTCTTCTTGTTTGCCATCGCATCCTTAAGAAACTTCATGTAATAAGGCATTTGCTCCAAAGCATCTGAGAGCGGAATATTGATGTGGATTTTCTTGAAAATCACCAAAAATTTCCTAAAATTTTTCATTCAACTTTTGCCTCACATATCTTTTTGGATATGGAGGTGGATCAAGAGTCACGGGGACTCCCAATTTGTCACAAGGTACCTCCTCCTTTAACTCTTTGGCTATTTTCCACTTTGGAATTTTTTGTGAACTTTCTCCAATTTTGATCTTCTTTTGAGCATATCTCTTCATACCCTTGTCTTCCTCATCTTCCTCAAGATTATTCTCTCCTTCCACAAGACCATTCTCTTGAGCATCTTTCTCATTTTCTTCTTGTTCACTCACCACTTCATTTTCTTCCAATTCGATTAGCATTGAAGGGTGTTCATACTGTGTGCCACTTATAAGTGTAATAGCATTACAATGCTCACGTGGGTTTACCTTGGTGGTTGAAGGAAATTTGCCCTTGTTAAGAATTTGGCCGATCGAAGTAGTCAATTGGCCAAGTTGAAATCCCATGAATTTGAAATTTTGTTGAGAATTCAGCAAGAACGTTGTCGGTTGCCTCCATCTTCTTCTCGTCTCCATCCTCTTGTAACTTGAATTCATCATTTTCATCATAAATGAAAGAAGTTCATCGGTAGAGGACTTCCCTTCTCCATTATGAGGCTTTGATCCGGGATCGAAACCGAGTGAGTATTGTACCGCACCCTTTGGGTTAGAGTAGGTCAAGTTGTCATTCCTTCGAAAGTTTTAGTTTTGGTTGGCTTGGAATGGAAGGTCCTCCTTGGGCTTGTTTTCCTTGATTTCCTTGGAAGGATAAGGTTTTTCCTCCTTGAGCACGATTTTGTGGTTGCCCTTGATATGGTCGACCCCCTTGAAAATTTTATGGGTAACCTTATCGACCCATATATTGCACTTCCTCCACTTAACCAGGACCTTGGTAAAAATCTCCTTGAACTAATGGTGGTGTGCTATCCCTTGATTGATTTTGTGATATATAATTTACTTTATCAATCAAAGTAGTGACCATTGTTTTTATGTTGTCCACTTCATTCACATTCGCCACTCTATGCCTTGTCCCTCTATCCATCTTTCAATTTCTTCGGCGGACTTTAAACAAAACGATCCCCCCGCACAAGCATTCAAGTGATGTTGGCCCTCTTCTCTCAAGTCGCAAAAGAACCAACATGTCGTTTGTTCAAGTGGGAAGCCATGTTGAGGACACGTAATGAGCAAGTTTGTAAATCTCTCCCATGCTTCTTTTAGTTCTTCATTGCTCCCTTACTTAAATTGGGAGATATTTTGCTTTGCTTGCATTGTTTTTTTATGGTGTATAATACTTCAATAAGAATCTTTTTTGCAACTCTTCCCATGTTCTCACTTCACTGGCCAGAATGCTAATTTGTAGCCATGCTTTTGCTTTTTCGGAAAGTGTGAAGGGAAAGAGCCTCAATTTCTTAGCATCTTTTGATACTCCGTTTTGCTTAAGAGTACCGGCTATCTCCGAGAATTGAACCAAATGATCGTTTGGGTCCTCTTCAAACCCTTCTTCCGTGCGTCCTTCAATTTTTTTTCCCTAAGCATTCTCAACAAAGAGGTATTGATCTCGAAGTTATTGGCCTCCACATGTGGCCTTGCCAATCCATCATAAATTCTCTTTGTTGAGGCTCGAAGTATTCCCTCATTGGCCTCCCATGAGGTTCCTCCATAGGTGGAGGAGGTGGACGATATGCTTCTTGAGGTGGTGGAGGGAGATATTGATAAGATGGATATGGGTGTTGAGGTGGAGGATATTGATGTGGAGGTGGAGGCGGGGGGATAATATCCTTGTGGAGGAGGTGGGTAGGAATAAGGATAATACCCTTGGTAGTATCCCCATTCTTGAGAATTTTGAGGATTTTCGTAAATTGCAACTAAAATTAAAAATAAGAGCTAGAAACAAGTGAAATAATAATTAAACTAACTTTCGATGTGAAGGTGCAAGATGAGAAGATTGCTTCGGGTGTTTCCGTTTTGTGGCTTATTAATAACTAACAAATTAATCACAATAATTAAACTTAATGTTTTGGCATAGGCTAAAGGCTATCACATATGTATGTAGACCAATCCATTTTTAGGCTTAGGTGAACACGTGTACTAATTAGACATCTAATTACTACCATAAGCTCCTAAGATAGTGAACTCGTAAACACTTTCAACACAGTTACTAATGTTTACGATTCACCCTCTCACCAATCTTCTAGACGACCTCTAATCGATTGATATCTATTGTTGTCAGTCTAGCAATTAATCCTCTCTCGGTTAAGCTAATTACTAATTTACTTCAATTGATTAATCAAGGATCACACTCACGCCCCAATCATGTAAACCCAACTCTCGTTGCAATTTACGAAATCGAAAATGCTAGCTAATAAGATTGATCAATAAATTAAATTACACAAATTACAACAATACAAACATTAAACCACCGAGACCTAGACTAATCATTTAATTACTACATTAATTCACTAATTCCCGATAAAACTTCCACACACAAGGCAATTAGAGTTTAGCTCATCTAGAAGAGAATCTCATTGCTACAACAAAGCAAATGATCAAACTCATAGTAAATAGAAAGAAATTGGAATATAGATGAAGAAATTACCAAAATTAACCTGCAATTAAGAGAAATATCACCTTGATTGTGGAAAATTAGCTACAGCTTGGAGTAAATAACAAAGCCCAACCTAACCATTGTTTAAAATGTAAATGTAACCACTAATATAAGCTAATCTATGAATTTGAAGTGAAAAATCTCAAGAAGACTCTCTACTATGTGTAACTAGGTGAAAACTATCTCAAAAGTGGGTGGGATCCCTTCAAAAACCGAAAATGTGGCCTTTTATAGTCTTTTCAATCAGTGTGGCACGTATCCCTAGGTCAAAAGGAGAGAAAAAGAAAAAAATTGGGTTGACTCTAATAAAAGCGTGCCCACGCTTTACAATTCTGGAGCTCGACCGTGGCCTGTCCTCTCTTGGCTCAGCCGAGTTGGCAGCTCGGCCATGGCCTCCTTCAGTCCGTCTCTGGTCTGAACATCCTGCTGAGTCTGAGAGCTCGATTGTGGCACCCCTTGGTCTTGTTTTGTGCATAACTTTTGATTGCGAACTCCGATTGACTCGGTTCTTTTTTTCATTCCACTCCATTTTTCGAGAAGAATCCAATGGTGAAATCCTATTTTTGTCTCAGTGAGATATAGCCACGTGTTTTACTCCAGAAATCGTTGTTTTTCCTACAAACATCAACGTAACACTACCTTTCTCCCAATTAAGACAAAGTATCACCAATTGATCAATATATAAAACATGAAATTATAAGAAATATAAGCTCCAAATGTGAACTAAAATCATCCACCCGAACCAACCCCTCAGAACAACATTCTTCATCACATTCGAAGGTGTTCGTCCAAAAACTCTCCAAATCAACGTTTGATCCAAAATAAGACGTCAAGTCCTTGGATAGACGTTACAAATCCTCAAATTTAATCATGGATAAGATCAAAGCAAAAATCACGCCCCAAAAATATTCCAAGTCACAAGTCAATATTCGAAGAGAAAAATCAGAGGATGGATTAGAGATTTGTAACCTACAAATTTATTGGTTTGATCCGAAAACAATAAAATTGTATTGCAATTTCGTGTTTTATATTCATTTCATGAACTTTGTTGTTATAGTGTGTAAAATGCGTCTCACGTCGATAAGGTCGAACACCTCTTAAAAGAACTCAACATTCCATCTATTTGTACTTGGAATCAACAGGTTCGCCCCCATAAAATTGTCTAAACCCGGTATAACTAGGGTCTATATATCAAAGTAAGCGTCATCTCAAATCTAGGGTCTATATATCAAAGTAAGCATCATCTCAAATCTAGGGTCTATTCCATATGCTTATCCGAGAGCTATTACATATATTCCATCAAACTACCTTCTGGACGATAGGTTGGGGTGTCCAAATGCTCCTCCATGTTATGCTCGGGGATGCCCCTAAAAAGGCAATCAAGAAATCTCCCTTCGAAAAATATTTAGCCTTTAGTGTCCTGGCCGTTTAAGTTATACTAGTTTTGATTTTTATCTTCTAAATATTTCAATTTTGAAATTAGTTCTTTATATTTAGTAAACTTTGTGATTTAGTCCTTTTATCAATAAACAAAGATAACTCATCTGGTCCCAAGACGATAATATGTTAGGCAGTGGTGATGATTTTGATAGTGCAAAAGACTTCGATAACAACAATGTTCGATGATAAGTGTCCAGTCTTTAATTCAACTAAAAAATAACATATGTTTGTCGATAAAAGACTAAAATACTAAGCTTTGTAAACATATAGACTAATTTAAAAGTCAAAACCAATACAACCAGCAATTTGGCCATTCTAACTATTTAATTAATGCACAACAGATTTGCTAGAAAGACCGAAAATAAAAGATGTGCTGGTAAGAATAAGCAACATCAAGTTGCACATGTCACATATGAGATATCAAATTGACGAGCTTGGTGAAAGAAGAGAATGTTATATGACTTGACCCTAAAATCACAAAAGATCTATTGAAATTTTGTTGGGAAGAGACCAAATTAAGAATTCGTGTGTAAATTTATTTTATGGGTCTATCTTTCTCTGAAATTTACAAGAAATTTACAAAAAGAAATGGAGAAGATCCATGTCCCTTTAATAAATAAATAAAATCTAGCTACTTATGTGGGCCGAAAGGTAGTTTGTGACAAAATGAAGCCCACTGTATTTACAATAATGGCCCAAGTAAAATAATTGCTTTTCTTTTTGGGGAAAATCTTATTAGAGTCATTTCACTAAGACTTTTTTCTAATAGAGATCAGTTTATTATTTTTTATCCAATAGAGTCAAATTGGCACTTAAGAAGACGGTGTTGCCCTTTTTCAATTTAAATAATTTCAAATTAATATGCACCTTCCATAATTCAAAAATTCCTAAAAAGACGCCAATTCGAATTAATTACAGATATTTTATAATTTAAAACTTTTTTAATTAATTAGATTTTTAAATTTTAATTACAGATATTTTATAATTTGAAAGTTTTTTAATTAATTAGATTTTACATTTAATTAACTTTCCAAAATAAATCATTTATTACCATTTAATTAAAATATGATAATTATTTTGCATATAACGTTATGCACAATTCAAAATATGATAATTATTTTGCATATAACGTTATGCACAATTCAAAATATGATAATTATTTTGCATATAACGTTATGCATAATTCAAAATATGATGATTATATTGCATATCACGTTATGCATAATGTTATGCACAATTAAAAATATGATTAAAATTTGGTAATTATTTTGCATATAACGTTATGCATAATTCAAAATATGATGATTATATTGCATATCACGTTATGCATAATGCATTCGAATGAAATATGATGACTATTTTTCATATCACCTATGCATAATTAAATAATTTCTTACAATTTAATTAAAATAATGCATTCGATTGAAATAGATTAAAATATGATATGCAAAATGCCGCACTGACCGGGGAGATATGCAGACCATGACTATTTTGCATATCACTTATGCATAATTCAAATCATTTCTTAAAATTAGATTAAAATATGATAACTATTTTGCATATCATCACATTATGTTTATGCATTTTTTTTTTAAAATTCTGATCAGTAAATGGTATTTTTATTTCATCAAAAGGCACCAGCCACAAGTGGTGACCAGAAACACACAATCAGAATGTCATTAGATTACATCAGTATATTTATTTCTCACACTTTGTATCAGATTTCAACACAGCAACTAGGATTATTTCTCCAGCCTTCAAAGGAAGAGCCTTCAAAAGTGCAAGGTTTACTACACCAATGGCAATTCCATCTGCAAATATGAGTTTCAGAAATGAAATAATCAATAGTGGTTGAATCGAGTAGTATTAAAAGAGGAAGAAAATAAACACAGAAAACCAGAAAAAAAAAAAAAAAAACAGATCTGAGGAAGAAAACAAAAATATGATCTATGATTGAACAACAAACCAAAAAACCAACTAAGTATACTCTCTTAATTATTTTAAAAGTCACGTATGCTTCTTGTTTAAGAATTTGTGTAAAACCAAACAAAAAAGTCATTATACTCCATTAATTATTTTAAAAACCAAAAAACAAACTCGGAAGATTTTTTTTTTTGAAAAGAAAACTGGAACATAAGTAAAAACAGAGCAACAAACCTTTTTTTTTTATCTGAACTACGAAGGTAGATCTCAGGTCGGAAATACGAAGGCCATATCTCAGGACACGACGACGGACATCTTCCCCGAACAGATCGTAGACCTTCGGCTAGGCGGCGATGGCTCGCGGCTGATAGATCGGCGCATCAGAGTCGAGAGGGTTGCAGATCGGCTGCCGTTTGTCTTCGACGACCAATCGGCGGTGGCCACGAGGCTTTCTTCTTTAGCCACTTCATCTTCCCCGGTTAGTGCGGCGGCAAAGCAACGGTGGCGGTCAAGGTGTTGCTTCATCTTGGTCTGGGCGGCGACGATCGTGTGAAGGGCGGCGGCGGTCGTGTTGGTCGGTGGGGGCCATGGTGCAGCGCCCAAATCGACGTGGGGTCGGTTGCAAGAGAGGGCGGCGGCGGTCGAGGGGGCTGCTTCGTCTGGGTTTGGGCGGCGATGGCCGCGGGGAGGGGACTGCTTCAATTTTGCAAGAAATAGGAGAGGCTAGGGTTTTGAGAGAATGAATGAGTTTTGTAGGAGGGAAGTTGTATTTATACAGGGGTAGAAAGGGTTTTTAACACCCATTTTGATTATTTCATCTTGGTGTGTCTATTAGCTTAATGGGTTCCAATAGTGGACTTATTAGGCAATAATCTCTTTCTTTTTTCCACGAAACTAAGGAAAGTATACAGAAAAGACCGTTATTTTATATTATACTCCCTCCGTCCTACAATTACTTTCCCACTTTCCTTTTAGTGACGTCCACAATAACTTTCACACCCTTAAAATTGAAAACCCTTTATAAACTCCACCACTACAAGAAACAGGGGGAATAGCGACGAAAATTTTGCAACAAATCTAAATTTCATCGCTAAAATCAATTTTTAGCAACGAAATATAAATTTTCGTCGCTAAATTCTTGGATTTAATATTTGCAACAAAATTTATATATTTCATCTCTATATTAGCAACGAATTGCTTCATTTCGTTGTTAATAATCAAAATAGCAATGAAAATTATATTTCGTCTCTAATATTTTGCAACGAAATAGAAATTTTCGTCGCTAAATTCTTAGATTTAATATGTGCAACAAAATTTATATATTTCATCGCTATATTAACAACAAATTGATTCATTTTGTTGTTAATAATCAAAACAACAATGAAAATTATATTTCGTCGCTAATATTTTGCGATGAAATAGAAATTTTCGTGGCTAATTTCTTGAAATTAATTTTTGCAACAAAATTTATATATTTCATCGCTATATTAGCAACAATTTTCTTCATTTTGTTGTTAATAATCAAAACATCAATGAAAATTATATTTCGTCGCCAATATTTTGCGATGAAATAGAAATTTTCATGGCTACTTTCTTGAAATTAATTTTTGCAACAAAATTTATATATTTCATCGCTATATTAGAAACAAATTGCTTCATTTTGTTGTTAATAATCAAAACATCAATGAAAATTATATTTGTCGCTAATATTTTGCGATGAAATAAAAAATTTCGTGGCTATTTTTTTGAAATTAATTTTTGCAACAAAATTTATATATTTCATTGCTATATTAGCAACAAATTGCTTTATTTAGTTGTTAATAATCGGAACAATGAAAATTATATTTCGTCACTAATATTTTGCGATGAAATAAAAATTTTCGTGGCTAATTTTTTGCGATGAAATTAAAATATTTTGTTGGGAATAAAATGAGTTTTGATTATGATACCAAAACCCCCTTAAGACATGCCAAGTAGATAAGTCAGAATACATGAACATGTTTCAGGATTGTTGGAACATGTAGCCTAAGACAAGTAGAGAAGCTGATATGTTAGGCAGCTCTTAGATCAATAGATGCACAAAGTGAGGGGGAACTCATGCTTAGAAGCTTATATAGAATAAGTCCCCTCGAGGCTCAGTTTTGGATTGACCTCAAGTCTGCTGAAGGACAAGTATGCTGATCAAAGTCAACTCAGTATGGAACAACCTATCTGAAGATCAACTAAGTGGAATAGATCATCAAGATCAAGCCTACTGAAATGAATATCAAGTTCAGAAGAGTTGTCCAGCAAGATCGTCTCAGCACAATTGAACCAGAACAAAGCTTTGAAGTTCAAAGTCAACTATGCTGAAGAAGTCAAGTCCACTTATCTAAAGCCATGAGTGCTCAAAAGCCTACCCTAAGACTCCTGGAAAGGGAAAGAGCCAAGTCATCTGAAGAGCATACCAACACTGCTGATAAGCAAAAACTGCTGATCTTGATAAGCAGAGTTGACCAAGTGATAAGAAAAGTTGTCCTTATCCAAGGATCAATCATTAGAAGGAATGTCCATGTTTGACCAAGTGAATCTTAAAGTCAGACATTGGGAAGAGAACTGCAGAATGAAGACAAAACTGATACAGCCGTTTATTTCCCAATTTAAGGACATGTCACTATCAAGAATCTGTCTTCCAGTTTGAAGAGTTCAAGGAAGACATTTATAGCCAATTGAGACTGTCTTTCCAACGGGTAAATCCTTAATTTTGTCTATAAATACAGAAGTGTGAAGACCATTTGAAGCACCTCAACACATCCAACTATCCTACAAGTTCACAAGTGCTTTTAAAGTTCTCAAAGAGACTATTTTAGTCTTCAAACACTTCATCCTAAGCTAAACTTCATTGTATAATCATACAAATCTTAGAGAGATATCCTATCCTTATACACTGAACCTCATTGTAAAGGATATCTCATTAGTTGGAACCAAACTTCAATCCTTATACCTTTCAAGAGAGAAAGTTAGAAGGTTGTAGTAGTAGAAGTGGAAGGAGCTGACTGTTGAGAGAAGAACAGTTCAGTTCTAAGTTGAGAAAGGGTACTAGGACTCTTGACATCCTAGGGATCAAGGCACAAAGGAGTGGTGTGGTTGATCAAGTGCACCTTGGCACTATAAAACAAGTTAATTCCAAGAGTAAAGGAATTATCCCGTTAAATCAGGGAAAGTGGATGTAGGAGCTTGAGTCTCTAAACCACTATAAACTCTTGTGTTGATTTACTTTCAAGCATTTTCATACATACAACACTGCACAAACTGGACTTTCAAAGATACATATCTTAAACTGTGCAAAACAAGATTTGGACAAGTTCCCTGAAACTGTGAAACTATGAAAGGATTTCAGAACTTAAAGGAGTTTGAAACTAAAGGGCCAACCACTAATTCCGCACATATAACTCCATTAGATAACTATTCAACTAAGTACTCCATAGTGCTTAGTAGTTTGATTATCTTTCAAGAGTTAATCATATCAGCAGAGTTGTCCAAGACAACCCTGTTGGAGTCATATTTGGTTAAAATAAAAAAGATTTGCATACAAGTGTATTTCCCCCCCCCCCCCCCATAAACTTGTTAGATACTCCTTTCAGGACCAACATATTTCATCCCTATACTAGCAACGAATTGCTTCATTTTGTTGTTAATAATCAGAACAACAATGAAAATTATATTTCGTCGCTAATATTTTAGCGACAAAATCAATAATTTGTATGACTAATTTTGTGGATTTAATATTTGCGAGAAAATTAAAATATTTCATCACCTTATTAGCAAAACAATATTTTATTTTATTATTAATAATGAGAACAATAATGAAAATTATATTTCGTCTCTAATATTTTAGTGATTAAATAAAAAATTCAAGTTTAATTCTCATGAATTAAAAATGGTTGTCGTTTAAACATAATAAAGGAAAAAAGTTTGAGTGCATGCATAGTGTGAAACAATAGAGACGATTCCAACACTATGATGTTTGAAATAATATGATCAATATAAATTCATTTACACTCATTAATTTGACATATTAAGTTTTTTGTTTGATTTATTTTGGGGTATAATTTCTTGATTTCATTATGTATAATTTGTTTTATATTTTTCTGTTATCTTGATTTCATTAATTATTTGTTGTTATTTCTACTAAGCATGAGGGAAGAGTACTACTTCAACTATGCATATTAAATCTAGAAAATCGGTTTAAATGTTTAATAATTCTCCCAAATTTTGTATATATCTTATATAAATCAGTTTGAATGTTTATAAAAATATTTATAAATATGAAGATGCAAATGAAGATTGACATAAATAAAGATGAGAGGATGAAGATTAGATGTAATATTTATTATTTTTTTGGAATTGTTAAAGTAACATTGATTTTTTTACAATTGAAATTGTTTTAAATATTACAAGTTAATATATGTGAAAAATTAATCAATATTTATAAATATTTTTATAAATTAATCAATATTTATAAATACTTATAAATTAATCAATATTTATAAATATTTATAAATTAATCGATATTTATAAATATTACAATTGGAATTATTTTTATTATTTATATAATTATTACAAGTTAAAAATTAATCAATTGCAATTAATATATGTGAAATAAATTAATTAAATAATTAAAATTAACTAAATTAGTAACAATTGAATACAGTAAAAACTTATAAATTAATAATTTTGGAACCACCAAAATTTATTAATTTATCTATAAATTAATAATTATTAATTTATATATTAATTAATATTTTATTAATTTATATAAACACTTTTTCAAACTTCCACTTCTAATTATTTATTGTATATCAAATGAAGGGGTCTAATTTAAAAGAATTCTTCAATCTTGCACATTATTATACTTCTTGTGTTCATTGTATCACTTTATGAACATTAAAAAATATTTTCAATATAAATATTCAAGATCAAAATATGCTAACACAAACAAATCATACACACACCATGACTTCTCATCTTACATGTGAAAAAAATAACAATGACCGACGAGATTCGAAAAACATCATGCAAACACAACAAGGACAATCCAAGTCTCATTCAAAAGCAATTGCAAGAATGGGTTCTTAGAATCTTAGTAACTATGGTGAAACTTTTATGTGAAATTGATAAGGAAAATTAGAGACGAGATTCAAGGTGAAATTGATTTCAACAAAAAAAAAACAAAAGACAATTGAGTCATTTTTTAAGAAACATTCATAAATCATTCATTTAATAGGTAGTATATATGGAATTATTAATTTATATTTTATTTGGGGTCTATAGAAAGTACAAAAAATGTGGAGTATTATCTTATAATTTTAGCGAGTTTATTAATTTAGCACGCTATCCCCGAGTCGGGACTGACCAAAAATATTATCTTAGAGAGTTTATTAATTTATCGAGTATTAATTTAAAGAGTTTCTACTGTACATATATAATTAATATTAAAAACTGAACCAAAGAGCTGTCTGCCCGAGTGGTGGGTGCCTATCCACCTGGGATCAATTCCCACAAAGACCAAATAAATAGTCATTTAAATAAAATGGGGAGGGGTATGCGGGTCGGTTGGGTCGGGTGTCGATTGGGTGCGGGTCGGTTGGGTCAGGTTGGGTCGGGTACGGGTGTGGGTCGGTTATTTAAATAAAATGGGGAGGGGTATGCGTTTCGGTTGGGTCAGGTGCGGATGTGGGTCGGTTGGGTCGGGATGTGTGCGCGTGTGGGTGTGGGTCGGGTTGGTCGAGTGTTGAAGTGGATTTAGAGAACAATTCGTAAATCGGATATCCATAGCCAAATATTAGCGACAAAAATATGGGTTTCATCGCTAACATTTGCAACGAAATTAAAATATTTATCGCAAAAAATTAGTCATGATGTAAGGAGCTACTATTTTAGACACGAAAAAAAATTTGTAGCTAATTATAATATTTTCGTCGCATAATTTGTTGCTATACACCCGTCGCTAACGTGTTTGTGACAAATGTTTGATTTTCCTCGCAAACATTTTGCGATGAAACTCATATTTTCGTCGCTAATATTTTGCGATGAAACTCATATTTTCGTCGCTAATATTTTGCGATGAAACTCAAATTTTCATCGCTAATATTTGCGACAAAATTAATTTTTTTTGGCACAAACACATTAGCAATGGGTGTATAGCAACAAATCCTGCGACAAAATTATTTCATCGCTAACTCACGTTAGCGACGAAAATATTAGAATTAGCGACAATTTTTTTCGCGGCTAAATTGCAGTTTTCTTGTAGTGCACTCTCACAATATCCTCAATTTTACACAAATGTCATTACTTTTTCTCCACACATACACAAAAGTCAACTCATTTTTTTTTACTTCATACATAAAATTTTACAAAATTACCCCTCAAAACTCCACTCATTATTACATTTTCTTAATATGCGTGCCCATCTACCTATGAAAGTTAACCTGGGACGGTGGGAGTATTAGATTACTATTAGTTAGTGATTTCGATTAGATAGTGACCCCGACTTAGTGAGTCCAACTATGATAGATACACTCTCTCGATTTAGGAACTTTCCCCAAAAAAGCTATTAGCAGATGTACGTACTTCTCCCAAATTATCTAACTACAATTTTCTCTCTAAAACTCCCATTAATAAATACACCCACCCAAAAAATCCCAATTTCTCTATTTCCCCACCCCACCCACTCGCGGCACCGCCACACCCACTACCCCCGCTCTTCTCCCTTTCCGTCACATTTTTTTTAAAACAACTGCATATCACACCCAGGTGCCCCATCCTCAACCCCGCCCTTGAACCCTACGCCGACCCTCACCATTTATTTTTTACGGAGAATGAGTGTATTTACTAGACATATTTTACTAATTGAATACTCCCTCCGTCCCAAGATTGTTTGCACCATTTTATGGGCACGCAAACTAAAAAAAAAGTGTAATGATTGGAGTGTTGAGGGGTAATTTTGTAAACTTTTATGAATAAAGTAAAGTGATGATTGAATTGATGGTAAAAGTAATGACATTTTGTGTAAATATGTGAATATTGTGAAGGTGAGATTTATGAAAAAGTTTTCTTTTTGAATAGTGCAAATAATTATGGAACAAGACAAATATAAAAAGAGTGCAAACAATTGTATTGTAGGACCTACTTTGAATATTTTTATATACTTATTAAAAATGGAGGAGGGAGTGTATACTCACTATACCGTATAGTTGGCCAGCCTTTCCATAAAAAACCAAAACGCGTGGTCAACGCGCCTCAACCGGTAGGCTGTAAAATTTATACGAATATTTGGTCGTAAAAGCCGTAACCGACAAGGATAGTAAGCATTACTTCTGACCATTCGATCAAGTTAATCTCATCCGTTCATTTCGTCACCGCCTCACACCGGGCTCCTATTTAAGCCCCTCAACCCCTATGCTCTTCTCAAAATTGATCGTTCTTGTTTGTTCTACATGCTCTAGATTTTGATATTCTTGTGTCGATTATATCCTTATAATCCGTATCATGATGGAGTGTCTTCAATTTGATTTTCTTCGTGTGTACGAGTCCTTTCCGATTTTGATCGTCTTATATTTGATTGGTGATGGTTGATTTTGATCGTGTTGCTGAATTTGGTTGAAGATGGCTTATGTTTAATCATATCGAATTCTGATTGCGTTTCATCATGATGAATTATATTGGAGATATTTGGTGTTTGATCTAATTGAATTATCTTCGACTTTTTCTTCACCGGCTTTGTTTTTGTTGAGGATCTGATTTTCTCTACCTGGAGCGATATATATTGGTAACCATGAGACCTTTTGTACAACAGGGCTAGAATAACTTTGATGTTGAGTGTCATCCTTATTTGAGATCTTCGATTTTCAGGATAACCTTATTTGAGATTAGATTATTTTTCATCCGCAGTTCTGATTTGGAGGAGGCTTTGACGTGAGTTTTCAACCTAGTATGTAGGCTATCAATGATTTTTGTGGTGGTCAATATACCTGTGTTGCTGAGGATATTGGGCCTGAACATACGAAGTTGGATTTTTTCTTGTGATTCTGATGTCTCTTTGAACCTTGGTGTGAGCTAGCATCTTTTTGACACAGGACATTGGTACGAAGGATTGTAAGTTAGATATTTTTGTGCTACTCTTTACAATATCATTTACATCCTCTCTGCATGGTTTAAGGCATAGGATGTTCCAATGTGAGTTTGGTATACACGTCTTCAAGATCTTTTGGTGGCTGATTTATGTTGTTGGAATGTGTGAACTTTTAGTTGACATAAGCTGAAAGCTGGAATTGGACCGAAATTAATCATCCTTCAGTTTTTTACTTTTTGGTGTCTAATTCCACAATGAAGACTTGTGTTGTGTATGTTTCAGTTAAGTGATGTGTCCACAGTGAAGGTCGTTTCGTTCTTAGTTTGGCTTGTTTTTTTTTTTCTTTTGTATTGAAACTACAAACACTTAACAGCTGTGTAGAATTGGTTCTGGCTGGGAATGATTTCACTAAAAGTTAGTGGGAAAATGTTTGGAAAAGTTGTACGGCAAGGTTTAGTGTGTGGCAAGTCTTCCATTGGTTGTGTTTTTGTACATCGTTTTATTCTTCAAAACAGAATTCAACCTCTCAATATAAAATTTCATTAGCGTGCAGGACATTAAGAACACATCTCTGATTTGTTTCAAAACTTATTTTAGGTTCTGTGATGGTGGTATTTGGAAACACATGAGCATTGGTGTGGCTATATCTGGCAACCTTTTCAGAATTGTCTGGAGCAGCTTGGTTTTGCAAAAAATCTTAACTTAATTCAAAATAACTATTCAGTAGACAAGTTTATGGTTTGCCTTGCCTTATTGACGGGTAGAATTGAACCAAGATTTTAATCCTTCAGTTTTTGGTATCTAGTTCAAAAGTAAAGATTTTGTGTATTGTAGGGGTTCGTAAGAGCTGAACTGGGGAGATAGTTTTTGAAGTAAATCCAAGTGAATGTCATCTATTTCCAGTTATGTGATGTGTACACGGTGATGGTTGTTTCGTTCTTGGTTTGGCTAGTTCTTTTTTGTTTGTATTTTATCTACATCAAACTCAGCAGCTGTGTTCTTTGTTCAATGTGCTCTGCTTTGCAGAATTGGTTCTGCCCTGGAAAGTTTTCATAAAAAGTTAGCAAAGATGGTCGGTTACCTTGTACACTAAGGATAAGTGCATAGCAGCCTTCCCATAGCTGTGTTTGCCATTTTTCCCCCAGCTGGTTCTGCGATGTTGTTTTATGTTCCATATTTATGTTCTTCAGACTTGAATCTTTCTATCAAAATTATTTAGCATCATGCTATTAAAAACATATATCTGAATTTTTTAAAACTAATTATAGGTTCTGTAATGGTGGTTTTCCAAAACAATGGGCATTGGAGTGGCTCTGTTTGGCAACCTTTTCAGAATTGGCTGGAGCAGCTCGGTTTTGCAAAATTCTTAATTTACTTATTTGATATTTGTATTTAAAATAACTATTTAGTAGACAAGTTATGGTTTGCCGTATTTACGCGTAGATTTGAACCAAGATTTATAATCCTTCAAATTTTGGTGTCTTGTTCAACAAAGAAGATTTTTTGTTGTGTAGGTGTTCATAAGAGCTGAACTGGGGAGATAGTTTTCGAAGTTAATCCAAGTGAATGTCGTCTATATCCGGTTATGTGATGTGTCCACGGTGATGGTTGTTTCGTTCTTGGTTTGTCTAGTTCTTTTTTGTTTGTATTTTATCTAACATCAAACTCAGCAGCTGTGTTCTTTGTTCAATGTGCTCTGCTTTGTAGTTGGTTCTACCCGAGAAGGTCTTCAGAAAAAGTTAGTGCAAATATGGTTGTTGGGTATCTTGTACACAAAGGATAAATGAATAGCTAGACTTCCCATGGTTGTGTTGGTCATTTTTCCCTCAGCTGGTTCTACGATGTGTTTATGTTCCATCCTTTTAATTTAGCATCATTAAGAACACATCTCTGAATTGTTTCAAAACTTATTTTAGGTTCTGTGATGGTGGTATTTGGAAACATATGGGCATTGGTGTGGCAGCCTTTTCAGAATTGTCTTGAGCACAGCTCGGTTTAGCAAAAAATCTTAATTTAATTCTTTTATATTTGTATTCAAAATAACTATTCAGTAGACAAGTTTATGGTTCGTTGTATTCACGGGTAGAATTTAACCAAGATTTTTAATCCTTCAGTTTTTTGGTATCCAGTTCAACAGTAAAGATTTTGTGTATTGTAGGGGTTCGTAAGAGCTGAACTTGGGAGATAGTTTTTGAAGTAAATCCAAGTGAATGTCATCTATTTACAGTTATGTTGTGATGTGTACACGGTGATGGTTGTTTTGTTCTTTGTTTGTCTAGTTCTTTTTTGTTTGTATTTTATCTACATCAAACTCAGCAGCTGTGTTCTTTGTTGAATTTGCTCTGCTTTGCAGAATTGGTTCTGCCTTGGAAAGTTTTCAGAAATAGTTAGCAAAGATGGTCGGATACCTTGTACATTAAGGATAAGTGCATAGCTAGACTTAGCTGTGTTTGCCATTTTCCCCCCAGCTGGTTCTGCGATATGTTTTATGTTCTTCAGACTTGAATCTTTCTATCAAAATTATTTAGCATCATGCTATTAAAAACATATATCTGAATTTTTTAAAACTAATTATAGGTTCTGTAATGGTGGTTTTCCAAAACAATGGGCATTGGAGTGGCTCTGTTTGGCAACCTTTTCAGAATTGGCTGGAGCAGCTCGGTTTTGCAAAATTCTTAATTTACTTATTTGATATTTGTATTTAAAATAACTATTTAGTAGACAAGTTATGGTTTGCCGTATTTACGCGTAGATTTGAACCAAGATTTATAATCCTTCAAATTTTTGTGTCTTGTTCAACAAAGAAGATTTTTTGTTGTGTAGGTGTTCATAAGAGCTGAACTGGGGAGATAGTTTTCGAAGTTAATCCAAGTGAATGTCGTCTATATCCGGTTATGTGATGTGTCCACGGTGATGGTTGTTTCGTTCTTGGTTTGTCTAGTTCTTTTTTGTTTGTATTTTATCTAACATCAAACTCAGCAGCTGTGTTCTTTGTTCAATGTGCTCTGCTTTGTAGTTGGTTCTACCCGAGAAGGTCTTCAGAAAAAGTTAGTGCAAATATGGTTGTTGGGTATCTTGTACACAAAGGATAAATGAATAGCTAGACTTCCCATGGTTGTGTTGGTCATTTTTCCCTCAGCTGGTTCTACGATGTGTTTATGTTCCATCCTTTTAATTTAGCATCATTAAGAACACATCTCTGAATTGTTTCAAAACTTATTTTAGGTTCTGTGATGGTGGTATTTGGAAACATATGGGCATTGGTGTGGCAGCCTTTTCAGAATTGTCTTGAGCACAGCTCGGTTTAGCAAAAAATCTTAATTTAATTCTTTTATATTTGTATTCAAAATAACTATTCAGTAGACAAGTTTATGGTTCGTTGTATTCACGGGTAGAATTTAACCAAGATTTTTAATCCTTCAGTTTTTTGGTATCCAGTTCAACAGTAAAGATTTTGTGTATTGTAGGGGTTCGTAAGAGCTGAACTTGGGAGATAGTTTTTGAAGTAAATCCAAGTGAATGTCATCTATTTACAGTTATGTTGTGATGTGTACACGGTGATGGTTGTTTCGTTCTTGGTTTGTCTAGTTCTTTTTTGTTTGTATTTTATCTACATCAAACTCAGCAGCTGTGTTCTTTGTTGAATTTGCTCTGCTTTGCAGAATTGGTTCTGCCTTGGAAAGTTTTCAGAAATAGTTAGCAAAGATGGTCGGATACCTTGTACATTAAGGATAAGTGCATAGCTAGACTTAGCTGTGTTTGCCATTTTTCCCCCAGCTGGTTCTGCGATATGTTTTATGTTCTTCAGACTTGAATCTTTCTATCAAAATTATTTAGCATCATGCTATTAAAAACATATCTCTGAATTTTTAAAAACTTATTATAGGTTCTGTAATGGTGGTGTTCCAAAACAATGGGCATCGGAGTGGCTCTGTTTGGCAACCTTTTCAGAATTGGCTGGAGCAGCTCGGTTTTGCAAAATTCCTAATTTACTTATTTAATATTTGTATTCAAAATAACTATTCAGTAGACAAGTTATGGTTTGCCGTATTTACGCGTAGATTTGAACCAAGATTTATAATCCTTCAAATTTTTGTGTCTTGTTCAACAAAGAAGATTTTTTGTTGTGTAGGTGTTCATAAGAGCTGAACTGGGGAGATAGTTTTCGAAGTTAATCCAAGTGAATGTCGTCTATATCCGGTTATGTGATGTGTCCACGGTGATGGTTGTTTCGTTCTTGGTTTGTCTAGTTCTTTTTTGTTTGTATTTTATCTAACATCAAACTCAGCAGCTGTGTTCTTTGTTCAATGTGCTCTGCTTTGTAGTTGGTTCTACCCGAGAAGGTCTTCAGAAAAAGTTAGTGCAAATATGGTTGTTGGGTATCTTGTACACAAAGGATAAATGAATAGCTAGACTTCCCATGGTTGTGTTGGTCATTTTTCCCTCAGCTGGTTCTACGATGTGTTTATGTTCCATCCTTTTAATTTAGCATCATTAAGAACACATCTCTGAATTGTTTCAAAACTTATTTTAGGTTCTGTGATGGTGGTATTTGGAAACATATGGGCATTGGTGTGGCAGCCTTTTCAGAATTGTCTTGAGCACAGCTCGGTTTAGCAAAAAATCTTAATTTAATTCTTTTATATTTGTATTCAAAATAACTATTCAGTAGACAAGTTTATGGTTCGTTGTATTCACGGGTAGAATTTAACCAAGATTTTTAATCCTTCAGTTTTTTGGTATCCAGTTCAACAGTAAAGATTTTGTGTATTGTAGGGGTTCGTAAGAGCTGAACTTGGGAGATAGTTTTTGAAGTAAATCCAAGTGAATGTCATCTATTTACAGTTATGTTGTGATGTGTACACGGTGATGGTTGTTTCGTTCTTGGTTTGTCTAGTTCTTTTTTGTTTGTATTTTATCTACATCAAACTCAGCAGCTGTGTTCTTTGTTGAATTTGCTCTGCTTTGCAGAATTGGTTCTGCCTTGGAAAGTTTTCAGAAATAGTTAGCAAAGATGGTCGGATACCTTGTACATTAAGGATAAGTGCATAGCTAGACTTAGCTGTGTTTGCCATTTTTCCCCCAGCTGGTTCTGCGATATGTTTTATGTTCTTCAGACTTGAATCTTTCTATCAAAATTATTTAGCATCATGCTATTAAAAACATATCTCTGAATTTTTAAAAACTTATTATAGGTTCTGTAATGGTGGTGTTCCAAAACAATGGGCATCGGAGTGGCTCTGTTTGGCAACCTTTTCAGAATTGGCTGGAGCAGCTCGGTTTTGCAAAATTCCTAATTTACTTATTTAATATTTGTATTCAAAATAACTATTCAGTAGACAAGTTATGGTTTGCAGTATTTACGCGTAGATTTGAACCAAGATTTATAATCCTTCAAATTTTGGTGTCTTGTTCAACAAAGAAGATTTTTTGTTCTGTAGGGGTTCGTAAGAGCTGAACTGGGGAGATAGTTTTCGAAGTTAATCCAAGTGAATGTCGTCTA
This sequence comes from Galeopsis tetrahit, assembly GCA_963675135.1. Taxonomy (NCBI): domain Eukaryota; kingdom Viridiplantae; phylum Streptophyta; class Magnoliopsida; order Lamiales; family Lamiaceae; genus Galeopsis; species Galeopsis tetrahit. The sequence goes on along the minus strand of OY776119.1, from coordinate 31,880,907 downwards.
TATCCGGTTATGTGATGTGTCCACGGTGAAGGTTGTTTCATTCTTGGTTTGGCTATTTCTTTTTTGTTCGTATTTTATCTACATAAAACTCAGCACCTGTGTTCTTTGTGTATGTGAGTTGTCAAATGTGCTCTGCTTTGTTAGAGTTGGTTCTTCCCAGGAAAGTTTTCAGAAAAAGTTAGTGCAAAGATGGTCGGGTACCTTGTACACCAAGTATTAATTCAAAACTACACTTTCCATGGTTGTGTTTGACATTTTTCCGTCAGCTGGTTCTGCGATGTCTTTACGTTCCATCCTTTTATTCTCCAGATGAAAACAGACTTGAATCTTTCTATCAAAATTATTAGCATCATGCTATTAAAAACATATCTCTGAATTTTTAGAAACTTATTATAGGTTCTGTAATGGTGGTGTTCCACAACAATGGGCATTGGAGTGGCTCTGTTTGGCAACCTTTTCAGAATTGGCTGGAGCAGCTCGGTTTTGCAAAATTCTTAATTTACTTCTTTAATATGTGTATTCAAAATAACTATTCAGTAGACAAGTTATGGTTTGCCGTATGTATGTGTAGATTTGAACCAAGATTTATAATCCTTCAAATTTTGGTGTCTTGTTCAACAATGAAGATTTTTTGTCGTGTACAGGTTCATAAAAGCTGAACTGGGGAGATAGTTTTCGAAGGTAATCCAAGTGAATGTCATCTATTTCCGGTTATGTGATGTTGATCTTTCCCAGTCTTTTTTCTCCTCCAATCTTGTTCTTAGTCTGGTTTGCTTCCATTCTCGTCTCTTGTCGTTTTGGGTTTGGTTCCTTGGCTTTTGTTTGAGGAACCCGATGAGCAAGATCATCTGTAGGGGATTGTCTTTTGATTAGCATTCTCGTTTGCTATATGATGTTTTTTTAAGGGTCATCCGGCATATTGATGTGGTTCCAAATTTCTTTTGGTGTGTTCGTACAGTTGCAAAGCCTCTGAATTGGAAGTTATATTTGCTCGTGCTGTGTGATAGATAACGCAGTTGCTGCACATTGTGAAATTGATTAAATAACAAAGAACATGCAAAAGCGAAATTGGTATTTTGGTTTTGGTTTGTTTTAAAAATCTGTTTCTTCTGTGGAATGCACCAGGCTCAGAAGTTTGTTCATCACAGTGTATAATGTTTGGCACGTTCGTGTTGGCTGGTATTATCCGTTTCGATGTTTGGACTACATAAAATATATGCTGTTATACTCTCTGTGTGTTCACTGGAGTTTTTGATTTACCTGGTCTTTTTAAGCCTCCATTGTCCTCTTTTTCTGTAGTGTCTCCTTTTGTAGTACTGGTGCTGCCCAGGAAAGCAAGTGAGTGCAAGGTTCCCATGATCGTGTTTCCGATTTTTCCCTTACTGGTTCAGCAATGTGTTTTTGTTCCATCCTTTTACTCTTCCGAACAGTTTTGAACCTCTCTATCAATATTAATTAAGCATGCATGCCTTTAAAAATGCATCTCTGAGTTTTTTTAAACTTGTTATAGGTTCTGTAATGGCTGTATTTAGAAACAAATGGGCATTGGAATGGAGAGTGGCTCTATTTTGGCAGCCTTTTCAGAATTGCTTTGAGATGTGACTGTGATGTTGGGTAATCTTCCGAGCTCAGCCAAAGAAGGAAAATTTCATAAATTCATAGTTGTCATAAGATTTGGTCGTTAAAGGTTTTTATGTTTGTCCAAACATAAAATATTTCACAACTCACAATCTTTCTGCTGGTTCAAACTGGGAGGCCTTTGATTTTATGACAGGACCTTGTCCCGTAGTTAGCATTTTCTTGCAGTAAGGTTTCCTCCATGTGTCTTCATACCCAGGAATTAATAGATTTGAGGGTCTGCACAATCAGGTCATTGCTGAATTAAATGGATGCCTCTTTATAAATATTTTCCAGCCTATATCTCCTTGCATCCTCGTCTTCCAGACGCATACACGCAGATCTGAGAAACTTTCTGCTTATTCTGCGTGTATCCTACTCTTTCTTTGTGCTTGTGTGACCATACTGTAATTATCTTTACGTGGTTATGGTGTAGGATGTTCTGATGTGAGTACAGTTTTCATGATTTGGTGTGCACGTCTTCAAGCTGTTTCTTCTGTTGAGTGCTTCAGTTTTCAGATGTTAGTTCATCACAGTGCAAATTGTTCGGCATGTTTGTGTTGGCTGGTATCATCCTTTTGATTTTACCAATCAATTCATGATCTGGTTCTGTGTTTTTATTGGACAGTGGAAGATTCATTGACAGGACCTTATACCATGATTAGCATCTTTTGCAGGGAAGTTTTTTCCATGTTCTGTCTCTTCATCCCCAGGAAACCATTCTTTTAATTATTTTCGGGTGTGCAAAATCAGGCCATCGTTGTCAAGCTTGCCCTATTCTCCTAACTTTAAAATTTGGAGAAGACGAATGCCCCTCTATATTTTTTCCCAGCTGAGATCTCTCTTTGCATTTTCGGTCGAAGATTCATATATGCAGATCTGAGCAACATTCTGATGCTTTTGTGGTGAGTCGCTCTGTGTGTATCAGTATCCTACTGCAGTTCCTTCGTGCTTCTGTGACCAAACAATAATTATCTCTGCCCAGTTAAGGCATAGGATGTTATGATGTAAGTGCTGTTTTCAGGATTTGTTATGTACATCATCACGCTGTTTCTTCTGTGGAGTGCTCCTGTCTTTAGAACTTAGTTCATCACAGTGCACAATGTTCTGCATGTTCGTGTAGGCTGGTATCATCCGTTTTGTTGTTTGGACTGCATATATAATATAGATATATTTCCTGGTGGTTTTGGTTTTCAACAATTGCTTCGTTTTAGGCTCTAGAGTACATTCGAGTGTATTGATTCGTCTTATCATTTTAAGCCTGCAGTAGTCCTCTTCTGTTTTGGTGCCCCCTTTGTAGAACTAGTTCTGCCCGGCAAGGATACGTGCATTGGAAGGCTTCCCACGGTTCTGTATTCTGTTTTTACTTCATCCTTTTTATTCTTCGGAAACAGATTTGAACCTCTATCAAAATTATTTAGCATGGATGCCATTAAGAACATATCTCTGAATTATTCAAATTTTATTATAGGTTCTGTAATGGTGGTATTCTGAAACAAGTGGGCGTCGGAGTGGCACTTTTTGTCAACCTTTACAGAATTTTGTTGGAGTAGCTCGGTTTTGCAAAAATCTTACTTAAATATTTATTCATGAATTTTATTTTTATTTTGTGATGTGGGTAATCTTCTGACCTCAGATAAAGAAGGAAAATTTCACAAATTCATCTGATGGGGAATGGCATAAGTTCATTGTTCTCAAGGTTTGGTCATCAATGATTTTTTATGTTGTTTGTCGAAGCATAAAATATGTTTGAGTTCTTCCTGTAAACTATTGGGAATCGTTTAGGTTGTTGGATAAATTATAAGCTAAGAGGAAAGAATTAGAGTGGGAATCTGGATGCTTTACTGTCTTCTGAAATACGATTCCATTTTTTCCTAAATAACCTAGTCTTAAGCTTTAGTGCTGTTCTAAAAGAGTGAATCGCGTGTGATCACAACTAACTATCTTTAAATTGGGAACCGATTGGTTCAATGTTCTGCTTCTTGGTGTTCCTTGATCAATGGAGAATTCTTCGACAGAACCTTGTACCGTAATTAGTGTCGTCTTGCAGGAAAGTTTGTTCCATGTTCTCTGTGACTTCATCCCCAGGAATTATTAGTTGGAAACCATCGTTTTAATGATTTTCAGGTGTGCCAAATCAGTCATTGTTGAATTTGTTGTCAAGTTTTCCCTATTCTCCTTGTAACCTTAAATTTAGATACGTCGGATGACTCTCTATGATTTTTTTCCAGCTTATATCTCTTTGCATCTTTAGTCAAAGATCCATATATATGCAGATCTGATAAACTTTCTGATGCTTTTGTGGAGTGTTACTCGATGAACTGATTCCTTTGAGGAGCGAATTTGTGTCTCTTTTGTTTGACTGGTTTGCAGTTGGAGTTGACATTTAGCTTATGGCTGAGATGACATTTGCGCTTATACATGTCATATCCTCATCTGAGCTCATTATAATCATCTCTGCCAGTTAGGGCGATGTAAGTGCATTTCCAATGATTTGGTATGCATTTCTTGAAGATGTTTTGGTGGCTGATTTATGCTGTTGGAATATGCTAACTTTTTAGTAGACAAGCAATAGGTTGCCATGCTGAAAGCTGGTATTGGACTTACATTTATTATCATATCAGTTTCTGGTATCTCGTTCAACAATGAAGATCTTTTGTTATTTAGGGTTTATAAGAGCTTCCAAGTAAATCCAAGTGAATGTTCGTCTATTTGTGGTTATGTGGTGTGTCCACAGTGAAGGTTGTTTCATTCCTAGTTTTGCTACTTTTTTCCCTCCGTATTGAATCTTTGTAAAACTCAAGCTGTGTTATACTGTGTTGTGTGCTCTGCTTTGTAGAATTGGTTCTGCAAGGGAAAGACTTCACAAGAAGTGAGTGCAAGGATGGTATGTTACCTTGTCTAGAAAGTATACTTGCATAGCAGGATTTCCGACGGTTGTGTTTGCCATTCTTCAGCCCAGATTTGAACTTCTATATATAAAATTATTTAGAATGAATGCCTTTAAATGCACATATCTGAACTTTTCAAAACTTATTATGGGCTCTTTAATGGTGGTATTTGGAAACAAATGAGCATTGGAGGGGCTATATTTGGCAACCTTTTCCGAAATGTCTGAAGCAGCTCAGTTTTGCTTAAATCTTATTTTACTTCTTGAAATATTTATTTATAAATTGAAATTTTATTTTATGATATGATGTGGGTGATCTTCTGACTTCAGTTAATGAAGGAAAATTGCATAAATTCATCTGATGGAGAATGGCATAGATTCACTGTTCTTGCCTTAACACTTAAGGTTTGGTAGTTAAAACTTAAAAGGTTTTTTTATGTTGTTTATCCTATCATCAAATATTTGCCCTGCAACGTTTGTGTTCTTTCTGAATTCTGCCAATCTGTGTTTGGTTTAATTTTTATTTTATTTCACGAAAATGCATTTAAGTAAAATATATTTTATTTTATTGTATCTTTTTAAATGATAAGGCCCAAGGGTATGGAAGTCTCAATTAATTATGGCAATAAATAATGTTGTTTAACAAGGTGATTAGCAATTAAATAGAAGTATTAAGTAGCATTCGCATGAACTATATTAATGAAATATAATCTATGAGGAAAGAATAGGAGTATGAATCTTCCTGCTTTACTTCTTCTGATATATGATTGTATTCTTTAATATAATACATTTGATTCTTTTCCTAACTAACCTTGTCCTATGCTCTAGTGCTCTAATATTGTGATTTTTCTTCTGGTCAAAATCTTTATGCTGGTTCAAATTGGAGGCCTTTGATTTTATAACTGTTTTTTTTTTTTTTTTTTATCAGTGAAGGATTCGTTGACAGGACCTTGTATCATAATTAGCATCATTCTTGAACAAAAGTTTCTTCCATGTTATCTGTGTCTTCATCCCCTAGAATTTGTACACTTGAAACTGTTGTCTTAATAATGATTTCCGGGTGTGCAAAATCAGGTCATCGTTGTAAAGTTTTCCCTACTATCCTAGTAACCTTAAATTTGGACAAGCGGGATGTCTCTTTGTTATGTTTTTACAGCCTATACCTCTTTGCTACCTCAGTTGAAGATTCTTATATGCGGATCTTAGAAACTTTTGAAGTTGGACTGAAACCGCCGTTTTAATGATTTTTGGGTGTGCAAAAAATCAGTTCATTGTTGTCAAGTTTGCCCTATTTTCCTGATAATCTAAAATTTGGACAAGCCGGATGCCAATTTGTTGTGTTTTTCCAGCATATACCTCTTTGGTACTTCAGTTGAAGATTAATATATGCAGATCTGAGATACTTTTTGAAGCTGCTGTGGGGAATTATTCTGTGTGCATTCTATTGATGTTCCTCATGTGTTTGTGTGACCACACTGTAATTATATCTGCATGGTTAAGGTATTGTATCCCTTGTAAGTGCTGTTTTAATAATTTGGTGTGCACGTCTTCAAGATGCTATGGTTGTCCTATTCATGCTATTCGAATATGTAAACTATTTGGTTGATAAGTTATGGTTTGCCATATTGACAGATGGAATTGGACTGAATTTATTATCCTTTAGTTTTTGGTATCTCGTTGAACGCTGAAGATTTGTGTTATGTAGGGTTCATAAGAGCCTGAACTGTGGATATTGTTTTCAAAGTAAATCCAAGTGAATGTCATCTAATTCGGGTTACATGGTGATGGTCTTTTCGTACTTCTTTTGGTTAAGTTTTTTTTCCCATTTGTATTGAATCTACAGAAACTCAAAAACTTTGTTCTACTGTGTTTGCGAGTTGTCGAATGTCATCTTCTGTAGGATGCTCGAGGGGAAAGCTGGTATTGGATTTATATTTAGTATCCTTTCAGTTTCTGGTATCTCGTTCAACAATGAAGATCTTGTGTTATGTAGGGTTCATACGAGCTTCAAAGTAAATCCAAGTGAATGTTCATCTATTTGTGTATGTGGTGTGTCCATGGTGAAGGTCTTTTCGTTCTTAGTTTGGCTAGTTTTTTTCCTTCGTATTGGATCTTCGTAAAACTCAAGCTGTGTTATACTTTGTATGCAAGATGTGCTCTGCTTTGTAGAACTGGTTCTGCCTTGGGAAGACTTCACAAGAAGTGAGTGCAAGGATAGTATGATACCTTGTCCGGCAAGTATAATTGCATAGAGAAAGACTTCCGATGGTTGTGTTTGCCATTCTTCAGAACGGATTTGAACTTCTATATAAAATTATATATCCTGCATGCCATCAAATGCACATATCTGAACTGTTCAAAACTTATTATAGGCTCTTTAATGGTGGTATTTGGAAACAAATGGGCATTGGACATTGGAGTGGCTCTATTTGGCAACCTTTTCCGAAATTTCTGAAGCAGCTCGGTTTTGCTTACAACTTATTTAAAATATTTAGTAACAGATTTAATTTTTATTTTGTGATATGATGTGGGTGTGTTCTTCTGACCTCAGCTAAAGAAGGAAAATTGCATAAATTCATCTGATGTGGAATGGCATAAATTCATTGTTCTGGCTTAACTCTTAAGGTTTGGTAGTAAAAGATTTTTTATGCTGTTTATCCTATCATAAAATATTTACCCTGCTACATTTGTGTTCTTTCTGAATTCTGCCAATCTGTGTGGTTTAATTTTTTTTTATTTCACGAAATGCATTTAAACAAAGTGTGTTTTATTGTATTTTTAAAATCGTAAGGCGTTTAACAAGGTGAATAGCAAATAAGTATTATGTAGCATTCGGATGAACCATATGAATAAAATATAATCTATGACGAAAGAGTGGAAGTGTTTTCCTGCTTTACTGTCTCCTGATATATGATTCTGTTCTTTAATCTAATACCTTTGATTCTTTTCCTAATTAACCTTGTCCTAAGCTGTAGTGTTCTAAAATTGTGAATTTTCTTCTTGATCAGTGGACGATTTGTTTACGGGACCTTGTATCATAATTGGCATCTTCTTCGAGGAAAGCTTCTTCCATTTTATCTGTGTCTTTCATCCCAAGGAATTTGTTGACTGAAACTGTTGTCTTAATGATTTTCGGGTGTGCAAAATCAGGTCATTCTTGTCAAGTTTGCCCTGTTTTCTTAATATCCTTAAATTTGGACAAGCCGGATGCCTCTGTTTTTTGTTTTTCCAGCTTATACCTCTTTGCCTCTTCAGTTGAAGATTCGTATATGCAGGTCTGAGAAACTTTTTGAAGCTGGACTGAAACCATCGTTTTAATGATTTTCGGGTTTGCATAATCAGGTCATTGTTGTCAAGTTTGCCTTATTAAAACCATCGTTAAAGCTTGTGTTTGCCTCTTTGTGCTAGCACATGAACTCTTGTACTGGGTTTCCTGTGCTAACTTAATTGCCTTGAGTTATGCCTTTATACTGTTTGTTTTGAAGATTATTTTGTTTTTATGGCTTTTAAATCAACAAGAGAGAACATGATGAAAATGGTATTTGGAAAATTAAGAAAGGAGTGATGACTTTTAGATTTGTGATATGGTGTTAGGCACGTTTCCGGATCATAATATTTTATCTAATAATTAATGTAGTCACTATAAAACTTAAATTACAGTGCTTTAACTCAGTTTTGCTGTTCTTTTCTAGTGTATTTTTGTTACACTAAGGTCTACTTTTGCACTTTTTTATTCCTTTTAGTTGTATTATAGATTAACTTGTGTAACTCCGCCTGTGTTGCATTTGCCCACAGCCGGTCCCAAGCCCGGAAAAAGGAGGAGGGATGAGATTAATCTTTTCCGGTGTAAGCCGGGGAAATCAAATTTACCTTACTTCCTGGTGTTTGGAGTTTTGCTAGTTCACCTTATTTTCTGGTATTTTTTGAGTTGCATTAGTATGAATCTTAGTCTAATGGGACTGATGGATGTTGGGGAGTGATTGAAAAAGTGGCTTCTGTGCTTGTTATTTTTAAATACATCTGTTGGTCTTCCCGTGTACAGGTTCTGATTTGTAGCTGGTGTAAGTTTTCTGGTTATATTTGAATTGCTGGTGAATATTATGTCTTTCCCGGACCATTGTCATTTTACTTTGCTATGAATCAGTGTTAGCCATTATGTTCTTTCCAGCTGTGTCTGGGGCAGGTCTTCTGAAACAAATGGTCTTTGGAGTCAGTTTTACAATACTTGTTAATTATGTATTTTAGTTATGGTATGATGTGGTTGGAGATGTTCTGATCTAACCCACAGATCTTGTCAGAAGTTTTGTTAGTTAACTTTATTGTTTAGTTTCAATTCTATTGCATTTCCATGCATTTCAACCGAACAGTTTTCTTGGTATCTTCTAAATGGCATGGATATATAAAAGCTAGGGCTGTAGTCTTGATTGATTATGCCAATGAGGCTGCCTGCTGCCTGCTGCCTGCTTAATAAGGTGAATGTCAGACGAGAAAGTAAAGTATTACCAAGATTTGGTTGAAATGGATTCATTGCAGAGAGTGATGTTTTTTATGCTTTATCGTCTCAGCTCTTTAACCCAGTATTTTGAATATTGAAGGGTTAATGTTGTGGTGGTCTCAATCTTGAAATAATAGACTTGAGGATTAGTTGTTCACTATCACCTGCTTCAAGCACTTTAGTTTTGGGAACCCCAATTCTTTGAGCTTCTGGAACCCCATTAAAATGGCACTTTTAGTTTTGTTGAGTCGAAGAAAACTGAAAATGAAAGAAACCTGTTTTGAGAGAATCTTACTTTAAATTTATTCATGAATTTTATTTTTATTTTGTGATGTGATGTAGGTAATCTTCTGACCTCAGCTAAAGTAGGAAAATTTCAAAAAATCATCTGATGGGGAATGACGTGAATTCATAGGTCTTAAGGTTTCTCCACTTATGATTTTTTTTGTTGTTGTTTGTCCAAGCACTGTTCGGCATGTTCGTGTTGACTGGTATCATCCTTCTGATTTTACCAATCGATTTATGTTCTGGTTCTTGGTTTTTATTGGACAGTGGAGGATTCATTGACTGGACCTTATACCATGATTAACATCTTTTGCAGGGTAGTTTATTCCATGTTCCGTGTCTTCATCCCAGGAAACCATCATTTTAATTATTTTCGGGTGTGCGAAATCAGGTCACCGTTGTCAAGTTTTTGCCCTATTCTCCTTATAACCTTAAATTTGGAAAAGACGAATGCCCCTCTGTTTTTTTTTTCCAGCTTATGCTCTTTGCGTTATCGGTCAATGGTTCATATATGCGGATCTGAGTCACTCTGTGTATCCATCCTACTTCAGTTCCTTCGTTCTTGTGTGACCAAACTATATGTTATGATTTAAGTGTTGTTTTCATGATTTGTAATGTATGTTATCAAGCTGTTTCTTCTGTGGAGTGCTCCAGTCTTAGCTCGACTAATCCTTAAATCTCAGCCATTGCAGGCACAACAGCTTCTGGTGGGACTTTGTCAAGAAATAGTTCTATGGTGTATTATTTTCATTAAGAAGATGCAACATATGTTTTTATTCATAGCCAGCTTATTTCCTCCTATCACTAATTTTTTCTCACATAACTTTGTCTAATTTTCTAATGGGGGTTGATAATTCACAGGATCAATACTCCGTTGAAACCATGCGATGTACCACCTGCCAAAAGAGAGAGTCGTCTGTGACGTAGGAATTTTTTTCAGAAATTACCTGATCGTGGTTAAGATTAGTGTCCTTTATTTATTTATATAAATGGTTTTGATTGATTGGTGAATCAAATCTACGCAGTGGGCATGTACGGAGAAAGTGGTGAGGAAACGATCGAAGTGGTTTTATTACCTTGTGGCGGTTATGTTTTAGCTTATGGATTACGTTTATGGTCATATCAGTAGTTTATTGTTCATTCTATTGGCAAATGGAGGTAAATTAATTTCTCCTAGTTATTCTGTGGTATTGATTTTTAATTGCAGTTTCTTTACTTCTACATTGAAGGGTACTGAGAGTTATTTCAATTTATTGCTACTCTATTAAAATCCTGTACCTGTACCTGTACCGTAAGAAGCTCTCCTGTTTATAAAGTTTTCTTTCTCTACGGAGTAGTATATGTGAATATTACTGTGCACAAGTTCCTTTATTTCATTTTGAGGCTTGTTACAATTTTGATTTTTTCGGCTGCATTTGAATCAGTAACTGGAGGCGGTTGCTCAGTTTACTTAAATAGTGTACGATTACTCATATAATTTCATTCAATTTTTTGTGGATATTTAAGAATTGTTAGGAAAGTTGCCGGAGATCTGGTATGGAGTGAAGAATTTAGCAAAGTTAACTGTGCGGGAAATTATAGTTCAATTTAATTTAAATTTATATAATTCAATATTTGTACATTTCATATCTCACTTTTTGTGTATTAGTTTTGGAATAAATTTATAAATCAAAGATCTATTCCATGATTATTATTTTTTTTTAATAAAAGATGATTTTTAAGTTTAATCAAACAAATTATAAACCAACATTCATATAAAGCAGCAACAAAAAAATATTAGTATTAAAACAAACTACATCTAAAAAAAAAAAAAAAAAGGTCCGCACATTGCATAAGCGGAAAACTATAGTATCCAATGTTAGATTACATGTGGTGTTTTCTTATATTCAATTTTAATTTTGACAGTTTTACATCAAGAAAAAGTCTTGATTTATTTAACTACAAACTATAGTATTCAATGTTAGATTACATGTGGTGTTTTCTTATCTTCAATTTTAATTTTGACAGTTTTACATCAAGAAAAAGTCTTGATTTATTTAACTACAAACTATAGTATCCAATGTTAGATTACATGTGGTGTTTTCTTATCTTCAATTTTAATTTTGACAGTTTTACATCAAGAAAAAGTCTTGATTTATTTAACTACAATTACAAATAGCTAAAGATCATTCACAAAAGCAGGACACTCATCCAAGATTAATGACTAGGATATAAATAAGCCCTTTTAGTAAAATGGTGCACTATAGTATTAACATCTCTACGAATTCATAATAATTTAAAATCGAAAGAACTCTTTAATTCGAAAGCACACCTGCTGGTCATATTGTCGAACGACAAATTCCTTTGTCCACTTCCCAACACACTCTCGATCACCATCTTTAAATAGGTCTCTAGAATTGCTTTCACAAAAGTTGTTTTATCCATAATAAGGCTTCCAGGAACCCATAACCCCCTTCCTCTGGCCTGAAAAACTCTACATACTCATTTCACACGACTTCTTAAACAAAGCCACATTCGAGTTTGTTTTATTAAAACCCTCCCTCAAACGGTGCCATGCAATGCAATGCCTACTATCCACTCGTTCCTCCACCCGACAACACGTCACCTTCCAATCCCATAAATGTTGTCTACATTGGGCGCTAACGAGTGTCGACTCCACACAACCCCATTAAATGTTTTTCTAGTCTGCTCCCTCCATAGCGTCATTCCAAAGTTCGTTGCCCTACCTGGTGCTAAAGAGTTCAGAAGTTTGAAAATCACCTCCGACAGCGACCGAACATGACTCTTCGGCTTCTTAATTACTTCGTGCATCTCAATGTGTTGCCAACATTCCTTGTCATAACTACATCCCAGAAATACATGCCATACGGTTCCAATTTCTCTATTACACCATTCACATACCATTTCCTCCCGCACATGCGAATGAACAAGTTCACATTTAGATCGGGTAAAGGATTTGCAGATCTGCCATATGCAAGCCTTGACTTTAGGTGGAATGTCCATTCTGCACACATCCACCCAAGCTCTCGTGTCCACAACCTGGTTATCCTATACCAACTCAAACCCCGACCTTTTTTTGAACGAAAAAGAGATTTTATTAACGAGTACCATAGGTACTAAAAAAAATAGGAGATATGGTTTATGGGCTACAAATAAGAAATCAAAGGCAAATCGAACACCGATCGCCAACGCTTCTTGCAGCAAAATATGGGGTTACAACATTAATTCGAAAATGAAAATTGATTGATACCACAATAATTCAAAGAAAAGAGACTCCACGATCTAGCTCTGATTTCCTCGAACGTCCTTACCGGGTTTATTTTCTCGTCTTTGAATATTCTACAGTTTCTAGCCTTCCATAGGAACCTCACGATACAAGATCAAATGCACCCCACCTATATTTCGAGTGTTGAATTCATAGTATGTGTCGTCCCTCGAATGATGCCACATAATTTTATTCGGAAAACCCTTTTAAGTTATACTCCCTCCATCCCAAGTTAGATTGTGCATTTGACAAAAATGGATGTCCAAATTTAGATTGTGCATTTCCCTATTTGACAATAAATCACTTTTTCACTTTAAACTACAACCTTCAAACATCTCAAAATTAAATCACATGTCATTACTTTATCACTCTACTTTATTACTCACAATATTTTTATTATTTACTTTATTACTCAAAAGACTTTCATACCCTCTACTTTATCCCTTTAATACTAATAAACAACTCTCACATTAAACTACGCGTAAACAGTAAATTCACAATCTAACTTGGGACAGAGGGAGTACTCGTTTTGATTTTTGTCCTCTAAATTTTTTACTTTGAAATTAGTTTTCTATGTTCAGAAAACTTTGTGTTTTAGTTCTTTTACCAATAAAAAAAGGTAACTCATCCGATCTCACGATGATAATATGGCAGTGATGATGATTTTGATAGTGCGAAAGGCTCACATAACGACAATGTCTGATGATAAGTGTCTAGTCTTTAATTCAACTAAAAAATAACATATATTTATCGGTAAAATGACTAAATTACTTACTTTTATAAACATATATGACTAATTTCAAAGGCACAACATATTTGCTAGAAAGACCAAAAATAAAAGATGTGTTTGTAAGAATAAGCAACATCAAGTTGTACACATGTCAGATATGGGATATCAAAAAGTTGTACACATGTCAGATATGGTATGCGCCAACGTGTCCGCTGGTGGGTGTGGAGTGATATTCCGCCAAAAACTTTGGAATCCAGGGAGAGTTTGCTGGGATTTCCAGCTTGTTCTTAAAGTAAAGAACATTATTAGCTAGGGTATACAGTTGTGTGACAGTCCCTTCTTGCTCCATGGTTTGGATGAGGGGTCCGTAAGTGGGATCGAGACGAACAACCTTACGGAGATCAGCCCACTCCAGCCACAACGAAACAGAAACAGGAGCGAGGTGGAGGTCCATGTCCCGCCTGGACAGGGCATTTGCGACTACGTTGGTGGAACCCGACTTATATTCCACCACAAAATCAAACCCGATCAACTTGGCAACCCAATAATGTTGTGACGGAGAAATCACAGTCTACTAGAGAAGATGTTTAAGGCTGTAATATTAGGTCCAGACAATAAATTGTCGGCCGAGAAGGTAGGGTCGCCAATGGAGGACGGCGAGAGCGAGGGCCACTAATTCCTTCTCCTAAGTAGATTTTTGGGCAGTGCGCTGGGCAAGAGCCTTGTTGAAGTAGGCTATCTGACGACGGTCTTGCATGAGGACAGCACCCAGCCCCCGTCCTGAAGTGTCGCACTCAACACAAAATGGGATTGTGAAGTCTCCAGAACTGAGGCGGTGGTGATTGCCTGTTGCAGTGCCTCAAACGCATTCTGAGCATCTACTGACCATTGGAATTTACCCTCACATTCTTTCTTGAGGATATTCGTGAGGGGCAGGGCGATTCGGCCATAATTCTTGATGAAACACTAATAGTTTCCCGTCAAACCGAGAAACCCTCGCATGTCGCGAAGTGTTTTGGGGATCGACCATTACATTACTTCCATAATTTTGTTCGGGTCCATACGTTGGTGGCAGAAATGATATGTCCAAAATACTCAATATCGCGCGGGCCCAGACGTACTTCTTGGGATTTACAACAAACGACGCGGCTGCTAAGATGCCCATAACTTCCCACAGGTGGGCCTGGTGGGTGGGGCGGTCCGAACTGTATACAAGAATGTCGTCGAACGAATACCAACACGTACCGGCATAAAAGAGGGGGGAATGTATCGTTCATAACCGCCTGAAAGGTAGCAGATGAGTTCATAAGGCCGAATGGCATTACCAGAAATTCGTAGTGGCTGGAGTGGGTTCGAAACCCGGTATTTGGGACGTCGTCGAGGGCCACTCTAATCTGGTGGTACTCGGCACACAGGTCCAGCCGAGTGAAAACCGATGCGCCTTGCAGCTCGTTGAGGAGTTCTTGGATAACCAGAATGGGATACTTATCGGGGACTGTCTTCTTATTTAATTCCCAGTAATCGATGCAGAAGCGCCAACTACCGTCCTTCTTGTGGACGAGAAGGACGGGACTTGAATAAGGGCTCGTGCTCGGTTGGATAATTCGTGCTGCCAACATCTCGCTGACGAGGCGCTCGATTTTTTACTTCTGTGTGGTGGAGTAGTGATAAGGACGAATAGAAATCGGGGCCGTACCCAGCTGCAATGTGATGTGGTGGTCGCAGTCGCGGATCGGGGGCAGGCCGGGTAGGGTCTCCAAAACTTGAGGGAACTCATCCAAGATGGCCCGAATATATGGTTTAGTTTCGTTGATCGTCGATGCCTGATTTAGTAACCGCTCACAGGGCCAAAAGAGCCAAGAAGATTCAACGTCGGTCAGTTTGGAAAGGGCATGTACAGAAATGGGACGACATTCCAAACTCGGCACCCCGTGAAGACACACCGGTTTCCCGTCATACATGAAGGCCATGGTCAATGTACCCCAATTTGCCTTGACCTCACCCAAGGTCGACAACCAAGAGACGCTTAAGAATGTCTACCCCACTTACCGGAAAAACAAACGTTGCCATAGTGAATTGGGCCATCCCCAAGACCACTGGAATCGAGTGGAAGATTCCCAACGTGTTTGTGTCCTTGCTGTCCCCAAGGCGAATCGGGAGCGTCTTCGACGTGTCCACGGAAAGGCCGAGCGTTGCAATCGTCTTTGGCTAAATAAAACAGTGGGTTGCACTGCTATCGACCATGACGACCACTGATTGGCCTAGAATAGTACCCCAAAGCTTCATAGTTTGGTAACCATCAAACCCGCGGGCGGTTGAGGCGAACAACTAACAAGTCTGTAGATCGACCGGTGAATCATCAGGATCGAAAGTATCGTCGTACAAATCTACGTCGTCATCACCGTCAATCATAACCATCACCTTCAACGAACGGTTTGCACAGACGTGCAAAGGGCTATAGGGTTCTCGACAACGGAAGTAGAGTCCTTTGGCAAGTAGATCTCGATACTCGGACGCACTCATTTGTTAGGGAGGACGGTTCGCAGGATGAACTAAAGAACTGGACGAGGCGGCTTGAGATTACCGAACAGAATTAGGCGAGCGTGAAGGAGTCGGGGGCAGCGCGCGAGGAACAATCACCCCTGTCGAACGAGCATAACGGGTGGAGGCTGCGTTTTGCCCAAAAGAAGGGCTTCAAAAAGTAGATTAACGACCTGTAGTGTGGGGATAGGCCCCGAGAAGTTAACGCTCAATTTTTCGGGCAGTAAGCATTGCCGATCCAATGTCCTCGGCGTCGCAAGAACGAATGCGGAGACGGATGTCCTCGCGCAGGCCCGAAAGAAAGAACCTGAGAGCATTAGTCTTAGCGAGTGTGGGAGCCGCCGCCAATCTCGAAATGAAAGAATCAACATATTATATTCCTCAACCGACCCAGTTTGTCGAGTAAGACCCAACGCCTCCTATGGGTTGGCGCGGTGTTCCTCACCATATCGTCGAAGTAACTCCACCGTAAACTTCCTCAAACTCAGGGATGGCGAATCGCGCATCAACCACTGCACCCGATGGAGTGTAGTGCCCTCCATTGCGAGCAAAGTGTATTCCAAACGCATATCCTACGGGGTATTATCAAGGTGGAAAAACTAGGGGTGGGTAAATATACCGAAATTTCGGTATACCGAGCTTTTCGTACCGAAAAAATATCGAAATTTTCAGTACGATATGATTTCGGTACGATAACGGTATGGAAAATGATCATATTGCGGTATTTCGGTATACCGAAATTTTTTTGGTATTCGGTATGAAACGGTATATCGATATACCGAAATACCGAAACCTTAATAAAATAATAATTTTATATTATTTTTAAATTAAAATAACTTTAATTATTAATACTAGAAAAAAAAATTATTAATACTTAAATAAAATAAAACTTAAATAATTAATTTCGGTATAAAACAATGCTTCAATATTTTCGATATGAATTGGTATACCGGTATTTCGATATGAAATGATGGTTCAATATTTTCGATATGAATCGGTATACCGATATACCGTACCGAAAATTCGGTATACCGATGTTACGGTACGGTATCGGTATGAATTTTTACATATCGAAAATTTCGGTATACCGAGATTACGGTATACCGAAATTTCGGTACGATAACGATATGAATTTTTTAAATATTGAAATTTTCGGTATGATAACGATATGGTTCGGTATGGTCGGTATACCGTACCAAACCACCCCTATGAAAAACTGCTCGGCACGAGCGATCCAAGCCGATGGGTTGTCACCAAAAAAAACCGGGAAGCTGCAGTTTCACAAGCTTGGGTTTAAGAGCACCCGGTAACTGCTAGGGGGAGCCCCAACCGTCGCCGCGTCAAATGAGCACTCCGCAACGTCTGCGGCTACGGTCTTTCCCGCCAGAGGCGGAGCCAGCAGGGTACATGGGGTACAACTGTACCCCATGATTTTTATTTTTTTTATATCTTAAGTATTACTCCCTCCGTCCGCCTATAAGCTTCCCGTTACTTTTTGGCACAGAGATTAAGAAAAATGATTAAATAATAGATATAGTACAACTGATGCGATTGAGAGAGGAGAGGGATAGAGAGAAAAAGTAAGATATAAAGTGATGTGTAAGAAAAAGTACTTACCAAAAAGGGTATGTGAAGCTTATAGACGGACATACCAAAATGGTAAAATGGGAAGCTTATAGACGGACGAAGGGAGTATAAAAAAAAAAAAGTGGTTCGAATTTTTCGACTGCAAGCATCCCATTCCTAACCAACTCAAATTAATTTAAAGTCTATGCAACAACCTGCAAAAATAAAGGCCAAAATAAAGTTCCAATCAAAATGCTTATTATTTAATTTATACCCGTATTGTATTTATTTAATATATTTATTTTATTATTTTCATTCCTTATTTAGAAAATTTACTATTCACACTACTTTATCTCAACCCTTCAAACATCACTTATTTACTTAAATTGTCACTAACTTTATTCATAAACAGATACTTTATCTATAAATGGACCCCACAACATCCCATCATACCCTCAACTTATCTACTTTATACATAAACTAATCAATATTTATTAAAACCCGTGTGCGAAGAAGAGGGCATAATAAAATTGGACGGAGGGAGTATTTATTTGGTTATAATTTTTAATTAATGAATGAATTTATTTAGATTTATAACTTATAAGTAATGAATTAGAGTTTATATTATAATTGTTAATTTACTACCTTATACTAAATTGATTTAATTAAAATAGATAATGGTTTAAAACTTTGAAATTTAAATTGTTTGATTGTAGAATTAATTAATTATATTTGCTAATTTACTACATTATAATTGTTAAATTTTTTTTATCCAATTCAATTAGAAAAAGACGAAAGATAAATTTATGTCAAAGAAACTCAAGATAATGAAAAATAACAGGGTCTACGAGAATTTATATTCAAAGGAATAAAATCTCAAGAAGCTCCTTGCACTTACCCAAAAGAGATGAGTCGTCTCAAATTGAACCCCATCATTTAGGCGGTGTTTGTTTTGGGATTGGCCAATCCGGATTTGGATTGGCCCAATTCCAATTCAATCTCTCTCAATCCATTTCAATCCAAATACAAATTCAAATACCAATCCACCCCTATAATACACTTATACACCTATTTTTATACAATCAAATCACTATTTTTCTTTTCAATCACTCATTCTCTTTCCTATTTTTTCTCTTTCTTACTTTTCTTTCATACACTCATTCTCTCTCCTACTTTCTTCTCTCTCTTAGTTTTCTTTCATACATTCATTCTCTCTCATACTTATCTTTCACTACTAACAATAATAAAATATTATAACATCACTCTTATGTGACATAAAGTTACATCAAACCCCTACTTCTCAATTCTTAACGAAACTAGTAATTCACCGTGCACGGTAGTATATATATTGTTTGTGTTAAAAAAAATCATTTTATTTTATTGAAAATAATAATTTTAAAAGGAAATGTTATACTTAATTAAAAAATTATATTTTATCAATTTCTTTTTCTTTTTTAGTTTAACCTCCTTAACATTTACCTAATGTGATTTGAATTCATTGAGTTCATGTATTAATATTAATTTTAAAAAATAAAATTTTAGATTATTAACATGGTATAAAAAAGAAAATTGTAATTCGATATATGCTGTCAAGGCATAATCGGTTAACCAAATTAATGTGATTTAAATACTGTAAAATAAAAATTAAATGACAAATATATAACTTGAACTTTTTTATTTTTTTTTACAGTAAAAACAAACCAACTAAATAAAATTTTATAGAGATCTCCTACATGTAGTCAAGGTCTCGTAATGACTATCATAGTCAGTTAATTTGAGCCATTAAAATTCAAATCTAAAGGCTTAAACTTGATGACATGTTTCCTTTTTTATGTATTTATCATATATGTCGTACGTTTGTATTTTTATATTTAATTTAATTAATTAAAATATATAATTTTAAAATTACATTTTTATCCTTATACAATAAAATATTTTATTATATTTATTAATTTAATTAAAATATTTAATGATAAAATTATCTATTTATCCTTATATTATTAATAAAATTAATTAAAAAAATAAATTAAACAAAAAAAAAAGTATTAATTGTCACACGGCGGGAGAGAATACAGGCAGGGTTGTCAAAATGGGCCCGGCCCAATCCACCCGACTAATGTACTGGACTGTAATTATAGTGGGTGGAGAAAATAATATTATTAATCATGTTTCACAAACTCTCTAAATGGGTCTTGATTAAAGTTTAGAGTTTTTCATAAAACTACCAATAAGATTCAAGTCCCACCAACAATTGTTTTAAGGTATTTGACAGAAAATACACCTATCATAGGCATCAACAACTATCCAGGAATTATCTATATTCATAAACATAAATATCAATTTCTTCCTTGTAGTACAAACTAAATTTGCATCTTTTGAACATAAATGAAAAATTCCATGTATAAACTCTCAATAGAAGAATATAATACAAACTAAATTTGCATCTTTTGAACATAAGTATATAAACAAATTTTACTGTAAATAATAGAAAAAAAAACATGAATGCAATCAACCACAACAAATAAAGATAATCGACTACCTACCTTTAAGACACCAAAATGTATATTTTTCTATAGTTTTACCTCTAATTATGACTACTTCAAATAGAGAACGGAAATTTATTAGGTCTCACCGCCAATTAAATGCATTTATACTACTTCAAGCAGAAAAATGCAGACAATTTGCTATATCGAAGATTAGTGCAAACGACGACGCTTTTAGGGTATGTTTATTTTGGGATTTTAAAATCCTAATGACTTGTATGTCTAAGGACAATACTGTTGAAAATATGATTATCCAATTCTTGAATTTATTTTTAAATTGAATATATAGTTTGGATTAAAAAAAAGAGTCAACTAAAAACTCTATCACAATGTGTGTGTAATTCCCGTCGTCAGCTTCACTTGCACATCTTTCTAGTTCCTCAACAGGTTACTCTCACAAGTATCTCATACTGCATCGATTTCACTATTCATTAATTAGACAACCATTAACCACAAAGCAACAATCTTTCTACGTAAATTTTTGTGACGATGGCACCAAATATCAAATGTTTTACGTGAAGTAATAATCCCTCAATGAAAATGATACCACACACGTCTTTATGGAAAACAATTTTTAATAAGAAGTGTTCTCATAGACTTACAACTTATTAATAAAGTAGATTCGATGAAAGTAAAGCGAAAGAAAGAACAAACTGCCTCAAAATTTAAAAAAAAAAAAACTTGTACAAAGGGCCCCTGAAGAAGAATCAATTGGGGCAATGCATACTTATAACAAATATTTAGCTAGAGATGCAGACGTCGGATAATGGAAGACGAATGATGAAAATTGATAAGAGGCTGGAACTCAACATAATCACCTGAAAGAAACATAAAATAAATAAATGAAATTAAAAGAAAAAAATGAGTGAATGAAACGTTTTCGTATAAATGATTGAATATTGGAAAGCAATCTGAAACGCTTTGATTTGGAGCAGGATAGAAACAGTCAAACCTGCAAAAAAAAAAAAAAAAGAAATCAGAGGACAAAGAGGCATGTGACGAAAAAGATCATGAAGAGAATGAGATAAAGGCTTTTAGAATCATCGATTAGCAAAACACCTCAGTGCACATGTGGCTACTCAACAACGACACAACACCACTACATCTATGCATATGTCATCTGTTTAAACATCTATTCCACAAAAAAGATCAAACAATATTCAATTAACTATTTTAAAAAAGATCTATTCCAAAAGATCAAACATCTATTCCAAAATATCTATAAATACTCATCTCTATATATACTTTTATATATTACAGAAACGTATTCAAAAAAGAATTGTGAATAAACAAATCAGTTATTTATTATAAATATGCATTCTATTATATATATAATGGCATACCTCAAAATTGTTGAAAGCACGCTCCAAGCTCTAAGTAATGTTTTGTTTTCATATACAGGTGTTGCTATGACCGAATGAGATGCAACTTCATAACCCATTTTTTCTTCGATGAATCAATTTCCTTCAATAACCTGACGAATATATGTAAATTTGGAAAGACAAAAAAGATTGTTTTGAAATATATCCATAAGGAGTATAATTTGAGAATGTATGACTTTATATTATCACAAATAATTCAAAATGGAAACCAAAACTAATCGAAACATTTACAAAATCAAATTGGATATCGCCTGAACCATCAAACTCAGAAATAAATTTCGGAATCCGTAGTAGCAACTGGAATGAACACCAAAGTCCGAAGAAAACCAAACTGAATGTAATTGAATGAAAATTTGAATACAATTTTTTTTGTTAAGACACATATCGGTAGAAGAAATTAATTTAATATAAATAATTAATGCATAATCTCATGTACTATATTGCCACCACTCCAACTCTATAATAATGATGTAAAAGCATACTTCAAGAAATCATGGCACAATATAACAAAAAAAAAGAGTTCAAATTAAAAAAATTATGAGACAACTAACATGATTTAGATGTATCTATAATTTTTATATATAAAAAATAGTAATTCATACTACACGATCCCAAAACTCTAATTTACTAAATTGTTTAATAAAAGCACTAAAAAAAACTCTAGAATGTTTAATTAACTCTAATAAATCACAACACATATTCATTCAAATTAATTACAACATATATACCACAAGGCGCCAAGCCAAGCTCTACTCACCTTCATCCTAAATTTACAGCGATCGGCCTTATCCTGCTCAAAGAGAACAACGCTTCAGTCACCATTAAAATCTGTCTTTTCATTAATGACGTATTCGCGTTGAAACCACATTTTCAGCAGCGGATCCATCTAAAGGACATCAGTACATCACATATTTTGAAAGGTCAGACCTAATCAGTATAAAAATGTGAAAGTAGGTGAAAACTGGAGAAAAGAAAAAGAAATAAAATCCCAGAGAAATCTGAAAAAGATATGAATCGATGTAAAAAGTATCTTGGCCGGAGGTTTAAGTCGATTGTGGAAGAAAAATAGAACAAAGCTTATTAGAAAAAGATGAAAAAAAATGAAATTGATATACTTGAATACTCATCTCGATTCTGCAGATTTTTGAATTTGAAAAGTCGTGGTGCTACCTTCTTACTCCATATTTTCTAGTTAGATAGTAATGTTAAAATGAATGTACAGGGATTTAAAATAATAATAAAAAATAAAGTAATCATGTTGGGCTTTGAGTTGGCTTTAATATAATACTCTCTCCGTTCCACACTTGAAGACTCAAATCAATTGGACACGGGTTTTAATAAATGAATTGTTTATTAATATTGTGTAAGATAAAGTGGGGGTAGTAAAGACTTTTCAACTTTATAAATAGTAATAAAGTTACTTTTTAGTGTAATAAAATAGTGACATTTGTTGTAATATTGTGATGTTTTAAGGGGAGTGTTTAAAAGTGTTTTTGTTATTTTAGGTAATGTGCCTTCAAGTATGGGACGCCAATAATGGTAAAATGTGTCTTCAAGTATGGGACAGAGGGAGTAATAAAAATAGAGTGTTATCACTCGAAAGTGAGTTTCCAAATGCAGTAACAAAAAAATGGGCGGGGAAATGATTATTGTGTTATTATATATATAGATACAAGTCATACAACTTACACACAATTACTATTCATGGATTACCCAACTCCCAATCCAATCCACCACATTCCCAATCCAATCGACCACAATCCCAAACCAAACACCACCTTATTTCATCTCAAATTCAATAAAACAAAAGGAATATAAGTATGTTACATAAAAAAAATGTCTCGAATTTTGGACTTTATTATTAAATACTTCATCTGTCCTTTACCTAACGACCCATAACTTTTGGGCACAAGTTTTAATATATGAATGGTTTATTAGTATTATGAGAGATAAAAGTTGGGGTAGTAAAAACTTTTCAACTTTAAAATAATAAAGATATTTTAGTGTGAATAAAAGTATAAAACAATAACATTTGATGTAATATTGAAATATTTTGAGAAGATAGTTAATTTTTTTTTTACTATTTAATTTTTAAATATGAGTCGTTAAGTAAGGAACATTAAAAATGGCAAAATGTGTCATTAAATAGGAGACCGAGGGAATAATATTTAACTTAATATTTTTCGTACCCCCAAATTTCAAATCCTGGCTCCATCACTGTTTCCCGCTGAAGGGCTGCAACAGCCGTGGAAAGTTGTTCGAGAGTGACAGTTATCGCCGTCAGGGACGAATCCAACTTCCTCTCCATTGTAGAAAACGAAGACTCAAGAGCGTCAATTCTACCTTCGCTACACATCATCGTAGCAAGACCAAATTGATGAAGTTAGGAAGAAGATCAAACACACAAGATCACAAAAGCACAAGAACACAATCCAAAAGCTACTTCCGATCAACCGCTTCGTACCCACATATCTTCATACCACGCCTTTTTATAACCTCCAAACAAAATGTTTACAACTATTTATACAATATCAAAACAAAAGCCACAAATGAGGCCTAACTTACTAACTACCCAGTACCCACATATCTTCATACCACACCTCTTGTACACAATAATAGGCGTATCATTAGCAAGGATGAAAAAATCGTGAAATATCGCGGATATATCGCAAATTTGGATATTGCGATATGGATATTGGGGTCTAATGTATTTTTTCCCGAGTATCGCGGATATATCGCAAAATATCGATGTCGATATCGATATCGTTCAACCGTAGTGTAAAATTGGACGGGAATCGGGAAATATCGCGGATATATCGCACGATATCGCACAATATCGTAAAATCTGAAAAAATCGCAAACTTATTTGAAATTTTATTTTTTTATCCACAAAATTATACATTTTATTTTATTTTTAATAGTGCAAGCGAATATATATTTTCAATTCACCTCATATATTTAGTAGTTTTTTTAAACATATGAATTACACGTGCATAACTATATCCTAAATTACTATAATGTGATGAGTTAGTATGAATGTTGTTTGGACAAATATGTCATTTCACCTACTATTTGTGAACCCCATATGTTATCATTTTGATATTAATTGTATTTTACCATGTATATTTATTTAATCATTTTGTATTGTATTATATTGTTAATTAGTTTTCGTCAGCCAATATTTAATTATATTTTATCAATATTGTTTGGACAAAGATGTCATTTCACCTACTATAATTGAACCTAGCTCATATGTCATCATTTTGATATTAATTGTATTTCATCATGTATATTTAATCATTTTATATTGTATTATGTTGTCAATTAGTTTTCGTCAGTCAGTATTTATATAATTTATTATCCATATGTTTGTTTTAAACATATAATTTTAATGAATTTTGAATGGAATACATGTATAATAATATGTTTTAATAATCCCTAAAATTTCATGTTAAATTTCTAAAATTTTAATAAGATTTTTATCATTTTTTTAATTTTTTTGCGATATCGATATGCGATATCGATATATCCCGCGATATATCCGTAAAATTAAGGTGCGATATTTATTGCAATAGCAATATTTTTATCCTTGATCATTAGTAATAAATAGGGGTGGGTATAGTTGGGAACTTGGCGGGCTTTCCGAAAAAAAAAACCAAAACGCGTGGTCAACGCGCTTCTACCGATAGGCTTTAAAGTTTATACGGATTTTTGGTCGTAAGCATTACTTCTGACCATACGATCAAGTCAATCTCATCCGTTAATTTCGTCACCGCCTCACACCGGGCTCCTATTTATACCCCACAACTTTCTAGCTCTTGTCAGTTCTCAAGCCAATTTATCGTTCTTGTTTGGTGTGCTTGCATTAGATTTGATTGATTTTATATTTTGATTTTTCTTTTGTCGATTCTATCCTAATAATCCATATGAAGATGGTGTGTGTTCAATTTGATTTTCTTCGTATGTACGAGTACGTTCCGATTCTGATCGTGTTGCTGAATTTGCTTGAAGATGGCTTATGTTTAATCATATCGAATTCTGATCACGTTTCTGATAGTGTTGGTGAATTGGATTGGAGATAGTTGTTGTTTGATCTAATTGAATTGTCTTCGTCTTCTCTTCATTGGCTTTGTTTTTTGTTTAGGTTATGGAAAACAAAATTTTGAGATCAAGATCTAATCTCATCCGTAGTTCTGGTTTCTTCTTTCCATTTGAGATGGTTTGGTTTGGAAGAGACTTTGGCGTGAGTTTTTCAATTTTTTCAACCTAGGGTGTTGGTTATCAATGATTTTTCAGGTGGTAAAAAAACCTGCGTCTGCATATTATCAACGGTTCAAGTGTTCAACCTAGTAGGGTGTTGGTTATCCATGATAGTGGTTCTGAACGATGTGAAGTTGGATATTTTCTGGTGATTCTGGAGTCTCTTTGAACCATGATATGAATATGCATCTTCTCAACATAGGGTGCTTGCACTGCATGTGTTTTTTTCACTGGACTTTAGGACCTTGCTTGGTTATCAATGATTTTTGTGGTCGATAAACCTGTTGCTATATTGGTGCGAACTACTGACGGTGGTAAGTTAGATATTTTCTTACGACTCGTAACTATATCATATCCATCCACCTGCGGATTCGTAGTGTATGTGCCCATCTATTCGTTACTGGAGAGTTATGCTAGTTCACCTCCAATATGAAAAGTCTTCTTGTAGATGTTATTCTTCTCTGGGCGGGGAACCATAAAAATCATTAACAATCTGATGTTTTGCCTTGCGTAAGTTGTCTGATTATTTTCCTGTTGAACTACTGGATGTTTCTCAACCACTTATGTCGGACTTCGTCGTGATCTTTCCCAGTCTTTTTTTTGCCTCCAATCTTGTCCTTATTTTTGTAGACGTTCATTCCTACTTCCAGTTTTTAACTGATTTTGAGGTATGATCTCTTATTGAGTTTTTAACTGATTTTCAAGTGTGTTTTCTAAGTAATATGATTTCATAATGCAGCATGTCTGGGTTTTCTGCTACACGTTATACTTTGAGCCAAACTGTTCGAGTACAGTACTATGCATAGTCTGGTTTGCTTCCATTCTCGTCTCTTGTCATTTTGGGTTTTGGTTCTTTGTGTTTTGTTTGAGGAACCTGACGAGCAGTCAATTTGTAGGGGATTGCCTTTTGATTAGCATTCTCGTTTGTTGTATGGTGTTTTTGATGGTGCAACTGTGGTTCCAAATTTCATTTGGTATGTTGGGACAGATGCTAAGCCTCTGAATTGGAAGTTATATTTGCTCGTGCTGTCTGATAGATAACGCAGTTGCTGCACATTGTGAAAATGAAATTAAATAACAGAGAACATGCAAAAGCAAAATTGGTATTTTGATTTTGGTTTGTTTTGTTTCTTCTGTGGAGTGCACCATGCTCAGAAGTTTCTTCATCACAGTGCATAATGTTTGGCATGTTCGTGTTGGCTGGTTTCATCCGTTTTGATCTTTGGACTACATATAATATATGTTGTTATACTCTCTGTGTGTTCACTGGAGTTTTTGATTTACCTGGTCTTTTTAAGCCTCCCATTGTCCTCTTTTTCTGTAGTGTCCCCTTCGTAGTACTGGTGCTGCCCGGGGAAGCAAGTGAGTGCTAGGTTTCCCATGGTCGTGTTTGCGATTTTTCCCTCACCTGGTTCAGCAATGTGTTTTTGTTCCATCCTTTTATTCTTCCGAACAGTTTTGATCATCTCTATCAATATTAATTAAGCATGCATGCCATAAAAAATGCATCTCTGAGTTGTTTTAAACTTGTAATAGGTTCTGTAATGGCTGTACTTAGAAACAAATGGGCATTGGAATGGATAGTGGCTCTATTTGGAAGCCTTTTCAGAATTGCTTGGAAATGTGACTGTGATGTGGTTAATCTTCTGAGCTCAGCTAAAGAAGGAAAATTTCATAAATTCACAATCTTTCTGCTGGTTCAAACTGTGGGAGGCCTTTGATTTTATGACAGGACTTTATCCCGTAGTTAGCGTTTTCTTGCAGTTTCTTCCATGTGTCTTCATCCCCAGGAATTAATAGATCAAAACCACCATTTTAATGATTTGCGGGTCTGCACAATCAGGTCATTGTTGAATTAGTTGGATGCCTCTTTATAATTATTTTCCCACCTATATCTCCTGCATCCTCGTCTTCAAGATTCATATACGCAGATCTGAGAAACTTTCTGCTTATTCTGCATATACGCAGATCTGTGACCATACTGTAATTATCTTTACATGGTTATGGCGTATGATCTTCTGATGTGAGTACAGTTTTCATGATTTGGTATGATCTTCTGATGTGAGTACAGTTTTCATGATTTGGTGTGCACGTCTTCAAGCTGTTTCTTTTGTTGAGTGCTTCAGTCTTCAGATGTTAGTTCATCCCAATGCATATTGTTTTGCATGTTCATGTTGGCTGGTATTATCCTTTTGATTTTACCAATCAATTCATGCTCTGGTTCTGTGTTTTTATTGGACAGTGGAGGATTCATTGACAGGACCTTATACCATGGTTAGCATCTTTTGCAGGGTAGTTTATTCCATGTTCTGTGTCTTCATCCCCAGGAAACCATTATTTTAATTATTTTCGGGTGTGTTAAATCAGGTCATCGTTGTCAAGTTTGCCCTATTCTCCTAACTTTAAAATCTGGTAAAGACACGTTCCTCTATATTTTTTCCATCCTCATCTCTCTTTGCATTTTCGGTTGAAGATTCATATATGCAGATCTGAGCAACATTCTGATGCTTTTGTGGTGAGTCGCTCTGTGTGTATCCTACTGCAGTTCCTTCGTGCTTCATTGACCAAACAATAATTATCTCTGCCCGGGTAAGGTGTAGGATGTGAAGATGTAAATGCTGTTTTGAGGATTTGTTATGTATGTCATCAAGCTGTTTCTTCTGTGGAGTGCTCCAGTCTTTAGAAGTTAGTTCACCACAGTGCACAATGTTCGGCATGTTCGTGTACGCTGGTATCATCTGTTTTGTGGTTTGGACTGCATATATAATATAGATATTTATTTCTGGTTGTATTGGTTTTCAACAATTCCTTTGTTATAGGCTTGAGAGTGCAATCGAGTTTATGATTCGCCTGGTCATTTTAAGCCTGCTGTAGTCCTCTTCTGTTTTGGTGCCCCCTTTGTAGAACTTGGTCTGCTCGGCAAGGATACGTGCATAGGAAGGCTTCCCAGGGTTCTGTGTTGTGTTTTTACTCCAACCTTTTATTCATCGAAAGCAAATTTGAACCTCTTATCAATTTTTTAGCATGCATTCCATTAAGAGCATATCTCTGAATTGTTCAAAATTTTTATAGGTTCTGTAATGGTGGTATTCGGAAACAAATGGGCATCGGAGTGGCTCCTTTTATCAACCAGAATTGGTTGGGGTGGCTCGGTTTTGCAAAATTCTTACTTAAATATTTATTTATAAATTTATTTTTATTTTTATTTTTTGATGAGATGTGGGTAATCTTCTGACCTCAGATAAAGAAGGAAAATTTCACAAATTCATCCTATGGGGAATGGCATAAGTTCATAGTTCTCAAGGTTTGGTCATCAATGAATTTTTATGTTGTTTGTCGAAGCATAAATTATGTTTGATTTCTTCCTGTAATCTGTCGTGAATTTTTTAGGTTGATGGATAAATATAATCTAAGAGAAAATAATTAGATTGTGAATCTGGATGATTTGCTGTCTTCTGAAATATATAATTCCACTTTTTAACACAACGCATTTAATTCTTTTTCCTAATTAACCCAGTCTTAAGCTAAAGTGTTTTTCTAAAAGAGTGAATATTCGTGTGGCCATAATTCACTATCTCTATGCTGGTTCAAATTGGGAGACCTTTGGTTTTACAGGAAGACTGTACAAATTGATTCATGTTCTGTTTCTTGGTTTGACTTGATTGGTGGAGGGTTCTTCGACAGAACCTTGTAACGTAATTAGCGTCTCATTGCAGGAAAGTTTGTTCAATGTTCTCTGTGACTTCATCCCCAGGAATTAGTTATTGGAAACAATCGTTTTAATGATATTCAGGTGTGCAGAATCAGGTCATTGTTGTATTTGTTGTCAAGTTTGCCCTATTCTCCTTGTAACCTTAAATTTAGATAAGTCCGATACCTCTCTATGATTTTTTTTCGGGCTTATATCTCTTTGCATCTTCAGTCGAAGATTCATATATGCAGTTCTGAGAAACTTTCTGATGCCTTTGTGGAGTGTTACTCGATGACGCAAATCCTTTCAGGAGTTAAGTTGCGTCTCTTTTGTTCAACTGGTTTGCAGTTGGGGTTGACATTTAGCTTATGGATGATGACATATGCGCTTATACCTGTCATATCCTCATCTGACCTCTTTATAATCCTCTGCACAGTTTTGGTGTAGGATGGTTCCAATGTAAGTGCATTTTCAATGATTTGGTATGCACGTCTTGAAGATGTTTTGGTGGCTTATTTATGCTAATTGAGTATGCTAACTTTATAGTAGAAACAAGCTATGAGTTGCCATGGGGAAAGCTGGTATTTTTGGACTTATATTTATTATCCTTTCAGTTTCTGGTATCTTGTTCCACAATGAAGATGTTGTGTTATGTAGGGTTCATAAGAGCTTCAAAGTAAATCCAGGTGAATGTTCATCTATTTGTGGTTATGTGGTGTGTCCATGGTGAAGGTGTTTTCGTTCTTAGTTTCGCTAGTTTTTTTCCTTTGTATTGGATCTTCATAAAACTCAAGCTGTGTTATACTGTGCATGCTAGATGTGCTCTGCTTTGTAGAACTGGTTCTGCCTGGGGAAGACTTCACGAGAAGGGAGTGCAAGGATGGTATGATACCTTGTCCGGCAAGTATAATTGCATAGAGAAAGACTTCCGACGGTTGTGTTTGCCATTCTTCAGAACGGATTTAAACTTCTATATAAAATTATATATCATGCATGCCATCAAATGCACATATCTGAACTGTTCAAAACTTATTATAGGCTCTTTAACGGTGGTATTTGGAAACAAATGGGCATTGGAGAGGGGCTCTATTTGGCAACCTTTTCCGAAATGTCTGAAGCAGCTCGGTTTTGCTTAAAACTTATTTTACTTCTTAAAATATTTAGTCATAAATTTAATTTTTATTTTGCGATATGATGTGGGTGATCTTTCTGACCTCAGCTAAAGAAGGAAAATTGCATAAATTCATCTGATGGGGAATGCATAAATTCATTTTTCTTCCCTCAACTCTTAAGGTTTGGTAGTTAAAAGTTTTTTTAATAATGTTTATCCTATCATTAAATATTGCCAATCTGTGTTTGGTTTAATTTTTACTTTATTTCATGAAATGCATTTAAACAAAGTGTTTTATTGTATTTTTAAAATGATAAGGCATTTAACAAGGTGGATAGAAAATAAGTAGAAGTATTATGCAGCATTAGGATGAGCTATATTAATAAAATATAATCTATGAGGAAAGAGTGTAAGTGTCTTCCTGCTTTACTGTCTCCTGATATATGATTCTGTTCTTTAATCTAATACATTTGATTCTTTTCCTAATTAACCTTTTCCTAAGCTGTAGTGTTCTAAAATTGTGAATTTTCTTCTTGATCAGTGGACGATTTGTTCACGGGACCTTGTATCATAATTGGCATCTTCTTCGAGGAAAGCTTCTTCCATTTTATCTGTGTCTTCATCCCCAGGAATTTGTTGGCTGAAACTGTTGTCTTAATGATTTTCTGGTCTGCAAAATCAGGTCATTGTTGTCAAGTGTTCCCTGTTTTCTAAATATCCTTAAATTTGGCCAAGCCGGATGCCTCTGTATTATGTTTTCCAGCTTATACCTCTTTGCCACTTCAGTTGAAGATTCGTATATCTGAGAAACTTTTTGAAGTTGGACTGAACCGTTGTTTTAATGATTTTCGGGTGTGCAAAATCAGATCACCGTTGTCAAGTTTGCCTTATTAATAACCCTAAATTTGGACAAGCCGGATGCCTCTTTGTTATGATTTTCCAGCGTATACCTCTTTGCTACTTCAGTTGAAGATTCTTATATTCGGATCTGAGATACTTTTTGAAGCTGCTGTGTGGAATTATTCTGTGTGCATACTATTGCTGTTCCTCTGTTCTTGGGTGACCACGCTGTAATTATATCTGCTTGGTTAAGGTATTGGATCCGTTGTAAATGCTGTTTTAATGATTTGGTGTGCACCACGTCTTCAAGATGCTACGGTTGTCTATTCATGCTATTCGTATATGTATCTATTTGGTAGACAAGTTATGGTTTTTGCCATATTGACAGCTGGAATTGGACTGAATTTATTATCCTTTAGTTTTTGGTATCTCGTTCAACGATGAAAATTGTGTGTTATGTAGGGTTCATAAGAGCTGAACTGTGGAGATTGTTTTTAAAGTAAATCCAAGTGAATGTCATCTAATTTGGGTTACGTGATGAGTCTGTGGTGAAGGTCTTTTCGTACTTCTTTTGGTTAAGTTTTTCCCGTTTGTTCTACTGTGTATGCGAGTTGTCGGTTTCAGGCTTGGTCTTATTTCTGGGTGCTTAATGATCATATATACAAAGGATGGAGTGGTAATTTAGTATCTTTTGAAAATCTATTATTTTGCCATTGGACTTTGTTTGGTATATGCAGTTAATAATATGCTTCTGTTGGATGCTCGAGGGGTAAGTTGGTTCCTTGTCACTGCATTGTCCATGATTGTCAGCTTTTGAAGTCGTCTGTATGCGTGAGCAACTTCTTGGACTTTTACTCTGGTGGTGTATAGTTAATTGGAGGTATAGATGAGCTATTGAAAATTATCTTTAAGAAATATGATATCTTTGCTGTTATATGCTTGCTGCTTCACTTGTTGAATTTTGTAAAACGATTATAATTGTAGCTCTGCTAGGAATATGTTGCATGAACTTGTTTGCCTCTTTGTGCTAGCGCATGAACTCTTCTTGTACTGGGATTACTGTGCAAACTTAATTTCCTTGAGTTATGCATTTATACTGTTTGTTTTGAAGATTATTTAGTTTTTATGGCTTTTAAATCAATGAGAAAGAACATGATGAAAATAGTGCATGGAAAATTAAGAAATTAGTGACTTTTAGATTTGTGATGTGACTTTTAGATTTGTGATATGGTATAAGGCACTTTCCCACATCATAATATTTTATCTAATAACTAATGTAATCACTATAAAACTTAAATTAACTTAATAGATTAACTTGTGTAACTCCGCCTGTGTTGCATTTGCTCACTGCCGGTCCCAAGCCCGGAAAAAGGAGGAGGGTCAAGATTTTTATATTTTTTGTCTATTTAGTTATTGTAGGACGCTATCCTTGCATTTATCTGTTGCAGTGTGTTCTGTTGCTGTGTGTGATTCAGAACTGATAGGTGGAGGTCTTCTGTAATAAATATGCTTTGGAGTCGGTTTTGTAAAGATGGTTTTCGTGGTATCTTCTAAATAGCATGGATATGTAGGGCTGTAGTCTTGATTGATTAGGGCAATGATGCTGCTTAATAAGATGGATGTTGGACGAGAAAGTAAAGTATTACCAAGATTTGGATGAAATGGATTCATTGCAGAGAGTGATGTATATGATTCATTGTCTCAGCTCTTTAACCAAATATTTTGATTTTTTAAAAAAATAAAAAAAAGGAGCACTTAATTTTGGTGAACCCCAATCCTTTGAGCTTCTGGAACCCCATTACAAATTTAAACTATGGTTCTTTGTGTCTTCATCCCCCCAGGAACTAGTAGATCGAATCCATTGTTTAAATGATTGTTGGGTGTGCAAAATCAGGTCATTTCTGTCAAGTTTGCCCTGTTCTCCTTATAACCCTAAATTTGGATTATACTCCCTCAGTTTTGCCCTAAGCTTTCCACTTTCTTATTTTGGACGTCCCGTAATAAGCTTCTCATTTCCTTAAATGGTAAAATCCATTATATCTCTCTACCTCAATTACCCACTTCACATTTTATACTATATTCCTTAAAATTTGTACAAAACGCAAAGGGGGAAGCTTATGGCGGGGCGAAGGAATATAGTATAAAATTATTTGCAGATCTGAGAAATTTTCTAATGCTTTTATGCAGAGTCACTTTGCGTGTATCCTACTCAGGTTCCTTTGTTAGTATCTTAGTGTGTGACCTCACTATAACTATATCTGCATGGTTGCAAGGCAAAGGTTGTTCCAATGTAAGTGCTGTTTTCATGATTTGGCATGTACATCTTCAAGAAGTTTTGGTTGCTGTATGCTATTGGAATATACGCACTTTTTAGTAGACAAGTTATGGTTTGCCTTGCTGAAAGCTGGAATTGGACAGAAATTTATTATCCAATTTTTGGTTTCATTCGACGATGAAGATTTTGTGGTAAGAGGTGAACTGTGGGGTTGTTTATCAATGTAAATCCAAGTTATTGTCATTTAGATGTGTCCATGGTGACGGTCATTTCTTTCTTAGTTTGGCTAGTTTTTTTTATTTTTTCTTAATCTACATAACTCTACAGCAGTGTTCTACTGTGTATGCAAGTTGTTGAATGTGCTCTGCTTTGTTGTGCTCTTGAGCGGCCCCTGGTATTCTTCTTCACACTACTCATTTTCCGCCACTGTCCCTGGCTATACCAGTACCATCTTCCTGTTGTTCAGGTCCTTACTGAAGAGGTCTTTCTATAATTTTTGTATGATTTTATTCAGCTTTAGTGAATTTGTGGTCTTTATGACGGTTTTGCTGGTTTCTTTAATTAATATTATGATCATGGAGGTTTCTTTTAAGATGTTGCTGGTGTTAGACTTATTTCTGGGTACTTGATCATATATAAAGGATGGAGTGGTAATTTAATGCAGTTGGTCAGATTATACCTGATGAATAGTAGTCTGCATCTCTTATTGTAGTGTAGATCAAGCTGATAGTATATTTCCATCGGATGTTCGAGGGTTGGTTACGTTACGTGCCACTGCATTATCCGTGATTGTGAGCTCCTGAAGTCGTCTCTATGCGTGAACTATGGAAATTATCATAAAGAAATATGATATCCTTGCTGTTATCAATTGTGCAACACTTCTCCTGAAGTCGTCTGTATTTGTTATATTGTGCAACACTTCTCCACATCATGATATTATCTAACTAATGGAGTCGCCATAAAACTTACAGTGTTAAATTTCAGTGCATTACAGTTGTGCTTTTCCTTTGTAGTGTAAAATTTCTGTTTTGCTATGGTCTTCTTTTACAAATTTTTATTCTTTCTAACTTTTGTCTAATTCCGCCTGTTTTGCATTTCCTCTCCGCCGGCCCCAAACCCAAAAAAAGGACAAGGGTCAAAGAGGATCTCGCAACATCTCAACCGTTTTTTAAAAGACACGAGAGCTTTAATGTGGGGCCTTTAAATTTTACACACAAAAGGAAAGATGTAAAGATGAGACCTTTCTGTGTTCCAGAGGGACCAGCTTCGAAAAAATCGAGCAATTCTATCTTTCAGCTACAATCGATTGGAGTTAGTGAATCGAAGCTGGGTTCTGTTCCTGATACTGAATCAATTAGTTCAGAAACTTCAGTTGAGGAACTAGAAGACAAAGAGCTATTAGAAGAAGATAATCGTCCGAAAGTAGAGGTGATTGCTCAGACGAAAGACGAGGGTCCATCATGAGACACGAAGCTAATTTACCAAATAGACCCTGAAGAAAAAGTGCATCATGAACCAAAAATGATCTCCGTAGTAGAGAGTGTTGCTGACCATCTAGGACATGGAAGTCAATCTTCGGAAGAAGAAGATTCTTTCAAGTTAGACCACGTTGAAAATAGAGATGTTGAAGTAATTAAGCTTGAATCTTGATTGGAGAATGTGGCAGATCACTCAAACTATGAAGTTGTTGAACGAAGAGACTCAAGCTCCTCGCACTTTCAGAGGTGAGTAAAGGGGGCTTCACTATGACACTAGGTGAAATGGAAGTCATTGAACCCGGGAAGATAAGAAATATGGAATAAAGTATCAAAAAGAAGAGGGAAAGTCAGAAATGAAGCTTGATTACAGTAATTGCTTATAATTAGGATTTTAGATTGATTATAGATTGATCTTACATTTATTACCCTAGGAGTGAGAATTAATATTAATAGTAGTAGACTAAATCATTGAACCATTGCTGATTACTAGGGTATCTCGTGCATTCATTCGAGATTTCTAGAATACCTCGAGGTTTCATCCAGTGGCGGATCCAGGATTTCAAATTCGGGGGTGCGAAAAATATTAAGTCATACGGTTCGAGAAAACTTAAAAAATTACATAACCTTCAAATAAAAAAAAAAAATTACACTTATACTCCTTTTATTTTCTTGAAAGTCATACTGTTCGAGAAAACTTAAAAAATTACATAACCTTCAAATAAAAAAAAAATTACACTTATACTCCTTTTATTTTCTTGAATTTGAGGTGAATTAAATGATGGGGTTGAAGAAGACTCCCCTTCCATTGAGACTCATCTATTTGGAAAAGTGCAAGGAGCTTCTTGAGATTTCATTCCCTTGAATATAAATTCTCGAAGATCGAATTATTTTTTCGTTGTCTTAAGCTTCTATAATATAAGTTTACTAGTGTAGAACCCGTGTATTACACGGAATTTTAAATATATTATTAAATATATTTTTAGAAATTTCATTTAATTTAAAATTTTATTTTGTATGATAAGTTATTATAATTATATTTAAAAAAAAAATGATTGCATAATTATTTTGTTTAGTTTATTTTAACAATTTTTTCAATTATATTAATTGTTACGTAAATTGTGTATTATAATATAAAAGTTAAACTAAGGTAAGTGTAATTATTTCGTATAATAATATATAATAAAACAAAAAACATAAAAAAATTGTTTTTTTTAATCAAAATACCATGACATTAGATCATCAATAGGAAGGGACTTATTAATTGCATTTGTAACTTAAACATGCACATATATTGAAGATAAAACATTGCTTGAGAAAAAATATTATAAGATTAATACCTCATTTGGTTATTTTAGATAAAACATTGCTTGAGAAAAAATATTATAAGATTAATACCTCATTTGGTTATTTTTTAAACTTTGACTCGATTAAACGGTATGTTTTTGGTTCAGCAGTTTTTCTATTAACAAAAATAAAGGTTAAGTGAGAATAATCATGGTTAAACATAATCAACTATGCGACTTGTTATCAACTACGACGCGTGTGTATTTCCAATGAAACTATTATATAGGCAGAGCAAAGTATTCGTTAAATGTAGTTGATAATTTTTTAGGTTTTAGATAATTAGTTAATTAAAATACAGAAGTGGGAAAAACACATTTTTTTTAAAGTTATACATATGCAGTTGATATTTTTTTAAGTTTTAGATAGAAACTCGAATTAAGTCTTTAGTATTGCCAATAACAACCTTCAACTCTTTTGAAGCATCTATGAGACATTATATACGGTTGGTTAGTCTACACATCTACACATTTTTTAGGTCTTAAGTATTGCCGTCTACACATCTATGAGACACACAACATTAACAAATATAAATTATAATGGATTATCGGATTCAAGTTAGAAAGACACACAAATATAGAAAGCTACTCATAGGCTCATAAGCCATAATATCTGTGATTTCAATAGTGCGGAAGGAAACAAAGAAAGCATCATCAAACAATGAACACCAAAAAGTAGACTCACAGTCTCATAGATATACCTGATGATATTCATTTCCCATCATAAATAGCACGAAATTCAAAAAGGCAGATGCTTATGAAATAACTCCAAATCAAAAGCAGCCGCAACAGCAAAATCAGGAGAATCAAATGAGCTAGTAGAACTTTTACATGCCAAAGAATCATAATAAAGACAATTAAGAAAATTCGTACATCGTTTCCACAATTAACTATATGACTTTATGAGCCGAAGCTAGAATTGCCCTGTCTTCAAAATACCTCGGGTGATAAAAATCAGTATTAATCGATGGGTAGAGAGCATTAACTATTGCCTCAATTGGATCCTGTGCATCCATTATCAAATTATGTTCAGGAATTTCAATTTCTGAATAACCATCGTTATATTCTCCAACGTCTCCATCACCAACCTTCAAAATCCAATCAAAGAATTTCGGAGCTGCTCATCTGATTCATCACAACTCGAGTCCCTTGACCAAAATCTCATATTCTTCGTCAATCTAAGTACCATGCATGATTTATTAAGCCTCTTTGTAACACTATCCTTGTGTCAATGCCCAAACTCATGATTTCTAATGCTTGTAGGATTGTTGGAAATGAAAATTTGGCAGGTGTCACACCATTTGTTGCCCTGCCTGACCCAGTACTGGAGAAAGCATAGAACAAAAGCAAAATCAAAACAACTTTAACGCATCAAGAAAGATCAATTATTGCAAAAATGTGAAAAACACACAACCAAACACCTAAACACCGCCGTCTTCTTTTAGATTGTAATACCAATTTGTAAACATATTTTGGTCAAGTTGGAGAAGTGAAAATGCTGGGATTAAAGAAAAAAAGGACTCATCTCTTCTGTCATATGTTTTCGAAGTTGACATTACACAAAAAGTTGGGAGCAGCATGTCGGGAAATTTGTTAATTTTCGTGCTCCTAAATCCATGAAAGGGGGAATCCCGTTGAAGTATCAATCTGATCATATCATTATAAATTTACACTATTGTTTTGAATTCTGAAGGAAATCTTAAGAAACTGGTTAAGATTTTCTCCGTTCAATTCGAGTTCTTCTAAATCCTACTAAAACGACATCATTCCATAATGTTAAAGCTACCCAACTGAAATTCAAAATATTCTCCTACAGTGATAAATGCATATGATTATGATAATGAATTCATTATTATACCCAGGAAGCCAATTAACTAATTAAACATTGAATATGCAAGAAAAAAATCAACATAAACGCATACCTCTGTCATGGCAGCCGCAAATGACTTTTTGTAACACAAATTCCAGTCAATATGGCATTCTTGTACAATTCCAAAGGAAAAGAATGCTGGGGGCCAAGTTTTAGATAGATCAGTTTCAACTAAGGAAAACAAATTTGTAAAATAATCCAAGAAAAAATTCGTAAAGGAGCGTCTTAACTTAAAAATTACAACACTTTCAAGAAGAGTTCTTAATAAACAAATAAATGCTAATGTTGTATAACAGTGCTGATCAATTTATTTCTAACCAGAAAAGAACAGCAGAATATTCTATCACAGTCCGTTTCTTTTCACATTATTTATTTCCATAAACGTATGTTAAAAATAAAATAGGGAAAAGACACCCGACAATGAGATTATCTCCTACTTCCCATCAATATTTTGATTCATACTCCGAAATGGTCACAAAATATCGTGAAAGATAAATAAGTAAGGGATTTTGAATGTAGATTGTATGATAATTTTGATATCCATATTTAGTTGAATCCTCATAAGATTTACCTCAAGGGCTTTGGCATAGGAGTTTATAAAGAGATGTGACTTCCCAGCAATGGTACGTGCATGCTGCCTCAAGTACCAACTTATCTCCATCTGCAAACAATTTTTTTTTTTAAATCATCAAAGCTACAATTTCAAAACCTTCAATTGAATAGTATTCCAAAAGCAGAAGATAATACTTACATCAATAGCACCACCGCCAGCAACAATGGTTGAATTTTTTAGAGCTCTTCTAACAATCATAATAGCATCATGTAAGCTTCACTCTGCCTCCTCAATAACCTAAAATTATCAAAGCCAATCAGTGCCTAATTCAAATCATAAAATAGAGAGCAAGATTAAGAATAATCACAAACCTGATCTGTTGACAGTCTGACCAGATGGGCATCCACTAAATATGTTAAAACTCTCATTTCCAACTTGTCTCTCTTCAAATAGGTCACAAGTATCAAGGACCTATCAAACAGGAAAGTGAATTCCAGGAGTCAACAGGGAGATATTATAGTTTGGTTTTTTTTAAATTAAAAGGTCAGAAAAAACATGAGAATATTGTCTCCCGTGCAAAAAGTAGGCTCCATTCCTTGAGAAGCCTTTGATTCAATAACCATTTGAACATGTTCATTTGAATATCCATATCCCTTGTTTTCAAACGCACAAAAGGAATGCTCATTGATATAAATACTGCTAAACAATCAATTATAACCCCTATATAGTTAACTTTTTCCAATAAATTCAAAGATAAAAAAAGTCAATCCAGTATTATTGTAATTTAAAGAAACGAAAGAAATTCAGTAACTTACCGTTGACGCCTCAATATTTTTTCAATTGTCTAAGACCGTTGACGAAAGAAAATTAACAGGCTTCAAAGAATGAAGATTTTCTTTCACCCATTTCCCGTAGAGATATAACGATGCAACTCGCTTCTTGACCTCAGTATTTTCAAAGACCTATGCAGAAGAACCAGAATGAACAAAGTTAGTAAAGGAGACTATTTGCTTTTGTACAGTGCATTAGTTTGAACAATGTCATTTTATGTAATCATAAAAACCTAAGAAAAGAATAATGAAAACAGATATTAAACAGAAAGAAAGAACTGAAGAAAATTAATCTTAGTTGAGTGATTAATATTTTCACAAAGGATCTAGTAATCATTATGCAAACAACCTGCTAACTGATTATCCTTCAAAATACCAGCTGTGGATAATTGGGCATATAATATTCCTAAAAGGTTACCTCCTATCTAATCATTTGAACTTTTAGATAGTATGATCATATCTACATTAAAGTGGAACCCAATTCATATCTCATTGCCACTTAAGAAAAGGATTCCACAAGCTAGAGCAAAACAATATGGTGAGAGGCAGAGAGCATGTATAAAATGATTCTTCTCTCTACATGTGGCTGTATTTATGCCAGTGAATTATATAAGTTCACAACTGGATATTTATATACCATGGAAAACATCAAATCATACCTATATGCCAAATGGGATTTCGGGGTCAAATGACAACTAAGTAATTTATCTTAACCACTTTCATGCAATGCACTAAAGTTGCAATATACAACTGAGCATTTAAGACATCGAACAGGTCAACAAATTCTTGCAACATCTATTTCCATAAGTTTGGATATAATAAGAAATCCTACAAATTACAATAATACTAACCTCCTTCGATAAGATTATCCCTGCTCAGAATTTTTTCTCTGAGGAGATTGGGACATGGAAGCAAGCACCCTTGCCCGTGCACGTAGTGTGGGTCCAAAAAGGATGTCGCCACTTCACTGGCCTAATTGTAAAAAGTATTGATACTGAAATCACAAACCACCGCCTCTCTCTGGAGAATATGCAAATGTGTTCATATTAGGAATTATGAATTAATTAATTGTAAAAGCAATTAATTCTGATTATAAAAAAGAAAATAAAAAAAAAAGATCGAGATACTGGCCTGATGATGACGATAAAATGGTGGAATTGCCAGAAATTGAGAGAGTAGTCCAGAAAGAAGGAAACCAAGATCTGATGAATCGGTGGCTCTGATGAATGGGTTCAAGGGAGGAGGTGTTATCATCTTCGCCTTCAAGCCTATTCGCAGTCGAAAATCTCTCTTGGAGAAAATACCCAAAATCCTCTCCACACAATACACGCCGTACAAGGCTTCGTTTCAAATACGAATAACTCAGAGCGATTTAGGCAGTAGTTTTTGTCAGCAATAATTGTAGATCAAGATCATACCTGCAATATATAATTGAGTCCATAATCGGGTCAATGGAGGAAGTGTTCTCATCTTCGCCCCTATTCGCAGTTGAAGATCTCGATTGCAGAAAACACCCGAAGATCTCGATTGCAGAAAACACCCGAAGATCCTTTCCACACAATCGTAGTTGAAGATCTCTATTTCAGAAAATCGGTGGAGAGTGGAGCAAAACCTGGCAAAACCCTAGACTGGAGAACAAATGTCACCATAGAAGCATGAGATCAGATGTGCTGCAAGGCGAAGAGACGAAAATCCTAAAATTCATAAAAGAATAGATTAAAAAATATGTAGCTTCAAGAATACATACGTGGATTTTCCAATGTACAGATCAGATTATGAGTTGAAACGGAATCCAGTAATAAAATGACACTTGTAACCAGATTATTCTTAAAATTACACTTAGGCGAAATGGCTCTAAAAGCGACACCTATCAGAAATGAACTCCCTATTAGTAAAAACCTCTAAAAGCGACACCTCATCATAAAAACCTAAGAAAAGAATAATGAAAACAGATATTAAACAGAAAGAAAGAACTGAAGAAAATTAATCTTAGTTGAGTGATTAATATTTTCACAAAGGATCTAGTAATCATTATGCAAACAACCTGCTAACTGATTATCCTTCAAAATACCAGCTGTGGATAATTGGGCATATAATATTCCTAAAAGGTTACCTCCTATCTAATCATTTGAACTTTTAGATAGTATGATCATATCTACATTAAAGTGGAACCCAATTCATATCTCATTGCCACTTAAGAAAAGGATTCCACAAGCTAGAGCAAAACAATATGGTGAGAGGCAGAGAGCATGTATAAAATGATTCTTCTCTCTACATGTGGCTGTATTTATGCCAGTGAATTATATAAGTTCACAACTGGATATTTATATACCATGGAAAACATCAAATCATACCTATATGCCAAATGGGATTTCGGGGTCAAATAACAACTAAGTAATTTATCTTAACCACTTTCATGCAATGCACTAAAGTTGCAATATACAACTGAGCATTTAAGATCGGACAGGATCGGAGATCGGACCGTAATTAATCCGGTCCGGGTTTGGACCTGGACCAGATTTTTTTTTTTTAATTTTTAATTTTTTTTTTCAAGTTTATGGAAGCAAGAACAAGATTGATGAATTTGTGTATGAAAATTAAAGTGTTTGTTCTTCATTACGCCAATGTGAATTTTATTTACATTATTATTTATGATATTTTGACCCTAAAAATAAATTAAATATGTTTGTTAAATTATATATTTGCAAAAAATGTAATAGATCTCAACACATTTTCACCAATTACTTGGTTTTGCAAAATAATTGAGAGTGCATTAGTAAAAAAATATAAAAAAAATTAAAAAAAAATCCGGTCCAAACCGGTCCGGACCGGAATCTAACCGGTCGGTCCGGTCCGGTTCCGGTCTTTTTTTGAACACTCCTAGTCACCGCCGTCGCCGCCACCACCACCACCACCACTCCGATCGACACTGGTACGTCGACCAAAAACACTCCGGTCGACACTAGTTCGTCTACCAAAAATACTCTGGCCGACACTGGTTTGTCGACCAAATTTCGGAAAAAATTAAAAAATAAATAAATAAAAAAATTTAAATTTTCGACCATTATCGATCGCCCAAAAATACTCTCGTCGACAAGAGTATTTTTGGGCGACCGATAATGGTCGAAAAAAAAACATGTTCTTCTTCGCCAGCGACTTGGTTCAACGCTTCAAGGCGGCGGAAGACGGGCGTCGCTGGGGGTGGGCCGCGACGGCTTGGGGCGAGCGCGGGCAGGCCGCGACGGCCAGGGGCGAGCTGGAGCGGCCGCGGCGGGGGCGATAGGCGGTGGAGGGCTGTTACAGAAATTTAAAAGAAATGGGGAGGAGAGGAGGGCGGCCGTGGAGAACGAGGCGAGGGGAGGGAGGGGGAGAGCGACGGAGAGGGGAGGGAGGGGAAGTGCGACGACGAGGGGAGTGTAGATAACGGGAGAAAAAAAGTGAAAAAAAATGGGAGGGGGAAGAGAGAGAGGCGGTAAGAAGCTAGGGAAGATGAGAAAATTAGGTTTAGGGTATTGAGGGGGTGTGTATGTATCTATAATATTTTATTAAAGGGATAAATATGGTATTTCATATATATTCAATTAATTAATGAAGGGGGAGTGCATTAAACAAACCTGGAGAGGTATATACCCCAACCCTTTTAATTTTAACGGTTCTACATCAAGAAAATGTCTTGATTCTATTTCTTTTTAAGGGGAAATACATTTTTTTTTTAACTTTTTTTTTAAATCAAACTTTCATTATTTAACTATAATTACATATATCAATAGAAAGGTCATCTACAAAAGCAGAACACTCAATCCCAAGGATAATGACTAGTATATAAATAAAGCCTTATGTAAAATGATGCACTATAGTATTGGCATCTCTACAAATTCATAATAATTTTAAATTGAAAGAACTCTTTAATTCGAAAGCACATTTATTGATCATATTGTTGAATGACGAATTCCCTTGTCCACTTCCCCAACACACTCTCGACCACCATCTTTAAATAGATCTCCAAAATTTCTTTTACAAAACCAAGTTGTTTTATTCATGATAAGGCTTTTAAGACACCCATAGCCTAGCACTAGTTCCCCCTACTTCGGCCTGACCAGCAACGTTTTCTCGACTACATACTCCTCTATATGATCATGAATTACAAGGTTGATACCCATTTCATACGACTCCTCAAACAAAGCCACGTTCGAGTTTATTTTAATAAAACCCTCACCCAGACGGTGCCATGCAATGCAGCACCTGCTGTCCACTCACTCCTCCACCCGACAACACGTCGCCTTCCAATCCCAAAGATATTGTCTACCTAGGGCGCTAACGAGTGTCGGATCCACACACACCCATTAAATATTTTTCTATTCTGCTCCCTCCATAGCCTACATAGCGTCATTCCAAAGATCGTTGCCCTACTTGGTTCTAAAGAGTTTATAAATCTAAAAATTAGCTCTAGCAGCGACCACACATGATTGGTCGCCTCCACAATCACTTCATGCATATCGATGTGTTACCAACATTCCTTGTCGTAACTATATCCTAGAAACATGCCATGTGGTTTCAATTTCTCTATTACACCATTCACATACCATTTACTCCCGCATATGTCGATAAACAAGTTCACATTAGATGGAACGTCCATTCTCCACACATCCACCTAAGCTTTCGTGTCCACAACCTAATTATCCCATACCAGCACAAACCCTCACCTTTTTTTTTAACGGAAAAGAGAATTTATTAACAAGTACCAGACATACTAAAAAAAGTAAAAAACAAGAGTTACAGTGTATGAGCTACAAAGAAGAAACAAAGGGCAAATCGAACACCGATCGTCAAGGCTTCTTCCAGCAAAATTTGGGATTACAACACCAATTCTAAAAGAAAAATTGACTGATACCACAGTAATTCAAAGAAAAAAGAGTCCACGATCTAGCTTTGATTTCCTCGAACTTCTTCACCGGGTTAATTTCCTCGTCTTTAAATATTCTACAATTTCTAGCCTTCCATAGGAACCACAAAATATAGGACCAAATGTACCCCAACCTATATGATGAGTGTCGACTTCGTAGAGTATGTGTCGTTCCTCAAATAATGCCACATAATTTATTAATTTTATCCGGAAAATTCTTTAGTGGACAATTGTGACTAAAATGCGTTTCACATCAATAAGGTCAAACACCTTTTGAAAGACCTGAATATTCCATCTATTTGTACTCGGAATCAACCCGTCTGCCACCATCAAATTGTCTAAACACAGTATAACTAGGGTCTGTATATCAAAGTTAGTGTCATCTTAAATCAAAGGGCTATTCCATACGCTTATTCGAGAGTTATTACCTATCTTCCATCGAACTCCCTTCCGGACGATAGGTTGTGCTGTCCAAATGCTCCTCCATGTCAATCTCGGGGAAGCCTCTAAAGAGGC
The DNA here is from genome assembly GCA_963675135.1 of Galeopsis tetrahit. Taxonomy (NCBI): domain Eukaryota; kingdom Viridiplantae; phylum Streptophyta; class Magnoliopsida; order Lamiales; family Lamiaceae; genus Galeopsis; species Galeopsis tetrahit. The sequence goes on along the minus strand of OY776119.1, from coordinate 31,835,926 downwards.
CGTCAAGAAATCTCCCTTTGTTATATATTTAGCCTTTAGTGCTTGACCCTTTTAAGTTATATATACTGGTTTTGATTTTGTCCTCTAAGTTTTACGACTTTGAAATTAGTTATCTATGTTTAGAAAACGTTGTGTTTTAGCCCTATTATCAATAAACAAACTCATCCGGTCTCGGGATGATAATATGTTAGGCAGTGATGATAATTTTGATAGTGAAAAAGACTTAGATAACGACAATGTCCGATGATAAATGTCCAGTCTTTAATTCAGCCAAAAAATAACCTATGTTTGTCAGTAAAATGACTAATATACTGAATTTTGTAAACATATATGACTAATTTCAAATAAAAAAAAAATTAGAAGATAAAAATCAAAACGTACAACTTAAGGGATAAAAAAATATAGGGAAAATAACTATCAGGTTCATTTCACTCCTATTTTTTACAAATAGAGTCAAGCTTTTTTTTTTTCCTAATAGATTCAAATTGGACATAAATAGACCAATCTGCCCTTTTTAATTAAAATTTTTTTTGAATTACATTATTTTAATCAACATTTACAATTAATCATCTTAAAATGAAATCTCGAAAATTTATTCACCTAAAATTAGGCTAATTAATATTATTTCCTAATCATTATATTATAATTCACCTAAAATCACGTTAATTAGTACTCCCTCCGTCCAATTTTATTATGCTCACTTCTGTGGACACGAATTTTAATGAATATTGATTAGTTTATTCATAAAGTAGATAAGTTGAGGGTATGATGGAGTATTGTGGGGTCCATTTGTAAATAAAATGATTGTTTATGAATAAAGTGAATGACAAAATGAGTAAATAAGTGAGGGTAGAAGGGTGGAAATAAAGTAGTATGAATATTATTGTTTCCAAAAAGGGTATGAGCATAATAAAATTGGACAACCAAAAAAGGAAAGTGGGAATAATGAAATTGGACGGAGGGAGTATTATTTTATCTACATTTCAAACCTTTTAATTATGTCACATTCCAAATTTCAAATCCTTCCTAAAAAGAAGGTCTTCACATTTAATTGGCTGCATTTGTTAAGTTGAAAGATTTCACCTTCCAAACTTCATCTGCAATTCAACTACACCGATTTATTCGAGCGATTCTGCATTTCAAGTGGGAGAAGAAGAGCAACGATTGCACTAGGTGTTTAGAATACACAACATAAATGAAAAAAAAAACATACAGTTATGCAACAATAAGTTAATATGATAATGCATATTAAAGTGCATATAGACAATTTTGCATAAAAACATGCAAACTAAAGTGCAGTATGAACATATGTATATTGAAGTCCATGTAAATTACATCCAGTAGTATGCAAACTAAAGTGCATTTTTTTTTTAGGAGGGGTTTACAAGATCATCAAATAGAATTACAAATCACGAACTAAGATCTTGATCTTCAAACCAATGCGGTCCACTTCAATCGTGAGAAGAGAAAAGACGAGTTTCCCTTTGCCTTAACAAATGTCCAGGTCTCCAGTCTTTAAACGAGACAACCCCACACTAAGGTGTTTCATGTCAAGAATAGAAAACAAAAAAATAGACAAAGTTCCACCAAGTACCCAGTACCCGATCCTAAGAACCAAGAACTCTCGAGTCAATCTCAAGGAGCCCAACAACCAAAAAAGAGACCCACAAAAACTATACTAAACTACACCGGATCTGCAGATCTACAACTCAGATCTGCAGATCTGAGTTCCCAACCACAAAAAAGAAACCCAAAGAAAAACTACAACTCAAATCTGTAGATTTACAACTCAAATCTTGCAGATCTACAAATCAGATCTAGAGAAAACTAAAATACCAGAAGAGCTCGAAGAGAAGCGAAAAGCCAACCGATCTAAAACGAAAAGACAACAAAGAATTTAAAGATGATGACGGCAACGTGAACGAAAAATCTGCGACGGGCCCGCGACGGAGACCGGTGGAGGAAGGGAAGAGCAACTCTCTAGAGAGAGAAGCTCTCCCTTCTCCAAACTAAAGTGCATTTTGATAATATGTATATTGAAGTATTCCCCCAACTATTCTTCCAGTAACTTCCAACAACATTGCAACAGTAGGTAGAAAATTAAGAGAATTGTAAATCGAGAACTACATAAATCACAGTCCATTCGCAATAAATATGTAGAAGATAGACAACACACTCCACTTTTATATAAGTATCTACGTTGGTAGAAAACCAAAATAAGGCGAGAGAAAACAAATACCTGAAAATGAATTTAAAAAAGCAGAGTAAAAATAAAGCCACGAGTGAGGAGATTCGGCAGGACAGTTTGACTATCAAATCACACAATTGGCGGCGGTGACTAGGTGTCCGGAGAACTAAGCAGCGTTGGCTGCGGCGACGGCAGAATAGAAGAAGACGTGGCCATCGGTTTCACGTAGCGGTGGTGAGAGTGTGAAATTGAAGGAGAATGTGAGGCTTCTGTTGGTATTGGTAGAGAGTTGGCGGAGAACCAGTAGCCGCAGAAACCCTCATCCTCGAAACTAACCTCTACATCTGCGCCGCTCTTGAAGGGATCTTCAATTTCAATTTCCAGGAATCGAAAATAAGACCTAATTTAAGAGATTGATGAGTTGAAAAAATTATGGCATTCTAAAGTTGAATTAATTTTTAATTTTCGAAAATATGTTTGATATGTATATTAAATGTAATTTAGGCTTTTTAAATCTATTTTAAATATAATAGAAGGGTGTGTCTCTTGTGCACTCAACTACATGGTGTACTTGAGTGGGCTTTGATTGGTCAACTGTTGACCGGTCAATCTTTGACTTTTTTTTTCAATTTTTATTCGATTTTTTTTTTTTTTTTTTTTGTACAGAAAATTTACATTTTTCAATGTTATTTTCAGCTATATTAACATACACTTTTCAGTTATAATATCATACACTTTTTAGTTATAATAACATACACTTTTCATTAATATATAACTTACACTTTTCATTAATAGATCATACACTCTTCAGTTATAATAACATACACTTTTCATTAATATATAACTTACACTTTTCATTAATAGATCATACACTTTTCAATTATAATAACATATATTTTTCATTAATATAACATACACTTTTAAGTTATAATAACATACATTTTTCAGTTATAATAACATACACTTTTAAATTATAAGAACATACATTTTTCATTAAAAACAATGTTGCACTTTTCAATATAGTAACATACACTTTTCATTTAAAAAACAAAGATGCACTTTTCAATATACTAACATACACTTTTCATTTAAAAAACAAAGATGCACTTTTCAATATACTAACATACACTTTTTCAAAAAAAAAATCGAAAAAGAAATATAAAAAAAAAAAAAAATCAAAAAAAAAAGTTAAAGTTTGACCGTTGACTGGTCAAACGGTCAACTGTTGATTAGTCCAAGTCCACTCAAGTACACCATGTACTTGAGTGTATACAAGACTTTGGCCTAATAGAAATTGTTTAAACTTGTTGTTCTTATTTGTAATTTTTTTTTTTTTTTTGAGATTTTGAAATTTTTATAAGAATTCAACACTATTTGAATAAAGTTCACGTCGGGAGGCAGTTGGTGGCGTTGATGATGACCATGATTAGAATTAATATTTGAATGTTGAAGGAAAAATATACTCGTACTAGTGCAAAACCCACGAATTTCGTGGGGATTGTAAAAAAATTATAAAAGAAAATGATAAAAAGAATCGAGAAAAAAAAAGAGGTAGAGAGAAATTTGTATAAGAAAATTTAGGAGATTGAGAGAAAAGGAAGAGAGGGGAGAGAGAGAAAAATTGAAAAAAACTTTTAAAAAAAAAAGTAAAAGAAAATATTGAGAAGCCCTAAAAGGGAGAGAGAGAACGGATAAGAAAAAAAAATAATTTAAAAAATGACAGTTGAAAAAGAGAGAGAAAAAATATGTTTTAATTAATTTTTAATTTTCGAAAATATGTTTTTTTTTTTTTTGACAACAATACAAGGGATAAACAAAAAGAACATACTCTCAATAACGAGAGTAAAGAACAAGCAAATCCTTGTAACATTGTGGGCAATCATCTTCATTTCAATCCTGAGGATATGAAGTGTTACTAGTACTTTTAGCTAGATCATGTGCTATTTGATTATATTCACGAGGTACCTGTTGGCAATCCCAAATCAAAAGCTTTCTAAGAATAGCCTTAACCTCCTTTGCTGCATTAGCCTCCATCTCTCCCAAGTGTTCATCAGTCACAATGGCGTTAATAGCATCCATAGAATCCGTACGGATAGCATTAATCTTAATATTGCGGCTCATGCATTTTTTAATTCCCAACAAAACTGCCTTAAGTTCTGCTCCACAAACCGAACCCGGATGATCCATTCTTTCAGCTCCGGCATAGATGATTGTATTACATTTTCCGATGACCACCCATCCTGCAGCAAAAAAATTAGTTTCCTCGTTGAAAGTTGCATCCGTGTAGAGCATAGCACCATATCTGTGACTAAAGAAAAACTCATTCTGTTTGGAAATGAAATCCTCATTTGTGTTGCTAATGCTCTTCATATTTTGAAAGTCCGTCCAGTAAGATATAGCCCATTTGACTTCAAACATCATATGTCTATTCACCTTGCTACTACTCTGAATTTCCTGATGCGTATAATCACATCTTCCTTTCCATATGGCCCAAGCAATCATAGCCACCAAAGCCATTTTCTCCATTTGCAAATGTTGCACACACCATGCAATAAAATCCAGGTCATCCCCTTTGGTTGCATTACAAATACCGCTCCAAAGGCCAACATCTTTCCAGGTTCTCTTTGCAAAAGAACAATTAAACACACAATGCATCGTATCTGGCATAAATGCCCCACAACACCTACAATTCGAACTAATTGGCACATGATGAAAAGCAAGATTACCTTCCGATGAAATCATATTATGGGCTATCTTCCAACAGAAAATTCATACTTTCGGAGGTACCTGAAGTTTCCATATCGTATCATAGATTTTCCTACACAATTGAGTGTTTGAAGATCCTCCCTTCGTACACCCCTTCTCTAGAGTATAACCTTCTAAAGCCCTTCTATATCCTGAAGCCACAGAATATGTACCAGTGGAAGTATGCGGCCAAAAAATTTGGTCCAGTTCTTGAATGCCAAAAGTGGGAGTATTTAGTATCTGATCGGCTTCATATGCATAGAATGCTTGCCTAACAAGCTCTTCATTCCATCTTCCATTCGTAAGCAAGAATCTGTCAACATGTGAAGCACTAGCCAATCTAGAATAGATCCTACCTCCCTCAAGGCCACTTACCCATCTGTCTTTAAATAGGTGAATACCACTGCCCTTACCAATTCTCCATCTAGCACCCTCTTCCAATAATTCCTTACTCCAGTGCAAAGATCTCCAGATAAAAGAGGGGTTAGAACCAATATCAATATCAGAGAGACTCAGACCTTTAATGTACTTCGACTGAAAGATCCTTCCCAACAAGGTGTTTGGCTTGGTGATAATTCTCCAGAGTTGTTTAGCTAAAAGAGCTTTATTGAAGAGAACCAGACTTCGAAATCCCAAACCTCCATCATGTTTTGGCTTGCATAGGTCCAACCACTTTCTCCAATGCTTTTTTCTATTCATCTCATCATCTCCCCACCAGAAACCTGCAATAATTTTTTCCATATCCGAACAAACCGTAGCCGGAACTCGAAAGCAGGACATTGCATAAGAAACAGTGGCTTGCAATACAGCTTTGATCAATACTTCCCTTCCTCCTTCTGAAAAAAACTTATGCTTCCAAGATAAAACCTTCTCACGAATTCTGTCAGTGAGATATCCAAACTTATACCTCTTGGATTTTGGAATTATTGTGGGGAGTCCAAGATATAAATCATGCCCTTGAGAAGATCTTATCCCTAGAGTTAGCTTGGATTGGTCAACATTACACTGAGATGTCAATGGGCTAAACATGATGGATGACTTTTCCCTATTCACAAGCTGTCCAGAGGCTTTTTCATACACATAAATACAGTTAGCCACAGCTTGTGCTTCCTGTTTTGATGCCTTGAAAAATAAGATACTATCATCCGCAAAGAAGAGATGGGATAGGATAGGAGCATTTCTAGCAACTCTAATACCTGATACTTGCTTTACCTCAACCATCGAAGAAAGCATTGATGAGAAAGCTTGAGCACACAATACAAAAAGATATGGTGACAAGGGACCCCCTTGTCTCAAGCCTCTAGTTGGAGAGAAACTTTCTGAAAATGAGCCATTAATTTTGATAGAATAGGACACAGTTGAGACACATTTCCAAATAAGCTGCACCCATTTTTCTGGAAAACCCATAACTCTAAGAATTACCATCAGGAAATACCATTCAATCCTATCATATTCTTTACTCATATCCAATTTCAATGCCCCATATCCAACTTTGCTCTTTGATGATTTCAAAAAGTGCATTCCTTCATAAGCCACCAAGATGTTGTCAGTAATGATTCTCCCAGGCACAAAGGCACTTTGATGTTGATCTATCAATTCCCCAAGAACACCTTTCAACCTATTAGTCATTGTTCTAGCAAGAATACGATAAAACACATTACAAAGACTAATAGGTCTAAAATGCTGTGGATTAATGGGATTCTTCATTTTAGGGATAAGAGAAATAACTGTATGATTCCAGTTTGTAATATCACCTTCTCCATTAAGAATCTCCAGTATTGCTTTTGAGACATCTTCCCCAATAATCTTCCAATTTTGTTGATAAAATGATGCTGGAAAACCATCCGGACCCGGAGCTTTCCAAGGAGAAATGTCCTTGATTGCCTTTGATACTTCCAAGTATGTGAAAACAGATAAGACTTGTGCACTCTCTGCAGTAACCTTGGCCTTTATACATTGAGTAGCCATTCTAATGTCATCATTCGTCGGATAACTTGATGAAAACACTATCTAAAAGTAGTCCTTGAAGGTTTTTTCAATTTCAATCTTAGAACTCTTCCATTGCCCCCCCATATCTTGTATTCTTCGAATTGTGTTTCTCCTGTTCCTTTGATTAGCTCGAGAATGGAAAAATTTTGTATTACGATCCCCCTCTTGCAGCCAAGCCACCCGAGATCTTTGCTTCCAAAACCATTCCTCTTGCGTGTTAAGTTTTGCTAATTCCGCCTCCAACTCACACACTTTGGCCATGTTCGGAATACAAGCATCATTATCCAGAAGATCATTTATTTGTTTTTGGGTATGTTTGACTCTGTAGCTTAACGTTCCCCCTTTCTTTTTAGCCCATTCATTCAGCATCGCACCACACTCATACATATTTTCCTTAAGTGGCAAATTAGAGCAAGACTTGCTCCAAGCAATAGCCATAACCTTGTCAAAATCAGGCTCTTTCATCCAATAATTCTCAAACTTAAAAGGTCTAGCCTCATGTTCTCTTGAATTACTCAAATTGTGTGCCTCAAAACAAAGCATGATCGGCCTATGATCCGACCCTAGAAAGCTTAGGGTTGATGCTTCAAAGAAAGCACATAAGTCCATCCAACCCTCATTAGCTAGGAATCTGTCCAATTTTTCCTTAATGTAAAAATTCCCCTTTCTCCTATTATGCCAAGTGAATTTTGAACCTGACATCTTAAGACTTTAAAGCTCATTGTAAATTAAGACATCTTGGAATAAGGCTATGTTGTTATTCTGTTTTTGCAATCCACCTTTCTTCTCATGGTTATGTAGTATTTCATTAAAATCACCCCCTATCAACCAGGAAAGTGGAAGATTTGGAATATAATTCTTGAGCCTTTTAAGAAGTTGCCATGAAGCAAACCTTTGCTGAGGTATTGAATGACCATAAAACCCAGTAAAACGCCAAACACCAACTGAATCCTTAATCAGACAATCAACATGACCTAAAGAATACGACAACACTGAAACATCACTTTCATTCCAGAAAAAAACGAGGCCTCCAGCACAACCATACGCATTGACACAAAAAACATTAGTAAACCCTAAACGAACCCTAATGATCTCGGCATAGGCTGAGTTACATTTCGATTCAGAAACAAAGAGATAAGTAGGACGATACATAGATACCAACATCCTAAGCTTACTGAACGCACGTGCACTACATATACCACGTGCGTTCCAACATATCAACCTCATTCATCTCGGCGGGGTTGAGTCACCTCAACCGCCGCCGTCATTGGAAACGAAATCTCAGAACCATATGTTTCAAGCATACTCCTGGCTTTCTTCGCAAAGAACAATCCGTCAATTTCTTGTCTCACTTTTTCTGCCAGAATGAAATCCGCCAGATCCCCTGAGTGATCCCTCCAAAGTCTCTTTTTCCCCGCTCACATATCACCCGGAATTGAAAAGCTGTTCCCATTCTCTTCATCTTGATTATTATCTAGATTGTTCTGACCAGTCTCCTCTCTAAGTGGGACATAAGGCTGTTCCCCTTCATTAATCACCTCCACATAGGCCGTAAAATCAAAAGCTCTAAAGTCTCTTCCCACATGATGGATCACACGGTAGTCTTTCCCATTATCTTTATCTTTCCCATAAAGAGGATCAACAAACATTCTGTGTTGGAATCCAACCGGTATTGTGAATGTTAATGGCTGAAGAGTCATACCTGTGCGAGGGTCAATCTTAGCATTACCCCTCTTTTCCGCTTCTTCTTCATCTCCTCTTCTAGTCATAAGCTCCTGAAAAGTGTGGACCACCTCCCTATCATGTTGTTTAGATTGTGCTTCCTCATTCAAATTCCATAGAGGTCCCATCATCTCCTGCTCCGCCATCTGCCACACTTCCTTAACCCCATCGTCAATGAGCACTGCCTTTCCTTTAGCTTTCCTCCTTTTTTCAGATTCAGCTGCTGCATTTTCCTCCAGATTGATTACCTCCAAACCCTTATCCACTCTTCTCCCTTCCTCTTGCTGATGTGAACCCATAAGAGTAGGAACACCAAAGTTAATGCCCAGCAACCTGGATAAGTCTTGCATGTCCGCCAAATTCGGCCTTTTTGTCTTATCCGCCTTTAACCATTCTGGGAATATTTTATGGTTTTCAATCCAATCTTCCTCACGATCCTTCACTTTGCTGCAGCCCCTGACAGAGTGATTTAATAGTCCACAAAAGGTACAAAAGTCAGACAATCTTTCATAGCGAAAGAAAATGATAATAGTGTCATTTTCAACAGTAAAATTGGAGAAACGGCATAAGGGTGCCTCTGTGTCCAGAAGCACACGAACTCTTAAAGATTCGCCCCACGCCATCTGTCCTTCTTTGACATTGACCTGCAACACTTCACCAAGTATGCTTCCTAGCCGTTCCCCAGTTATCTTCGTCATTGCATGTGCAGGAAGGCCATGAATCTGTACCCAAAAAGGAACACGATCCATCTTCATATTAACAAAACACTCCGATCCCGTAAGCTGCTTCAGTACCATGAGTGATCTCCTGAGATTCCATGGTTGCATGTCCAGGATTTCTTGCATTTCTGCTTTTCCTTGAAAATCCACGACATACAGTCCATCACCCACCGATGTGATGTTAAAAGTGGAGTTTATTTTCCAGCTTGAGATGAGGAGCTTCTTAAGCTCCAGAACATTAAAGAAACGCCTGGAAACAAACTTTAAAGCAACTGATGATGAAGGTATGATAAGCTCGCTTGTTTTGACAGCAGTGTTTGCTACCTCCTTATCTGAGATAGAGCATTCACTAAATTGTTTTTGGATTGCCATAGCCATATTTTTGAGAGAGAAGTGTAAATCGTATACAAGAAGAAAAAAGATGAAGGGTTGTGAGTTGTTTTCTGCTTGTAATCCCCAATTTATAGCCACGAATCGCATTTTAAAACCACCATTATTCTTTGAAACCATTGGCTCTTCTGATAAGAAAGATTTTTGTCCAATATTTTCACCAAAACTACACACCTCCATTGTAGAAATCGATACAACACGCGTGAGTTTTGAAGAAAACCCTCCTTTCGTCAATGTCACCCCCAATCTGAGAGCAAGTGAAGAGCACTCTCCACTCTTAGATTGATCAAAACGATGCAATGTGATGATTAGCCGAATTTGCAAAATCCAAGAATTCGAAAAGGCACTCAAAATGTTCTTACTTTGCCAACACACATTTAATGCTTGATCCCAAAACCAAAATCGAATTAAATAACCATGGAAAAACTCTTGTAAAGTAATAAAGGCTGGATAACAATATAACCAAAGGAAGAAAACATTCTTTTCTTCAAACGAGAGAAAATATGAAGTTTTTTAAGAGAGAGAATACAATTCAAAAAAATGTTTGATATGTATATTAAAGGTAATTTAGGCTTTTTAAATCTATTTTAAATCTAATAGAAGGGTGTGTCTCTTGTGCACTCAACTACATGGTGTACTTGAGTGGACTTTGATTGGTCAACTATTGACCGGTCAATCTTTGACTTTTTTTTTCAATTTTTATTCGATTTTTTTTGTTTTTTTTTTTTTGTACAGAAAATTTACATTTTTCAATGTTATTTTCAGCTATATTAACATACACTTTTCAGTTATAATAACATACACTTTTCATTAATATATAACTTACACTTTTCATTAATAGATCATACACTTTTCAATTATAATAACATACACTTTTCATTAATAGATCATACACTCTTCAGTTATAATAATATACACTTTTCATTAATATATAACTTACACTTTTCATTAATAGATCATACACTTTTCAATTATAATAACATACATTTTTCATTAATATAACATACACTTTTAAGTTATAATAACATACACTTTTCAGTTATAATAACATACATTTTTCAATTATAAGAAAATACATTTTTCATTAAAAACAATGTTGCACTTTTCAATATAGTAACATACACTTTTCATTTAAAAAACAAAGATGCACTTTTCAATATACTAACATACACTTTTTCAAAATAAAAATCGAAAAAGAAATATAAAAAAAAAAAAAAAAAGAAGTTAAAGTTTGACCGTTGACTGGTCAAACGGTCAACTGTTGATTAGTCCAAGTCCACTCAAGTACACCATGTACTTGAGTGTGTACAAGACTTTGGCCTAATAGAAATTGTTTAAACTTATTGTTCTTATTTGTAATTTGCAATTTTTTTTTTGAGATTTTGAAATTTTTATAAGAATTCAACACTATTTGAATAAAGTTGACGTCGGGAGGCAGTTGGTGGCGATGATGATGACCACGATTAGAATTAATATTTGAATGTTGAAGGAAAAATATACTCGTACTAGTGCAAAATCCACGAATTTCGTGGGGATTGTAAAAAAATTATAAAAGAAAATGATAAAGCTTTATGCTTTGCTCTTGCGTATGTAAAAATCCATTAGTTGGCTACTATATGTAGCTAGTTTATATGCAATAAAGAGCCTTTTCACTAACCAAAAAAAAGAAAATGATAAAAAGAATCTAGAAAAAAAAAGAGGTAGAGAGAAATTTGTATAAGAAAATTTAGGAGATTGAGAGAAAAGGAAGAGAGGGGAGAGAGAGAAAAATTGAAAAAAACTTAAAAAAAAAGTAAAAGAAAATATTGAAAAGCTCTAAAAGGGAGAGAGAACGAATAACAAAGAAAAAATAATTTAAAAAATGACAGTTGAAAAAGAGAGAGAAAAAAGAGGAAAGAGAAAATTAAAAATAAGGAATTTGAAGAAGCCACGTCATCCAAATGAGATTTAGAAATACGGAGTAGTATAGAACATAGAACAATTTAAATATTTTACATACCTATTAAAATAATAAATTTAATAAATGGACGAGAGAATCGAGGAATGTATCTAACATACCCAGGTATTATAACCCACGCCTTTCCATAAAAACCAAACCGCGTGGTGAACGTGCCTTAACGGATAAGCTGTTAAATTTATACGGATATTTGGTCGTAAAAGCCGATAGTAAGCATTCCTTCTGACCATACGATCAACTCAATCTCATCCGTTAATTTCGTCACCGCCTCACCGAGCTCCTATTTATACCCATCAACTCCATAGCCTTTTTTCAGTTTTCTAGCCAATTGATCGATTGATCGTTCTTGTTTGGTGTGCGTGCTTTAGATTTGATTGATTTTATATTTTGATTTTTCTTTTGTCGATTCTATCCTATTAATCCATATCAAGATGGTGTGTCTTCAATTTGATTTTCTTCGTGTGTACGAGTCCGTTCCGATTTTGATCGTCGTATATATGATTGGAGATGGTTGATTTTGATTGCGTCTGTCATCGTGTTGCTGAGTTTGCTTGAAGATGGCTTATGTTTAATCATATCGAATTCTGATAGTGTTGGTGAATTAGTTTGGAGATAGTTGTTGTTTGATCTAATTGAATTATCTTCGTCTTTTCTTCTCTCCATTTGAGATGGTTTGGTTTGGAAGAGACTATGGCTTGAGTTTTCATTTTTTTCAATCTAGGGTGTTGGTTATCAATGATTTTTTCTGGTGGTAAAAAAACCTGCGTCTGCACATTTTCAACTGTTCAAGTTATCAACCTAGTAGGGTGTTGGTTATCCATGATAGTGGTTCTGAACGATGTGAAGTTGGATATTTTCTGGTGATTCTGGAGTCTCTTTGAACCATGATATGAGTATGCATCTTCTCAACATAGGGTGCTTGCATTGCATCTATTTTTTCACTGGACTTTAGGACCTTGCTTGGTTATCAATGATTTTTGTGGTCGATAAAACCTGTTGCTATATTGGTGCCAACTACGGACGGTGGTGGTAAGTTGTTAGATATTTTCTTGCGACTCTTAACTACTCCATATCATATCCATCCACCTGCTGATTCTTAGTGTATGTGCCCATCTATTCGTAGCAATGAATTTATTTGGATACTTCATTTCTGGTTACTGGACAGTTATGCTAGTTAACCTCCAATAAGAAAAGTCTTCTTGTTCGGGGCTTCTTGTAGAGGTTATTCTTCTCTGGGCGGGGAAGCATGAAAGTCATTAACAATCTGATGTTTTGCCTGGCGTAAGATTATTTTCCTGTTGTATTATGGATGTTTCTCAACCGCTTCGTGATCTTTCCCAGTCTTTTTTTGCCTCCAATCTTGTCCTTATTCCTGTAGATTTTCATTCCTACTTCCAGTTTTTAACTGATTTTGAGGTATGATCTCTTATTGTGTTCTTTTTCAGCTTACTTTTTGTCGTAAGTTCAAGTGTGTTTTCTAAGTAATATGATTTCATAATGCAGCCTGTATCGGTTTTCTGCTACACATTATACTTTGAGCCGTTCGAGTACAGTTCTATGCATAGTCTGGTTTGCTTCCAGTCTCGTCTCTTGTCATTTTGGGTTTGGTTCTTTGTCTTATGTTTGAGGAACCTGATGATCAGTTCAACCAAATTTCTTTTTGTATGTTGGGACAGTTTCTAAGCCTCTGAATTGGAAGTTATATTTGCCCTTGCTGTCTGTCTGATAGATAATGCAGTTGCTGGACATTGCGAACATGAAATTAAATAACAGAGAACATGCAAAAGCGAAATTGGTATTTTGGTTTTGGTTTGTTCTAAAAATCTGTTTCTTCTGTGGAGTGCACCAGGCACAGAAGTTTGTTCATCACAGTGCATAATGTTTGGCATGTTCCTGTTGGCTGGTATCATCCATTTCGGTGTTTGGACTACATATAATATATGTTGTTATTCTCTCTGTGTGTTCGCTGGAGTTTTTGATTTACCTGGTCTTTTTAAGCCTGCCATTGTCCTTTTTTTCTGTAGTGTCCCCTGTGTAATACTGGTGCTCTGCCCGGGAAAGGAAGTGAGTGCTAGGTTTCCCATGGTCGTGTTTGCGATTCTTCCCTCACCTGGTTCAGCACTGTGTTTTTATTCCATCCTTTATTCTTCCGAACAGTGTTGAACCTCTCTATCAATATTAATTTAGAATGCATGCCATTAAAAATGCATCTATGATTTGTTTTAAACTTGTTATAGGTTCTGTAATGGCTGTATTTAGAAACAAATGTGCATTGGAATGGAGAGTGGCTCTATTTGGAAGCCTTTTCAGAATTGCTTGGAGATGTGAGTGATGTGGGTAATCTTCTGAGCTCAGCTAAAGAAGGAAAATTTCATAAATTCACAATCTTTTACAACTTACAATCTCTCTGCTGGTTCAAACTGGGAGGCCTTTGATTTTATGATGGGACCTTGTCCCGTAGTTAGCATTTTCTTGCAGTAAGGTTTCCTCCATGTGTCTTCATCCCCAGGAATTAATAGATCGAAACCACCTTGTCCCGGTCTGCACAATCAGGTCATTGTTGAATTAGTCGGATGCCTCTTTATAATTATTTTCCAGCCTATATCTCCTTGCATCCTCGTCTTCAAGACTCATATACGCAGATCTGAGAAACTTTCTGCTTATTCTGCATGTATCCTACTCTTTCTTCGTGCTTGTGTGACCATACTGTAATTATTTTTGATGGTTATGGCGTAGGTTGTTCTGATGTGAGTACAGTATTCATGATTTTTTGTGGACGTCTTCAAGCTGTTTATTCTGTTGAGTGCTTCAGTCTTCAGATGTTAGTTCATCACAGTGCTCATTGTTCGGTCTGTTCGTGTTGGCTGGTATCAATCTTTTGATTTTCCCAATTGATTCATGCTCTGGTTGTGTCTTCATCCCCAGGAAACCATTATTTTTAATTATGCTAGTTCACCTCCAATTTGAAAAGTCTTCTTGTTGGGGGCTTCTTGTAGAGGAGGTTCTTCTCTGGGTGGGGAAGCACGAGAGTCATTAACATTCTGATGTCTTGCCTGGTGTAAGTTGTCTGATTATTTTCCTGTTGTATATTACTGGATGTTTCTCAACCGCTTATGTCGGACTTCATCGTGATCTTTCCCAGTCTTTTTTTGCCTCCAATCTTGTCCTTATTTCTGTAGATTTTCATTCCTACTTCCAGTTTTTAACTGATTTTGAGGTATGATCACTTATTGTGTTCTTTTTCAGCTTACTTTTTGTCGTCAATTCAAGTGTGTTTTCTAAGTAATATGATTTCATAATGCAGCCTGTCTGGGTTTTCTGCTAAACGTTATACTTGAGCCAAGCTGATCGAGTACAATTCTATGCATAGTCTGGTTTGCTTCCATTCTCGTCTCTTGTCAGTATGGGTTTGGTACTTTGTCTTTTGTTTGCAGAACTCGATGAGCAGTTCATCTGTAGGGGATTGCCTTTTGATTAGCATTCTCGTTTGTTGTATGGTGTTTTTGATGGTGCAACTGTGGTTCAAAATTTCTTTTGGTATGTTGGGACAGTTGCTACGCCTCTGAATTGGAAGTTATATTTGCTCGTGCGGTCTGATAGGTAACACAGTTGTTGCACATTGTGAAAATGAAATTAAATAACAGAGAACATGCAAAAGCGAAATTGGTATTTTGGTTTTGGTTTGTTTTAAAAATCTGTTTCTTATGTGGTGTGCACCAGGCTCAGAAGTTTGTTCATCACAGTGCATAATGTTTGGCATGTTCGTGTTGGCTGGTATCATCCGTTTTGATCTTTGGACTACATATAATATATGTTGTTATACTCTGTTTGTTCGCTGGAGTTTTTGATTTACCTGGTCTTTTTAAGCCTGCCATTGTCCTCTTTTTCTGTGGTGTCCCCTGTGTAGTACTGGTGCTCTGCCCGGGAAAGCAAGTGAGTGCTAGGTTTCCCATGGTCGTGTTTGTGATTCTTCCCTCACCTGGTTCAGCAATGTGTTTTTGTTCCATCCTTTTATTCTTCCGAACAGTTTTGAACCTCTCTATCAATATTAATTAAGAATGCATGCCATTAAAAATGCATTTCTGAGTTGTTTTAAACTTGTTATAGGTTCTGTAATGGCTGTATTTAGAAACAAATGGGCATTGGAATGAAGAGTGGCTCTATTTGGCAACCTTTTCAGAATTGCTTGGGGATGTGACTGTGGTGTGGGTAATCTTCTGAGCTCAGCTAAAGAAGGAAAATTTCATATATTCACAATCTTTCACAACTCACAATCTTTCTGCTGGTTCAAACTGTGGGAGGCCTTTGATTTTATGACAGGACCTTGTCCCATAGTTAGCAGTTTCTTGCAGTAAGGTTTCCTCCATGTGTCTTCATCCCCCGGAATTAATAGATTGAAACCACCGTTTTAATGATTTGCGTGTCTTCACAATCAGGTCATTGTTGAATTAGTTGGATGCCTCTTTATAATTATTTTCCAGCCTATATCTCCTTGCGTCCTCGTCTTCAAGATTCATATACGCATATCTGAGTAACTTTCTGCCTATTCTGCACGTATCCTACTCTTTCTTTCTTTGTAACCTTAAATTTTGATAACTCGGATGCCTCCCTATGATTTTTTTCCAGCTTATATCTCTTTGCATCTTCAGTCGAAGATTCATATATATGCAGTTCTGAGAAACTTTCTGATGCCATTGTGGAGTGTTACTCGATGATGCGAATCCTTTCAGGAGTTAAGTTGCGTCTCTTTTGTTTGACTGGTTTGCAGTTGGGGTTGACATTTAGCTTATGGATGATGACATATGCACTTATACCTTTCATATCCTCATCTGATCTCTTTATAATCATCTCTGCACAGTTAAGGTGTAGGTTTGATCCAATGTAAGTGCATTTTCAATGATTTGGTATGCACGTTTTGAAGATGTTTTGTTGGATTATTTATGATAATTGAGTATGCTAACTTTTTAGTAGAAACAAGCTATGAGTTGCCATGGGGAAAGCTGGTATTTTGGACTTATAATTATTATCCTTTCAGTTTCTGGTATCTCGTTCAACTGTTCAACAATGAAGATCATGTGTTATGTAGGGTTCATAAGAGCTTCAAAGTAAATCCAAGTGAATGTTCATCTATTTGTGGTTATGTGGTGTGTCCATGGTGAAGGTCTTTTTGTTCTTAGTTTGGCTAGTTTTTTTCCTTTGTATTGGATCTTCATAAAACTCAAGCTGTGTTATACTGTGCATGCTAGATGTGCTCTGCTTTGTAGAACTGGTTCTGCCTGGGGAAGACTTCACGAGAAGTGAGTGCAAGGATGGTATGATACCTTGTCCGGCAAGTATAATTGCATAGAGAAAGACTTCCAACGGTTGTGTTTGCCATTCTTCAGAACGGATTTGAACTTTTATATAAAATTATATATCATGCATGCCAGGAAATGCACATATCTGAACTGTTCAAAACTTATTATAGGCTCTTTAATGGTGGTATTTGGAAACAAATGGGCATTGGAGGGGCTCTATTTGGCAACCTTTTCCGAAATGTCTGAAGCAGTTCGGTTTTGCTTAATACTTATTTTACTCTTAAAATATTTAGTCATAAATTTAATTTTTATTTTGCGATATGATGTGGGTGATCTTCTGACCTCAGCTAAAGAAGGAAAATTGCATAAATTCATCTGATGGGGAATGGCAAACTATTAAGGTTTGGTAGTTAGAAGATTTTTTATGTTGTTTATCCTATCAATAAATATTACCGTGCTACATTTGTGTTCTTTCTGAATTCTGCCAATCTGTGTTTGGTTTAATTTTTATTTTATTTCTCGAAATGCATTTAAACAAAGTGTATTTTTATAATGATAAGGCATTTAACAAGCTGAATAGCAAATAAATAGAAGTATTTTGCAGCATTCGGATGAACTATTTCCTAAGCTGTAGTGTTCTAAAATTGTGAATTTTCTTCTTGATCAGTGGACGATTTGTTCACGGGACCTTGTATCATAATCGGCATCTTCTTCGAGGAAAGCTTCTTCCATTTTATCTGTGTCTTCATCCCCAGGAATTTGTTGGCTGAAACTGTTGCCTTAATGATTTTCGGGTGTGCAAAATCAGCTCATTGTTGTCATGTTTTCCCTGTTTTCTTAATTTCCTTAAATTTGGACAAGCTGGATGCTTCTGTATTATGTTTTTCCAACTTATACCTCTTTGCCACTTCAGTTGAAAATTCGTATATGCAGATCTGAGAAACTTTTTGAAGTTGGACTGAAACCACTGTCTTAATGATTTTTGGGTTTGCAAAATCAGATCACTGTTTGTCAAGTTTGCCTTATTAATAACCTTAATTTTGGACAAGCCGGATGCCTCTTTATTATGATTTTCCAGCGTTTACCTCTGTGCTACTTCAGTTGAAGATTCATATATGCAGATCTGAGATACTTTTTGAAGCTGCTGTGGGGAATTATTCTGTGTGCATCATATTGCTGTTCCTCTGTTCTTGTGTGACCACACTGTACTTATATCTGCATGGTTAAGGTATTGGGTCCCTTGTAAGTGCTGTTTTAATGATTTGGTGTGCACCACGTCTTCAAGATGCTATGGTTGTCTCTATTCATGCTATTCGAATATGTAAACAATTTTGTAGACAAGTTATGGTTTGCTATATTGACAGCTGGAATTGGACTGAATTTATTATCCTTTCGTTTTTGGTATCTCGTTCAACGATGAAGATTTTGTGTTATGTAGGGTTCATAAGAGCTGAACTGTGGAGATTGTTTTTAAAGTAAATCCAAGTGAATGTCATCTAATTCGGGTTACGTGATGAGTCCGTGGTGAAGGTCTTTTCTTACTTCTTTTGGTTAAGTTTTTCCCGTTTGTTCTACTGTGTATGCGAGTTGTCAAATGTCATCTAAGCTGGTGTCGGTTTCAGGCTTGGTCTTATTTCTGGGTGCTTAATGATCATATACAAAGGCAGGAGTGGTAATTTAGTATCCTTTGAAAATCTATTACTTTGCCATTGGACTTTGTTTGGTGTATGCAGTTAATAATATGCTTTTGCTGGATGCTCGAGGGGTAAGTTGCTTCCATGTCACTGCATTGTCCATGATTGTCAGCCTCTGAAGTCGTCTGTATGCGTGATCAACTTCTTGTGCATTTACTCTTGTGGTGTATAGTTAATATGAGGTATAGATGAGCTATTGGAAATTATCTCTAAGAAATATGATATCCTTGCTGTTATATGTTTGCTGCTTCACTTGTTGAATTTTGTAAAACGATTATAATTGTAGCTCTGCTAGGAATATGTTGCATAAATTTGTGTTTGCCTCTTTGTGCTAGCGCATGAAATCTTCTTGTACTGGGATTCCTGTGCTAACTTAATTTCCTTGAGTTATGCATTTATACTGTTTGGTTTGAAGATTATTTAGTTTTTATGGCTTTTAAATCAATGAGAGAGAACATGATGAAAATAGTGCATGGAAAATTAAGAAATTAGTGACTTTTAGATTTGTGATATGGTACGAGGCACTTTTCCGCATCATAATATTTTATCTAATAACTAATGTAATCACTATAAATCTTAAATTAACTTATAGATTAACTTGTGTAACTCCGCCTGTGTTGCATTTGCTCACTGCCGGTCCCAAGCCCGAAAAAAGGAGGAGGGTCAAGATTTTTTATATTTTTTGTCTACTTAGTTATTCTAGGACGCTATCCTTGCATTTATCACTGCGTGTCTGTTGCAGTGTGTGATTCAGAACTGATAGGTGGAGGTCTTCTGTAACAAATGTACTTCGTAGTCGGTTTTGTAAAGATGGTTTTCGTGGTATCTTCTAAATAGCATGGATATGTAGGGCTGTAGTCTTGATTGATTAGGGCAATGATGCTGCTTAATAAGATGGATGTTGCACGAGAAAGTAAAGTATTACCAAGATCTGAGAAATTTTCTGATGCTTTTATGGAGAGTCACTATAATTATCTCTGCACGGTTACAAGGCAAAGGCTGTTCCAATGTAAGTGCTGTTTTCATGATTTGGCATGTACATCTTCAAGAAGTTTTGGTTGCTGTATGCTATTGGAATATGTCAACTTTTTAGTAGACAAGTTATGGTTTGCCTTGCTGAAAGCTGGAATTGGACCAAAATTTATTATCCAATTTTTGGTTTCATTCAACGATGAAGATTTTTTGGTAAGAAGTGAACTGTGGGAGAAGGCCGTTTCTTAGTTTGGCTAATTTTTTTATTTTTTTTAATATGCGTACTCAACAGCAGTGTTCTACTGTGTATGCAAGTTTGTTGAATGTGCTCTGCTTTGTTGTGCTCTTGAGCCGCCCCTGGTGTGCTCGTATTCTTCTTCACACTACTCATTATCCGCCACTGTCCCTGGTTGTACCAGTAGCATCTTCCTGTTGTTCAGGTCCTTCCTGAAGAGGTCTTTCTATTATTTTTGTATGATTTCATTCAGCTTTAGTGAATTCGTGGTCTTTATGACGGTTTTGCTGGTTTCTTTAATATTATGATCATGGAGGTTTCTTTTAAGATGTGGCTGGTGTTGGTTTCGGACGTCAGACTTATTTCTGGGTACTTGATCATATATAAAGGATGGAGTGGTAATTTAATGCAGTTGGTCAGATTATACCTGATGAATAGTAGTCTGCATCTCTTATTGTAATGTAGATCAAGCTGATAGTATATTTCCATCGGATGTTCGAGGGTTGGTTACGTTACGTGCCACTGCATTATCCGTGATTGTGAGCTCCTGAAGTCGTCTCTATGCGTGAACTATGGAAATTATCATAAAGAAATATGATATCCTTGCTGTTATCAATTGTGCAACACTTCTCCTGAAGTCGTCTGTATTTGTTATATTGTGCAACACTTCTCCACATCATGATATTATCTAACTAATGAAGTCGCCATAAAACTTACAGTGTTAAATTTCAGTGCATTAACTTAGTTGTGCTTTTCCTTTGTAGTGTAAAATTTCTGTTCTGCTATGGTCTTCTTTTACAAATTTTTATTCTTTCTAACTTTTGTCTAATTCCGCCTGTTTTGCATTTCCTCTCCGCTGGCCCCAAACCCAAAAAAAGGACAAGGGTCAAAGAGGATCTCGCAACATCTCAACCGTTTTTTAAAAGACACGAGAGCTTTAATGTGGGGCCTTTAAATTTTACACACAAAAGGAAAGATGTAAAGATGAGACCTTTCTGTGTTCCAGAGGGACCAGCTTCGAAAAAATCGAGCAATTCTATCTTTCAGCTACAATCGATTGGAGTTGGTGAATCGAAGCTGGGTTCTGTTCCTGATACTGAATCAATTAGTTCAGAAACTTCAGTTGAGGAACTAGAAGACAAAGAGCTATTAGAAGAAGATAATCGTCCGAAAGTAGAGGTGATTGCTCAGACGAAAGACGAGGGTCCATCATGAGACACGAAGCTAATTTACCAAATAGACCCTGAAGAAAAAGTGCATCATGAACCAAAAATGATCTCCGTAGTAGAGAGTGTTGCTGACCATCTAGGACATGGAAGTCAATCTTCGGAAGAAGAAGATTCTTTCAAGTTAGACCACGTTGAAAATAGAGATGTTGAAGTAATTAAGCTTGAATCTTGATTGGAGAATGTGGCAGATCACTCAAACTATGAAGTTGTTGAACGAAGAGACTCAAGCTCCTCGCACTTTCAGAGGTGAGTAAAGGGGGCTTCACTATGACACTAGGTGAAATGGAAGTCATTGAACCCGGAGAAGATAAGAAATATGGAATAAAGTATCAAAAAGAAGAGGGAAAGTCCGAAATGAAGCTTGATTACAGTAATTGCTTATAATTAGGATTTTAGATTGATTATAGATTGATCTTACATTTATTACCCTAGGGGCATGTTTGATAGCATAGACGGATTATCTAAGATTAGGATGATAACTAAACTTTATAAATTTTAAAGCATTATCTACCCTTAATCTAAGTTATCAAACAACCAATAAAAATGATATATAGTTAATCTAGGTTTAATCTAAGCTATCAAACATGGCCTAGGAGTGAGAATTAATATTAATAGTAGTAGACTAAATCATTGTACGTTGAATTTAAATAGAGAAATCACAGAACCATTGCTGATTACTAGGGTATCTCGTGCATTCATTCGAGATTTCTTTGTTTTGGCACATTATGCTCAAAGAGCCAGGTTGTCCTTTTGCTTTGTGGTTCGTCTTCAGAACGTGCACCACAACAACATCCACTATTTTGTTCAGTTCATTTTGCTTCCTTTCTGCACTGGCTATTAAAGATAATGGAGATGGAACTCGATCAAATAAGGAAAACTGGTGCACTTGCTACGTATGAATATGTGGAATGGAAGCATCAGCATTCAGAACAAGTTAACATGCTAACTTCCGGAAAGCTGGATTATCTTGCCTGCTGCATCCATGTGAGAAATGCGAGTTGGGATGGGTTTTTGGGACAGCGGATGTATTGGATAATGAAGTCAATAACAACACCATTTTTATTCAGGAAGAGATGAAAAAGCTAATGACGAAGATAGTGACAAGTTCGTACGGCCTAGTTCAGTTCTGGGCACTTGGGATGAAAGAAGACAGGCTGTGCCTAGAAACGTCAGACCAACCATTCACTCTCACTTCTCTTTATAAAGGTTTGGCCTTTTTCACGAAGCAGTGTATGAAATGTCACTATTTTGTGGACGAGGAAGTTGGCCCACTTCAACGTGTCTTCCGAAGTGGATATCCTGAAATCTCCCTTGACCTTGGAAGAAAGAGGATATCCTGAAATCTCCCTTGACCTTCCGAAGTTGCAGATGATCTTGGTGGTGAGTGTAATAAATTTTTAATCATTCTTGGTTAAAGAAACAAATTCTATATCTTGCAGTTGGAAAATCAACAGTAAAGCGGGCATGTAGGGACCTTGGCATCACTAGGTGGTCAAAGAGTGAAAACATACATGAAGAAGCTCTTTGGCTCTTTACGAACTTCTCAGGATTTTCTGCATAATCTCTGCCCTCCTACCAGCAGCAGCCTTCCCCCCTTGGATATGTCGCTTCTGACGAATCAGCTCCTGACTAATTCTAAAACCTCTCTGCAGCCAATGAGTGATCTTCTGCCGGAGTCTGAAACAGTGATGGTAAAGGCGAAGTACGTACGAAGATGTGTTTATGAAGTTTAAGCTATGTCTGTCATCAACAATGAACCAGCTCCAAGAAGAAGTGGCCAAGAGATTGGATTTGGAAAAAGGGAGTTTCAAATTGACATACTTGGATGAAGACAAGGACAACATCTTGTTAACCTGTGATGATGATTTGCAACAGCAGGGGACAACACTACTGTGCACTTGTTTTCCCCATTAAAATAATAGGAAGCTTTTAAAATATTTTTACACTACCACTAACAGAATGTGTTTTTTTTTTTTTACAGGAATGAAAAGTACATTATACTACACAGAAGTTGAACAATTATACTATAATGCAAAGGCGAATCTCCAGTGATTATCCGCAGTCGCATTGGCGAAACGAATGTTAGGTACATGAGCGAGCCTCCACTTATCCCCTGCACTTTTTTTCTCTTCAACAACTCTCACCACAAATTGATCCCCCATACCTGCAAAAACAAGATTTTGGAGATGGGGCAAATGCTCAATCCCTTGAGGTAATTCTGTCAGCAATTTGCAGGCCTTTATATTCCATTCTATAAGATTGGCCATGCACCCCTCATCCACTATCACCCATTTCATGCATTCTAGATCTCCTAAGTACAATTCTTTGAGCTTCTTGAATCCTTGGGCTTTGAATCTCAATCCCTCAAAGTATGCCCCATGAATATAGAGGTGCACTAGATTAGTCAAATCTTGAATGCTGTTCAATGGATCCTCACGCAATCTACACCAACATAGAGCTAGTCTGGTAAGGCCATTCAAAGACGTTATCCCTCCAGGTACTCTCTTAATGCACCCGTACAGCTCAAGAGCTCTAAGAAGTGGCAAACTGACCGAATAGTCTAGGTCCATTTTTTCACCTTCTTCAAAAGAAGATATCGATAAAGCGCAAAGATTGGTTAACTTGGCAATGGAAGAGCAAAGGTCCTTTACATCTTCACTTCTCAACTTTGTGAGGCCTAATCTCCGCAATTTTGTAAGCTTTCCTATCTCTTTCACCATTTTCATGCCATCACTATCATCTACATCGATACAACTAAGTTTTATTAACAACGACAAACTTCTTCCAATGCCACAGGGAGCCTTAAAACTCTGCATAGAGTCAAACGAGTCATCAGGTAAAAAACACTTGAACCTGTACACTAAGAGGTGTTGAAGCCTATGGAGCTCTAGGATTTCTTTAGGTAATTCCGTCACATAGCAATTCTTGAGATCTAGTGTCTAACACCTTGTGTTCCTTGAGCTCAAATACTTGAGATAATACAATTTGAAAACTTCATTCGGAATAATTTCCAATGTAGCTCCTCTCAAGTCCAACACCTTTAAAAGCCTACATCTCATGACCAACTCACTGATTACGCTGAGTTCCATGTCTCCAGAACACATCAAAATAAGAGAACGAAGAAACTTCATGTTGTATGTGTCTTGAGAGAAGTTGAACGATTTTTGAATTACCAAGCGCCTAAGTCTATTAGGCCACTGCATCTCCCCTCCACTAGATATAGTCACAATGTTGTGCTCTCTTGACTTTGCAATAATATAATCTCGTAGGAGGTCGTGGATGCGAAATGATCTTGCTCTTCCATCAATTTGTCTATTCGCCACTTGAATTAGACTTCTGCTAGAAAGATCACTGAGATAGTGAGTTGCTACTTCTTCCATGGTCTTATCTTGTTTGGGCTGCACAAATCCTTCGGCTATCATAATCGAATGATTGTCTCCTTCTCCAGCAAGCAGTCTTCTGGAAAGATGCTCAAATACAAATAGCAATACTTGAGATAATAAGGCAAGTCATTGTAACTCAAGGAGATCAATGATTTCCATAATATCTCTAAGCTGCCGCCATCTATTAATTCGTGGCCAAGACTCCGTTCAAACATTTCCCATTCTTCAACGTTGTTGTCCTTTGTAGCTAAGAGGCCACCAATTACAGAAATTGCTAGTGGCAAACCCTCACATCTCTTTAATATCTTCTCAGCAAATTCTCTTATGTAATGAGGGCATGGATTCCTAGCTAGGAAATGCCTTTTTGTAGAACAACTCCCTTGACTGTTCTTCCGGTAATGGCTCCAAACAGTAAACATGATTGGTCGCGCTACAAGCAGCATTGCCTATGTCATTAAAACGCGTGGCGATGATGATGCAACCATGGGCACCTCTTTTGGGAAGTGCAAATCTAATAGCTTCCCATGTAGATACATTCCAAACATCATCAACAACAATTACGTAATTCTTTCCCTTGAGGAACTCATGGATGAACTCTCTCATGTCGTCAACATTCATGCCTCCAAGTGTTTGAGGTGGTGTGAATGGCAGTGTGTATCTGTCAAGAACATCTTCTACGTCGTATAGGCAATCTCTCGAAGTTGTCCAATCCATTATTTTTGGGTGGGATTACTTTGATCCTTCTGCTCTAAGGAAGTCGTTCATCTGCCCCATTTCATCTCGAATGAACTGGTTGTTTCTCCTCACGGAGCAATACAGAAAGTTGGTCCAAAAGAAATGATACAGCACTCTCTGCCATACTCACCCACCTGATTAATTGAATCCTAGCTTGTTATATTATATATCAAGTACATAAATATTCAGAAGAAGCACGCATGTATACACCTGAAGTGAATTAAGTTAAAGAAATGTTGTATAATTAAGACATTGTTGTAGAAATTACCACAGCATATACTACTTAGGCTTTGGTCAGTCCAGGTTATAACAATTATAGTAATACATTGTATGAAATTCCTTTTCTCCGTTCAAAAAAATGATGATGAATGGATCAAATAAAAAAAAAAAAGACGTTAAGAGACTTTACCTGGTGTGATTTCAGATTAAATTGAAAATTTCAGCAAGAAGATCGGAGGTCTGAATAGCATAAAAGTTCTTTTTGATCGAGATCCCAGCCAGCCAGGAGTGCACTGCACTTTTTTCACTGAAGACTTCATCTAAAGACCATAATAGCCACACATTGGATACCACGTACAGCTGTGGAACATTATCCTGAACTGAATAATGCCGAATTTTTTTCTTTTTTTTTTTAAAGATTGGATTAATTGCACCAGTCAGTCCCCCAAAATATTTCAGATTCGTAAATGGCCATTTTTTATTATTTTATATCCATTTCCGTCATATTTACTAATGGAAATTAATGTGTACGTGTTACCCGTTAGACGTTAGTAGAGTTGGCAATTCGGGCCGCTTGGCCCGGCCCATCGGGTCAAGCGATGTTTATATATGACGTATATGGTGTTAAAACACTACAAAAAAAGGCTTGCTTGTTGACAGATTTACCGACGGATTTTCGGTCTGCAACAGGGCTTATCGATGGAAAATTTCCGTCGAAAGGGTCTTGGTCGGTAAACCTTACCAACAAAATTTGACTTTTCGTCGGTAACGACGGAAAATAGTCCGTTGGTAAACCCATAAACCCGTTTAAGAACTGGGTCAAAATTCCCGACGGAATTCAGTTGGTACATATTTTAAAAAAATTAATGAAAATTTTAAAATATCTGTCGGTAATTTTGTTGGTGATATTCCGCCGGTAAATCAGTTGTTATTTTAGACGAGAACTTTTTTTTTTAAATTTTTTTTAAAATATATTTTCTGTCGTTAACTATTTTTGTTCGTCAGTATTACGGACGGTTTTTTTCGTCGGTAAACAATTTTTTTAAAAAAAAGTCAAATCGGACACGGGGACCGACCCAACCCTGGACAGCCCGACTAGACCAACCCGAACCCTGGACACGGGGACGCGACGCGCACCTGTGTATTAAATTGGCCAATTATTTCGGCATTGGCAAGACTCGATCCCTGGTGGGCTAGCGCCTACCGCTGGGACAAGTTGATTATTCGTTTATTATTATGATATTAATTGTATATGTACTCCTTTTGGACCCATTTTTATAAAAAAAAATCATAAAATTAATTTCTCAAGTGATT
This sequence comes from Galeopsis tetrahit, assembly GCA_963675135.1. NCBI lineage: Eukaryota > Viridiplantae > Streptophyta > Magnoliopsida > Lamiales > Lamiaceae > Galeopsis > Galeopsis tetrahit. Next base: position 31,809,138 of record OY776119.1, on the reverse strand, counting down.
GTTCAAAGACGGACGGGATCCTCCCCCCCCCCACCTTGTCATCTCGTCTCCGACATCGGATGTTCGATTGGCCTGAGCAATCTGACAATTCTGAATGTACTTCTCGTCAAGCCACGTCGCCGTCAACGTATCCCACAATAACACGTCATCAGCGTCCTTACCTAAGTTTTGTGTGGTCCCATCCTTACGCCAGACCATTCTCTAGACGTACATTAAACCATTATACCGCTCTTGCACTGCTTTACAGAAAAACTTGAACATAACCTCGTACGAGTAGATCTTCCGGTCCCAAACGGTCTTTTCTGCATATATAATAATTTTTTTAAAATTGAACAAACATTAAACATTAATAAATTAATTAATACCTGAAACTCCTCGAAGTACATCCACTTTTTTTGTTTTAGGACCTTCTTCCAAGTGATCGCACCCAGACTTATCGATAAAGAGGTAAAGTCAATCGTGCAAAACCTGGACACCTCGTTACCAGGCAATAGCCTGTGACATTTATTAACAAACAAAACACATTATAAATAAATAAAAGATGCAACATTATTAATTATTAAACATTTAAATTATTTAATTACTTACGTTCCACGTTGTACCCAAATGTATGTCCCATTATCCCGAGCAGCAACGGAAAGTTGACGAGAGGGATAATATCTACATGTGCCGACGACTGTGGAATGGGCGGCGACGACAACGGTGGAGAATGCGCCATCGAAGGCTCGGGGTCTAAGTGAAGGACGACTCTTCCTCGGCCGGCCACGTGAACCAGATGCACCACCAACATTTTGACTTATCTGTTTAATTTAAGCATTTAAATTAATAAATAATTTCTTAATTTAATCAAAATAATCTAATTAAGCAATTAATTAATAATTTTCTAGTTTAATTAACAATAACCTAATTTAATTATATAATTTCCTAATTTAAATAAACCAACCGAAGACATTATGTACAAACTAACCGAATAAAAAAAAGACAAATGGAGATGGAAGTTGGGGGAAGATGGAGCTTACACTGTAGCTTCAGCATACCGAAAGCTCACGGAAAAGACAGAGGACAACCACGAAGACAAGTCACCATGGAAAGAACTATGGAAGGCGGCCGCCCCTGGCAAAGCAAAATTTCTGGCATGGAAAGTATTCCACGGGAGGAAAGCAACTAAATCCAACTTGGCAAGGAGAGGTATTACTTTTGGCAACACATCTTGTAACTTCTGTTTTAATGAAGAAGAAAGTGAGAACCATTTATTCGAGGAGTGCAATTTTTCGTACTCGGTATGGACGAAATTATGGGACGACTGGGCTTATTGTCGGTTAGACATTCCAAGGCAAAGGTAAACTTTTTGGTGTTCACAATCTGCAAACCAAGAAGGGTACAAGAAAAATTTTGGAACTCTATTTAGGTGGGGTTCTTATGGGGAATTTGGTCATGTAGAAACTCTGTGTTAACATTAGCTGCATAATCAGCATCAACATATCCCACAAGTGCATCTTCTTCATTTGTACTTTTTTGAAAACTCAGACCCTTCTCCGCTGATCCCACAATATATATTATGACCCACTTAACTGTTTCCCAATGAACTGGACTTGAATCACTCATGTATCGATTGATTACACTCATAGCATGAGTTCAATCTAGTCTACAACAAACCATAATATACATTAAACTCCCTAGAACATTGATAAAAGGTATCTTACTCATCTATAACCTTTCTTGGTTGTTCTTAGGACACACCTGAGCTGATAGTTGATTATGTTGGCCAATAGGTGTAGAAATTGCATTTACTTGATTAATTCATCCTGAACCTCTCTAACACCTTCTTCAGATAAGTCAATTGACTTCACTGAATCGCACCTCCATCTCATCTGATCTCCATCCCAAGAATCACTTTAGCTTCACCAAGATCTTTCATCTCAAACTCAGATTTGAGAATCTTCTTAACTTCATTGAAACCATTAATTGACTCACTTGCAATTAACATATCATCAACATAGAACAGAAGATAAGTGATTGAATTCCCATCTCTTCTGACACTACAAGAAAACTACAATTTAGCCGCGAAAAAATTTGTCGCTAATTCTAATATTTTCGTCGCTAACGTGAGTTAGCGATGAAATAATTTTGTCGCAGGATTTGTTGCTATACGCCCGTCGCTAACGTGTTTGCGACAAAAAAAATTAATTTTGTCGCAAATGTTTGCGATGAAAATTTGAGTTTCATCGCAAAATATTAGCGACGAAAATTTAAGTTTCATCGCAAAATATTAGCGACGAAAATATAAGTTTCATCGCAAAATGTTAGCGACGAAAATACGAGTTTCATCACAAAATGTTTGCGAGGAAAATCAAACATTTGTCGCAAACATGTTAGTGACAGGTGTATAGCAACAAATCCCGCGACAAAATTATTTCATCGCTAACTCACATTAGCGACAAAATTATTAAAATTAGCGACAATTTTTTTGTCCAACCCAACCTGCACCCACACCCGACCCGCCCCAACCGAACCAACTCAATCGTTCTCTAAACCCACTTCCGCACTCGACCCGCCCCAACCCACACCCGCCCCGCCCCAACCGACCCCAACTCAACCCAACCCGACCCACCCCAACCGACCCCAACTCAACACAACCCGACCCGCACCCACATACCCCCTCCCCCATTTTATTTAAATAAATATTTTATTTGGTCTTAGTGGGAATTGATCCCAGGTGGATGGGCGCCCATAGCTGGGTGTCTACCACTCGGGCAGACAGCTCTTTGGTTCAGTTTTTAATATTAATTATATATGTATTCAATTGTTACTAATTTAGTTATTTTTATCCATTTAATAATTTATTTCACATTTATTAATTGATTAATTTTTAACTTGTAATAATTATATATGTATATATATTGTAATTTTTAAAACAATTCCAATTGTAAAAAAATCAATGTTACTTTAACAATTAAAAAAAAATAATAAATATTACAACCAATCTTCATTCTCTCATCTTTATGTCCATCTTCATTTGCATCATCATATTTATAAATATTTTTATAAACATTCATACTGGTTTATAAGACATAAAATTTGGAGAATTATTAAACATTTAATTATATAAATCAATTTTCTTTATTTAATAAGCATAGTTGATTTAATATTAGCCACGAAATATAATTTTCATTGTTGTTCTTATTATTAACAACAAAATAAAATAATTTGTTAAAAGTGTAGCGATAAAATATTTTAATTTTGTTGCAAATATTAATTTCAAGAAATTAGCCACAAAAAATATATTTCATCGCAAAATAATAGCGACTAAATATAATTTTCATTGTTGTCCTAATTATTAACAACAAAATAAAAGAATTTGTTGCTAGTTTAGCGATGAAATATTTTTATTTCATCACAAAAAGTAATTTCAATAAATTAGCCACAAAAAAATTCTATTTCATCGCAAAATATTAGCGACAAAATATAATTTTCATTGTTGTTCTGATTATTAACAACAAAATGAAGCAATATGTTGCTAGTATAGCGATGAAATATTTTAATTTCATCGCAAAAATTAATTTTAATAAATTAGCCACAAAAATTTCTATTTCATCGTAAAATATTAGTGACGAAATATAATTTTCATTGTTGTTCTGATTATTAACAACAAAATGAAACAATTTGTTGCTAATATAGCAATGAAATATATAAATTTTGTTGCAAAAATTAATTTCAAGAAATTAGCCACAATAATTTCAATTTCATCGCAAAATATTAGCAAGAAAATATAATTGTCATTGTTGCTCTGATTATTAACAACAAAATGATGCAGTTTGTTGCTAATATAGTGATGAAATATATAAATTTTGTTGCAAAAATTAATTTCAAGAAATTAGCCACGAAAATTTTTATTTCATCGCAAAATATTAGCAACAAAATATAATTTTCATTGTTGTTCTGATTATTAACAACAAAATGAAGCAATTTGATGCTAATATAACGATGAAATATATAAATTTTGTTGCAAAAATTAATTTTAAGAAATTAGCCACGAAATTTTTTATTTCATCACAAAATATTAGCAACGAAATATAATTTTCATAGTTTTTCTGATTATTAACAACAAAATGAAGAAATTTGTTGCTAATATAGCGATGAAATATATAAATTTTGTTGTAAAAAATAATTTCAAGAAATTAGCCACGAAAATTTCTATTTCATCGCAAAATATTAGCGACGAAATATAATTTTCATTGTTGTTTTGATTAATAACAACAAAATGAAGCAATTTGTTGCTAATATAGCGATGCAATATATAAATTTTGTTGCAAATATTAAATCTAACAATTTAGCAACGAAAATTTATATTTCGTTGTAAAAATTGATTTTAGCGATGAAATTTAGATTTGTCGCAAAATTTTCGTTGCTATTCCTCCTGTTTCTTGTAGTGTGAAGTAAACATAGTTGTCATATAAAATTTTAATTAAACCAGTTGAGCAAATTCATTCATCAAACCTCAAGTATCATTGCCTAGGGATTAGCTTTAGACCATTGAGAGACTTTATGAGTAAACACATCTTGTTTTCACCATCTTTTATGTCCAACCCCTTTGTATCTTGGTGTAAACGTTTTCTTTCAATGTCCCATGAAGAGAAGTTGTGGTCATATACATTTGATGCAACTCCATTTTGAACTGAGCAACCATAGCTAACAAAATTTTGATGCTACAATGCTTTACCACATGTGAGAAGATCTCATTGAAATCAACACTTTCTTTTTGTGTAAAACCCTTAGATATAAATCTTGTCTTGCATCTGATACTGTCACCCCTCTGAGCCTTCACCTTCTTCTTGTAGATTCACTTACAGTCTACAAACGTCCTAATAGTCACTAACACCGAGAGTGAAGGACGAATATTGTTTTAAGAAAATTGTGTTTGCACAAGCCGATTCTTCATTTTCTAAAAAGTGATTTTAGCCAATTTTTCTAACATTAAACTGGTTTGATATATGCATATTATCGATGCGCTTGAGATCTCTTCCCAATAAATCTTTGTTAACATGCTAATAACAAGATAATTTTAATAAATATATAGCATCACTAATTTACAGGTAACATATACTCCCTCCGTCCCACTGGAATTTGCACACTTTCCATATATGGATGTCCCATACTGTGAGGTGTATCTCAAATCTCCTAGACTAGACGAGTGCGACTCGTCTGGTACAGATCAGGTAGATTCTACTCTACTACTGTACTCGTCTGTTGGGCAGATCAGTCGAGGTACTTAGTGGATAGAAGTCTTCTGAAGGACTCAGCTGTTGGGCGTATCAGCTGGTGGAGTCAGACAAGTTAACTCAGACCAGATCAGATGAGATGGTGTTGCGATCTAGACAAGACGAGTTGGGAAGACCAGACAAGTAGAGGTCTGACCAGACTAGTTGAGTTCTGTTAGCAGGGTTAATTTTTGGCTAAGTATGGAGTCGTCTTGTCTTGCGAAGACAAGTGAAGGGCAAGGAGGTCAATTCATATTGAGCCACGCTGAAGGTGTGAGTTTGTTACACGGTTGTAACAGAATCCACGTGGCAACAGAGCACGCTTTCAACACACGCTGCAATCACCTTGAATCCTATAAATACCCTATTACTTGTAATTGTAATTCTTGACGCGTACGAGCATTCGTTTTGAGAGTTGAGAGTTCACGAGTGAAGTGAGGATAAATTCCCTTTCCGAGTGATGAGTGTGTAAACATCTCTTGAACTAATCAAATTGAAGTCGTGTGTCCAGTGGATGTAGATCACATTGATCGAACCACTTAAATCGTTCTTGTGCTTTATTTTTCTGTTTTCGTTTATATTTGTGAATTGCCATGCTTTCGTTGGATTGAATATTAGCCGATTATTTTGCTTGTGATTGGAGACGTCTAATCTAAGTTGAATTATCATTGACAATCGTAACAATTGGCACTGTCTGTGGGAATCGGAAACGAGAGGAATCGATTGTCAGCCATTAATCAACTGCCAGTTCGAAGATGGAGAATTCGACCAAGTATAATATTGAGAAGTTCTCAGGCACGGGTGACTTTGGGCTGTGGAGAGTCAAAATGCAGGCTCTCCTAGAACAGCAAGGCTTGTTCGACGTGCTCGAAGAGTCTACAGCCCCAGCTGAGGAATCTGCCTCCGTTGCTGCTGAAAGGAGCAAGATGCTCAGGAAAGCTCGAAGCACTATTCTTCTCTACCTTGGTGATAAGGTTCTGAGAGAGGTGGCTAAAGAGAAATCCGCGAAAGAGGTCTGGGACAAGCTGGGTAAACTCTACATGGTTAAAACCTTAGCTAACCGTCTCTATTCGAAACAGAAGCTGTATGCCTTCAGAATGGTGGATGACAAACCCATTCCGGATCAGCTTAATGAGTTCAATATAATTCTTGATGATCTAGAGAATTTAGATGTCAAGTTAGAGGAAGAGGATAAGGCTCTGATTCTATTGAGTGCTCTCCCCAAGTCCTTTGAAATCTTAAAGGACACCATCCTGTATGGTAGGAAGGAAAGTATTACATTGGAGGATGTAATGCTGGCTGTCAAGTCCAAACTGCTGCACAACAAGACGTCTCAAGCAGACAAGGTCAGTAGCGGAGAAGGATTGGCAATCAGAGGTGGCCATAAGCGATCTGGTGCCAAGAAGGGGTCTAGTCAACCCAAAGGAGCTGATAAGGGAAAATCAGCTGTGTCCAATCAAGGTGAGGCAGTGTGCTACCATTGCAACAAGCCTGGGCACTATAAGAATGCTTGTCACAAATACAAGCAGTTCTTGAGGAAATCTGGTGCCAATACCTCTAATGACAAGAATCAAGCTAACCAGACTCAAGTTGAGAAGGAGCATGAAGGCTACGAGTCTGCTCAAGCACTAACCATCACATCCTCTACAGAACAGCAAGCATGGATCCTTGATTCAGGGTGTTCTTTCCATATGACTCCAAGACGAGATTGGTTTCATGACTTCAAGCAACAGAAGGGCGGTTCTGTTCTGCTTGGGAATGATCACACTTGCAAAGTTGTTGGAGAAGGTAGTGTTCACCTGAAGATGTTCGATGGGGTAGTAAGAATACTCAAGAGTGTTAGGTACGTACCTGAACTCAAGAGAAATTTGATCTCACTTGGGATGCTCGATTCTATAGGCTATAAATTCCAGTCGGCTGATGGAGAGCTCAGTGTGTCAAAAGGGGAGTTGACTGTCCTGAAAGGCGAGAGAAGGAGTGATCTCTACTTTCTTAAGGGAGAAACAGTAGCTGGTAGATCAGATGTAGCGGAGGTGCAAGACAACTCGATGTTGTGGCACAAAAGACTAGCTCACGTAGGCGAGAAGGGCCTAGTAGAGTTGTCTAAGCAAGGTCTGCTTGGCAAAGACAAGATCACTCAACTCGACTTGTGTAAGTCTTGTATTCTTGGTAAGTCCAAGAGACTTAAGTTTGGTAAGGGTGTTCACTCTACCAATGGGATCATGGACTATGTCCATTCTGATCTATGGGGGCCAGCGAGGAATCAGACGAGGTCTGGTGGAAAATACTTCTTGTCTATCATAGACGACTACTCAAGAAAAGTGTGGGTGTCTATTCTGAAATCGAAGTCAGAAGCATTTGAGAAATTCGAGGAATGGCTCATTGAATGTGAAAATGTCACAGGCAAGACTCTCAAACATTTGAGAACTGATAATGGTCTGGAGTACCTATCAGACGAGTTCAATGCGTTCTGCAAATCGAAAGGAATAGTACGGCATAGGACTGTGCTAGGGACCCCTCAGCAAAACGGAGTAGCTGAGAGGATGAACCAGACACTACTTGAGAGAGTCAGGTGTATGTTGAACAGTTCTTGTCTGCCGAAGGTGTTTTGGGGAGAGGTTGTGTCTACTGCAGCATATTTGATAAACAGAAGTCCTTCCTCGGCTATGCAATACAAAACCCCAGAGGAGTTGTGGTCTGGACGTGCAGCCGATTACAATCATTTGAAGGTATTTGGATGTCAAGCTTATGCTCATGTCAAGCAAGATAAGCTTGAGCCTCGAGCATTGCGATGCGTGTTTGTTGGGTATCCTTCTGGCGTGAAAGGATACAGGTTATGGTGCCTCGAAGCTGGGATGCAAAAGTGCATAATCAGTAGAGATGTGACGTTTGATGAGGGTCGGATGCCTCTATCAGAACAGACTAGTACGAGTACTAGTGCAGCTGATAACCAACCAGACGAGACACAAGTCGAGGTGGAGCAAGTTGACTCCACAAGACTAGTTGGAGATGATATTGATCCAGATGAGGAGGGCGATCCTCAAAGTGAGAATGATCTTCAACATTATCAGCTGGCACGGGACAGAACCAGACGAGAAGTCCACCCACCTCAGAGGTATGGACAAGCTGACATAGTCTCATTTGCATTATGTGCAGCTCTTGAGGTGGAGTCTCTGGAGCCGAAGTCTTATTCAGAAGCCATCAGCTGCCACGACAAGGAGAAGTGGATAGTTGCTATGGAGGAGGAGCTGCTTTCTCTGAACAAGAACCATACTTGGGAAATTGTTCAGAGGCCCAAGAACAAGAAGTTGGTTGGGTGTAAGTGGATCTATAAAAAGAAGGTGGAGGCTCAGAGGGGTGGCAAGCTTAGATACAAGGCGAGGCTTGTAGCTAAGGGTTTTACACAGAAGGAAGGTATCGATTTCAATGAAATCTTCTCACCTGTTGTGAAGCATTGTAGCATCAGAATCTTGTTAGCTATGGTTGCCCAATATGAATTGGAGCTACAACAGATGGATGTGACCACAACTTTCTTACATGGATCTCTAGACGAGAGGATCTATATGAAGCTACCAGAAGGGTTGGACATAGAAGAAGGGGAAGACAAGGTCTGTCTATTGAAAAAGTCCCTCTATGGCCTAAAACAAAGCCCTCGACAATGGTACTTGAGATTTGATGAGTACATTTGCTCAGCTGGTTTTACAAGGAGCTTGTACGACAGTTGTGTCTACTTCAGACGGGTTGGGACTGGTGTTACCTATCTTCTGTTGTATGTTGATGACATGTTAATAGCAGGCGAGTCTATTGACAGTGTTAATCAAGTTAAGGAGATCCTCAAACAGGAGTTTGAGATGAAAGATCTTGGTGACGCAAAAGTGATTCTTGGGATGGAGATCAGTAGACTAGACGGGTCTATTTTGCTGAGTCAGACTACTTATCTTCAGAAGGTGTTAGAGAGGTTCAGAATGCATAAGGCTAAAACTGTCTCTACTCCTATTGGCCAACATCATCGTTTGTCCAATCAGATGAGTCCCAGGAACAGCCAAGACAGAACTCAGATGAGCAAGATACCTTATGCCAGTGCTGTAGGGAGTTTGAGGAATGTTATGGTGTGTTGTAGACCAGACTTGACTCTTGCTATGAGTGTGATCAGCAGATATATGAGTGATCCAGGCTTAAGCCGTTGGGAAACGGTTAAGTGGGTTATGAGATATGTTCTGGGATCAGCACAGAAGGGTCTGAAATTTCAGAAGATGTCAAGTGAGGGGGATGCACTTGTGGGATACGTGGATGCAGATTACGCAGCCAATGTTGACACTCGAAAGTCCTTAACAGGATATGTGTTCACTCTATTTGGTACGGCAGTGTCGTGGAGGTTTATTCATCAATCCGTAGTTGCATTGTCTACTACTGAAGCGGAGTACGTGGCCTTGACTGAGGCAGTTAAGGAAAGCATGTGGCTGAAAGGGATTCTTAAGGAGTTTGGTTTATCTTAGAACAGTGTGACTGTCTTCTGTGATAATCAAAGCGCAATTCATCTCGCAAAGCATCAGGGGTATCATGAACGAACCAAGCACATTGATGTGAAACTGTACTTTGTGAGAGACATTGTGGAGAAGGGGAGCGTCCAAGTGGTTAAGATAGCTACTGAGGAGAACCCTGCTGATGCATTTACTAAGGCGTTACCAAAGGAGAAGTTTGGTTTATGTCTTAGGTCAGTTGGTTTGCATTAGTGACCTCTGCGGAGAAGGCTACTAGTCTGGTGGCGACAGATTAGTAGTGGAATCTGTCCTTTGAGAAGGATAGATCGGAGCTGTTTAGTTCAAGGTGGAGATTTTGAGCTAAAGGTGGAGAATTGTGAGGTTTATCTCAAATCTCCTAGACTAGACGAGTGCGACTCGTCTGGTACAGATTAGGTAGATTCTACTCTACTACTGTACTCGTCTGTTGGGCAGATCAGTCAAGGTACTTAGTGGATAGAAGTCTTCTGAAGGACTCAGATGTTGGGCGTATCAACTGGTGGAGTCAGACAAGTTAACTCAGACCAGATCAGATGAGATGGTGTTGAGATCTAGACAAGACGAGTTGGGAAGACCAGACAAGTAGAGGTTTGACCAGACTAGTTGAGTTCTGTTAGCAGGGTTAATTTTTGGCTAAGTATGGAGTCGTCTTGTCTTGCGAAGACAAGTGAAGGGCAAGGAGGTCAATTCATATTGAGCCACGCTGAAGGTGTGAGTTTGTTACACGGTTGTAACAGAATCCACGTGGCAACAGAGCACGCTTTCAACACACGCTGCAATCACCTTGAATCCTATAAATACCCCATTACTTGTAATTGTAATTCTTGACGCGTACGAGCATTCTTTTTGAGAGTTGAGAGTTCACGAGTGAAGTGAGGATAAATTCCCTTTCCGAGTGATGAGTGTGTAAACATCTCTTGAACTAATCAAATTGAAGTCGTGTGTCCAGTGGATGTAGATCACATTGATCAAACCACTTAAATCGTTCTTGTGCTCTATTTTTCTGTTTTCGTTTATATTTGTGAATTGCCATGCTTTCGTTGGATTTAATATTGACCGATTATTTTGCTTGTGATTGGAGACGTCTAATCTAAGTTGAATTATCATTGACAATCGTAACACATACCAATTTGCACACTCCATAAAAGGAAATATCTTCACAACCCTCACCCTTGAAATATACTCATATTTACCCATATGCCATTACTTTTTCACACTCAATCTACTTTTTACTTTACTTTATTCATAAAAGTTTACAAAACTACCCTTCAAAACATCAATCATTACACATTTTCTTACACATTTCTTAAAATGTGTGTCGGTCAAAGGGTGCAAGTTCCTCCGGGACGGAGGGAGTATCAAAGAATTTTTTTTAAAGGCATAATCTATTATATATATTGAAACAAGAGCATAAGAAATGCTCAAAATTCATTACAACGTACAATCCAAAAACAACAGCAAAAATAACAGTGGCACAACCCATTCTAGCTACAACACAATTTAGGATTATATATCAAAGAAATACTAATTAATAGATGGAATATAATTAAATTGAAATAAGTTGGTAATTAATTTGTCATGGACTTACGTAGCTAAGAACAGTAAAGACAGTCTGAACAATAGTGAGAGTCAAGAGGAGTAAGGCACCCATGACAGACATTATTTTCCATGGAGTTTTCAAATATGTTTGAAAGAGACCCTTTCGCCACTCATTCGACACAATCTTATTATAGCGTTCTCTTACGGTTGTCAACGTCTCGTAGAACTCGGGGATTAGCGGGTCGTTGCGATCAGGACAGATATCCTTAGTCATTCTGTTGAACAAATGTGCAACTTCAGCAGCAGGCATTGCAGTTACGATGATGCCCCGCGATTGTAGGAGGCTAGCATCTTCGGCACTTTGGACCAGGCATCCCATGAAATACATGTACGAGGTGACTTCCTTTCTAGAAACATTCTTGTGAAGCTTCTCGAAGGCTATTAAGTTGAGGAATGTCGACTTTGTTGAACCATCAACCACAATTTGTGGAAGTTTCAGGGTTTTACGTTGAAGTTTGATGTCTAGTAAACTTGTACTCTCACTGGTTATGAATCCAATCCCAAACTTCTCAAGTTCTGTGGCTGATGGGATGTTGTTTATGTTGTAAATTAAATCTCATCAGATTTTATCATTCTACGGAGAGTTTTCCGCCACTTGAAATTGCGATGCACTAGGCTCCTTCGATACACGTCCAATAAGTGTGACGAACTTTTGAACTCATGTTTACTCACGAACGTGTTTCTTGTTCCGAATGAGTGCACTCCGATTTTCAGAAGCTTATGCCGAAGATCCTGATGAGCAGAGTTGAATTTTTATATATATATATATATATATATGAGTGAAGGAGCAGATAATTAATTGGTAATCAGTATTTATATTGGGGGAAATATTAATTTTCTGTCTTATCATTTTAAGTGAATTAATTATTCACTTCTTTTATTAATTTCTCAATTTTAGTCCAAGTGTAAAGGGAAGTGTAAAGGGTAATATAAAGTAGTGTGCTTATACTAAACACAATAAACATGTATTGTTTCCATTTGTAACTTTCCTTTGTTAGTTAGTTTGAATAGTTAGTGGTTAGTTAGTAACTACTAGTTGTTACTTAGTCTATAAATATAGATTAGGGTCTTTTGTATTCCTTATGCACTTTATGCATTTTAGCATTGTAAACATTGTAACACTCCATATATGAAATACATTTTGTTTTGTATTTCCTTCTTTACAATTATTAGATGAGTGTGTGTTTACATCTCTACACCAAGGGCATTCAAGTTCATTTTTTGGTTTGAAAATAAGTCCCCCCTGAGTCGTAACAACTTTTAGACCTCTTATGCTTCTTTCTTTCTTAATTATGATCTGATCACATGCATGTTTTTTTTATGAGAAAAATAAACTTAATTTATTAAGGAGTTGCAGAGGTACGTTACAACACAGAAAACGTACGCATGAATTTTATACTCCCTCCGTCCAATTTTATTATTCCCACTTTTCTTTTTTGGTTGTCAAATTTTATTATGCAGACACTCTTTTTGGAAACAATACTATTCATACTACTTTATCTGCACCCTCTTACTATCTCTTATTTATCCACTTTACCATTCACTTTATTTATAAACAATCATTTATTTATAAATGGACCCCACAATATCTCATCATACCCTCAACTTATCTACTTTATGAATAAACTAATCAAGGGAGTATATGTTAACTAGTAAGGAATTAATTAAAATTAAACAACAAATTAAAATGGAAATTAACTGACCTGATCATCATTACCACCACTGGCTTCACCAACCGTAAGCAGCGTCAAAAGAAGCTTCATGGGGACCTGGTTTTCCAGCAAGAGAAAGTCATGTAGATAGTGTCTTGTTTCATCGTGATTCTCAAGTATGTCCCATATTTTAGTATTAACCCGACTGTCTTGCTCCAAGTTCTGGTAATCTATTTTAGTACGTATAAACTCGAGAACGAAGCAGCCATCGAGAAGCATCATCTGCAAAAAGCCTGGGGTGTTGTCTCGCCACTGTTGGTCGAGTCCATCATACGCGTCTCTCAGCTCATCAACCACCTCGCTAAGAGCCTTTAAGTAGCTCTGTAACGGGTTTGTTATTTTCGATCTCCTGAGGAAGTGGACTAGAGAAGCTTCTTTGAGCTCCCTTGCCCTGTCCATATCGGCGGACAATGGCCCAAGTGATACCCTGCGCGGCTTGTAAACATCCAGAAAATCTTGTTGCTTATACACAGCCGCAGGTAGTCGTCTTTGTTGCCTCTCCGATACCTCCTCCTTTATCGGAAGTGCTTCCATGCTACTAAACCGTTTATCTATCTCGATAGCCCAATCTGGCAATTGGTCATCTGCTTTCGCCATTGACAAAACTGAGATATATATATATGGAGAGAATTGAAAAGATATGTTAGCTATATATAGCTCAAATGGAGTGTTGAACGTTGGTTTGGAAAAAACACTAGCGCGGTTGATACTATTTATAGCTCCCTCAATTAATCATATTTTTAATTCAACATGTATGTAAGTAATTAATTGTCTGATATTTGACTATGTCTTGGTGATTCAATAATTGCTTCTATTGTTGTGAATTGTATGATTAAATTAGTTGGTCATTTCTATTAGTTAGCATTTACGGTTTGCATATAATTGGGATCGATGCGTGTGAAAAATTTAATTAATTTGTTTGAGTTTAATAGTAATTAGCTAGCTTAACCGAGAGAGGGTTAATTACTAGAGGTCGTTTATGAGATTAGTGAGGGGGCGAATCATAGGCATTAGTAATAGTGTTGAAAGTGTTTATGAGTTTACTATACTAGGAGCTTATGGTATTAATTAGAGGGCATGGGTTAATTAGTGGACGTTCTTCACCTAAGCCTCAAAAGGGATTGATCTACACATTTAAGTGATATTCTTTAGCACACATCGAGTAATTAGGCATAATCTTGTAGTTAATTCGTCAATTCATTGGTGATCCCACATAAGAAAGACACCCGAAACAATTCTTCCACTTGCAATTTCATTTCGAAAGTTAGGTTTAGTTGTTTACTTAGTGATTATTTTTCTTATTGGTATTTGCTTAATCTTCGCGTTTAGCTTCTATAATACCATGCCAACGTATAGTTTTGGGGCTCCACGCTCTCCTAGGTCTTAGGTAGATACTACTTGATCGTATAATTGCAATACTATAACAAACGCATACGCTTTTGGGTAAGTACGTTATTTTTATACTTATAAATTCATAAAAATACGAAAAGTCAATATCATATCGATATGAATTTTTTCAATATTGAAATTTTTGGTATGGTATCGGTATGATCGATACCGTACCGAACCGGCCAGCCCTATTTACTTTTACACAATAATTTGAGACAAATTTAAAATAAATGCTTTCATTTTCCCTTTTCTTTGCCTACAGTGAGCAACGTACAAATGCTTAATTAATTTTCTTTTTACTTTCCTTACAATAGGTGGGATATATATATAAAAAGACAATTGGGTGGTTATAAGTCTCCCTCATCACATGGGCAGTTAACTTGGAGTAAATGGTCGTGGGGCTCGACGTCAGGTCCTCATTTACCTTGGACAAGCTGGTAAGATATATATGTGGGCGTGGGTTATCTTTTACTCAAAAGTGTGCAAGTTATCATCGAAGGATTAATAGTTTTCAATATTAGTGTAAAAATCCAAATAAATTAATTAAGGGTTAAGTGAGAATTAATATTTTTTTTAATATGTGTATTGATATATATAATAAAATACATTTTGAATACGAGGAAATGTAATCTAATCATTTTGTACTTGATAATAATACAATACTCCTCTATCCACCAAATATTGCTCATTTCTGTATTTGTCTATTCACATAACAGGAAACTATTCATAAAAAATGTGTTTTGTTTCCTTTTATGAAATAATTATTTTATTTTTATCTCACAACAACCCCACAATATTATTATATCTACTTTTTTTTTTTTAAAACATGTGTCCAAAAGTTTAAATACACTTTTAATGGACAGATGAACTATTACATTACATCATTCACACTTAAACATTAATTTGGCATGAAGTTAAATTATTCCATACGTAAAAAAAAAATCTTGTAAAACATGAGAAAATTTCAGTTTACATCCTATAATTTAAGCCTAATTTAATTTATATCCTTTAAGTTTTTATTTTTTCAATTTCACTTACAAGACCTAAATTGGCCTATTCCGGCAAAAAATGTAAATTAGACTAAAAATGGGAAGGTTCGCACCGCTTGGGCCTTGATTTGACACTGTACCGTTTGGTGTATTTGTTCAAAAAAAAATAAAGTTTAAAAAACGTAAAATGAAATTTTCTAAAAACAAGTTAAAGCAAATATATTTTCTTGCTTCCTTTTCATACAGGAGAGCAACAAATGCTTAATTAATTAATTTTCTTGTTTACTTTTCTTACAACAGGTGAGCAATATGTATAAAGACCATTGGATGGCTTAAGTCTCCCTCTGACTTAAAGTAAATGCTCGTGGGACTCAACTTGTTCTCCTCATTTACCTTGGACAAGCTAGTAAGGTACTCCCTCCACGACAAAGTGGGATAGCTCAAGTGGTTAGAACACCACTGTTGATGTTGGAATAGGTGTTGTATCTTATTATCCAACATTTCAGTTATATGTTGTACTGAATGTGCCAACACCTAGCACAACATCAGAATTTGCCCTTTCTCCCTTTACTAACTCCTACTTAACTTGTGTTGCTTAGTGATGTCCCAAATGCAGGTAGAAGACGTGGGAAACACCCAAGTCAAGCAGTTGCATGGGAGTGAGAAGTTTCTAAGCACAACTATGGAAGTTCCTACAATTATGGAGTGTGAAGGGAAGTTACAAGAAACTACCTTTGATCCAATGGCCAAGATTGATCAAGGAGTTGTAGGAGTTGCAAGGCAGTTCGACTTGAAGGCTATAAATAGACCACACTGTCTTCATTCCAAAACACAACAAGAAAGAAAGAAAGAAAGCAAAGCTACATTCCTATTCATAGAATACGTGATATTTCTAGATTAGAAATACACCTTGTTCTTTCTTGTAGATTAGTGCACATTTATAAGCCCGAATATTTGTGTATTTAATCATAGTCGTTTATTAGAGAAATACGTTAGATCTATTAGGGAGATAGTTTCGTATTCTTTCTAGTAACTTTTCGAACTCGATTAGAGTTGTTATTGTTCAAAACCTTACAAGGTTGTTGATTTGGTTTCACTGATATTAAGAGATAATATAAGTGATTCGTGTAGATTAATTATTTAATCTACACAATTTTTGAAATACTCTTTGCAAAGTGTTATTTTATTTTCCGCTGCTCATTGTTGTCTCGTGTGTGCCAACACTAAGGACAACATCTCTGTATATCGCACGCACGCACACTTTCAGTTGGTATCAGAGCCAACTACTTGATACACTAAGTAGAGATTCTGCTTAGAGTGTGTGTTTATTTGCAATGGAGTATCCACTTTCGCCCGCACTAAAACCTCCAATTCTGGATGGCACAAACTATGCCTTCTGGAAACCTAAAATGAGGATGTACATCAAATCTATTGATGAAAGAGCATGGAGGAGTGTTCTGGCAGGCTGGACTCAGCCAAGAACTGCTGCAGATGAGGACAATGAAGCCCAAATCAAGAGAGAGCTAGACTGGACAACCGAAGAAATCACAACAGCTAGTTACAATTCAAAGGCATTGAATGCAATCTTTACCTCAACTGATGCATCAATGTTCAAAATCATTTCGAGCTGTGTCACATCCAAGGATGCATGGGATCGATTACAAGAACATTGTGAAGGATCGAATAGTGTACGAAGGACCAGACTTCGTATGCTTGGAACAAAATTCGAAAATTTGAGGATGAAAGAAGATGAGACCATCTCATCTTACAATGAAAAGCTGACTGAGATTTCAAATGAAGCTCATTCTCTTGGTGATCCAATCTCTAATACAAGGTTAGTACATAAAATTCTTAGATCAGTTCCTAAACGTTTTGAACCTAAGATATGTGCTATAGAGGAAGCTAAAGATACAGATGTACTAAGTCAAAATGAATTAATTGGTATTTTGAAAACATATGAAATGAACATATCTGAAAAAGCTGATAATGAAAAGAAAGTACTTGTTTTCAAAAATGATGCATCATTATCTGCAACATCCAGTTCTGGAAAATCCCCTTATGTTACTGAAATTGATTCTGATGAAGAAAACTTTGAGGATTATTTTAATGATCCTGATTACATGGCATTTATGACTAGACAGTTTAAAACTTTCATGAAGAATAAGAAATTTAAAGACAACTTTCAACCTAAGGTTCAGATTACTAATAATCAACAATTGCCTATTAGAAAAAACTCCTTTAATCCTTCTAGACAATTAGAAAGAGGAAACAGGTTTAAATCTGACCAAGATTATAGGAAGAATGTTAAATGTGATGCATGTTCTGGATTTGGTCATTATGCTAATGAATGTGCTAACACTATTCTGAAAAAGAAACTAAATTTCAGTGCTACTTTAAGTGATGAATCTGATGTTGAGCATGATCCTGAAAAAGACATTGAACAAGCTTTTTCTGCTAGAATTATTTATGATGATACCTTTGATGATGATCTGGATGATTTTTATTATGATGTGAAGACAAATGAGCCATCATTTGAGAAATCACTGAGTAATAAAACTCCAGAATTTAATTGTTTCACAAGTTCTGTTTCAGAGACAAGTACATCCAGAAAAGCTGCTGATATTCAAGACTTATCTAACACTGTGTTCAAACTTGAAAGTCTTTTAACAAAGAAAGATAAAGAAATTTCTAATCTAAAAGATAGACTAGAAGTATCTGTTCTTGATTTCAGAAAATATTCCTATGAAAATCCTTTGACAAATGAAGAAAAACTCATTTCATATTCTGAAACTGAAAAATTAAATCGTATTATCAAATCTTTAACATTTGAAAATGATGATTTAAGAAATTCTGTTTTAAAACTTGAGAGTGTTCTAACCAAGAAGGATTGTGAGATTGAAAAACTTGAAGAAAGGATGAAGGAAGTATCTTTAAGCTTCAAGAAATTCTCTGAAGGACAAGCAAAATTGGATGTATCACTGCTGCTCAACAATACAAGGAAAGCAGGTATTGGTTTTAAAGGTAAAACTGTTCCTAATTCTCAAAGTAATGGATCTACTGTTTTTGTCAAAGCTGAGCATAAAAATGAGGCTACTGTTTCAAAGAAAAAACTTGCCAATGTGAAAGAACTTGTGTGTAACTACTGTTTTAAAAAGGGACATAAAACTTATTATTGTTTAAAAAGACAGAAGAGTCTAAATGCTTCTGGATTGTCTAAAATGACACCACACCCAAAGCAACATTCACAGAAAACAGAATGGATTTCTAAAAATACTATATGTAATGTTGTGCATATGTCTTTGAAAGCATGTGTTCCTGGTTTATGGTATTTTGACAGTGGCTGCTCAAAACATATGACAGGTCAAATTGATTATCTATCTGATTACAAAGCTTATAATGGTGGTAATGTTACTTATGGTGGTGGATCTAAAGGGAAGATCATTGGTAAAGGAACCTTAAATGTTCCTGGATTTCCTAGATTACCAAATGTTTTACATGTTGATGGATTACTTGCCAACCTCATTAGTATAAGCCAATTGTGTGATGATGACTTGCATGTAAAGTTTGATAAAAATTCATGCTATGTGCTAGATGAAAATTCTGATTGCATTATGATGGGCAATAGATCTGCTGATAATTGCTATTTAATTGAATCCAAAGTGAGCTGCAATAATGTGAAAAATGATGAGAGTACACTATGGCATCATAGACTTGGGCATGTTAATCATAGACAAATTGATAGGTTGATTAGACTCAAAGCTGTTACAGGTTTACCAATACTGAAATTTTCAGACAATCACATCTGTGGACCATGTCAAAAAGGCAAACAAGTAAGAGCTTCTCACAAACTATTAAGTCATTGTTCTACACAACATTGCTTTGAATTGCTTCATATGGATCTTATGGGTCCTATGGAAATTGATAGTATAGGTGGAAAAAGGTATTCTTTTGTCATTGTTGATGATTATTCGAGATTCACATGGATAGAATTCCTAAAAGAAAAATCAGAAACCTTTTCTGTCTTTAAAACTTTATACAAAAGATTCAAGACTGTCTATAATTCTAAAGTGTGTAGAATTAGATCAGACCATGGAAGAGAGTTTGATAACAGTGCCTTCACTGAATTCTGTGAAGCTAAAGGCATATTACAGGAGTTCTCATCACCTAAAACACCTCAGCAGAATGGGATAGCAGAGAGGAAAAATAGAACTCTTCAAGAGATGGCTAGAGTTAGGCTATGTTCTAAAAATTTAGCCAAAAGGTTTTGGGCTGAAGCTCTAAATACAGCTTGTCACATATCTAATAGAGTCTTGATTAGAACAGATTCTAATAGTACACCTTATGAAATACTGAATAGTAGAAAGCCTAATCTTAAGTATTTTCATGTATTTGGCTGTGTTTGCTACATCCTAAATGATAGAGAACAATTGCATAAATTTGATTCTAAGAGTGACAAAGGTGTGTTTCTTGGTTATTCAAGGAATAGTAAAGCATATAGGATATATAACCTCAGAACAAATACTGTTCAAGAATCTGTAAATGTGGTTTTTGATGATAACTTGAGTATTACAGGAAACAGTATTGAGGAGGATGTTTCAGACCTTGCTGATAGTCCAATAATGACTGATAGAACAGACCAGATCAAAAATGATGACCAGAATGAGGGAACACTCACAGACACATCTGCTGAAATTACAGAAAATCCAGAAAATCTGTACAATCTGCATAAAACCCCTTCAAGGAGAGTGCAAAAGAATCATCCACATGAGCTGATTATAGGTGATCAATCTACTGGAATTCAAACCAGAAGAAGGTTGGGTATAAATCCAAAAGATGTGGTAAGATCTATTTGCATGACTTCTGTGTGTAACAAGGTAAATCATGAGTGTTATCATTCTGCTATTGAACCTAAAACAGTAAAAGAAGCCTTAAATGATGAACATTGGGTAGAAGCTATGCATGAAGAGTTGAATCAATTTGTTAGGAATGATGTATGGACCTTAGTACCTAGACCAAATCATACAAATGTTATTGGTACTAAATGGATTTTCAAAAACAAAACTGATGAAATAGGCAATATAATCAGAAACAAAGCAAGACTTGTTGCTCAAGGGTATACTCAAGTAGAGGGAGTAGATTTTGATGAAACATTTGCTCCAGTTGCTAGAATAGAATCCATTAGACTTTTACTTGCTATTGCATGCTTTATCAACATTAAACTATATCAAATGGATGTTAAAGCAGCCTTTCTAAATGGAATCTTAATGGAAGAAGCTTATGTTGAGCAACCAAAAGGCTTTGAAAATCCAGAATTTCCTGACCATGTGTTTAAGTTAAAAAAGGCTCTTTATGGCTTGAAGCAAGCACCTAGAGCTTGGTATGAAAGATTAACTGATTTTTTGATTGAATTTGGTTTTACTAGAGGAGAAGCTGATAGAACTCTATTCATTAAGCATGAAAGAAATGACATTATGGTAGCTCAAATTTATGTTGATGATATAGTGTTTGGCTCTACTTGTGATGATATGCTAAAACTGTTTGTGAATGAAATGACATCAACCTTTGAAATGTCCATGGTTGGTGACTTAAATTATTTCCTAGGCTTGCAAATCAAACAGGAAAATGATGGTATCTTTATATCACATAGTAAATATGCTAAAAATCTTGTGAAAAGGTTTGGTTTAGAGAATGCTAAACATATGAAAACACCTATGGGATCAACTCAGAAACTGAGTAAAGACAGTGTTGGCCAAAATGTTGACCCAACATTGTACAGATCAATGATAGGTAGTCTTCTTTATTTGAGCTCTACAAGGCCTGATATTATGTTTAGTGTATGTTTATGTGCTAGATATCAGTTTGACCCAAAAGAATCTCATATGCATGCTGTAAAAAGGATAATTAGATATGTTGCAGGAACTTGTGACCTAGGCTTATGGTACAGCAAGGACACAAATTGTTCCTTAATTGGCTACAGTGATGCTGACTGGGCAGGAGATGCTGATGATAGAAAGAGCACCAGTGGTGGCTGCTTCTACATGGGAAATAATCTCATATCTTGGCATAGCAGGAAATAGAACTGTGTATCAAAATCCACAGCTGAATCTGAGTATATTGCAACAGGGAGTTGCTGTACACAATTACTTTGGTTACAGAAAATGTTGTGTGATTATGGTTTACCATGTGATACTCTAACTGTTTTTTGTGATAACACTAGTGCCATAAATATATCAAAGAATCCAGTGCAACATTCTTTGACTAAGCACATAAGTATAAGGCATCATTTCATAAGAGATCTAGTTGAAAAAGAGGTGGTAAAGTTGGAGTATGTGTCTACAGAAAAACAACTTGCTGATATATTCACAAAAGCTTTAGACGATAAGAGATTTTCTTCTCTAAGGAAGTCTCTTGGATTATGCAATATCTGAACACTGCATCAAAAGTGTTGTACCAAATGCGGCAGCATTTGGGACAACACCAGATTTGTTCATTTAATTATTTCTTTGTATAAATTTCGTAAGTGTCGGATTTAACATAATTCTTTATAATCTTAGTCTAAAAGTCTTAAATTGAGTCATGTGGAATATGAGAAAAGCTTGTACAATCTCTCAAATGCAAAGGAAATCACAAATTAGATGCTTTAAAAATCACTGAGTAACTAGGGGCACGGAGTTCGCTGCTACGATGCACTCTTTTGAAAAGATGGATCAATGTGTAAATGTGATAAAAATTAAAGTGCAACACATATGAAGTAAATTCATGAAAAAACTGTGTTGAGATGTACAAAATGCCAACAATCTGTTCAACACCTGACTCAGACTTATGATTTTGATTATTTATTGAATTAATTAATTTCTGATAATTATTATTTTTATTATCTGCAAATAATTATATGAATTTAATTTTTTATTTGTTCAGTTATTATTTAATCTATTTCTTTTATTTATTAATTATCAGTAATTATTCTCCACAACATCACGAACTTTTATGGAGAGAAGTTAATTCTTCCACTCTCTCCATTTCTCCACATACAGAATCGTGCTTCAACTCCCGCTTGAATCCCTCTATAAATAGACCTCATATGAATGCTATTTTATACCATCGAGCTTACATTTGTTTTTGCATCACAAATACCAGATTATATTTTTGGCATAAGTGTTTTAATTCACAAACTGGTAGGATTAAATTATTTGTTTGTGATTATCACTTTCTTCCAGAAGTTGAAAGGTCTAACTCAATTTAATTATGTTTTGCTTTTGCAGGTTGTAATCATTCTGCCGAAGCTAGCTTCACTGCAAAAAGATCTACCTCCAGCGAATTTTTTGTTTCAAATTTCAAACAAATCCTCTCAACAAACTGCGAAATTTTCTCCCCAAAGGCTTCAAAACCCAACTCAAAATGGTAACAATCACAGAAATTCCCAACTCTCCCACACCTGGTTCACCATCGTTCGTCGTTGGAACAATGGTTGTTCCTGTTGAGCCTGAATCGTCTGCCTTACCACTGGTGGTGTACAACCCACTCGACATCCGAAGCGAAATGGCACATGCAAAACTCCCTGAATCCGTAAGTGCCTCTCCAATTGATCGCTCATCCTTAAAATCATCCACCTTTCAAAAATGTTTTCCACTTGGAACCTCCTTCGAGAAATTGAAGAAAGCATACCAAGCCCTAGCCCGTAAAACAACATCCCCAACCATTATTTTGGAGGGAGAAATTTTGGATAATGCTATGTTCCAAGACAATGTTCCAACGGTGGAGAAAAGTGATATGGAGATGGAAGATGTCTCCTCATCTGATGGGGAAATTTTGGCAGCGAAGATAGCTCGCTTGAGGCAAAAGAGGAAGTTTACCACTACAAAGAGAAAAGCCCCTGTTTCAGTTGCTCGAAAATGGCCCGGAGGTCGTCGTGTCTCCTACAGAACTCTTGGGAAAAGAGTAGATTACACTAGGAAGAAGAAACCTAGAACAGACGGAGCAAAAACTCAACCGATCGTTTTGTCGAATTCAGAATCTGAGGGGGAGCCTCGAGATGTCAATGACATCATTGACGACTTTACTGAAGCCGTAGAGGTTGATAATGCAGATGCAGTACACACCAAGACTCGGGCAACTCGCAAAAAACCAAGAAAAGCCCGAACTGTTGCCCCTCCAGTGGCACCATCTGACAATTCAGACTCAGCCTCCTCTTCTGAATCGAGTTCACACTCCTCTGATCATGGGAACAAGGTACCAATCTCTTCCGACCCTGATTTTAGCAGTGATGATGAAATTGCGTACAATGATCACACAAGTGCCTGCTATAAAACTATTCGAAATCGAATCATCCTTAGTGAGCGAATCCTTAAAATTTCTGATTTTGAAGAAGCAAACTTGATGACTTGGTTTAGGGAGAGATCGATACTGGATGCTTTGTTATTTGCCACTCCTTATGTGATAGATTGGGTGCATGAATTCTATGCCAATATTACTGCAAAAACAGGAGATACAAATTCTAGAAAATATGGGTGTGTGATGTTTCGTGGACTTGAGATAATTATCACTCCAAGGATAATTAATCGGATATTAGGAACTAAGGTCATGGAGGATCCTGTGGTTACTGATTTTGATATGATGATTAGTGTGTTGACCGGTGGTAGAATCACTAGATGGGTTCCTAAATTGCTTGCATCCCGTTTGACAAGTCTATACTCAGTTCTTCATAAGATTGTCTGCTGCAATTGGATTCCAACAACGAACAATACCACACTCACTCAGGAACAGGCTGTCTTGCTTTTTAAATTGGCCACCTTAGGCAATTTAATTTGGGGCAAGTCATATTCTCTAATATGATGAACTTCACCTGCACAATGTCTGGAAAAGGCTTGCTTCCTTATCCCTGCTTGATCTATAAGCTGCTGGTTGACAAGACATTTACCCGATTGGATACTGAAGTTATCAGTAGCTATGTTCCAAGCTTCACGATTTCACCTCAACTTCTACTTCGAGGTGGAGAAAGGATAATGGATTTACCTATACCAGCTACTGCACCCAGAAATGTTCAA
Source organism: Galeopsis tetrahit (assembly GCA_963675135.1). Taxonomy (NCBI): domain Eukaryota; kingdom Viridiplantae; phylum Streptophyta; class Magnoliopsida; order Lamiales; family Lamiaceae; genus Galeopsis; species Galeopsis tetrahit. Next base: position 31,784,627 of record OY776119.1, on the reverse strand, counting down.
TCAGATATGCCATCAACCTCCACAACACATCCACCATCAGGTTGTGTTGCATCTGTCTATTTATCATCACATTTTATTCTAAGGCAGGTAGATATCCTTCACAAACCTCCAAAGCACAGTTGAGGATTTGATGATACAAAAGCAATTCTGGCAGGAGCTCCTTTCCACCTCAACAGGGGGAGTACATGATGTTGATGTTCACAACAGTTCACAACAACATTCCTGATGAAGCTACAGTTCCAGTACCAGACCAAGTTCAAGAGGAAGGATCTACTGCTGCCCATGTTCCAAACATTAACAATGATGCTGCTGCTCAAAGCAATGATGATGAAGCACAAGACCTTGAGGATCTCTATGGAGACCTCAATATAGATTGAAGAGAGGCTTGAAAGAATGGTGGAGGAGTTTAGAGTATGGGGGAGTTCGTGCAGACTATGAAGATGCAGCTGATATAATCAGCCCAATCCTTCCCTTTACTGTTGTTTTATTATTCCTTCACTCTGTAAAGCCTGTACTTATGTTTTTATCTTTTCTGTTCCAGAAACAATTTAATTTTAGTTTGTTTTTATGTTGGTTTAAATCTAAGTATTACTTTGACTTAGATGCCGTTTTTTTTAATTTGACTAAATACTTATGATTATTTCTACTTTGAAATATCCCTTGTATTATTTTCTTAGTCAATATTCTGAATGTGTGAACATCAGTGGTGTTGATGTAGAAATGTCAAATTGGGGGAGATTGTTGATGTTGGAATAGGTGTTGTATCTTATTATCCAACATTTCAGTTACATGTTGTACTGAATGTGCCAACACCTAGCACAACATCAGAATTTGCCCTTTCTCCCTTTACTAACTCCTACTTAACTTGTGTTGCTTAGTGATGTCCCAAATGCAGGTAGAAGACGTGGGAAACACCCAAGTCAAGCAGTTGCATGGGAGTGAGAAGTTTCTAAGCACAACTATGGAAGTTCCTACAATTATGGAGTGTGAAGGGAAGTTACAAGAAACTACCTTTGATCCAATGGCCAAGATTGATCAAGGAGTTGTAGGAGTTGCAAGGCAGTTCGACTTGAAGGCTATAAATAGACCACACTGTCTTCATTCCAAAACACAACAAGAAAGAAAGAAAGAAAGCAAAGCTACATTCCTATTCATAGAATACGTGATATTTCTAGATTAGAAATACACCTTGTTCTTTCTTGTAGATTAGTGCACATTTATAAGCCCGAATATTTGTGTATTTAATCATAGTCGTTTATTAGAGAAATACGTTAGATCTATTAGGGAGATAGTTTCGTATTCTTTCTAGTAACTTTTCGAACTCGATTAGAGTTGTTATTGTTCAAAACCTTACAAGGTTGTTGATTTGGTTTCACTGATATTAAGAGATAATATAAGTGATTCGTGTAGATTAATTATTTAATCTACACAATTTTTGAAATACTCTTTGCAAAGTGTTATTTTATTTTCCGCTGCTCATTGTTGTCTCGTGTGTGCCAACACTAAGGACAACATCTCTGTATATCGCACGCACGCACACTTTCAACCACTACCTAAACCTTAGATCCTGGATTCGAGTCATGGGGAGGAGAATAAAGGGATGGGTATTTAATGTAATTAAAAAAAAAAAAAGTAAGGTACTCCCTCCGTACGTCCCGCAATTACCTCAGAAGTGCTTCCATGCTAATAAACCGTCGATCTATCTCAATAGCCCAATCTGATAATCCATCTACTTTGGCCATTGGCAAAAACAGTGAAGTGAGATATATGGAGAGAATTGAAAAGATTAGCTAGCTTAAATGGACTGTTAAACGTGGGTTTGGATAAAACACTCGCGGGGTTCATACACCTTCCGTCCCAATTTAGATTGTGCATTTGTTAAAAATGGATGTCCCAATTTAGTTTGGGCATTTTCTTATTTGACTATAAAACACCTTTTCAATTATTTTTGTGGATTCAACTTGCACTCAAAGGGGTCTTAACAATTATTCCCAACGTGAGGTTGGAAAAAAACCCTAGCCGCCCATCCCCAACCCCCACAGCCAAACCACCGCACCACCTCCCCTCTCTTCTTTGTAGAAAATATGTAGGTCGATCGGCGCTTATCAAGATCTGGTTGTCGGCTTCTCGAGATCTACTGCCGTCGTCCATCCGCCGCCTTTTGCCGTCCAGGTTCGGTCGCTGACCAGATCTGCCGCTGCCGGAGCTGCTCAGATCCGTCGTCGTTCTTTCGGTTTTATGTAGGTTTTTTTCTAGAAGTTAGTAGGGATCAATTGACGGTTTATCCAAACGGAGTCACGGTGACCGTTTGGGGTAGTGTCCAATTGATCCCGATTTATTTCTTTGCTTTATTTTTATGTTTTTTCGTTCTTAGTGTTTTATTATGTTTCTATTTTTTTGTTGGCTTTTGAGTCTTGTATCCCTCTCATTTTAGTATGCTTTCAGTAGTGTAGTGTTCCTAGTTTATGGTTTTTATTTTTCTATTGCCGTCGATTTTTCCGACTCCTCTACACGTTATACGACTTGTTTCCCTCCTTTGGGACCCTGATTTCCCTCTTTTGGGACCATGTTGGTGATTGGGATTTGGACGTCCCTTGAGAATCCAAGTGTTTGGTGATCCTTTGCCTGCATATATTTTTATCTCTATTGCCTTGATATGTTGATACCTTAGTGTGGGGTGTTTCATATTGAGAAATGAAGATCTGTGCTATTTTGGTGGACAAATGTTTCACTCGTTTTTCCTCTTTCTCACGATTGGATGGGGCAACGATGACGAGTTGATTCATTTCGGTTTGAAGATCTAGAGTCTAGAATGGTAGTACCTATCATGTATCGATCTTTGTAAACCTTCAAAAAAAAAAAAAAAAAAAACCTTTTCACTTTAAACTACATCCTTCAAACATCTCAAAATTACATCACATTTCATTACTTTATCACTCTACTTTATTACTCACAATATTTTATTATTTATTTTATTACTCGAAAGACTTTCATACCCTTTACTTAATCTTTTAAGGGATTAATTGTTTTTTTAGTTCATTAAGCTACCACGATTTTGAATTTAGTCACTTTTAAAACTTAGTCCATTAAATTTAAATTTATTTGATTTTGGTCCAGTTACCTAGTACATCAGGTAACTACTCCAGATAACTCCACTTCTTATTATATACACCCCATAAAATACTATACATACCCCAAATACTAAAATTTAAAAATCAATTAAAATCATAAAAATATTTAATACATTTTCAAAAATAAATAAATTAAAAGGTAAGAATTCAAATTAATATGAAAAAAATTAATGGCCTTTACTCAACTTGTGAGCTTATGATTTTAAGTTCTTTTTCTTTAATATACCATACTTTTTATTGTCAAATTAATATAAAAAAATATAAATAAAACCTATAAAAATCACCTAAATCTTCAAAATTTTAATAAAGCTAAAAAAAATTAATTAATTTAATTAGCTTTAAATATTTAGTTAATTTTCTAATTTTTTTAATTTTTTAAATTTAATTATTTTTTCGAGTTGATTTTTCTTTCATTTTTTTAAAATTAGTTTTTTAAAATTTGAAATTCTTAATTCATCAATTAAGAATTCAAAATTTCGAAAAATAAAATAAAAATTAAAGAAAAATTCTAGCGTGCCGTGCCCAGCCGCCGCCTTGGATGAAGAAGACAGTTGAAAATGACAAAGAAACCTAGACCGTCGCCGCCGCTAATAGCCTCGTAGCCACCGCCGCGCCGTCGAAGAAACCCACCCCTCCAACCACAAACGTCGTGCCGCCCGACCCCACCGTCCAACCACAAACGCCGCGCCTAGCATGAAGACGAAGGGGTTTCTGCTCGGCCGATGATAGCGACACAATTTTTTCGACTTTGTATTTTCCGGCTTTGTGTTTCTGTCACGCCTCAAATCTAAAAATAATGACCTTTAAAAAAGTACTTAAAATAACTAATTTTAACGTGCCAAAAATTGAATTTTAAACTTACAACATTAAAATAAAGGGACGCGATGACTATAATATTAAAAATGTTGTTAACTATTGTAGCGGAAAATAGTTATAATAAAATTCATAAATTACTCATCAAGCAATTATCCATAAGAATTAATAACCATAATTAAATTAAATAAACATGCTTGAAAATAGTCCTTTAATCTTAAATAAATCGTCGTCTCCCATCACCACTCCTCGCCATCCAACTCTTCAACCTGAAATTGTAAATTGTTGGGGGTGAGCATGCAAGCACACTCAGTGGAATTTAAGTCATTCAATAGTTAATGCTAAAAATAAATAATCAAGTAATTGCAACTTAGGAAATAACATTCACATTGCCACATATACTTTGCCATTGATACTTTGCCAACTTTGCCATTAATACTTTGCCATTGTAACTTCATCGCATGTTTGTGGACCTTCCCAAAGTCAAATTAATGACTAAGGTATTCCCACACGTAGTGAGCACGGCGGGTCGCGCCCGAAGACCCGTCGGTCCCGGACCCCATTTGGAGCCCCTAGCTATTAAATAACTTTGCCAATATAATGTACTTTGCCATAAACTTTGCCAATAGAATAACAATAGAAATGAATTCACATAGTAAACAATTAACTCAAACATTTATCTAAAACATTAAATAATGAATAACATTGCAATAGAACTCTACAAACCAATGTAGAGATTAAAACAATTAAAAACCCACCTCGATTGATGAACGTGGAAATGATACGTTAAAGCCTCGTAATTATCGTCGTCTAGCCGTGTGATACATAGAATCACATATGATTGTATTTTCTTTTAAACTATACTGAATTCTAAAGCAATACTTAATATAATAATAAACTGGCAATGATCTTCTCATTTCGGCTCACAAGTAGCACATATATATATCACATATGGGGAATGAGAGAAGCAAATGAAACGATTACTGTTACATTTTAAATCCACTACCTTTAATATTCATAATCATAAGAAACGCATGTGGGAAGAGGGGTTACTAAAATAATGTGTGCTTTAAATTGAAATTTCTATGAATAAATTTATAAAATGTCAAATGTCAAATGTTACACAAATTAAATTGTTGGTGCATATAGATTTAGGTTAATGCCTTTCATTGCCCACTAGAAGTGAGAGCTACCGAAATTAATGTAAGAAAGGAGTTACAAAAATTAACTTTTAATTAAATTGTAGTTCATAGAAATTTTATTTCAATTAATTATAATTTATTTAAAACAAATAATATTAGTAAATGGTGAAGAAAATACGGGGTATTACAGTTTCTGTTTTTCCGGTCATGGTGGGGGCTACGCTGTAGAAATTTCTGCAAGGTTTTGGTGGTGGGGACTCAGCGGCGACAGCTCCGTCTCCGGCTATGGTGGCGGCGGCTGTAAGAGAGATTAGAGTTTGTGAAGATTAGAGTTTTTTAATTTATTTATTTATTAACGGTGGAGACCAGCAGAAGCAAATTTGTTATATTTTTTTATTATTTCATAGTTGGTGCAAATTATTTCGTAATTGATGCAAATATTTTCTTCGTTTATGCAAATTATTTTTATTCGTACATGCAAATTTTATTTCTTCGTTATTGAGATTTTTCCTCATATTTTTTGTGTATTTAGTTTCGTATTTTTGTTATTTTTATTTTTGGGAGTTTATTTTGAAATTTTGTTGATTTGTGAAAGAATGAATATTAAAATTATTTGCTAAAAAAAATGGTGGTAGATTGAAGAAAATAAAAATGAATAAAAATGTTAAAGTTTATAATTTATTTTTTATTATTTTTATTTTTGTGAATTTATTTTGATATTTTTTTTGTTGATTTGTAAAAGAAAAAAAAATTAAAATTATTGTGAATTTGTGAATTTCAAAACTATTTGTTAAAAGAAAATGAAAATTGGAGAAATATTGAAGAAATAAAAATAAATTTTTAAGGGTAGGTCTCCTATGGAATTGAGTTTATATATGAAATTGAGTTTACCAAGTAAACGGTCAACATTAACTGTTGACTTGGTCAATTTTTTTTTTCAGTAAAAAAAAATTTCAAAATAATATTTTAAGTTATATTGACGTACACTTTATGGTAATATTATATGAGTAATTTGTAGGGTTGGCAATGGGGCGGGTAAAAACCAGGACCCGCATAAATCCGGCCCGTACGGGGCGGGTAAATACCCGGTCAAACGGGTCCCGGGGCGGGTAAATACCCGGTCAACGAATACCCGTCGGGTATGGGACGGGTAATGGGATTACATATACCCGATCCGACCCCGACCCGTATATATATATATATTAAAAATTAATATATATATATATATAATACTCCCTCCGTCCCGGAGGAACTTGCACCCTTTGACTGACACACATTTTAAGAAATGTGTAAGAAAAGGTGTAATGATTGATATTTTGAGGGGTAGTTTTGTAAACTTTTATGAATAAAGTAAAGTAAAAAGTAGATTGAGTGTGGAAAACTAATGGCATAGGGGTAAATATGAGTATATTTTAAGGGTGGGGGTTGGGAAGATATTTCCTTTTATGGAGTGTGCAAATTGGTATGAGACATCCATATATGGAAAGTGTGCAAATTCCTGTGGGACAGAGGGAGTATTAATTTATTAATTCTCCTCTCTCCATTGTTAAGGCATCTAACAATTCTAACTAATTAGATTATATAGAGTGGTTGTAAGATTTATTGATTTACTGTACTTTATTTCTGCAGATTTAGGATGGCTTCTAAAATTGCAGCCGATTTACTCTATTTTCAAAAAAGACTTAGATACTTAGATTATTTATTTATTTTGTGATTAGTTGTTTATAACTTTATGTTTTATTTGATGTTGGAATTGATGTTTTATTGTAGTTTTAAGAGTTGATTTTAATGTGCTATTTTTTTTAAATAAATAGATTAAAAAAAGTGATGGCGGGGCGGGGCGGGTTTACCCGTCGGGTTCACGGGGCAAAACGGGGCGGGTTTTGGCGGGTTTTGGCGGGTATTGAAGCGGGGCGGGGCGGGGCGGTTAACGAGTCTAAAAAAGTTTGGCGGGGCGGGTCCTGGGAAAGGCCAAACCCGTCCCATACCCGCCCCGTTGCCAACCCTAGTAATTTGTTATTATAGTCATTTCACTACTACTTTTTTCTAATAGGAACTAGCTTTTTGAATTATATCTAATAGATTCAAATTGGGACCTAAGAAGACAGATATGCCCTTTTCAATTTAAATAGTTTTGAATTTGACATCAAATCAGCTTCCAAATACATTTTCTCGAAGATTGTGTATGTTTATCCCCTTCCATAAATCAAATATTTTCTAAAAAAAAGGCCAAAGCAATTAATTAGCTGAATTTGTTTTGCTGAAAGTTTTCTTTCCACAATTTCTGCATTTCATTCCACCGATTCTAAATACAGACTCTGCATTTTTCGGCGACGAAGAAGACGGTTAATTGCTTCCTTTAATCTTAATTATTTATGTCGAGAGTGCAGATAAAATTTCATATAACGTTATACATAATTCAAAATATGATTATTATGTTGCATATCTCGTTATGCATAATGCATTCGATTGAAGTATGATGATTATTTTGCATATCACATTAATCACATACTCCAATTTTTGCACTATTTTATGCATAACGTTATGCACTATTTTTGCATATCACATTTTGGGAACTGATCCAGATTCCATGAGAAAGCAAACCAGGTCTCGCAAATCACAAAAATCAACCACAAACAGAATTAGACAGATTAACAAGAGAAGAGAGAATGGGGCATTTTGAAATTGGTATATTCCAACCAGAAAATCAAAAAAAAAAAAAAAAAAACCAATATTGAGCGCCGCGCGCAGCGATCTGCAACTCCTGCCTGTAACTCCCTCAGCCGCGATCTGTTAATCCGTCGGCTGCGATATGCAAATTCCTCGGTCGATCTGCAAATCCTCCTCTTCCGGTCGCCTACCCGTCGTGCCTTGTGTGAAGACGAAGGGTCCCGTCGTCCCGGGCACGCTGCCGCTGACCTATCACCATTGGTTAGAATTTTCGACAATGGAGTAAGAAAAAAAAAGATCTGCCATGGCGATGGTGGGTTTCTTCGATTTTGTTTTGATGATATGATGGAGAAATTAAAATGCTAGATACTTACTATTGAGCCGATTTTGATTTGATGATTTTCATGATATGATGATATGCATTTTCTATTTTGATTACTACATTGATCGATTCAATCAAAATTTAGAAATTCAAAATTTGGAAAGTTTGAGACTTACCGAATCTATGACCTAATATTCAGGAATTTCATGATTTGCGAAGATTGTGGAAATTAAATATCTGATTTAATTTTTAATTTCGAAAATTTAGAAGAATTGGAATACTAAGGGTAATTTTGGTTTTTTGGAATCAATTTGAACCGATTAGATAAATTTTAAAGTGGTAGTTCCTATTTGTTTAATGGGCTGTGATAATGACTCTATTGATAAAAATTCTCATGTTATATTGCACATTTTAGTTATATAGACATGCATTTTTCAGTAAAATTGTGTTGCACTTTTTAGTTATAATAACTTACATTTTTCATTAAAATATTGTGTTGCACTTTTCAGTTATACTGACATGCACTTTTAAATAATATTGTGTTGCACTTTTCAGTTATACTAACTTGCACTTTCTAGTTATAATGACTTACACTTTTCATTAAAAGTTGTGTTGCATTTTTCAATTATAATGACTTACACTTTTTAATAAAAAAATGTGTTACACTTTTTAGTAATATTGTGTTACATTTTTTTAGTAATATTGACTTACATTTTTCAATACACATATTTTCGAAAAAAAATTTATAAAAAAAAAAAGTTGACAAAGTCAATGGTCAACTATCGTTGACCAATTCTATATTCTATACAAGATCAATCCAATTTTTAAAAGTAAGTTTAAAATTCAAATAGAAAGTAATCTCAAGTCATTTTGCACCTAAATGAAAAAAAAAAATATCACTAAAAGGTAATGCTCCCTCTTCAATTCGTTAGAATATTTTATATAGAGTTTATTTAGAATCATCTTCAATTCGTCCCCCACATTGCACAACTCTCACTCAGATCCCCCAAATTGCATAAGACCCACTGTAATTATTTTCAAATAACACAATTAGAAAAAGAAAATTAAAACAGTAAAAAATTCTCAAATTTCTTAGCCAAAATTTTCATGAGATTTTGGAATAATATGAGAGTAAGTGGTGGAAGGGGCTGCGGCTGGGGATGGGGATGTTCGACGGGAAGAAGAAAACCAGGCGAGGGGGAGATGCATATATGTGTGCAGGTTCTTTAGTTTTTAATTTGATTTTTTCTGAATTTACATTTTAAATAATTGTAATTAATATTTTTGAATTCTTTTTTACAATAATTTAATATTCAGATTTTATATAAATTATATTTTGTATCATCAAATTATATTTAAATAAACATATTAAACATATATTTTATATAAATTGTTTTATTAATTTTAGTTTTAATATTATCTTTTGTCCAAAAATTATTTAGAGTAATTTCATAATTTACATTAGATTATTATTTGGTTTGAAAAATTACTTTTAATTTTTATTAAATTATATTTCAATTCTATAAAAAAAAATTTATTTTTAGAACTTACATAAATTAATTTGGTTTGTGAAATTTTACCGTCAGCGGTACAATTAGAGAGTGATTTCTCACCGTTTCTTACCACAGAGTATAGGATTACAACAACAATCTTGAAATTGAAAATGGTTCACTCTACCAAAATGCAAAAGAGAAAAGACTCCATATTTTAGCTCGAACCCCTTCAAAGATCTTATCCGAATTAATATTCTTAATTATCTTCGAAGATTCTACAATTTCTAGACTTCTATAGGAACCACAAGGTACCCGACTACAAGCACTCCAAAGGCATGTTTGATAGCAAAGATGGATTATCTAAGATTAGGATTGTTGATCCTGAAAGGAGTATATAACAAGTGTATGGGGGGGGATACACTTGTATGCAATTCTTTTTCAACTTTGATCAAACCAGAGTTCAGCAAGGTTGTCTTGGACAACTCTGCTGAAGAAGATTAACTCTTCTAAGATAATCAGACTACTAAGTACTATTGAGTACTTAGTTGATTGACTATCTAGGGGAGTTATATGTGCGGAATAATGGTTGGCCCTTTAAGTTTAGACTCCTTTAATTTCTGAAATCACTTAGTCAATGCAACACAGTCCAGTTTAGCTTCAGGGAACTTGTCCAAATCAGTTTTGCACAGTCTTTGAATATGTATCTTTGAAAGATCAGTTTTGTGTGCAGTGTTGAATGAATACAAGTACTTGTAAAGCAAATCAACACAAGAGTTTATAGTGGTTCAGAGACTCAAGCTCCTACATCCACTTTCCCTGATTTAACAGGATAATTCCTTCACTCTTGGAATTAACTTGTTTTATAGTGCCAAGGTGCACTTGATCAAGAACACCACTCCTTGGTGAATTGATCCCTAGGATGTCTAGAGTCCTAGTACCCTCTTCTCAACTCAGAACTGAACTGTTCTTCTCTCAACAGTCAGCTCCTACCACTTCTACTACTACAACCTTCTCACTTTCACTCTTGAAAGGTGTAAGGGTTGAAGTAAGGTTCCAACTAATGAGATATCCTTTACAATGAAAATCAGTGTATAAGGATAGGATATCTCTCTAAGCTTGTGTATGGATATACAATTGGGTTCAGCTTAGATGAAGTGTTTGAAGACTAAGATAGTCTTTGAAAGCTTTGAAAGCACTCTAGCTTGTAAGAACTTTGAGCTTAGTTGGATTCTGTTCAGGTTGAGGTGCTTTCAAGTGGTCTTCACACTTCTGTATTTATAGACAAAATGGAGGATTTGCCCGTTGGAGAGGCAGTCCCAAATTGCTATAAATGTCTTCCTTGAGTTCTTCAAACTGGAAGACAGATTCTTGATAGTGACATGTCCTCATTTGGGTAATAAACGGCTGTAACAGTTTTGTCTTCATTCTGCAGCACTTTTCCCAATGTTTGACTTCTTGTTAGGACTTGGACATGGCTTCTGAAGGTTGATCCAATGATAGGACAACATTCCTTATCATTTGGACAACTCTCCTTATCACTATCAGCAGTTTTGCTTTTCAGCATGGTTGGCTTGCTCTTCTTCAGATGACTTGGCTCTTTCCCTTTATTTCTCTTGAGTATGGTCTTAGCTTATTTCTTTGAGGACCTTTAGGGACTGGTTGTCTCAAACTCTTCAGCATAGTTGATCTCAGGCTTTCAGAGCACTTGATCTTGATCAGTTTAGCTGAGACAACTCCTCTGGACAACTCTCCTGATCAGTATATTTAATCTTTTTGCATCAGGGCACTTTATGCATAGAGTTGACTTCTCTGGACAACTCTCCTGATAAAAACCTTTGAGTAGTCTTGTCCTTTTGAGCTAGGTAAGCTTGTTCTTGCATATGGCTAGCTTCTTTGGACAATTCTCCTGATCAGAGCATTATGAACATTTTCTCTGGACAACTCTCCTGATCAGAGTATCTTCATTGGACTTGTCCTTGCTCTTAAGTGATTGTTCCAGAGTTTGAGCCTTGAGGGGACTTGATCTTGATCATCTTCAAAGCATAGGTTCCCCCTCAAATTGTGCATCTAATTGTCTAAGAGCTACCTAAACATTTCAGCTTCTCATCTAGCCTATAATCTAAATGTTCTAACATTCTTAGAACATATTTATATTGACTTAGGCATGTCTCAGGGGGTTTTGGTATTAGATCAAAACATATCTCATTTTATTCCCAACAATTTCCCCCTTTTTGATGATGCCAAAACCTACACAATTTAAGCAAAAGTGACTTGTCTACACCTATTACATGTATCTTCAGAAGACATGACTAAGGTCAATATTCCTGAAAAATAATGTGTTAGTGTATTCACTGTTTCTGTTGCAAGTAGGTTTTAAGATAGACATAGAGAGATTTTGTGTTTCTTGATTCAAAATAAGTTCAACTATCATTCATTAAAAAATCATTACAGGCATGTTGATAGTTGAAGTTAACATATCAGAGCATGAATCAATACATCAGAGCAATTCATTACAATAATTCAAAATAATATCTTCATCATCAGAGCACAGAACTTGTTATCAGAGCAATTCATATCAAACCAGAGCAAACAGATTAACACATCAGCAATCTTGACCATATTTCAGCATAGTTGATCATTCAAGTAAGGTCAGAAGACTTAGCCATTTCAAAGATCATCCTCAGGAGGTGGCAGCATTCCATACTGTGCCCACACTCTTCTTTTCAGTGCCATGGCTTCTTGGTTGGTTCCCTTAGGTCCAAGAGCCATCTTGTTCAGCTTAAGGATCTCAGTGAATTCCCTCAGAATTCTTGCTTGGTCAATCCATCCTTCAAGCTTTGGAGGCATGTATATGATTGGCTTGGGAGCTGTGAGTTCAAATCTTGCAATGTCAGCAGCTGCAAGTAGTTGTTGATACAACTCTCTGTAGTATTCTAGCATGAACTCAGTGAAGGCAGAGTTTGCATCTCCTCCATTCCATCTGTCAATGACATAATAGTCATAGACAAACTCCCTTTTGGCTTCTTCCCATGTGTCATTCAGTTGAATTGGCACCCATTTATCCAAGTGTGGATATTTGGTGTCCATTGGGATTAGAAGCTGAGGCTTCATCTTGCTGTAAGTTGCTCTTTTCCTTCTTGGTTTCTGAAAGTTTGCTCTCCTTTCATCTCTTGCTCTGTTGGCTTCTTCCATCAGATCCATTTTTTCATGGGCCCTCATCATGGCCAGTTTCTGTTGTGTTTCAGGGTCTTTGCCATACCCTTCATGAAACAGCTTTGATGGATCATGGGCTAGAACAGTTGTCTTCTTCTTAGGTTCAGATCCAAATCCTTCAGCAAATAACTCTTCAGTGTCTTCAGAGGACTTGGTTCCTTCAGCAGTTTTGCCAGATTCAGAAGATTTGTCCTTTTCAGCAGCTTTGGCTTTCTTTGATGTAGGCTCATCTTCATCAATTCTGAATTCAGGTGGAAGATCAAGGCTGCTAGGAAAGTCAGTGAATTTCTCAATTTGTCTCTTCTTTCCTTGGGCCTTCTTGATCTTTCCTCTGGTTTGGACACCTTCAGCATCTTTGTCCAAACCTGACACTTCACCACCTGGTCTTTGTTGTAGCCTTACTCTTTCCTCTTGAGCTGAGGCCATTGAGTTCTTCAATGCCAATGCTAACTGCTCCTCTTCATCCAATTCTTCCAAATTCAGCATTTCTGGCTCTTTTCCCTTTCCTTCAGGGACTTTGTCCTTCCCTTTCACTGGACTCCCAATTACTAAGGCACCTTTTGCCCTTGCTCTTTCCCTTTCCCCCTTTTTGGCAGCATCAAAACACTGGGGCTTGAGGTCACTCATTGTTGAGGCCATCAGGGATTGGGCCTGGTTTAGGGACTTCATCTCCTCCAACAAATATACATTCTCATCATGTATATTCTGCATTCTATCACTGCTCAAGCTAAGGAAAGCTAGAACAGGCTTCATCTTTTGTTGGACAACCTCTTCCATGGCTGTTTTCAGAGATGTATCCAGTTGGGCTTTTAAGAGCTCAGTGAGGTTGGCCACTGCACCTTCAGCAATGTTGGCCAACACCTCTTGGGAAAAATTTTCTGAGGCAGCTTTGACCATAGCTAGCCTTTGCTCTTCAGCTCTTCTCTTTTGCAGTGCAGTCTTCTTTCCAATAGCTTGTTTGACAGTTAGCCTGAGAGTTTTGACATTAGCATTGTGATTGTCTCTCAGCAGTTTTTGTTCTTTCTTGACCTCCTCTGAGATGGCTTCCATGGTTGATTTTGCACTCTGAACTTCAGTGGAGATGGTTTGGAGACCAGATTCCACACCACTGATTCTTGCCTCAAGAGTTGGTAGCACAACATCTTCAGAGCCAGTGAGCCTCATTTCTACAGATGCTAGAGTCCTTCCTTGCTCATTCAATGCTCCTGAAGTTTCAGCATGAGCAGATTGAACTTGATGAGCCAAGGAGTCCAACTTCTCTGATTGCATGCCAAGTAAGGCTTGAGCTGAGCCTGTATCAACTTGGATAGGTGCATCTGTGAGGAACTCATCTGCAAAAATTTGGTCAAGAGAAATACCTGCAACATCAGATAAATCAAACAAGTTAGGAAATAAGCACTCATCACCCTCAATTTCTTTTGCATAAGACTCTGATACATCAGCAGTCTTCTTCTCATTTTCAACTTGTTCTTTTCTCCCTTCATAATTAATGTTCTCACTCAAGGAATCAGGCCTCCTCTCATCAAGGGATTCTTGAAGTTCAGATTTGACTTCAAGAATAACCTGTCCTTCCTCACTTATTCCACCCTCATTTGGTGGTACACTCACTATCTTAGTGATGACTACCTCTCTTTCATCCACAACTCCCTCTGATTTTTCAACTAATTTCTCCTTTTCAACTCCTTCTCCTAATCCTGCAGCATCTCCACCTTCAACAAGGTTCAAAGATGGCAGTTGTGGGGAGATCACAGTGCTTATATCAGCAGCCACTGAGTCATCCTGAATGATTAAGGGCTGATCAATGTCCAACTCCTCTGACACTGAATAGGCCTTAATCAAACTAGCCTCTAGTACAGGAACCTCAACATCTTTAGGCTGTGCCTTGGGTTTAGAAGAACCTTCATTGGCAGATGTGTCTTTGGTTGTGTTACCACCCTTGGTCAACACCTCTGAAGTTACAGAGCCTTTCCTATGATAGGTTTTAGGAGGATTGGAAAGTCTATCTGCTACAGAAGACTTGGGTTGAAGGGGTTCAGGGAGGTTGGCTTTAGGGGTTTCAGGAGGGTTGGGATTTGAAGGGTTTGAGGGATCATCAGGGGAATCATCATCATTAGAGCCACTGTCAGGGTGTTTGATTCCCTTGGCTTTTCTTTCTTTCTCCTCTTCAATATTATTGGCTACCAACTTTGCAAAAATCTCCTCATCAATGAGGAATCTTGTCTTTGAAACTCCAGCAAAGTGTAGCAATCTGTTTTCCTCTATTTGCCACCAGTTTGCACCTTTATCTTGGATGACTTGTGATATCTCCATCATAGATTTATCTTTTACATCAACAAGCATCCTCAAATCATGAAAGGCCTTCTGAATTCTTGGAAATTCAGCAAGTTGTGGATACAAACTGTCCACAGTAGCCTTGGCTCCTCCTCTGAGCATACTTTCAAAAGTATACTCCTCCTCATCTCCACTTGAATGGGGACTTTAGGTTATAGGGGAGTTGGCTCTGGGTTCTCCTAGTGTGGCTTCAGGTAGATTAAGTTCAGGGATCTTGGCTTCAGATGGGTTGGGTACAGTAGAAGGATCTTCAGTTGCTTTAGAGAGCAATGAATCTGAAGGGGCTTTACTCAGGGGGGTTGGCTCATGAAGTGCATGCTCTAAGAGCTTTGAATAGTTGAGCATGGATGAGTCAAGGGGAGACAGGAGTCTTGTCTCATCTACTGCTAAATCAGCAAGCACATCTATGCCACTTCTTTGTTCATTCCCTTCAGGAGAATATCTCTTAGTGATATTTACAGGGGTAATGGGTTGGTTGGAAGGGGTAACATGGGTTTCAGGGGAGTTGGGCTCAAGATATAGAGTTTCAGGGAGGTTGGCCTCTATGGGTTGACCTTCAGGGACTTTGGATTCTGGAGTTCCAGAACCAGATGAATTGGTCCTTGACATGGATTTGGCCCTGCTTTCAGCTCTGCTCTCCCTTAGAGCCAATTGAAGAGATCTTTCTTCTTGAAACTCCAAGACCTTCTCAGTAGGTTTGGCCCTTCTCTTGCTGGCCCTGCTACTTCCACTTCCTTCCTTCTCAGGGACAACTTCCCTGACTCTCTTATCACCCTTCTTCTTTTGCCTAGTCTCATTGTACTTCCTCCTCAACTCTTCTGAGTGGTCAGAAGGCACACTCACTCCTTCTTCTGCCACTTCATCAACCTCAGCTGATGCTCCTGAGGCTTCTTTTGAAGACAATTGAGACATCTTTCTTGTTTTGACAGCCCTGGCCTTTGTTCTCTTTTTCATTTTAGGCTTCTCTTCCTCCTGTTCTTCAGCAGGCTTGGCCATTAACATCCTTCTTTTCTCAGTTTTCCTGCTGAGCTTTCTGAATAGGATCTTTTGGGCTGGGAGGGGTTTTGCAAAGGTCTGCATCTGGGAATAGTGGGAAAACCTCTCAATCAACAAGCTTGCCCTGGTGCAATACTTGATTTTCCCTTCTAGCACCACCTTATTGTGGGCTTTCACCTTAAATTTAGCCTTCTCCTTCATCATTTCAGACATGATGAAGGTCCTCCAATCAAACTTGATGCCCTTATCACTGGCATCAATAATGGCAGCCATGATTCTGATCCTTGGATGGCTGACCTGCTCTAAGCTTCCAGTGTTGCTTAGGAGGCTCTTAGCAACTACCTCAAAGAGATTGAGAAACTCTGGCTTGAGAGTCTTCTTGTTTTGAGTTGAGGAGAGAGGGCCTGGAACTAATAACCATTCTTGGGCTATTTCCTCTTCATGTCCAGTACCATAGACTTCTGGATTCCTTCCCTCATAAGGCAATCCAAAGGCTCCTTCCAGATCTTCTGAGGAGAATTTCACTCTGTGGAATCTCTCCTCCTCCTCTCCTTCTGCAGTGTAAGCTAACCTGGTTGAGACTTCTCCATCTTCAGGTTTGCCTCTCCACTTTAGGAAGGCAAAGAATTCTGCCATGTAACTCTCCAAGCAAGAGCTTGGTCTTTCTTCCAAGAACTTTTGGAGACCAGCCCTTCTCAACCACCTTAGGGTTGGAGTTATCTCAGGATCTTCACTTTCAAAGGAAATTATGGGTTCAAAGTGAAGATTGTTTTTGTTGCTAAGATAGGCAAAATCTAGGTCTAGATCTTTGTTGGAGAAATCAACAAGCATCTCAGGTCTAACCTTGGGGGCCATTGAAAATTGCAGAGAAAAAGTTTGATGAAGAATGAGAGAGTTTGAAGAACTTTTGAGTTAGGGTTTCGAATACTTGGGGAAGAAGTGTTTGTGGGTATCTTAAGACTTGTGAATATTCTAAAAAGAATGTTTGTCAATGAGTTGGTAAGGTCTTGAGACAATTCAAAGGTGAACAAAAATGGAAATCCAAAATGGACGGCTAGGATTGATTTCAGGGGAGTTGTCCATTTTTGATCCAATGGTCAAAAACCAATGTAACAGTGAAATAACTGTTTTATTCAAAAACGTGGGTGGTTTTTAATGTTTGTTTAAGGCTGGGGATTTTTCGAGGTAGATCATGTCCCAAAAAGTTTAATGCAAACAAGAGTTAAATCTTGGCATTTAATGCATGGAAAGTGACCTTTTGGGTGGGAGACAAATTAAATCCCAGAAAGGTGAAAACTGTATTTCAAGGGACAGATTTCGCGATAGGTATTGATCACCAAAAATAGGTGCTTATCATACCAAGATTTGGTTTGATAGCTAGGACAACTTATCTGACCCTACATGGACAAGTGTCCTGAAGAACTGTGGACAAGTGTCCTGAATTTCAAGAGACAAGTGTCCTGAAGAGGTAAGGTCATGTTTCTGAATTTCAGTAGACTTGACCAAGTCTGCTGAAGTTTGATTTTGTTTCCCCCTTAATCAATGAGCTTCTTTGGACTTATTTGTCCAACTTTCCTGGATCAAGTAATCCCAACTCTGCTGATAGCTCCAGAAATCTTGCCTCTGCAAGTGGCTTGGTTAATATATCAGCTTTTTGATGGTCTGTGTGAATTTTCACTAGCTTGATATCCTTCTTCTCCACATGATCTCTAATGAAGTGGTGCTTGATGTCCACATGCTTGCATCTTGTGTGCAAGACAGGATTTTGTGATATAGCAATGGCACTATTGTTATCACAGAAAATTGGCACTTCAGTAGAGTTGACTTTGTAGTCTCTTAGTTGTTGTCTTAGCCAAAGAATTTGAGCACAACAACTTCCAGCAGCAACATATTCAGCTTCAGTAGTGGAAGTGGCCACTGTGTTCTGCTTCTTGGAGAACCATGAAATAAGCTTGTTGCCTAAGAATTGACAAGTCCCTGAAGTGGACTTTCTGTCAATCCTACATCCTCCATAATCAGCATCTGAGTAGCCAGTTAGCTCAATATTGTCATCAGCAGGGTACCAAAGGCCTAGATTCTCAGTGCCTTTGAGGTACCTCAAAATCCTCTTTGCAGCCTCAAGGTGGCTTTTCTTAGGATTTGCTTGAAATCTTGCACAAACACCTACTGCAAAGGTGATATCAGGTCTGCTGGCAGTGAGATAGAGGAGTGAACCAATTATTCCTCTATACTCAGTAGAGTTGGTTGGAATACCACTCTCATCAGGATCCATCTTCCAATTTGTGTTCATTGGGATCCTTACTGGCTTGCTAGTTGTACACCCAAACTTTTTGATCATCTCTCTGGTGTACTTAGCTTGGTTGATGAAGATTCCTTCTTTAGATTGCTTGACTTGTAGACCCAAAAAGAAGTTCATCAACCCCATCATTGACATCTCAAACTTGCTTTGCATGAGCTTGGAGAATTTCTCACACAGCTTCTCATTAGGGGATCCAAAAATTATGTCATCTACATAAATTTGGACAAGCAGGATGTCCTCTCCTTCAGAGATCCTGAAGAGAGTTCTGTCCACAGTTCCCTTGGTGAATCCATGATCCAAGAGGAATTGTGACAGTGTATCATACCAAGCCCTAGGGGCTTGTTTGAGTCCATATAGAGCTTTCTTGAGTCTGTAAACTTGGTTTCCAACTTCAAAACCTGGTGGTTGCTCCACATAGACTTCTTCTTTCAAGACTCCATTCAGAAAGGCACTCTTGACATCCATTTGGTATACTTTGAACCTCTTGTGGGCTGCATAGGCTAGAAAGAGCCTTATTGCTTCTAGCCTTGCCACAGGTGCAAATGTCTCATCATAGTCAATGCCTTCATGTTGGCAATACCCTTTTGCCACTAGTCTTGCTTTGTTTCTGACAATCACATCATTTTCATTCTTCTTGTTCTTGAATACCCACTTTGTTCCAATAACATCTTGATGTGAAGGTCTGTCCACCAGCTCCCATACTTCATTTCTGGTGAATTGATTCAGTTCTTCCTGCATGGCTGTGATCCAATTGGCATCTTGAAGTGCTTCCTCAACATTACTTGGTTCTTGCTCTGACAAGAAACAACAGAAAAGAGCACTTTCACCATGGAATCTTCTGGTTTTGACTCCAATACTTGGGTCACCAAGTATTAGATCAGTAGGATGGTCAGTCAACCAATTCCTTCTTTTTCTGATCTCTTCAGTAGAGTTGTCCTCTACTGAAGGTGAGTCATTTTGATCATAGAATTCAGGATAATTTAATGCAGGATCTAATTCAGGATCATAATCAGGGATGTTGTCCTCAATGTCAGGGACATTGGCATTTTCAACATTTTGAGTTCCCCCTTGATTATTTGACCCATTAACTACCTCAGCAGGAACTGCTTCTTCATTGGTAGTTGTTACCTGGATGTGAACTGGGATTGGATCATTCAGTTCATCATTTCCATCAGTGGGATTTGTCTCAGGAAGGTTGCCTTCAGGATTGTTGTCCAATGTGGATTTTTCAGGCAGATTGGCTTGAACAACATCTATGAATTCAGTGTCTTTGTCTTTTAGGCTTAATCTGGTTGTTCTTTGTGTGATTTCTTCAGGTTCTAAAAGATCATTCCTGATCTCAAAGATAGATTCATCAAACACAACATGAGGTGTTTCTTCCACTATAAGGGTTTTCTTGTTGTAGACTCTGAAAGCTCTACTGATTTGAGAGTATCCAAGAAATACTCCCTCATCAGCTTTGCTGTCAAAAGCTTTCAACTGTTCTTTCCCATTATTGTGAATGAAACATTT
Source organism: Galeopsis tetrahit (assembly GCA_963675135.1). Taxonomy (NCBI): domain Eukaryota; kingdom Viridiplantae; phylum Streptophyta; class Magnoliopsida; order Lamiales; family Lamiaceae; genus Galeopsis; species Galeopsis tetrahit. The sequence continues at coordinate 31,764,705 of OY776119.1, read as the reverse complement.
ACAGCCAAATATATGAAAGTATGACACTTTAGGCATTCTTCCTTTCCAGAGTTCATAGGGGGTTTTGCCTTGCCCCTTAGTGATCAAACATCTATTTTGAGTGTGGCATGCAGTGTTTATAGCTTCAGCCCAAAACCTCTTAGGTAAATTTGAGTCAGCAATTAGAGTTCTAGCAGCTTCTTTTAAAGTTCTATTCCTTCTTTCTGCAACTCCATTTTGTTGGGGAGTTCTAGCTGCTGAAGTTTCATGAGCTATTCCATTTGATGTGCAGTACTCATTGATGTATGAATTAATGAACTCAGTGCCTTTATCAGATCTTATCTTGATAATGCTAAGGCTTTTCTCATTTGACAATCTCTTGAGAAGTTCAGGTAGTTTGACTTGTGTTTCCTTCTTATTAAGGAGAAATACTACCCATGTGAACCTAGAGAAGTCATCTACTACCACTAATGTGTATTTTCTACCATTTATGCTTGAAGGGGTAATTGGTCCAAACAGATCCATATGTAGAAGTTCAAGTACCCTTTCAGTGGAGATGACTGGTTTTCCCTTAAATGAGGCTTTAATCTGTTTTCCTTCTTGACATGGCTTACACACATGTTCTTTAATGAAAACCTCATTAGGTAGTCCTTTGACTAATGCATTTCTGGCAAGTTTATTCATGGATTTGAAGTTCAGGTGATTTAGCCTTTTGTGCCATAGCCAACTTTGTTCACTAGAACTTTTAGCAATAAAACATGCAGCATCAGTAGACTTGTCCCAGTCTGCAAAATACACATTTCCCTTCCTAGTTCCAGTCAATAGGGTTTGTTGAGTTTTATCTTTAATTAGACACTTTCCAGTTGAGAACTCAACATTAAAATCTTTATCACAGAATTGACTGATACTCAGGAGGTTATATTTGAGACCAGCTACATAAGATACATTGGTTACTTTGATGTTACCAATCATCAAAGTACCATAACCTTTTGTTGTTGCTTGTGAGCTGTCTCCAAAGGTGACATTTGGGCCTTCTTTTTCAATAAGATCAGAGAGGAGTTCCTTGTTTCCAGTCATGTGCCTTGAGCATCCACTGTCAAGGTACCATGCTGTCTTTTTGTTCATGCTCCTCTTCTTGTGGCCCACTGGTACCTGCAATTAGATAGGTTTAGGTACCCTTTGAGTTTTGGGTCCTGAGAGGTTAGCTGTACCTTTGGGAACCCAAACTTGCCTAATAACCCTGATTGATTCAAGGTGGCTAAGTTGATTTCCTAGTGCATCAACATACACTGTCTTTCCCTTAAATGCCTTTGGGAAAGTATGTGTGAATGTGTTAACTCTGTAAGTTTCAGGGAAGTTGACCACTTTCCTGAACTTATGAGTTCTTTGTGCAGCTTGATGAAGTCTTTGAGGAAAGGAATTTTTATGACCATTACCCTTTGGCATGAAGGGTTTTGGTTGTCTCATTTTATTCTGCCTTTGAGGATAGTTGTCCTTAGGTCTATTCAGCTGAGGCTTTCTCAGATGAGTTGGCCTAGGCTGATTATACCTTGGATAATTCCTCTGAACATTGTTCAGGAGAGTTGCCCTTCCATTGGGTCTACTCTGCTGAGCAACATTCCTCTTGTGCTCAGGAGCCTTGGCCATTTCCTTAGGTTTTGGCCTTTTCTCCTGAATCACTTGAGTAGGCATTTCATTCAATTTGCCCTTTCCTTTGTTCAGTGGCTGAATTACTTCATTTTCAGCTTGTTGTGCCACTGACTTAACAAAGATTCTCTTAGTGTTACTTGTGGATGCAACACTAAGACAAGGTGAAGATTCAAATGGATCAAAACCCAATCCACTTCTTTGAGCCATAGGTCTTTGATAACTTTGAATTTCCTCTATTGCTCTAGAGGATTTGTTCAAAGCAGACATCTTTAATTTCAGGCTCTCCTCACTTGATTTAAGAATATCATACTCATGTGAGAGATTTTCAAACTTGGCATTTAGAATTTTAAGTTCAAATTCTTTTCTCTTCTGAGAGAGAAATTGATCATCAATCTCCTTTTGTTGGTCAACTATCCTGAGATTTGCTTCCTCAAGCTTTCTCAAGACTTGTTGATACAACTCAGTAGACTTGACATCAACAGCTACCTCAGAGTTTTTGGAAAGTTCAATAGCCAATCTTTCATTTTCTTTCACACAATTATCATGAAATTCTTGTAATCTAGTGAAATCTTCCATCAACTTTCCCAAGGAAAGTTTCAGGTTAACCTCACTAGTGTTTTGTGAGATGAATGATGGTGAACTAGAAGTAGAGGATACCTCATCATCCTCAAGAGCCATGTTGCAAACATCATCATCATCATCACTGTTGGAGAATAGTCCATCAGAAGAGTTGAAGCTTTCATCACTATCAGATTCTTCACCAGCCATCATGGCCTTTCTATTGGTGAACTTTCTGTCTCTTTTAGCTTGTCTCTCTCTTCTTTCTTTAGAGCTCAATTCAGGGCAGTCATATTGGAAGTGCCCTTTCTTTTTACAGTTATAGCACAGATCTTCATCATCATCCTTCTTGGATTCTTCTCTTCTCTTAGATGAAGAAGGATCAGCTCTACTGGATCTTCTCCTATCAGAGGACTTGTCCTCTGATCTTTTCTCTTCAGGCTTTTTGTCCTCAGCCTGTTCTTCAGGGGAGTTGTATCTTCTCCTGAATTTGTTGTCTTGGTAGAATTTCTTGTATCTACCAAACCTTGTGTTGAGCTTGTCAAACCTTCTAGCCATCAAGGCTAGTTCTTCCTTCATTTCAGTCTTAGAGACTGTCTTTGATGATCTGGGAGTGGGTTGCATTTCTGGCTCAGCAACTTTGGCTTTGAATGCCACTCCCTTAGTAGGATTTGAAGGTTCCTCAACAGGCTTTCTTCTATTGAGGTCAAACTCATAGGCTTTAAGTTCTGAGAATATTTGTTGCATGGGCATGGTGGAGAGATCTTTGGTATTCTGCATCATTACAGCATAGACATCCCACTTTTGAGTGAGACTCCTTAGGATTTTCAGTCCAACCTCTCTCTTGGTGTAGACCTTGCCCAATGAGTTAATCTCATTCATCACATCAGTGAATCTACCAGCAAATTTGTCAATGGACTCATCAGACTCCATTGAGAATTGTTCAAACTTCTGCACAGCAACTTGGAGCTTGTTCTCCTTGATTTTTTCAGTGCCCTCACACATTTCAGCAAGAGTATCCCAAATTTCTTTAGCTGTTGTGCAGTGGTAGACTCTTCCCATAACTGCATCTGGAATTGTTTGATAGAGGGTGTTCATGGCAAGATAATTCAAGTTATCTTTCCTCTTTTCATCAGCAGTGAAGTCATCCTCATCCTTGGGAATCAGTTCCCTTACATCTGCTTTTTGCTCAGCTGTCACTCTGGGGTTAGTTTGAGTAAACACAAAAGGTCCTCTTGTGATTACTCTTAGCATATCAGTATGGAGAGATGCAAGATGAGCCCTCATTCTAATTTTCCAGAAATCATAGTTGTCTATTGAAAACATGGGCAGTTTGTGATGAGAAATGTGATTGACTGGATTTGTGGCCATGTTGTCTAATCCTTGAACAGCAGGTGGAGGAACAGCATTGTTGTTGGCCATATCTCACAAATAATCAGTTAGTCAACAAATGATGGATTTCAGAAAGAGATCAGTTCAGTGACCACACAAATATGAGAGTTTTGAAAATCAAGATGGATTTTCAGAAGCAGTGGTCTTTGAACCCCTGCTCTGATACCACTTGTTGGTCCTGAAAGGAGTATATAACAAGTGTATGGGGGGGGATACACTTGTATGCAATTCTTTTTCAACTTTGATCAAACCAGAGTTCAGCAAGGTTGTCTTGGACAACTCTGCTGAAGAAGATTAACTCTTCTAAGATAATCAGACTACTAAGTACTATTGAGTACTTAGTTGATTGACTATCTAGGGGAGTTATATGTGCGGAATAATGGTTGGCCCTTTAAGTTTAGACTCCTTTAATTTCTGAAATCACTTAGTCAATGCAACACAGTCCAGTTTAGCTTCAGGGAACTTGTCCAAATCAGTTTTGCACAGTCTTTGAATATGTATCTTTGAAAGATCAGTTTTGTGTGCAGTGTTGAATGAATATAAGTACTTGTAAAGCAAATCAACACAAGAGTTTATAGTGGTTCAGAGACTCAAGCTCCTACATCCATTTTCCCTGATTTAACAGGATAATTCCTTCACTCTTGGAATTAACTTGTTTTATAGTGCCAAGGTGCACTTGATCAAGAACACCACTCCTTGGTGAATTGATCCCTAGGATGTCTAGAGTCCTAGTACCCTCTTCTCAACTCAGAACTGAACTGTTCTTCTCTCAACAGTCAGCTCCTACCACTTCTACTACTACAACCTTCTCACTTTCACTCTTGAAAGGTGTAAGGGTTGAAGTAAGGTTCCAACTAATGAGATATCCTTTACAATGAAAATCAGTGTATAAGGATAGGATATCTCTCTAAGCTTGTGTATGGATATACAATTGGGTTCAGCTTAGATGAAGTGTTTGAAGACTAAGATAGTCTTTGAAAGCTTTGAAAGCACTCTAGCTTGTAAGAACGTTGAGCTTAGTTGGATTCTGTTCAGGTTGAGGTGCTTTCAAGTGGTCTTCACACTTCTGTATTTATAGACAAAATGGAGGATTTGCCCGTTGGAGAGGCAGTCCCAAATTGCTATAAATGTCTTCCTTGAGTTCTTCAAACTGGAAGACAGATTCTTGATAGTGACATGTCCTCATTTGGGTAATAAACGGCTGTAACAGTTTTGTCTTCATTCTGCAGCACTTTTCCCAATGTTTGACTTCTTGTTAGGACTTGGACATGGCTTCTGAAGGTTGATCCAATGATAGGACAACATTCCTTATCATTTGGACAACTCTCCTTATCACTATCAGCAGTTTTGCTTTTCAGCATGGTTGGCTTGCTCTTCTTCAGATGACTTGGCTCTTTCCCTTTATTTCTCTTGAGTATGGTCTTAGCTTATTTCTTTGAGGACCTTTAGGGACTGGTTGTCTCAAACTCTTCAGCATAGTTGATCTCAGGCTTTCAGAGCACTTGATCTTGATCAGTTTAGCTGAGACAACTCCTCTAGACAACTCTCCTGATCAGTATATTTAATCTTTTTGCATCAGGGCACTTTATGCATAGAGTTGACTTCTCTGGACAACTCTCCTGATAAAAACCTTTGAGTAGTCTTGTCCTTTTGAGCTAGGTAAGCTTGTTCTTGCATATGGCTAGCTTCTTTGGACAATTCTCCTGATCAGAGCATTATGAACATTTTCTCTGGACAACTCTCCTGATCAGAGTATCTTCATTGGACTTGTCCTTACTCTTAAGTGATTGTTCCAGAGTTTGAGCCTTGAGGGGACTTGATCTTGATCATCTTCAAAGCATAGGTTCCCCCTCAAATTGTGCATCTAATTGTCTAAGAGCTACCTAAACATTTCAGCTTCTCATCTAGCCTATAATCTAAATGTTCTAACATTCTTAGAACATATTTATATTGACTTAGGCATGTCTCAGGGGGTTTTGGTATTAGATCAAAACATATCTCATTTTATTCCCAACAAGGATGATAACTAAACTTTATAAATTTTAAAGCATAATCTACCCTTAATCTAAGTTATCAAACAACCAATAAAAATGATATATAGTTAATCTAGGTTTAATCTAAGCTATCAAAAATGGCCCAAGACGTGTTTCCTTTTTAGTATTTTAATTATAGATTTTCAGGGTAGAATAAATTTAGATTATATAAATGATTTTTTAAAACATTAGATTATTTTATCACTTAACGGACATGGTTAAGTATTTGACGGTTGAGACTTTTTTTGGTAAAAAAATTACAAAAATAAAATGTGGGACTAAAATTATTTTTAAGAAAATCTTTTGGAATCAAATATGCATTTTTTTTAAAATTGTGTAAAACCGTTTCATATTGCGACGAAGTATAGTTTAAATATGATGTTTTAACTCTTTAAAAAAAGTGTTGATAAGTGTTCACACGATAGTACCAAGGGTCTTCAATCCATGGAAGCAGGGGCGTGGTGGGTTGGACCCTCAACTTTTTTTTTTTCTTTTTTATATATTATATGTATTAATTATTAAATTAGATTATAAGTTAATTAATTTTGTTATTAAATTAACTTATAAATTGACTTAGTTCTTAAGACTTTAGCCCAAATAATAATATTAAAATATATTTCAATTTTTATATTTTAATAATATAAATTAATGGAGTACTAATTTTTAAAAGGCAAACATCAGATTTAATTGAATTTTTAACCAGTCACAATAAAATCAAGTCAAAATTGTGGTTTAATTACACTATACAATTGGGTGCATGCAAATGTGACTCATTTCAATTTCTTATATTTTAATGATTAGAATTAGAGATCATAATTTATTTTTCATTTGTTAAGTTTCTCTCTTTTCGTCTTAACAAGTTCACAACATAAGTAATAGAAACACATACACAATTGTTCTAGATTTCATATTCATTTTAAAAAATTAATTTTTTTTATTTATCATTCATTATTATTTTAAATTTTCAACTCAAATGATTATAGATTATATATAGAGTTTTACATTTTGATATTTTTAACCACGAATAACGATATAATTAAATACAAAATATTTTAATTTCATTAATAAACATAAAATAATGTCGAACAATATTATATTGGTCCCCCTTACCGTCAATCCTGGTTTCGCTCGTGCTTGGAAGAAGGAGTAGTTTACACAACAAACAAAGAAAGATAAATAAAAGACTAGTACAAAGGGTCTTCAATCCTATGAAACTAATCTCCTCTAGATGGCAAATTTATTTAAATATAACATTTTTTGGTGAGTTTTCTAAAATGTAATAAAAATGGAAGGAATTTTCAATTTAGGCAAAGGCCTAGGTGCCACCCTAGCTTTTTGAAAAGGCCTGGGTGCCACCCTAGCCTCTTAATTTAAAAAACGAAAAAAATAAAAAAATAACAAAAGGCCCATATGCTGGAAGAGTTTTTTACACGGTTTCCGAGGATTGGACAACACGAAAACAGACGTGCTATGATAAAACCAAAAGGCCTATATGGCAGATGGGCCTTTTCATTCCCGAGAATTTTGTCTCTTGTGAAGGTATGGGTTCTAGTAGAGCCTCTTAAAAAACTTATTACCCGCCCCTGTTATAAAAATCGATGCATACCTTCCATTATAATACTGCCCCATTTCATCGGTCAAGCTTGAAAAAAAAATGTCCCAAACACTTTTTTTTTCATTTTGCAAACTCAAAAATTTGTTCCCTGCAACCTTCTTTTAAACTCGAAAATTTGTCAATTGCATACCTTCCCATTTTACAATATTTTTCTTCTTCTTGTTTAGATTTGGTAATTCTCTTTAAATTTTGTTATTTATTTATATAAACATTTGTTAATACATTTAATATGTTTAATATATACTAATGAGTTAAAAATGGTTTCAGTTGTTGGACGTGACAATTTCAGTTGTTGGACATGACGATTCGGTTGTAAGAGATTATAAAGAATCATAACAAAGGTTGGTAATAATTTATTTTTATAATTTGCATGATTTTTTATTCTTTTGGTGTTTGATATGTTTTATGGTTATGTTATTATTAATTTTGAGGCATTATAAAAGTAGTAGATTGAATTTTGATGTAATATATGGAATATTGTGTCATATTATGTTTAATTTTGTTTAATATGATGTTTGAATTTTGATGTAATATATGGAATATTGTCATATTTTTTATGATGTTTGAATTTGTTTAATTTAAAATATGAGAACATTAAATTTTGATCTAATATATGAAAATATTATGTTTTATAAGTAATATATGAAATATTGAATTTCAAAACATATTTTTGTGTAACCTTGAAGTTATAATTAAAATTACTTGATAGATATCTAGTTTTAAATTTCATTGGTATTGATAAAATCGGTAATAATAAAATACAGTAAATTAATAAATATTTCTATTTTTCTTCATTAAAAAAGTAATTTGATCGATAAAAATATATGATGAACAAATTTGGAATTTTTTTAGAATTGAGAAATAAATGTTAGTAATGTCCTTTTAAAATTTTTAATACTTTAATTGACACTCTTTATTAAAATAACTTGACTATATGTAATATCTTTTCTTACACTCTAAAATTGTTGTATTAGTGTTAACTTAATATATTTACTAAATAGTTTATTAATAGATAATATAATAATGTAGTTAGGGGTAAGTGAATAACTAATGTATTATTAGGATAGCTATAATCACAATTTAAAATAAATGTATTAAAAATACTAAAATAGTGTAGTGATATGTATTTTTTCTTATAGTGTGTATATAAAAGTAAATATGTGAGAGTTTGACTTCAAATTACTTCAGATTAACACGCATGTTTGTGTGTTGTCCCATCCAGTCTAAAAGACTCTTATAGCATATGGGCCTTTTGTTATTTTTTTCGATTTTTAAATTAAGAGGCTAGGGTGGCACCCAGACCTTTTCAAAAAGCTAGGGTGGCACCCAGGCCTTTGCCTAAATTGAAAATTCCTCCCATTTTTATTACATTTTAGAAAACTCACTTAAAAAATGTTATATTTAAATAAATTTGCCGCCTCTAGATACATTCTTTGAAAAATTGGCCCCGGATGCCTTGTCTCTGTCATCACATGGGCAGCTGAAGTAAATGTGCGTGGGGCTCGAATTGTACTAAGGTAGGTGAGCGTGGTTCAGCGTTAAAAATATTAATTAAAGTGTGGTTAATGATTATCCATAAACTATTGGTCCATTGTATAACCTTTTATATATTAGGTATGGACAAAAATATTCAGAATTTTCTTTGATATATCTCGATATCGGTAACCACAATGGTTACCGATATCGATATTGAGAAGAAACGACATCTCCACGATATTTATAAAAAAATCGAAAAATATCAATATGCAATAACAATATTGAGACTAATATCAATAAAATATCGAATGTATATTGAAGAATATCGAGAAAATTTTAAAATATTAAAAAAATTATCATATAAAATAACAATATATGTTATATTTTATATAAATTTATCACAAATGTAAATATGTTTAAATTGTTTTGTTAAATTTTTGTATTAAAAGTTTGTTATTAATTTTTCACAATTTTTAAAATTTACCAATATAGATATTCGATTGAATATATCCATAAAATATCAACCATAAATTATTAGCCCATGTAAGAAATTACTTGTCACGTCGTAATGATTGCTCACTACAAAAAAACTGAGATTTAGAGACGCATTAAATACCATAAACATTGTATCTAAACAGGTTAGAAACGGATTTTTGGAACCATTTTCTATCTGTTCCTAATCGCATGGTATCTAATGTTAGGAACGGTTTTCTAAATTCCGTTTCTAATAAGAGACGGACTTGAAACCGTTTTTTTCGGTTTATAATGAGAGACGGATTTTGACACCGTATATTCTCGTATCTAAACGATGAACGACCCGTTTTATATCCGGGTCAAAATTCCGTTTCAAATGTCGTTTCGTCTCTAAATCCGTATCTAAACGATAAACGACCCGTTTTACATCCGGGTCAAAAATCCGTCTATAATTTCGTTCTTAATTAGAAACGACGTTTTGTCGTCTCTAAATCCATATCACAAGGCAAAAATTCGTTTCCAAGCCTTTAATCCCCATTCCAAGCCCGAACCCGACCCGACACCCATCCCACCCTACCATGCAACCACCCCCCTCTCCAATTATTTAATCCCCATTCCAAGCCTTAATCCCAATCCCACCAAGCCCGAACCCGACCCGAACCCACACCCTCCCAGCCCGAACCCAACCCGACACCCATCCCACCGTCCCAGCCCGAACCCAACTCGACACCCATCCCACCCTGCAACCACTCCCCTCCAACTATTTAATTGACCTTTTTTTTTGTCTATATGAAAATTGTCTGCCACTAGGACAGATAACTCTTTTGTTTTATCTTTTAATATTAATTGTATATGTATATTAATTTATTTCTTTTACATGTATTCAAATTGTAACTTTTAAATTTATAAATGTAATTTTTTTTATTAATTTCTAAAAATTGTAATTACTCATGCCGTCAATAAGATGTAAAATACTAAGAACTATGCATAGTTTAGACACTTTATTTTATTATATTAATTTAACATATATAATTAATTGATTAATTTGTAACTTTAAATAAAATAAAAAATTGTTATTGAATAATTTCAATTGTAAAAGTCGATCTTACTTTATAAATTCAAATAAATTAATTAAATTACATTTAATCTTTTGCTAATTTTTTTTAAAATATTGTTATTAATTTTACAAATTTTATTATTTAAATTTTTCACTTTTATTAGGTGCTAAAATTAAATTAAATTTTTAAAATTGGGTTCGAACATGTGAGTTGTAACGATTTTTATTAAATTATGCGTTTATACTATATAGCACTAAATTATGCGTTTATCCTATATAACTGGACTCAATTACACACTGTTTTTATTAAATTATGCGTTTATCAAGTACACCGTGTACTTGAGTACACAATAGCTCTACCCCTGAATAGTATGCGGTGTACTTGAGTACACAACAGCTCTACCCCTGAATAGTATCCTATATAACTAGACTCCATTACACACTGTTTTTATTACAGTAGTATACTTGACACACTTAAATGACAAATACAAACGGATCATACCTTTATATCTTTTGGCAAATACAAACGGTTCATGGGTTATATGGGTTGGGTTTTTAAACAAGACCCATCTATTTGACCCCCATTTTTTACCACCAAATTCTACTTACTACTTGAATGGAAATTTTCATTTAAAAAAATTATCTTAAAAATAATTAGAAAAAAATAAATAAAAAGGTTGGATTTTTAAACAAGACCCATTTATTTGACTCCCATTTTTTGCGAGTTCACCACCAAATTCTACTTACTACTTGAATGGAAAATTTCATTTAAAAAAATTATCTTAAAAATAATTAGAAAAAAATAAATAATTTTTTTGTTGAAGGGAATCGATACCCCTCCAGTTAAAGAAAATTTAACAAAGTTAACCAACATGCTAGTGTCCTTAAACATGGCATATTTTCGAAATATATATATTAACCCACTTTTAAGAGGCATACTTTTGAGATAAATATATTAACCCACTTTTAAGATCTATATTTTAAATGGATCCAGTTGCAAATAATTGTAATTTATAGTGTTGCAAATAATTGTAATTTATAGTAGACGAATTGATAAGTAAATTGATATATTATAATAAAGGCTTCAGATGCACAAGTTACCTTGTCAATCTTGATGGTTTGTGTCACTCTTCGATTCACAGACGTTCTTCCATTACCGAGATTGAAAGAAATTTATAGTAGGCGAATTGATAAGTAAATTGATATATTATAATAAAGGCTTGAGATGCACAACTTACCTCGCAAATTCATAATAGTAGGCCAATTGATTATAAGTAAATTGATATATTATAATAAAGGTTTGAGATGCACAACTTACCTAACCGACGTTCTTCAGTTACCAAGATGGAAAGAAATTTATATAGTAGGCAAATTATATTATAATAAAGGCTTGAGAGATGCATAACTTACCTGGTCAATCTTGATGGTAGAGACAATATTATTATTAATTGTCATATAAAATATATTTCCAGACAATATTATTATTAATTGTCATATAAAATATATTTCCATATAAAAGATATGAAATATATAACATAATATTATTATAATATCTATATTTATTATAATAAACTTATTTTCAAGAATGGACAAAAATTGACCTATTATTAGATAGGGATTATATTTTTAAGAATGGAAAAAAATTGACATATTATTAGATAGAATTTACGTTTAATTTCCCTTAAAATATATTTTTCAAAAATTTAGTAAAATTAATTTCTATAAATTAGATTTAACTTAATTTGTATCTCTAACCCCTTCATTGATTTTCAATTTTTATTTCAAGTTCATTTTGACACAAAAAAAATGATTTTTGATTTTCAATTTTTATTTCAAGTTCATTTTGACATAAAAATGATTTTTGATTTTTATCTCAATTCATCTTATTCCCTTTGTTATGGAGACTATTTTACAATTAACAATGCTTCACGTATTTATACTTTTTCTAAGTGGATGATATAATTATTTTTTAATCTAAAACTTTTAAAAAAATACTATACAAGTTTCTTGATAAGTCTTAATAGTAATTTTATAAAGATTTATAAACTTTTAAAAATTAATGAATGACTTTTTTTTAATCTAACGTTCATATATACATATATACGTACGTTGATTAGAGAATCAATTCTTAGAATATTTTCACTAGTTTATACTTTTTCTAAATTGATGATAGAATTATTTTTTAATCTAATTTTTTTTTTAAAATACTATACAAATTAAAAAAATTATTCAATGACATCTCCTTTTTTTAATCTAAAATTGATATATATATATTGTCATATGGAATTGAATTTATAATATAATATTATTATTATTATTATAATATATATATCTAACCTAAAATATATTTACATCAATTTTTGGAATATTTTCATTAGAGAATCAATTGATATATATATTTTCATATGGAATTGAAGATATAATATAATATTATTATTATAATATATATATATATATCCTAAAATATATACATAGTATTGTTCTAACATTTATATTTATCCGATACATAGAAGATATATTAATTAATTTTTTTTATTTTTTCTATTTATTAATTAAATAAAAAAGTAAATAAATTAATATAACTCAATTCACCCGTCCATATTCTCTCATTCTCAATTCTCTCTATATATAAGGTTTTGATTTATTTATTTTTATTTAATTTTATCATTTAACTAATTAGATACAGATTAGAAATGGTTAGATTCCGTAACGCAAATTTCGTATTCCACCTTATCTCGTTTTATATCGGGGAGAAAAAATTGATTGTTTAGAGACGGTGATATATGTATCTAATCCGTATCTAAAACTTTCGAAATTGAAAGTCGTGTATCTAATCCGTATCTAAAACTTTCGAAACTAAAAGTCGTATCTAATCTGTTTATAATGAGAGACGGTTTTATTTTCGGTTTCAAATCTCGATTTTTTAACAAATTCGTATCTAATCCGTATCTATTAGAGACGGATTAGGTGTCCGTCTCAAAATTTCGGTATCAAAATCAGGCTTTTTTTGTAGTGGCTGTTAAACAAAGTGGAATTTAATATTTCCTCCGTCCAATTTTATTATGTCAATTTTTTCGGACACGAGTTTTAATGAATATTGATTAGTTTATATATAAAGTAGATAAGTTGGGGGTATGATGGGATGTTGTGGGGTTCATTTATAGATAAATTAATATTTCCCCCGGCCCAACGGTATGCAGTATTGGGCTTTAAGCCCAATTTCGGTGTTTTATCTCAGTTCTATATATATGGTCTTTGAGATCTGTAATCTGTAACCCTAATTGATAATAAAATCCGCTCTCCTCTCTGCCCGTGGACGTAGCCAATTCATTGGTGAACCACGTAAATCACTTGTCTTCTTTACGTTTCTTGTTCATGCTCTATAATCTTATTCTGTCACAACAAACTGGTATCAAGAGCCTGGTCGTTTCGATCAAGTTTTTTTTTCCGCACTGTTAGGGTTTTTTTTGGAGCCGATCGAGAATGTCTGCTTTCAACGTAAAGGTTGACAAATTCACCGGGAGAAATAGTTTTGGCCTATGGCAAATAAAGATGCGATCTCTGCTGAAGCAACAGGGTTTGTGGGCGCCGCTATCAGGAAAACCTAAATCTGAGGATGTAAATGAAGAAGAGTGGAATACCCTAGAAGAAAAGGCCCACTCGACTATCATGTTATGTCTGTCTGACGATGTTATCATCGAGGTTGCGGATCAGGAAACTGCCGATGGTCTCTGGAAGAAGTTAGAGAGTCTCTACATGACGAAGTCTCTAACCAACAAATTGCTTCTGAAGCAACGTCTGTTCCGTTTACGCATGCAGGAAGGTACATCTCTTCGGGATCATCTAGATAAATTAAATAAAGTTTTACTAGATTTGCGTAATATTGATGTTAAAGTAGAAGATGAGGACGCTGCTTTAATTCTGTTAGTATCTTTGCCTGAATCGTATGAGAATTTTGTTGAATCGTTCATTACTGGGAAAGATACTCTGTCTCTGGAAGATGTTCGATCTGCTCTCCACAGCAGAGAAGACCGTCAACAGGCAACTGGCTCGGTCACAGAAAATCAGGCATCGGGGCTGTATGTTACGGGTAAGGGACAAAAGAAATCTGGGAAGAAAACTGGGAAGCCGAATCAGAAAGGTTCAAAAGGTCCTAAACCCGATGACATCTGCAATTACTGTAAAGAACCAGGGCACTGGAAGAATGATTGTCCTAAGAAGAAGAGGAAGCAGGAGAAGAAAGATGGTGTCGGCGGTTCTGCAGCTGTTGCAGAAACTGATACAAATTCTGAAGATGATCTGGCCTTGGTTGTAGCTGGACAGTCAAATCGTAATGATGTGTGGGTTCTTGATTCTGGGGCATCATACCACATTTGTCCTAACAGGGAGTTCTTCTCGACCTATGAGCAGATAGATGGAGGAAATGTTACCATGGCTAACAGTGCTGCCTGCAAGGTGGTTGGGATTGGCTCAGTCAGGATACGGACACATGATGGGGTATTCTGCACCTTGGATGAAGTCAGGCATGTTCCATAGATGACGAAGAATCTGATATCATTGAGTCTCCTTGACAGCAAGGGTTTCAGTTTCAAAGGTGAAGGTGGAGTTATGTATGTTTGTCAAGGTTCAAAGGTGGTTCTGACAGGCTTGAAACATGGTACCTTATATTATCTGCGAGGTTCCACTGTGACAGGTTCTGCTAATGTTGCATCATCTGAGGTTCAGACCATGGATATGACCAGGTTGTGGCATATGAGGCTCGGTCATATGGGAGAAAGAGGGATGCAGATTTTGTCAAAGCGGGATCTTCTTTCTGGGCATAAAGTGCAGAGTCTTGAATTCTGCGAACATTGTGTATTTGGGAAGCTTCATCGCAGCAAGTTCCCAAAGAAGGTAGTTCATCAGACCAAGGGGACTCTTGACTACATTCATATGGATTGTTGGGGTCCGTCACGTGTTGAGTCTATTGGAGGCCACAGATATTTTGTGTCTATGATTGATGACTACTCAAGGATGACTTGGGTAATTATGATGAAACACAAAAGTGAAGCTTTCAAGAAATTCAAGCAGTGGAAGGCGTTGGTAGAAAATCAGACTGGGAAGAAGATCAAGAGACTGCGAACTGATAATGGCCTGGAGTTCTGTTCCTCTGAGTTCAATGAGTTCTGCAAGGATGCAGGGATTGCTCGACACCACACTATCCGACATACACCGCAGCAGAATGGTGTGGCAGAGCGCATGAATCAGACATTGCTGGAGAGAGCGAGATGCATGCTCTCGAATGCTGGTTTGGCTAGAAAGTTCTGGGCAGAAGTAGTAAACACGGCATGCTATCTGATCAACCGTGGTCCACACACTGGCATTGATTGCCAGACACCTTATGAGGTATGGTCTAATAAACTTGCAGATTATTCTTTGTTGAGGGTTTTTGGCTGTACTGTTTACTATCATGTTAGTGAGGGTAAATTAGAACCAAGAGCTAAGAAGGGTATATTTGTTGGTTTCGGGGATGGAGTTAAGGGATATAGAATCTGGTCACCTTCAGAGAATAGAGTTATATTCAGTAGGAATGTGATTTTTGATGAGAATTCTATGCTTAACCCCATTGTGAAGTCTGTTTGTACAGAAAATTGTAGTAATTTTAAACAGGTGGAGCTGCAAGTCACTCTCGATGAGAGTAAATCACAACTCCAAGGTGGAGAAGATCAACATACTACTGCTGAAAGTACAAGTTCTGATGTTCATCCAGAAGCTCGCCAGACAAGCATAGCTGTTGATAGAGCTAGGAGAACAGGCGTGAAGCCTCCTGTGCGGTACGGTTTTGAGGATATGGTGACTTATGCATTACAAGTCGCTGACGAGGTGGAAGAGGAAGAACCATCTGCAGGTGAACCATTCACCTACAGAGAGGTTGTTTCATGCAGTGAGTCGGCCCAATGGCTCGCTGCAATGAGAGAAGAGATGGAATCACTTGCCAAGAATGAGACTTGGGAGCTAGTCAAACGGCCTAAGGAGAGGAAGATTGTTACTTGCAAATGGATATTCAAGAGGAAGGAAGAAACCACACCTGGTGAGGGTGTGAGATACAAAGCTTGGCTAGTTGCAAGAGGGTTCACACAGAAGGAGGGGGTTGATTATAATGAGATATTCTCACCAGTGGTCAGACACACTTCCATCAGAGTGTTACTAGCAATGGTGGCACATCAGGATTTAGAACTTGAGCAACTAGATGTGAAGACAGCTTTTCTACATGGAAAGCTTGAAGATGATATCTACATGACTCAGCCAGAGGGGTTCCAGGTTCCGGGGAAGGAAGATTATGTTTGCAAGTTGATGAGGTCTCTATATGGGCTAAAGCAGTCTCCAAGGCAGTGGTATAAGAGGTTTGATAGTTACATGATCCAGTTGGGATACAACAGGAGTCCGTATGATTGTTGTGTGTATCACAATAAAGCTGATGATGGTTCCATGATCTATCTCGTCCTGTATGTGGATGATATGCTCATAGCTGCGAAGTCCAAGTCTGATATTCAGAAGTTGAAGGATCTGCTCAGTGCTGAGTTCGATATGAAGGATTTGGGTGCTGCCAAGAAAATTTTGGGAATAGATATATATAGGGAAAGAGAGAAGAAGAAGCTTTTCTTGTCACAGAAGAGTTACATTCAGAAGATCTTGTCTAGATTTGGCATGTCTACCGCCAAGCCTATTGATACTCCAAGTGCTACAAATATTCACTTATCCACTGATTATGCACCAAAAACTGTAGCTGAGCAGGTGTACATGTCTCGAGTCCCATACTCTAATGCAGTAGGGAGTTTGATGTATGCTATGGTCTGCACTAGACCAGATCTTGCACATGCTGTTAGTGTTGTCAGCAGGTTCATGGGACAACCTGGAAAGGAGCATTGGCAAGCTGTGAAGAGGATATTTCGTTATCTCAGAGGTACGTCTGATGTTGGTCTCATTTATGGAGGTGATGCTCACGTTTCTGTGACTGGTTATTCTGATTCTGACTATGCTGGAGATGTTGATAGTAGAAGATCTATGACTGGTTATGTTTTCACTCTTTGTGGTTCTGTTGTTAGTTGGAAGGCAACTCTGCAGGCTACAGTCACTTTGTCTACAACTGAAGCAGAGTATATGGCACTGACAGAAGCTGCTAAAGAGGGAGTTTGGTTGAAAGGGCTTGTAGGTGATCTTGGTCTACATCATGATCAAGTTATTGTATTCTGTGACAGTCTGAGTGCAATCTGTTTGACCAAGGATCAGGTCCATTATGAGAGGACCAAACATATTGATGTGAGGTATCATTTTCTGAGGAATGAGCAGAGAATCAAGGTGATGAAAGTAGGTACTGCTGATAATCCTGCTGACATGTTCGGGGGGTCAAGGGGGGCGACGTCCCCCTTGCCTGGGGGTCCGGGGGGCGGAGACGCCCCCGGCCCAACGGTATGCAGTATTGGGCTTTAAGCCCAATTTCGGTGTTTTATCTCAGTTCTATATATATGGTCTTTGAGATCTGTAATCTGTAACCCTAATTGATAATAAAATTCGCTCTCCTCTCTGCCCGTGGACGTAGCCAATTCATTGGTGAACCACGTAAATCACTTGTCTTCTTTACGTTTCTTGTTCATGCTCTATAATCCTATTCTGTCACAACATAAATAAATAATGGTTGAAGGGTGGAGATAAAGTAGTGTAAATAATATTATTTCTAAAAAGAGAATAAGTATAATAGAATTGAACAACCAAAAAAGAAAAGTGGAAATAATAAAATTGAACGAACTACTAACATTGCCTACCTTTTAACATGGATTTCAATGTATAAAAATACCATTGAAGATAAAAGTAAGGGTAGTGTCAAGGTTTTTCAATTTTATTAATACTCCCTCCAGGCTCCATTCCAACATTTTTTGTACACTTTTACCGACACGATTTTAAAAAAAAAAGGAATAAAGTGATTTGTGATGTTAATGTAAGATAAATGAGGGGTATTTAGATGATTTAATGAGGTGTAAAGTGGATTTGATGAGGTGTAACGTAAAATGTATGTAAAAATGAGTGACGGTTTTGAAAATAAAATGATGTTGGGAGAGTATTAATTTTGTGGGGTATTTCCATACTAAAAGGGGTGTATTCAATTGAGATTCTATTGATTAATTTTTTTTACTTTAAAAAGTCTGTGAATTTAGAAAATTCATAGAGTACATGCAGAGTTTGATTGATTTTTTTATTGATTTATATAGATTTTCATAGACTTCACAGGATCGTGAAATATACTTTTTTTTATTAATTTACATAAATTTTCATAAACTCACCTCCTAGATAGTCGCCCCGTGCCCCGTCCCATTTTTACATATCATGTTGAATTTATTTAAGTTGTTTCTCACAATTGAAAACAATATTTTTCATGCATATATACATTGAAACAATTCACAATAATATAAATATTTTTCATGTTATATATATAAAAAAAGTATTTTACCAATAAAAAAAAAAAATATATATATATACTATGTAAAATTTATATAATAATTCGGTTCAGGTCGGATACTCGTGGGTCGGACATAAGATACAAACTCGGTCCGTTAACATACGGGGCAGATCCGACCTGACCCAAAGCTCGCGGGGTGGGACGGGTACCCGCAGGTTGAGTCAATATTGTCATCCCTACTTCTGACCTTTTGTCTTTAGAGCTTTGTGAGAGAATCTGTTGAAATCTCTGTTTTTTAGAAGAGATTTTGAATAGTGTAATTTATTTATATTTATGGAGGATAATCCAACAAAATCCATAAACCATTAAAATTTATAAACCGTTGAATACCTAAAGATTTTTTATTCAACTAGACTTTGAAAGTCTAAAAAAATCCTATAGAATTCACAACCAATACACCCCCTAAGAGTGTGCAAATAATTTGGGACGTCTCAATAAAAAAAGTGTGCAAATAATCATGGGACGGAGGGAGTAGTTAATATATTTTTTTGACAAAAAATTGTGTGATACCGTCTCACGAATTTTTTTCGTGAGACGAATCACTTTTCAACTTTCTCTAGATTTTATATTTTAAAAAAATAATAATGTTTTTAATAAAAGTAATTATCATTTTTTATTTAAATATTGTTACTTTTTATATGTGGGTCAAGGGTGATCCGTTTAACAAAATGAGATCCGTGAAACGGTCTTATCCTAAGATTATGTCATGTTTTTTATTGTGAATAAAATGATGACATACAATGTAATATTGAGATATTTTAAGAGTATGGTTAAAATATTTTTTTACTATTTTAAGTATGGATCATTAGGTAAGGGACATCAAATTAAATGATAAAATAAATTATTAAGTAGAAAGACGGGAAAAGTATATATTTTTTGAAATAGGGTTTTCGACAAAGTGGGATAGCTCAAGTGGTTAGGGCACCACTACCTAGGCCTTAAGTCCTGGGTTCGAGTCATGGGAAGGGAAAAAAAGGAATGAGTATTTAACTTCCATCAAATTTTAGTCCCTTGAAAATATTTGAGATCCTAATTTGTATTAATTGTGGGGTTTTGTTGTGCAGCTTAACAAAAACGCATTCAAAACGTGCTGAAACGACTTGACAAGTCAATACTATAATTTCGGCGTGGGGCCCGAGACAAAAGCCTGTTTCTTCCATCAATGTATTGTGACCACTTGTCTTGGATCTTTCTCTTTCGAACACAAATGTAGCTTTTAATTGCCACCATTTTTTTTGGTAATTTATTTTTTTAAAAAGTGTATATATATTGAAAAGTGTAAGTCATTATAACTAAAAAGTGTAACACAATATTTTTGAAAAGTGCAATACATTTTTTATTAAAAAGTGTAAGTCATTATTATTGAAAAGTGCAACACAATTTTTAATGAAAAGTGTAAGTTATTATAACTAAAAAGTTAATACAATATTATGAAAATTGCAATGTCTGTATAACTAAAAGGTGCAATATAACATTACCAAAAAATGTACGTCAATATAACTGAAAAGTGTAAGTCACTACAATTGAAAAATGTAACACAAAAAAATAAAGTCAACATTCAATGATGTTTTTTTTTTTAAAAAAACAATTGCAATTAATCAATACTTCCACTACAAGAAAATTGCAATTTAGTTACGAAAAAAATTGTCGCTAATTCTAATATTTTCGTTGATAACGTGAATTAGCGATGAAATAATTTTATCGCGAGATTTGTTGCTATACACCCGTCGCTAACGTGTTTGCGACAAATAGAGAAAATTTCATTTTACGTCCTGTAACTTAGGCCTAATCCAGTATATATCCTTTAAGTTTTCACTTTTTTCAATTTACGTCATAGGGTGTCTAATTAACATCCTTTTCGGTCCAATTTACGTCATTTCCACCGGAAAATTGGAATTCCGGTCAAATAGTCCAATTTACATCCTTTATGTTTGAAAATTATAAATTAATAATTAAAAAGTTCTGAAAATATCATTAAAAATTAAAAAATCTCATTAAAAATCTAAAAATCTCATTAAAAACTTATAATTAATTGTGTAAAATAAATATAAAAAAATCTAAAATTCTATTAAAGCTATAAATTCTACAATTCTAAAAATCTGAAAAAATGTGTAAATTAAGGGGGGTGTATTGGTTGTGGATTATGTAGGATTTTTTTGGACTTTCAAAGTATGAGGGTATTCAATTCGGATTTTAAAAAGTCTTTTAAGATTCTGAGGTATTCAATACAGATTTTAAAAAGTCTTTAAAAATCTTTAGGTATTCAACAGTCTATGGATTTTAATACTCCATGGATTTTGTTGGATTCTCCTCCAAAAATATAAATAAATTGCACTATCCAAAATCTCTTCTAAAAATAAGAGATTTCAACGAAGTCTCTCAGAGAACTCTGAAGACGAATGATCAGAAGTAGGAATAGCAATATTGACCCGACCCGCGGATACCCACTCCACCCGCGAGCTTTAGGTCAGGTCAGAGTCGCCCCGTATAAAGTATGGGTTGGGTTTGGATCTTATGCCCGACCCGCGGGTATCCGATCCGCCCGAATTAATATATAAACTTTATATATATATATATTTTTTATTAGTAAAATACTTTATTTATTTATATATATATATATTATTGGTAAAATATTTTATATAATATATATATATATAATATTAATTTTTTAAAAAAACACTTCACATTAAAAAGAACTCTTTGCATCAATATCGGAGTTTATGAAAATCTATGTAAATCAATAAAAAAAATATATTTCACAATCCTGTCAAGTCTATGAAAATCCATATAAATCAATAAAAAAAGTCAGTCAAACTCTGCATGGACTCTATAGATTTTATAAATCCACGTACTTTTTAAAGTCCAAAAAAATCCAATAGAATCTCAATTGAATATACCCTTCTAAATTTTTTTTTCTAAAAACTCATAAAAAAAATCTATAAATTAAAATTTTTAAAATGTTTAAAATAAAAATTCCACAATTTAAAAAATATCGTGAAAATGAATTTGGGACGGTGAGTTGGAAAATCTCGTGGGACCCAAAATTTTTAGGAGTTCGAGCTAAACTATAATGGCAGCGAGTCTGAATCAAGTTTGTTTTTTAATGAAATGTTAATAATTTTTATTATCCTTATTAGATTTTTAGAATTAGTAATTTTTAATCTACACATTTTTTTTTAAAATTAATGAGATTTTTAGAGATTTTAGAAATTTTATTGAGATCTTGAATTTCTTGATTTTTAAATTACACAATTTTCATTCTTTGAATTGTAGAAATTTTTATTTTTTGTATTTTCAAAATTTTAGTGTTGTACGTGCTTTTGAATGGATGATTTGGATGTGGACTTCGCAAGCACTAAACAATCATATAATATTATCGGGGTTATTACGTGGATTCAATGGTTAAAGGTGGATGATCTTGTGATAAAACAATGAAGAACAAGATGAAGATGTAGTATGGCTTCTTGGAGAAGTTTGGGAGCTCTTGTATTATTTGCCTCGGTCTTTGTGTAATATATCAAACTTGTGTTTACATTGTGCCTCTTAGGGCTTATATACTACTCATTCCGTCCCCGAAAAGTTTGCGGGGAATCTTGGGCACATGTTTTAAAAAAAAAGTGTAATGATAAGAGTGTTGAGGGGTAATTTTGTAAATTTTTATATATAAAGTAAATAGAGTAGGTGGGTTGAGTGTATGGTGGGTCCCAAAAGTAATGGCATGAAGGGTAAATATATGTATATTTTGAGGGTGAGGATTCTGTTGATTATTTCTATTTTGAGGTATGCAAACTTTTGGGGGACAAACCAAAAAGGAAAGTATGAAAACTTTTCAGGGACGGAGGGAGTAGGTTTTTTGGCTGCCCAGCTTTTACACGTGGCGGGCTTACATTAGCCTTGAGATCTCATCAGAACAGGTGATGGGACATCACATTTAATGATTCTTGGAGGTCGTTTCGATGCTAAACCGCCTTACTGGTGGTCGTCCTCGCCTTTAGCGAGGAGCTGGGCCATGGTGGTCGCCGGAGAACTGGTTGTGCTCGCCCACTCTCGAAGGACCATATATCTTTTCTGGACAATTTTACACGTGCTCGCTAATAGCTCTAGAGCGAGAACATAACTACAAATGAAGAGCGAATGGTCGGCTCGAGATTGCTTAAAACCAGTGGCAACAATTGCATCAGTGAATTTGTGATACCAATTCCTTGACGCTTGACGTAAACCATAAAGCGATTTGCGCAATTTGCACACTCTTGTTTCTCCACTTTTAGCAAAGCCATGTGGAATTTTCATGTATACGCTTTCGACTAAATCTCCATGGAGGAATGCATTATTGACGTCTAATTGGTGTATGATCCAATTCCGTTTAACTGCCACTGCTAGCAAGCTTCAGACTGTAACAAGCTTTGCCACTAGAGCAAACGTCTCATGGAAATCAATACCCTCAATTTGTGTGAAACCCTTGGCAACAAGTCGTGCCTTGTAGCGCTCCACCTCTCCCATAGGCTTGTATTTTACTTTGTATACCCACTTAGATCCAATCGCACGTTTGCCTGGTGGTAAATGCTCCAAATCCCATGTGCCATTGGCTTCCAAAGCATCAATCTCCTTCTTCATAGCATCCCTCCATTGAGGGTCTTTAACTGCTTGAGAAAAAAACTTCGGCTCGGTTGACTAGTCGTCGCCACGCAAGCTAATGACTAGGATTGACTTGTCAAAGATTGACTTCTTTGACCTGGTGTAACATTTGCCCCCTGGTCACCTTTCTTCGTGCTCGAAAATAGGAAGGCGGGCAGTATGATCGTCTTCGATGGATATGGACTTGTCTTGGATAATTAAAAACTTGGAAAATCTTTAATGATAAGATTTGCCAAAACGGTCGCCTCGTATTCCGCAAAAGTAGACGTTTCCCCAAGCACTTTAATGACGTCGGACGCTGCTGATGTCAAGCGCGTGAAAAGGCGCGAGGATTTTGAATTTTGCGAGTGGGGCGCGTGTGGGCGTCCAAGAGTCGCGCGTGATGCCTACTTTCCACCTCGATTTCGGGGATGGCCCCAAATTTTGGGGAAATTGCAAGATTTACCCCGTTTCCTTGCACTTTGGTCCCTGGAAATTTGTGTCTATAAATAGGGCCATTCTCCCTCTAAAATCAATTTCGAAACTTTGGATTTTCAGAGCTTCTCTCGAGCCTTCTTCTCAAGCAAAGCTTGTGGTTCTTCGACAACTCCGACGATCGATCTTTGTGTTTCCGGCTTGTAAGGTACTTGAAAAGCTTCATTTATTCTCTTCTCTTTTCTTTTCTTCAAAAAAGGCATAAATGGTGAGGGGTGAATATTCCGGCGAGTCGGGGTCGTTACCGCCGACGGATATGATGGACTCCTCCGATGCTTTGACATCAAGGTTGGGTCGAAACCTCGGCAAACAAGTTGTCTCCTCTTCGAGTTCCGATGGATCGAAAAGACCCTCTCGGACGATATCGGTCGAGGCCCTCGGTGCTCGCTATTCCGAGGATAGCATTATGAAAGAGTTAACTCGTGGTGAGGAGTTACTCTCCGACGGTGGTGATAGCCAGGTTGATCGGGATGATGAGGGGAATGATCTCGAGCATGAGGATGAAATGGACGATCACTCTTCTAGCTCGGCCATGGGCGAACTGGGTCCAGATGTGGAGATGGGTATTGAAATTGATCACGAGATTGCCCAGAGGAAGATTAGTGGTAGTCTGCGCGAGTGTGCCGATGAACTTGTTCGTTATAAGGCGAGCTTTGCGGATTTCCTTTCTGGGCGAGAAAGGTTGGGCGGGGACGACCTAATTAGGAGGTCGCACGCTCAATATGTTTCAGAATATGACTTTCCTCCACCTGCTCGTCAATATTAGATTGCCTTCGAATCGAGATATGAGGCTTGCGAGCATCCGAGAAAAGTATCCTCAACACAACTCGAAAATTCGAGGAAAAAATACCTCGTTCCACAGGATGTGCATTTCTTCATTCCGAGAGAGGATGAAAGAGCCGATCAACCTCCGGAGGGTATGGTCGCTGATGTGCCAAAATTTGCACGAGGAGATTGGGTATCCTCCGAGTTAGATATCTGATCTTCCAAACACGTAGGAACAATCCAATTACGCTGCCACCTTCGATAGAATCCTCGAGAACCTGCAAAATACACGTCGGAGGGGAGTCCGGCGCGGACACTCCGATGCCTAAGTCAGTATAGGGCTTCTCAATATATCACAAGGACCTCGAGATCCTTGTTTTATCAAACCAAGCTCTCTAAGAATATCGAAAGTATATTTTGTACGAAGTATGTTAAGTTTTATCAAAGTAAAAGTGTCTAACCTGAAAACATCTTTGGATTTACCTATTTATAGAGATTCCCTCCCGAGAGGAAGTCAAGGTTTCATTCTATTTCGAAGCCACCTCTTGGACCCAGCCTTGGTAGGTTGACAAGGTCTTCCATTCCTCCACTTCCGGAAAGACCGGGGCCACTCTCCCTAGTGGACTCCTTCCACTACAATGAAGGAGAGAAGAATCTTTCTTTGGTCAATCTTAGTCCGATTTATGCGGAGATCTCCTATATTCTCGATTCACCCATTCATATCAAGATCGAGTCCTCCAGAGAGGTCTCTCCGAGGGGAGCTCCCTCCGGAGGGACTTTCAGAGGGGATTCCTCATCCAGAGACCCCTCCATAATCCCATATCTTCTCTTTTATCTTATCCTTGATACACGTGTCGATTTCTTATTAGATGACATTTTTAGGCCGCATCATCTACTCCCCCCTACTCTCATAAAATGAGTATGCCTTTTGTGAGAGTAGATAATTCAAGCGAGCCTAGTGCGGAGATATTTCTAGAGAGACATGTATGATTCTAGCTCCAGAGAGAAATTTCAAAAATATTTTCTTCCACAAATTTTCCCGCCTCCAGCTCTGAAGACGTTTCGGCTTCCGTGCCCGGGTCCCACGCAGTCGCCTTTTTCTCTCTCTGACTATCTTCCCGAGGAAAACCTCGATTTCCCCCTTTTCTCATTTACTTCACGCCATTTTTTCCTTTCCTTTTCCCCCCTTTTGAATTTTATTTCTTCCAAGAGTTCTTTGTTGTTTCCATCTCTCTTCTCAGGCGGTCTTCCTCCCGAGTTTCACCGTCGCCGGTCGCCTCGACTGATTTCATAGTCCTCCTAATCAAGGTAACCTAGCTATCCTTCTCTTCTTCTTTTATTAGCACTGTTAGTCGATGTCGAGCCCTCCTTCCTCACCTGAAGTTCCTGGCCAAAACCCCTCTGCATGAGTCCACTTCACTTCCGGTGAGGAGCCTAGAGAACAGAATTTCCACTTCTTCCCAGATCGACCATATTCACCTGGCCAGCCTTATTCAAGCCTACGACTTTCCGTCAGAATATACTCTTCGAATTCCTCACTCAAATGAACGGCCAGATCTCTCCGAACCCCGAACTCTTGCTTTTTTCGAGGCTCAACTTAGGGCAGGACTTCGATTTCCGATCCACCCTTACTTGGCCGCCATATCTACCCGCATGCAGATCCCTCTTAATCAGTTCACTCCAAATGCTATCCGTACCATGATATGATTTTTTATTTTGGTGAAAGGGAATGGTGGTGAACCTTCTGCCGAACTGCTTTTAAGCCAACACTCTTGTAAAGTGAACGATGGCTTCTTCTATGTTAGTGGGAGGAGGTCTCGTGTTTGCAAGTTTATGAAAAAACTCCACGAAGAAGAGTCGTCTTGGCGAGATTATTATTTTTTTGTCACTAGCCCCACTGATTGGCCGTTTCCTCATGGAAATTGGATATTCCACAATCCAGGAATACCTCCTCCTCCTCTGAAAGCTTATTCCGTTCCAAATCACATTGTTATGACTAACCTCAATACCCACGTTTGTCTGAACGATTATTTTGATATCCTTGGTATTTGCAAAAATTCTCGCATCCTCTCCCACTTTGGCTTTTGTCCTCAAGATTTCCCTTTAGATCCTCGAGATGGTAAAAAATCTTCTATTCTTGTATTTCGCTTCTTGCATGTGGCTATTTTTCTGAGTTCTGAGAATTTTCTTGGTTATCTGCAGCAATGAGTTGGTTAACTCATATCTCGCGGGATGCCCCTGCTCTCGGCATAGTGAAGGCCCCTGTGTTATCTGCTCTTGAGGATCCTCCAAAAGCTCCTCAGTCTCCCGCTCTAGAAAGCCCAGCAAAGACTCCGGCTCTAGAGAGTTCTTCAAAGGTTCCTCCTCTCCCCAGCTCTTCTACTCAAGTCCCGGGCTCTGTTGCCAAGAGAACTCGCTCAGCTACCACTGCCTTCTTCTCCGACTGTGGCACCTCTAAAAAGAAGAAAGGAAAAACTGCTCGAGCTCTTGCTGAGAGAGAAGTTCCCCCTTCTGCTGTGTTCGAGCCTCTCCATCGTCTTATCAGACAATGTCCTTCTCCTTCCAACACTGAATTATCCGACAAGCCCCTCCCTGAAGATCAACTGCTTCGTGGTGCCCATCTTTTTTCGGAGGTATTTTCCCTTACCTTTGTGGTTTCTTCCTTCTTTACATCTTAAACATTGTTCCTTTTCTTTATGTAGTTTGGTCTTACCTACGCTAAGATATTCGACCAAGGTGTTGAGATGGTGGCTGAGCTTGAACTTCTCCGAGCTGAAGCATCCTCTTTTCAATCAACCCTCAAGGGTGTAACTGCGGAGAAGGACAAAGCTCATAAACGAGCTCAAGCTCTGGCTGAGGAGTTGCCTCTTCTACGGGCTCAAGGCAAGCAAGATGCAGCCAAGATTAAGCATCTGGAAGAGGAGATGGAACGGATGGGACGCGAGCTGCCGGATGTCGGAGTGCAGGTTTGCATTAAATCCTTGTTTACCTCCTCCTTGGGTCAAGAATTCTTGGGAACTCTTCATACTCAGTGGCTGTCCAGTTTTTTAAAGAGCTCAAGCTTCTTATGCGCCATGGGGCCACACATTCCTCACTTCATCGACCATGGCTTCAGCAATGCCGTGGCCGAGCATTCAGCCCCGGGGTTCGACGGGACCTATTCTCGTGCTTTTCGTCTGGACCAGCTCGCTTCTCCTCCTAAATTCTTAGGGGATCCTAAGGAGAGCCCCGATAGTCCTTGGTGGCTACCTGGAATGGGTCAGGCCATTGCCAAGTTGCAAGCTGCCAAGGTGGGTATGGCTGAGCTAAAGCCTTTAGAGAAGTTGGTTTATCCTTATGTCTCCGCTCCAAATATGGTACCGGGCCCTGAGGATACCTTGAAAGGTGAAGAGGACCCAGAGGAGGGCGGAGGATCTAGCAACCATGCTGCTGTAGAGGAGGATGCCACTGTCGGAGCTGTGGTCGAGGGAGTTGAGGTCGAGGGGGCTGTTACTGAGGGGGCTGCTGTTGAAAAAGCAATTTAAATTTCATAATTTCATGATCATAACAAACAGTTTACCTTTCTTTTGTTTTGCTACACTCTTTTAATTTTTGCTCGTAATACTTGCTTTCTCATACTCTATAAGGGACCCCACACTCCTGGATATGTGGGGGCTTTTTGTAGTAATCGTGTTAGCTCCATATTGCTTGTTTATTGGCGTGCCTTTTCTTTTCTGCTTGCATGAGTAACCTGTAAGACCAGTAAAGAATATGTTGGAGGTATGCTCTTCTTCTCCCCCCCTTTATCGGTCTTGCAGGTTATACAACAATCGTCTTTTGGTTGCATAACCTTCCGGTTTCAGGTGGTCTTTGTGGTTCTCGAGTATAGGGAAGGCTCTCCCGAGCACCTTGGCCTCTAGGCCTCTGAGTGTTTCTCACTCTTACTAAAGTCTTCTCATTTCTTTGGTTAACCCCTTTAGGGTCTCAAATATGGTGAGGGCTCTCTCGAGCGCCTCGGCCTCTAGGCCTCTGAGTGTTTCTCACTCTTACTCTTAAAAGATTTTAATTCATAAAATCTTCTCATTTCGTCGATTAACCCTTTTAGGTCTCAAATATGGTGAGGGCTCTCTGGAGCGCCTCGGCCTCTAGGCCTCTGAGTGTTTCTCACTCTTACTCTTAAAAGATTTTAATTCATAAAATCTTCTCATTTCATCGATTAACCCTTTTGGGTCTCAAATATGGTGAGGGCTCTCTGGAGCACCTCGGCCTCTAGGCCTCTGAGTGTTTCTCACTCTTACTTTTAAAAGATTTTAATTCCTAAAATCCTCTCATTTCATCGATTAACCCCTTTTGGGTCTCAAATATGGTGAGGGCTCTCTGGAGCACCTCGGCCTCTAGGCCTCTGAGTGTCTCTCACTCTTACTCTTAAAAGATTTTAATTCATAAAATCTTCTCATTTCGTCGATTAACCCTTTTAGGTCTCAAATATGGTGAGGGCTCTCTGGAGCGCCTCGGCCTCTAGGCCTCTGAGTGTTTCTCACTCTTACTCTTAAAAGATTTTAATTCATAAAATCTTCTCATTTCATCGATTAACCCTTTTGGGTCTCAAATATGGTGAGGGCTCTCTGGAGCACCTCGGCCTCTAGGCCTCTGAGTGTTTCTCACTCTTACTCTTAAAAGATTTTAATTCCTAAAATCCTCTCATTTCATCGATTAACCCCTTTTGGGTCTCAAATATGGTGAGGGCTCTCTGGAGCACCTCGGCCTCTAGGCCTCTGAGTGTCTCTCACTCTTACTCTTAAAAGATTTTAATTTCTAAAATCCTCTCATTTCATCGATTAACCCCTTTTGGGTCTCAAATATGGTGAGGGCTCTCTGGAGCACCTCGACCTCTAGGCCTTTGAGTGTCTCTCACTCTTCGCAATTTTTATATTCATACATCATATACTCAAATATGAGAAAGATAATCAAGACACGATAATTCTGTATAAAATCTTCTTCAAAAGGGGATAAAGCTTCATTGATTTATTGTCAGTTTTCAACATAGGCCATAGATAACCTACGCCGGTCTCATTAAAAACATCTTTACGGAAAAACCCCAAAGGGAAAACCCGTAAAGAGGGAAAAAGAGCTCCGGTGAAGCCACTAAATACATTAAGCAAAATATGAATTGACGCAAAAATCACAAAACAAAAAATCACTAAGGGTCTCAAGACCTTACACTTTCTTCAAACAAAGAATCTCTTCAAATGGCAAACGTTCCAGGGTCTAGCTATGTCAACTCCCTCCATGCTTTGCAATCTATAGGCTCCTCCCTTTAAAACCTGTGTGATTTTATAAGGCCCCACTACAAGAAATTTGAGAAATCGCGACGAAAAAAATCGTCATGAAAACATCATTTTTCGTCACGACATGTGTTTGGTGACAAAATAAATTGTCACAAAGAACGTCACCTAATGTGCGTCACTGTAGATCAATGCGACGATATTTGAATTCGTCACCAAAAGTCATCATTTGATGACGATAAAGGTCGTCGTCACTATATCATTTCATCTATGGTGACATACAAATCGTCACACTTAACATCAAAATTTTGTCACTTAATACGATATTTCGTCACTAAAGACTAAATTTTGCATGACGATTTACTTTATTGTCACTAAAAAATCACCTTTTTGTGACGATTGTCCATATATTACTAACCTTATCAAATTGTAGTGACATCATTTTTTGTCACAATTAGATTATCAATTTCGTCATAATATGTATAATCCGTCACGAAAAAATGGTTATTTCGTGACAAAGTGTTGTTTGTTGTTATATGTGTGTATATATAATGACGATAAAACTTGTCATTAAAGAGTGTGATTTAGTAACAAATTTTTTATTGTCACTAAATATTGTGAAAATGGTGACATAATTTTTGTCATGATATTATACTATTTAGTAACGAATTTTTTATTGTCACTAAATGTTGTGAAAATGGTGACAAATAATTTTTGTCATGATAATATACTATTTAATGACGAAATGGTGTTCATCACTAAAAGGTTAGAAATGGTAACAATATATTTTTCGTCATATTTCAAATCTTTCATCATGAAAGAATTACACTATAACATCTAAAATTTGATCGTCATTATTTATATATATAACAACGACCCATTTTGTCACCCAAAAAGTGACAAATTGTTCAATGTCATTAAAAGATATAAAAATGGTGACAATATTTTTGAATGACAAAAATGATAATCGTCACAAAAAATATAATTATAATAACATATATCATCAGTATTAATTATTCAATGACAAAATATTATATTATCACAAAAGTAGTATATATCATGACACATAATTTGTCATGAAATAATTACAATTGTAATTTCAATTACTAAATGTAAAAAAAGAACAAATATTTACAACAATAATTCTATCCATTTATCAGTAAAAAAAAACCATTAAATTCTCGATATTTGCACCTTGAGCAGCCATCTTTGCATCTTGAGCAGCCATATTTGCATTCCAAACACACTTGTGTTTTGAATTTTGCACCTAAACTTCAAACTCTTGCAACTTTTCTTTTATGTTCTTTAGTTCCTCTTGTAATTGCTTAGAAGAATAACACATTGTGTTGCATCTGTTTGGAGGTTTTGGATCATAACCAAGACCTTACTTATTTCAATCGCCTGCAAAGATTAAGTTACTTGGTTTCATTAATAAAGCAAACAAATCATATATATGTAGTAATGAATGAAAATAAGTAAACCATAAATAAGCAAAGTTCAAATGACAACATTAAGACAACTAGTCCAGATTTACTGAGTTGTTCACAAGGCCACATATAGTTAAGCAAAGAAACTTTCACCTACCATCCATCATAATCTAATTTTTCAAAAACATACACAAATAGAATTTTATTCAGGTAAAAAGGGAAGGCTTTATCCAAAACATATATAAATATATATAAATTCCTGCCTCATCTTCAAGAGGAGTGTGCCTCCTGCCTCATGGAACCAACATCCCATTTGTGCCTTAGTGTACGTTACAATTCTAAAACTTGACAAATGGTAACAACTAATGAAATAGAGAAAAGAAAAAGAAAAGAAAAGTGTGAGATACAAATTTAAAGGACATCAAGATATATTTTTGAATTATGAAACAACCTCTTATGGGGATATGGGGTTATAGATTATAGCAGACAACTTTTAAAACAAATTGACATTACACCTATGAACAATAAATTCATGAGATGCGGGAATTATTTATCAACTGGATTAGGGTTATACACTTATACCATACGATGAATGATACTATTTTATTATTGAAACATCACAAAAATAAAGGTTAAGGATGTGCTTGTTTATGACCACCGCCCCAACCCACATTTTTTATTTCAAATATGAATCCTATTTCTCAAATCGGAATTTGGTATAAGATTTCAAATTCTATAAAATTCTACCCTGTAATATACCTATATTACTTTTTTTCAAATAAAATTTCTAATACAATATCAATTATCTATTTCGTAATGTTAAATTATTATCTACCAAACTCAACACTCTCTCTACATCTTTTTAGTTTACAAACTCTCCCCCCACATTACACAAAATGACCAATACACAATTAATCTTCTATAACCAATATTTTTTTAAATCCTACAAAATCTACACTCCCAAACAAAAACAAAACTCAATTGCACCTTTTGATATCCATCAAATTCATCTACTCAATTTTCAATCCAATCAAATCCATAAACAAACACCCTCTAATTGTAGCAAATTTCAACTAAACACCTACTGGATTTTAAATCCAGTCATCAAATTCAACTAGCCATGAACCCATGATTCAACTGCTCGATCTGACAATCTACCAACAGATAAGAGTATTATTTCAAAGTAAATAGAATTACCTTTCGTTTAGCAGGTATTGACGTATTGCCAGCCGGTTTAAAGAATGATTCTAGCATGTTCATGGAAAAAGTAGTAAGAAAGTGATATATATCAAGGTATTAAAATTACTGATAAAATGTTTTACTCAACAACAAATTCGTTTTGGACTTGGGCTTATAATTTGTTCTTAGTTGCCTTGATTTCTTCTATACCCTGCCCAACACAAATTAGTCAACAATATGACATAATTTCTCTATTTAGTACTATGAAAAGAAGATAGTAATACAAAGCAAAATAGAGACTTGTCTTAGATATTCTCACTGTTGAATCCATATTCCTTAACCAAAAGTGTTAACAATCCCTAAAAGAGAAACAATATAATTAGTTACAGAACATCAAATTGATAAAAAAAATTACTCCAACAATGCAATAGAGGTCTAGTGGTCTACTACAAAATGCATCTTTTTTCCTCTAGTCTTGTTCTATCAATTAGCGATTCAGAAAAGGATTCACAGTGTATGTAGTTTACTGTCTCTCAGAGAATGCAAGTTTCTAAAATGAATCATTCGTGATAGGACTACGCAGTTTGACTGTCTCTCAAAGAATGCAAGTTCCTAAAATGAATTATTTGTGATATGAGTATGTAGTTTTGTTACCCCAGTAGCATGGAGCTTAACATGCAGAGCATAATGCTCAATTTCGATCCCTAATGTTATTAAAGTTGTTAGATATGTAATACACAATATATATGTGTGTGTGGACTATATATGTGATGTCTTAATCCAAAGTAAGGACTCATCTTGATTGGCCCACTGAATTGAACCAAAAACATAGCAATATATAATTAACTAATAAAATTCCTTACAAAATAATAAAATGAGGTGATTCGACATGGTTAGAAATATCTTCATAACAAGAAGTCAAGATGAATGATGCAGATAGTAACAAAAATTTGAAAATATGTGGCCCTTGTGCTATTTATAAGTTAACTTCTCTCTTAGTCATATGCCTCAACATTACAAAAGAAAGCAACACAAGCCTTCAGTATATATAAAAATAAAAAGCAATTTAATTATTACTTCAACTATAAAACTTCAAAAAAGTGATATACGGCAAAGTCCTGGCAAAGGTGAATGTAATTTTTGAGAGTGATGGAAAATCTTGCTTGCCATTAAGTTCAATCTTACAATGTGGAATATTTTTTTAAACACAGTTCTTTATAGATCCAAATATAGACACAACACAGTTTGAAAAAAAAAAAAAATCAACCACAACAACCATCCTCAGAAGACCATCAAAATTAAACTGCTATTTAAAATGATACCCACGATTCAGAAATAAAACAAGATATACCGTTTCCAGAATCAACGCTATCAAAAAGAAATATAACACAAGATTCCAATAGCATAAACAAAATAAGACAAAATCCCTATAAAATGAAAAATAAGAAAACTTTAATACTCTACAACTTAAATAACATGTGACGTTTAAGGCAACAAAACCACTGGGTGAACCGATTAAATCTACTAAAGTATTAAAATGACATATGTTACGCCATCATATGAAAAAAAAAATGAATCGAGGATTGGAGTATTATACCTTGAGCCAAAAGGATCAACAACCGAGAGAGTGCTAGATGGACGAATTGAAAAATTAGTAAGAAAGTAGAAGGATTCTTTCTCAAGCGTGATGGATTTTGGTCTTCTGAAGCACAATGAAGTAAGAGGGGGGTTTCTATTTCATTTGGTTTTCACCCTCAATACTAAGCGAAAATTAGGGGAAATTGGAATAAGTCACTCTCAATATTGGGAAAAAATGGAGGCAATTTTTCATTTCAATTTTCATTTATGGGGGGAGAATTAACTTTGGTAAAGGGACGAGGGTTGAACCGTTGAAACATTAATATCCCGCTAAAAAGAAAAAGGGTTGAAGCAAATATTGA
The DNA here is from genome assembly GCA_963675135.1 of Galeopsis tetrahit. Taxonomy (NCBI): domain Eukaryota; kingdom Viridiplantae; phylum Streptophyta; class Magnoliopsida; order Lamiales; family Lamiaceae; genus Galeopsis; species Galeopsis tetrahit. The sequence goes on along the minus strand of OY776119.1, from coordinate 31,730,293 downwards.
AAAAGATTCTCATGCTTGAAATTAATTTGATTTCTTTATTCGTCCACGAATTCATTTGATTTGATAATGAAGGAAAATAATTGAGCCAGTATTTCACACATTTTTAAAGAAAGGCATACCAAAAAAATTATACTCCCTCCGTTCCGAAAATTAAGAAAAATGGGTAATGAGTTGAGTTTTGAGGGGTAATTTTGTAAACTTATATGAATAAAGTAAAGAGAGTGATTAAAATAAATGTAAAAGTAGTGACATTTTGTATAAATATGTGAATTTTATTAAAAAAATTAATTTTTAAAAAGTACAAACAATTGTGGAAATAAGAAAATAATGCAAATAATTGTGGTACTGAGGTTGTATTAAATAAAGGCACCTCAGGTTTATGCATATAATGAGAGTAAAATAATACTCCCTCCGTCCCGGTATAAGTTTCTCCTTTCTTTTGGTTGTTTTGATTAAGAAATATGATTAAATAATAGATGTAGTACAAGTGATGTGATGGTGAGAGAGAAAATAATAGATGAGTGTGAGATGAAGTATGATAAAATAATAGATAAAGTGTAAGTGATGTGATTGGGAGAGAGAAAACCATATGCCAAAAATGGAAAAAAATGAAATGGGAAACTTATTGTGGGACATCCATAAAAGGAAAGTGGGAAACTTATAGGGGGACGGAGGGAGTAGTAATTTTCAGATGATAAAGAATTGTGAATATTATAAGAAAAAAATTAAAAGATACTTCATTTGTTCGGCTATAATTTTCCCTTTCTTTTGGATGCTATAATTAAGAAATATGATAAAATAATATATATAATATAACTGTATAACTGATGTGATAAAGTATAAATGATGTGATTGAGAGAGATAAAATAATATACGATAAAAATGGAATGAAAAACTTATTGTGGACATCCATATAAAAGGAAAGTAGAAACTTATAGTGGAACGAAGGGAATAATATTCTTTGTAACAAAAAAAAAAAGATTTATTAAGATATGATAAATATCGTATAACATATTGAAAATATTTATTTTCGTCTAATTTTAAATATATGGTGAATATAGTAAGACAAAATGGAAAATAATAAAATTTGTAAAAAAATATAGACATGAAGCATAATTGTTACAAATAATTGTGAAAAATTACATATACAATTTATAGTTGTATTGTATCACTCTCGAGAGAACGAGGTATAATAGTTTCTACAGTACGGAGTATCACTATATACGAGACCAACAAAGTGAAGTACGATAGTGTCAGTTCACCGATTGAGTGTTGGTTCACTGGTCGGTTTCACTATAATGTGAGTTCTAGTGATCTACATCACTCTATGGTGATATGAGACTACCAAAACAAACTACATTAGTATTGGTTCACTTATCAGTTTTCCTATAATATGATTTTTAGTGATCTAGGTTAATTATTGTATGGTGATACAAGATCAACTAAACAAAATATGTTAGTGTCAAATCACTCATTAAGTGTTGGTTCACTATTAGTTCTACTGTCACATGGTTTCGGGTGATTTAGGTTAATGTACGACGAGACCAGCAAAACGAAGCATGTTAGTATCGATTAATCGACTAAGTGTCGACGCACTATAATATGGTTTTATAGTGATTTAACTTTACTATTTATAAAGAAAATATTATAGACACTCTGTTCATCTTGATAAGGAGAACTAGTTCTTACAAGGAATAATATTATATAGTTATTTCCCTCTCGGCAAATACTGTATTGAAAGGAATTCTTCTCAAACACCCACACTATTGTAATTATTAGCCGTGAGATGACATAATGTTTCTACGCCTAAATCGAAATCGAAGGCTAATACCAATTTTGGTTACGGGTTGTGAACTGCCAATTCAAGCGATTTTTTCATTTTTTAAAAAACCTTGTTTCTTGCGAACTTGAAGCCATGTTTGCACACCCACATATTCTCAAGAAAAAACTTTCGTGGTAGAATAATATTAGATACATACAAGTACTTTTGTTTTAGTAATCTCAAATTCATTCAATGCTTCATTATACCATAATAAAATAAGAATTGAGTTTATATCAAACTCATGTTTGAGTGTTTATCATCGAGTGATTATTATGCTAAATAATCACTTCTTTACTATTCGATCTCCTAAAGTAATACTATAATTAAAATATTACATTATTTGAGAAAATTTAATTTTATTATTGTTCAATTTGAAAAAATACAATTAATATTACTATTACACAATATTAATTCTATTAAAAAAAAGGTTCACAATGCATATAAATCTCATATTATCATAATTCATACGGTAAGGAATGTTCTTAAAAATCCTCAATATATTAATTCTAAATCTTCTATTTTCTACTAGTCTCAACACAAATTTACTATTCATATTTTCTAATTTTCTCATAATTCTACTTTTTTTTTTTAAGAGATTTAAAATCACCTTTAACCACTTCATACACCACTCATCTTCTCCATTTTTTACCAATTTAAAATCTAACAACAGTAGTATTTGTTTTAATGCATTAAAAAAAACTATTTTTATTCCTTTGGAGCTAAAGAGTGCACTCCGGACTCCGGAGGATTAAAAAAAAAAAAAAAAAGTAAGATAAAAAAAAATTGACCCTCCTAGAAAAAGCGCGGGCAATGAAAAAAAAGATTGGAGAAAGGCGGGTAAGTGGGAGGGAAACCTAAATTTCTAATCCTAAGTCATAATATCTAAATTCTAGAACTCTTTGCCTACTATGAACTTTTTTCTGCTATTTGAATCGGTGTTCTTGAAAGGATCGCGCCTGTGGTTCAACACAGACGCCCGCCTTTTTTTTTTTACACAGACGTCCTTGCGGTCGCTCCGTCCTCCCACACCCTCTGTGGGTGCCCAGCCCTTCGCCGGTCGCGCGCCCTTTGTATAGAAAGGCTCTTCGTTTTCAGCTTCTATCGTAAGAGTACCCAACCTACTTGATAGCCTTTCACCGGTTTTAATTCCATGGATATCGATCCAGATGACATTTTTCGTGACAACGAGGACCCAGAAAATGAACTCTATCGGGTTAGTTTTTGCAATGGCAAAACACATTTTCTGTCAGTGTCTAGAATACTTCATTTTAATATGCTGATAAAGTGTTTGTAGAAATGCGCAGGAGAGAGATATGTTGGTGTATTTGGTGGATGCTTCTCCCATGTTCTCTACTACTTGTCCTTCAGTTAGTCTTTTTTTTCACTCTGCTTTTCACACTGTGTTAAATATTTTTTTTAGAATTTCTTGCTTAATATTTAACTTTTAATTTTATCCCTGTTTATCATTTCTGTCATTTTAATGGGAGTTCATTCCCTTTTTTTGTTTTGGGAGGGGGAGAGAGGGGGTGACCAGGAGAAAGGGCTCAACAAGTTGAATTCTTATTTTGTGATCCATGAGTTCCAGAAATTATGGCCAATGAAATCTATCATTATAGATAACAACACATCATCTACTTTTCCTATCATTTTAGAGGCAAGTAAAAGTAGCAAAGCGTTACAACGTTCTTATACTTTTTCAAAAGTTGCTGAAAAAAATTTGAAGGAGCAAACCCCAAAATCTGCTGCTGCCCAACTGTCATGTAGCAAGTATGTTTACACAATCAAGTCTTGGTATTCGTTCACTTAACTAGTATTTTGTTGTATTTCAGAACCTTCACTTCTGGGAATGTTCTGCAATTTTTTTTTTTTGGACTGATTCTGCAATCTTAACCAAGGCTAAGTGTGCATGAAAGCAAATGAAGATACATGATCTGCTCTTGCATTTTATCCGGAAGAGATTAAGCAGAAGCAACAAGAATTAAGGTAAACTTGTTGGAGTTATTTAAATTTCTTCCCATCTTCTCTTGAAGTTTTTCTATGCTTATTGCTTGTTCATATAGGAATATTGTCAATATGTTGATCTTCTGTTGAACTAAGCTCAAAACTGTAGTTTGATTTAATCAATGCCTTGTACCAAAACCTCAAGTTTTTAAAATCCGGTTAATCCAAATCTTGTTGGAGCATGATATTCATTGTAAACTGCTGCACTACACGAGTTAGGAAATTTCGAAAGTTATTATGGCATTGCCTTAAATTTTGTATACCTACTGCTTCTTCTTCATAGGTGTTGTAAGCACACCATTCCATTATGCTATATGTGGTTGTAATGCATAGTGTTAGGTTAGTTTATTTGGTGACTAAAAAAACATTGATGTCGTCATATTTTAACATAATATATACGACTTATATATGACAATTATTCACCTTTTGATTGCCAAAGATGCCACTCTTAGCACAGAGAACGCAAATGGGTTGTTTGATTAGTTATATCTTCTTGTGTTTGAATCTGTTGGGGTGATGAAGAGAGTGTTGTAATGAACTTGACACGATAAGTACAATAATAGAATTGGGACGAGGTGAAGGAGAGAGCGTTGAATTGGGACCAAATGACTCAGACTAGATGCAAACGGGTTTGTATGGTTAATTAATGTTGATATTTTAATTATTGCAAAATTATTGGCTGAAGAAGTTAGTGAATTTAAACGTATTTCTGGAGTATGGTTTAGTGAGTTATCCAATTCTTTAATTTCTTTTGGTGTAATTAGTTGTATAAGAGAAAATTGTAATATAGATGCTTGTTCTGACAACTCATCATTCATGGATAAAACTGGAGGAAATGGACCCTTGTTCTAATGATACATTTAGATTTACTTCAGTTCAAGGTAGTTAAAAGCGAGCGCTTTGGCGCTTAAGCGCACAGAGCGAGGCGGTTTCCCATGCCATCGCTTTACACATAGTCAGGCGAAGCGATTTCAATGAAGCGCTCGCTTTGCGCCGCTTTTCTCGCTATTATCTTGAAAAAAGCAATTAAAAACTGCGCCTGATTGAAAGTAGAATTGGGCTGCTATTTATATTTTAATTCTAGGGTTAGATAATTGATGCTAATTAAAAAGCCCATCCTTTTTTGAAAGCCCAAGTGCCCAACTAAATATAACTCCTAATAAAATAATTAGAGCTTGACACAATTTCTCTTCTCAGAAACTCTCCTTAGAAATAAGGCACAAAAAATAAGTCTAAACATACAACTTTGTTCTTCCCTACTCAAGAAGCAACGGCCACCAGACTTATGAAGTCTGAACGTACAGAAACTCTTCAATAATTCACCTTTTTGTTTGATTTAAGAACTATATTGTGTTTCACATTTTGAGTTATAAAGTATCTATTGTCTAACTTTCATGTTTGTCACTTTGTCCTATGTGTTTTACTACATGCATAATTTAAAGTTATTGTTGCTTATGCTATTATATGTATTATTAGTATATATAATGTTTGTGGAATGGTGTGCATCACTTCGGTGAAGCGCGCTTTTTTTTTGCGCTTTGCGCTTAAAGCGTTAGGGGACCTTTTCGCTTTGAGTGCGCTTTTCGCTTTTGACTACCTTGCTTCAGTTGTTTTTTTAGTAGGCAAGATAAAAAAAAAGTAAGATAGGAAGAAGTGCCATGAGTGCCTAAATGTGCATAGTTTGTGCTGATAAATATCTACGACACATATTTTTACTTAATTGAAGCTTGTTTCTATCCACTTGTTTTATCAGTTGTCGTGTTGTCTATACTTTGTAAAGTTGAAAACTTGAATTGCCTGTCATCATTAAAGCGAACTTTTATTTCTACATAAATGTAATTAATTCTCCTGTTTTTCTTTGTGATTTAAATGTACAACCTTCAAACACTTCACCATTTAAATGTAGAATTTGGATATAGTTTTTTGGACTTTCAAACACTTCACCAATTCACTAGGCCCTTTCCTCCAGGTAGTGTGTTTTCCTTTGACCTTTACATTCTAAAACTTTATCACGATCTAACAGTTTCTTGTCCCTTTGCAGCAGTTATCCCCGTCATCATCAGGACCTCGCTCCCTCCGACTCTAGAACTCGAAGGAATAATGAATTCCAAGGCTTTGAAGATGCTCGCCGTGAACCGCGAGAGGAAGGTCGTCGAAGGTGAGAAAGATCGAGGCGGATCTCGCAAGAGGGATCGCGAGGTTGCGCTGACACCGCCTCCCCCAAAGAAAGCGACGGTGACGGTCTCTCGAAAAGAGAGAGGGGGGGACGTCGACTCACGCCACTGTTCGCCGATCGCCGCCGCCTAAAAAGACTCGAACTACTACTTCTCCGCCCATGCGCGAGCAAGAAGTGGTAGAGGTCGAAATGGAACTTGTGAAAGATCAGGCGGATGCCACTGTGCTCGGCTGGGATGTCGACCGGGCTGCTCGATAAAGAACTTTATTTAAATCTTGATATCCTTTTAAAAGTATTTGCATCTAACACTGTTTTCTTCTTTCAGCCTTAATGCCCAAACGGACCCTCCTACTTCTGAGGTTGCTCGCTTGGCGTCCCTGAACTGCAGCCGAGCTGCCTATGTCCTCGAGCACCTTACTCGGTAGGTCAGTCACCTCGAAAAGGGTGATGCGAAGAAGAAGGCGGTGATAGAGGACTTGATGCGTACCTCCAAAACTTGTGAGGATGAGAAGACGACCATCGCGGCCAAACTTTCCACTGCCATATAGGATCTCGGTTCGGCCAAAACGGAGATCACTGGCTTTCGTGATCGTATGCGAGCTCTTGAAGCTGAGAAAGCAGAAATTGCTCGATCACTGGAGGAAAATCGCACTGCCCTTAGGCTGCCAGGCAGTTAGCGGAGACCTCCCAAGAAAGGCTAAAAAACATTGAGGACGAGCTGATCAAGGTCCAGGATGATAGGGATGAGAAGACTTATCTGGCGGAGCAAACTGCTCTTTTTCGATGGCCTATGGCTTCAACCAACTCACCCGGAGCGTACGCTCGGCCTATTCGGACTTGGATTTGAATCCCCTTGTTCCGACCATTGAGAATCACTTGTTGGAAGAGAATCCAAAGCAATGTGATGTGATCCCTATCCTTGGGTTGGTCGACTTGGGGCTTATGTTTCCTCGTCTCATCGAGAAAGGGGTTATCTTCAACTATCCTCCAGAAGAAGGGGTTGGGGCTCCGCCGAGACCGCCCCTCAGGTTGGCGAGGATGCCGGTGAGGTCGCGGGCCCAATAGCCGATGCTGCCGATGACTTTATCGCCGAGGACGGTCAACATGCTTCTTAATGGTCGTCGGCCTTTCTTTTGACTTGGCTTATAAGGCTTTTTTTGTAATGTTCGGCCTATAATGCCTTTTTGTAATCGTTCGGCCTATAAGGCCTTTATATAAATGAACTTTTTACTTATGATATATGTTCGTTCGTTTAGTAGTGATCGTCTTCGTCACTTTCTTTCAATTTTGTGATTGATTATTTTTGCAAGTTTATCCTTCAATGAATACTTGTCTTCGGATTTCTACCTTTCGGTTTATATCCGTATGTGTCGAGTTTAACCTTTCAGTTTGTGCTTGTTTCCGGACCTCTACCTTTTGGTTTACGTCCGTATGTTTTTCGAGTTTCAACCTTTCGGTCTGTGCTCGTTTCTAAGACCTCTACCTTTCAGTTTATGTCCGTATGTTTTTCGAGTTTCAACCTTTCGGTCTATGCCCGTTTCCAAGACCTCTACCTTTCGGTTTATGTCCGTATGTTTTTCGAGTTTCCTCGATTGGAGTTGGCTTCGCAGAGCCTTGATCTAAAAATCAAAAATTTATGCTAACACTTGATGAAATTTAAAACTTGACATGTATTGAAACGATTCTAGATACAAACTATACAAATATACGAAAATGAAACTTATTGATAATATTTCTTCAATTTGACCACGTTCCACGGGTACTGGCTCGGCTTGCCATCAAGATCTTCTATCTCGTACGATCCGTTTGAGTACGTGCGCGTTATGCGGTATGGGCCCTCCCAAGTCGGGCCAAATATGCCTATTGATTGTTCCGTTGCCCGACGAAGTACGAGTTGGCCAATGGTAAATTGCCGAGCTCGCACTTTGGTGTTGTAGTAACGTTCTGACCTTTGCTTGTAAACTACGTTTCTCTCGTCCCCTGTTAGTCTTCGCTCTTCTAGGAAATCCAAATCGGAGAGTTGTGCATCGTTGTTTAGCTGCTCGTCATAGTTTGCTACCCGGAAAGTGGCAACTTGTGCCTCTGCTGGTATGACAACTTCTATTCTAAATGCGAGCGCGAATGGAGTTTCGCCTGTAGAATTCCTCATGGTCGTCTGATTTGCCCACAACACCATGTGCAACTCGTCCGCCCATTTGCCCTTCAACCCTTCCAACTTTGCCTTCAAGGTATGCTTGATGATTTTGTTGATCACTTCTACATGACCATTTAATTATGGATGATAGGGTGTTGAAAAAGTTTCTTGATGTTCCACTTCGAGTAGAATTCTAACATGTCTTGGCTGGTGAACTGGCGTCCGTTGTCCGTCACGATCGCTCGTGGTAGGCCGAATCTGCAGATGATATTTTTCCAAATGAAATTCGTCATTTGAGCCGTTGTAATGGTCTTCAATGCCTTCGCCTCTGTCCATTTGGTGAAATAGTCGACTGCTACGACTACGAGAGTTACTCCCCCCACGCTCGGTGGGAAAGGTCCTATGATGTCGATGCCCCATTTCGCGAAGGGCCAAAAGCTGTAAACGGAGATGAGTTCATCTGGTGGTGAGTGTATAGCGGGAGCAAAAGCTTGGCATCTCTTGCACGTCTGAGCGTAGTGAATTGCATCCTTCTTCAAAGTAGGCCAAAAGTAGCCTTGTCTCATGATTTTTAAAGCGAGTGTTTGCCCCCTGTGTGATTTCCACATACTCCATCGTGGATTTCATGCATGACGACTTCTGCTGCTTCCTTTCCTAGGCATTTCAATAAAGGCATTAAAAAACCTCGTTTATAGAGTTGGTCGCCTATAACGGTGTATCTGGCTGACCGGAGTTGTAGTCTGGTCGCCTTGATCTTGTCTGCCGGGAGCTTGCCGGTCTTGATCTATCTGATGATCGGCGCCATCCATTCCTCGTCGGTGGTCGCTTCAGTCTGCATAATTTAGTTTCTATTCACGGATGGGGAAGAGAGTTGTGTGATTGTAGCTTTTGAAAAGATCGAATTTCTTGAGTAATCCTTTCACCAATTCTTGATATTTTAACATCTGTTCGCCGCGAGCCTCGTACTCGCCTGTTATCTGCCATACCACTAGCTTAGAGTCTGAAAAAAATTTCAGTTTTCTGGCGCCCACGACCATTGCCATCTTAATTCCAGCGACCAGCGCCTCGTACTCGGCCTCGTTGTTGGTCGCCCGGTACTCGAACTCGATCGCTGGAACAAAAGTTTGTCTGGACGGGCTGGTGAGGACTATCCCTGCCCCTGCTTTGGTGCTCGTCGAAGAGCCGTCGACGAACAGTGTCCAAGGAAGTTCGATTTCCTTGTCAATCTTCTCTAGGAAGATGAGCTCCACGATGAACTCTGCCAGGACTTGCCCTTTTATCGCCGTTCTTGGTGAGTAGGTGAGCCCGAATTACTCGATTTCCACTGACCATTTCAATAGTCTTCCAGTGGTATCCGACCGATGTAACGCTTGTCCTAGAGGAAACGTTGTAAGAACCACCACCTCGTGGTCGAACATGTATTGTCTTAGCTTTCTCACTCTCATGACCAAAGCATAAGCCAATTTTTCCATTGGGGTGTATCTTAACTCGGCTTCCCTCAATGACTGACTCACATAGTAAATTGGTAGATGTGTGCTCCCCTCTGCCCAGACGAGCACTGAATTGATCGCACACTCAGTGGCCGCCAGGTAGAGTTACAAAATTTCGCCCGGGACTGGCTTAGATAGGACCTTCTGATCTGATAGATATTCTTTCAGCCTCTCGAAAGCTTTCTCGCACTCATCGGTCCATTCGAATCTTCCCTTTTTCAAAGCGTCGAAAAAAGGTTTGCAACGATCGCCCGTTCGTGCAACAAATCTGTTTAGCGATGCCAGGCATCTTGTCAATCTTTGTACTTCTTTTACATTCCTTGGGCTTTGCATATCGATGATTGCTTGAATTTTTGTAGGATTTACCTCGATGCCCCTCTAGCTAACCATGTGCCCCAGAAATTTCCCGGAACTGACTCTGAAACTGCACTTCTTGGGATTTAACTTCATGTTATACTCTTTCAAGATATCGAACGTCATGGTGAGGTGATGGGGTGATCTTCTTTCAGCAAGCTTTTCACGCCAATGTCGTCGACATAGACTTCCACCATCTCGCCAATGTGTTGATCAAACATTTTGTTTACCAGTTTTTGGTACGTTGTCCCTGTGTTTTTCAAACCGAAGGGCATTCTTTTCCAGCTGTACATGTATGTTGCTGTCATGAAAGTTGTATGTATCTGGTCATCGGGATGCATCGCGATCTGATGATATCCCAGCGAAAGCATCCATAAAAGTTAGCATTTCGTGCCCCGCTGTACTATCCACCAGATAATCGATGTGGGGCATCAGAAAGTGGTCTTTGGGACAAACATCGTTTAGATCTGTGAAATCTATACACAGTCGCCATGACCCGTTCGTTTTTCGAGCGAGCACGGGGTTGGCCACCCACTCGGGATCAGTTCCTGTTTTCTCGATCAATTTATTGTCGATTAATTTTGTAACTTCGACCGCCATAGCCGCATACTTATTAGGCCCAAACTTTCTTCATTTTTGCTTGATAGGTCTCCTCGTGGGATTAATATTCAATCTATGGCAGGCATGATTCATGTTGATGCCCACCATGTCTTTGTGCGACCATGCGAACGCTCCGACATTTTCCTTTAAAAAGGTGATCATTTCTGACTGCAGTAGTTCTGGCAAATTTGAACCTATAAAAACTTCAAGGTCCGGATGAGCTTCATCTAGGTGGATGGTTTCAAGGTCCTCCGCTGGAGTTGCCTGTTCTTTGGGTTCTTTCCAGCGAGGGTCCTCGATTCCGATCTCTGGTTAGAAGCCTAGCCTAGGCTCCAAATCTGGAACCTGGTCGTCGATCACCTTAGGGAGTTGATCGTTCAATTCAATTTGAATATGCTCGTCCAGATCCATTGGGGAGTGCTCGTCCAAATCTTGTTGGTGGTCGTCGAGCTGTTGGTTAGATTCCCCGATTTTGATTCTTTGGTACTTGTTGGGAAAACCCTCCAAGTAGTTCATTTGTGTCTTTTATTTATGACACTCGATATACTTTCCCTCAGCGGGAGAATTCTTAGAATGACGCTTAGCAAAACGGACGAGACACTCCATCGCCCGCGTCTGGTCGCCCTTCAGGGTTATAACTCCCTTCGAGGTTGGAACCTTTACACAATAATAATAAGTAGAGGCGACCGCCTTAAATTCATCAAAGAAAGGTCGGCCGAGGAAAGTGTTGTAAGATGATGGCATGTCGACGACCATGAAGTCGAGCTGCCAAGTGTGATGCATTTCTAGCTCCTTGGTTGACGCCAGTTCAACTGATAGCCTTATCTTTTCGATGGGGACGTAGCGGGTATCTTCAAAACCCACGATGATGTCGTTGCATGGCTCGATGTATGCTTCGTATCCGCCGAGAGCATCCAGAGTGTGTTTGACTAGGACATTGGTGTATGCCCCGGTGTCGACCATCAGGCGGTGGACGATGGTTCCCATAATTTTTCCGGTGACAACCAAAGCATCGTTGTTTGGCTGTACCACTCCGTTCAGATCATCGTCCGTGAAAAGGACTTGGTGTGAGATGGGCTTTTGTGCAGCCGCGGCATCGCACACCTGGTGCACGTTATTCAGTGCCTGCATCTCACTCTGCTGTCGGTGAATAGACAGAGATGTTCCAGTTTGGGTACCCCCAAGGGGCCCTTCTATGACATTGCATTGGCCGCCCACGAAATCAATATCGCCAGGCGGGCCATTTGGTATTGGTGGTGTCAGTTTCTGACGGTTGATCTGCTGGCGCAAGTCCTCGTTGTCGTCGCGACGCTTCTTGCCCCTCTGGTCGCTATTGTCTTCTCTGGGCTTATGTACTGGGCGAGCTTGCCCTCCATGTACAGCTTGTACAAATTTTTGATCAAATCCCGACACCCATTAGTCTGGTGGCCGATGGAGTTGTGGTAGTCGCAGAACTTCTCCGGGTTCAAGTTATTCTCGTTCGTATGCATCGCCCTCGCCGAGGGGAGCATATTCTTCCCCTTGATTGCATTGAAGATGGATCTGGGGTCGATGGTGAGAGTCTCTCTCCACTGCGTGATTTTCGGCGCCTCCTCGAATGGCTTGAAATTTGCCGGCCGGGCATTATTCCCTTGGTTCACTGCCTTTTTTGGCTGGGACAGCTCCCCAGTTGTAAAATTTTTCTTAGGTGGCCATACCTTTTTGATCGCCTCAGGCTGCTCGTTAGCCTTTGCGGCATCCATGATCTCCTCCATCTGGATGATGTTCCCGGCCCGATTACGGAAATCGGCATAAGACTCTGGGAAAAGTGTGTGCATTGCTTCCCATAGGCGAGAGCCTATTCTAATACCAGAAACCGCGGAGATCAGTTTAGTCTCATCGTTCACCGCCTCTCCATCGATGACCAATCCGTCAAAGCGTTCAATGAAATCTTTCCCTGATTCGGTCGGGGTCTGGCGGACGTTTGCTAAACGTTGCTTGGAGGCTGGGCGAGCAGCGATTGAACCATAACAGGTTAGAAAATGTTGCCCCAGCTCGATGAACGAGTTGACGGATCGCGCTCCCAAAGTTGTGTACCAACGATGGGCACGATCCTCCAAGGTCAGGGGGAAGTTTCGGCACTGTGTTGCATCCGTTGCCCCTATTGAGGCCATATAGTTCGAATATTTTGACAAGTGTACACGGGGATCAGACGCGCCGTCGTACAGTGCCATGGCGGGCATTTGAATCTTTTTCTAGATGGGAGCAGTGAGGATCATGATACTGAGTGGTGAGATGTGATGGGGAATGAAATTTCCAAGCTATTGCATCCTTCCTTGCTTGATTTGATGGAGAAATGAAGAAGATATGGCCAATTCACCTCCAATTGTGTGTAACTATGTGTGGATTTTGGGAATTTTGGGGGAATGTCCCTTTGATTTCAAAAAAGAGGGCTTATATAGTGTTTGGGTAGGGTTTGGATGCCAAAATTTCAAGTTGGTCCCTAAAAAATGGCCAAAATAGGCAAAAGACACCGAAAATGGGGGTAGCACGGCCGTGCAAATGGACATTGGGCTTGGACAGGTGCTCGGCCGAGCAGGCAGCTCGGCCGTGCTCGGCGTGATGAGATAATGTGGAGTGCTCGGCCGAGAGTGGTGCTCGGCCGTGGCAATGAGGAACAGGGACTCCTCGAGCTCGGCCGTGTTGTGGCCTCGGTCGTGCCATGGCATAGTCTCAATTTTTCTGTCACGGGCTGCCCTATTCCGAGAGGGGTGCTCGGCCGTGCCCTTTGATTTTGGCTTGGGAGCAGCTCGGTCGAGAAGGGTGCTCGGCCGTGCCCTTCGATTTCCGAAAATTGTCCGAGCTCGGCCGAGAAGTGTGCTCGGTCGTGCTTCTTCATGCTCTCTAAAACCTGTTTCAGACTTCCCAATTTCGTGCATTCGTCTCGGGCGTGGCACGATTTTTAGCTTAGAAGATGGCTCGGCCGTGCTCTTGCTCATTTCGATCCTCTTTTGTTTCGTACATATCTTTCGCCTCGGGTGTCCGATTGACTTGATTCTTTTAGCTATTCCACTCCGTTTTTCGAGACGAATCCAATGGTGCACTCCTCTTCTTGATCCAGTGAAGTATGGTTGGTGTTTTACTCCAAATTCCATCGTATTCCTACAAAATCGACAAAACACAACCTTTCTCTCATTTTGGCTCAAATCATCATAATCAATGCATAATTCAATGAAATCCACATCAAAATATGCTTTACATGTGCCTCTAAAATGCGTAAATTCCACCTGAATCAAGACGGGAAGAGTGATTGGTGGGATGTTCCCTTTTTTGGATGCGGCCACTTCTGCTCAGAGATTCTCCATCTCGAGATTCATATGCTTTTGGGTCTCCACAAATTGTGCAATTTGACCCTCCTCGGCCGTTTGAGGTCGAGGAACAACGTGCTCACCATGCTGGCTTCTGTGGGATGCAACCGGTCGATCATACCGGTTGCGATGTGATCGTTTTGGCGAGTGGTGGAGGGATCTCTCCGGCTGATAGCTTTGGAAACTTTTCGCCGGCCCACGTGACTTATCCCCCACGCGGTCGAGGGCGGAGATTCTATCTCCGTGGTCTTTTTTCCCATCGCGATGCCTGTGGTCATCTCTGTCTGGGCGACCATCGACCTTGAAATTTATTGGGCGTGGAGCTCTTCCATCTTTTTAGCCCATACGGTTAAAAACCGAGTGTCGACTATCTCTTGAGTCGCCGGTATGACTGTGGTGGGGATGCTCGTATGTTTTAGCTTTGCCCTTATCGCGGGGGTGTTTGTTCAAACCAGTGACCGAGTACGACCTCTGCTCGTCCTTGTCATCGTGGTGGGCACGGGCTTTTGCATTTCGCACTTTCTCTTGGTCCTGTTCTTTGCCCTTCTCCAGTTCCGTCTCCTCATTTTTTCTCCTCTTTTCGTTGAGGTAGTCAGTGAATTCCCTCAAGTATTGGGGGTTGTTCAAGATGGCCCCCAAATTAATGTTTGCTGTCGGATTGGCCGGAGCCGCCGGTTGAGGGGGTTCGTTCCCTCCGGGAGGTGGGATTCCGTCTTGGTTCAAATGGTGAGACATTCTTGAGTGATTTTCTGGGAACCGATTACAAAGTGGTAAAGAACCTAAACTTTCGAAGCTAAAAAACACAAGATTTGAGTTCTTTCGCAGAAGAACGTGCTATTACAACTACAAATTTGCAAAATAACAACAAAAGAGAGTGATTACAGATTTTCTAGGAGATCAAACTCCAAAATATGCCTATAATATCGCAAATATTCAAGAACTCAACGATGATCGGGAAAGGAATTCCTAGCCGTACAAAGTACGTAAAATCACAAATATACGTAGATGATGCTCTGAAAGGTATTTCTACCGATTAAAACCTGATATAAATGAGTTTACAAGTCGATCGTTCGATGATCGGTTGAAACTTGATGAAGAACACGTAAAAGGACCCCTCCTTCTAGCGCCAAATGTTGTACGTGCTTTTGAATGGATGATCTGGATGTGGACTTCGCAAGCACTAAACAATCATATAATATTATCGGGGTTATTACGTGGATTCAATGGTTAAAGGTGGATGATCTTGTGATAAAACAATGAAGAACAAGATGAAGATGTAGTATGGCTTCTTGGAGAAGCTTGGGAGCTTTTGAGAGGTCTTGTATTATTTGCCTCGGTCTTTGTGCAATATATTAAACTTGTGTTTACATTGTGCCTCTTGGGGCTTATATACTAGGTTTTTTGGCTGCCCAGCCTTTACACGTGGCGGGCTTACATTGGCCTTGAGATCTCATCAGAACAGGTGATGGGACATCGCATTAAATGCTTCTTGGAGGTCGTTTCGATGCTAAACCGCCTTACTGGTGGTCGTCCTCACCTTTAGCGAGAAGCTGGGCCATGGTGGTCGCCGAAGAACTGGTCGTCATGACTTCTCCATGGGAGTTGGTCGTGCTCGCCCATTCTCGAAGGACCATATTTGTCTTTTCTGGACAATTCTACACGTGCTCGCCAATAGCTCTAGAGCGAGCACATAGCTACATTTTCTTACAATGTTGACTAGTCGTCGCACGACTTGGTTGACTAGTCGTCGCCACTCAAGCTGATGACTAGGATTGACTTGTCAAAGATTGACTTCTTTGACTTGGTGTAACATTTAGAATTTTTTATTACACGTTTTATAATTTGTAATGATATTTTTTGAAATTTTAGTGACATATTTTGAATTTTATTTTACACATTTTATAGTTTTTAATTTTAAGGAGATTTTTGGATTTTTAACGATACTTTTAAATATTTAAATCTTTAATTGGATTTTTAGAAAATTTTAATTATTAAATTTTAATTTTCAAACTTAAAGGACGTAAATTGGACTATTTGGCCGTAATTCCAATTTATTTCTCACGTTCCGGTGAATTTTAAAATTTTCCGGCGGAAATGACGTAAATTGGACCAAAAAGGACGTAAATCGAAAAAGTAAAAAGTTAAAGGATATAAATTGGATTAGGCCTAAGTTACAGGACGTAAAATGAAATTTTCTCCGACAAATATTTTAATTTTATCGCAAATGTTTACGATGAAAATATAAGTTTCATAGCAAAATATTAGCGACAAAAATATGAGGTTCATCGCAAAATATTAGCAATGAAAATATGAGTTTTCATTGCAAAATGTTTGCAAGGAAAATCAAACATTTGTCGCAAACACGTTAGCGACGGGTGTATAGAAACAAATCCCGCGATGAAATTATTTCATCGCTAACTCACATTAGCAACAAAAATATTATAATTAGCGATTTTTTTTTCGTGTTTAAAATAGTAGCTCCTTAAATCGTGGCTAATATTTTTGCGATAAATATTTTAATTTTCGTCGCTTATATTTGCGATGAAACTCATGTTTTCATCGTTAACATTTGGCTATGGATTTCCGATTTACGAATCATTCTCTAAACTCGCTTTCGCACCCAACAGACCCGACCCAACCCGCACTCGCACCTGACCTGACCTAGCCCGCATACCTCCTCTCCCCTTTTATTTAAATGATTATATATTTGGTCTCGGGTGGGTGGACGCCCATAGTTGGGCGCCCACCACTCGGGCAAACAACTCTTTGGTTCAGTTTTTAATATTAATTATATATGTATAAAATTGTTACTAATTTAGTTAATTTTACATATTTAATTAATTTATTTCACATATATAAATTGATTAATTTTTAACATGTAACAATTATATATATATATATATATATATACATATATTGTAATTTTTAAAACAATTCCAATTGTAAAAAATCAATGTTACTTTAACAATTCCAAAAAATTAATAATTATTACATCTAATTTTCATCCTCTCATCTTTATGTCCATCATCATTTACATCATCTTCTCCCTCGTTACCTTTCTCGTCATCGTTTTCAGTTTCGATCAACTCAAGATTTGTCATATAAAAAGATATTGACCTATAACATATTTAATATTATTATAATATCTATATTTATTCTAATATATATATATATATATATATATATTTCCATTTAAAAAATATATTTTTGATGATATAACATAATTTAAACCATAGCTATACTAAAATCATTAATTAAAGACATTTAAACTGATTTATAAACATTTATATTTTTATAAATGTTTTTATGAACATTCAAACTGATTTATAAGACACAATTTGGAGAATTATTAAACATTTAAACCGATTTTCTAAATTTAATATGTATAGTTGAAGTAGTATTCTTCCCTCGTGCTTAGTAGGAATAACAACAAACAATTATTGTTTTTTTTTTAATTTTCTCGCAAATATTAAATCCACAAAATTCATCATGCAAATTTCAATTTTGTCGCTAAAATATTCCACGAAAATTCTATTTCATCGCAAAATAATAGCGATTAAATATAATTTTCATTGTTGTCCTTATTATTAACAACAATATAAAAAAATTGTTGCTAGTGTAGTCAAGAAATATTAATTCCAAGAAATTAGCAACAAAAATTTCTATTTCATCACTAAATATTAGCGACGAAATATTATTTTCATTGTAGTTCTGTTTAGTAACAACACAATAAAATAATTTGTCGCTAGTATAAGAGTAAAATATTTTAATTTCGTTGCATATATTAATTCTAAGAAACTAGCCACAATTTTTTTTCATAGCAAAATATTAACGACGAAATATAATTTTCATTGTTTTTCTGATTATTAACATCAAAATAAAATAATTTGTTGCTAGTTTAGCGATGAAATATTTGAATTTCGTCGCAAAAATTAAATCCAAAAAATAAGTCACAAAAAATTTGTACTTCGTTGCTAATATTTTATCGATGAAATATAATTTTTATGGCTGTTCTGATTATTAACAACAAAATAAATTATTTTTTTTAGTGTAGCGATAAAATATTTTAATTTCGTCGCCGAAATTAAATCCACAAAATTAGCCACGAAAATTTCTTTTTTCATAGCAAAATATTAGCGACGAAATATAATTTTCATTGTTCTTCTGATTATTAGCAACAAAATAAAATAATTTGTTGCTAGTATATATATGGAATTTAAATATTTCATCGCAAAAATAATTTCAAAAAATTAGCCACGAAAATTTCTATTCATTGCAAAATATTAGCGACGAAATACAATTTTCATTGTTGTTAGTATAACGATGAAAATACAAATTTTCATTTGTTGCTAGTATAGCGATGAAAAATATAAATTTTGTTGCAAATATTAAATCTAAGAATTTAGCGACGAAATTTTTTATTTCATTGCTAAAAATTGATTTTAGTGATGAAATTTAGATTTGTCGCAAAATTTTCGTTGTTATTCCCCCTATTTCTAGTAGTGTTCTTCCGATCCCACAGAAATTTGAACACTTCCATATTTGGATGTCTCATACTAATTTGCACACTCCATAAACAAAAATATCTTCATATACACATATTTAATTATTTACTCATGTCATTACTTTTTCACCGGGAAAATTTTAAAATATATCAGGTAACTTAACTCGATTTCATTTTAAATTCTATAACTTTTCACTTTTCCAATAATTTAATTATGTTATCTCGATCTACTAATAAATCACGTTGTTGCAATTGAACAAGTGTGACGTCAATGACTTCAATTAGTTATGAGAAGACGAGTATTATCTCCAAATGTGGGCTCAAACCAGAAATCCATATTTCCGTAGACAAATTAGTGCATCCATCATGAAATATATGTTGGGATATTAATTCCCCCAAGGGCAGACGAAAAATAAACAAGAAATAAAATAAAGAAATAACACAATTACCAACACAAGAATTTGTTTACCAAGTTCGTCTTTCGACTACGTCTAGGGGCGATGCCAAGCCAGGTATTTCACTATGTTTTTCGGATGTGCACTGATTACAATGAGAGAACATCTATTTATAATAGAAAATTAAACTTGACCTAACCCTAAGCCCATTAGAGTCAAACTTGCTCCACACACCAGGCCCATTAGGATCAAACTTGCTCCACACTCCAGCCCGAGAGACTGAATTATTCATGTAACCATATCTTCTTGATCTCCTTCCGTATCCGCCTGGCATCGTCAAGCCTTATCTTCAAGTTCCAATGTGGAACAAAAGTTCCTTAAAAAAATTCCTTTTATTTTAGCACAAGTCCAACAAGATATACATAGTACCTCTGCAACAAGACCCATTATCCTTGTACCATGTAAATCTCATTTGAAGCAACGAATAAAGGAAAAGAGATAGAGCTTGGGTATCCCTGTGACGAGGTAGAATTCTCAACGCCTTTTCTGTACCTAAAAGAATCTCCCATGGAGCATATACACAACTCTGTTTTATCGGCCCAACATGCAGTTTTTTCAAAAACTAAGTTGCAAACAACTCCACCAAGAGATACTTGGATTGATTCAGAATGAGTAATGTTGGGAGTATAAGTAGAGCTCTCGAAACGGGTCGGCGGGGAGGGGGCGGGTCTGCCCATTTGCTAGGTGGACTGTCAAAACCTCAACCCAATCCACAAAGGGGTGGGCGCGGGTTTCGGCGGGCCAACCCAACCCAATTTTTTTTTTTAAATATTAATTAAATTTATCATTTTCATTTTCAAAATTTAAAGAATCTTAATATTTATCTCTTACTACATGCTCATTATTAAATCTATATATTATCCTAATCTAAAATTTAACAATGAAACTATAACTGGAAGATCGACGTTTAACGTTGGAACTAAAACAATCGGTACAAGCAGCGCGAATTTGTAATGTGAGATAAAGACTTGTTGTGCTTTACTATTTTTTACTTCTAAATTTTAGTTGTTAATTGCATGTAGTGGCTCGATTCTAAGTTGTTGGATAAGTCTTAAAAATGTGAATAGAATTTTGTTATTTTACTATAATATTAAACTAATTATAATAATATTAATAATTTGGGAAAATTGCACTTTTAGTCTTGTAAGAATATTTCAAAATCACTTTTAGTCCTGGAATTTGAAAGTGATCCCTTTTCATGCAAAAGTGGTCCTATATGTTACATTTAGATGGAAACTGTTAGTTTTAGGGTTAAAATTGTTAGTTTAAAAATAATAGTAGTATTAAATATAAATTAATTATATATAATCCGTATATCGATCCTTAAACTATAAATTAATTGAATATATATATATATATATATATATATATATATATATATATATATATATATATATATATATATATAGAATCTGATTTATGTAGAATCTGAAATACAAGAAATCATTTTTTTAAAATCAAATAATAATTTATCTTGAATCTTATTATACAAGAAATTAATAATTTTTTTAAAATCAAATAATAATTTGTGTTGAATCTGATTTATTTTGAAGAGGAAGAATTAGAATATAATTTAAAAATACTAAAAAACTAATATTTTCAAACCAAATAAGAATCTGAATAAAAATCTATTAAATTAAAAACATTTATATAAAATCTGTGTTTAAATATAATTTGAAGATACAAAATATAATTCAAATAAAGTCTGAATATTAAATGATTATCAAATATAATTTAAAAATATTAATTACAATTATTTAAAAGGAAAATCCATTAAATTTTAGAAGTATATGCATATATCTCCCCCTCCCCTTTTCTTCTGCCCAGCGAACTCCGATAGCCGCTAACGCCGCCACTTTGGTCCATTCTCGTCATCACCGCCGCGCCACCCATCACCACCGTCGCGCCACCACCGGTAACTCCGTATTCTTCCAAAATCTCATGAAAAATCCGACTATAAAATTCAAATTCGGTCATGGAATTTATGGAGACTACCCATTATAGCTTCGTGTCAGTGCTAGGAACCAAAGCCCCTTGTCAATTTTAAATTTTGATCTCTCCTTCATCTCCAATTTGTGAATTTTCATAGCCATTTTTTCTGCAATTTTTTACGTTTTTTAACTTAGTTTTTTTCTAATTTTTTATATTCTTGTTAGTGTTTGGGATTGGGGCTAAGGGCGTGGTGTGAATGACGGGCTTGTCAAAATGTATATTGGAGGAATGGTGAGTGATTGGGAAGTCGCCGGAAATGTCCGCCGGGAGGGAGATTCGCCTAGCAAATTTCTGAGTTTGATGGGTGGGGCTGAAAATTTAATACTCCGTATTATCATTTTTAATTATATTATAATTATAAAATTTTGAATTTAATTTAATTAAAAAATCTATTGAGTTAACTGTGCGTGAAGTTCACCCACCTTTTCTGTTAGTATTTAAAAGAAAGTAATTTTATGGGACTAAAAGTGATGGAGAAAAGATCAAAAGTGATTTGGACCTATTTCCACAGGATTAAAAGTGCAATTTTCCCTAATAATTTTTTATTCAAAAAATAAAAAGGTGGGCTAGCGGGCTGACCCACCCCCAAACCGCCAAAACCCGCGGCCCAAATGGGGCGGTCCCATGAGAAAAGCTAAGCCCAACCCGTATTATTTTATGACGGGGCGGGTTGGTCCAACAGGCTCAACCCATTTTGACGGCTCTAATTATAAGCCCAACAATTAATTTCATAATTATCTTTGCAGCCACTTGAATTATTTGATATTAATAGTAATATATAATTGAGATACTCTTCACTGCCTTTTCCGAATTAATTGGCTGGTGGAGCAGCTTAATTGGTTTTACTCATTAAATATAATTTGTTCATATATTTAACATTTTATTTTTGATATGATGTGGGTTGATCTTCTGAACTCAGCTAAAAGAAGTAAAATTTCATAAATAAATGTGATGGAGAAGGACATAATTAAGTTCATAGTGTTAAGGATAATTGTTTATATATATTACTTGTATGTTGTATAGGCTCATATTACTTTGTATAGAGCTAAAGTCCACAATGTACATTATAAATATTTCCTCTCATTATCAATAAATTATGTCTTTCAATTATCTCTTTATGGTAATTAGAGCCAATTTTTAACTAACGTCACTAATTCAATTCTCTTTCCTTTTCCTCTGGTTCAACTTTCATTCTCCTCCAATATCTCCCATGATTTGGGCTCCCCACCTTCTACAAAACTCGTCCAGATTCATCCCCTTCCCTCACCCTCACCATGGCCGACTCCTCTCCCTCCATCACAGTGGCCGGCCAAACCTCCTCCACCCCATCCACCAGCCTCATCGCCTTCAATATATCCGCCCAACTCCACCTCAAACTCACATCCTCCAACTACACGACACAAAGTTTCCATTTCCGAACTCTCCATGTCGGGTACAAACTCGTCGACTTCATCGACGACTCTCATCCCTGCCCTTCGACCAAGATCACTGAGGTCGGCATCACCAAACCAAACCCTCTCCACGAATTTTGTATTCGACAAGATCACCTAATACTCAGTGCCATAATAAGTGCCATCTCTCCAACTCTCACCCCTTTATCGCCAGTGCTACCACCTCAAGCATGACATGGAAAACTCTTGCCAACACTTATGGCAAACCCTCCCGTGGACGAATCCTTGCCCTAAAGAACAAACTCCGCAATCCCTCCAAAGGTACAAAATCAATTTTTGAATTTCTACTTGAAATTCGTGGCATCGTTGACAAACTCTCCCTTCTTGGTGTCACAACTAACTTGGAGGACCTTGTTCTCACCGTTCTCAATAGCCTCGAAGACTCCTACAAAGAATTATCAAATGCAATCCAGGCCCGTGACAGTGCCATTGACTTTGAGAAGTTACATAGCAAACTCTTAAGCATGGAAGCACTTCTAGCAGATTGCCCAACAGCCTCGTCCCCCGTCCCAGCCACTACATTGTACTCGGCTGCACCCGCTGCTCGGCCCCTGCAACACCGCCTTAAGCCCCAACTGCATCACGCTGGCCTGTTGCCTCGGCTCAACCACTCGGCAGCGCCTGCTCCAGCCCACAATCTTCCTGGCTAGCGCCCCTAAATGGGCAAATGCCAACTATGCGGTGGTCCGGTCCACTCGGTCCGTCGCTGCTCGACAAGGTAGGTGTCGCCCCCTATACATCAACCCCGTCCGGCCTATGCGTCACCACTGGCCTACAATGCCACTTCCGCTCCCTCGAATTCAGATTGGATCCTTAACTCCGGTGCTTCCCACTATATCATCTCTGATCTTGTAAATTTATCTCTTCACTCTCCGTATG
The DNA here is from genome assembly GCA_963675135.1 of Galeopsis tetrahit. Taxonomy (NCBI): domain Eukaryota; kingdom Viridiplantae; phylum Streptophyta; class Magnoliopsida; order Lamiales; family Lamiaceae; genus Galeopsis; species Galeopsis tetrahit. The sequence goes on along the minus strand of OY776119.1, from coordinate 31,707,088 downwards.
ATGGTAACGACAATGTTGAAATTGGTAATGGCATTGGCTTACTCATCCCTAATATTGGACCTCTTCACTTTGATGCTTGTCCTAATCTTAAATTTCTTGATGTATTGCATGTCTCATCTATTGCTCGAAACTTACTGTCCGTTTCTCGTCTCTATGCCTCGAATGATGTCCTAATTCACTTTTCTGATTGTGACGTTTACGTGATAGATCGTCGTTCAGGGGTCGTTCGCCTACGAGGTCCTCGCGTTAACGGGTTATACTTGTGGACAGGTGGTGTGTGTGGATCCCTCCAAGCTCTCACCACTGTCAAAATCCCTCTCCCAACCTGGCATGCTAGACTTGGACACCCTTCCTTAAAAATTTTACATTCTATTTCTTCTCATAATAAATTAGCACTGGACACAAATATTTATTTTTCTTGTAATTCTTGTAAATGCATCAAAAGCCATAAAATACCATTTTTTTTATTCAACACTTACCTCTACTGCTCCTTTGCAACTATTGTTTTCTAATGTTTGGACCTCCCCTGTGCTTTCAACTGATGGTTTTAAATATTATGTTCTGTTTGTTACCCATTACTCTAAATACATATGATTATATTCATTGAAGCATAAATATGATGTGTTCAATACATTTGTTGCATTTAAAGTTGTTGTTGAGAACTCCCTCAAAACCAAAATTGTCACCCTCTACACTGATAATTGGAGAGAATTTATTGCCCTCCATCCTTTTCTAGCCACTCACGGCATCACTCATCTAACCACACCCCCACATACCCCTGAACACAACAATTCGTCAAAACGCCGTCGTCGTCACATTGTTGACATTAGCCTCGCTCTCTTGCATCATTCCTCCATGCCATTATCCTACTGGCCTTTTTCCCTCTCCACTGTTACCTACCTTATCAACCGCCTCCCCAAAGTTGGCCTATCACTCAAGTCATCCTTTGAGTTCCTTTTCACCTCTTCCCCCAATCTTTTAAAACTTCGTGTATTCGGATGTAAGTGCTTCCCCTAGCTTCGTCCATACACCTCTCACAAAATTGAACCACGCTCCACTCCCCGTGCCTTCATGGGTTATTCCCTCACACAAAGTGCCTACCCGTGCCTCGATATCTCCACAAATTGTCTATACATGTCCCGACATGTTGAGTTCGCTGAGAATGAATTCCCCTTTCTCACTCAACCCTTATTAGCCTCGGCCCCTTCCCTGCCACCACCGTCCAATTCTGATCCCGTTCCTACACCACCTCCAGTCACTTCTCCACCTGCTCACACGCTGCCCGCTACTGTCGAATTGTTTGGGCCTACGACTCCTGCTCAACTTCCCTCACCTGCCCCATCTGATTCGATGGTCACACATGCCAGAAACAACATCTTCAACCCAATCTGAGGTATGGTCTCATCACCTCTCTTCATTCTGATATTGAGCCTCGTATTGTATCTCAAGCTATATCTGACTCTCGTTGGAGGAAAGTTATGTCTAATGAGTTTACAACACTTCTTAAAAATAGCACTTGGGATCTGGTCCCCTCCTCTACATCATAGAACATTGTTGGCTGTAAATGGGTCATTCGAATTAAAAGAAAACCGCCCATGCGTGGAGTATTCCATCCATTTATTTTTTTATTGAAGGGAAATCTAGATCGATTACTCTATCCTTCCTTTGAAGAAAGGAGTAGTCAAATGATGAAAAGGTTTATTAATCATTTAGCACGACACAAAGTTGTAGCTAAGGGCTTTCATCGGCGTCCAGGCATTGACTTCTCTGAAATCTTCAGTTCTGTTGTTAAACCAGCCACTCTCCGTGTTATTCTGAGCCTGACGGTCGGTCGGAATTGGCCTCTTCGATAGTCAGTTTGATGTAAACAACGCCTTCCTCCACGGATACCTTCCGGATGAGGTCTATATGGCTCAGCCACCTGGATTCTCTGATCAGAATTCTCCCTCTCATGTGTGCAACTACTTAAGTCAATATATGGCCTGAAGTAGGCTCCTCGTACATGGTACAATGCTCTTCACACCTTCCTCTCCACACTGGGTTTTTTCACACACGACTTATGATGCCTCACTCTTTGTGTACAACCGCGATGGGGTCGTCACCTACTTCTTCATCTATGTTGACGATCTGATTCTCACTTGCAACACCCTTCAGTTCTTACACTTTGTTGTTGCTGCTCTAGCCTTGAAGTTCTCTATCAAGGATCTTGGTCCACTCTCCTACTTCCTTGGGGTGGAAGTCCTCCGTACATAAACCAGATGAACACTAGTTCAGCGTAAATATATCACAGATCTCCTTGATAAGTACAACATGCTTGATGTCAAGCCTCTCCAACCTGGGGTGTCTCTCTCCCTTACTGATGGAACCCCCTCTACCGGTGCCACCATCTATCGTCAGGCCCTTGGTAGTCTTTAGTACCTGCTCTTCACTCGCCCGAAAATTGCATTTGCAGTTAATAAGCTCTCCCAATTCATGCATGCTCCTACTGAGCGTCATTGGGGCACTGTGAAGCGTCTTCTTCGCTATCTCAATTGCACTCCGTCCCTGGGTATTGTCTTCCGTCCTCAGACCTCCTAGTCTCTTCACTGTTTCACTTATGCTGATTGGGCAGGTGACACTGATGATCGTACTTTTACTGGTGCCTACATTGTTTACCTTGGGGCCAATCCCATTTCTTGGTCCTCTCGTAAACAACGATCTGTAGCTCATTCTTCCACTAAACCTGAATATCGTGCCATTGTGTCTACCGCTGCTGAGATCCAATGGACTCGATCCCTCTTAACTGAACTTTGTGTCCTAGTCGAGTCACCTCATGTCATCTACTGTGAGTCTGTGACAACATTGGGGCCACCTATTTGTGCTCCAATCCCGTTTTCCACTCTTGGATGAAGCACACTGCCATTGATTTTCAGTATGTTCGTGAGCTGGTCAAATCCTCAAGCCTTCGTGTGTCTCATGTCTCTTCTATAGGCATGGGTTATATGCCCCTCCAGGTATGTTAGATACACTCCCCCTCAACTTTTATTAATTAAATATTTATATAAAATACATGTTTTACCCTTTTAGTAATATATCTTAAGATAGATACACTCCTATAACATTTAAACACATTACAACCCTAACCCTAAACAGCCGCCGCCGCCGCCACCCAACTCCGTCATCGCGAGCAGCCGCCACAGTAGTTGAAAAAATTATATTCAATCGACCCTGTTTAAAAATTCAATCACGCAAATGAAAAGTACATTACACTACACAGTAGTTGAACAAATTATATTAACTAAGCCTATAACTCAAAGGAAAATTTCCAGTGATTATCAGCAGTCACGTCGAAGAAACCAATATTATGAACATGAGCAAACCTCCACTTATCCCCAACGCTTTTTTTCTCTTCAACAACTTTCTCCACAAATTCATCCCCCATACCTGCAAAAAATAGATCTTGAAGATTGGTCAAATGCTCAATCCCTTGAGGTAATTCTGTCAGGAATTTGCAGGCCTTCACACTCCATTCTTCAAGACTGGGCATACACCCCTCCTCCACTGTCACCCATTTCAAGCATTTTAGATCTGCTACCGACAATTCCTTGAACTTATGGAATCCTTGAGCTTTTAATCTCAGTCCATCAACGAAGGCGCCATGAATAAAGAGGCATGACAAATTAGGCAAATCTTGAAGGATCTTCAGTGGATCCTCCCTCAATCTGCTCTAACGTAGATCTAGACTCGTAAGCCCATTCAAAGACCTTATCCATTCAGGTAATTTCTCTAAACACCCATTCAATACAAGCACTCTAAGAAATGGCAAACTGATATTGATGGAATAATCCAAGTCCAATTTTCACCTTCTTCGATTGAAGAAATAAACAATGAGCGAAGATTGGTTAACTTGGAAATCGAAGAGAAAAGCTCATTTCCATCTTCACTTCTCAACTTTGTGATGCCTAATCTCCGTAGTTTTGTAAGCTTCCCTATCTCACTCACCATTTTCATCCCATCACTATCCTTTGCATCGATACATTTAAGTTTTACTAACAGTGGCAAACTTCTTCCAATGCCGCATGGAGCCTTAAAACCCTGCATAGTGTCGAACGAGTCATCAGGCAGACTACACATGTACCTGTACACTAAGAGATGTCCAAGTTTGTGGAGCTCTAGGATTTCTTTAGGCAATTCTGTCACATAGCAATTCTTGAGATCCAGTGTCTCTAAATTCACAAGATATTTAATTGACTTTGGAATGACTTTGACCATTGTGTCCCTTGAGCTCAAATACTTGAGATAATACAATTTGAAAACTTCATTAGGAATAACTTCCAGCTGAGCTCCTCTCAAGTCCAACACCTTTAAAAGCCTACATCTCCTGACCAGCTCACTGTTTACACCAAATTCTATGTATTCAGAACACAGCAAGATAAGAGAACGAAGAAACTTCATGTTGTATGTGTCTTGAGAGAAGCTAAACGATTTTTGAATTGCCAATCGCCTAAGTCTATTAGGCCACTGCATGTCCCCTCCATTTATTATAGTCACAATTTTGTGCTCTCTTGACTTTGCAAAAATATATTCTTGTAGGAGGTCGTGAATGCGAAATAATCTTGCTCTTCCATCAACTTCTCTATCCGCCACTTGAATTAGACTTCTACGAGAAAGATCACTGAGATAGTGAATTGCTACTTCCTCCACGGTCTTATCTTGTTTGGGCTGCACAAACCCTTCGGCTATCCATAATCGAATGATTGTCTCCTTCTCCAGCAAGCGGTCTTCTGGAAAGATGCTCAAATACAAATAGCAATACTTGAGATAATAAGGCAAGTCATTGTAACTCAAGGAGATCAATGATTTCCATAATATCTCTAGGCTGCCGCCATCTATTAATTCGTGGCCAAGACTCCTTTCAAACATTTCCCATTCTTCGACGATGTTGTCTTTTGTAGCTAAGAGGCCACCAATTACAGAAATTGCTAGTGGCAAACCCTAATATCTCTTTAATATTTTCTCAGCAAATTCTCTTATATAATATCTCCTAGGAATTGAAATGCCCTTTTGTAGAACAACTCCCTTGACTGTTCTTCCGGTAATGGCTCCAAACAGTAAACATGATTTGTCATGCTACAACCAGCATTGCCTATGTCATTAAATCGTGTGGCGATGATGATACAACCATGGGCACCTATTTTGGGAAGTGCAAATCTAATAGCTTCCCATGTAGATACATTCCAAACATCATCAAGAACAATTATGTAATTCTTTTCCTTGAGGAACTCATGGATGAACTCTCTTATGTCATCAACATTCATGTCTCCAAGTGTTTGAGGTGGTGGTTCCTTGATTTCTTTAAGAAGTTTCTCGATAAGGTTTGACAGGAGATGTTTGACATCATTGTATTCTGAAGTAACAATCCAAACATGACTATCAAAATGTCTCTTGACCGATTCCTCATCGTATACCTTCTTAACGAGCGTGGTTTTACCCAAACCTCCCATTCCGACCACAAAAATGACTTCAAGTCCATCATCCATCGAATGGATCCACTCAAGAAGTAGTTTCTTTGGCTCATCAATTCCCACAACATCATCTTCATCCAAGAATAAGGCATTGTCATACCTTTCGTTTTTTGTGAGTGTAGAGCTAGAGCCTTGATCCACGTTAGCATACAAATCTCTGTATCTCTGTTTGTGGAGACATTTTGTAATCTGTACTTGATAACTTGGATTTCAGAAGCAATCTGGTGGCGTGCTTTCGAATTCTTGATTGAAGCATAAACTTTCTTGAATCCATTTGCACCACGACGTGGTGCAAATCGGAGCATGTATCTGTAAAGAACATCTTCTAAATCATAGGCGATCTCTCGAAGTTGTCCAATCCACTCTTTCTGGGAGGGATTAGTTTGATCAGCAAGTCTAAGGAAGTCGTTCATCTGCCCCATTTCATCTTGAATGAACTGGACTTCTTGTTCGAGCCCTCCAAGTAGATGTTTCTCCTCACGGAGCAGTACAGAGAGTTGGTCCAAAAGAAATGATACAACACTCTCCGCCATTCTATTAATACAAATAACACAAATGATTCACAAGGAGCACATATGTATACACCTAAAGTGAATTAAGTTAAATAAATGTTGTATAATTAAGACATTGTTGTAGAAATTACCACAGCGTATACTTAGGCCTTGCTCAGTCTAGTTAACAATTATACTTTGTAATGAAATTCCTTTTCTCCTTTCAAAAAAATGATGATGGATATATGGATCGAATTATAAAAAAAAATGAACAAGAGAGTTAAGAGTTACCTGGTGTGATTTCAGATTAAATTGAAAATTTTAGCAAGAAGATCGGGGGTCTAAATTATTGCTGAATAGCATAAAAGTTCTTATTGCACTTCACTTTTTTCACTTTATAATGTAATCACTATAAAACTTAAATTAACTTATAGATTAACTTGTGTAACTCCGCCTGTGTACACCAAGAGATGTCGAAGCCTGTGGAGCTCTAGGATTTCCTTAGGTAATTCGGTCACATAGCGATTCCTGAGATCTAGTGTCTCTAAATTCACAAGATATTTAATCATCGACTTTGGAATGACTTTAACCATTGTGTTCCTTGAGCTCAAATACTTGAGATAATACAATTTGAAAACTTCATTCGGAATAATTTCCAATGTAGCTCCTCTCAAGTCCAACACCTTTAAAAGCCTACATCTCCGGACCAACTCACTGATTACGCCGAGTTCCATGTCTCCAGAACACATCAAAATAAGAGAACGAAGAAACTTCATATTGTATATGTCTTGAGAGAAGTTGAACGATTTTTGAATTACCAAGCGCCTAAGTCTATTAGGCCACTGCATCTCCCCTCCACTAGATATAGTCACAATGTTGTGTTCTCTTGACTTTGCAATAATATAATCTTGTAGGAGGTCGTGGATGCGAAATGATCTTGCTCTTCCATCAATTTGTCTATTCGCCACTTGAATTAGACTTCTGTTAGAAAGATCACTGAGATAGTGAGTTACTACTTCTTCCATGGTCTTATCTTGTTTGGGCTGCACAAATCCTTCGGCGATCCATAATCGAATGCTTGTCTCCTTCTCCAGCAAGCGGTCTTCTGGAAAGATGCTGAAATACAAATAGCAATACTTGAGATAATAAGGCAAGTCATTGTAACTCAAGGAGAACAATGATTTCCATAATATCTCTAGGCTGCCGCCATCTATTAATTCGTGGCCAAGACTCCGTTCAAACATTTCCCATTCTTCAACGTTGTTGTCCTTTGTAGCTAAGAGGCCACCAATTACAGAAATTGCTAGTGGCAAACCCTCACATCTCTTTAATATCTTCTCAGCAAATTCTCTTATGTAATGAGGGCATGGATTCCTAGGAAATGCCTTTTTGTAGAACAACTCCCTTGCTCCAAACAGTAAACATGATCGGTCGTGTTACAAGCAACATTGCCTATGTTGTAAAAGGGTGTGACAATGATGATGCAACCATGGGAAGTGCAAATCTAATAGCTTCCCAGTTAGATACATTCCAAACATCATCAAGAACAATTACGTAATTCTTTCCCTTAAGGAACTCATGGATGAACTCTCTCATTTCGTCAACATTCATGCTTCCAAGTGTTTGAGGCGGTGGTTCCTTGATTTCTCCGAGCAGTTTTTTGATAAGGTTTGACAGGAGATGTTTGACATCATTGTATTCTGAAGTAACAATCCAAACATGACTGTCAAAATGTCTCTTGACCGATTCCTCATCGTAGACCTTTTTAACGAGCGTGGTTTTACCCAAACCTCCCATTTCGACCACAGAAATCACCTCAAGTCCATCATCCATTGAATGAATCCACTCAAGAAGTAGTTTCTTTGGCTCATCTATTCCCACAACATCATCTTCATTCAAGAATAAGGCATTATCATTCCTTTCGTTTCTCGTTTGCGTGAGCTAGAGCCTTGATCCACGTTAGCATACATATCTCTGTATCTTTGCTGACTTGTGGAGACATTTTGTAATCTGTACTTGATAGCTCGGATTTCAGAAGCAATCTAACGGCGTACTTTCAAATTCTTAATTGAAGCATAAACTTTCTTGAATCCATTTCCACCAGGACGTGGTCTGAATCGCAGCGTGTATCTGTCAAGAATATCTTCTACGTCGTAGGCGATCTCTCGAAGTTGTCCAATCCATTCTTTTTGGGTGGGATTACTTTGATCCTTCTGCTCAGCAAGTCTAAGGAAGTCGTTTGCCCCATTTTATCTCGAATGAACTGGACCTCTCGTTCAAGTCCTCCAAGTAATTGTTTCTCCTCACGGAGCAATGCAGAAAGTTGGTCCAAAAGAAATTATACAACACTCTCTGCCATACTCACCTGATTAATTGAATCCAAGCTTGTTATATATAGATAGAGATAAATAATTCACAAGAAGCACATATGTAAACTCCTGAAGTGAATTAAGTTAAATAAATGTTGTATAATTAAGACTGATGCGACATAATTGTGCAGGTCCAGAAAGGAAAAGCTATTGATTAGAGCCGAGGTAAGAGCTGATCCTTTCCCCTTAGGATCAGGATCAGAAGAGACTTTGCCCATAGAAAGAATCATCTTCAAATCTGATCCCTTCGGGATCTGACCTGATTTTTATGTATAAGGCCTATTCCAAATCCAAAACAGATCCAATGATTGAGAACCAAAGTCTACAATCCTCTTTCGTGTTTCCTTGGATAACCAGGACCAAGATAATAAGTTATCTTGATTGGCAAAAAGAGTAATCAGTTACGTGTCAGAATAGTACAATGACGTGGCACTATTTGTAACAAACCCTAAAGACGAATTTACTTCCTTACCCTTCAATAACAGGGTATAAAAAGGCCCCCCTTTCATTTTCCAGGCTAAGTCATTCTTCACTATTCACTTTTATATACAAAATACACTTTATCTCTCTATGATTCATCATCTTCCTCGATTGACTTGAGCGTCGAAGGTCCGTCGCCGGACACCCCTCCGGCCCGGTTTTCGTGCAGGTCCTGGAAGCAATCGTCATCCTCCATCCTCACCAATCATTCAAGGAGCTCATTCAGGTATCTCTGGTTTAAATCTTTCTTTGATGGTGTTCCTTATCATTCACCCCTGTGAATTCGATAAGGTCACATCAAATGGCGCCGTCTGTGGAAAAATCTGACTAAGACGTTAGGTTTTCCGGTAGCTTGGGATGATACGTTCCAGCTCATAATCCCTATATTCAGGGCTGATTCCAGATATCTTTTCCTACAAGAGAAACGTAAATGGACGAAAGGGCATTTTCTCTCCAAATTTCCTGAAACCCTTCACCGTTTCACATGGCTTCCGACATCTCCAGTTCGCCACTGCAAATCGCAGCCTTCGAGCGGCCCCTAAAGCTGTTATCAGCTTCATATTCTTCGCGGCGACCACTGATCCATCCATTGGAGTCGTAGCTTTATTGTTGCGGTGCCTCCCCGCTGCCGTCACTCGCCGACGTGAAACCTGGCAGATCCGCCTCACACACATACTGTTATTGCTGTATCGCCTAGAATTTCCGATGATGATCGACTCCAGCTTGAAGCGTTCCGATCTGAAACTCGCCGAGTCAACTCGTTGAGTCAGCTCACTACGAGTCGAACCGCTACAGATCCTCTATCTGTGGCGCTCTCCTCATCTAGCCATCAGAACTTCATGCACGATAAGGGGAATAATCGATTACCCCAAAGCAGAAAATCCCCAATTTTGAATTTATGCGAATTTGCAATCTGAAATATCAGAAAACTTCCAAATTTGATGACAGGGAGAATTTCATTCTCAGTTTTCATTTCTAATTTCTTGTTTAGCAGGGTGATTGGAATCTTAACCCCTTTTGCTCTTTGTCGAATTCGTGTATCAGGTTGGGTTTATTAGCTACTGAGTACAACCTGAATCTCAAGAAAACCGAGCTTTGTTTATGCACAGAAACGTTATATTGTGGGCTGGGATTTGGCACTTGTGACCTCAAGGTCATGAAAATCTACCTACCTTGGGCTTGAGTAGAGGAGTTGGAACTGTGCAAGAATCCAGAGGGCTCAACCGATGTGTGCTCGGCCCCTCATATCCCAAGGTTGTATCTGTTTTTTGATATGCGTATCAATATCTGAGGTGATATCTCCTCAAACCCACTCACTACTTTTACATATAATGATGCTTCTGCGAGGCAATTGAGTTGAATAGATTTTTTGAATGCGTGGATATGCCTTCTTGATTGTGTGCATTAGACAGTTTTGTTGATGACATGTTACCTTGATCTTAGGTTTTCGAACATACAACCTTCATGTTAACCTTGAAGAATTTATAATTTGCAAAAATTCGTGACGGATTAGCAACAAACAATGATAGCTCGATATAAGGTTACTTGTTGTCATTGATGATTTCATTTGGGTGTATTATGTGTTTTGACGTGGGATAATATCTCATTATTTCTAGAAATAATATTCACAGCCATCTCGGCCATCTTGCTGAAATTGAGAGATTTGTTGCCTCTTTGATGAATTCTTATGTAAATATGCCTTGAGAAGTTGTGGGTGGGCATGCCTGTGTAATTTGATATTGCACTCTTCCTTGAATATTGCTTACGAATTCCATTAACTTCATATATATGAATATCTCTATCCCTGTTTTGATGTATTGTGTTATATGCTCACTACATGCTTGATGAAATGCTCAAGAGAGTTGTGAATCTTTGATAATATTCGCATTAGTAATAATTTATTATGCTCTGAAAATAAGTCAAACATACATTAAGATTGGTAGTGATGTTCAGCTCTGTGATGAATGTGTAGTAAAATATTGGAAAAGCATGTATCAAAACCCTTGCACAGATTGTTGCTTAACCTTTTTATTGTGAGACGTGTTGTTGAGAGGTCGAGAGCAAGAATTCTCAGAGGAGAGATCTCGAGAATATTGTGAACTCTCTCGTGAAGAGGGATGTCAAATTCATCGCTGAAGAAAGAAAAGGCAACTCAGAAGAAGAATATATCCAGTCCCTTGTTCGCGAGGGTGTTCACGCAAAGATCCTGGACCTGATGTGAGAAATGGAGAAGAAAAGAATCCCGATTCTGAGGAAGAAGTCTCAGGAGATAAGGAAAGTATGATAGAAGAAGAGATGAAGAGGGAAACCGAGAGGAATATGCAAGATAATGAAGAAAGGCGACAAAATGACTCGCCTCTGAGTTGTAAGTAAGCTAAACATATCATTGTTAGAGGAGATCAGGCAAGTTTCAGTGCTGAAATTTCATTTGCTTGTTCTGAATATTGTTTCTAGTTATTCTTAATCTTGTAATAACTTGTACTGTGGAGATCCCAATGAGACAGGGAACTGATGAGAGCAGTCTCTCTTTACCACTATTTCGGAGCAACATATACAAGAAAGGTTGGAGTTCTAATTATGTGCTTGAGAATCACATCCTATTAGCCTCAATACGAACTGAGCTTGGATCAGAGAAGAATCGATGGATTTCATTACAAGAATAACTCCCCGGAGTATAAATATTTCAGAACTCTGAATGAGCAAGTACTGCTCCTTATATTCGGAGTATAAACAACTCCCCAAGGAGTATAAACCACTCATATAAGAGTATAAAATAGGACTCTGAATGAGCAAGTGCTGCTCCTCATATTCGGAGTATAAACAACTCCCCAAGGAGTACAAACCACTCATATAAGAGTATAAAATAGGACTCTGAATGAGCAAGTGCTGCTCCTCATATTCGGAGTATAAACGAGAAGAGATCTCAGGACCTGAGTCCGAGACCAGAAGCACATATTTTACTTGGAAAAAATTTCAATTTTTTCCAAGGATAAGAAACAATCTCAGGACCTAAGTCCGAGACCAGAAGCACATATAACGATCTCAGGACCTAAGTCCGAGACCAGAAGCACATATTTTACTTGGAAAAAATTTCAATTTTTTCCAAGGATAAGAAATGATCTCAGGACCTAAGTCCGAGACCAGAAGCATATATAACGATCTCAGGACCTAAGTCCGAGACCAAAAGCACATATAACGATCTCAGGACCTAAGTCCGAGACCAGAAGCACATATTTTACTTGGAAAAAATTCCAATTTTTTTCTGAGGATGAGAAGAGATCTCAGGACCTAAGTCCGAGATCAAAAACATTTATTTTACTTGGGAAAAATTTCAATTTTTTTTTAGGATGAGAAAAAATCTCAGGACCTAAATCCGAGATCAGAAAGCATTTATTTACTTGGAAAAAATTTCGAATTTTTCTGAGGATGAGAAGCGATCTCATGACCTAAATCCGAGATCAGAAAGCATTTATTTACATGGAAAAAATTTCAAATTTTTCTGAGGATGAGAAGCGATCTCAAGACCTGAGTCCGAGATCATAAATATTTATTTACTTGGAAAAAATTTCAATTTTTTCAGAGGATGAGAAGAGATCTCAGGATCTAAGTCCGAGATCAGAAATATTTATTTATTTGGAAAAAAAATTTCAATTTTTTCTGAGGATGAGAAGAGATATCAAGACCCGAGTCCGAGATCAGGAATATCTGTTACTTAGAAAAAATTCATGACAACACAAGTAGAAAATATTGAGAAGAGATCCCTAATCGGGATCAGAACCCAAGATATGGGTCTAAAAGCTTAAATATTTTCAAGAGAAAATATTGAGAAGAAGAGATCCCTAACCGGGATCAGAACCCAAGATATGGGTCTAAAAGCTTAAATATTTTCAAGAGAAAATATTGAGAAAAAGAGATCCCTAACTGGGATCAGAACCCAAGATATGGGTCTAAAAACTTAAATATTTTCAAGAGAAAATATTGAGAAGAAGAGATCCCTAACCGGGATCAGAACCCAAGATATGGGTCTAAAAACTTAAATATTTTCAAGAGAAAATATTGAGAAGAAGAGATCCCTAACCGAGATCAGAACCCAAGATATGGGTCTAAAAGCTTAAATATTTTCAAGAGAAAATATTGAGAAGAAGAGATCCCTAACCGAGATCAGAACCCAAGATATGGGTCTAAAAGCTTAAATATTTTCAAGAGAAAACATTGAGAAGAAGAGATCCCTAACTGGGATCAGAACCCAAGATATGGGTCTAAAATCTTAAATATTTTCAAGAGAAAATATTGAGAAGAAGAGATCCCTAACCGGGATCAGAACCCAAGATATGGGTCTAAAAGCTTAAATATTTTCAAGAGAAAATATTGAGAAGAAGAGATCCCTAACTGGGATCAGAACCCAAGATGTGGGTCTGAAAGCTAAAATATTTTCAAGAGATCCAAAAGAGTGTGAAGAAGAGATTCCCCCGAAAAGAGAGTTCATCTCATACCGGGGGGAGTAAAGTACACATTGATAATAAGATTAGAAAGATCATGAACAATGAGCAGGAAACTTTAAAGAATTCGAAAAGACTTTATTCTTAACTATTTCGGCAGAGAGCTGTCATAGTCAAGAATAGGGGGGAGTGGATGATGCGACATAATTATGCAGGTCCAGAAAGGAAAAGCTACTGATTAGAGCCGAGGTAAGAGCTGATCCTTTCCCCTTAGGATCAGGATCAGAAGAGACTTTGCCCTTAGAAAGAATCATCTTCAGATCTGATCCCTTCGGGATCTGACCTGATTTTATGTATAAGGCCTATTCCAAATCCAAAACAGATCCAATGATTGAGAACCAGTCTACAATCCTCTTTCGTGTTTCCTTGGATAACCAGGACCAAGATAATAAGTTGTCTTGATTGGCAAGAAGTGTAATCAGTTACGTGTCAGAATAGTACAATGACGTGGCACTATTTGTAACAAACCCTAAAGACGAATTTACTTCCTTACCCTTCAGTAACAGGGTATAAAAAGGCACCCCCTTTCATTTTCCAGGCTAAGTCATTCTTCACTATTCACTTTTATATACAAAATACACTTTATCTCTCTATGATTCATCATCTTTCTCGACTGACTTGAGCGTCGGAGGTCCGTCGCCGGACACACCTCCGGCCCGGTTTTCGTGCAGGTCCTGGAAGCAATCGTCATCCTCCATCCTCACCAATCATTCAAGGAGCTCATTCAGGTATCTCTGGTTTAAATCTTTCTTTGATGGTGTTCCTTATCATTCACCCCTGTGAATTCGATAAGGTCACATCAAAGACATTGTTGTAGAAATTACCACAACATATACTACTTAGGCCTTGGTCAGTCCATGACATGTAACAATTACTTTGATCGAAGAAAATGATGATGGATGGGTCAAATTAAGAGTTACCTGGTATGATTTCAGATTAAATTGAGAATTTCAGCGAGAAAATCGGAGGTGTAATTAATTGTTGAATAGCATAAAAGGTATTTTTGATGGAGATCCCAGAATTGAAGTGGACTTTCACTCGATCATGTAAGACCATAATAGCCACACAGCTGTGGTGGAACATTATCCTGAATATATAGTGCGGAATTTGTTTTTGTTCGATTTTAAGATTTATTGGGTTAATTGCACTAGTCAGTCCCCCAAAATATTTCAGATTCGTAAATGATCATCTATTCACTCTCTCCGTTCAACAATTGTTTAATTTGCATACCTACCTTATTAGCCCGTTCCACAATTGTTTGCACGTTAAAAAGGAAACTCCTCCATGAATCACACTCTTACAAAATTCACATATTTCCACAAAATGTCATTACTTTTACCCTCATTCCATTCACTCTCTTTACATTGTTCAGGTAAGTTTACAAAATTACCCATCAACACTCTACTTATTACTCCCTCCGTCCGTCTATAAGCTTCCCATTACTTTTTGGCACAAAGATTAAGAAAAGTGATTAAATAATACATATAGTACAAGTGATGTGATTGGGAGAAGAGAGAAAAAGTAAGATATAAAGTGAAGTGTAAGAAAAAATACTTACCAAAAAGGGTATGGGAAGCTTATAGGCGGACGGATGATGCAGGCAGACGAATATACGTAAACGAGATTAAAAGTGATAATCCATTGATTCAAAATGAATACTAGAAGAACACAAATAAAACACGTCAAAAGGGATAAAACCCCAATATTTTTCTATTCAAATCAACTCACTTTACAATGCGAAAAACCAAAGCTATAAATAAGAAAACTTCAAAAACCCTAGTCTTACGGCCCAACACGGTCGTGGGCTTATACCAAAAAGGAAAAGGTATTCAAAAGGAAACTATTACAAAAATTAAAAACTTAACCAAAAATAACATCTAATTAACATTAAAATTGACAACATAATTGCCAATTAATCTGCATCATCTCTCCCGGGGTAGGAAAGATTTGTCCTCGAATCGAAAGTTTGAAGAGCGCGTCGGGATCGATCGGCAACAACATCTTTAGAATAAACAATATTTAGTTGGTGTATTGGTCTATCTCTCCTCAAATAATTAGTATATTGCTTCTTAGAAGGCACGAACATCAAACAAAGTTGTGGTGTTAGACGCACATCCACCATGACGAAAGACACTTTTAGGGGTTCAAAATTTATCGAGATAAAATCTTCATGAGATACAAGCATTGCATCAACGTTAAAAAGTGAAGAGTCGTCATATTTAACATTGACCTCTTCATCAAAAATTGGAGGACCGTCATAGTCTCCAACCGTAGACATCACATTTTCAAAATTACCAAAAATATCATTTTTCACGAACAGAGCATCCACATCATCATCAAATATTGGTGGACCCTCATAGCCCACATTGACATCATCATATGTATCTGAAAAGCTATCAGAAAACAAATTTTGGGTGAGATTGACATCCATAGTGGCTTGATCAATGTGAATCAACATATGAGGAGCGTTGACTGGACTCTGAATACCAACTGATGCAGGCGTTAGAAGCGTATAACAAAGAAGAAAGATAAAAAAGATATATAAAGAACAAAAAAGAACACACTATCCGTTGATTCTATGAATACCCGGAAAAGTGGCAAAACTCAGATACGTTGATTCACACAGAATACCGTAAAAGAGATATTGAGATCAACTCTCATTTTTTTTCCATTAATAAATTTAACTCCCTTTTACAATGAAAAACACTCCCTATTAATAATAGAACAAACCTCAAGAAACCCTTATCTAAGGCCCAACACTATCGTGGGCTTATAGTACTGAAATAGGAAATAACAATTATAATTAAAATACGAATCAAATCAAGTCATCAATTTCCAATCAATCCTTAATTGCTCCTAATTGATCTCCATCAATCTCCATCATCTCTCCCGATGTAGGAAAGATTCGCCCTCGAATCAAAAGTTTGAAGAGCGCGTCGGGATCGATCGGCAACAACATCTTTAGAATAAACAATATTAAGTTGGTGTATTGGTCTATCTCTCCGCAAATAATTAATATATTGCTTCTTAGAAGGCAAAAACATCAAAGAGACTTGTGGTGTTAGACGCACATCCACCATGACGAAAGACACTTTTAGGGGTTCAAAATTTATCGAGACAAAATCTTCATGAGACACAAGCATTGCATCAACTTTAAAAAGTGAAGAGTCGTCATATTTAACATTGACATCTTCATCAAAAATTAGAGGACCGTCATAGTCTCCAACCGTAGACATCACATTTTCAAAATTACCAAAAATATATTTTTTCACGAACAGAGCATCCACATCATCATCAAATATTGGTGGACCCTCATAGCCCACATTGACATCATCATATGTATCTGAAAAGCTATCAGAAAACAAATTTTGGGTGAGATTGACATCCATAGTGGCTTGATCAATGTGAATCAACATATGAGGAGCGTTGACTGGACTCTGAATACCAACTGATGCAGGCGTTAGAAGCATATAACAAAGAAGAAAGATAAAAAAGATATATAAAGAACACAAAAGAACACACTATCCGTTGATTCTATGAATACCCGGAAAAGTGGCAAAACTCAGATACGTTGATTCACATAGAATACCGTAAAAGAGATATTGAGATCAACTCTCGTTTTTTTTCATTAATAAATTCAACTCCCTTTTACAATGAAAAACATTCCATATTAATAGTAGAACAAACCTCAAGAAACCCTAATCTAAGGCCCAACACTATCGTGGGCTTATAGTACTGAAATAGGAAATAACAATTATAATTAAAATACGAATCAAATCAAGTCATCAATTTCCAATCAATCCTTAATTGCTCCTAATTGATCTCCATCAATCTCCATCAACGGACTAAAATGGTAAAATGTAAAGTTTATAGGCTGATGGAGGGAGTACATTTTTTTCTTAAAAAGTGTGTCAATTTTGTGGTGCAAACACTTATGGATTTAATTATGTTATCTCAATCTACTATGGCAAGCGTCGATTATGGTCAAAGTCCATCACTCCGCACATGTCGTGTGTATGAACTCAAGTCGAAGAACTATTACACTACTCCACAAATAGATATCCCCGTAGACACGTAAATATAATATACCAAAGCAGTTTCTCGATTGGACTCTTCAAAGTATTTGTACATCCATCATGAAAGTGAGAACCACTACATCCTCCAAGGATATGATGCAGACTGCACACCAATCTTAATCTTATCATCGATATCCCTATCTCAACGATCATTGAATTAGGCTACTTTAAGAATCATGTTATTATAGGAATGATAGAAAATATGTTTTATTGACTACGAAAGAGATGTACATAGGAATTATACATGACAATCTGTACAACTAATAAGGAAAGTTGACTATATTACAAATGAATAGGCACGAGATTAGTGATATGATCAGATCATTAAGAGGATAATTATTTATGACTAATACGCCCCCGCAAGATTGGCGTTGCATCTGTAACATCAACTTTGGAATGAAGATCTTGAAATCGTGCCTTTGCCAATGGTTTTGTTAGAATGTCCGCTAGTTGATCTAGAGTGTTCACATAAGCCACATAAAGAACACCCTTTGAAGTGAGATATCGGATAAAATGTAGATCAATGGCTATTCATCCAGGAATGTTAAACGGGATTCAGAGCTAAACGAGTTGCCCCCATATTATCACATAGTAGTCGTGGAGGTGTGGGAATGTTGATGCGCAAATCTGCAAACAGATGACGAAGCCAACATACCTTAGAAGCAGTCGTGGCCAGGGCTCGGTACTCGACCTCCGTAGAGGAACGTGCCACGCCGCGCTGCTTTCGGGAGCGCCAAGAGATAGGTATCGAGCCAAGGAACGCCACATAAGCTGATGTCGACTTGCAGTCAGATAAATCTCCACCAAAATCTGAATCAGAATAAGTCGTAAAAGTGAGGTCGGTCGTGCGTTGAAGAAGGACTCCATGATACAGAGTATGCTTAAGATATCTAAATACTCACTTAACCAAGGCCCAAGTTTCAAGAGATGGAGCGGACATATGCTGTGCAAGACGGTTGACAGTGAACGAGTTGTTAGGACGCGTCATTGTTAAGTATTGCAGGCCACTAAGGGCATTACGATACTCACTGGGATCAGCAGGAGCAGTGCCAATAATAGGCCTAGATATAGATGGAGTAGAGACGGGCTTGACACCCTCCATTTTGTGCCGCCGAAGGAGATCGATCAAGTACTTGTGTTGGGACAGGAAGAGCCTTCTTTACAATGGGCGACCTCAATTCCCAAAAAATAGGAGAGTGTGCCTAGGTCTTTAGCAATAAAAGTGGATTGGAGATGAATGGTAAGTGTTGGGATATGAATCCTATAAACAATGTTCTAATTGATGAAAGTATGTTTTGATGGCCAAAAGCAACTTAAAGTTAGTAATATATGTGGTTCTAAGTCATCTTAACTAAGTCATCTGAATATAAGCTTACTAATCTGATGAGAAACTTAAATTGAGATTACTGATCTTAATGGTATCTGAAATAAGTTTACTGATCTTATCTAGTAATATTAAGAATAAAATTACTGATCTTAACTGAGTAATATTGGAATAAGATTACTGATCTGAGTATGGAAACTGAGAACAATTTTAGTGATCTTATTAGTTACTGATCTGATATACTTATTGATCTTCTATGCTTATTGATCTTATATGTAAGTTACTGATCTTAAGTGTTTACTGATCTTAAGTGTTTACTAATCTTAGTATTTACTGATCTTATATGGAAGTTATTGAACTTACATGAGTTACTGATCTTATGAGTTACTGATCTTATTGGTTACTGATCTGATATATGAACTGTTAGGAACTAAGCTGATGTTTTGTATTGTATAGACAGCTTATAGTGTAGGACTTAGATATACTCATCTGTATATAGTTCAGTTGATGTATAGATAGGTTTTATAATTGTCAAGTTGTATTCTATTGTATTCAACAATGTAAAAGTTCAGAACAGTAGATTAGTATTAGATTAGAAGAAGATCAGAAGACTAATGAAGACTCAGAGGACTAATTCAGAATAAGAAGACTTCAAGAAGAATTGAAGATAAGCTCAGAAGAAATCTGGAGAAGTTTTGAAAGTTTTTGGTTACTGTGTTGATTGAATCAGAAGAGTAAAAATCAGAAGAGTAAAAATCCGAAGAGTAAAAAATCAGAACAGTAAGTTACTGTGCTGATTTAGTGAAATTAAAGAATAAGTTTGGAAAGCTTATTTAAGGTGTAACTGAAGATATATTGAAGATATGCTGACTTGGAATAAGAAGGAAGTTACAAAGTCGGTTACAAGAAGAAGTTACAAAAACAGTTTTAGAGTTAGTTGAGAGTTAGTTCACAAACTGCTAACTGTCATACTAAGTTCTATAAATACTGTATAATCTCCTACTGCTAAAGACTACTGAGCAATTACTGATCTTAGAGAATTCAAGAGCAAGTCTACAAGCAAGAACTCACAGAGTTAAGGAAATCAAAGCAAGAAGAGCCACTGAATTGAAGAGAAGAATCAAAGGCTATTCAAAGAGAAGTTTTACTTTTCAAGTTTAAGTTTGTATTTTGTAAAACAAGTGTGCTAGTTACTTGTAGAATTACTAGTAGATCGAAGATATACCTGGAGGTATAATCGATAAGATCACAGTCTTAATCTTGGGACTTTAAGCCACACGAAGCTCAAGAAGAGTAATAAAACTTCACAACTGGAGTTGTGAGAGTGGATGTAGACATTTGTCGAACCACTATAAAATTCTGTGTTCTTTACTTTACTGTTTGTTATTTTGTTTGAATTGTTTAATCAAGAACATTAAGAATTAACAAAGATAAAGATCTAGATAAAAGTTGAGTATAAATTTGATTGGGCTCATTAGTAATCTGATTATTCCGCATTGTGTATTCTGATATATTGAAAGATTTTTGAAAAGTTTATTCACCCCTCCCCTCTAGACATTTTCACTAGCTTACTCAATATTATTAACTCAACTTTGGGACCAACAAGTGGTATCAGAGCAGTAGTTCATTGGACTGCTGTTTCTTGATAACCTTACAGATCTTGAGGGATTCTTTACTGATCTTACTGTTATTTCTTGATATTTGTTACTATCTGAATACTTGAAAACTATCTGCTATACTACTGATCCTATTTGTCTAATCAAACATGGATGACACTAATGTGAACAAGCTGCCCAAGTTCAAGATTGCAGATTATGACTACTGGAAGCTTAGGATGGAGGCCATCTTTAGCTCGACCCATGATCTAATGGTGTCTGTGGTGACTGAAGGACCAATTGTCATCATGGTGGAAAACACTGCTGTTCTGGATCCATCTAAACCAGTTGGAGCACTGGTTCCTAAACCAAGGTCAGAACTGACTTCGGAAGAAATGAAACAAAACAATTTGGACAGTCTTGCCAAGAACTACATTTTACATACCTTACCAAATGAGTATCTTGGTAAAGTACTAAAATGTAAGACTGCAAAACAGATGTGGGACAAACTGGCTATTCTTTGTGAAGGTACTACACTGATCAAAGAAAGCAAGTTATCCACTGCTGTCCAAAGGTTTGAATCATTTAAGATGAAGCCAGGAGAATCAATTGATGAGTTGGATACTCGATTTACCAAAATTATGAATGATCTTGATGTATTAGGAAAGACTTATACTGAAAGAGAAGTTAACCTGAGAATCTTGAAAGCCTTGGATGAAAGGTGGAAAATGGTCAAGATGATCATTAAAACCACACAAGACATTGACTCTTGGCCAGCAGAAACTATGTTCCAAACACTTAAGGCACATGAGTTTGAGTTAGATGAAGAAGATCCTATTACTGTGACTCATAAGGATAAGGATGCCTCTAAGGACATAGCTTTTAAAGCCTCTACCTCTAAAGGGTCTAGATCATCTAAGTCTAAGGCCTCAAGCATAAAAGATGAACTAGATAGTTCTGATCTTAGTCTGAAAGATCAGATGAGCCTTATGATCAAAAGATTTGATAAACTGAACAAGAGGTATGGCAGGTACAAAAGATTCTATAAGGAAACTAAGGGTTCTAGTAACAGGGACTCTTCTGTGAACAGAAGGGATCAAAACTCTTCTGAAAGAAGGGATGAGATCTCTAATGAGAACAGGAGAGATAGGAACTCATCTGAAAAGAGAGATAGAAAGTATTCTGATAAGAAAGACAGGAACTCAATTGACAAGCATGACAGGAACAGAAAGCATTCTCCTCCTAAAAGAACTTCTAACAATCCTGTTTGCTATAATTGTGATAAGCCAGGTCATTATGCTTATGAATGTCCTGATCTGAGTTCTGAAGATCGAGAAGAAAGGAAAGCCAGAAGAGATCGAAAATATGCCAAGGGTAAGAAGGCAATGATGGCCAACAATGACTCTGATTCGGAATCAGAAGAGCTACCATCGTCTTCATCTGACTACCCCTCTAGAAATGAAGATGAAGCCTTCATAGCAGATGATGGACTGGTAATGATGGCCAAAATAAATGATGAGGTATCATCTGCTAACTCATTTCAATCTTGTGACAATTCTGACACTGATGAAAGTGATGCTGCTGTTAGCAGTGTAGGAAGTAGTCTTCATCATTCCCAAGGAGTGACTGAAGAAGACCTTCTACAAGCTAACAAAGCATTCATTGAAATACAAGAAATTAATGACTGCTCTCCTATGAACAAATCTGTTGATATAAATGATACTGATCTGCATGATAATTTGCATGATGTAAATGATGATAGCATTTCTGTTAAGAATAGAAGGACATGGAAGTCTGCTCATTCTACTGATCTGATTCTAGGTGATTCTAGTATAGGTGTTAAAACTAGAAAACAATTGTTTGATTCAAAGGAAGAACCTAGTAAGTCTTTATTTTGCTGGTGTTGTTTTCTATCATCTATTGAGCCTAAAACTGTGATTGAAGCTTTAAGTGATAGTAACTGGATTATAGCCATGCAGGAAGAACTTAATCAGTTCACTAGAAATGAAGTTTGGGAACTTGTTGATAGACCTAGTAATCATAATGTTGTAGGCACTAAGTGGATTTTCAAGAACAAAAGGGATGAAAATGATCTTGTAGTTAGAAACAAAGCTAGATTAGTTGCTCAGGGCTACTCTCAAGCTGAGGGTATTGATTATGATGAAACTTTTGCTCCTGTAGCAAGACTAGAAGCTATAAGATTGTTCCTTGCTTATGCTGCACATATGAAATTTACTGTGTATCAAATGGATGTGAAAAGTGCATTTTTGAATGGTATACTTGCTGAAGAAGTTTATGTAGAACAACCACCTGGTTTTGAAGTGAATAGCCACCAAGTATACAGGTTAAAGAAAGCACTCTATGGATTGAAACAAGCCCCAAGAGCATGGTATGATACTCTTTCTCTATTCTTACTTGAAAATGGTTTTACAAAAGGAAAAGTTGATAGAACTTTGTTTAGAAGACAAGAAGGTAATGATATATTACTTGTTCAAATTTATGTGGATGATATTATCTTTGGATCTCCCAACAAAACCTTGAGTGAAAGCTTTTCTACACTCATGCAAAGTAAATTTGAAATGTCTATGATGGGAGAAATGACATATTTTCTTGGTCTTCAAGTAAAACAAACTTCAGAAGGTATCTTTATAAATCAAGCAAAGTACACTAAAAATTTGCTAGATAAATTTGGTATTAAAACCTGTAAAACAGTTGGTGTGCCCATGCAACCTACATACATAATGGATCCTGATGAAGGAGGCAAGTCTTCTGACCAACCTCACTATCGTGCTTTAATTGGTTCTCTACTCTATCTAACTGCCAGCAGACCTGATATTGCTTTTTCTGTTGGAGTATGTGCAAGATTTCAAGCAAACCCCAAGGAAAGTCATCTGGAAGCTGCTAAAAGGATATTGAAATATCTAAAGGGGACCATTAATCGAGGATTATGGTATCCTGCAGATGATGATATATCTTTAAGTGGTTATTCAGACTCGGACTTTGGAGGATGCAAAATAGATAGAAAATCTACTTCAGGTTCATGTCAATTCTTAGGAACTAAGCTCATTTCATGGTTTTCAAAGAAACAAACAAGTGTGGCAACTTCTACTACTGAAGCAGAATATATGGCTGCAGGTAGTTGTTGTAGTCAGCTTCTTTGGCTAATACAACAACTCAGAGACTACAATGTTGTAGAATCTAATGTACCTATATATTGTGACAGTAATAGTGCCATTGCCATTACTCAAAATCCTGTTTTACATACTAGATGCAAACATGTTGACATTAGGCATCATTTTATTAGGGATCATGTTGAAAAGAAGAATATTAGAATGGAAAAGATTCATACTGATATTCAAAGAGCTGACATTTTTTTACAAAACCATTGGCTGAAGTGAGATTCAGAGAATTGTGCATTAGTTTAGGATTGATAGATATGGATTCTGTCTGTATATAGAACTGTGCTAACATTTCAGGTACTGATCTTATACCAAGAAGGATATGTAGTAGAAACTAAGAGCAGTACAACAAAACTCAAAAGTCAGAAGAGACAATCCTATGCCAGATCACTAAAACAGGTAACAAGGTTACTAAAGTGACCTTAATCCCGATGAGGAAGCTGGTAAAGCTGAGGGACACTGAGAACATACATTAAGGGGGAATCTGTGATTTCTTAAAGATCCTTTTGTTGACTCAGATCACTAAGTCACTTTAGCAAAAACCTTGATATGATCATTAAATTAAACATATTGTTACTAATCTGTACTGTTTTACACTTATATCTCATGAACTAACACTTCTACCAAGGTGAAACAGGCACAGAAGAGGAATTCTCCATTGAAGGGGGAACTGATCTGATTATAGATTTGAAAAGTTTACTAATCTGATCTGATTACAGACCATAGCAGTCTACATATATATTCTGATTAATAAATTGACTTGTCTACAGAACTAAAGATTTGTTTACAACTAATCTGTCTACAAGAAATCTACTGATCTGACACAGTACTGATCTGAGGATCACTGTGCTGATATCAAAAAGATGAAATCAGGAAATTTGGGTACTGATCTGAGGATTACTGTGCTGACCCATCTACTAATCTGAAATCTACTGTGCTGATTCATCTACTGATCTGATTTCTAAAAAGGTTACTCAGCTGATCACAGTACTCAGCTGATCCAGATAAGTAAAATTTTCTTTATATACTAGTAAGAAAATGAAGAGAAATAGTTTTGGAAACTACTGTGCTGATTTGCATCAGAACAGTCTTTTGGTTTAGATTACTCTAAGTCAAAAATTGTTCAAATTTTTAGATTACTAATAGAGAAGATTAATACACTCTTTTATTTCTAACCTAAAAATTATGGTGTATTTATCAAACACAAGTTGGCTCCAAAAATTAAGAATGTTACTAGAATGTGAACAGTTATTTTTTAACTCGAATTTCGAGACTTAATCCCAACCATTCTTTGTAATAATCTAATTCAATCCTAGCCCTAGACTGGTTTTGAATTTAACAAAAACGATCACACTTCATCTTCTTCGTTCTTACGAGTTCATTTCTGGAAATTTCTTAACTTCATAACTTCTGAAAATCTGATTTCTACAAAACTCTCAAATGGCAACCATTAATATTATCAATGAAGCTAACCAAGTTGCAGGAACATTCGATTCGAATTTGTGGATTCGCAAGAAGGGCATTTTCGTGGAGAACGTTGTCTATTTCAATGGCCGACACAGTGCTGAAAATCAAGCCATTCTAACTATGTGTGAAGAGTGCGGACTACGAAAATTTCTGGAATCATTTCCCATGAATGTCTACGAACCGGAAGCTGTGGAATTTTATTTACAACTCCAAGGTGATAAAAATGGTGTTCACTCCATGCTTGCTGGGCACAAGGTCACAATTACTAGGGACATCCTAGAAGTAATGTTGGATTTACCACAAGGCCCAGTGGATATTTTGACTTACAAAGCTGGAGAGGAAAAGGAGTGTGTGGGAAGGTGGTCAGGTGTTGAAACAGAGACATTGACTAATCTGAAGAAGGATGTACTTCCTACTGGTCTGCAGTTTTTGATGGACATAGCTGGAAAATGCTTGTTAGGGCAACATCATAGCCAGGATGCCTTATCAAGTTTCAAGATTAGAATTATGGCTGCAATCATCGACAGAGTGCAAGGTGATTGGCAAGGATTCTTCTTGGAAAGGCCGCTGACTGAAAAGGAAAAAGTTTTGTTTGATGAGGATACAATGGAATTTTCAATTAAATCAAAATTAGGGTTTGGAAGCAAGCTGAGTTTCTTGCTGCCTCAGGTGGTTAAAAAGCCATATTGGAGTAATCCCAAGAAATTCCATCATGGGAAATTCTTGATGAAGAAGGAGTCTGTTCAGTTTGAACAAGAGAACCCCTTGGAACACTCTCAAGAGATTGAAGCAGAAGAGTCTGGAGCTTCAATGTACCAATCTGAGGACGATCAACCTGAAGTGAGGTCAAAGGCAAGGCATGATCCGAGCAGTATTAGACCTAGGAGAGGAAGGTCTGGTACAGCTGCCTCAGAACCAACAGTTCGATTTGTTGAAACTATGGTGCAATCAAGCTCAGATGAGCAAGAGGTTAGTGTTCCTAGTCCTGTTGCTATTCATAAAAGGACTAAGTCAAGGAGTGTTAGGAGGAAATTGATTATTGTCTCCCCTACCCCTTCAAACTCTGAACCAAGCCAAACTGAAACCCAAAACCCTCAACCTTCATGTTCTGGACGATCAGATCACTATTTTTCTGAGACTCAGAACACTCCCCATTCATCACCTCAGCACACTAACTTTGAGCCTATTTCAATTCCTAGCCCTCAACATCAAACTTCACATCAATCTTCACCACATCAATCCCCAATACAGGTTCATGCTCACTCTACTGAACATGATTTTGAGCCTTCTACTGAACCAATTGACATTTCATCATCCCCTGAACCTGAATTTATTACTCCTAAACCTGCTGATTTGATGGAGTACACTATCTGTGATAAAGAGGATAGAATCAGGATAGATCTGAGGATAGCATTGTTGAAACAATTTCCTGGATTAGATGAGAGCTCTGTTGAGTTTGAGAAACTCATTAGGATTGGCACATGGGTGTATCTTAAGAGGAGTACTTTGAAGGAGAGTTTAGCCATCATGGAAGGTATGGGAGGTGCTTCAATCTTTGATGATTGGGAAGCAGAACAGATGCAAGCAGCTGGTGTTAACTCTTTTCTTGAGTTAGTCACTCCAGAATCTGTGGTACTTCTTGTTGAGAGATTAACAGGAATCAAGTACACTGTTGAGAAGATTACAACTCCTAACTCTGATGAGAATTTGTTTGGTGAAGAGAAAGGTCTTGATGAAACTGAAACTGCTGCTGAGAAAGATTTTATGGAAATTGATGAAGATATTGTCAATGCAACAGAGGTGTTTGAGAACACTGTTGTGATTGAAGAAACAGAAGTTGTTGAAAATCAGGATGTAAATGCTGAAGAGATGGAAAGCATTCCAATTCACTCTGCTGATCCTATTGTTCTTGAGGATGTGCAAGAACAGATCAGAACAGGTCCTGTTGAGAAGGAATCTGATAATTCTGACTTTGAGATGTTGAAAAAGCAGAATACAGAGCTTCAAGCAAAATTGGAGGCTGCTGTCCAGATGTTTCAAGAAGCTACTGAAAGAATGAATAAGATGCATTCCGAACACTCTTATGAAAAGGTAATGGAGTCTACAATGTCCAAAATCTTTGATATTCATAGAGTACAAGAGAAGAACCTGTCTCAGGTGTTGCATAAAAAGCTGGAGCAACACATATCTTCCTTGAAAGAGTGGCATGATGAAGCCAAAAAGGGGGAAGATAGGACAAGGGAAGTAATGGAACAAACACAGTCACAACAAGCTCAGTTGGTTGTGAGTCAGGATGAATTAAAAGCTGAAATTGCTATTCTAAATGAGAAGCTGAAGCTAAGGAAGCAACAGAAGCAACAAGGTCAAGAAATTGTTGAGAAAAGACCTGATATTGCTGGAAGTTCAAGTCAGAAGAAAAGGAAGTTAGTCCTGTCTGATGAAGAACAACAAGAAGAAGAAGCTGGAAGAATGACTAGATCAAAAAGCAAAATGAAAGCTGTTATGACAAGTGAAGAAGAAAACTTAAAAAAGAAGAAAGAAAAGGATGTCAAGTTCTTGAAAACTAGATTTGATAATCGAGTTACAGCTTTGAAGAGAAAGATGAATGCTCAAAAGAAAGTTGAAGGAAAACAGTTTGATAAAGATTTTCAAGATGAAAACTTTGTGGATTTCATTGTTTTGACAGAACATATGGAATACTGGAAAAATTTGAAGAAGAAGTGGCAGATTGCAAACTTCATTGTGAAGAAGTTTGGTGATCATTCGAGCAAGGAAGCAGAATTTATTGATTTTGAAGAATTCATGCTGAATATTGATCAAGAGTTCTGGGAAGACATAGCACAGGTTGCTAATCGTGCTGGAACAAAGATTTTGTGTCCTGAAGAACCTAATTGGGAACCTCCAAGACTGGAAAGTGGAGAACCTGATTACAAAGAGATCAACAACATTATTGCTGAGATTATCAAGGAAGAAGGAATATCTGTTGGGATATAAATTCACCCTAAGCCCCACTTGATGTTAGAATAGTTTTGATGGCCAAAACACTTAGAGTTTATAAATGTAATAGGATCAGCTGACTTGTATAGAACAGCTTAGACTAGTCTTGTGTGATCAACTGTATTGATAGCAGCTGATCAGCACAGTCATGGCTTACATGCCTATCCTCAAGATAAGAAGAGTAGAAGACATGAAGACTAGAAGATCCTTGAAGACCAGATATGTTAAGGTGCTTGTATACCTACTTATCTGATGGAGTCCCAGATTAAAGATGGCCTAAAGCATTACAAAGAATTTCCAGATCAGAAGAGTAGTACTCGTCTGATACCAGAAGACAGAAGACTTAAGGCCAGAAGAGCAGTCAGAAGACTAGTAATACAGATCAGAAGACTATGTGCTCTTTCAGGACTCGGCTGTTTCCCAAGTCATCTTGCAATTCAAACGAAGACCTACCTTATTTAGAAGATTGACATGATCCCAGGATTGAAGCAATCAAGCGACTGGAATCAAGGAATCAAGCTATTATGGGAAGATTGCTCAAACGGCTAGTCAACTCCAACGGCTAGTTGCACTCAATCTCCATTATAAATACAAGAGGTTGAACACAGAAGGAACATAAGAGAGAATTCACAAGCTAAGCAAGCCATCAAGCAAAAAGCTACACTGTTCTAAGAATTCTCAAAGAGCCTGAAATCCATTAGATTATCCATAGCTCTTAAGTACTTCTTATCCAACCCTTAAGAACCTGAAACTTGTTCATAGTGTATATCAATTGTTTTAGGCATAGTGGTTAAGCAAATTATAAGCTTGAACCATTAGTTGGATACATCTCAAAAACCCCAAACCCTCACCGAAAGGTTTAAGTTTTTGAAACCCCTCAAAGTGCAAGTGCTTACAATCACTTGTGGAGACCGTAGCTGTTAGGACGGCTCAGATCTCAAAGTCCTAACCTTGGGACTATAAAGGACAAGACCCTTGTAATTTGTGGAAATTAAAGGGATTAAACATCACGTTAGGACGTGAGAGTGGACGTAGGATCGTATATCTGAACCACTATAAATCCGGTGTTATTTACTTTCTGCACTTTACATTTCTGCTTTTACATTCATTATTATATAGTGCATACTGTGATTTCAACACTCTTCAAAAAGGGCCATAACTTTCAAACCAGCATCAGCTGAGTAATTTCACAAAGTAAAACAAGTTATAAGAACGAGTCTAAACCAGGGCCACCACATTTCCGCACACAACCTCTTCAGTCAGATCACTATAGTCATCTAGACCAGCAGACTTGCAGTCCAGTTGACATAGCGATCAGAAGAGATTCCCAACTCTGTTTGAAAAACTTTTAAAGTCTATTCACCCCTCCCCTCTAGACTTTAATCCCATTCACTACTCGTTCAGGGACCAACAAGTGGTATCAGAGCAGTGGTTCTAAAGGACTACTGTCTCTAGATTATCAGAAGACTTGAGGGAGTCTTTCTGTAGTCCTCTTGAACAGATCTTTTTGAGAAAAACTTGTTTTCGAAAACTCATACAGCATGAGTGCTAATATGCGTAAGTTGCCTAAGTTTTCAGTGGAGGATTATGATTACTGGAAGATCAGGATGAGGAAGAATCTCACATCAGTCCACTACAAGATGTGGTCTGTAATCACAGAAGGCCCGATCACCATCATGACAGTCAACACTGCAAATGGTGATCCAGAAGTCCCAGTTGGAGAACTGGTTCCCAAGCCCATGAAGGACCTCACACCAGAAGAGATGAAGCAATCAAATCTTGATAGCATTGCTCAAGATTACATAATGCAAACTCTTCCAAATGAGTACATTGCAAAGGTAATCCATTGTGAGTCAGCCAGAGAGATGTGGGAGGCATTGGCACTTCTCTGTGAAGGAACTGAGCTGATCAAAGAGTCCAAGTTATCTACAGCAGTCAAGAAGTTCGAACACTTCAAGATGCAACCAGAAGAGTCTATTGATCAGTTAGACAACAGATTTACCAAGATCATCAATGAGATAGAATCTCTGGGCAAGAAATACACAAATAGAGAGAAAAATCTAAAGATCTTAGATTCTCTAACCAAGAAATGGAGACTCAAGAAGACCATCATCAAAGATACTCAAGATATCAAGAAGTGGTCTGCACAAACTCTATTTCAGAACCTAAAAGCACATGAATATGATCTTGAAAGAGAAGAGAACTCAGGAAGTGATGAGCCAACTGCAACCCCATCCACCTCCAAGACTGTAGCCTTCAAGGCAGCCAATACAAAAGCTGCAAGCACCTCATCGGGCAAGACCTCTCTGAAAACAGAAGACTGTGAAGGATCAGACATGAGCCTGAAAGAGCAAATGGCTCTTATGATCAAAAGATTTGAAAGGATGAACACCCTCAACAGTAAATATAGAAAATTCTATAGAAACTACAAAGATAGAAGAGCAAGTTCACCCTCCAGAGGTTCCAGAGAAAGAACACCAGAAAGACATCCTAGAAAGGATGTGGAGTCATCTGACAGCCGAGGATCTAGAAGAAGAGATGCCACTCCTCCAAGGAGAGGCAACTCAAATCAGAAACCTGGATCTTGCTTCAACTGTGGCAAACCAGGACACTATGTCTATGAATGTCCTGAGCTGGATTTGGATGACAAGAAAGAAAGAAGGCCAAGAAGAACCTCAGACAAAAAGGCAATGGTGACTGAAGAATCTGAATATCAAAGTGATGAACTTCCTACATCACCAGACGATCAAATCTTTTCAGATGATTCAGACGATCTAGCTATGATGGCCATAGGAGAAAATGAGGTAAACTCTTATACTACTACTTTCCATTCACCTATTTTCTCACAAACAGATGATATAAACTCATCTGAAGGCGAATCAGAAGACACCTATTATCAATCTTTAAGAAAGGTAAAAGGTGATCTGGATATTGCCACTAGAGCCTTTATAGAAGTGGAAGAGGAGAATAAGGATTTAAGGAAAGAAATTGCTAGGTTGAAAAAGGTAAAGTTTGATAACACCCCTGAGTTAGTCACCATGAATGAAAGGTTGACCAAAGAAGTGGAACTTCTTAAGGAAGAAAATACCACAACAACTCAGTTGTATGAGGGGATGTTAGAAACTCAAGCCTTAGAAACCAAAGAATTTCGTATACTTCAGTCTAAGTTCGATGATCTCTTCCAAACACATAAGCTCTTAGAAAAGGAGAAGGAATGCCTAGATCGAAAAATATCAGAATTCAATAAAGCTTCGACTACTATTGAAAGTATCTCTGAATATTATAGATCAAGTGGCAATAAGATGGGTTTAGGTTATGAACTTAATCCATCAACATCCTCTCCAGCTGGGGGTAGTACACCTAACCAGTGCACTACTCAGATACATGAACAGGGTGAGTGTTCTAAACACAATGAACTCAATATGAACCAAAAGGCATCTGTACCAGCTAAGGCTAACTATCCCAAAACCAAAAATGGTAAAGGACAAGCTAACCCCAAGCCTGTACAGAGGAACAGCAAACAGCCTAGACCATCTCGGCTGAGACAGTCTCAGCTGTATGCTGCTCCAGCCAAGAAGAAGAAATCTTCTTCAAACAAATCTGTTCTCTTTGCACCCCCTATCTCTTATGATATTGTGAGAACAGAAGAGTATGGTCCATATAATCGTGTGCATCGACCAGCTAATGCACCCAGGCCGAATGTAACTAGTCAAAAGATCATGTATGTACACTCCTATAAAGGGAAACCATTTGACTACTACTTAGCTGACACCAAGAACAAATCAGATCAGTCCAAGGTGCTGACTGGTAAGATTTGGTTCTGTGATGCCCGAGGGAAACAACTCAAATGTTCAAGGTTGTTTAAACGACCAATGTATATGTGGGTTCCCAAGGGTAGTACTAACACCCAAGGACCCAAAACAAAATGGGTACCTAAAACTTAACTTTTCTTGCAGGAAAGGAAGGACCTATACAGAAGAGGAGGTCTAGCAGGAGAAACTTGGTACATAGATAGTGGATGCTCAACACACATGACAGGAACCAAAACCCTGCTGACTAACTACATAGAGAAGAAAGGTCCAAAAGTTTTCTTTGGTGATAACGCGCACGGTAACACAAAAGGATATGGCACCCTTAAAAATGGTGACATTGAGGTACATGATGTATCATATGTAGAAGGTCTTAAGTTTAATCTATTATCTGTTTCTCACTTTTGTGACACTGGTTATTCAGTTAAATTCTCTAAAGATGAATGTCTCATAAGTGATAAAAGAACAAAACAAAACCTTCTAACAGGATCTAGAAAGGGAAGTATGTATCTTGCAAATTGGAACAGCTGTCCTAAGGATACATGCCTGCTTGTGAAGAGCCCTAAAGATGTCAGCTGGCTATGGCACAAACGTCTTAGCCATCTGAACTTTAAGACTATGAACAAGTTAGCAAGGGAATCCTTAGTTGATGGTCTGCCTAATGAACTCTACTGTAAAGATCAGGTTTGTGATGCATGTCAACAAGGAAAGCAAACAAAGGTCTCCTTCAAGACCAAGAAGACAGCATCAACCAGCAGAGTTCTTGAATTGCTTCACATGGATCTCTTTGGACCAATCACTCCAACCACTCTAACAGGAAGGAAGTACACTCTTATTGTTGTAGATGATTATTCCAAGTTTACTTGGGTTATCTTCCTATACAAGAAGAGTGAAACACAGCAGAAGCTCCCTGAACTATTGAAGAGGATCCAAGTAGAGAAAGGAGAACCAATCGTGAAAATTAGAAGTGACAAAGGCACTGAATTTATTAACTCTTATATAATTGCCTATTGTACTTCTAATGGTATTCAGCACGAGACAAGTGCAGCAAGAACACCACAACAGAATGGTGTAGCTGAAAGAAGCTGCCAGAACACTCCTTGCTGAATTCTCTACTCCCAAGAAGCTATGGGCAGAAGCCATCAACACAGCTTGTCACACTCAAAACAGGTCAGGTATTCATAAAATACATGAGAAAACCCCATATGAACTGTGGAAAGGAAGAAAACCTAGAGTATCGTACTTTCATATATTTGGTTGTAAGTGTTTCATTCACAACAATGGGAAGAGTAAGTTGAATGCTTTTGATGCCAAAGCAGATGAGGGCATATTCTTAGGATACTCCTCAACTAGCAAAGCATTTAGAGTACTCAACAAACGAACCCTTCTTGTGGAAGAAACACCTCATGTTGTTTTTGATGAATCTTGTGAAAAGAATGCAGTAGAAACAACCTCAGCTACAGAACAGATGAAGAAACTAGTGATCAAGAAGAGGTCTGATGAATTTATTGAAGTCAATGAACCATTCCCTGAAGAACCAGAGGAAGATAAGCCTCATAGACCTGTCACTAGATCTCAAACTCAAGCAGGACAAGCTGACCAGAATCAAGATGCATCAATTCCAAATGCCAGGGGGAATGATCTCTTTGACACTCAAGATACAGAAGATGATCGACCTAATCAAGTCAACCCTCCTGATGGCACTAGATCAGATGAGGATCCAAACTCATCCAATGCAGATACTCCAGTGAGGCATACATGGAGGAACAACCATCCATCAAACCTCATATTAGGAGGAGCAGAATCAGGTGTCAAGACAAGAAGACAACTGAATCAGAATTCTCAATCATCTATGTTCTGCTGGTGTGCTTTCCTGTCCAACATTGAACCAGCTGACATAGAAGAAGCAATGACAGATAGCAATTGGATCACTGCTATGCAAGAAGAACTAAACCAATTCGAAAGAAATGAAGTCTGGGAATTGGTAGATCGTCCTGAAAACCACAATGTAGTAGGAACAAAGTGGGTATTCAAGAACAAGAAGGACGAAAATGATGTGATAACTAGAAATAAGGCAAGACTAGTTGCAAAAGGATACTCACAATCTGAAGGGATTGACTATGATGAAACTTTTGCACCAGTAGCCAGATTGGAAGCCATTCGACTATTTCTAGCTTATGCATCATATATGGGCTTCAAGGTATATCAAATGGATGTCAAGAGTGCTTTTCTAAATGGTATTCTGATAGAAGAAGTATATGTAGAGCAGCCTCCAGGATTTGAAAAAGGTGATCAAGTATATCGACTGAAGAAGGCTCTCTATGGTCTAAAACAAGCCCCTAGAGCTTGGTATGACACATTGTCACAATTCCTACTTGACAATGGATATACAAAAGGCAAAGTTGATAGAACTCTCTTCAGAATACAAGAAGGAGAAGACATTTTAATGGTACAAATATATGTAGATGACATCATATTTGGATCACCCAATCAAGAAATGTGCAAGAAGTTCTCTGAACTTATGCAAGGAAAATTCGAAATGAGCATGATGGGTGAGATGAATTATTTCCTAGGACTTCAAGTCAAGCAGAGTCCAGAAGGGATCTTCATCAACCAGTCCAAGTATACCAAGAGTCTGCTAGAAAGATTCAAAGCTCTACAAAGCAAGACTGCAAGGATTCCAATGATGACATCTTTCAAAATGGAACCAGATGAGTCTGGACAGGCAGTTGATCAAGCTGAATATAGAGCACTGATTGGATCTTTACTATATCTTACAGCCAGCAGACCAGACATAACATTTGCTGTAGGAGTATGTGCTAGGTTTCAAGCAAACCCAAAGCAAAGTCATCTAGAAGCAGCAAGGAAGATTCTCAAGTACCTAAAAGGATCAGTCAACCTAGGTCTATGGTACTCTGCTGATGACAATCTAGAATTGAGTGGCTATTCTGACTCAGACTTTGGAGGATGCAAAATTGATAGGAAGTCCACATCAGGAACCTGTCAATTTCTAGGAAACAAGCTGATATCATGGTTCTCTAAGAAGCAAACCTCAGTTGCAACCTCCACCACTGAAGCAGAATACATGGCAGCTGGTAGTTGTTGTAGTCAGCTGCTCTGGCTAGTTCAACAACTCAAGGATTACAATGTAGAGGCAAGAGAAGTCCCTATTTATAGTGATAGCAGCAGCGCCATTGCCATCACTCAAAATCCAGTCCTCCACACAAGGTGCAAGCATGTCGACATTAGACACCACTTCATAAGAGATCACCTTGAAAAGAAGGACATCAAGATGGAGAAAATTCACACAGATATCCAAAGAGCAGACATCTTGACTAAGCCCCTAGCTGAAGAAAGGTTCAAAACCTTATGTTACAGCTTAGGACTCCTGGACCCAAGCACATGAAGAAGGAGAGAACAGCTGAAAACCTCAGCTGACCCAAGTGCAGCAGACTAGGAGAATCAGATGAGGTGAATAGACACCCTCATCTTCAGGTAAGTTCTTTCCCAATGAAGACAAATAAAGCTGAGGGAAAACTTAGAGTTATCTAATCAAGGGGGAATCAATGATACCTTAAGAATCCTTGATGAAATACTCTAACATCTGCATTACATAGTATACATATACATATATATATATAGCAGACTTGAACAAAGTTATTTGATCTCTTTACAATGTATAACTATGTATATTAATAAACTATTCTTCATAAAATACTTTATTCATATACATAAATACAGTATACTACGGAGTCATATTTGGCTGGATTAATACACCATCCTCACCGACTCAACAGTATGCATGCACAGTACGGATTTCAAATAACTCATGGTCAAAATTTATAATTTCTGCATTCCATTAGATAAGTCTGAATATCTTTAAATGTGCACCCTTGGATCAAGAAATTCACTGCTGATCTTAAGAAATCACTTTTCAGAATTCAGACCTATCACCCCTAGAGTTTTGTCATCTCTCTCTCCATTACCTCATTTCTACCCCTATAAAAGGAGAAGTTATGAGAACACCTCAGAACACAAAACACCTAACACTTTTCTTATTTCAGGTATGGAGACAATTGAAAGAAGAGATGGAATGGAGATCATTCTTCAACCAAAATCTTGGGTGAAGGAGATGAAGATTTGTCCAGAAAATAAAGATGATGCAGATCCATATACATGGCTTACTCAACATGAGTATGTTCATGAAAGCTAAAGGAAGAAGAGACGTTCTTGTTGAAAGCTAAAGGAGGAAGAGATGCAGAGGACAAAGTAGCAAGCAAGCAGAGCTTCTTCTCCAGAAGGAAGTTCTACATGGAGAGCTTGTTATCAAAAGCTACTGTGTCTAAACAGAACATGAAGGCTGCGTCCATGGCCCTTTCTTCAACTCCATTGAAGCACCCCTCAACCTTCCTTCCCCTTCTAGAGAAGCGAAGAAATTCAACAAGAGCACATTAGATGCTACATCCCATCTGATGATGAGGAACATCCGATGGTGAGGAACATTTAAATCAGTGGGACTACGTCTAGACTAGCTCCACTTGATTTAAAGAAGGAGTTGAAAGATCCATCAAACCAGGTTGGATCATCACTCACAATAAAGCTGGAAGGATCCATCCAGGTTGGATCATCACAGCAAACACCGTTTCCTCTACTCAGCTGATCAGAAGACCAACTCAGCTGACCAGAAGACTTTTCAAAGACAATCAGCAGACATCTTGACAACATCAGAAGACATCACTCTGCTGACCGAATCACACGAATTTAGAGTATAATGACTAGTCTTGATCATGTAATTCATTCTAGAATTATTCCTGAATGTAATTAAACAAATTGGCTTATATAAGGAATGCAATTTTCTTATAAAAAACGGCCTTGATGATCAATTCTTACCATAAATTAGTCTCAACGGCTATTTTTGGTAATGATGTCATTAATACTCAAGTACCATACTGCCAGCAAATCAAATATTGCCAAATGGCATACCCAGCCGGCAAATTTAAGAAATCAAAGAAGGAAATCTTGGGCTCTACTCCAAAACCAAATCCAAATCTGACCGTTAGATCAAATTCTCTGGAGTATATATATTCACATCCCTAATCCCTGTCGCTTATATTACTCACATTACTCTCTCTCGTTCTGCAAATTTCTTTCAAGCCTTCAAACCCTAACACTCAGACTCTACTATGGCAATCATTGAAATTTACGACGAGAAGACCAAGAATACTGGCACCTTGGATGCTGCAAAGTGGTCCAAGGAAGGGAAGATCTTTACGGAGAATGCTCTGTTTTTCAAAGGCAAACATTCAGATGAGAACAAGGAGATACTGCTTCGGTGTGTCAATCTTAAACTCAGAGACTTTCTGGAAGCAGCTCCAACTAATGTCTATGAACAAGACGTTCTGACATTCTATGCAAACGCCGTGATAAAGGGTTCTCATGTTGAAAGTGTCATGAATGGACACAAAGTCAAGGTTACAAGGGAAATTCTTCAGGAATTGTTTGGCCTGTCAAGGGGGAAAATAAATATCTCCAACTACATCATGAATAGAGAAAAGGAGTATATGGAGATGTTTACAGGTGGACGAATCAAGGCTACTGATGCAACTGGGCTAAAGAAATCCCAACTTGAACCAAAATTCCAAACATTGTTGGATATTGCAGGAAAGATGTTACTTGGTAACACATTCAGTCATGATGCTGTTACTACTTTAAAGGTTCGAGTAATGGCTGCAATCTGGGATCAGATCGATGGAGACTGGCAAGGACTATTCCTAGAAAGAATTGCTCTTGAGGCAAAGAAAGTCACTTTGGACTTACAATCAAAGGTATGGAAGGTAGCAGCCACAGTCAGCTTCGTCAACAAGCTAAGCATCATCCTTCCAGATATTCTCCCAAAGAAGTACAAGATGGGACCTCATAAGACCTTTCACATCTCCAAATATTATTTGAGAAAGGAAGCTCTTGCTGAGGCAGAAAGGTTAAAAGAAGAAAAGAGGAAGCTGTTGGCTGAGCAGGCAGCACAAGAGTCTGATCATGACTCTGCTGAAGAAGAAGAGGAGCCAACCAAAGAAGAGGCTCAGAAGAAGGTTGCTGAGGATGATGTTGATGATGATGACAATCAGACCTTAGCTCAAAGACGATATCTAATCAGATCTGGGCTCATCTCCCCATCTGATTCAGATGCCACTCCCACTGCCTCTCCCGTGAAGAAGGCAGGTACCTCTAAACCCTCTCCCTCTTTTACTCCTTCTAAATTGTCAAAGGGTCAGAAGAGAAAGAAGAATAATTCTTCTTCCAACAAAAAGTCCAAGAAATCGAGGCTTCCTACTCCCATGTTAATAGCCCCGATTGCATCCTTCAACCCTTCTGATGACTCCAACCCATCTGACCACTCAAACACTGATATCCAAATCCCTACTGATACTCACACAGCAGAGGAACAAGCTCAACCTACTTCAACCCCTGAATCTCTATTGCCTACCCCTGCTGATGTCCAAGGTCTACAGGCTGAACCTTCTACTGACCTTCATGAAGATACTATACCAGACCAGCAGACTCAAAACCCTGCTGATGAACAGATCACTGAAGATCAAGAACATATCACTTCCCAAATCCCTGCTGATACTCACACAGCAGAGGACACTACCCCAAATACTCAAACTCCTACCATCATTGTTTCTTCTGTTCCAGAAGACATGGCACCAGCAGACATTGCTCCAGCTGGTCCCTCTCAACCTCAATCCAGAATGGTCCACTATCCTATGTGCACAAGGGAGAAGATAATGAGGATGAAGATAGCAAACCTGCTCAAGTCTACTATTCCTGGTATTGATGAGGAATCAGTTCAGTTCGAACAAATTCTCAGAATCTGCACCTGGATTGAACTCAGGAGAGATGATGTGGATGACCTTATTGAAGTCATGGAAGGAATGGGAGGAAAAGCTAATTTCCTCGACTGGGAAATGGAGCAAAAAGAAGTTGCTCAAGTCACATCTTTCACTCAACTGCTGCCCGAGGAAGCCTTTACAGCAGTATGCCACAGAATCCTAGGTATTCAACCTACTGATGCCTCTATCCCAGAAGGCATATCAGATCATCAGACAACTGACACAGCAAAAGTGAATGACTCAGCTGCGTCCGTTCCTGCAGAAGACTCAGCTGAACCAGCTGACAGAACCGAGAATACAAGAGAAGTAATCACTATTCCTGATCACTTCATGCCTAAGGATACTCTACCTCACTTCATTGACAAAGGAGACACCATCGTGTCTCACCTGGTTAAGGCCACTACCTCATTTCTCAATGAAGAATACCTTTCAGCTGAAGAAAGAGGCAAAGCCCTGACAGTCCATCCAAAGCCTCAAGGAACAGCCTCAACTTCTACTCCAACAGCTGACTATACAGCAGACATATGCTCACAGGTCAAGACTGCTATAGACCTACACTTTGAAAAGGGTTTAGGCCTTCAGCTTGGAAGATATGTTGAAAAGGCAGTCAAGGAGCAGAGAACTCGTCTTCATAACCAGATCATTGACATTGAAGACAAGTTTGGAGAATCTCTTCACGATCAGATAAGTGAGTATCTGACCAGCATTCTGAAGATGGCAGGTGACCATTCCACCAGGTTTGCTGATCTCTACACCAATGAGGTCAACCGCATGGAAAACACCTACAAGCAAAGAATTGAAGATGCTGAAGCACGAGCTACTGAAGGTCGAGCTCTTCTCCAATCAGCTACAGCAGAGAATGAAAAACTTCAGATTCAGCTGAAGGAGACAGCAACAAAACTGGAGGCAATTACAGCTAAACTAGAAGCTGCCTCCTCCTCCAACTCTCATGCTCAGATCCTAGACCATAGCATCACTCATCTGACTCATGTTGGCAAAGTCAACGCCATGGCTCTTCAACAAACTCTTAGAGTGGAGATTCTGAATGCCATGACGCCTTTTGCGGCTGCGCTTGTTGAAGCCAAAAAGGGGGAAGATGTATTGATAAAAGCTCTTGAGAAGACTACTGCACAACAAGCTGTAATGGTAGTATCTCAAGATGAGCTGAATGAAACCTTGGGTGATTTATCAAGCAAAATCAAGAGCAAGAAAGGCAAAGGCATTGCTCAAGAAGACATCCAAGCTCCCACTCAAGCAACTGCCAAAAGTCTGCAGATCACTGCCTCTACAGAACAAGTTTCCGAGAAAAGAATGACTAGGAAAAGGAAGGCAGATGAGCTAGCAGATGAGCAAGCTCAGAAGTCAACTCCAGCAGAGCCTACTGCAGAAGAGAAAGAGGCTTTAGAGTTGAAGAAAAGAAAAGAGCTTGAAGCTCAAGAGCTTAAACAAAAGAAGCTAAAAGATGCGAAGGCAGTCAAAGCCAAATTTGACAGGAAGATAGCCAAACTGAGGAAAGCTCTCAAGGAGAAAGCACTGAAAGAAAATGCTCTGGCACAGAAAGATAAAGTTCTGGTGTTTGACAGCAACTATGTGGACTATCTAGCCCTTCAAGATGAGCTACCAAGGTGGTACCCTCTGAAGAAGAAATGGCAAATTCAACACCACATTGTAAGAAAATTTGGCCCTCTCCCAACCTACGAAGATGAATTCTTCCAGTTCAATCAATTCATGAACATTGAAGATCCAGAGTTCTGGAAAGAAGTAGTCAAGACAGCCAAAGAACTTGACAACTGCAGAATTTTAACTCCTGAAGAACCCAAATGGGATCCTCCCAAACTGGATTCTGGAAGAACAGACTTCATTGAAGTCAAAAGGATCCTAGAGAAGATCTATGAAGAGGAGAATGTTACAGACCTGCAGCACATGGAAGAAGTTCGATCTCGTCTGTACCTTGCCTTCCGCATCTGAAGATCAGAAGACCTGATGAAGACCACTTTCAAAGCCTTAAGAAACTATTACTTGTAATCTGTAAAAGCTATATATATTCAAGTTTAGTTCTCTTTGCTTTCAAGACAAACTCTCATTGTCTTCATCAGATACTTCAGTTTTTATGAAGTTTATAAACTCCTATCTTATCTCATTAAGAGCATTTATCATATATATAGTTTTGGCTTCATCAAAAAGGGGGAAATTGTTGGGATATAAATTCACCCTAAGCCCCACTTGATGTTAGAATAGTTTTGATGGCCAAAACACTTAGAGTTTATAAATGTAATAGGATCAGCTGACTTGTATAGAACAGCTTAGACTAGTCTTGTGTGATCAACTGTATTGATAGCAGCTGATCAGCACAGTCATGGCTTACATGCCTATCCTCAAGATAAGAAGAGTAGAAGACATGAAGACTAGAAGATCCTTGAAGACCAGATATGTTAAGGTGCTTGTATACCTACTTATCTGATGGAGTCCCAGATTAAAGATGGCCTAAAGCATTACAAAGAATTTCCAGATCAGAAGAGTAGTACTCGTCTGATACCAGAAGACAGAAGACCTAAGGCCAGAAGAGCAGTCAGAAGACTAGTAATACAGATCAGAAGACTATGTGCTCTTTCAGGACTCGGCTGTTTCCCAAGTCATCTTGCAATTCAAACGAAGACCTACCTTATTTAGAAGATTGACATGATCCCAGGATTGAAGCAATCAAGCGACTGGAATCAAGGAATCAAGCTATTATGGGAAGATTGCTCAAACGGCTAGTCAACTCCAACGGCTAGTTGCACTCAATCTCCATTATAAATACAAGAGGTTGAACACAGAAGGAACATAAGAGAGAATTCACAAGCTAAGCAAGCCATCAAGCAAAAAGCTACACTGTTCTAAGAATTCTCAAAGAGCCTGAAATCCATTAGATTATCCATAGCTCTTAAGTACTTCTTATCCAACCCTTAAGAACCTGAAACTTGTTCATAGTGTATATCAATTGTTTTAGGCATAGTGGTTAAGGAAATTATAAGCTTGAACCATTAGTTGGATACATCTCAAAAACCCCAAACCCTCACCGAAAGGTTTAAGTTTTTGAAACCCCTCAAAGTGCAAGTGCTTACAATCACTTGTGGAGACCGTAGCTGTTAGGACGGCTCAGATCTCAAAGTCCTAACCTTGGGACTATAAAGGACAAGACCCTTGTAATTTGTGGAAATTAAAGGGATTAAACATCACGTTAGGACGTGAGAGTGGACGTAGGATCGTATATCCGAACCACTATAAATCCGGTGTTATTTACTTTCTGCACTTTACATTTCTGCTTTTACATTCATTATTATATAGTGCATACTGTGATTTCAACACTCTTCAAAAAGGGCCATAACTTTCAAACCAGCATCAGCTGAGTAATTTCACAAAGTAAAACAAGTTATAAGAACGAGTCTAAACCAGGGCCACCACATTTCCGCACACAACCTCTTCAGTCAGATCACTATAGTCATCTGGACCAGCAGACTTGCAGTCCAGTTGACATAGCGATCAGAAGAGATTCCCAACTCTGTTTGAAAAACTTTTAAAGTTTATTCACCCCTCCCCTCTAGACTTTAATCCCATTCACTACTCGTTCAGGGACCAACAATATCTGATCATCAACATATGATGGATATCAAGGCAAGGATGTATGTTGCATTCAGAATCTGAAGATGCAGAATGAAGATGAAGGACAAGCTCAGAAGATAACATTTCTATCCTTAATCTTTATTTCTATATTTTGTGATCATTTCATATTTTGTTAGTATGTGTAATATGTGAAATATCTGATTTGATTGTGAATATGATATGAAATTCTGAATTGATGAACTGTTATGATTGACTACATACTTAACTACTGATTTATTAACATTTAAGTAGTTTTGGCTTCATCAAAAAGGGGGAAATTGTTGGGATATGAATCCTATAAACAATGTTCTAATTGATGAAAGTATGTTTTGATGGCCAAAAACAACTTAAAGTTAGTAATATATGTGGTTCTAAGTCATCTTAACTAAGTCATCTGAATATAAGCTTACTAATCTGATGAGAAACTTAAATTGAGATTACTGATCTTAATGGTATCTGAAATAAGTTTACTGATCTTATCTAGTAATATTAAGAATAAAATTACTGATCTTAACTGAGTAATATTGGAATAAGATTACTGATCTGAGTATGGAAACTGAGAACAATTTTAGTGATCTTATTAGTTACTGATCTGATATACTTATTGATCTTCTATGCTTATTGATCTTATATGTAAGTTACTGATCTTAAGTGTTTACTAATCTTAGTATTTACTGATCTTATATGGAAGTTATTGAACTTACATGAGTTACTGATCTTATGAGTTACTGATCTTATTGGTTACTGATCTGATATATGAACTGTTAGGAACTAAGCTGATGTTTTGTATTGTATAGACAGCTTATAGTGTAGGACTTAGATATACTCATCTGTATATAGTTCAGTTGATGTATAGATAGGTTTTATAATTGTCAAGTTGTATTCTATTGTATTCAGCAATGTAAAAGTTCAGAACAGTAGATTAGTATTAGATTAGAAGAAGATCAGAAGACTAATGAAGACTCAGAGGACTAATTCAGAATAAGAAGACTTCAAGAAGAATTGAAGATAAGCTCAGAAGAAATCTGGAGAAGTTTTGAAAGTTTTTGGTTACTGTGCTGATTGAATCAGAAGAGTAAAAATCAGAAGAGTAAAAATCCGAAGAGTAAAAAATCAGAACAGTAAGTTACTGTGCTGATTTAGTGAAATTAAAGAATAAGTTTGGAAAGCTTATTTAAGGTGTAACTGAAGATATATTGAAGATATGCTGACTTGGAATAAGAAGGAAGTTACAAAGTCGGTTACAAGAAGAAGTTACAAAAACAGTTTTAGAGTTAGTTGAGAGTTAGTTCACAAACTGCTAACTGTCATACTAAGTTCTATAAATACTGTATAATCTCCTACTGCTAAAGACTACTGAGCAATTACTGATCTTAGAGAATTCAAGAGCAAGTCTACAAGCAAGAACTCACAGAGTTAAGGAAATCAAAGCAAGAAGAGCCACTGAATTGAAGAGAAGAATCAAAGGCTATTCAAAGAGAAGTTTTACTTTTCAAGTTTAAGTTTGTATTTTGTAAAACAAGTTTGCTAGTTACTTGTAGAATTACTAGTAGATCGAAGATATACCTGG
This sequence comes from Galeopsis tetrahit, assembly GCA_963675135.1. Taxonomy (NCBI): domain Eukaryota; kingdom Viridiplantae; phylum Streptophyta; class Magnoliopsida; order Lamiales; family Lamiaceae; genus Galeopsis; species Galeopsis tetrahit. The sequence continues at coordinate 31,663,199 of OY776119.1, read as the reverse complement.
AGGTATAATCGATAAGATCACAGTCTTAATCTTGGGACTTTAAGCCACAAGAAGCTCAAGAAGAGTAATAAAACTTCACAACTGGAGTTGTGAGAGTGGATGTAGACATTTGTCGAACCACTATAAAATTCTGTGTTCTTTACTTTACTGTTTGTTATTTTGTTTGAATTGTTTAATCAAGAACATTAAGAATTAACAAAGATAAAGATCTAGATAAAAGTTGAGTATAAATTTGATTGGGCTTATTAGTAATCTGATTATTCTGCATTGTGTATTCTGATATATTGAAAGATTTTTGAAAAGTCTATTCACCCCTCCCCTCTAGACATTTTCACTAGCTTACTCAATATTATTAACTCAACTTTGGGACCAACAGTAAGCTTAGAGATTAGACAAGGAGAAGTACTTGTCAAAAGCAAATCATCAAGATAGGTAAGTACATACAAAATACCAGTGCCTTCGTGAAGAGTAAAGAGTGTAGAATCAGATTTAGACCGACGAAGGCCAAAATTTTGAAGGGCTGCACACAAGAAATCATACCAAGCCCGAGGGGCTTGACGAAGGCCATAAAGAGAACGACGAAGCAAGCATACATGAGAGGGTTTTGAAGGATCCTTAAATCTTGGAGGTTGCTGCATGTAAACTGAGACGTTAAGATCACCATGAAGAAACACATTGCTTACATCAAGTTGATGTAAGGGCCAGTTTTTTGAAGTTGCCAATGTAAGAACAATCCGTATTTTTGTTGGTTTAATAACTGGGATGAACGTCTCATCTCCTTAAAATCCACCCCTGGCTGTTGGTGAAAGCCTTTGGCGACCAATCTGGCTTTAAATTTATCCACAGTGCCATCCGATTTTCGTTTAGTTCGAAAAACCCATTTGCATCTAATAATATTACTGTGTGGTGGAGGATCAACCAAATCCCACGTGACATGTTTTTGAAAAGCAGTGAATTCCTCGGACATTGCAGACCGCCGATGAGGAATAGAGAGAGCATCTTTGACAGTGGTAGGCTCGACATCAAGAGGAAGGGGGTGTTTCGTTGCAGCAAACAACCTCTATAGATGATGAATATTATTTAAGGCGCGTGTGCGCATAACATGAGTTCGGATTGGGGGAGGGGGATCAATGGCGGCTAGATAGGAACAATTGGTGATAATAGCCGAGGAGGCATGATTGGAAGAGGAACGACATCAGGAACTGGCGCATCAGAAATTGGCGGATGGGTTGTTGGTTGAGTAGGAAGTGGTGCCGACTGGAGAAAAGGTAAAGTGATCGTAGTAGAGGTCGGTGGTTCCGGGGAAGAAGACACCGGATCACTGAGCGGAGGAAACGTATCCTCCAAGTATCGAATATAGCGCGAAATAAATAAGCGATCAGTTGCAATGTCATAACAACGATAGGCACTTTGGGACATGGAATACCACACGAAGACATATTGAGTGGAAGGAGGATTTAATTTGCCAAGGAGCATAAGGCCAGATCCATGGAAAGCAAAGGCATCCAAAAACTCGAAGTTTCATATAGTTCCCAACCTTGTTGAAGAGAATAGAGAATGGACTCTTATTATTCAGAACTTTAGTCGGCATGCGATTAGTTAAATAAATGACAGTTTGCAAAGTGAACACCCAAAACCCGTGGGGCAAGAGAGCATGAAGAAGCAAAGCACGTCCGACCTCTAAGATATGACGATTCCATCGTTCAACAATGCCATTTTGCTTGGGAGGGGGGTGTAGGGTGCAGTTGTGAGCCAATTGATACCCAAATTATTAAGGACGGGACGAAGAGCCTAAAACTCACCCCATTATATGTGTAAAAATTATTAATAGAGTATCCAAATTGTTTCTCCACAAGCGGCCAGAAGCTTGTAAAAATAGATGCAACCTGCAACTTAGCACCCAAAGGAAACAACCAACAATAACGAGAATATAGATCAACAAATAATAGAAAGTACTTTGATCCGTCCAATGAAACTGGTGATGTCGGTCCCCAAATATCCGCATAGATATAATGCAATGGATGTAGAGCAGTAAAAGATGTATTATTAAACGACAATTGTGTAGCTTTGCTTAAATGACAAGAAACACACCGATCATCCAAAACACGGGACGTGTCCAAAGTAGGTAAATTAAAATTGTGAATAATTAAACGACTGATATCCACAGACGGATGACCAAGTCGAAAATGCCAACATATAGAAGAAGTCTTAATGCCAACATAAGCAAGAATCATTTCAGACTCTGAAGGTGATGGTAAGTGATAGACCCCATTACAACAGGATCCTTTAAGAAGAGTCGCTCCCGAACTCCGATCCTTAACAAGAAAATAATCCGGAAAAAAATTCCATGGAGACATTATTATCATTAGTAAACTTACTCACTCACAAAAGGTTTCGCTGAGCATGAGGAACACAAAGAACATCGGAGAGCACAAATTTATTAGATTGAAACAGTAAATAAATGTACTAGTGTCTATGATGGGAAGACCAGAACCATCAACAAGTTGGACCTCATCCGTACCATCGTATTCCAAATGAAATGAGAGGTTATTGAGATTTGTAGTCAAGTTGGGGAAAGCGTCGGAGTCAACCGTCCAAGGAGCGCTGGAGCCGGATGGTGATTGTGCAAAGTTTGCTTGAACGGAGGGAAGGCGACGTCATGTAATGGCAGTGTGCCCTCTGAAGTCACAAATCTGGCACACAATAGGAGGATGGTCGGCAGGGGGTAAGACAACGTTACGGGATGCATGGCGAGAGGAGGGACCCCTCGACAAAGAGGCAAAAGAGCCAGAATGGGGTGAGGTGTTGTTTCTCGGACCAGAACCTCGACCAGCAGGATGCATGAAGGAGCCACGTGAGCGAAAATTGTGACGCTGGCCGGGACGTATAGAGGCAGAGTTTGTCGTGGCGACCAGAGAACAAGTGGCCTTTTCTTGGGCTTTTAGAGCGAGTTCATGTTCATAGAGGAGATCATGAAGTTCCTCAAATTGAAGAGAGGTTTCACGAGTACGAATAGGGCCAACAATCATGGCGGACCAAGGCCATTAGTGACAAAGAGAGTAAGGTCATCGAGACTTACGGGTTCATCGATCAAGGCCAATTCATTAGCCTTAGATTTAATGTAGTGGAGGTACTCCGTGACAGAACGATCATCAATAGCGATTCGATGCAATAAAATTTTGATCTGGTTAACACAAGATCGAGATTTTCCGGCAAACATCCGGGATAAAATCGCCTAGGCCTCAGCCGATGTGGGAGAGGACGAGACAACTAGAAGAATCTCAAGGGCAAGAGATCCGAAGATGGCGGCCAAGAGCAATTGGTCTTGTTGGAACTATAAGGCGACGTTGGATCCATTATCAAGACAAGCAGGGCGAGGTCGAGTCCCGTGGATGAAGCCGAGCAGATTATGGCCTCGCAGAAGAGCCATAAGATGGGCACGCCAAGAGGCATAATTCTTGTGAGTAAGCTTGATTGGGAGGTCGTGCCGAGCAGATATCGGAACGAGACTGAGTACAGTTGTGGAGGTCTGAGCGGATGCCGATGAGGCACTAGATTGGAAATAGTTAGGCATGGTGGTGTAGTTTTACCTGAAGAAGAAAAGATGAGTAATTTAGGATCTTTTCCCTACTGATACCATATAGGAAAGATAGAAAATATGTTTTATTGATTACGAAAGAGATGTACATAGGAATTATATACATGACAATCTGTACAGCTAATAAGGAAAGTTGACTATATTACAAATGAATAGGCACGAGATCAGTGATTTAGGACATGTATACTAACATCATCAGATTGGCATTGGTATGAAAATCAGAGAAAACTTTAGAAAAATCTTGTACGCCAGTAAGCCTTGATGAAGCGAAAATGGCCAGGACTTTTGGTGTCTCCTTTTGAGAAATTACATTTTGGATAGTGATGTGGCATTATGGTGCCACATCCTGAAAGGATTAGTTCCTGGATCATTCCAGAATGGATGATGATCACATCCCCACAAGATAAGAAAAGGCTTTGCCCCTGATAAGAATCACGACCTGATCAGATCTCCTAACGACCTGATTTGGTGACTGGCACCTCCGTCTAGGACCAAGAAGATGAACGATCTCTTTTAATAAGAAGAAGTATCGAATCCCAGTGTGTCAGAATATCTCTGCAAATCCCTGCAAATGAAGGCGCATTACCTGAATAATTAGTTATGCGTCAGAAAGGACAATGACGTGGCACTGTGGGCAACAAACCCTAGAAGTCAAATTACTCCCTTACCCCTCTAAAGCAAGGTATAAAAGCATTCCATTTTCTCTTTATGGAAGGTTAAGTCACTTTTTCCCTTACTACTCACTTAAAATACGAAATACTCTGTTTCTTATCATCTTCTCCATCAAACCCAACTTACTTGAGCGTCGGAGGTCCGTCGCCGGACACCCCTCCGGCTCGGTTTGTGTGCAGGTCCTCATATTTAGTAAAGGCGTGCAATACCATTAAACGTTCAAGGATTTTCGAAGGATTTATTTAGGTAATTCTTATTTCAATCTCTCTTTGGTTGTGTTCTTTATCATTCACTTAGGTGAACTCGATAAGGTCACATCAAATGGCGCCGTCTGTGGGAAAATCTGACTAAGGCGTGAGGTTTTTCATTTATTCAAGCTTTTTCTGAAAATAGTTGAAGAGGAATCAATCTCTCAACCTGTTGTTAAAAATCCACAGTCATGGGATCTCTTCATATGTGATTGTGAGGATATTAAACTTGTCTCGTGATTTTATTTATTTAGCGATGGAGAATCAAGTGCAAAAGAACTTGAGCAAGGACTTTGCGGGCGTGGCCACTAACCCAGCCAACGTCGATGATCCAACTGTTATTGTTGAATCGGCCAATGAGGTTAGGGTAGAAAATGCTACTGTAGGCCAGAGAGGGGAAATACCGAATCCATCTCCCTCTTCTGGGCACGTTGTTACCCTGCCTCTGGAAAGTTTAAGAGATCTGATCACCGCTGCGGTGGATGAGGCACTAGCTCGGAGAGGAGTGCCAGCCCAAGGTACCCCCATCACTCCTCCGACGATGAACATACGGGAACAACTCCCTCCCGGAGGTATTCCTCCTCTCCCAGTTCAGAGGGATCCGGCATTGGAAGAACAGACGGAGGTGCTGGCTGCAGCCAGTGACAGGGCTACGAGGAAGAGAAAGGAGAGGGTCGTGCTCCCCATAAGTGGTGAGGAAGAGGACAGTTCAGGAGAGGAGTATGTCCAATCCTCAGCTCGGGAGAGCATTAACACGGAGATTGTGGCATTAAGAAAGGAGATGGAAGAGATGAAGGGAATGTATGAGAAAAATGCTATGAGTGGAAATAAGGCAGTGGGATCTCCGTTTGTATCCGAGATCTTAATGGATCCGCTTCCTAAGAACTTTAAAACACTCTCTTATGAGTATGATGGTACTACCGACCCTCAAGAGCACCTCCTTCGCTTTCAGAACGGAGCCCTCCTCCATCAATATACGGAAGGGGTCAAATGCCGAGTGTTCTTGACGACCTTGACCAAAGCGGCCCAGCAATGGTTCGCACAGCTATCTCCCAATTCCATAAGTTCCTTTACTGAGATGAGCTCTCTTTTCTTGCACCTGTTCGCAAGTGCTCGAAGACAGCTCAGGACGTCTTTGTCACTGATGAGCCTTAAGCAAAGAGCTGGGGAAAGCTTAAGGGCCTTTCTTGGAAGATTCAATGAAGCTGCGTTGGAAGTGCCCAATGCCACAGGGGAAGTGAAAATTAATGCCCTTACTCAAGGGTTGATAGAAGGAGATCTGTTTAAATCCTTGGCTAAGCGCCCTCCACTAACGTTTGACGAGCTCTTGGCCAGAGCGGAGAAGTATATTAATCTGGAAGAAATCCAGCACACTAAGAAAGGAGAAGTAAGAAGCTCTTACCCTAAGAAAGAAGGTAGTGGGGACAAGAGACGTAAGTATGAAGACAAAGATGCTAAGGTTGAGACCAGACATTTTCGAAACCATACGCCTCTGACCAAACAACCCTCGGAGTTACTGAAGGTGATACAGGACCAGCCGGGATTTAAGTTCCCGTACTCAGCTCGGGGTGGTCCTAAAAACCCTAGATCTGATCGATATTGCAGGTACCACAATGAGTACGGTCACGATACAGACCAGTGTCGTCATCTCAGAGATGCGATCGAAAGAATGATACGAGAAGGGCAATTAGCTGAGTATGTGAGAGCTGAGAGAGATAAGAGTTATGGTCAGAGGGACGATAAAGGTAAAGGGAAGGAGCCGCAAGAGCCACCTAAAGGAGGAGGTGCACCCCCGAAGAGGGGTAACATCTCCTTGATTGCGGGAGGACCTACCGATGGTGATTCAAACAGAGCACGAAAGGCCTTTGTAAGGGAGGCAAGAACTTGGGGGTCTGAGGTGCATAGTGTATCAGACCTCAACACAGTACCAAATATTCAGTTTGGTCCTGCCGATGGAGGAGGTGCCTTCCAGCCACATAATGATGCACTGGTAATCACGACTGAGATAGGAGGATACGATGTGGCGAGGGTGTTCATTGATACAGGAAGTTCCTGCGACATCCTGTTCAAAGAATGCTTTGACAAGATGGACCTAAATGTGAAAGTCACGCCGGTTAAAACAGCTCTATATGGGTTCACTGGAGGAGCTATCCAACCCTGGGGGCAGGTTACTCTGCAACTGCGGATAGGAGAGCAGCCACGGCAGAGGGTAAGGATGGTGGAGTTCCTGATTGTGGATGCACCTTCTTCCTACAACGTGATCTTAGGACGACCATCATTGAATTCATTGCAAGCAGTGGTGTCCACCTATTACATGAAAATGAAGTTCCCAGTGGGAGATGAAGTAGGGGAAGTTCTCGGAGATCAGGTCAGCTCCCGGAGATGTTATGTAGATACTGTGAATCAGGCGGATAAGGTGTTTAAGAAAGATCAGGGGAGAGGAGATGATCCTGCGGGAAAAAAGATGAGAGAAGAAGAGATGATGGAAGAAGACCCTTACTTACAGATCAGACCTGGAGAAGAGACTATGGCAGTCGAATTGCTACCTCACAAGATAGGTTGTGCGACTAAAATTGGAACTCAGATGAGTCATGAGGTAGCTCACAAGTTAATTCAGTGTCTCAGAGCTAATTCTGATATCTTCGCATTTCATTCGGCTGATCTCACGGGGATAGATCCCTCTTTGGCCATGCACAGCCTAAATGTGAGTCCCCAAGTGAAGCCGGTGAAGCAGAAGTTGAGGAGGTTTGGTCCAGAAAAGGATAAGATTATCATTGAGGAAGTGGATAAACTGTTAGTGGCGAAACACATTGTGGAGATCCAGTTCCCGGAGTGGCTCTCCAATGCAGTAATGGTTTCTAAGGGAGCTGGAAAGTGGAGGATGTGCATAGATTTCAGAGATCTCAACAAAGCTTGCCCAAAAGATCACTATCCGCTACCTCGGATAGATCAACTAGTGGACTCTACGTCAGGATGTGAGTTACTTTCCATGATGGACGCTTATCAGGGGTATCATCAGATCAAGATGGACCCCAGGGATGTAGCGAAAACCAGCTTTGTAGTATGTTGTGGAACATACGGATACGCAGATATGCCCTTTGGTTTGAAAAATGCAGGAGCTACGTACCAGAGAATTGTGGACTCGATCTTTCGAGGTCAGATAGGAAAAAATGTGGAAGTATACGTAGACGATATGTTGGTGAAGAGTTTAAAGGAGAGAGATCACGTGAAAGATCTGGAAGAGACCTTTGAGGTGATTAGATCAAGTGGTATGAAGCTTAATCCCGCGAAGTGCGCCTTCGGGGTTCAGTCGGGAAAATTCTTGGGGTACATGGTCACTCCAAGAGGAATTGAGGTGAACAAAGAGAAAGTAAAAGCTGTTCTAGAAATGCAAGAGCCCAGGAACATAAGAGAGATACAGAGGCTGAATGGTCGTGTAGCAGCTCTCAGTCGTTTTATCTCCAGATCAGCGGAAAGGAGTTTACCTTTCTTCAAAGTCTTGAGGAAAGGATCCAAATTCGAATGGAGCGAGGAGTGTAGCAAAGCATTCCAAGAACTGAAAGATCATCTTTCGACATTACCCTTGCTCACCAAGCCCATCTTGGGAGAGATCTTGTTCTTGTACTTCTCTGTCGGAGAACACTCCCTAAGCTCGGTTCTCCTAAGAGAAGAAGGGGGACATCAAAGGCCGATATACTACGTGAGTAAGATGCTCCAAGGTCCTGAAGAAAGATACTCAGAAATGGAGAAGTCAGCACTGGCAGTAATGGTGACAGCAAGGAGACTGAGACCGTATTTCTTAGCTCACAAGGTAGTGGTGAGAACGAATTTGCCTCTAAGGCAGACCATAGGGAGACCTGATCTGTCAGGACGCATGGTGAAATGGGCAGTAGAAATAAGCGAATACGACATAGAATTCGAGCCGAGAACTGCTATTAAAGCTCAGGCCCTGGCGGATTTCATCCAGGAAACAACGAGGAACACGGAGTTGGAGGAATGGATAGCTTATGTGGATGGATCCTCTACCATGATGGGAAGTGGAGCTGGAGTAATGATCATTACACCCACAGGAGAAGAACTGCAATTTGCCATCAAATTTGGTTTCAAAGCCTCAAATAATGAGTCAGAATATGAGGCCTTGGTCAGGGGAATGAGGATGTTAGCAGATCTGGGGGCTCAGAAAGTGAAGATTTTCTCAGATTCCCAGTTAGTGGCTCAACAAGTAGCTGGATCATACGAGAAAAAGGATGAAAAGATGATCAAGTATGTTAAAATGGTGGAAAGCATCAGATCAAAATTTGTGGAGTTCTCCTTGGAACAGATACCAAGGGCAAAAAATGTCAAGGCTGATTACTTAGCAAAACTAGCCAGTTCAGTGGAAGAAGGAGCTAGAGGTCAGATCACTCTATTAACAGCAGACAATAGGATGATAGATTTGGAGGTGTTCTCAGTGGAAGAAGGAGCAGAGAATGGAGATTGGAGAATCCCCATTATTTACTATTTGAAAACAGGACAGAGGCTGGATCGACCTGGAGTTCCTAAGAGGACAATATTTGCGAGGTATTGCATGATAGGAGATGATTTGTACAAGAGGTCATTCTCACAACCATATTTAAAGTGCATAACTGATGAAGAGGGGAATTACGTCATCCGAGAGATCCATGAAGGATGTGGAGGAAGCCATACAGGATTTAGAGACGTGGTTAGAAGAATTCTGAGAGCTGGGTATTATTGGCCTAAAATGCTCAGAGAAGCCAAGGAGCTGATACGGAAGTGTGATAAGTGCCAAAAGCATGGTCCACTTATCCATGTTCCAGGAGAAGAAATGGGGGTCATGTACTCCCCATGTCCTTTTGATAAATGGGGGATCGACATCGTAGGAAAATTCCCTGAAGCCTCAGGGAAAAGATGCTTTCTGATTGTTGCTGTAGATTATTTCAGCAAATGGGTAAAGGCTGAGGAAGTAACTACGATTGACGAGAACAACATTCAAAAGTTCCTGTGGAAGAATATATGTTGCAGGTTTGGGATCCCTAGAATCCTTGTTTCAGACAATGGAACTCAGTTCAGTGGCAAGGCTATCAGGAGCTGGTGTGAAAAGATGAAAATCACACAGAGATTCACATCTGTAGCACATCCCCAGGCTAATGGTCAAGTGGAAGTAACTAACAGAACCATAGTTGAAGGGATTAAAGCTAGATTGGAAAAGAAGAAAGGAAGTTGGCCGGAAGAGCTGGATTCTGTTCTCTGGTCCTACAGAACCAGTCCTAAAACAGCTACTGGAGAGACACCCTTCAACCTGGTGTATGGAGCAGCCGCAGTAATCCCAGTGGAAATTGGATCTGAATCTCATCGAATCATGTCCTACGATGAGAATCAGAACTCAGCCTTAATGAAGGAGAATCTGGATCTGGTGGAGGAAGAAAGGGAGATCGCACGCCTCAGGGCCGAGGTATACAAAAGCCAGATCAAAACTGGGTATAACAAACGAGTAAAAACGCGAAAGTTTGACCAAGGGGACATGGTCCTCCGAAGGGTTGATGCACTCAAACCAGTGAAGAAGTTAGAACCAAATTGGGAAGGGCCATTCATAGTGAAAGAAGTACTGAAGGGAGGAGCATACAAATTGATGAAAGAAGATGGAAAGGAAGTAGCACGTCCTTGGAACATAAGCAAACTCAAGAAATATTACTGCTGAAGAAACAGGCAAGATCTGAAGTCTTTACTTTTGTCGTTCTTTCTATTTCATGAATTGTATGACATATCCAGGACATGAAATATCTTTGTAATAGCTTGCACTTTGAAAATTTCAATGAAACAAGGAGCTGGTGACAGCAGTTCCTTTTTATCTTATCATTACCTGATTATTCCAATGATCCAAGTTATGTAAGATTCGAATGAACTCCCCGAGGAGTATAAACAACTCATATAAGAGTATAAAATATGACTCTGAATGAGCAAGAGCTGCTCCTTACATTCGGAGTATAAATAACTCCCCGAGGAGTATAAACAACTCATATAAGAGTATAAAATATGACTCTGAATGAGCAAGAGCTGCTCCTTACATTCGGAGTATAAATAACTCCCCGAGGAGTATAAACAACTCATATAAGAGTATAAAATATGACTCTGAATGAGCAAGAGCTGCTCCTTACATTCGGAGTATAAATAACTCCCCGAGGAGTATAAACAACTCATATAAGAGTATAAAATATGACTCTGAATGAGCAAGAGCTGCTCCTTACATTCGGAGTATAAATAACTCCCCGAGGAGTATAAACAACTCATATAAGAGTATAAAATATGACTCTGAATGAGCAAGAGCTGCTCCTTACATTCGGAGTATAAATAACTCCCCGAGGAGTATAAACAACTCATATAAGAGTATAAAATATGACTCTGAATGAGCAAGAGCTGCTCCTTACATCTAAAGTGTAAATAACTCCCCGAGGAGTATAAACAACTCATATAAGAGTATAAAATATGACTCTGAATGAGCAAGAGCTGCTCCTTACATTCGGAGTATAAATAACTCCCCGAGGAGTATAAACAACTCATATAAGAGTATAAAATATGACTCTGAATGAGCAAGAGCTGCTCCTTACATTCGGAGTATAAATAACTCCCCGAGGAGTATAAACAACTCATATAAGAGTATAAAATATGACTCTGAATGAGCAAGAGCTGCTCCTTACATCTAAAGTGTAAATAACTCCCCAAGGAGTATAAACAGCTAACAGAAGAGTATAAAATGTGAGGCCAAAGAAATAGTCGCTACTCCTCGAATCCGGGGGTGAGAAGAGATCTCAGGACCTGAGTCCGAGATCAGAAACATTTTACTTACTTAGAAAAATTTCAATTTTTTCTGAGGATGAGAAGAGATCTCAGGACCTGAGTCCGAGATCAGAAACATTTTACCTACTTAGAAAAATTTCAATTTTTTCTGAGGATGAGAAGAGATCTCAGGACCTGAGTCCGAGATCAGAAACATTTTACCTACTTAGAAAAATTTCAATTTTTTCTGAGGATGAGAAGAGATCTCAGGACCTGAGTCCGAGATCAGAAACATTTTACTTACTTAGAAAAATTTCAATTTTTTCTGAGGATGAGAAGAGATCTCAGGACCTGAGTCCGAGATCAGAAACATTTTACCTACTTAGAAAAATTTCAATTTTTTCTGAGGATGAGAAGAGATCTCAGGACCTGAGTCCGAGATCAGAAACATTTTACTTACTTAGAAAAATTTCAATTTTTTCTGAGGATGAGAAGAGATCTCAGGACCTGAGTCCGAGATCAGAAACATTTTACTTACTTTGAAAAATTTCAATTTTTTCTGAGGATGAGAAGAGATCTCAGGACCTGAGTCCGAGATCAGAAACATTTTACTTACTTTGAAAATTTTCAATTTTTCCTGAGGATGAGAAGAGATCTCAGGACCTGAGTCCGAGATCAGAAACATTTTACTTACTTAGAAAAATTTCAATTTTTTCCGAGGCAACTTCAAGCAATATAATGCATAAATATATTAAAAACAGAAGCAGCTTCGATAGATAAAGTGCACATTAAAGGAAAAACCATGTCCAGGTACAGAAGAAGGAAAGGCAAAAGGTAAAGAGTACGTCAACAAAAATAACAAAGTTTGATGATAAGAAAGAGCATGCAAGCTCTCAAACATAGAAAAACATTAAATCTGAGCATCAGAAGCAGGGACAGTCTCTTCTTCAAAGTTAAGGTGCTCTAGATCTGGAACGTTGGATCCTTCCAAAGGAGGAAGATTGGGCAGAGGATCAAAGGAAGGAGGGCCCTGATGAGAAGGAAAGACGTTGTAGAGCAGCGACGGAGCAGCAGGCATATCAGGACCTAACTCCTTCTCAAAAGCCAATTTCAAAGCCGCCTTTTGAATAACAGGCAGCCACCACTCCTGATCAGATCCTGCATTGAGATCTCCACGGAAAAAAGGAGAAGGAGTTAAACTCTTAAGAATTGGTGCAGTATCAATAGAAGGCTTAAAACCCTGCTCCTTCACTTGGGCTATGGCGCACTTAACCCCGTGGGTTATAAAGTGACCAATGTGGGGATTCATATCTCTGACATAGTGGGGGCTACACTGATATGCTTCGATTAGTCCCGAGTGAAGATCCTGGAGAAACTCCTGGCCGATGGAGGTCGTCAACAACCTCCTACGGCAATCCTCAATACCCCGTTTCTGACCCTGAGTAAAGGCTTCCTCCAGAGCCTTCTCATCACGAATCTCCAAAGCTTTTTCATACTGAGCCTTCAAAGCTGACACCTCCTCTTGATGTTGGGAAACTAGATCAGAACGAGCCTTATCTGCTAGTTCCCAGCTTTCTTCTACCTTCCTCTGCAAATCAGCATTGCGAATGGTAAGTAGATTAAGATCGGCCACAGCCTTCTGAACCTCCTCGTCCTTCTTAGACAGCTCCAAGCGGAGAAGTCTCATATCCTTGTTAGTATGCTCTTTCTCGGTCTTGTCTAGCAGGACCCCTTGAACAGCCATAAGCTGAAAGAAAACTATTAAAACGACTAAGGAAGAAAAAAGGAAAGAAAGCAACACCTGGGAAAAATAAATTACCTGGGTACACAACTCAGAAGAAGTCTCCCAAAGTTGGGAAGTAGAGTGTTCAAAGAACCGATGCTTATCATCAGTGGTAGGGATCAACTTAAGAAAGGCAGCACTTTCTTCACCTCTTAATTCAGAAACAGCCTTCGGGATCTCCAGAATGAAAAGGTCCTTGGCGGATCTTCGGGGAACAGCAGCATCTGAGCGGGTGCGATGGGACTTAGACTTTTTAGAAGGAATCTTATCACTATCTCCCAGAGCAGGACGTTTATGAACAGGAGGAGGCATGCTAGCAGTAGTGCTCCTGAGGATCCTATTAGTAGGAGGAACGGACGATTCTCCAGGAACAGATAGCACTGGAGGTAAAGGAGCCGATAGGGGAGCAACATTAGTTAGCTCAGCTGCCGAAGCGGGAGCTGCCGAAGAAGTTTCTGTGGTGGCAACCTCTTCGTCCTCGACATCCACCAGATCTAGCTTGACAGAACTAAAAGCAAAGTCCATCTCTGAGAAATAAGTAAAAGAAAGATAGATCAGAATAAATGCAGAAAGAGTTAAAGAAGGATAAAAATAAGAAAAAGAAGATGACTTTACCGGCTCTGGGGGAAAGTTCCGCTCCAGAGCTATCCAGACCAAAGTGGATTAACACCCCGCGATCTCGAACAAGATAGTTTATTTTGAAAAGACCATTCTTCTTATCAAGAACATGGTCCTCTAAACAGCCCATGATCTTTCGATCCCTTTGAGAAACGATAGTGTTAGGGATAATAGGATAAGAAGGATTGGTCTCCAGCCACTCGTTACTAGGAAATGGCCATCCCCCACTCTTTGGGGTGACCCAGAAGTATTTCTTTTTCCAACCCACCTCAAGACTAGGAGGTTTCTTTATAAAATTAGGAGGACCACCAACCCGAGAACTGAAGTAGAAAAAGCCCTCTTTTAGCTTAATCTCATGGCAAGATACAAACATCTCAGCACTAGGATTACCCCCATAATGCCTCAAGAGAATATAAAATGAAAGACAGGTTCTTATGGATGAGGGATTAACTTGAGCTACCGAAATGTTGAAAAGACGGCATACATCCGCAAGGTAGGGACAAATGGGGAAGCGAACCCCACAATCTATATGCGCCCTGAAGAAAGGCAAGGAGGGAGGACAAAAGAAATTGGGTCTCTCTTGTGGAAGAGCCATGTCGAAAACAAAATCCGAAGGACTATGGCACCTCCTTTTTATTTCCCTAAGTTCAGCAGGAGTAAGGGTGGACCCGAAAGCAACTAAATCCAGTAACTCATCGGAAGCGTCCTCCGGAATAGCTAATTTCCGGGGACGACGGGACATTAAAGAATGAGAAGATAGGGAAGATGAAGATGGAACCGATACCGACGGTGGAGGCCTCACCCGAGATCTAGGGTATTGATCGGATAGTACATCCGTATGGCCGGAAGAGTAAAGTTGGTCTGGAGTTAGGTTTTGAGAGCCATGTTGGCGAGATTCCGGGCAAGTATTTTCTCCTTCAGTCGAGAAAGAAGAGGAACCAGAGGCGGAAGGAGATAGGCTAGCCATTTGAAGGGGGAAAAAAGAGAATAAAGAAAATAGAAATCAATACCTGGAGACCGGAAGCGGCGGCACCGGAACGGAAATTTCGTCGGACAAAGGAAGCTTTCCCACCGGAATGTTAAGAAGAAATTTCTGTGAAGGATGGAAGTTTTCCCCAAAATTGGAAGTAAAAAAGGAAAAGGAGGGGATAGATATCCCTTTTTACGATAAAGGGCGATGGGACAATCGCTTGAGTAGGGAAATGACGCGTGTAAGGCTAGGATGAAAGAAGATGAAAGGTTAAAGTTTTGAAGAACGGTTCAGATTAAAGGTAAATATCCCCTAGAAAATGAGCGGGAAATCCGAGAATTTGAAAAACCTTATTCTTAACTATTTTGGCAAAGAACTGTCATAGTCAAGAATAGGGGGGAGTGGATGATGTGGCATTATGGTGCCACATCCTGAAAGGATTAGTTCCTGGATCATTCCAGAATGGATGATGATCACATCCCCACAAGACAAGAAAAGGCTTTGCCCCTGATAAGAATCACGACCTGATCAGATCTCCTAACGACCTGATCTGGTGACTGGCACCTCCGTCTAGGACCAAGAAGATGAACGATCTCTTTTAATAAGAAGAAGTATCGAATCCCAGTGTGTCAGAATATCTCTGCAAATCCCTGCAAATGAAGGCGCATTACCTGAATAATTAGTTATGCGTCAGAAAGGACAATGACGTGGCACTGTGGGCAACAAACCCTAGAAGTCA
This sequence comes from Galeopsis tetrahit, assembly GCA_963675135.1. Classification (NCBI taxonomy): domain Eukaryota; kingdom Viridiplantae; phylum Streptophyta; class Magnoliopsida; order Lamiales; family Lamiaceae; genus Galeopsis; species Galeopsis tetrahit. Next base: position 31,647,797 of record OY776119.1, on the reverse strand, counting down.
AATTACTCCCTTACCCCTCTAAAGCAAGGTATAAAAGCATTCCATTTTCTCTTTATGGAAGGTTAAGTCACTTTTTCCCTTACTACTCACTTAAAATACGAAATACTCTGTTTCTTATCATCTTCTCCATCAAACCCAACTTACTTGAGCGTCGGAGGTCCGTCGCCGGACACCCCTCCGGCTCGGTTTGTGTGCAGGTCCTCATATTCAGTAAAGGCGTGCAATACCATTAAACGTTCAAGGATTTTCGAAGGATTTATTTAGGTAATTCTTATTTCAATCTCTCTTTGGTTGTGTTCTTTATCATTCACTTAGGTGAACTCGATAAGGTCACATCAGATAGTATGCAGGTAATTACGAAAAAACTTATTTGAAGTAACTGGCGGCCTGATTCCACTTAAGCTTCAGCCATTTAGTTTTGGCCTGTCTCTTTTAATCAAATTCTCTTCATCAAGGGATCAGCATATATTATATAATACAATGTTTCTTCCGAATCCAATTTCTCGTCTACATTGTTACACTTGATGTTCTTCCAATTTATGATCATTTTAAATGCTTAATTAACTGTTGATGATTCCAGGGTAATCGGAACATGGTTCTCTGATCAGTCCAATTAATTCTTGGACACCAAAAAACAACACCTGCATTATCCTTATACCATGTAAATCTTATCATTCGGAGCTTTCTGATTCTCTGAAACTCTACCTGCAGGCTAAAACAATCTCCCAAACAGACAATTTTTTTCCTATAATCACACGGTCGATCAATTCTGTAAGTCCAACAATTAATTTCATAATTCTCTCTGCAGCCACTTGATCAATTATATGATTTTAAATTTTAATAGTAATATGTTTTTGAAAGAGAAAATATGATAATTGAGCTTTTCAGAATTATTTGGCTGGTGGAGCAGCTTAATTGGTTTTACAATAATCTTCTTCTATATAAGAAAAAGAGTACCTTTTTTTTATTATTTTTTTTATTTTATTTTTTGAAGTCTCGGTATCAAGTCAGAAGACCAATTAGTTCGAAGGACCAATTTCATTGTTCACTTGTGAAGGCCCGTTTAAAGCAAGAGTTTTGCTTTGTTAGAGAAAAAGAGTATGGATAATCAGCGTATAAGTTAGTTTCAATGGCTGGTTGTAGTCTTATAAAATATGAATTTTTTCTTTAAGCCAAGTGTTAATCTTGTTGTGGTCTCAATCTAGAAATGTGTGTTAGATTTGCCTGCCTCAAGTGGTTGTGTATGAGTTTTCTCAGAGCATCTAGAAAAAGTGTCATTCTGTCCTAAAAACTGTCGTATTATAAAAGTTAGTTAAGATTTTCAATTCAAATATACACCTTGATGGTTAGTTTCCATACCTAGGCGGAGGATTTAGAATGGCATATGTCTTGATTCTTGAATCTCTGACGTCAATAATAATGAGACAAAGGTTTTTGACAATGTTCAATTAATAATGGGGCGGATGGAGTACCAAATTGGCAATATGGGATAACAAATTAAGAAGTTATATGACTAGACCTTTGAACCGCTGCCAGGGAAGAGACTGGAATTAAGAAGTTACGTGTTCACATGAGAAAAAGCTCGTCAATTTTGTCCAAAGATACAGTGTCCTAAAACATGGTTCCCCATAAATACAAATATGCTCAAATTAATTTCCATGAAGAAAGCACCAAAAGGGAAATAGAATTAGGGGCAGATCATAATAATATAACCTGATTATCAATAGTTATTTATTAAAACCTGCAGTAATAAAATGATTATTGCTTATGCATGCACGTAAATGAAAAGTACATTACACTACACACTAGTTGAACCATTGTGGTGACTTTTAACCTCTAATGCAAAGGCGATTTTCCAATGATTATCAGCAGTCTCCTTGAAGAAACGAATGTTAGGAACATGAGAAAGCCTATTTTTCTCTTCAACAACTCTCTCTACAAATTCATCCCCCATATTCGCAAAACCAAGATCTTGAAGATCTGGCAAATGCTCGATTCCTTGAGGTAATTTTTTCAGCAATTTGCAGGCAACCATATGCCATTCTTGAAGACTGGGCATGCACCCCTCATCTACTATCACCCATTCCATGCATTTTAGATCTCCTAAGTACAATATTTTGAGCTTCTTGAATCCTTGAGCTCTGAATCTCAATCCCTCAACGTATGCCCCATGAATAGTCAGGCGCGCAAGATTAGGCAAATCTTGAAGGATGTTCAGTGGATCCTCCCTCAATTTGCACCAACATAGACCTAGTTTGGTAAGGCCATTCAAAAACCTTACCCATTCGGGTATTCTCTCAATGCACCCGCACAGTTCAAGACCTCTAAGAAGTGGCAAACTGACTAAGTAGTCTAGATCCAACTTTTCACCTTCTTCAAAAGCATATATCGATAAAGAGCGAAGATTGGTTAACTTGACAACGGAAGAGCAGAGGTCCTTTCCATCTTCACTTCTTAACTTTGTGATGCATAATCTTCGCAGCCGCGTAAGCTTCCCTATCTCTCTCACCATTTTCATGCCACCACTTTCATCTGCATCTATACAACTAAGTTTTAATAACAACGGCAAACTTTTTCCAATGCCACATGGAGCCTTAAAACCCTGCATATAGTTGAACGATTTCTCAGGTGCACACCTGTAACTGTACACTAAGAGATGTCGAAGCTTGTGGAGCTCGAGGATCTCTTTAGGCAATTCCGTCACATAGCAATTCTTGAGATCTAGTGTTTCTAAATTCACAAGGTATTTAATCGACTTTGGAATGACTTTGACCATTGTGTTCCTTGAGCTCAAATACTTAAGATAATACAATTTAAAAACTTCATTCGGAATGATTTCCAGTGGAGCTCCTCTCAAGTCCAACACCTTTAAAAGCCTACATCTCTTGACCAGCTCACTGATTACGCCGAGTTCCATGTCTCCTCCAGAACACAGCAATATAAGAGAACGAAGAAACTTCATGTTGTATGTGTCTTGAGAGAAGCTGGACGATTTTTGAATTGCAAAGCGCCTTATTCTATTAGGCCAGTTTATCTCCTCTCCATTGGATATCGTCACAATGTTGTGCTCTCTTGACTTTGCAATAATATAATCTCGTAGGAGGTCATGGATGCGAAATGATCTTGCTCTTCCATCAACATATCTATCCGCCACTTGAATTAGACTTCTACTAGAAAGATCGCTGAGATAGTGAATTGCCACTTCCTCCATGGTCTTATCTTGTTTGGGCTGCACAAATCCTTCAGCGATCCATAATCTAATGATTGTCTCCTTCTCCAACAAACGGTCTTCTAGAAAGATGCTCAAATACAAATAACAATACTTGAGATAATAAGGCAAGCCGTTGTAACTTAAGGAGATCAATGATTTCCATAGTATCTCTAGGCTGCCTCCATCTGTTAATTCATGACCAAAACTCCGTTCAAACATTTCCCATTCTCCAACGTCGTCCTTTGTAGCTAAGAGGCCACCAATTACAGAAATTGCTAAAGGTAAACCCTCACATCTCTTTATTATCTTTTCAGCAAATTCTCTTATATAATGAGGGCATGGATTTCTAGGAAATGCCTTTTTGTAGAACAACTCCCTTGATTGTTCTTCTGGTAATGGCTCCAAACAGTAAACATGACCGGTCGTGCTGCAAGCAGCATTGCCTATGTTGTAAAAGCGTGTGGCGATGATGATGCAACCATGGGCACCTCTTTTGGGAAGTGCAAATCTAATAGCTTCCCATGTAGATACATTCCACACATCATCAAGAACAATTACATAATTCTTCCCCTTAAGAAACTCATAAATAAACTCTCTCATGTCGTCAACATTCATGCCTCCAAGTGTTTGAGGTGGTGGTTCCTTAATTTCTTTAAGAAGTTTTTCGATAAGGTTCGATAGGAGATGTTTGACATCATTGTATTCCGAAGTAACAATCCAAACATGGCTATCAAAATGTCTCTTGACCGATTCCTCATCGTAGACCTTCTTAACGAGTGTGGTTTTACCCAAACCTCCCATTCCGACCACAGAAATCACTTCAAGTCCATCATCCATTGAATGGATCCACTCAAGAAGTTGTTTCTTTGGCTTGTTAATTCCCACAACATCATCTTCATCCAAGAATAAAGCATCACCTCGACCATCATAACATTCGTTTTTCAAAAGCGTAGAGCTAGAGCCTTGATTAATGTTAGCATACATATCTCTGTATCTTTGCTGACTTGTGGAGACTTTTTGTAATCTGTAATTGATAGCTTGGATTTCAGAAGCAATCTGGTGGCGTGCTTTCAAATTGTTGATTGAAGCATAAGCTTTCTTGAATCCATTTCTACCATGACGTGGTCTAAATCGAAGCATGTAATTGTCAAGAACATCTTCAACATCATAGGCGATATCTCGGAGTTGTCTAATCCACTCTTTGAGGGTGGGGTTACTTGAATCTTTTTCAACAGCAACTCTGAGAAACTCGTTCATCTGACCCATTTCATCTTGGATTGACTCGACTTCACGTTCAAGACCTCCAAGTAGTTGTTGCTCCTCACGAAGCAACACGGAAAGCTGATTCAAAACAACTGAAACTGCAGCCACTGCCATCCTCACCTGCTCCAATAAATATGGCAATTAAGCATTACCTAGAGTTGTTCAAATTATACTGAGAACTACATAAGATGAGAATTTAAGACAACTACGGTACATTTAAATATAATAGAATGACAAAATTTATAAATATCCCATCTAATTATTGTTTAAAGTGTAGCAGAGTGACAATCATGTTTTTTTATTACACACTCACAGTCCCTCCACAGGATGAAACGTCAAATTGAACATGAAGAGAGAAACAAATGAGTTAATCTACGTAATATAGAGAAGTTATTGGGTAACTTCCTATTCTGCCTAGTCTCTAGAAGGCTAATGATAAGAGATTCTGCCTAGTCTCTATTCTTTCCATAGTTTTTCACATAAACTCAGAAATCAGAATACAGAAATATGATTTTGTATACTGGATCATACTCATCACATTCATACTACTCAAATGACATTTAGATTGTGAACATTGAAAGCAATTCGTGGAATACGGAGGTTGGTGACACGGGAGTGGTACGTAGAAGACAAACGTTCTTCTTACGAAAGATGAAAGTATTTTCTTAGAACTTTGAAAATATGATTGAATCCTAATTCTGAATACAATATCACCTATATATAGGTGAGATTACAAGAAAGATGAATTTCTAAATTCTTTGTATTCAAACTAAGAATTAAATGTAATTAAAAGAATTTGAAGAAAAAGAGAAAAATGAGTGAACTTGACCATAGAAGTTGATTAGTCATGCATGTACCACATCAGTCTCCCCCACTTGAAAAGAACTCGACCCCGAGTGATCTGGGTAGGATGAAGGTTCTTCAGGAAAATAACGGTATAAATCACTTACGTTAAAATTCTTCGAGATTCCCATCGAGTCTGGAAGACCCACCACATAAGCATTATCATTGATTTTATGAGTGATTTTGTAAGGTCCGTACTTCTTCGGCTGCAACTTGTGATATTTTCACACTGGAAAACGCTCACGACGAAGAAAGATCATCACATCGTCCCCAACTTCAAAAATATTTGACCGCCTATGTTTGTCTGCAACATTCTTAAATTTTTGATTAGTCTCCATCAACCTTTGACGAACTTCTGCTTGAATATCCAACCCATCTTTAGCCAGCTTTTTGGCAGCTACACTAGCAACACCCGGTAACTTTACAAGATCAACAGCGTGACTTGGAACCTTCTGATAGACTATAGAAAAAGGTGATTTTCTTGTAGAACTATGAACTGCGTTGTTGAAGGCAAATTCTGCTTGTGGTAAGGCATAGTCCCATTGTTTCGGTCGATCTCCGCAAATACACCGAATCAAGTTCCCAAGGGTCCGGTTGACGACTTCAGTTTGACTGTCAGTTTGGCGATGAGCCGTGCTGCTGTAATTAAGTGAGGTGTCGAACATTTTCCACAAGGTAATCCAGAAGTGACTCAAGAACTTACTATCACGATCCGAGGTGATAGATTTCGGTACGCCATGCAGTCGCACTACTTCTCGAAAGAAGAGTCGAGCAATATGAGAGGCATCAGATGTTTTTTGGCAGGGGATGAAATGCACCATCTTGGAAAATCTGTCCACCACCACAAATACGGAATTAACACCCCGTTGTGTACGAGGTAATCCTAGGACAAAATCCATGGATAAGTCCTCCCAAATAGCTTCAGGGACAGGCAAGGGCATGTAGAGGCCGGTATTCTGGGCGTGCCCTTTTGATGTTTGACAAACGTAACACCGACTCACAAACTTTCTCACCTCCCTTTTCAGTTGTGGCCAATAATATCGTTCTTCTAAACTGGCCGTGGTTTTCTCCCTTCCAAGGTGCCCGCTCAATCCACCACCATGTAAATCACGAATTAATTTATCCCTCAAAGATGTTCGGGGGATACACAATCGAGCTCCTTTAAAAAGATAACCACCATATGCATAGAAATCTTCAAAAGGAAGATTGTCCCAAATTCCTGCAAAATCCTCATCAGTGGAGTATAATTCAGGAAGAATTTCGAAACCTGTTACCTCATGACTCATTGTTACAAGCAAGGACGCACGCCTACTCAATGCATCTGCAGGTTTATTTTGAACCCCAGCCTTATGTTTCAGTGTAAAGGGGAATTGTTGTAAGTACGCCACCCATCTCGCATGCATCTTACTTATATTTTTCTGGCTATTAATGTATTTTAGGGCCTGATGATCAGTATACAACACGAACTGATCTTGGAGGAGATAATGTTCCCAATACTTCAAAGCTCTAAAAACAGCATAGAACTCTTGATCATAAGTGGACCATTTCCGACGCGCCTCGCTTAATTTTTCGCTAAAATAGGCGATAGGTCTGCCTTCCTGGGACAAGACAGCGCCTATTCCGACCCCACATGCATCACACTCCACCACGAACAACTTCTCAAAGCTGGGAAGTGCTAAAACAGGAGCCAAACATAATTTCTCCTTAATCGTCTCGAAACTCCCTTGTTGTTCCGGTCCCCAGCGGAAGCTTCCTTTCTTTAGACAATCGGTCATTGGTGCTACTATGGTGCTAAAATTTCGAATGAACCGCCGATAGAATGTGGCTAGTCCATGGAAACTTCGCACTTCCGCCACAGACTTCGGACTTGGCCAATCACGGATTGCTCGAACCTTTTCTTCGTCCACACTAATGCCATCCCCTCCAACCACGAACCCGAGGAAGATAAGGCTCGTTTGCATGAACCTACACTTTTTCAGGTTAATATAGAGTTTATTAACCTGCAATACAACCAACACTTGGTGCAAATGATCTAGGTGCTCCTCCTCGTTAGTGCTGTAGACGAGAATATCATCGAAATATACTACAACAAATTTGTCCAGAAATGGTTTTAGTACCTCATTCATCAATCGCATAAAGGTGCTTAGGGCGTTAGACAATCCAAATGGTAGAACAAGCCATTCGTACAACCCTTCCTTTGTCTTAAAGGCTGTCTTCCACTCATCTCCCGGTCTGATACGGATTTGATGATATCCACTCCTCAGATCTATTTTGCTGAAAATTTTGGCCCCGGACAGATTATCCAGCATGTCCTCTAATCTCGGAATCGGAAACCTATAACGCACCGTTATTTTGTTTATTGCTCGGCTATCCACGCACATACGCCAAGATCCATCCTTCTTCGGAGTTAGTAATGCGGGGACTGCGCATGGGCTCATACTTTCTTGGATCAGGCCTTTATGTAACAACTCTTCCACCATTTGTTGTAAAATCGCACTTTCTTTTGGGTTCATGCGATAGTGAGGAAGATTTGGTAATGTGGCCCCGGGTACCAAATCAATAGCATGTTGTATACCTCTCATCGGTGGTAATTCTGCAGGAAGGTCTTCGGGTATTAACTCCTGAAATTCTTTAAACAAATCAAGGACACGATCAGGGATCTCATCTCTCTTCTCGGAACCACCGACCACAAATGTCGTCTTCACTACTAAAGCGTGTATTTCTTTAGTGTCACGTGCGTTATCCATCAATTCCTTCACCGATCTGGTTAGGGTTAGGAATTTTTGGGTCTCGTTCTTTGGCTTGAACCCCAACGGCAGCAATGTTATCCTTTTTCCATCTTTGAAGAACTGGTAAGTGTTCTTTCTCCCATCATGAACGGCTGCAAGATCAAATTGCCAAGGCCTACCAAACAGTAATTGGCAAGCATCCATATCCACAATATCACACATTACTTCATCTTTATAAAATTTTCCAATGGATAAGGGAACGCGACACCTCTCTTTTACTTTAATTCATTCCCCTTTAGTAATCCACACAATACTATAAGGTTCGGGATGTTTCTCCACAGACAGTTCTAAAGTCATAGCCAAGTTATGAGAAATAATATTTTCACAGCTCCCACTATCAATAATCAACTCGAAAATTTGATTAGAAATGGTACACCTGGTTCGAAACAATGCGTTTCGTTGGGAGTCATCCCTCTTTGGCGCCAACAGGACCTTACGAACAACCATTGTTTGTTGTTCGTCATACTCCTCACCATCCGGCTCGCAGACTCCATCCTCCCCTTCCCATTCGTCATCATTATTTCCAGTATGCTCGATCATGTTGATCGGACGACGTTGGGGGCAATTGTTTGATCGGTGTCCAACCTCGTGACACCTATAACATTTGTCACCCGTTGGTCTTGCGTATGGGTTTTCCGCCTTCTTTGCGGCCTCTCTCTCTCTACCCCACGCTTCATAGAACTAGAAGCCTCCAGGTTGGGCTTGGGATTGGGTTTCGGTGAATCAACGAAATTCTTACGAGGTTCCTCTCTCCCATAAAAATTTTGAAACCCCATTGATTCAGCTCGTTGCGCCATATTGATTGCCTCGCTGAGGGTTAGGATGATTTGACACCCGATCTTCTCACGAATCATGGGTTTGAGTCCATGGACATACCTTGCTACCTGCTGCCCCTCAGTCTCCATCAGGTTGTTACGCGAGGAGAGGCGTAAGAAATCTGAGGTATAGTCTGCCACCGATTTTTGTCCCTGAACTAATGTCTGGTATTGTTGGAATAGAAATTGTTCATAATCTGGAGGGAGAAAACGTGCCATCATCATCCTCTTCATTTTGGTCCACAATCGGACCGGCTGCTTGCCCAATCGTCGTTGTTGGTTCTGGACTTGTTCCCACCACGATGATGCTCCTCCTTTCAAGCGATAGGCTACGAGCTTCACCTGCTTATTTTCTGATATTTCTGCAAAGTCGAAGAATCTCTCAACTTTAGCGACCCAATCAAGAAATCCCTCAATATTAAAATTTCCATTGAAGGAAGGGAGATCCGCCTTCAATCGAAATTCATCATGCCTGTGTTGTCGATTGTCCCTACGATCAGGAATATTATGATTTCCCTGGAATATATTCGCTGCTTCTTCATCTGACGATTCCTCTTCATAGGTCTGTCCCCTGGGATTCTGTTGAGGAATTACACGTTGAGGGCCACGAGCAAATCTCCTGGTTCCTTCATCGTTCTCTGGGTTGTCAAGATGTTCTTCATGACCGCCCTGAGTGTCCTCTATTTGTTCTACGCGAGTAGTTAACGTTTGGACTGCTGTAGTCAAACGCTGCATCTATCTGATCACGTCAGCGAGGGTGGGTTCGCCGTTGTTAGCCATCACCAAGGAAAGCTTGGCTCTGAATACCAACTGACACGGGAGTGGTACGTAGAAGACAAACGTTCTTCTTACGAAAGATGAAAATATTTTCTTAGAACTTTGAAAATATGATTGAATCCTAATTCTGAATACAATATCACCTATATATAGGTGAGATTACAAGAAAGATGAATTTCTAGATTCTTTGTATTCAAACTAAGAATTAAATGTAATTAAAAGAATTTGAAGAAAAAGAGAAAAATGGGTGAACTTGACCATAGAAGTTGATTAGTCATGCATGTACCACATCAGTTGGTAATTTTGATTTCTCAGTATTTAAATCCAACACATACAAATGGTCTCAACGAGCCAATTAATCTTAGCTTTAATTAAAGGATATCGATAAACGAGCTGGTAAAACACAGATCTTGATCATATCCTATGTATTAAGGAATTTCCACCCCTGTTACTATATACTCCCTCCGTCCAATTTTATTATGCCCACTTCTCCGGGCACGGGTTTTAATGAATATTGATTAATTTATTCATAAAGTAGATAAATTAAGGGTATGGTGGGGTATTGTAGAGTCCATTTATAAATAAATGATGGGTTGGTCTGCTATAGACTCGAGTGCATGTTGTGCACCCTAGTCCATGTTGCACTTTTCAGTTTACTGACTTACACTTTTTGGTAAATGGTGTTGCACTTTTCAATTATTAAACTGTATAATAATATTTTTAGTAATAATTGAAAAGTGCAACACCATTTACCAAAAAGTGTACATGGACTAGGGTGCACAACATGCACTCGAGTGCATACTAGACTTTACCATAAATGATTGTTTATGAATAAAGTGAATGGCAAAGTGGATAAATAAGTGATGGTAGGAGGGTGGAGATAAAGTAGTATGAATAGTATTATTTTCAAAAAGGGTATGGGCATAATAAAATTGGACAACCAAAAAAAGAAAGTGGGAATAATGAAATTGGACGGAGGGAGTATATACTAATAAGGATGGATAAAAAAATTATTAATTTCTAAGGGGAACTTTTTTTTTTATATTATCTATATAAAAGAATTATCGATCAAAGGGGAAAAATTCGTATAAAGTAAATGCCTAAATTAAAAAATAAAATAAAAAATCCACATGTAATGAAAACTTAAAATTCAAGGGAACAAAAGCTAGGAAAAAGAAGTTTTTTTAAGGACTGTAACTTTGGGGTGGTAAAAGGAGGACCGCAACTTTACGGGCTTATGAAATTAATCCGTAACTTCTTCTTTTTTTCTGCAATTTAACGCAAAATTAGCAAAATTTACTCGGGCTAATTTTGCATGTCAAAGTCACTTGAGGTCCATTTTTTGGGTTGAACTTTGGGAATAGCAAAAATAGGACCACAACTTTATAGATTAACAAAATGCGACTCATAACTTTTTTTTGGTATAATTTTTAGAATTATGATGTGTCGTTTGAAATTCGTGATTTTTGTAATCTTTTGGAATTACATCGTGATTATTGTAATTTTTGACAGTCCAGCTAATTTGGCGTGAAATTGCGTAAAAATAAATAAATTATGGTGTAATTTTGTCAATCTGTAAAGTTGCGGTCCACTTTTTGCTATCTCTAAAGTTTAGCCCAAAAAATGGACCTCACGTGATTTTCACAGCAAAAATAGATGATTTCAAATGAAATGGTTTTAGTGTGATTTTAAAATCCTCCCGATTTTTTTTATGAATTTAGATTTTGAATTTAAATTTCATTAAATTAAATTCCTCCCCCAAAAACAACCTTAGCTTTAATTAAACTTAGCCAATTAATCTTAAGAGATATTTATCCTATATGCCAATTAATCTTAGCTTTAATTAAAGGTAGAGCTGTTACACGGCTTGGTTCGTTCGTAAGCTCGGCTCGTTCGTTAAATGAGCCGAGTTCGAGCTCGTTAGATACTCGATTTACTAACGAGCTCGAACTCGACTTGTTAGACTCGAAATCTAATTTTTTTTCTTTAAATTCCATTAGGCTCGACTCGTTAGGCTCGTTAGACCCTTTAACGAGTCGAGTCGAGCTCGTTTCTTAGTTCGTCAATGTTATCGAGTCGAGCTCGAACTTCAAATACTCGGCTCGAATAATAGCCCTAAGTAAAGGATAGACGATGTAATTAAACACAGATCTTCATCATATCCTATGTATTAAGGATGTCCCACCCCTATTCCTATATATACTGGATCTAAACTTTATTTCAAATTCAAGGGGAACAGTTTTTTTTTATATTACAATTATCGATCAAATGTGAAATATCGTATTAAGTAAAAAAAAATCCACATGTAGTGAAAACTTAAAATTCAAGGGAACAAATTAAAGCCAAGTGCAAATAACAATTTATTTGGTATAGAAAAATAAAGTATCCGATGGAGAGTAGGAGTTAATTACCTCGCTCGCAGAAACACCTTCTATCAGAAATTCAGAATTTTTTTTTGAAGGATAGAAATTCAGAATTAATATTGCCACAGATGCAACCTAGTATCTCAAATGCTGTGTCGAAGCTTTTGCCCTTTTAAGGCGCGCAGGCGTAGGGGTATAATTGAGAACATAATTATTTCTCCACTTATAGTAATATTATATTTCCAGTACATAATGACTTTGCTAATCATTAAATTAATCACACTTGTAAACAAAGACTTTGGGGTTATAATAGTAAAGTATATACATTATGGACGAAACGATCAAATTTATGTTTGTGGGGCCAATGTTCAGATCGTGCAACTAATAAAATATTGGGTGGGCTAATAACACCCATAAGTTGTTATGCACACTCCAAATATTAAACATATCCCGTTAAAATATAAAATTCAACTTTTATTACTAAACACAACTCAATTCCTTTTTATTTAGCCTTCATCCCTCAAAACTAATATAAATTAAATACAATATTATTTACTTTTGCTGCCAATGAAAACCATCACTCGTTCATCCGAGGGGAAGAATATTCCTAGTTGAGTACACAATGGAAAGAAAAGGTAATTGTGACCACTTGTTTAGAGACACCTTTGTCGATCGAGTGCACCTTGATGGTCAGATTCGCCAGAGTATTTGGAATGGTACGTATATGGTTTGCCCCTCGAATATCGCTGCTGTAATAAAATGATTATTGCTTCAATCGACTCTGCTTAAAAATTCATGTACGCAAATGAAAAGTACATTACACTATACTACACAGTACAGTAGTTGAACAAATTATATTAACTAAGCCTATAACTCAAAGGCAAATTTCCAGTGATTATCAGCAGTCACATCGAAGAAACCAATATTAGGAACATGAGCAAGCCTCCACTTATCCCCAACGCTTTTTTTCTCTTCAACAACTTTCTCCACAAAATCATCCCCCATACCTGCAAAAACAAGATCTTGAAGATGGGTCAAATGCTCAATCCCTTGAGGTAATTCTGTCAGCAATTTGCAGGCCTTCACACTCCATTCTTCAAGACTGGGCATGCACCCCTCCTCCACTGTCACCCATTTCAAGCATTTTAGATCTGCTACCGACAATTCCTTGAGCTTCTGGAATCCTTGAGCTTTGAATCTCAGCCCATCAACGTAGGCGCCATGAATAAAGAGGCATGACAAATTAGGCAAATCTTGAAGGATCTTCAGTGGATCCTCCCTCAATCTGCTCCAACATATATCTAGACTCGTAAGCCCATTCAAAGACCTTATCCATTCAGGTAATTTCTCTAAGCACCCATTCAATACAAGCACTCTAAGAAATGGCAAACTGATATTGATGGAATAATCCAAGTCCAATTTTTCACCTTCTTCGATTGAAGAAATAAACAATGAGCGAAGATTGGTTAACTTGGCAATCGAAGAGCAAAGCTCCTCTCCATCTTCACTTCTCAACTTTGTGATGCCTAATCTCCGCAGTTTTGTAAGCTTCCCTATCTCACTCACCATTTTCATCCCATCACTATCCTCTGCATCGATACATTTAAGTTTTACTAACAATGGCAAACATTTTCCAATGCCGCACGGAGCCTTAAAACCCTGCATAGAGTCGAACGAGTCATCAGGCAGATTACACATGTACCTGTACACTAAGAGATGTCGAAGCCTGTGGAGCTCTAGGATTTCTTTAGGCAATTCTGTCACATTGCAATTCTTGAGATCTAGTGTCTCTAAATTCACAAGATATTTAATCGACTTTGGAATGACTTTGACTATTGTATCCCTTGAGCTCAAATACTTGAGATAATACAATTTGAAAACTTCATTCGGAATAACTTCCAGCGGAGCTCCTCTCATGTCCAACACCTTTAAAAGCCTACATCTCCTGACCAGCTCACTGATTACACCGAGTTCTATGTCTTCAGAACACAGCAAGATAAGGGAACGAAGAAACTTCATGTTGTATGTGTCTTGAGAGAAGCTAAACGATTTTTGAATGGCCAATCGCCTAACTCTATTAGGCCACTGCATGTCCCCTCCATTTATTATAGTCACAATTTTGTGCTCTCTTGACTTTGCAACAATATATTCTCGTAGGAGGTCGTGAATGCGAAATAATCTTGCTCTTCCGTCAACTTCTCTCTCCGCCACTTGAATTAGACTTCTGCTAGAAAGATCACTTAGATAGTGAGTTGCTACTTCTTCCATGGTCTTATCTTGTTTGGGCTGCACAAACCCTTCGGCTATCCATAATCGAATGATTGTCTCCTTCTCCAGCAAGCGGTCTTCTGGAAAGATGCTCAAATACAAATAGCAATACTTGAGATAATAAGGCAAGTCATTGTAACTCAAGGAGATCAATGATTTCCATAATATCTCTAGGCTGCCGCCATCTATTAATTCGTGGCCAAGACTCCGTTCAAACATTTCCCATTCTTCAACGTTGTTGTCCTTTGTCGCTAAGAGGCCACCAATTACAGAAATTGCTAGTGGCAAACCATCGCATCTCTTTAATATCTTCTCAGCAAATTCTCTTATATAATGAGGGCATGGATTCCTAGGAAATGCCTTTTTGTAGAACAACTCCCTTGACTGTTCTTCCGGTAGTGGCTCCAAACCGTAAACATGATTCGTCGTGCTACAAGCAGCATTGCCTATGTCATTAAAGCGTGTGGCGATGATGATGCAACCATGGGCACCTCTTTTGGGAAGTGCAAATCTAATAGCTTCCCATGTAGATACATTCCAAACATCATCAAGAACAATTATGTAATTCTTTCCCTTAAGAAACTCATAAATAAACTCTCTCATGTCGTCAACATTCATGCCTCCAAGTGTTTGAGGTGGTGGTTCCTTGATTTCTTTAAGAAGTTTTTCGATAAGGTTCGATAGGAGATGTTTGACATCATTGTATTCTGAAGTAACAATCCAAACATGACTATCAAAATGTCTCTTGACCGATTCCTCATCGTATACCTTCTTAACGAGCGTGGTTTTACCCAAACCTCCCATTCCAACCACAGAAATGACTTCCAGTCCATCATCCATGGAATGGATCCAATCAAGAAGTAGTTTCTTTGGCTCATCAATTCCCACAACATCATCTTCATCCAAGAATAAGGCATTATCATACCTTTCGTTTTTCGTTAGCGTGGAGCTAGAGCCTTGATCCACGTTAGCATACATATCTCTGTATCTCTGTTGACTTGTGGAGACATTTTGTAATCTGTACTTGATAGCTTGGATTTCAGAAGCAATCTGGCGGCGTGCTTTCAAATTCTTGATTGAAGCATAAACTTTCTTGAATCTATTTCTACCACGACGTGGTCTGAATCGCAGCGTGTATCTGTCAAGAACATCTTCTACCTCATAGGCGATGTCTTGAAGTTGTTCAATCCATTCTTTTTGGGAGGGATTAGTTTGATCAGCAAGTCTAAGGAACTCGTTCATCTGCCCCATTTCATCTCGAATGAACTGGACTTCTTGTTCAAGCCCTCCAAGTAGTTGTTTCTCTTCATGGAGCAGTAAAAAAAGTTGGTCCAAAAGAAATGATACAGAACCCTCTGCCATACTCACCTGATTTATAATTAAATCCTTGTTATATATCAAGATAAATGCACTTGATCATGATATATCAATTATATATATCAACTACATAAATAATTGACAAGAAGCACATATGTATACGTGAAGTGAATTAAGACATTCTTGTAGTAAAATACCATAGCAAGTGATATGTATGGATCAAATTATATATAAAAAAAAATGAACAAGAGAGTTAAGAGGTACCTGGTGTGATTTTCAGATTAAATTAGCAAGAACATCGGAGGTATAATTAATTGCTGAATAGTATAAAGGTTATTTTTGAGATCCCAGAACTGAAGTGGACTTCATGTACTAACACCATATATAATAGCCACACAGCTGTGGAACATTATCCTGAAATGTGTGGAATAAAATTCTTTTTTTTTTTTTTTGTCGGATTTTAAGATTAATTGGGTTAATTGCAGTAGCCAGAATACTTCAGATTCGTAAATGGTTTTTTTTTTAGGAAAATAAAAAACCTCTATTTGAGGTTACATACATCGGAGTATTAGTAGAAAAATAAAAAAGAAAAAAATGATAAGGAGAGATAAGAAAGTGAACTAGTAGAGAGATGGAAAATTGATGAGTGGGGATTTTATATACTCTTCGTTCCAGTGAAAGCTATTTAACTTTTCTTTTTCGTACGATTTCAATGAAATTACTCATTCTTTTCACATTTCATTATATTATTATATCTTTCAATCACATCAACTCTAATACATCTACTTATTATATTAGTATTTCTTAACCTATGTCGCCCGAAGCTCATGGGAGCTTTCTCCAGGACGGAGGGACTAATTTTATGCTTTAATGGATTATTTTATGAGAATTTATTTTATATTTCATTGTGTTTTTTTTTAATTATTATTATATGATTTTCAATTACTTTGATATTGTAATTTTCCATTTAACCAATGTATAAAAGGAATTAATAAGGCCATGGTTAAATCACTTAAATGCCCCCTTTATGTCTTCCCCCAACGGTTGAGTACTCAACCACTTATTTTTTAAAACTACATTTTTTTTCTCATAAACTCTATTCCTAATTTTATTTCCTCATTTTCTACCGCCTCCAACTCATTTTCTCCCTTCTCCCGCTTTTCTTCATTTTCGATTTTTTCTTTTCGAATTTATGTTTGAAATTTTGATATTTTTTTGGGAATTTCTTTTTCGAGATTGAGGGCTGATGGTGATAGTTTTTTTTTTTTTTTCTGAAAATTCTATTTTTTCAATTTTATTCTGAAAATATGGGCAACGCGACGGCTATTCGGTGGTGACTCGGAAGCGTGGGTGTAAAATTGGAGTTTTAATAAATTGTATTTTGTGAATAATAACACAAATACAACAAATGATAATTAATATTAGTTAGAGTAGTTGTTTTAGTTATAACTTCTATTTTAGTAGTTGTAACTTTCATATTGTAAACTTCTCTGTGTATATGTAATTTCAATGTAATTCTTTTTCAATTCATTCAATATCATTTCTATATTTCTAAATTCTCTCAATGTGCACTCTATCCAATTTTTTTTTATTATGAAATTTCACATATTTTAATTTAATTGATAAAAGGGTGATTCAATTTTTTGACATATATTTTTTTTTAAATAAATTGAAGGTGAAAGTCATATAAAGGGGGAAACTAACCATCGCATGAACGGAAAGGAGACCGGTTTTTAGAGAGAAGGGAGAGTTCTCTCTCTAGAGAATTGCTCCTCCCTTTCTTCATCGGTCTCCGTCGTCGGTCCATCGCAGATTCGTCGTTCACGTTGCCGTCATCGTTTTGTCTCCTTTGCTGCTATGTCTTTGTTGTCCTTTCGCCTCAGATGTGTGTTGGTTTTCTGCTTCTCTCCGATCTTTTCTTATTTTGATTATCGTTAGATCTGCAAGATTTGGGTTGTAGATTAGATCTGCAAGATCTGGGTTGTGGATCTACAGATCTGAGTTGTAGATCTGTAGATCTATTGTTGTTCTTTTGTGTCTCTTTTTTGTGGTTGGGATCTCAGATCTGTTATAGTTTTTTTTTTTTTTGTGGATCTCTTTTTGTGGTTGGGCTCCTTGAGATAGACCGGAGTGCCTTGGGTTCTAGTTCTTGGGATCGGGTACTTGGTGGAACTTTGCCTATTTTTTTTGTTTCCTATTCTTGACATGAAGCACCTTAGTGTGGGGTTGTCTCGTTTAAAGATTGGAGACCTGGACATCTTTTAAGGCAAGGCAAAGGGAAACTCGTCTTTTCTCTTCTCACGATTGAAGTGAACGGCGATATCCGCATTGTTTGAAGATCAAGATCTTAGTTCGCGATTTGTAATTCTATGTGATGATCTTGTAAATCCCTCCTCGAAAAAAAAACCATGGCATGAACGTGAAAGAAGTTGGGTGTTTGGCATGGGTACGGCTATCTGCACCTCCAACTTTGTTAACCGCACTCTCCTGATTAATGCACACCCCATAAGAGAATGTTAGATTCACTTTCCGTAAGTTGTCTAAATTACCCTTTTCTCTCAAAAAAATACATTACTAATTAAATACACCCCACCTCAAAAACCATAATTTGATCTTCTTTTTTTCTCCTTCTTTCCTCCTTCCACACTTCCTTTCTCCTTCCTCACCCGCCGCCGCCCCGCTAGGTCCTGCCACCGCTGTCGACCGCCCACGTCTGCCCTCCCTCCCCTCCCTTCCATCGAGAACTAGAAAATTTAAAAAAAAAAATTTTAGAAAATTTATTTTATTTTTTATTTTTTTTAAAAACAATTTGTTAAAAAAGTGTATATGTTCGACACTAGTGTATCGAAAATTATAAAAAAATTATGAGATTTCTATTTATTTTAATTTCTGAGTTTTTTTACGATATTTTGTCACTGATTTCTGAGTATCGACACTAGTGTAATGGTGGTGACGATAACTGTCGGAAGTGGTGGTGGCGGCTGCAATTAGGGATAAGGTTTAAATGTTGAAAGGAAAGTGTATTTAGTAGTGATATTTTACTTAAAGAGTATTTTAATTTTTTTATACCTTTAATTAAAAAAATTGAATGAGTGAGTGTCCTTAACAAAGCTGGAGGTGCATATAGCCGTACCCGTTTGTCATACCTGAATGAAGTCGGAAGCGTGTGTGTGCGATTTTCACACACTGGAGGTGCGATTTTCACACACTCTAGGTGTGATTCGCACACAGTTCCGTCTCCACCTCTTTCTCTTGTGGATCTTTTAGATCTAGCCTTCTGTCATGTAGATCTGCTCGTTTTCTTGGAGATCTTTGAGTTATTGTGCCAGATCTGAACCGTCACTGTCTGCCGCCTTCCGTCGTCGCCGTCCTTTCAGATCTAGAAAGCAGATCCTTAGATCTACTTTGTTCTTGTCGTCACCGTCGCCGTTGCACCGGTTTTTTCATTTTTTTCCCTTCTTTATGTAGTTGTCTTCTTCGTTTCTTGTTAGGGATCAACGTAGAAATTATCCTAACGGAGCCACGGTGACCGTTCGGTATTTCTTTGTTGATCCTGTTTACTGTTTTATAGGTTGCTTTATTTTGTTTGTTTAATATAGTGTTTTAGTTGTTTTTGCTGCTCCTTGGGCGTCTCGTTTCATGTTATGTGTCTGTGTTGTGATTGTGGGACTTCTTTTTTTATGGTTGGGCTCTTTGAGATGGACTCTAGAGCCTTGGTGTTCTGATTATTGGGATACGGTACTTGTTGGAACTTTGTCTTTTTCTTCTGTTTCCTATTCTTGACATGAGAACACCTTAGTGTGGGGTTGTCTCGTTGAAAGATTGGAGACATGTGCATCTGTGAAGGCAAAGGGAAACTCGTCTTTCCTCTTCTCACGATTGGAGTGGACGGCGATACTATGGTTGAAGATCAAGATCTTGTGCTCGTGATTTGTAATCTATTTTATGATCTTGTAACCCCCCATCAAAAAAAAAAAAGTCTTAAAAGCCGAATTAGAATTTCAAGCCCATGATTTAACCTTATTTTTAGTGGGTTTGACTATTTACACCTCCATTTTGGAGAGATGCACTCACCCTTTTAATTTATTAATATAATAATAATGTAAAAAATTAAAATATGCTTAAGTAAAATGTATCATAATAGAGTAAAATGTATCATAATAGATGCACCCCTGGATATTGGACGCACCCTCTATTGTCATTCTTTTCATCTTTCCCCTAAACCACCATTTTCGACCGCCGCCGTCACCATTTCTAGTGATCATAAAAAAAAAAAAATCCAAAAAATACTTAGAAAAATCACAATTCTTTTTATAAATTTTGACCAACCAGTGTCGATCATATATACTCCCGTCGACAACAATTTGTCGACGAAAGTGTATATGATCGACAATGGTTAGTCGAAAAAAAATATAAAAATAATTTAACCATTGTAGGTCGATGATTGGGTGTGAGATTGCTCGTTTTTGTGCTCATTATTGCTATATTATTGTAGCATTTTGATGTGATTTTGGTTGTAAATGATAGAAATTGTGCTACTAACCTTGTTGTCGAGAAATATGTTCAAAATGTAGGAAACAAGGTGAAATAGTCCACTTTAGAGGGAAAACGAGCATTGGCGCGTGGGAATTGAAGTTCGGTTGGAGGACAAGAAGGAAAGCCAAGAAAAAGTGTTAGAAAAATGAAAGTACCAGAAGTCACTCGGCCGACCGAGTGAGAAAAACTTACAGAAAGTTTCTGGAATGACCATGTCACTCGGCCGGCCGAGTGGTTTCACACTGGCAGCCGAGTGATATCACACTGGCGGCCGTTTGACATCTGGAACCATTTTTGGTTCTGGAAGTCCCTCTCACTCGGTTGACCGAGTCAACTCACGATTTTCGGGGTTTTTCGCGAATTTTGAAGAACTTCAAGGACCAAAGTGCTAATTTCGTCTCACACACTCTTGGAAGCTTTAAATAGCTTCAAACTCAGTTTGTAAACATCTTTGGCCTCATTTATTACAACTCTTAAAACCCTAGTCATCTTAATCCTCATTTCCACATTTATTGCTCATTTAATTCATAGTTTAGCTTCAAGATAGAGTACTTAGCATAGGTTTTTGAAGAAGAAGGCTCCACACTTTTGTAATAGCTAGATATTTTGAAGAAACAACAAGGTGACTTCAAACCATTCTCTCATTTTCTATATAATTTCATATTTAATGTTTATCTTGAGTTCTTTTTATGTTTTAGCCATGGGTGTTTCTCAAAACACCATGGGCTAAGTTTATTTATGCTTTGGGTGTTCTAAAACCATGTGAATATTGAGTTTGGAATTGTTTGAGCTTTGTTATTGTTAAGATTAGATTTATTGCTTCTTTTAATGGGTATTATTGGTACTTTGTATGTTAACTTCTATTAATCCATATTTAGATGCATGTTTAGCGTAGACGAGAGTTACATGGACATGTCTATATTTATGGTGTGAGTTGTTGGTATGCAAATGTGTTAGTTATACTTTTAATTCGTCGAGAGAGAGTTAATCGTATTAGAACCCCATTAAAGGACATTAATTACTTGAATGGTTGTTTGAGTAGTTGGTGAGGATTAGGAAGAAAACCTTATTACCGGGTTTGGGAACACCTTAGAATTAAGGCTATATTACCCGAAGGGAAATGGTTGTTGTTGGGAATAAAATGATATATGTTTTGATTAAATACCAAAACCCCCTGAGACATGCCTAAGTCAAGATGATTGTGTTCTAAGATTGTTAGAACACATAGCATAAGGCTAGATGAGAAGCTGATATGTTAGGCAGCTCTTAGATGACTAGAAGCACAATATGAGGGGGAACCTATGCTTTAAAGATGATCAAGATAAAGTTCCCTCAAGGCTCAAAATCTGGAACAAACACTAAGGACAAGCATACTCCATTGAAAACCACATGCTCTGATCAGGAGAGTTGTCCAGAAGAGTTATTTCTATGCAAGAACAAGATTGCAAAGCTCAAAAGGACAAGATTAGTCAAATTCTCTGATCAGGAGAGTTGTCCAGAGAGGTTAACTCTGTGAAATCATCAGCTCTGAAGCTAAAAGACCAAATATGCTGATCAGGAGAGTTGTCCCAGAAGAGTTGTCTCAGCAAGTTTGAACCAGAACAAAAATTCTAATGTTTGAAGGTTAACCATGCTGAAGAGTTAAAGACAACCATACCCTAAAGAACCTCATTGAAATATGCTAAGATCACTTTCAAGCAAAGCAAAGGGAAAGAGCCAAGTCATCTGAAGAAGAGCAAGCCAACTTTGCTGATAAGCAAATCTGCTGATAGTGATAAGGAGAGTTGTCCATTTGATAAGGAATGTTGTCCTATCATTGGATCAATCTTCAGAAGCCATGTCCAAGTCCTAACAAGAAGTCAAACATTGGGAAAAGTGCTGCAGAATGAAGACAAAGTCTTACAAACCGTTTATTACCCAATTAAGGACATGTCACTATCAAGAATCTGTCTTCCAGTTTGAAGAACTCAAGGAAGACATTTATAGCAATTTGGGGCTGCCTCTCCAACGGAAAAATCCTCATTTTGTCTATAAATACAAGGAGTGTGAAGACCATTTGAAGCATCTATCCATTCTACATCCAACTGAATAACTATTCTGAAAGCTTCAAAGTCTCCAAAAGACATTCTGAGTCTTGAAACACTTCTTCTAAGCTGAATTCACTGTATATCCATACACAAAGCTTAGAGAGATATCCTATCCTTATACACTGATCTTCATTGTAAAGGATATCTCATTAGTTGGAACCTTACTTCAATCCTTACCCCTTTCAAGTGAGAAAGAGAGAAGGTTGTAGTAGTAGAAGTGGTAGCAGCTGACTGTTGAGAGAAGAACAGTTCAGTTCTGAGTTGAGAAGAGGGTACTAGGACTCTAGACATCCTAGGGATCAATTCACCAAGGAGTGGTGTTATTGATCAAGTGCACCTTGGCACTATAAAACAAGTTAATTCCAAGAGTGAAGGAATTATCCTGTTAAATCAGGGAAAGTGGATGTAGGAGCTTGAGTCTCTGAACCACTATAACCTCTTGTGTTGATTTTCTTTACAAGTACTTACACTCATTCAACACTGCACACAAAACTGATCTTTCAAAAGATACATATTCAAAGACTGTGCAAAACTGTATTGGACAAGTTCCCTGAAACTAAACTGGATTGTATTGGATTGACAAAGTGATTTCAGAAACTTAAGGAGTCTAAACTTAAAGGGCCAACCACTATTCCGCACCTATAACTCCCCTAGATAGTTATTCAACTAAGTACTCAATAGTACTTAGTAGTTTGATTATCTTAGAAGAGTTAATCATCTTCAGCAGAGTTGTCCAAGACAACCTTGCTGAGCTCTGGTTTGATCATAAGTTGAAAAGATTTGCATACAAGTGTATTCCCCCCCCCCATACACTTGTTATATACTCCTTTCAGGACCAACAGTTGTCATCCTAGCATTTAGGTGCTCTTAGCAAATATTGATTAAAGCAATTAACAAAGTAAAAGCAATTCCTCTCTATTTCACTAAGTGGAGAACACCCGAAGCATTCTCTCACCCTTGCACTTCTTCGAATTATATTCGTAGTTGTTCTTTGTTTTAATTGTTAAATTCTTGCTTAGTAGTAATTTTCTTTGTTAAGTTGTGGTCATTTCTCTTATTGGTGCTTTTCTCACTTTTAGTAGTATAAATCACTTGTTAGTTTCTAGGTTGGTAGTTGATTTAATTTCTAGCATCTTGGTAGTAATTTAGCTTAAATTTTAGAAATCCAAAAACCCGAAACCGTAGTTACATTAGCTATTACAACATAAAACTCTAGGGATCCATTGCACAAACCCACCTCCTAGGTCGATACTACTTGGTCGAATACTTCCATTACTACTACGAACCCTTATGCTTGAGGGGAAGTAGTGAGTCAAAACCTATAGTGACCAAAAATTCGTTCAAGCCAATGGCGCCGTTGCCGGGGAGGCGACGTAGTGCTATAAGTGGGACTTAGAGTTAGTTGAATACTAGTGCTAGCTACAATTACTTGCTTTATTTTGATTTTATTTTTGTTTCAAGACTTTGATATTTGAAATTTTCCATAGGTGCATGTTAACAAGAGCACGTGGTGGACAAATTGAACATATCAATCTTGAGATTGAAGCCACCGCAAGAAGGAATCGAGCTATAAATCGAAGAATGGCGGAGAATAGACAAAATCAACCTCCGGGTGCCGTGGTAGATGATGAAAGTGATGAGATCAATACCCAAGAAAATCTCCAAGTTGAACATCAAGGAGATGTTCAAATACAAGGCGGAGGAGGAAATGGTAAGCAACACCCACCTAATGTTCAAATGGGTGGTGTGCTCAATCAAGGCCACTATGGTGGACAACCTCAAGGGTATCCCCCTAATATCCAACAAGGAGGGTATCCCCACGGCTATCCACCATATCCATACCCACATTATCCTCAAGGATATTATCAACCTCCACCTCAAGGGTATTATCCCCCACCTTATCCATACCATCCACCCCAAGGTGCATATCCTCAAGAGATACCCGTTCCACCTCAACCGGAAAGACAAGAACCTCGTCCTCCAATACAACATGGGAGGCCCATGAGAGAGTACTTTGAGCCTCAACAAATGGAGCATTATGATGGGATAGCAAGGCCAAATGTGGAGGCCAATAATTTTGAGATTAACGCTTCTTTGTTGAGAATGCTTAGAGAGAAGCAATTTGAAGGGAGGACCGAGGACGGCTTTGAAGAAGATCCAAATGAGCACTTGGCTCAATTTTTAGAGATAGCCGATACACTCAAGCAAAACGGTGTGTCCGAAGATGCAAAGAAGTTGAGGCTATTTCCCTTCACACTTTCCGGAAAGGCAAAAGCATGGTTACAAACAAGCATTCTGGCGGGAGAGGTGAGAACTTGGGAAGAATTGAAGAAGAGGTTTTTATTGAAGTACTACCCTCCTTCCAAAACAATGGAAGCAAAGCAAAATATCTCTCAATTTAAACAAGGAACTAATGAGAGCCTTAAAGAATCATGGGAAAGGTTTACCAACCTACTCATAACTTGTCCTCAACATGGTTTTCCATTGGAGCAAACGACTTGTTGGTTCTTTTGTGGCTTGAGAGAAGAAGACCAACATCATTTGGATGCTTGTGCCGGAGGTTCGATATGGCTCAAGTCGGCGGAAGAGATCAAGCAAATAATGGAGGGGATATCGAACAATTCTTTTAAAATGAGGATTGATAGAGGAGGAAGGCATCGAGTTGCTCAAGTTAATGAGGTGGACGCCATGAAAACAATGATCACCACGTTAATTGAGAAGGTGAATGCTCTTTCGTCTAATCAACCAAGTGAAAGCCCATTACCAATGGTTCAAGGAGAGCTTTCGATGAATCAAATGGAAGATGTGAACTACATGGGTAGGCCACAATATCAAGGAAACCATCAACAAAACTTTCAAGGTGGTCGTCCATATCAAGCTCCTCAACAAAATCGTTTTCAAGGTGGTCAATCCTCAACACTCCAACCCAATCAAAGTCACCCGATGCAAGGGGGGCCATCCACCTCATTTCAAGGGAATCAAAATCAAAACTTTCGAAGGCACGACAACTTGGCGTATTCTAACCCAAAAGGAGCAATGCAATATCCACCCGAATTTGATCCCGGGGCAAGGCTTCCTAATGGGGAAGGAAAAGCTACTACGGAAGATACACTTTTACGGATGGAAGAGTTGTTCAAGAAAGCTCAAGAGCAACAAGTTAAAACGAATTTGGAACAAGCAAAGATCAATGAACAACACTCAAAGGGGTAAAAAAATGGTGGAAGCAGAACTCAAACGGTCGTCTGTGTGGTCCAAACGGGCGGCCGAGTGAGATCTGTTGGTGGGCGATGTACTGGAAGCAGAAAGCAAACGGTCGACCGAGGCATATCACTCGGCCGACCGAGGGACCTCTGGTCGAGGGAGACCCACTGCAAACGCGTATCACTCGGCCGTCCGAGGCACTCAAACTGGCGGCCGAGTGACATCTGGGCGCGAGAAAGGTAAGTTTTTTTTTCAATTTTTTCGGGTCGACCCGACCCAAGGCCCGACCCACTCGGATTTTACACTCATTAAACCCTACTTCTATCACTTTTTCACACACAACACACACTTTTACCCCAAAAATTTCACACACACTCTTACCCCCTCTCAATTCTCTCTTCAATTTCTTGCAACAACTTCAAGGAATCACTCCCCAAGGTATGTAAACTCTTCCCCCTCTTTAATTTTGCAAGAATGAGCATGATATTGTAGATTTTAAGGCTATTCTTGTGTGATATATAGGAGGTGACGAAAATTTCAAAACTTGATGGGTTTCTTGATTTCTTGCAAATTTCTTCCATGAGTTATGTTTATTGGTGATTATTGATGATGGGTAACTCATATCTATGCTTAATTTGTGCTATTATTGTGTGATTGGTGAGAATTTAAACTAGAAATTGAAGGAATTTTTGCAAGAATGGTGAACTTGGGAATATTCATGAACTTTTGTGTAACTCTTGAGCATGTGATATTGTAATCTTGTGAATGTGTTTTATTTGAGAGTTTCATGCTAGGATAGAGTTAACATTAGTGATAGCAAGGTGTTTTGTGCTTTAATTTCTTGTGAAAACTTTGACCAACACCTTGCAAGCATTATTGTTGTTGAAGAAGGGAGTTCATTAAGAGAAAAATAAATGTCTATTGTTGAAGAGGTGAGATGTGAACTTGAACATGGTGGATACATATGAACTTAAAAGCTAAGGAACTCTTGTGAATGATGAATTTAAATGGAAACTTTTGTGCACATTCTCATGAGTTTCTATTCTTTTGGTTGTAGAAAATGGCCAACAATAATGGACCAAGCTCTCAGGAAATGAATGAATGGCTCGAATGACATCTCTATAAGTTGTGTGGCACCTATCCATCCTACTTTGGGATTGATCTAGGAGAGAGAGGAGAGATGCTAGCCGACAACTTCATAACGGTGTCTCGTATGATCTTCCACCCTACGAAGTACATCGATGACAACTATATGGTCCACATGGAGATCAAAGAAGATGTGGATAGGCTATTTGCTGCAATTGGATGGACGAACTTCTTACAAATTCAGAAGCCGTCCTATACTGAGCTTATGGTGGAGTTCTTAACCACCATCGACATGGACTTTGACGGGCAACATGTACCTAGAAGGATCACTTTCCGTTTGGGGAATGTTGACAGAAGCTTAACGGTACAAGAGCTGAATGGAATTTTTCAAGTCCCCAACAGTGTCGACAACAGGGTCTATTTGGGGATCAGGAGTTTCAATGCTCAAGATTTTTGGGTGAAATTGGCTCGACAAGACAGAGACGACGTTCCAATCTATAACTCGAGTAGCTCTAAGGCATCTCTTATTCGAAGTCCAGTCTTCCGTTACATTCAGAGGGTGTTAGCGAACTCGGTCTTCGCGAGATACGAGGTTGGGGCTGTGAGAAAGGATGAGTTGTATGTCATAAAATGCATGGTGGATGGTAAACCCGTGAATATGGCCGCCTACCTCATGGCACAATTGGCCCGCCAAACTAGATCAAAGGTCAGGTACTCCCAAGTGGGCGGATTTATTACCCACATTGCTGAGCATTTCGGATTAGTGCCTAAGGAGATGTATGTCCCCATTGTTGGAGACTCCAAGCTTGATCTTGGAGTGATGATTCAAATGAAAATACTAAAGATGGAAAGGGGTACATACTGTCTGAGACTTGATGAAGACACCCTCTTCCCTTTGCCTAATCCGGAATTGACTAGCTTGAGGAGACGGAGGTACGGTTCATGGGATTTGCTATCCAGCGCCCACCGTGCTTGGATAGATAACTTTGATGCTGGAAATCCCATCAACCCCGAGAATGTTGGAGGAGTCCCCATGCATGTCGATTAGCAGGAAGAGCCTGAAGAGCCCCAAGAGCAAGAGAGAAGTAGTCCATGGCGGGCAGCCCCGGATCAAAGAGGGAATGTTTCCCATACTTATGAAAGAAGGGACAGGGAGCTTGAGTCACTTAGGGCTAGTATCGAGCAGTTGGGTCTAGCAAGTCATGAAGATAGAGTGTGGCGAGAAAATGTGGACACTCATCTAGCCAACGTGGACACTCGCCTAGCCAACATGGAAACTCACTACGCGAGTATTGATGCACAACTCCTCGAAATGAACAACATGTTCCGCCCCCATTTTGAGTGGCTCGCCCAACAAGGCTACTACAACCCATCTCAACCACCTCTATGATGCCTCAAAAATTCCAAGGATGGTGTGGTAAAAGTGCCTTAATTTTCTCTCGTT
This sequence comes from Galeopsis tetrahit, assembly GCA_963675135.1. Lineage (NCBI taxonomy): Eukaryota > Viridiplantae > Streptophyta > Magnoliopsida > Lamiales > Lamiaceae > Galeopsis > Galeopsis tetrahit. The sequence continues at coordinate 31,619,797 of OY776119.1, read as the reverse complement.
TTCGGTGTTCATGTTTATGTCCGTAGCATTTTGTTATTTGTACCTTCGGATTATTGTTTTGGTTTCATGTATTTTGTATATTTTTGTGGATTTTTGTTGATGGGGATGTTTTCTTTTGATATTTTGTTTGGATGGATGTTAGGGAATTTTATTTTTGTGATGGTGGATTTTTGGAGAATTTGTGGATGGATGCATGAGTTTACTACAATTGATCTTGTGATGTTTGTTGGTGATTGGGAAATTAATGCATGTATGACTCTATCAATTGATTGCATTTTGTGTGAAGGGCTAGGCTTAGGAAAACACTTGAATTTACCATATTGAGCCGGAGAGACTTGAGCCTTCTTGAATCGAAATATCATTCCGGTTCAATTTTTCTTGAGTGAGTCATCCACGAATTATGCATGCTAGAACTTGCTCTTTGACTTGTTTGACACTTGATTTAGGAGGAAATTGTTAAAAATGATAGGAGGCATTTCTTTGAATTTGAGTCACTTGGCCAAATAAATCCCACCAAATGATACATTTTCGTAGTTAGCCCCGTTGAGCCGTAAAACCAATTTTCTTTGGCAAACTACAAAATGTCACCATGAAACCACATCTTTTGAGCCTAATTGTCCTTATCATTTGTAGAGCTTCAATGTTGGTTGACATGGTGAGGGGATTGAAGTGAGTGGATTTGTATTGATCAAAGTGAATTCAAAAGAAAAAAAAAGGGGGGTTGAAAAGAAAAAGAAAAAAAGGAGCTAATGAGCTTGTGCTTGATGTGAAAAATAAAAGGGAAACAAAAAGTCCCAAAAGCTCAAATCACAAAAGTGAAGAGAAATTGTTCCAAAATGTGGTGAAAAGAAGGAAAAATGGGTGAGGTTCATTTTGAGTAGAAAGTGAGCAAGTGTTGTGTGAGAGTTGAATGAAAAATGAGAGAAATACAACATTTGTTGCTCTACAAGTGAATGAGTCACTAATCCCAAATTTATCCCACCCCTTCCAAAGAGCCTACATTACAACCTTTGAAAGACCTCTTTGATTGACAATCGATGCCTAAATATTTCGTAGAGAATTGAGTTGAAAAGCAAGCCTATGGTCTTTGTGTTTTTCGTGGATTGACAATTGAGAGCTTACATGCCCAATATACACTTGTGTGTTGAGAGAAACACTTCTTGAGAGAGTGGTGAATCAAGTGTTTGAATTTGTCTTAGCTTGGATCACATTTTGTCTTGAAAGTGGTAGAGAAATTGCATGTGTTGATGAACCATTCATTGGAGGCATTGTTTGATCATGCCTACTATGCATTATATCCATTCGCAAATCTTTCACAATCTCCCTCCTTTTGTTTTTCTTTTTTCTTTGCTTGGGGACAAGCAAATCTCTAAGTTTGGGGGGGTTGATTGGGTGTGAGATTGCTCGTTTTTGTGCTCATTATTGCTATATTATTGTAGCATTTTGATGTGATTTTGGTTGTAAATGATAGAAATGGTGCTACTAACCTTGTTGTCGAGAAATATGTTCAAAATGTAGGAAACAAGGTGAAATAGTCCACTTTAGAGGGAAAACGAGCATTGGCGCGTGGGAATTGAAGTTCGGTTGGAGGACAAGAAGGAAAGCCAAGAAAAAGTGTTAGAAAAATGAAAGTACCAGAAGACACTCGGCTGGCCGAGTGGGATCACACTGACGGCCGAGTGAGAAAAACTTACAGAAAGTTTCTGGAATGACCATGTCACTCGGCCGGCCGAGTGGTTTCACACTGGCGGCCGAGTGATATCACACTGGCTGCCGTTTGACATCTGGAACCATTTTTGGTTCTGGAAGTCCCTCTCACTCGGTTGACCGAGTGATCCACTCGGTTGACCGAGTCAACTCACGATTTTCGGGGTTTTTCGCGAATTTTGAAGAACTTCAAGGACCAAAGTGCTAATTTCGTCTCACACACTCTTGGAAGCTTTAAATAGCTTCAAACTCAGTTTGTAAACATCTTTGGCCTCATTTATTACAACTCTTAAAACCCTAGTCATCTTAATCCACATTTCCACATTTATTGCTCATTTAATTCATAGTTTAGCTTCAAGATAGAGTACTTAGCATAGGTTTTTGAAGAAGAAGGCTCCACACTTTTGTAATAGCTAGATATTTTGAAGAAACATCAAGGTGACTTCAAATCATTCTCTCATTTTCTATATAATTCCATATTTAATGTTTATCTTGAGTTTTTTTTATGTTTTAGCCATGGGTGTTTCTCAAAACACCATGGGCTAAGTTTATTTATGCTTTGGGTGTTCTAAAACCATGTGAATATTGAGTTTGGAATTGTTTGAGCTTTATTATTGTTAAGATTAGATTTGTTGCTTCTTTTAATGGGTATTATTGGTACTTTGTATGTTAACTTCTATTAATCCATATTTAGATGCATGTTTAGCGTAGACGAGAGTTACATGGACATGTCTATATTTATGGTGTGAGTTGTTGGTATGCAAATGTGTTAGTTATACTTTTAATTCGTCGAGAGAGAGTTAATCGTATTAGAACCCCATTAAAGGACATTAATTACTTGAATGGTTGTTTGAGTAGTTGGTGAGGATTAGGAAGAAAACCTTATTACCGGGTTTGGGAACACCTTAGAATTAAGGCTATATTACCCGAAGGGAAATGGTTGTCATCCTAGCATTTAGGTGCTCTTAGCAAATATTGATTAAAGCAATTCCTCTCTATTTCACTAAGTGGAGAACACCCGAAGCATTCTCTCACCCTTGCACTTCTTCGAATTATATTCGTAGTTGTTCTTTGTTTTAATTGTTAAATTCTTGCTTAGTAGTAATTTTCTTTGTTAAGTTGTGGTCATTTCTCTTATTGGTGCTTTTCTCACTTTTAGTAGTATAAATCACTTGTTAGTTTCTAGGTTGGTAGTTGATTTAATTTCTAGCATCTTGGTAGTAATTTAGCTTAAATTTTAGAAATCCAAAAACCCGAAACCGTAGTTACATTAGCTATTACAACATAAAATTCTAAGGATCTATTGCACAAACCCACCTCCTAGGTCGATACTACTTGGTCGAATACTTCCATTACTACTACGAACCCTTATGCTTGAGGGGAAGTAGTGAGTCAAAACATATAGTGACCAAAAATTCGTTCAAGTCAGTCGACCAAATACACTCTCGTCGATAAATTGTTGTCGACGAAAGTGTATTTGGTTGACTTTGATTTGTTGAATTTTTTTTTAAAAAAAAAAGAGAGAAAGAGAATCTTGTTGTGCTTTTTTGGGAAATTTTTATTTTAGTCCTATAAATTTGAAACATTTCAAAATAAATCCTTTAAGATTCAACTTTACAAAATACGTCATTTACCTTTCAATTTTAATTATTTTTTACTTCAATTCTAGTCTTTTATCTTTTTAAAGAATTAAAATTGCCAAAATGCCAATTAAAAGCTACAATTTCATAACCTTTGATCCTAAATCATCATCTTACCCAATTAACAACTAAAATTCTGATTATTGATTTTAGTTTAAAATTACCTTGGGGTTATAATTTTTAATTTAAGTGAAATTTGAATAAGTGTAAAGGATTAAATATTTTATTTTCACACATAATTATATGAAAATGAGTTTTGCTTGTGGTGTAGTGCAATTTTTGGGTGGGATAATGCGTAATTATTATTTTTTTAAAATACATATAACAAAAACAATTGAATGCAAATCATCTCATACAAATTTTTATCATTTAATGTACAATTTTTTTTAAACATCATTAAAATATTTTTTAAAATTAAATAAATACATCAGTAAAATCTGAATTATGCTCGAATTCTACCCAGCCATTTCCCCCCTAATTAATTAAAAATATGAAAATTTGAAAATAAAAACAAAAATATATACTATAATCTAAAAATATAAAATTAGATTAATAATTCAATAAAAAATATACGCCCCACCCCCTTCGTGTTCAAAATAAAAATTAAATTGATAGATTTTTCTAATTTTTACTCGATAAAGTGTATTAACAAAGCCTAAATTATATTAATAAATCAAGAAAATTATAAAAATATATTAAAAAGACAAAAAAAAATGCAGATTTTACTTATGATTTATATAATATTTGGTACTATTATTTTGCTAAAATGTAGATTTATTTATGATTAATATACTAATTTTTTTATTTTATTTTGTTGGTTTTTAATTATTTTATTTTACTAAATATTTTTCGTTAAATAAGTTTTATATTTTCAGATTTAAATTTTTTTTTGTTAAACTGAAAATTTTATACTTTTCAATTTGAGCAAATAAAATTTTGTTAAATATTTTATTTGAATATAAGTTGAGACCTTTATTCAAATTTCAATTTTCTATTCTTTTCGAATTAATTTATTTAGTGTTTACTTTTTTCTTTAAACTTAAAGGACTAAATTTGATTTTAAAAAGGACTAAAATTAATAAGTTATAAGATATAAGATGTATTTTTATAAAGTTAAAATTTAAATAATTTATTTTAGAATCATTCAAACTTATATGACTAAAAAAATATTTTTCACTTTTTTTTTTGTGAGGAGCAGTGCGTCCACTTTTTTTTTTTGGAGGAGGGGTGCTTGGTTTGGACGGTGGATAGTGGCAGTGGCCAATGAGTGGGAGGTTGGGAGGGTGTCGTGTAGAAAAATAAAATATGGGGTTAGCAGGGGAGGGGCTGTGAGGGCGGGGGCTAATGGGGTTGGGATGTTCTGAGTTATTTTTACAGCAGGGGGAAGGGGCGGCAGCCGCGACAGCCGTGGCGGCAGGGCTGCGGCGGATTGGTGGTGGAAGTTGGGGCAGACGTGGTGGAAGTTTTTTTTATAGAAGAAAAAAAAGGGAAGGAAGAAAGAAAAAGATGAGAGAATTAGAATTTTGGGGTGGAATAGGATAGGGGTGCATCTAACCGAGGGGTGTAGCTTGTAAAAGACACTAAATTGGTATCAGAATATTTATGACAATTTAAGGGAGGATGCATTTATTCTTAACAAATTTGAGGAGGGTGTATTAATTAGGGGAGTGTTCTCAACCTAAATGAATGGGTAAATAGTCAAACCCATTTTTAGTGGCTTGGCCCAAAATTCTATTGTTGCCTTGTTGGGAAAGATTACCTAATACTATTATCGTTGGTTATTTGCCACTCCAACATAATAGATACACTTTCATTTTCATTTTTTTTTTAATCCGTAAAGAAGATTTTCATTTCTCAATTGAGTACAAGAGGTACTCTACCCGAAACAATTACAGAGATTTTAAAGCTAAAAGAAAGTATATTGTGAACACAAAACTAGTGCAGCAATACCAGAAGCCATAAGAACCTCATTCTTCCTAGTCCACTTCACTTCAGACGCTCAACCATCCTCAATAAATTGAAGAGGATTCTTCATCCATTCAATAGTTGGGCTCTCCTTGACCTTTTGCAATTTTGTTCTTAACCAGGACTTTATCCGTATTTTAATCAACTCCACTGCCTTGGCCCCATGAATTTTACTATCATTAATCAACTCCACTTCCATTTTCAATTATTAATTTAACAAGGATGTTAAATACTTAAACTGTTTATATTAGTCCTTCACCATCAAAACATAGATGTTCAATTTTAATAGTGATTAAATATAGATAATCAAATTTTAAAATAGGTAAATTTTAGTGATAAAAAATGATATTTTTTCCTTTTTTTTTTTAAATCTAGGGTTATTAAATTTTAAGGGTTATATTTTGTGATTTTTTTTAAGTATCTTGAACTCACTTTTTTTTCTTCTTGTTTCACAACGTTTTTATCTTTCCGTTAGAGAGGAAGAATTTTTCGTGATTTTTTTAAAATTTGAGTAGAATTTTCTAAAATTGAGGTGTGGATAATATTCCCACCGTTCCTTACTTAAGGACTCATACCCATAACTTTTGGACATAGATTTTTATGTATGAATGGTTTATTATTATTATTATTATGGTACATAAAAGTGAAGATAATAAAAACTTTTCAACTTTAAAAGTAATAAATATTTTTTTATTGTGAATAAAGTAATGACATTTGATGTAATATTGTGATTTTTTTAGAAAATAGTTAAAATGCTTTTTCACTATTTTAGGTATGAATATGATAAAATGAGTCATTAAGTAAGAAATGGAGAAAGTATAATTTAAAAATAGTGATACTTAAGTGCAATTAATTGCACAATTAAAATTGCACTTCAATTTAATTGTACTGTATCTATGATTTTTTTTTGACAGGGAATTGTATGTATGATTCTATACACTCAATTTCATTAAAAATAAATCATTCTTTACTTTTACTGTATATGAAATATGTATAGTAGTTGGGGGTGTTACTAAAACGGGGGTTTATTTATCCGAATCCATTAAATATTATATCTACCTAAATTAAAAGCCATAGTTTACCCCGACTACGATACGCATTTTTTTTCCCACCAAACGATCAAGTTCATCTAATCCGTTCATTTCGTCACCAGGTACGTATATATACCCTCAACCCCCTCACAAACCTCAATCCAAATTATCCAATTGATTGTTTTTGTATGAATAATGCTTGTTTATATTTGATCGATTCTGTTTCCCTTTTCCTTTTCTTTTTTATTACGTGCTTTTCATTGATGGAGTCTTCAATTCGCTCTGTGTTTCGTGTGTACAAGTCCTCTCCAATTTTGACCGTGGTGGTGTATTTGATTGGAGGTGGTTGATTCTAATTGATTTTGGTCGCGTTTCTGATTGTGTTGGTGAATTTGATGAATTGTGTTCGCGTGTCTGATCGTTTTGGTAAATTTGATTGAAGATGGTTTATGTTTGATCCTATTGAATTCCGATCGTGTTGGTGAATTTGATTGAAGATGGTTTATGTTATCGAATTCCGACCGTGTTGGTGACTTTGATTGGAGATGGTTTAATGGTGTTTGGTCTTTTGAATTTTCATTGCGTTTTCTTCATAGGCTTTTATTGGATGATCTGGTTCTCACACGAGATATGTTAGTAATGATTTGTATTGGATGATCTGGTTCTCACACGAGATATGTTAGTAATGATTTGTAGAATAGAATGGCTTGTTTTTTAGATTTTCAATTTTTCTTCTAAGAACTTTTGTTAGAAAACCTAATTTTGAGATTGAGATTGTTTCTTCCCTCTTAAGATTGACAATTCAAGTGTATATAATCTTAAAATGAAATGAAGCTATATATCATTTCCATCTACCTGTACCCATCTACTTGTTGTCTGTAATCAAACTCGCCTTCTCTTATTTAAAGAAAAAATGTTCACCAGGAACGGTGGTAGCTAAGCTAGTTCCCATCCATCTACCTACCTGGGCTTATTATACAGGTTGTTCTTCTCTAGGCAGGGATGCATGATAAATCATTAACTTTCTGAGGTTTTTCCTGGTGTAAATTTCGGATTACTTGTTGTGTTTCCATCTTGCTTTGGATTACTGGATGTTCTGTCTATATTATCATCTTTTCTCAACCATGATATAATTTGGTTTCATGTATTTGAATTTGATCTTTACCATCTTTTTTCGCCCCAATTTGTCCTTATTTCCACTTCCAGTTACTGAGTCCAGTTCTTGTGGTAACTGATTTTGAGGTATGATTTATTATTTGAGTTCAAATATCATATTACTTTTTGTTGATCAGCTCAAGTAAATATGATTTCACAATGAAGGCTGTTTGATTTTCTGCTACATGTTATACTTCTTTCAGCCAAGCAGTTGGAGTCATGCAGTTCTCCGTAGTCTGTTTTTCTTCCATTCTTATAGTTATTGCAGTCTGGGATAGCTTTCTTAGGCTTCTATTTGCAGAACTTGATGAGCAGTTCATCTGTAGGGGATTGTCTTTTGATTATCTTTCACATTTGCTGTACGATTTTTTTCAACCAGCATATTTTTGTGGTTCCAAATTCCTGTATGTTAAGGAAGTTGCTAAGCCTCTAAATTGGAAGTCATAGTTGCTCATGCAGTTTGTGATTGACAAAGTAGTCTTCAAAGTTATAATAAAAATAATCATGCACCGTAATGGGTATTTTTTGTTTTGAAAAGCTGCTTCTTCTGTGGGGTGCTCCACTCTTCAATGTTTGTTCATCAGAGTGCATAATGTCTGGCATGTCCATGTTGGCTGGTATTATTTGTTTTTGCACTACATATTTACATTTTCTGGTTGTTTTAGTTTTCAGCAATTATTTTATTTAGCCGGCCTTCCATAAAAAAAACACATGTCTCAATTGTTCAAAACCTATAGGTTCTGTTGATGGTGGTATTCTGAAAAAAGTGGACTTTGGAGTGGCAACCTTTTCAGAATTGATTGGGGCAGCATGGCAGAAATCCTTCATTTACTTAATTATTTATTCATATATTCAATAATTATTTTGTGATATGATGTGGGCGGATCTTCTGACCTCAGCTAAAGAAGGAAAACCTCAAAAATTCATCTGATGGAGAATGATACAAATTCGTAGTTCTTGTCTAGCATTTGGTAGTTAAATTTTATTTTTTTTATGTTGTGTATCTAATCGAATTACATACCCTTGCTATGCTTGTGTCCTTTCTGTGATCTGCCAGTAATCATTTAGGTGATTTTTTTTTTTGGTTTTAAGTGACTGTTAAAAACTGGTTTTTTTAATCTAGGAGTTTTTGAAATCTAGGGGATTTTAAAATCCTTGTTTGTTTTGGGTTTTTTAGTAGGGTATGATTTATCTTTATGTCAAATCAATGTGTAAAAGTGAATGGTGTTGTATTATTATATTATTTATTGAGTGTGATTGTAATAATTACTTGTAGAGATATAGTATTAGATTTTTTAAAACCAGATTTTAAAATCCCAAACTAGAATAGGTTTTAAAATCTAAAACTCAAATCCTGGTTTTAAAAACCCATAACAAACATTGCTAGGTTGTTAGATCAGTGTTTGGTTTACCATCTATTATGCTGCATGAAAATATGTTTCAACAAAAAATAAATCATGGTACATTTTAAATAAATAAGGGTTATGGAAGTGTTAATTGATTAGCAAACGAGTTAGTTTAAAAATGGATTTATGAAATGGGAAGGTGCCAAGGTGGAAATGTGAATCTGTTTTCTTTACCATCTACATCTACTGAAATATGGTTTTTCTCTTTTACCTAATATAGGATATATGATTCTTGTTCTAATTTACCTTGTCTTAAGCTGTAGTGGTCTGAATTGTTAATTTTCTAGGGTTAATCTTTATGCTGGTTCAAATTGGAGGCCTTTGATTCACAAGAAGACAACAATTGTTTTGGGTCTTGGTTTTCGATCAACTTAAATTCTCTTTGAGGGAGTATACTTTGACAGGACCTTGAACCATGATTAGCATCTTCATGCAAGTAAGTATCTTCCTTGTTCTCTGCGTCTTCATACCCAGGAATTAGTAGTCCCAAACCATCATCTTAAGGATTTCCGGTTGTGCAAAATCAGTCACTGTTATCAAGTTTGCTCTCTTCTCCTTACAAGTTGGTTGCCCCTTTCGTAATTATTTTCCTGATTATATCTCTTTGCATCTTTAGCCAAGGATTCATATATAAAGATCTGAGAAAATTTATGATGCTTTTTTGGAGAATTACTCTGCTTGTGTCGTACTCCAGCTCCTTCATGCTCTGTGCCCACTCAATAAATATCAAAATTCATGGTTTAAGCGTAGGATGTTCCCAATGCATGTGCTATTTTCATGATTTGGTATGAATATCTTGAAGATGTTTTGGTGGCTGGTTATTGTTATTGGAATATGTGAATTTCTCGGTAGATGAGTTACGGTTTCCATGCTGAAGCTAGAAGTCTGCAATTTATTGTCCTTCAGTTTTTGGTATTTCTTCCCACTGCGAAGATTTTGTGATACTTAGGGTTCAAAAGACGTGATGTGGAGATAGTTTTTGAAGTAAATCCAAGTGAATTTCCATCTATTTCCGGTAAGGTGATGTGTCCACATTGAATCTTATTTCGTTGTTAGATTGACTGGTTTCGTATCGTTTATATTAAATCAACTTAATACTCAACGAAAATGTTCAGCTTTTTTGTACTCTTGAAGTGCCTTGGATTTTCTAGTTTTCTTCTCCACACCATTCGCCACTGTCCGTAGGTATATCAGTGTCGTCTTCCAGTTGTTCTGGTCCTGACTGATGATGTCTTTCTATCATCGTATACGACTACATATAGCATTCCTGATATTTTATGTCTATGAATGATTTGATGGTCAAGGCTATGTTTACTGGTTATCATAATGACATCCTGATGTTAAGTGAACTAATATACTGACCTTGGAGCTTTCTTTTACGAAGTTTCTGGTGTCAATTTCAGACAAGGTCTTTTTTTGGATACCTAATGATCTTAAATAAGGATGGAATGCTAATTTATTAATTTTCTTTCGATAATCTATTTGCACTTGGGCTCTGTTTATACCTAATGGTTGGTAGTCTGTAATGCATCTATTCTCAACCATTATATAATTAGTTTTTCATATATTTATATTTGATCATCGTCTTTTTCTCCCCCCAATCTGTCCTTACTGCTGTCATTCTCACTTCCAGTTTTTAACTATTGGGCTCCAGTTTTGGTGGTAACTAATTTTGAGGTACGGTCTCTTATTTGTGTTCACTGTCATGTAACTTTTGTTAATCAGCTCAAGTGTTTTTTCTCAAGTAAATATGATTTCATAGTGCAGTCTCTGGTTTTTTGCTACATGTTATGCTTCTTTCAGCAAGCGGTTGGAGTCATACAGTCCTCTGCAGTCTGTTTTGCTTCCATTCGTGGGTTTGGTTTCTTAGGCTTCTGTTCGCGGAACTTGATGAGCAGTTCATCTATTGGGTATTATCTTTCTATTAGCTTGTATTCTTATGGTTCCAAATTCCTGTAGCTAAGGAAGTTGCTATGCCTTTGAATTGGAAGTCGTATTTGCTCATACAGTTTGTGAAGGATAAAACAGTCGTTGAACATTGTTAAAATAAAAATAAACATGCAGCGTAGTGGTTGTTTTGAATTTTGATTTGTTTAGAAAAGCTGTTTTTTTTTTTCTGTGGAGTGCTTCCGTCTTCATTCAGAATGCATAGTCTGGCGTGTTCGTGTTGGATGGTATCATTCGTTTCGATATTTGAGTTACATATTTATATTTTCTGCTTGTTTTGTTTTAGTCAATGCAATGAGTTTTGGATTTGCCACAGTCCTCTACTTTGTAGAGGTGCTCGACAAGACTTCCCATGGGTTGTGTTTGCATTTTCCCCTCGGCTGTTATGTTCTTTGCAGGCATGACCGGTTCAATGTGTTATTTTCCAGGAAAAAAATATTGAACCTCTTTTTCTATATTTATTTAGCCAGCTTTCCAAAAAAAACACATCTCTGAATTGTTCAAAACCCACAGGTTCTGTTAATGGTGGTATTCTGAAACAAATGGTGTTTGGAGTGTCTGAATTTGGCAACCTTTTCAGAATTGTTTGGAGCAGTATCGGTTTGGCAAAGATTCTTTTACTTAATAATTTTTATTCATATATATTTTACTTTTATTTTGTGATATGATGTGGGTATCATATGATGGAGATTGACATAAATTAATAGTTCCTGTCTCAACTTTTGGTAGTTAGTTTTTCTGTTCTTTTTTTTTTTTTAATGTTGTTTATCCAATCTTGAATTACTTAACCTTGCTATGTCTGTGCCCTATATGTGAGTGTGTGGTATAACTTCTATTATTTGCATTAAAAGCGTTTGAACAAAATATTTTTTCATGATACTTTTAAATAAATAAGCGTATGGAAGACTTAATTGATTATGGAGATAAAATCTGCTGTTTAACAATGTGACTAGCAAACAAGTAAGTTTGAAATTGGGTTTATAAAATGGAATACAATATAATCTTAGAGGAGAGATGAAGGTGCGAATCTGTTTGCTTTACCATCTTCTGAAATATGATTGCTCTGTTTAACCTAACATATTATTCTTGTTCCTAATTATCCTCGCCCTAAGCTGTAGTGGTCTAAAGTGTTGAGTTTTAGTGGTCTCAATCCGGTTCAAATTGGAGGCCTTTGGTTTTACAAGAAGACTGTGCTACAATTGATTCTTGTTTTGGGTCTTGGTTTTCTGATCAACTTATTAAGTTCCAAACCATCGCCTGTGAAAAACCAGGTCATCATTGTCAGTTTGTTATGTTCTACTTATAACCTTATCTTTGGACAAGTCGGATACCTCTTTTGTATTTATTTTCCTTATATCTCTTTGCGTCTTCAGCCAATGACTCATATATGAAGATCTGAGAAAAAAATCTGATGCTTTTGTGGAGAGTTACTCTACTTGTATATCCTGCTCCGGCTCCTTCGTGCTCTGTGACCACTCTATAAATATCACTGCATGGTTTAGGCTTAGGATTTTCCGATGTATGTGTTATTTAATTTCATGACTCGGTAAACACGTCAAGTTGTTTTAGTGGCCGATTAATGCTATTGGAATATGTCAATTTCTTGGTGGACAAGTTATGGTTTCCCATGCTGAGGCTAATTTGACTGCGATTTATGGTCCTTCAGTTTTCTGGGTTCAAAAGATGGTAACTGCGGAGATAGTTTTTGAAGTAAATCCAAGTGAATTTCATCTATTTCTGGTAAAGTGATGTGTCCACAGTGACGGCCATACCATTTATAGATTGGCTGATTTTGTTTATATTGAATCAACATAAAACTCAACAGTTGTGTTCTCTGTGCTCTATTGTGTGTGCGAGCTGTCGAAGGTGCTCTGCTTTGTTGTACTCTTGAGGTGCCCTGGGTTTGCTAGTTTTCTTCTCTACGATTTGCCATTCCCCACTATTTGTGGGTATATCTGTATTGTCTTCGTGCTGTTCTGGTCCTGACTGAAGAGGTCTTTCTATCATCTTATAAAACTGCATATAGCATTTATGTTGACAGTATTATTTGATTCAATGGTCAAGGCTACATTCAGTGGTTCCCGTAATGACATCCTGATATTTAGTGAATTTATATACTGATCATCGAAGCTTTGTGTAAGAAATTGCTGTTGTCAGTTTCGGACTTGGTCTTATTTTTTGACACCTATGGAATGCTAATATATAATCTTTCTTTTGAAAATTGATTGTCTTGCACTTGGGCTCTGTTTGGTGTACTTAGTTGGCCAGAGTATACCTGATGGTTGGTAGTCTGCAATGATTCTTTAATGAAGATCAAGTTAATAATATACTTCCACTGGATGCTCGAGGGTTGCTTTGATTCTGTGTCACTGTTTTGTCCAAGATTTTCAGCTCCTGAAGTCGTCTGTATGCGTTGAGTAGTAAGTAAATATGGGCTATAGACGAGATATTGGAATTTATCATCAAGAAATAAGATATCCCTTGCTGCAACTTGTTTGTTACTTCACTTGTTGAATTTTGTAGATGATTATAATTATAGCTCTGCTTAGGAATAAGTTTGCGACTTGGTTATATTCTGAATGAACTCTTGTTGTACTTCGATTCCAGTGCTAATTTAATTAAGTATTGTCTTGAGTTGTGCCTTTATGTTTATTTTTTTAAGATAATTTATTTCTTACTTCTTTTATATCAAGGAGAATTAGGAAATGAGTGAAAGACTTCAGAAGTTAATGCTCCATGTTGTGTAGCTGGAATCTGATGTGTGTTGTCCTGGACATTTTTTTTAAAAACAACTGTGATTTTCATTTGTTGTGTGTACTTTTGCATTTTGTTTTTATTCTTTCTAGTTTTATTATAGATTAACTTGTGTAACTCTGCCTGTGTTGCGAATGCTCACAGCCGGTCCCAAGCCCGGGAAAAGGAGGAGGGCCGAGATTAATCTTTTCCTGTAAAAGCCTGGGAAAACAAATTTGTAGGTGCCAAAAATGTAGAGAGCCATGCATCTATTTGGATACTTTTCTTTTTTCTGGTTTCAGGAGAGTTTTGCTAGTTTACCTTATTTTCTGGTATTCTTTGAGTTAGATTAGTTTGGATCTTAATCGAATGACTGACGTGTGTCGTGACATGATTGAAAGGTGGCCTACTTTGTGCTCGTTGTTATGGAACATCTGATTATTTCTTGTCAATGTTGCCATCATGCTTTCTAGCAAATATTATCTATCTTTTTCAAAACCATTAGAATTCGACCTATGCCTCAATTTCTCTAATCTAACCTTATTGTTGTTTTTCTTCAGCACCTATAGTTTCAACTGTTGGTGTCCAATTTTGACGGTGATTGATTTCAAGTATGATCTCTTATTTTTAGTTCACTATCAATTAACGTTTGTTAATCAAGTTCGAGTGTTCTTTTCTTAAGTGTCTTGACTGTGTTTTTCATGTCCCCCTTGCTGTTATGTTCCTTTCCCTGTTTAATTATATTAATTTAGCATACTTGCCACTTAAATGCATCAAAACTGATAGTTTCTGTTTACGGTGGTATTCTGAAACAGATGGACTTTTGGAGTGGCTTCGGGCATCATGGTTTTGCAAAGATACTGATTTACATGTTAATTATTTTATTCTCATATGGTTTGGTAAGATTTTCATTCATAAATTATTTACCCTTGCTATGTTCATGCTCTTCATGTAATCTGTCAAGAATTTGTATTATTTTATATTCTGTTGCATGAACCTTCAACCAAATATTTTTCAGAATTTGTATTATTTTATATTCTGTTGCATGAAAATGCCTTCAACCAAATATTTTTCATGGTATGACTTGGAGCCTTAATTTTTTTGGCAATGAAATCTGCTGTTAAATTATTACAAGTATTACAAGGATTTTGTTGAATTGAATCGACAGTTGGCCAACCATAATATGGGCATTTTTCAAAATTTCTTACACAATTTTTTATATTTTCTGGTCAGACCATTCTCCCAATGTACCTCGATTAAGTCGGACACGGATTTTAATGAATATTATAAAAGTAGGAGTAGATAGATTAAAAATATTGTGGGATTAATGATGGTTGAAGTATTGATATATAGTAGCGTGAATAGTAAAATTTTAAAAAGAAAATAAGAAAATTGAACAATAAAAAAATGAGAGTGAACAATAAAAAATTGAGAGTGAAAATAATAAAATTGAATGGAGGATATACTATAAATTTAATATTTGTAGTGATGTAAAACAAAAAAAACCATCGTTCCCAACAGGGTGTGGTGTTAAATGTACAGATTAAGGGTGGTGGTGTTAAATGTACATATTAAGGGTGTGGTGCTAAATATGTACAGATTATGTACATACAGACAGGTATTTTAGTTCATTTCTTATTTAAATTTTGTTAAAATTACTAATATATCCTTAATTCAAATATATTGTTTAAGTCTAACACTTTTTTCTCCCTCTTCTTATTTATTCTTAATTCTTAATTTTTTCAACTAAATCTATCTCCATTTCTCTATTCTATACATAAAATACCATTCTCATTATTTTTGGATTAATTCTATTATATATATATTATTATTATTAATTCAAGATTTTAAACGTAATTTAAGTGAGTATACATCATTAAAAGAGACAGATGTATAAATGTATAACCAATTTACCATATTTAATAACTAATGTAATAATTTATGTTAATTTATGATTTATTTCATTCTTATAATAATCTTATAATAATTATATTACTTAAATGAATTTTACTTATTTTTAATTAATATAAGCAAGAATACTTGTTTCTCAACATATACTGTTTAGGGTTTAAGGTTTAGGGTTCACTTTAGGGTAAAGGGTTCAAGGTTTAGGGTTTAGGGTAAATGGTCCGACTACTCCTTTCAATGTGTACACTTGTGCTTCATTAATAAATAAATTTCAGATGTGTATTATTAATTTATATTCAATATGGTAACTTATCCCCGAATATTCGTTTCTCAACATATATTGTTTACGATTTAGGGAAAATAGTTCAGAGTTTAGGGTAAAGGGTTTGGGGTTTAGAGTTTAGGGTTCAGGGTTTAAGGTTGTTAAAATGAAATATTTTACACTTAGAGATTAAAAAATTCATAGTTTTACGTTGTTAAAATGAAATATTTTACACTTAGGGATTAAAAAAATTCATAATTTTACACCAAAGTTGTTAAAATGAAATATTTTACACTTATGAATTAAAAAATCATAAATTTACACCAACCAACGTTGTTAAAATGAAATGTTTTACATTCGGGGATTAAAAAATTTCTAATTTTACATCAAAGTTGTTAAAATAAAATATTTTACACTTAGGGATTAAAAAATTCGAAATTTTACACCAATGTTGTTAAAATGAAATATTTTACATTTAGGAATTAAAAAATTCCTACTTTTACATCAAGGTTGTTAAAATTAAATATTTTACACTTAGGGATTAAAAAAATTGTAATTTTACACCAAGGATGTTAAAATAAAATATTTTACACTTAGGGATTAAAATAATTCGTAATTTTACACCAAGATTGTTAAAATGAAATATTTAACACTTAGGGATTAAAAAAATCATAATTTTACACCAAGTTTGTTAAAATGAAATATTTTACACTTAGAGATTAAAAAATTCTTAATTTTACACTAAGTTGTTAAAATGAAATATTTGTTAGATTAAAATTTATTAAAATTAAATTAGTATTTCTTAGATTAAAATTAAAATTCAAACAACTATCTCTATCAAATCAATTTCAATCAACATCTCCCCTCTTTCCTCTACAAGTTAGTTTCTCTGTAATTTTTTAGTATAAATTATTTTTAATTAATTGTAAATTAATTTTTAAATAAAATCTCTACAAAAGCATGTCATTTCAAATACTTATCTTTTACTAGTATCAATTAAAAAGTCAATTCTTCAAAATTTTACTATATATATAACTAACATCCCCCTAAATATTGATGCTGAAATATAACAAAAGAATTTCTTAATATAATAGGAAAAATGAGTATTATCAGTAAAAAAGTGATCGAAGTAATTTAAAATTGTTAATGAAGGCAACACAAATTACCGTTTCAAAGTAGATGTAACAATGGTATGACATAATTATGCGTGGCTCTGCCATTAATTAGTATATTAATTAATATATTGTCATTATCTCTAATTAAGGATATAATAGTAATTAAGTAATTAATAAAATATTAATTAAATCAAATAAAAGAATATGTATGTACAGAATCGGTACACTATGCATTACCGTTCTCAACACTATAGAAATGAACTTATGTAATAAGGACCAACACTATAGAAATGAACACATGTAATAAGGAATAAGGAAAGAGTTCAAACATAAGTAATGTTTATCACTCCTATCTTTTAGAATATTTTAAGAGATAAATATAAGAAAAATATAATATATGTACAATAAAATAATCAACATATAATCTGACGTTGATTTGTAGTTATCTATTAGAATATTCTAAAAAAAAATAAAGTTAATTTCTCTATAAATTAGAAAAAACACTTATATATAGTACCTTAATTCCTTACTTAAAACCCATAATTTTTGGACATAAGTTTTAATTTATGAATTATTTATGATGGAAGTGAATATAATAAAGATTTTTCAACTTTTAAGTGTCTAAAGCTTAAATACGTGACATTATATAATTTGAAAATTCATTTGGAATAGTTTGTATAATCGAAGCTCCTCTCAAGTCCAACATCTCCCACAAAGCTTAAATTATTATTAAATTATTATAAAGTTATATTAATGAAAAGGATAAGTTATTAAAGGTGTAAGTTATATTAATAAAAAATGTAAGTTATTATAAAATGTAAGTTATATTATTAAAAAGTGTAAGTTATTATAATTGAAAAGTATAACACAATACTCCAGTGACGGGGCCAGAAAATCTCGATAGGAAGCCCGATTAACATTACTTTAAAGATAAAATAATATGTACTTATTATACTCATCGAAATTTTACATGATAAAATTGTTAATAAAGTCGACTTTCATTATGTTTTGAAGTTTTGATAGTTCGATTTAAAATGAAGCGAAACAATTTAAAAACTGCTAAAATATTTTACGATTCTTAGCTTAGCATAAATTTAGATAATAATTCTTAAATACATATATTATTGACTCTATGGAAGAAATAATTTATTTTTGGAGTATTAAGAAATAAATTTAAGTAAAAAACACATGAAAAAATATATTATTCCTTCCAAACTTTGTATATGTAAGCATTTATTTTTATTCGTCTATACTTAATATGTATGTCTCAAAAAATAAAAATAATATTTTTATTTCCATATATATATTTATGATGAGAATAACTAACACCACATACTCCCTCCGTCTTTTCTATTTTATCTATTATTTTATTATATTTTATGTAATACTTATCTATTATTTTCTCTCTCACCATCACGTCACTTATATTTATCTATTATTTTATTATATTTCTTAATTAAAACATCCAAAAAAAGAGAGATCTTATAGTGGGACAGAGGGAGTAATATATATAATTATTATAAAATATTTATCATATATATATATATATATATATATATATATAATTGGTGGGCCTGGCCCCAACGTGACACCCTCCCTACAATACTCCCTCCGTCCCGATATAAGTTTCCCTTCCTTTTGATGTTTTGATTAAGGAATATAATAAAATAATTGATGTAGTACAAGTGATGTGATGGTGAGAGGGAAAATAATAAATTAGTGTGAAATGAAGTATGATAAAATAATCACAAAAACTTATATGCAATATTGCATACATGCATTTCAATTATTCACACACATGTTCTTTATAAATACACCCACAAACTTAATTCACACACATTTTTTAGAAATACACCCACAAGCTTAATTCACACACACATTTTTTATAAATACACCCACAAACTTAATTCACACACACATTTTTTTATAAATACACCCATTGACAGTTCAATTCACACCCACATTTTTTATAAATGCACCCACTGACAGAAATTGAACATGATCGTCTTCTCCGAGCAGTTTTCGGTCACCTCAGGCCGCAGTCGGACGCTGCAATTTACGATGACCTTAATCCTTAAATATTTTATATTTCTTTAAATATTTTTTAATACTAATTATTATGGGTCAATGTTATTTTGTATTACATGCAATAATATATCTTACTACATGCAATAATATATGTTACTATATATTATAATGTGGGTTACTTAATCAATAATAAAAAAAAATCAGTATTACTATATAAAATTGTGTTATTACTACATGTAATAATTTGTTTTACTACATAAAAAATTATATGTTACTACATACTACAGTTTGAATTACTACATTGAATAGACGTTTGTTACTATATGTAACTTTATCAAATGATCTAATATTTTTCGCATCATCCTGCAATAAAACATTTTGTATTACAACATGATTATTGTGTTTACTACATTCGATAATATATGTTACTACATATTATAATGTGAGTTACTACATCAATAAAAACACTAGAAAAAACGTGTTACTAAATAAAAGAATTTGTATTATTATATAAATAGTTTGTGTTATTACTACATAAAATAATGTGTATTACTACATATTACAATTTGAATTACTACATTTAATATCCCGCGTTCGACAATAAAATAAAAGATAAAAAAATCACATAAACGAGTAAAATAAACGGATTAAAAATTTCGTATTAAGCTGTCACTGTGTGTATTTATAAATAATGTGTGTGAATTAAGTTTGTTGGTGTATTTATAAAAATTGTGTGTGTAAATTAAGCTTGTGGGTGTATTTATAAAGAACATGGGTGTGAATGACTGAAATGCATATATACAATATTTCATATAAGACTAGCCCTAAAATAATAGATAAAAGTATAAGTGATTTGATTGAGAGAGATAGAGATATAAAATAATTTGCAAAAAATGAAATGAGAAACTTAATGGGACATTCAACAAAAAAGGAAAATGAAAAACTTATAGTGGAACGAGGGAGTATTATTTTTCAAAACCCACAGGTTCGGTTGATGGTGGTATTCTGAAACAAAAGGGCTTTTGAGTGTCTAAATTTGGCGACCTTTTCACTTAATGATTTTTATTCATATATTTTACTTTTATTTTGTGATATGATGTTGGTGATCATCTGATGGAGATTGACATAAATTAATAGTTCCTGTCTCAACTTTTGGTAGTTAGTTTTTCTGTTTTTTTTTTTTTTTTTTTTTTTTTTAATGTTGTTTATCCAATCTTGAATTACTTAACCTTGCTATGTTTGTGCCCTATATGTGAGTGTGTGGTATAAATATTTTTTCATGATACTTTTAAATAAATAAGCGTGTGGAAGACTTAATTGATTATGGAGATAAAATATGTTGTTTAACAAAGGGACTAGCAAACAAGTAAGTTTGAAATTGGGTTTATAAAATGGAATTCAATATAATCTCAGAGGAAAGATGAAAGTGCGAATCTGTTTGCTTTACCATCTTCTGAAATATGTTTAACCTAACATATTATTCTTGTTCCTAATTATCCTCGCCCTAAGCTGTAGTGATCTAAAGTGTTAAGTTTTAGTGGTCTCAATCCTTATGCTGCTTCAAATTGGAGGCCTTTGGTTTTACAAAAAGACTGTGCTGTATTGATTCTTGTTTTGGGTCTTGGTTTTCTGATCAACTTATTAAGTTCCGAAATTTTGATACATTAAAGATTTGAGATATAAATTTCTATTTTTATTTACAAAACACAGTAGAAAGAAAAATATAATGAAACAGTGTATATATAAATGAAACAGAGTGAGAATTCGTGTAATGTAGGTAATTAGATAGAGGTATTTGAATCTAGTTTGATAGCATCGATCGAGCTGAGTTGTGAATTTTCAGATTGACCAAAGAGTAAATTTAAGGAAAATTGGGCATATAGTTCTTCCTTATATAGTTTGCACCAGAATCTCAGAGCAAAAGGAATAATGATCAAATTAAGGTAAAAACACAATTTTAGGAATAATAATCAAATTAAGGTAAAAACACAATTTTAGAAAGTGCTAGTCCTAAGTGAGACTGTCTCACAGAATGAGATCTCATATATATAAAAATACATAAAGGAAATTAAAGCACAAATAAGTACGTAGCTTAATTAGGAGGTTGGGGCTTGCTCGACTTCCACATCTTGAGCTTGTTCATCGATCGATCGACCACATGTTGGTGCTCCGCCATCGGGCAGTGTCCGTCAGGGAAACCAATGGAGTATCGATCATCAAGAAATGAGAAGTCTCCCAACTCATATATGTTATACCTAGTCAAAGAGGTCGATCTTTGACAAGTCAATCCTAGTCACCAGCTTACGTGGCGAGGACCAGTCAACAAAGTCGTGCGACGACTAGTCAACAAGACCAAGAAAATGTAATAGATTTAGTGTATTTAACATATTTAAGTGCTCGTCCAAAGATGTTGACGAGCACCTGTCTTAGTTAGTTGCTCGCCCAAATGTGTGGCGAGCACGTGCCTATTCTTAGATAAGAGAAGTTTAAGTATTGAAGTCTTGGGAGACAACATGGAGCGTGGCGACCACACTCCTCGAAGGCCCTCCGGCGACCACCATGGCCCAGCTCCTCGGCATCTCGGCGAGGACGAGCACCTAAGGCGGTTTAGCATTAAATGCGCCATCAAATCACCTTTTCGGGCAAAATGAAGGTCCAGTCTGGAGGCTCCACGTGTAAAGGGCGGGCAGCCCCTGAAAAACAGTATATAATGCCCATTTGGGCTCATTTGTAAGGGAGGTTAGATTTTCCACACAATCACCCCAACCCAAAGCAATAAACACTCCCAAGCTCAAAGCTTTAGCTTCTCTAAGAAGCTACTTTTGGTGTTCTTCATTGTTCTTCATCAAGATCATCATAAATCATCATATTAATCCATATAAACGCGTAATAACCCCCGTATAATTTATATATGTTTGTATTGTACTAAGAACAGTCCACATCCAAGTCAACCCGATTTAAGTGCATACAACATTTGGCGCTAGAAGGAGGGGACTTTTTACGTGTTTAATCATCAAAGTTTCGTCCGATGAACGAGCGATCGGTTAGCAAACTCCCCGTTTCAAGCTTTAATCGGTATATCTACCGTTTAGAGCATCATCTACGATCTTTAGTGTTCTTCGTGTTCTTGAACATTTTCAGTTTTCGTAGCATATTTTGGAGTTTGATCTCCTTGTTTTTGTGTTTTCAAGTTTCTTTTGTTGTTACTTTGCTAAGACTAGTAGTTGTAATAGCACGTTCTTCTGCGTAAGAACTTTAATCTTTCGTTTTTTAGATTGTTTCCTTGTAATCTAAGAAGAGACACTCTTTAAACGATGTCTCAGAATACGAATCTGAACGGAATCCCACCACGCGGAGGGAACGAGCACCTTCCGCCGCCGGTGGTTCCAATGGCAAACCCTTTTGCCAACTTAAATATGGGGGATATTCTCAATGATCCCTAGCACTTGAAAGACCTTTCGGACTACCTCCTGGAGAAGAGGAGGTTGAACGAGGTGGAAGAGCTGGAAAAGGCCAAAGATTGGGCCTTCGAAGAAGCTCGCAAAAACAGGGGGCATGAGGATGAACGCTCCTATCACTCACACTCTGCTCACCCCCGAGGTAGAGGCAAAGACAAAGTCGACGAGCACTCCCACAATAGCCAGACGGGAGACTCACGACAAAGAAATTCGGTTTTCAACCGAATGAACGACAATGATGGAAGGGCTCCTCGCCGAGTACCTTTCAATGTGGACGGCCGACCAAATAAGGCCGACCACCACCATCGCGCTGATAGGAGAGATCAGGGCGACAAAGTCTCAGCTCTAGATCGAGTGGGACCAGGGAAGGGTTCGCGAGCTCCGGCCAAGAGTTATCGCAGCCACCATTCTGACAGGCACTCTCCCAGGCGATCACGTCATGATGATCGCCCGGCCATATCCCATGGGAGTCGACGTGACGAGAGCGTCGTCCCACGAGCACAAACTGCCGAGGAGGGGCAAATCGCCTAGTTCCTCGAGACACAAAAATTGATGAAACAAGAGATGGACGCTCTGCGAGCAGAGGTGGTCGCCTCGAAGAAAGGGACCACACCGCCGATCAGTCTGCCCGCACCTCCACTAAGTGTTGCAATCCTTACCGCCCCCATTCAAAGGAAGATCCAAATGCCCTCCATGGCGGCATATGATGGGATGTCCGACCCCAGAGTACACTTGTCCAAGTACTCCAATTATATGGCCTCAATCGGGGCAACGGACGCCACATAATGCAGAAACTTCTCCCTAACATTGGGAGATCGGGCTCATCGTTGGTACACAACTTTGAGTGCCGGATCAATTACATCATTCCACGAGCTGGGACAATACTTTCTGACCTACTACGGGTCCATTGCTGCTCGCCCGGCATCAAAGCAGTGTTTGGCTAACGTTCGCCAATCTGTGAATGAGTCGGGAAAAGACTTCATCGAGCGCTTCGATAGGCTGGTGATCGATGGAGAGGCCGTGAACGATGAGACAAAGCTGATCTCGGCTGTTTCCGGTCTAAGGATAGGTACCAAGCTTTGGGAATCTATCCATCTTACTTTCCCAATTTCTTATGCGGACTTCCGCACGAGGGCTGGGAACTTCATCCAAATGGAGGAGATAATGGACGCTGCCAAGGCTAACGAGCAGCCTGACATGTCCAAGAGAGCGTGGCCCAAGAAAAACACTAACACTGGGGAATCTTCCCAGCCCAAGAAGGTGACCACTCAAGCTGGTAGTGCTCGCCCAGCGAACTTCAGGCCGTTCGAGGAGGCACCTGAGATCATCCAGTTCAGGGAAGCCCTCACCGTGGATCCTAGGGGCATCTACGACGCAATCAGGGGGAAAAATCTGCTCCCCCAAGCAAAGCCCATGCATACGAGCGATGCAAATCTAGATGGTAGTAAATTTTGCAACTACCACAACTCTGTCGGCCACCACACCAATGGGTGCCGAGACTTGGTGAGAAATCTCTTCAAACTTTACAATGAGGGTAAGCTCACCCAATTCATCAAGTCCGGAGGTGGAAACGGCGACAACAGGGGAAAGAAACGTCGCGACGACAGCGACGACCTGCGCCAACAACTGAGTCGTCCCAAGCTAACTCCTCCCATGCCAAAGAATGTTATTGGCGACATCGACAATCTGGGGCAAGACTGCCTTATGATAGAAGGTCCTTTGGGGGGGGACTCAATCCGGAATAGCTCTGTCTGTTCGCCGGGCTCAGGGCGAACAGCGAGCACTCAACAATGTGCACCAGGTGTGCGTCGCTCCAACTACCGAGAAGCCTCCTTCTCATCAAATCCGTTTCACGGACGACGACCTGAACGGCGTGATGCAGCCAAACAATGATGCGTTGGTCATCACGGGAAAGATAATGGGAACCATCGTCCATCGAATGATGGTCGACACTGGGTCATACACCAACATCCTTTTCAAGCATACTTTGGATGCTCTTGGTGGATATGCAGATTATATCGAGCCTTGCGATGATATAATCGTAGGGTTCGGGGACACGCGCAACCTTCCCATTGGGAAAATCAGACTGTCTTTGGAGTTGGCATCGTCAAAAGAGCCTGAAATGCACCATGCTAGGCAGCTCGACTTCTTGATCATCGACATGCCATCATCCTACAATGCGTTCCTAGGCCGACCTTTCTTCAACGAGTTCAAGGCGGCCGTTTCAACTTTTTATTACTGTGTAAAATTTTCAACCCCGGCGGGAGCTATAACCGTTAAGGGCGATCAGACGCGGGCGAGGGAGTGTCTCGTCCGTTTTTCAAAACGTCATTCTAAAGAAAGTGCCATGGTTGGAAAGTATATTAAGTGTCAAACTCAAACAGAACAAATGAACTACTTGGAGGGTCTTCCTAGCAAGTACAAAAAAATTGAAGTTGGGGAGTGTAGTCATCGTTCCGACGACCACCAAGTGGAGGCGAACGAGCACGCCTCCATGGAAGTGGACGACCACACCCCAATGGAAATCGACGAGCAGACAGATCCGGGCGACCAGTTCCCCGGCGACCAGTCTCCAGAAAACTTTCCAGATCTGGAGCCTAGGTTAGGCTTTGAGCCAAAATTCGGAATTGAGGACCCTCGTTGGAAGGAGCCTAACGAACGGGCAACTTCAGCGGAGGACCTTGAAACCATCCATTTAAATGAAGCTCGTCCCGAACTCGAAGTATTCATAGGTTCGAATTTACCAGAACATCTGCAATCGGACATGGTCGCATTTTTGAAAGAAAACGTCGGTGCATTCGCCTGGTCGCACGAAGATATGGTGGGCATTCCCACGAATCATGCCTGCCACAGCCTAAATATTGATCCAACAAAGAGACCCATCACCCAAAAACGAAGAAAATTTGGGCCTGATAAAAGTGCGGCTTTGGCAGTCGAAATCAAGAAATTGATCGACAACAAATTAATTGAGAAAACTGGAACTGGTCCCGAGTGGTTGGCAAATCCAGTGCTCGTCAAGAAAATGACCGGGTCGTGGAGATTGTGCATAGACTTCACAGATTTAAACGACGCCTGTCCAAAAGATCATTTTCCGATGCCCCACATTGATCACCTAATAGATAATACAGCGGGGCACGAGATGTTAACTTTCATGGATGCCTTCGCAGGGTACCATCAGATTGCAATGCATCCCGACGACCAGCGACATACGACCTTCATGACTGCGCTTGATATGTATAGCTGGAAGAGAATGCCTTTCGGTTTAAAAAATGCGGGGGCAACGTACCAAAGACTGGTAAACAAGATGTTTGAGAAACACATCGGCGAGATGGTGGAGGTC
The DNA here is from genome assembly GCA_963675135.1 of Galeopsis tetrahit. Classification (NCBI taxonomy): domain Eukaryota; kingdom Viridiplantae; phylum Streptophyta; class Magnoliopsida; order Lamiales; family Lamiaceae; genus Galeopsis; species Galeopsis tetrahit. Next base: position 31,594,102 of record OY776119.1, on the reverse strand, counting down.
TATATCGACGACATCGTCGTCAAAAGCTTACGAAAAGAAGATCACCTACATCACCTTGCCATGACTTTCGATATCCTAAGAGAGTACAACATGAAGTTAAATCCAAAGAAATGCAGTTTTGGAGTTATCTCAGGAAAATTTCTGGGGCACTTGGTTAGCCAGCGGGGCATCGAGGCGAATCCGAGTAAAATTCAAGCAGTAATCAATATGCAAAGCCCAAGGAACGTGAAAGAAGTTCAGAGGTTGACAGGATGCCTTGCATCGCTGAATAGATTCATTGCACGAACGGGCGATCGTTGCAAACCTTTTTTCGACGCTCTGAAAAAAGGAAAGTTCGAATGGACCGACGAGTGCGAGAAAGCTTTCGAAAAATTGAAGGAGTATCTATCGGATCCGAAGGTCCTATCTAAGCCAGTCCCTGGTGAAATTTTGTATCTATACTTGGCGGCCACTGACTGTGCGATCAGTTCAGTGCTCGTCCGAGCTGAGGGGAGCACACATCTGCCTATCTACTACGTAAGTCAAACACTGCGAGATGCGGAGTTGAGATACACTCCAATGGAAAAATTGGCGTACGCACTAGTTATGAGTGTTAGAAAATTAAGGCAATATTTGTTCGACCACGAGGTGGTCGTCCTCACCACATTTCCTCTCCGACGAGCACTGCATCGTCCGGATACCACGGGAAGACTTCTGAAATGGTCGGTGGAGATCGGGCAATTTGGTCTCACCTACGCACCCAGAACGGCAATCAAGGGACAAGTGCTGGCAGAATTCATCGTAGAGCTCACTTTCCCAGAGAAATTGGACGAGGGAATCGAACTTCCTTGGACACTGTTCGTCGATGGCTCGTCGACGAGCACCAAAGCAGGGGCAGGAGTTGTCCTCACCAGCCCAACCGGACAGACGTTTGCTTCGGCGATCGAGTTCGAGTATCGGGCGACCAACAACGAAGCAGAGTACGAGGCTCTGGTTGCAGGAATCAAGATGGCTATGGCCGTGGGCGCTAGAAAACTGAAAATTTTTTCTGACTCTCAGCTGGTTGTATGTCAAATCACGGGCGAATACGAGGCTCGCGGCGATCAAATGATAAAGTATCAAGACCTAGTGAAAGGATTACTCGAGCAATTTGATCAATTCCACATCGAGCAAATCCCTAGGGAGGAAAATACGCAAGCAGATGCGTTAGCTCGGCTGGCCACTTTAGAGGGGGAGGCAATATTTTCAGAAGCAACCATCACCAAAATTTCTTCCCCATCGGTGAACAGAGGTCAAGTTTTGCAGGTTGAAGCGACCAGCGACGAGGACTGGAGGACGCCGATCACCAAGTACATCAAGACCGGCGAGCTCCCGGCAGACAAAGTGAAAGCAACCAGATTGCAACTCAGGTCCGCAAGGTACACAATTGTGGGCGACCAGCTGTACAAACGGGGTTTTTCAATGCCTTTGTTGAAATGCCTCGGAGAAGACGAAGCGAAGATCGTCATGCACGAAATCCACGATGGAGCTTGTGGAAATCATACAGGGGGGCAAGCGCTCGCTTTAAAAATCATAAGGCAAGGTTATTTTTGGCTAACACTGAAGAAATATGCAATCCATTACGCGCATACGTGCAAGAGATGTCAAGCCTTCGCTCCCGCCATTCACTCACCACCAGACGAGCTCATCTCGGTGTATAGTTCATGGCCTTTCGCGAAGTGGGGGATCGACATCATCGGACCTTTCCCACCAGCTGCTGGGGGAGTAACTTTCGTCGTCGTAGCAGTCGATTACTTCACCAAGTGGACAGAGGCAAAGGCATTGAAGACCATCACAACGGGCCAAATGACAAGCTTCATTTGGAAGAACATAATTTGCAGGTTCGGCCTACCACGAGTGATAGTGACCGACAACGGACGTCAATTCACAAGTCAAGACATGCTAAATTTCTGCCTAGAGTGGAACATCAAGAAAAAAATTTCAACACCCTACCATCCACAATCAAACGGTCAAGTAGAGGCGATCAACAAAATCATCAAGCACACCTTGAAAGCTAAGCTGGATGGATTGAAGGGAAAATGGGCGGACGAGCTGCACATGGTTCTGTTGGCATATCGAACGACCACGAGAAATTCTACTGGTGAAACTCCGTTCGCGCTCGCGTTCGGAACCGAAGCTGTCATACCAGCAGAGGGGCAAGTCCCAACTTTTCGAGTAGCAAATTATGACGAGCAGTTGAATAACGATGCACAGCTCTCCTATTTAGACTTCCTAGAAGAACGAAGGCTAACAGCGGACGAGAAGAATGTGGTCTACAAGCAAAGGTCAGAACGCTACTACAACACCAAAGTACGTGCTCGCCAGTTCACTATCGGCCAGCTCGTACTTCGGAGGGCGACGGAGCAGTCCATCGGCATACTTGGCCCGACTTGGGAAGGTCCGTACCGAATAACGCGCACACTCCTAAACGGATCGTACGAGCTAGAAGATCTAGAGGGCAAGCCGAGCAAGTACCCATGGAACGCGGTCAAGCTGAAGAAGTATTACCAATAAGTTTTTAATTTTTTCATATTTGTAGTATGTATCTAATCATCATTTCAATTCAAGCAAAGTTTTAAATTTCCATCAAATTTTAGATAAGTTTGAAATATTAGACAAGGCTCTGCGTAGCCATCTAGGAAACAAAAGACGAGCACTCTTTCTTAAAAGATGCTCGCAAGGTAGTGGCAAAGACGATCACTACCTATCAAACTAAGAGTTCAACCGACGAATGGTTAACTCTAAAAGACGAGCACTCTTTCTTAGAGTCTCGCAAAAGGAAAGACGAGCACTCTTTCTTAGAGTCTCGCAAAAGGAAAGACGAGCACTCTTTCTTAAAGTTGCTCGCAAAAGGAAAGACGAGCACTCTTTCTTAGAGTCTCGCAAAAGGAAAGACGAGCACTCTTTCTTAGAGTCTCGCAAAAGGAAAGACGAGCACTCTTTCTTAAAGATGCTCGCAAAGGAAAGACGAGCACTCTTTCTTAGAGTCTCGCAAAAGGAAAGACGAGCACTCTTTCTTAAAGATGCTCGCAAAGGAAAGACGAGCACTCTTTCTTAAAAGATGCTCGCAAAGGAAAGACGAGCACTCTTTCTTAAAGATGCTCGCAAAATAACAACGTCGAACACAAATCAATGAAAGAAAAATAAGAATTATTTATTAAAAGCACTTGCAAAAAATTATCATAAAACAAATGGAAAAACGAACACATCATAAGCAAAAACTTCCATTCATTAAAAAGCCTTAAAAGGCTGGAATTACAAAAAAGGCCTTAATGGCCGAGCAGTTCTAAAACAAAAAAAGAAAAGGGGGAAAAAGAAGTTTTTAAGAAGAAAATGTTTTTGTTTACCTTGTTGCCGATCAGAAACCACCCAAAAGTCGCCGGAAAAACTCGAAGTTTAAATCTTGGACGGAAACTTGAAGAAATTCGAGAAATTGCAGAAGAGAAAAGTGTTTTTATGAAGGGGAAGGTCCTATTTATAGGCGAAATTCGTGCAGGGACTAAAGTGCAAAAAACGGGGTAAAATCCGTAATTTTCCCAAAAATTTGGGGCCATTTCCGAAGTCGAGTTCGGAGAGTGGCCCTCACGCGCGACCTTTGAGGTCGGCACGCGCCCCACGCGCGCATTTCAAATTTCGAGCGTCGTCCACGCGCCTGACACAAGTCACATCATACGTCATCAAAGTGCCTCGGAAGGCGTGCTCGGCGTAGGAAACAAGGCGACCGCCTCCATCTCACGTCATCAAGATCTCAAATTTGATTGTGTTGTCGAGAACCATTTTCACCATCGGAAAAAACGATCGAACTGCTCGCCTCACCATTCTACGAATACGAAGTGAGGCGACCAGGGGGCAAATGTTATACCTAGTCAAAGAGGTCGATCTTTGATAAGTCAATCCTAGTCACCAGCTTACGTGGCGAGGACCAGTCAACAAAGTCGTGCGACGACTAGTCAACAAGACCAAGAAAATGTAATAGATTTAGTGTATTTAACATATTTAAGTGCTCGTCCAAAGATGTTGACGAGCACCTGTCTTAGTTAGCTGCTCGCCCAAATGTGTGGCGAGCACGTGCCTATTCTTAGATAAGAGAAGTTTAAGTATTGAAGTCTTGGGAGACAACATGGAGCGTGGCGACCACACTCCTCGAAGGCCCTCCGGCGACCACCATGGCCCAGCTCCTCGGCATCTCGGCGAGGACGAGCACCTAAGGCGGTTTAGCATTAAATGCGCCATCAAATCACCTTTTCGGGCAGAATGAAGGTCCAGTCTGGAGGCTCCACGTGTAAAGGGCGGGCAGCCCCTGAAAAACAGTATATAATGCCCATTTGGGCTCATTTGTAAGGGAGGTTAGATTTTCCACACAATCACCCCAACCCAAAGCAATAAACACTCCCAAGCTCAAAGCTTTAGCTTCTCTAAGAAGCTACTTTTGGTGTTCTTCATTGTTCTTCATCAAGATCATCATACATCATCATATTAATCCATATAAACGCGTAATAACCCCCGTATAATTTATATATGTTTGTATTGTACTAAGAACAGTCCTTATCCAAGTCAACCCGATTTAAGTGCATACAACAATATAGATCACCAATAACCAAAACCTCATCGGTGGGAGGAGGTTGATCCTTCAAGTACTGAATAAACTTGGCTACAAGGGCGCTAACATCATTCCCGGCCTTCCAAGATGTTCGGATGCAATCCGAAAAGGCCATAACATAGGCCTTGTCATGGACAAGCTTCTCAACCTCAGTTCGAAGGAGCTGAACAACCTTCTCGGATGCGTCTTTGCCACCAACAGCCTCCGCCAAAGCCTCTTTTGCGCTCGCAGCCTTGGCTAAAAGTAGTTGTTGATTGGCCTCGAGCTCCTCGTTTCTCTTCTTCGACAACTCTAGCTCGTTGCGAAGAGCATCCTTCTCGTTCAGTGACAACACCCTCTGCTCAAGAAGTTGAAAAGTCATCCTCTCCACATAAACACCCGTTCTTTCCACCAGCAGTGCTATTGAACGGTTGTTATCAATAATGCTCTGATTGGCCGCGATGTTTTCATCTTCATCCCGGCAAGCAACAGCAGCTGCAGCAGCATTATTATAATTATGACTACTTTTGGTGGCCGGCCTAGTCGAGGTATCTCCAACCTCAGCCTCTCGCTTTTTCTTCTTCCTCTGCTCTCGTAAACACTTCTGCCTCTCCTCTGCCAACCTCGCAACGGTGTAAATACCTTTTCTCATAATTCGTAAAAATGGAGATCAGGTACCTATTTCTAGAAGCTCACAAGAAACAAATATATATATGATCAGCTAGAGAATAGCCTAATTATATAAGTACTCCATAAACATCATTTTAACACATGATTGACTAAACTAAAGCCTTCACACAAATATTTTTGTTTGAAAAGTCGTCCAAGCCACGTAAAATCATTTAAAACGACTATCAATATAGTACAATCATATAATCTGATCAAGTACGATATCGTATATATAATACAAGGAGGTAATATATAGCTTGTGTTATCTTTACAAAGTGCGTGTATATGCAGGTTTTTTTAAAAAAAAAATTCAAGCAAGACATTTTCTTTCCCAAATATATATTCTGATAAACTAGAAAAATTAATTCAAAAACTCACTTTTTTTTAAAAAAACTTCCATCTCTCAATATTTTAATTTGTTTACCTTGTACAGGGTGAAAACTGCACTTAAATGAAGCAAAGAAAGTACCTAGCTGTTGTTTGAGATTTATTCAAAAAATAATGAGAAAGAAGAGATAGGCAGTAAAGAAGACAGTGTAACGTGATATATTGATTTTTGTTATGATAATCAATTAATAATAGTGTTTTTATTTGAGTAGAATATTATGTCTAAATTCATCAATCAGACTTTGTACATATTATATTTTAATATTTATAATAAATATCCTAAATTTGTGATATACAAATAAGTATAATTCTATTTTTATTTTTTTAAGTAGAAACGACAAATATAAGAAAACAGGCATAAACTACAAATTTAATGAAACTTTAATGAAACAGAGCAGAAACTAACATATAATGAAACTATAAATATAATAAAACAAAGCAAAAATTACACATATAATGAAATAGATCAGAAACTACACATATAATGAAACATAATATATATAAATGAATAGAATTCATGTTTGAAACTTAGAATTGATTTGGAAGAAAATTAACCTAATAATGTATAAAATCTAATACTCATCAATTGAATCTCTCATTGATTAATAGAGAGTAATTGAGTGTATTTGGTAGGGTTTAGCTTCATTTCTGTTAAACAATTCAACCAAAGAAACGGAAAAGAATCAGATTTAGGGTTACCCCAATGACTTGTGAATTTACATATTGACCAAAGAGTACATTTAAGGAAAATTTGGATTCTTCTTTAGTTAACACCAGAATCTACTAATTACAGTCTTTTTTTCGTCTTATTTAGATTATTTAGAATATGTAAAATGAAGGAAATTATTAACAAAGTACCTTAAAAAAAAGAAAGTTGCTGCTGGAATGTGCTCTTTACACCAAAAGAGAAGTACTGAAATTTGCACTTTGATATTTATTGTGAAAATAATGAAAAAGGAGATAGTGAGTAAGATCCAAATATATAATCAAATGGAGGAAAATACCTGAAAAAGAAAGTTACAGCCGAAATGTGCTCTCTTACATCATAAGAGAAGAAGTATTGTGTTATATTTTAGAATTTGCTTTGATATTTATTGTGAAAATAATGAGAAAATAACCGGTGGGTGGGAAGTTAAACTCATAAATCCAAAATAGTCAAATGGAAGAGGGTGTCCTCGTGATATTGTTTCGGGAAGTTAAACTCATAAATGGAGTGTCCTTGTGATACTGTTTTGTCGTGCTATGTCTCTATATTCTCATAGTTTTCTGTGTAATAAGTATTAATCTATTTTAAAGAAATAAAATTGAAAAAACACTTTCTTTCTTACGTTGAAAATTGTTCCTAAATTGCATTATTTTAATCAAGTAATTTCATAGTTCCATGAAATTCAACACGCAGACACGGGCAACGGTTCCAAACCGCCGATTTCGGTTTTGGTTTTTCGGTAACCGTAACCGAACCGCGAACCGTCGGTTACGGTTACGGTTTTCAAACCGGCGGTTCGGTTTGAAAACCGCCGGTTTGGCGGTTTGTTCTTTTTTTTTTTTTTTTAATATTATCTCCGTTTTCGCTCGTTTTCACTCCGTTTTCGTTCGTATTTTATTCGTTTTAACTCATTTTTTAGAAAATACATTACTAGAATTCAATAAAAATTATATAACTTAAATTTATACATTAAAAATAGAAGAATTGTGTATTAAAAAAATTAATTAATTTTTTTTTTTTAATAAAAAACCGGCAAACCGCCGGTTAACCGTCAAAACCGGCCAAACCGGCGGTTTGCGGTTTGTCAAAATGACGAACCGTAACCGAACCGCCATTTTTCGGTTACGGTTCGGTTTTCAAACCGTAACCGGCGGTTTGTCAAACCGGCGGTTTGGCCGGTTAGCCGGTTTGGCGGTTCGATTTTGCGCGTGTCTAACGCTAATTAATTTTTGAGCGTACATAGTTTCTGGTGATATTTATTGAGTTTAGAAAAAACTTGAATAGCAAATAGATTTAAAATTATCCAAAAATATTTCCAGTACACAATAAATTTTGAAATTAGAATTAGAAAAAAAAAATCACCCATAAGCAATATCTATATATATCAATGTTTAAGACGGTCATGCAGTCCCAAATCTATATCTATATGCATTGCTTTTGAATTTCTCCAAAAGCTCTCACTTCAATAGGGATACTATTCAACCCTTATTATATAGTACTATTTCTTTAATAATTAATAATAGATTAATCAGGGCTGGAAATTAATAAATAAATTCTTTATCTCAAGAACAAAATTTTAATTTCCTGTCAAAAAAAATCGGTTAAACAAAATAAATCACGCTTGAAAAAACACTTTCTTTCTTGTATTGAAAATTGTTCCTAAATTGCATTATTTTAATTAAGTAAATAGTTTCAAGAAATTCAACACCTAGCTAATTAATTCTTGACCGTACATAATTTCTGGTGATATTTATTGAGTTCAGAAAAAACTTGAATAGCAAATAGATTTAAAATTATTCAAAAATATTTCCAATACACAATAAATTTTGAAATTAGAATTAGAAAAAAAAAAAAACAAATTCACCCATAAAAAAAAATATATATATATATATATTAATTAATGTTTAAGACGGAAAGTCCCAAATCTATATGCTCTCACTCCAATGGGGATACTATTCAACCCTTTTATAAGTATTGTATTTCTTTAACAATTAATAATAGATTAATCAGTGTTGGAGATTAATAAATAAATTCTTATCTCAATCTGTTGAACAAAATATTAATTTCATGTAAAAAAAAATTGTTAAACAAAATAAATCACACTTGAAAAAACACTTTCTTTCATGTGTTGAAAATTGTTTCTAAATTGCATTATTTTAATCAAATAATTTCATAGTTCCAAGAAATTCATCACTGACTAATTAATTTCTGATGATATTTATTGAGTTCAGAAAAAACTTGAATAGCAAATAGATTTAAAATTATCCAAAAATATTTTTAGTATACAATAAATTTTGAAATTAGAATTAGAAAAAAAAAATCAAATTCAGCCATAATACAGCCACATATATATATATATATATATATATATATATATATATATATATATATATATATATCAATGTTTAAGACGCACTACAAAAAACACGCGCCTTTTGTTATTATTTGACTTGTTTATTAAAATTTATACCCAATCTATCGAAAAATTATATATAAATTAAAAACAATAACATAAATAAACAATCCATTAACAAAAAAACATCAACCTAAAATAAATATGTTCGACAGAATAATAAATAGTTCGACAGAAAATTAAATAATTCGACAGAAAATAAAGTGTTCAAACATCAATTACCAAAGTTAAAATACTCATCACCGCCGAAATTCAAGTCGACGTGGTCATCCAATTCGTCGTCTTCGGTTGTGGCTGCATCTCGAGTTGGAGCTGGACCTGGAGCATTCAAAGGCGGAGGGGGAATGCTCATCGCCTGTGCAAAGCATGTATCTATCTGATCAGGAGACATCCCCAACGATCGACCCATAGTGTCAGTTAGTTGTCGGAAGTAGTGGTTCATCAAGTGTAGTACGTTCGGGTCCGGAACAGCAGTGGAGGATACAGAGGCCTGCGATGCACGCTGGGATGAACTAGACGACCTCACAGTGCTGCTCAACCGGCCAAGGCCAAAGATCCGTCCTCGACTAGTCGGGGCAACGTCCAGGTAAATCCGGTTAAGGTCAACCGGCGGAGGGGAAGAGCTGGGGCCGGCTTGAGCAGAAGCCTGCGTCGTGGCCTCTTCAATCCTCGGTTGACATTCAACTACATAATTAAAAAAAATTAAATTAAAACATAATTTAATACATTTAATTAAGGGAAAATATCAATTTTGGTCACCAAGTTTACCTCTTTTCATATTTGGTCACCCACGTTTAGTCACTATCGTCACTAATGAATAGGTTAAAAAATTCTTATGCATCTTCTAGAACTAATGAAACAAACACAGAAGCAAGAATGAAACATGTGAAAAACTTACGTGAATAAATTTCCATTAAAAAATCTCAATCAATCACAAAAATTACCAATATGTACATTTACAAAAATTATCAATGTGTAGAACGTGATTCAATCAACTCTGTTGTTGTTGGTTTACCTTTTATTTTACAGGTAATCAGGAAATGAGAGACTTAGAAACTATATAAGTTTATGAAATTTTCTTGAATGGATAATTTTAGAAAATTCTTTACAATTAAATTTCACCACAAATTATGCTCCATTAATTATAAATAGGGAAATGAATTGAAATACGTTTCTATCTCTAATTATTATACAAATTCAATATGAAACCACGAATGGAAAACATAGTACAATTGTTAAAAAAAAAAAAACAAGAGTACAAAGAACACAATGTCTGAATAATTTTCAACCACAGTGAATACAATAATTATAAACCATCAAACTATGACCCATAATTATAAAAACATAGTACATCAAACTAATACATGACCACCATAATTTGTCTTGTCCCGTATGAACCACTATCACTCTTTTCCATGTAAGTTAAAGTACACTGCCACCCTTTTCCATGTAAGTTAAAGTACCTAGGTAATATAATTTACTCCTCTTTTCACAATAATAGGACCGCGTACAACCTATAAAATTATAAAATAAGAAATTATAAAATGAGATTGTAAGCCAAACACACGCATTTGCTTCACTGTGATTATTTCTTTTACTAAGTTTCTCATTTTTTGTAAAATAAAAAATAAATCAACAACAACAATGAGATGAATTCATAATTGAGTAAAATAATAAGGGTGCATATTGATAATTTTTTTGATTGACTGAGATTATTCAATGGGTATTTCTTCACCACAGCTATAGGTTTACATATTTCATTCTTGCTACTGCTTTTGTTTCATTAGTTATTTTTAACATAGGTTTTGAGAAGTTTTGAGAAATTTTGAGCTCAAAACTCCGTTAGTCATTGACTAACGGAATGATCAATTTTGATAGAATATAATAACTGAGTGACCAATTTTGATAGTAATTAATTGTGGTTGACCAAATATGAAAGAGGTAAACTTGGGTGACCAAAAAAGTGACATTTTCCCACCTTTTTATTTAAAAGATTGGAGAAAGTTCTTGGATGAGCTAACTAAAGAAACCCCTTGAAAGATCATTTTGGTATTATCTCTAAAAACTTGCATATGCATAAGAGTGATTACTTTTGTAATTTTATATCATATCTACATTGAAATTCATTATGCGAGGCTATACGTACACAAAGTCTTTGGCAACAACTACTCTATTTATTTACTATCCCTAAATTCTTTTATGTTTATTAATCATTTATCTACATTTTACATTCAGACATCATGATCATGTTATTCAAAGTAAAAAGACATTGCAGAAGCTAGAAAGTGCTCGAAAAGACACCATAAGAAGCCACTGTGAAGAAGTAGTGTGTTGGAGAATTACATCTTTAAAAAGTTTCTATGATGAATGTAAAAGAAAGCATGTAAAATTTTACATTCAACATTTATAAATTTCTTCCATGTCACCCTGAAATTCAGTTTTATAACCCTTACTATTTTGTGAGATTATTATTTGTCTCAAGTATCTTTGGGGTCATTTTCGGTATATTTGTAATATTTAAAAAAAAAGTAATTATACCATTAATTTTAGTATCAGAATTGATATGTTTAGTATTAGACAAAATTTTAGGATATTATAAATACAATTTAGTAACAAAAAAAAAAATTGATACCATTATCATTTATCCGATACTAAAGGGTTCAATCATATAATATTAGAAAATATTTATTGATACTATATGTTTAATATCGGTAAAAGTTTACGATACTATAAATACATTGTGTATAAAAAAAAAAATTGATGCAATAATTCGATACTAAATACAATTCTGATACTAAAGAGTTCAATCATTTAGTATCAAAATACATTTATTGATACTATATGTTTAGTATCGGTAAAGATTACGATACTATAAATACATTGTTGTATCAAAAAAAATTGATATAATAATCCGATACTAAATACAATTCTGATACTAACGAGTTCAATCATTTAGTATCAGAAAATATTTATTGATACTATATATTTCTAATACTAAAAGTTTCAGAACACTTTTTCTGACACAATGTCTTTAGGATCGAGAGTATAGATATCAAAAGTGTATCAGAAATAAATTTGATACTAATACCCTTTGATATTAAATATTTCGATCATCTTTTGTATAAAAAAATCTGATACTAAAAACCTTTTTTGTTGTAGTGAACTAACAGTACCTCCACGACTAGTTAGTGTGCACTATGGAAGTCTTGTGTGACGAAGATCGTAAAAGTAGATCTTAGGTTTAGCAGACCCGAAAGCGATAAGGTGGGACGAGTATGGAGAAAACTGAACACAATAAACATTGGAAGGACTACAAAAAGTGCATGTCAAATTACTATGTATATCAACCATTAATGAAGAAAAAAAATCACTTAGAAATAGCTTCATAATAAATTTGATCATAATTAGTAGGTTACCTCATTGATATTCCATATTTTAACGGAACAATCATCACCTCCGGTAGCAAATTTCTTGTGGAGGATGCCATATTTTAAAAGAAAGAATAGCAGGGCCGACATTTTTATTGAATGTACTTGTATCGAATCAAAATGACATACGAACAACAGGGCGACATTTTTATTGAATGTACTTGTATCGAATCAAAATGACATGGAAGCTGAAAAAATGCACCATATATACATATATCAAATGATCATGTCGATCAATGAAATAATACATACACAAGATTCAAATTATTTGTTTAGACACAAAATTTTCTAGCTGTACAATGCCAATGGTATAATTTGTATTAGCATATATTATAGTGGAAAAATAAGCAACATTTTAATTGAAATTTCACAAAGTAACCTATCTAGCTTTAACAGATTCATCAATTCAGGCAGAATGTATCAAAGAAAAATATTAATTATATATTTAAAGACATATTAATCATACCTCAAATAGCTATACTCCCAAAAGAGTAGATATTTGATGAACGTAATTTGAAAACTTCCGGATAAGCATATATACCACTGTCCCAAATAGATGTGCCTTGATCAAACAAAGAATTGTTTTGAGCATTCATATATATGATCAATGTTATCCTTACCTGAAACCTTTTGCATGTTTTCGCGAGTATGCTTTGTATTATCGGCCTGGTCAGGACTATGAGTTTTCATCAATGGCCTCGATTTCTAAATAAATGATTTTAGCCATCTACGGTGCTCAATTTTCTAACACATCATTAATTAGTAGGTGTGGGTTCAGACAATGACAATTCATTCTTCACACTGCAGTTTGGTCTACTAGAAGCCATACACAAACGTGTTGGTGAAACCGTGAAACCGAACTACAATTCTCTATTTCCTCTGACTTTGGCTCCATAGCAAACCAAAAGTAAACTATAATGTTTTTCTCATTTTCTGCAAACACAAATTGTGGTTGACATCAAAATTTAGAAGTAGGCCATTACATTTTATCGTGTACAACTCGATTGTCTATATATATTCTTGTGCCTCTAAGAAATATCAAGTAAAAGGTATTTATAAAACATAGCAAAAGAGCAAATTTCTACATTAGTATACTATTCTAGAGGCACAAAGGAGGAACAAAAAAATGTGGAATACTGGTACCAAGAAATACTTACCGTATCAAAAAAATCAGAACTCCGAACAGAAACTAGTTGATTCAAATGGAGTGGCCAACCATAATGATGGGCATTTTTCAAAATTTCATACTCAATTTTTTATATTTTCTGGTTAGACCATTCTCCCAATGTGCTTAGATCAATATACTCCCTCCGTCGGAATTCAGAATGTTCATTTCTCCAGATACGAATTTTAATGAATATTATAAAATGGATAGATTGAAAGTATTGTGGGGTTCACTTATGAATAAAGTGAATGAATAAGTAAGTGATGGTTAAAGGATGGATATAAGTAGTGTGAATAGTATAATTTCAAAAGGAAAATAAGCATAATGAAATTGAACAATAAAAAAAAAATAAACTTAGGAAATAGGAATAATAAAATTGAATGGAGGGAGTACTATAAAATTTATATTTGTAATAAGCTGATGTATTTGTCTGTTCCATAAGTTAATATACAGAAGTTGGAGTTGAAGTTGCTCCTTCAAATTAAGGACTTGAAGATTGGGTAGATACTCGATTCCTTGAATTTGCAGTCCTTCATACCCTTGAAGACTAAGCATCGACCCTTCTCCACTGTCACCATTTTCAAGCCTTTTAGTTCCCCTAATCACAATTCTTTGGGCTTCTTAAACATGAGGCTGCAGCAATTGAAACTTTAATCTACATGAACAATTTTGATACGATTGATATGTAATGTTTCGTATATGATTATCTCTTATATATATATATATGTAAAATATATATAAGTATGGGTTTTCTTAGGATAGTTTTAGCGTCGTCTAAACTATCAACAATTTGAACGTTGAATTGCATGCCGTATCGCCCTAATACGCCTATTTTTAATATTTTTTAAAATTTATTTTATTATTTACTATTTTACCTTCCATTGAAATTATACTGATCTAAACATTTTTTTAATATTTAATGTATTAATAAAGACGAATTTATTATAAAAATTAGGCTATAGCTTAATGGATAACTATCTTTAAAAGACCCCATATATAAGTATATTTCCTAATCTATGGAAAAAATAATTTTTTTAGAATATTCTAAGAGATAAATACAAGAAAAATATAATATATGTACAATAAAATAATCAACCTATAATCTGATGTTGATTTGTAGTTATCTATTAGAATATTCTAAAAAAATAAAATTAATTTCTCTATAAATTAGAAAATACACTTATATATACTACCTCGATTCCTTACTTAAAACCCATTACTTTTGGGGGCATAAGTTTTAATCTATTAATTATTTATTAATATTATGGGAAATAAAAATGAGGTAATAAAAAATTTTCAACTTTATGAATAATAAAAATGTTTTTTTTGTCAAATATTAAAGAGATTATTCCTCCCGATAATCCTGAAACACTACTATATAGAAATACATAAATTTAAATAACTTCTAGGGAAATTAATTTAAATTGATTTTATAATTCTAATTTAAATTCCACTCTTCATTGAATTTTTTAAATTAACTTATTTTTTAAATTAAACCAATATTCCAGCTACTCTGTACTTGATCGGGTGCTGAACAAATGCTTCCATTCATGGGCGACGACTTCAACATTGTGAGCTTCTGCGGCGGAGATCGCAGGAGTTCGCCATTTTTGAATTTTATTTTGAGGTGTGAGCAACACATAGCAGAGATAAATTAAGGGTGGGATATTTTTTTTTTGGACTAGGGACTAACCAGTGAGTTTGATTTATTAAAAGGACAAGACAGACCAGACCGGACGTATCAATTGTATTAAAGTCTGTTGTTCTGTGAAACTAGTTACACATTAGATATTTTCCAAATAACAACTTTCACACTATTCCACTCCCACTCTTCGTCCATTCTTTAAGTTTTTCATTATTTTGAATTAAATTGTCAAATTAATTGATGAATCTGTAATTACAAATATCATTGAAGTCGTTGGTCCTAATGGAAGAATTGTGTCGTAATTGAACATGTGTGCTTCTAAATGGGAATAATAGAGAGTCGGTGTAAGCATCAATTGAGTGGGTTAAGTGGGAATAATAGAGAGTCTGTGTACTTCTAAGTGGGAATAATAGAGAGTCGGTGTAAGCATCAATTGAGTGGGCTAAGTGGGAATAATAGAGAGTCAGTGTAAGCATCAGTTGAGTGGGCTGATTTCCAGTTCTTTATACTCTTAACAAGCACGTTTTCATCATCTAAATCATCTACAAAATTTTATATATCTATATCATCTATATCAGCAGACTTGTCCACAGAGGGAGAAGAGTAAACTACAGCAGGCATAGACTTACCTTTTATCACTTACCTCTACCTCTACCTCTACCTCATCCTTATCATGAAGAATATTCAGGAACAGATTGTATGCTTGTACATATTCATATACGTCTGATTTGTCATTGGATTGAAGTTTCAGGTCATCTACTTTCTCACTGATCTGGTGAGTAGTCGAGTCCTGTATAGATTCATCGAAAACAACATGTGGTGTTTCTTCCACACAAAGAGTAGAGTAGTTGAATACTCTGAATGCCTAGAGGAGTATCCCTCATCTGCTTTAGCATCAAATGCATTCAACTTGCTCTTCCTATTGTTGTGGATGAAACATTTACATCCAAAGATATGAAAATATGAAACACGTTATTTTCTACCTTTCCATACCTCATAAGGTGTCTTACTGTGGACCTTATGTAGAGCACTTTTGTTTTGGGTGTGGCAAGCAGTGTTGATTGCCTCTACCCAAAACTTTTGAGGAGTGTTGAACTCTGCTAACATGGCTCGACAAGCTTCTTTAAGTGTACGGTTCCTTCTTTCTACAACACCATTCTGTTGCGGGGTCCTAGCTAGTACCTTTATCATTTCTAATCTTGATAATGGACTGACCCTTCTCAACTTGCTACCTTTTTAATAATTCTGGCAGTTGTGTTTGAGTGTCACTCTTCTTGTCTAAGAAGACTACCCAAGTGAACTTAGAATAGTCGTCTACCACAATAATATTGTATCTCCTACCATTCAAAGTTGGAGGTTTAATATGACCATGAAGATCCATATGTAAGATTTCTAAGACTCTACTAGTTGAGAGAGTAGGAATTGATTTAAAAGAAACCTTCACATGTTTACCTTTTTGACAAGCATTGCATACTTGTGATTTGTAATATATCTCGTTAGGTAAACCTTCTACAAGGTAATTTTTTGCAATCTTATTAATAATCTTAAAGTTCATGTGGCATAGGCGTCTGTGCTAAAGCCAACTGATTTCTTTAGAACTTTTAACAAGAAGGCAAGCATCCGGTGGACAACTATTCCAATTCACAATATAGACGCTGCCTTGTCTAACACCGATGAGAAGTATTGTATGAGTTCTTTTCTCTATTATTTCACACTTTGTGCTTTTGAACTGCACTTTATATCCCCTATCACAAAATCGAGAAACGAAAAGCAGATTATACTTCAAACCTTTTCTACGTACGAGACGTCTTGAATCTCTATGTCTCCATTCCTTAAAGTTCCAAAGCCTTTGGTCCTAGCCAAGGAACTATCACCAAAGATGACTCTTGGGCCTTCTTGTTCACGTAAGTTGATGAG
The DNA here is from genome assembly GCA_963675135.1 of Galeopsis tetrahit. Taxonomy (NCBI): domain Eukaryota; kingdom Viridiplantae; phylum Streptophyta; class Magnoliopsida; order Lamiales; family Lamiaceae; genus Galeopsis; species Galeopsis tetrahit. The sequence goes on along the minus strand of OY776119.1, from coordinate 31,577,175 downwards.
TAATTCCTTAGTACCAGTCATGTGGTGTGAACAACCACTGTTTATGTACCGGGTCTCACCAACTGACCCGCCTTTCCTGTACAAATCAACTCGGCCCTGCAATGGTGATTTAATAATTTAAGTTCCTACATATTCATTGGGGTCCTTGAGTGTTAGTTGAGTTAAGAGGAGTCCAAATATACATAGGCGTTTTAAACAGTTGAGACCTCTTAAGCGTCTTACCCTTTCGGTCACAGAATTTGTTGGCCTTATATGAACTGTCAACAGACATTATGTCTACTCGTCTGAGGTACCCTCATCTGGTTTCAACCTCATTGTGAGCTGGCATAGTGGGTCTTCGATAGTTTTGATATGGTCTAAAGTCTTGTGGACCATATGGTTTATATATACGACGTGGTCTATCCTCACTAATAATGTCATATGATAGAGGTGGAGGAGAGAGAACAAATTGATTATGATAATGAGGTACATATTTCCTAGGTCTTGTTGAATACAATTGAGACTACCTTGTGAAAGGAGGTCTTGGCTGGTTCCAACTAGACTGGCCTTGTATGGGCCTAGTCTACTGAGTATACCTCTGTTGATACCTGACCTGTTCTGGTCTGACCATATTATTATATCTCTGCTGACTTGGTCTAGACTGTATTGATCTATTTACAACTTTATTCTTACCAATTTTGGTATTAGGAACTTTGTATTTAGACTGTACATTTGCAGTGTCTTTGGATTTTGTACTATTATCGTATTCCATCGGTCCTTTACCTTTATCTGTAGGTAAATAACTTGAACTAGCAACATTAGAGATCTTATCTACTGGAGTAGACGAGCTAGGCACATCAGCACCCAACCCTGTCTTATCAGCTGGTGATCTATACCTATCTGATAACTGTTGATTAATCTTTGAAGATTTAATCATATCAACTAGTTTTAGATCTAAGCTAAACACTTCAGTTTCTAAGAACCTATTGCGCTCTTCTAGTTTTTCACACTTAATCTTTAAAGGATTAAATTTATTGGTCTCTTTAGCTTGTGTCTTGAGCATACCCTGATATAAGTTATCTATGGATGCGTACTTATCCTTGAGTTGAGACAACTCTTCAGACAAGCGTTCATTCAAGGTAACTAATTTAGGATCTGCTCTTTATTGAGCTTCACGTAGACTGATGATTTCATTCTTTAAAGATATGTTCTCATCGCTGACTTCCATGAACTCTTTATTAGCGAGTAGGAGGTCTTCTTCAGTCATTCCATTGGAATGATGAAGACTACTCCCTACACCACTATCAACAATGTCACTTTCATCAGATTCTGAGCTATCACATGAACAAAAAAGAAGTAGCAGAATATACCTCGAGTTCTTCTTTAGCCATCATAGCCAGATCATCATCTTGGACGACTTCTCTTTTGTTGCTAGAGACGTAATCAGAAGAAGAAGATGGCAACTCGTTTGATTTCTCATCAGAGTCATCGTTTACCACCAATGCCTTCTTACCTCTTGCATACGATCACGCCTTGCCTTCCTTTCCTCTCTATATTCTGAGCTCAAATCAGGGCACTCATATATGTAGTGTCCTGACTTATCACAATTATAGCATAGAGAATCATTAGTAGACTTTTTAATAGGTGAGTGGTCTCGCTTCCTATCACGTCTATCCGAAGGGGTTCTATCATTTTTGTTCTCATTAGAGATCTCATCTCTTCTTTCAGAAGTGGTGCAATCTCTTCTGGTCTCAAAAGAGTCCTTGTTATTGGACCTCTTATAGTCCTTGTAGAATCTCTTATATTTACCATATCTCTTATTCAACTTATCAAACTGTTTAACCATGAAATTCATTTGCACCTTAAGGCTCATATCTGACTTATCTAACTCATCTTTAATACTAGAAGACTTAGACTTAGAGGTTTTAGAATTCTTAGGAGAGGAGGCCTTAAAGGCAACATTCTTAGAGGCTGAATCCTCTTGATCACTTCCTACCAAAGGGTCTTCTTCATCGAGTTCAAACTCATGGGCTTTTAAAGTTTGAAAGAGGGTTTCTGATGACCATGTATCTATGTCATGAGTGGTCTTGATTATCATCTTGACCATCTTCCACCTCTCATCTATAGACTTAAGGACTCTAAGGTTAATCTCTCTAGGTGTGTACTTCTTACCAAGAAATTCCAAATCATTCATAATACGAGTGAAACGAGTATCTAATTGGTCGATAGTCTCGCCAGTTTTCATTTTAAATGATTCGAATCTTTGGACAGAAGTAGATAGTTTACTTTCTCTTATTAGGCTAATCTATCGACCAAAGAACAACTAATCTATCTCACATTTCCTTAGCGGACTTGCATTTAAGTACTTTGCATATATACTCATTAGGCAAGGTGTGTAAAATGAAGTTTTTCGCTATGCTATCAAAATTATTTTGTTTCATTTCATCGGTTGAAAGTTCTGAACTGGGTTTGGGTACTAATACCCCTACTGCTTTGGAAGGATCCAAGGTAGCCGTGTTTGGAGTCATGGTAACAATTGGACCATCCTTGACGACAAACGCCATTAAGTCGTGAGTAGAACTGAAAATGGCTTCCATGCGCAATTTGCAGTAATCATAATCTGAGACAGAGAACTTTGGTAGTTTCGTGGCATTAGAATCCATCTTGAAGACAAATAAGATAGGATAAAGCAAAGAGATCAAGAAATAGCACGAAAACTGAATAGTAAGTAAAATTCATGGATCAATTCACAGTGGACAACAAGACTTTCCCGTAAAGTCTTTTTGGTTATCTACAAACAGCAGTCCGTTAGAACCACTGCTATAATACCACTTGTTGGTCCTAGAAGTCGATTTAAGATTAGAACGAGCTAAAAGTCTAGAGGGGAGGGGTGAATAGACTCTTAAACTTTTTCTAAAATATATTAGAGTTTATTCCATTAACCAATCCGGTAAGCTGATCTACTCATCTTGTCTTAAACAGTAAACTAGTCTTGTGAACCCGTCTACTAAATAAACAATCAAGTTTATCAACTAACAAATACTATCATGGAATATCATAATTAATATGAGCCCTTAACAATTATTTGTACTCAACTCTTAGATTATGAATATGACTTAACAAACAATACTAGTTCAATTATCAAGTAACTCGTCTACTCAACAAGATTTCTCAATCAAGTTGTTTATAGGAATTCTTTCAAGAACTTAACAAATATAAAACAGTAAGTAAATAAAACACAAGATTTAAAGTGGTTCGACAACTTGTCTACATCCACTCTCACAAACCCAGTTGTGAAATTTATTGACTCTCCGTTCTTGTGGCTTTAAGTCCCAAGATATAAGACTTCGATCTTATCGATTGTACCTCCAGGTATATCTTCGATCTAACAACTAGTAATTTAGTCAAGCAACTAGCACGCTTATTTAAAAAAAAAATACGGAAAATAAAACTTATCCGCGTAAGTAAGCCTTTGAATATGATCTTCAACTCTGGGCTTCTTCTTTATGTATGATCTTCTTGTTGACTCTGCGAGTGCTTTGAATGCTTAAGACTTTATCTGCTTTGAAGGCTCTCTTCGATATTCTTAGTTTCAGTAGTTTTTAACATTTGAAGATCTCCATCTATTTACAGATGTGACTTATCAAGATAATTTGTTATCCTAATGACTTGGTTCATATTTTTGCACTTTTTTTACAACTATACGATTCCCACATACGTATGGGTTCGTAAGTAGTTCATTGACTTGGTTCATATTTTTGCACTTTTTTTTACAATAATACGATCCCCACAAGCGTATGGGTTCGTTAGTAGTATGATAATTATACCCAAGTAGATTTTCGTTCCAAAGATTTAGTTGAATGAGAATGAGTCCCTAAAGTTACAAGTTATCATGCTATTGTAGTAACTAAATGATGTTGTTTTGGGGAGTTTTAACGAAACACAAATTATAGCAAACTAGATCAATGAATGGAGAAAACAAGAGATTAAAAGAAAGATACTAAATGTGACACAATGAAGAATAACGATGCAAATTCAGTAAATGAATTAACTAAATTTCTTTTGGAAAGTGCAAGGGAAGGGTATTACCTCGGGTGTTTCCGTTTTGTGAGTAATTAAGTGAACTAGTGAACCAATTACATGAATTAGCTATGAATTCAGATTCAGCTAAAGACTATCACATATGTGTGCAAACCCCCTCGAAAGGCATAGGCTAACAGCGTGCATTGATTAGCAATTATATAATCTAACCAAATACCATAAGCTCATAAGATAGTGTTTCATACGTACTTTCAACACGGTTACTAATATTTATGAAACGCCCTCTCACCAAACTCCTAGACAACCTCTATTCGTTTAGTGTCTAAAGTTGTCGGTCTAGCAATTAACCCTCTCTCGGTTAAGCTAATTACTACTAAATTTCAATCAATCAGTTAAGGCTCACACCCACACCCCAATCATGCAAACCCAACTCTCGTTGCAATTTACATAATCGAAAATGCTAGCTAATAGGATTGATCAACCAATTGAATCTTACAAATCACAATAATAGAAACTATATCACCCAAATCCTAACCTAATCATGCAATTAATCACAATTACACTAAACACCCATCAAAACATCCACACCCAAGGCAATTAGAGATTAGTCCATGGTTCTAGAAGAGAATCCCATGGCTACAACAACAAATAACATTAAATTCATAACAAAAAAACAATAGAATGGAGAAATTAAGAAAATACCAAATTGAATTGCAAAATAGAGTAATATCACCTTGATCATGAACATGTAGCTACAAAACGATGTAATAGACGATGCCCGATGATAATCGTAGCTTGATTTGAAATAAAAACCACAATTCTATCTAATCTAATGAAGAAATTAAACTAAAATATGAAGAAAACGTACTACTATGTGAATGTGTGTGAGAATAGCTTTGTAAAAGTGGGAGTTCGCTTTCTAATTCAAGAATGAAAGTATTTATAGTGTTGGGATAGGTCTTGGGGTGAAATTTGCACTTAAGTACTTAAAAAGTGGACAAAATACATAAAAACCGCCGAAAACAGGGATGACTCGGCCGAGTTGGACCACTCGGCCGAGTTGGGATGAGTTGAAATGGTCGATTTTAGAAGCTATCTCTCTGGCTCAGTCGAGTTGGCTCACTCGGCCGAGTTACGGATCTTCAGTGTCGCAGATTACGGCTCGAGCTCGGCCGATTCTGATAGTCCGATCGAAATTGAGTTTTTCGTCCAACTCGGCCGAGTTGCTGCTCGTTCCAGTCTCTGGCCATCGATCCTACTCGGCCGATTCTGAGCATTCGACCGAAAATTTGCATTTTTTCCTCCACTCGGCCGAGTTGCTGAATGTTTAAGTTTGCACCTCGAACTTGTTTCGTGCATAACTTTTACTTCCGACCTCCAATCGACTCGATTCTTTTTACTATTCCACTCCGTTTTTCGAGACGAACCCAATGGTCAACTTCTCTTCTTGATCCAGTGAAGTATGGTAGGTGTTTTGCTTCCAAAATCCATCATTTTTCCTACAAAATCGACAAAACACTACCTTTCTCTTATTTCGACCAAAACAATCATAATCAACCAATTAATCAATGAAATCAACATCAAATGAGCTTCAAATATGCATCTAAATCATGTAAATTCTACCCGAATCACCTAACCAACTCTTCTTGATAACTTTCTTCAACAAACTTCATAACTGTTTCTTGATACCTTCCTTCAGTTGAATCAGTTATTCAATTATAACAACTAAACTTCACACGCTTTTAACTTGCTTTGTATATTCTATACTTAAGAATATTTCCGACTCTGTCTTTTGAGTTTGTCTTGTCTGGTCTTCATATTTTCTTATCTTGATAGTCTTATGGTCTTCAATATATCAATTATTCTATCAAGCTATACTAAAGTAGTATATTACATTACATTAAACTTTTTATAACAACTTAGTCAACTTAGAAGTTAGAACTAGTTACATCAAATCATATAAGCTTTTATATAATATCTCAAGCTTATCGCATAAGACCTATTACATTAAGTAATATGTTTTAATATGTTTCAATATTACTTCAATATGATCTGTTCTTGTCTTATACAAGACGACTTCCATAACAAATCAGTCAACACTTAACATATATTCAAGTCTGTTTTTGGCCATCAAAACTTATCTTTATTCATCAAATATAACTTGTCTTTAGGAATCATATCCCAACAATTTCCCTTTTTTTCTATGAAGCAAGAACTACTTGAATTATTTAAGTCATAAGATCAGTTAAGTAATTATCTTATATAATCATCAAAATATTTCCATGTTTTCATTTATTGTAAATAGATCAGATTGATTACATTTAGTTAGAAAATATAAGCAAAAATCAAAATACATATCTTCTTACTCAAGATTACCTTCACTTCATTCTGCATCTTCATCTGGAATTTAAAATGCGATAAGCAATCTTCTATGAATATCACCCATGTGATCTTCATCAGAAATGTTCTCATCTAGAAAAATCTTCTCTTCAAGCTTCTTGATTTTGTTAAAGTTTGTTCTTGTTCCTGACGACAATACTGGTCTTTCCCACCTACGAACATCAGGCGATAAAGTATTATAACCAGCAACAACAACTATCTTCAAGATCAACTCCCAAAGTTCATTATCTTCTGCTTCCATGAACTTTTCAAACTGCATGAACTCATCTTGTTTTGCAGGAAGATCTACATATCTCTGACTTGGATCGAATTTTTGCACTTTTTACAACTATACGATCCCCACAAGCGTATGGGTTCGTTAGTAGTAAGATAAGTGTCCCAAGTAGATTTTCGTTCCAAGGACTTAATTGAGTGAAAATGAGTCCCTAAAGTTGCAAGTTATCATGCTATTGTAGTAACTAAAAGATGTTGTTTGGATTTTTGGGAATAAGAACAAAAGTATTAAACTAGATTAACAAAAGTAATAAGAAATAGTGACAAGAGAAATAACAAGCTATCTAACTTTCGTTTGGAAAGTGCAAGGGAAGGGTATTGCCTCGGGTGTTTCCGTTTTGTGAGCAATTAAGTGAGTTAGTGGACCAATTACATGAATTAGCTATGAATTCAGATTAAGCTAAAGGCTATCACATCTATGTGTAGACCCCCTCGAAAGGCATAGGTTTACAACGTGCATTGATTAGCAATTACATGATCTAACCAAATACCATAAGCTCCTAAGATAGTGTTGCATAAGCACTTTCAACACGGTTACTAATGCTTATGAAACGCCCTCTCACCAAACTCCTAGACGACCTCTATTTGTTTAGTGTCTAAAGTTGTCGGTCTAGCCATTAACCTCCTCTCGGTTAGCTAATTACTAATTAACTACTATTCAATTGACCAAAGCTCACACTCACACTCCCAATCATGCTACCCAACTCTCGTTGCAATAAACATAATCGAACATGCTCGCTAAGAGGGGTGGCCTTAAGGCAGGGCGAGAAGGGCGACCGCCCCGGGCCCCGAATTTTTAGGGGCCTACTTTTTTATATATATAATATTATAATTAATATTTTTAAAAAAAATTAAAAGATAAATATAATAATTAATGTGAGTGCATAAAAGGTAAAAAAAATATTAATAAACTAGCATTAATTGTATTCTTGAAAATGATCATGACTTTAATACTAAACACAATTATTTATTTTTGATTAGTAATTAATTATTAATATCTAATTAATAAGCTAGCATAGTACCTATTTAATACTAAACACAATTATTTATTCCTAATTAATAATTAATTATTAATATCTAATTAATAAGTACCGATTCCTATAAATTAGGATATGCATTTCTCTTCTATATTCCATTCCATTCCATTTAATTTCAATCTATTATTTATTTATTTATTTTATATAATATATTATTGCATTCAAAATGGTTTATCTCATTTGGAGATTCAACATTCGACTTTCTCTTTCAGTGTTTCAAAGTCCACAATCACGGTTATATTATTCACTTGTTTATTGTTTTTTTTTTACTTATTGAATATTGATTATTTGACTTGTTGTTGTTTTTTTCATTTACTTTTAGTTGAATTACTATTTATTGTCATTTAGTTATCAATTTTTACTTTTTAATATAAATATGTTTTCTAAAAAACATGAATTTTGTAGTGAGAAAAGGCAAAAAAGAAAGAGATTTGAACAACTAATTTTATCACAAAAATGAGCATTGGATAAACTCTTTTCAAAAAAATTAGGACAATCGAGTCGTTTAAAAGACTTGAAAGATAATGGTAATAGTGGATCAGAGCTAAACAACATAAATGTAAATAATTTGAATGGACAAACTAGTCATATAGTGGATGTAGATATAAATAATTCAAATGAGGATATAAATGAAAATGAATCTAATATTGTTAATGAAGAAGTTTCTCTAAATTAAAATTGCTAAAACGTACCGATCCACTATGTCACAAGAAAGATTAAATGGACTAACAACTTTATGTATTGAAAAAGATATGCTAGAACAAATTAATTATGAAGATATTATTGAAGAATTTGCTTCTCAAAATGCTAGAAGAAGTCATTTTAAATGATTTATTTTTATAACATTCATTCATTTTTAATATGTGCATACGTATTTCACTTATTTTATTTGATGTTTTTTTAAAAAAGTTTTTATAACATTCATTCATTTTTAATATGTGCATACGTATTTCACTTATTTTATTTGATGTTTTTTTTTAAAAGTTTTTATAAAATTCATTCATTTTTAATATGTGCATACGGTATTTCACTTATTTTAGTTGATGTTTTTTTAAAAAAGGGGCCCTTTTTTTTTTTCGCCTCAGGCCTACAAAATCTCAGGACCGGCACTAGGTCAATCAACCAAATGAATCAATCAAAGTACAACTCTAGAAACATAAACACCCAAATTCTAAGCTAATCATACAATTAATCCACAATTACACTAAACACCCATCAAAACATCCACACCCAAGGCAATAGGAGATTAGCCCATGGTTCTAGAAGAGAATCCCATGGCTACAACAACAAATAACATCAAACTCATAGTAGAATAGCAAAAGATTGGAGAAATTAAGAAAATACCAAATTGAATTGCAAAATAGAGTAATATCACCTTGATCATGAGAATTTAGTTACAAACCGATGTAATAGACGATGCCCGATCATAATCGTAGCTTGATTTGGAGTAAAAACCACTATTCTATCTAGTCTAATGAAGAAATTAAACTAAAATATGAAGAACACCTACTACTATGTGAATGTGTGTGAGAATAACTTTTTAAAAGTGGGAGAGAGCTTTTTAATTCAAGAATGAAAGTATTTATAGTGTTGGGATAGGTCTTGGGGTGAAATTTGCACTTAAGTCCTTGAAAATTGGACAAAATACACAAAAACCGCCGAAAATAGGTATGACTCGTCCGAGTTGGACCACTCGGCCGAGTTGGAGTGTTAAACATTTGGGCGTTTTCTTCATGGCTCAGCCGAGTTGCAATGTTTATCCAGATTCTGCCTCGCCCAGCAGCTCGGCCGAGCTGGGGAGCTCGGCCGAGTTGCACTCCGAACTTGTTTCGTGCATAACTTTTGCTTCCGACCTCCAAACGACTTGATTCTTTTGGCCATTCCACTCCGTTTTTCGAGACGAACCCAATGGTCAGCTTCTCTTCTTGATCCAGTGAAGTATGGTATGTGTGAAAAACATCGTGTTTCCTACAAAATCGACAAAACACTACCTTTCTCTTCTTTTGATCAAAACAATGATAATCAACCAATAATTCAATGAAATAAACATCAAATGAGCTTCAAATATGAATCTAAATCGTGTAAATTCCACTAGAATCAACTCCCCCAAACTTAAAGTGTTGCTCGTCCTCGAGCAACGAAAGAATTAAAACATGAGGGTGAAATTTACAACTAGATGATCAATGAAAGATACCACGTATCAAATGACATGAAATGAATTCTTGTTCCTCAAGATACATTCTTAAAATGATCACAAGTTCAATATTGAAGATCCAACTCATTACTCACACATGCTCTACACACAACAACAAGTGATGGTGATGACAATATCAAGATGTTCAAGTTTAACTCACAAGAAATAGTGTTTCACTCAAACACTCAAACAAATTAAGGACAATAAGGACTCATCAATCAAATCATGCATTGAAATTGCCATAAGCTTGCCCAAGCTCTACCATCTTTCCACCACAAGCATGTTCAACAATGAGATCAATAGGGCTTAACCAAGGACGTAACATTGGCTCTTTGGACGGGGTAAAATGAATATGGAAAAAGTGACTCGTCTAGTGGAGAACAAAAGTTGTTTTTCAACAATTCAAGCTCATGCTCTTAAGGTTTACAACCTTCATTCTTGTTTTTCATTTAATTTCCTCAAATGCATTCATCTCCTCATCCTTTTCTAGCAAATTTCTTTTCTTTTTAAGCTCTTGGGGCTCATTGTCCCTCTTTTCTTTCTCAATTATTTTCTTTTCACTTCCATCTTTTTCTCTTTTTCATAACTTTTGCCAATTTTTCCCCTCAAACCAAAGACACTAAAGCACATATTTTGCCACTTTTCTCTTTTATTCTCCACTAAATATGGATATCAAAGGCTCAAAAGGATGAGTAGTTAAACATTGTAGGTTGCCAAGAAAATGGGAAACAAGCTCAAATGGGCTAACTGCGAAAGATTTCTTCGGTTATTTGGAAAATTTGGCGAAGTGACTTGTAATACGAAAGATGGCCTACATCATATCTCAAAGTATCACACAAACATAATCTCAATCAAGAACTTGGGCAAGTTCTAAAAAAGCAAGCAATGAATTGATCCACTCAACAATGAAATAAACTGAATTAATGCTCGGTTCAAAGTTCAACTCTCACCGGTTCATTCAAGACTCAATCATTCATCCAACATCACCACACATAACTCATTGTGCAAGCAAAACATCCATAAGAAATAAGATGACAACAACACAAACAAGATGATTCATTCCAATCATGTACACAAGGAATCAAATTCACAACAAATCACCATCAAATGTGTCTCAATGATCATTAAAGCTCAAATTGCACACATACACAAGAGTACACATTGGTGTCAATAGAAAATGTAAAAACGAACATAACCCCCCCAAACTTTTTCATTGCAAAGCAATTAAAAGTTTGGAAAAAATAGTTTTGCAATGATATTGACGCCAAGTGCTAACCATACAAATCTACACACATGGGCCACTATCCCAACAATTAAAACTAAGAGTAGCTAAGCAATCAATATTATGATCAAGAATATAAGTTCCACTACCCCCCCAAACTTAGTAATTGTTATGCAATTCCTAAGTTTAGAGTGGGCGTACCTCTTACAATTGCTATAGCTACACCTTCTTCCAAGCACAAGGTTCCACTTTCAATCCACTTGTCCACTCGATCCAAGCTCTTCCAACTAACATCAAAACTCACAAACACATCAAACTAAACTAACAAAGCAAATAAAATGAACAAGAAATGAAATAAAGCAAGTAAAAATGGGTTGCCTCCCATTTAGCGCTAGGTTTAACGTCATATGCCGGACGGAACTTAACAAGTTCATACTTCCCTTTCTTTGAATGGAGGATGATAGTACTTGACATTGTGCTCATCGGTGATGAACACTTCGTCCTCCTCACTTTCCAACGCAATGCCTCCTTTATAGGCCAATTTCTTCATTACCAACATTTTGCGTTCCTTGAGCTTCATCTTTCCAAGTACTTCCATCACTCCCAAGGTGCACCATACCACCTTATCTCCAATTTCAAAACCTTTTTCGATCTTTCTCTCCTTTAAACTCTTCCTTTTCCCTTCTTCATCTTTACTATCCTCAAGGAACTTACCAAAACTCCTCTCCTTATAAAACTCCCCCAAACTTGAGTTTTTCAATTGACCAAAGCTCACACTCACACTCCCAATCATGCTACCCAACTCTCGTTGCAATAAACATAATCGAACATGCTCGCTAATAGGGTTGATCAACCAAATGAATCAATCAAAGTACAACTCTAGAAACATAAACACCCAAATTCTAAGCTAATCAAGCAATTAATCCACAATTACACTAAACACCCATCAAAATATCCACACCCAAGGCAATAGGAGATTAGCCCATGGTTCTAGAAGAGAATCCCATGGCTACAACAACAAATAACATCAAACTCATGGTAGAATAGCAAAAGATTGGAGAAATTAAGAAAACACCAAATTGAATTGCAAAATAGAGTAATATCACCTTGATCATGAGAATCTAGTTACAAACCGATGTAATAGACGATGTCCGATGATAATCGTAGCTTGATTTAGAGTAAAAACCACTATTCTAATCTAATCTAATGAAGAAATTAAACTAAAATATGAAGAACACCTACTACTATGTGAATGTGTGTGAGAATAGCTTTTTAAAAGTGGGAGAGAGCTTTTTAATTCAAGAATGAAAGTATTTATAGTGTTGGGATAGGTCTTGGGGTGAAATTTGCACTTAAGTCCTTGAAAATTGGACAAAATACACAAAAACCGCCGAAAATAGGTATGACTCGGCCGAGTTGGAGTGTTAAACATTTGGGCGTTTTCTTCATGGCTCGACCGAGTGGTCCAACTCGGCCGAGTTGTGGCGCTTTCCAGTGTTCTGCCTCGCCCAGCAGCTCGGCCGAGTCAGGGAGCTCGGCCGAGTTGCAATGTTTATCCAGATTCTGCCTCGCCCAGCAGCTCGGCCGAGTTGGGGAGCTCGGCCGAGTTGCACTCCGAACTTGTTTCGTGCATAACTTTTGCTTCCGACCTCCAAACGACTTGATTCTTTTAGCCATTCCACTCCGTTTTTCTAGACGAACCCAATGGTCAGCTTCTCTTCTTGATCCAGTGAAGTATGGTATGTGTTTTGCTTCCAAAATCCATCGTGTTTCCTACAAAATCGACAAAACACTACCTTTCTCTTATTTTGATCAAAACAATGATAATCAACCAATAATTCAATGAAATAAACATCAAATGAGCTTCAAATATGCATCTAAATAGTGTAAATTCCACCAGAATCAATCTCCTAACTATCCAATGAACAATTTACCACTTTTCCTTCAATACTAAACATTGAGCAGTGTGTTCTGCATCAATGAACACTGAAAGTGTGTGTGCGTGCGAAATCAGAGATGTTGTCTGTCGTGTTGGCATTGTCTAGACAACACTATGCAGCGGAAATTAAATTGCACATAGTGAAAATGGAAGTATTCAAAATTTGCGTAGATTATAAAATAATCTACGCTGTTCACTATATAAAAATATGTGAAACGGATTACAACCTCTTAGAGGTGTATAATAACACTATAATGAGTGTAAGTAATTTACTAGATCCTACGAAAATATCTCCCTCATAGATCTATGCATATAACCTAGTAATAAGACCATGATTAAACATACTACTATTCGGGTTAACAATAGTATGAAAATCTACAAGAAGAAACAAGTGTTTTCCTAACTAGAAGCGTATTAAGTGTTCTATAGACTAGTAATCGGATTTAACTTTTTTTCTTGTGTATCTTGTGTTGCGGCAGCTTTAGTATTTATAGGCATGAGGTACGAACTGCTCTTCAACTCATATGATCATCACAACCGTGAGATCAAGCCGTTTGTATAACTTCTCTTCACATCTCCTTGAATGTAAGACTTGTTATTTCATGTCCAATAACTTCTCACTCCCACACAGTTGCATGACCTGGTGTTATCCACGTCTTCTAACTACTTTTGGGGACATTATTAGACAGCAAGTGTAAGATTGGAGTTAGTGAGAAAATGAAGTGCAAATTTTGATGTTGTCATAAGTGTTGGGAACATTAATTACCACACTCGGTTGTCAGTGTTGGATCATTAAACAAAACACTTATACAGTAAAACCTCTATAAATTAATAACCGTGGGACCATGCAATTTTATTAATTTAAAGAGGTATTAATTTATGGATAAATTAATATTTATTAATTAAAAGAGAGGCTTTTAAAATTCAACAAATTTAGTACATATGTATTAAAAATAAATGAATTCATATATGTTTCATTGATTATATTCATACATTAATCATGTATAATTCATTTCATTGTATACATGTTTACATTAATTAGTTGCATTTATATTTAAATATATTCATGCATATGAATTAAAGTATATACTACTATATAAATCACAATATGAAAATAAAATAATTCATAACACCCAACTATGTTTTCTCATCTAAAAGACATCATAAAATCACCCATGAATGATCAAAAGGGTAAAGTTAGGATGAATCCAATTAGATTTAAATTTTAAGAAAAATCAAGTAACAATAAATTCATATTTTAGCAAATTACCATAATATTTATAATGATAATATTTACGAATTATTAATTTAGAGTTTTAATGGGACCTAATATTTATAAAGAGATTTTTTTTAAAATTATTATCTTATTATCTTATCGAATTTGATGATTTTTTACAAAGGCCCAAGTCGGGACCGGAAGATTTTATTATTTTAGAGAGGTTATTAATTTATAGAGTATTAATTTATAGAGGTTCTACTGTACCAACATCAACAATCTCCCTCAATTTGACCTTTCTACATCAACACTACTAATGTTCACACAGAAGACATATTGACTAAGAAATTAACACAATTGATACTTGAACATGAATTGAATTAACAGTTGTATTGGATCAAATTAATAAGACAACATTTAAACCAAAAAAACTTGTTTAGATTTAAATAAAACTTATGCATAAGGGAAATCCTAATAATTACAAAAGTAAATAACAGAGTTTATGAAGTAAATAAAACATAAGTACAAAAATTTTACAACAAAGGAGGAACTAAAATAACATATGGGAAAGGATTGGGCTGAATGTATTTCAGCTGCATCTTCATAATCTACACAAACTCTCCCATAATGTAAGCTCTCCCCCTATCTTCAAGTTCTTCATTTATCCAGATCTCCATACAAATCCTGGATATCTTGGTCATCCTCATCCTCCCTCATTTCAGTGTCAGCAGCAGCTCCATCAACTCTGTCAGGAACAGCAGGTGGTTCATCTATAGATGGAGGAACAATGTTAGTGGACTGTTGGATGTGGGAACCATCACCTACTCCCCATGTTGAAGTGGAAAGAAGATCCATCCAAAATTTCTTTTGAATTAGAAGATTCTCCACTGAACTCTGCAGATTAGTAATAGAACCCTTCAAAATATCAATCTGCCTCAATATGTAGTGGGAAGATAAATAAACTTAGGAGACAGATCCTTCTGGAGGCAGTGTGGTGTTGTGGATGGGATCATTTATAGGATCACTGAGAGCTGAACTTGGGCCTGCACCATCATCATTTCTTCTTAAGGGAAGATCCACTACTCTTTCACCTTCAACTCTAAATTGGTTGGATATACAGAATTCAGGTATGTAGTTACTGATAACCTCCTCTTCTGATCTTTCAAAAGCTTTATCAACCAGAAATTTGTACAATAGGCAGAGGTAAGGTATGATACCTCTTCCAGACATATTTGACTTGAAGGTCATCATATTTGAAAAAATAACCTGTCCTAGGTTGAATCTTTTCAAATGTCCTATTTTGTACATAAGGACTGCTTGTTCTACGGTGAGAGTGGTGTTGTTTGTAGTAGGCAACCAATTAAAGCAAACCAGTTTATGCAACACAGAATACAAACTAGTTAGCTTAGATGCAAGAATCATTTGTCTCCACCTTGTAATTACTCCCCCAATCAATATACTGATCATGACATCATGATCTCTAACCACTGGATCATCCATTATCTTAGTTTTTAGCATGATATTTATCATCCTAGAAGTAATCGTAAGCCTATTTCCTCTAAACCAGAATTGACCATATCTAGTTGAATTGGTTCTGAGGGCTTGGGTGTTGCCATCGGAGAGGCAACACTAGCGGTCTCTCAGAGCCTCTTTGATCTCTTGGTCCGTACCCTCGGTGTGTAGTCACTTTCCTCTTGTTGTTCTTCAATATCTGCAGCCACTTCATCAACATCAGCCTCATTGATCTTCTCTTGAGCTGGAACCTGTTCAGGCTCTGTTTCTGCTTCTAGTTCAGAATAAAAAACTGCAATGGGCTTAGAAGCATTCCCATCAGCTCTAGGCTTCTTTCCCTTGCCCGAGTAATCCACAATTTTTCCCAGGTTCCTTTGAGACTTCATCTTTCCATCGAGCCATTTCCTTGCAGTAGGGACTACAACTTTATTTTTTCCCTTTTTTTGCCTGTGCAATATTTCAAATTTGGCCGCAAGCACCTCCTCATCTGAAGATTCCAGCCTGTCTTGCATGTCCACATACTGGTTTGGTGGAGTATCTCCCTTAAACATCGCGTTGTTCATCGTTTCTCCCTCAAGCACAGTAACATGGTTTATTGTTTTGCGACTTAGGGCTTCATAATCGTCCTTCATTGTGTTGAATGAGGTGCCTAATTGGAAGTGTAATGTAACTAGGTCAGTTTTGAGAGTGGGGGCTTCAGATGATTGCTCATTGGGTGGTTTAGGATAGGTCTTCGAGGCAGAGGCGTCTGCATTTGCATTCGCGATTTCTGTGTGAATGTCAAACGGGTTGTATGAAACGATTTGGAGAGGATATGTTTTTTAGGGAGCTTGAGCATCTTCATATGGAACATCGATGGTTCCAATAGTGAAGGATGGTGAGTTTGAAGAGTGGGTGTTTGATGATGCCATTTCTGCGAGAGTATTGAGAGGGTTTGGAGAAGATTTGCTTGAGTTCGAAATTGCTTGTGCAGATGAGTCTTAAGAATTATGAGACATATTTGAACCGGTACACATAAATCAAGGTAAGAATTAAGTTACAAGAAAACTTTTCGACTTCTGCAGCTCAAAATAATTTGAATTTATCTCCTAAGTGATGTGACATTCCTGAAAATACCATTTAAGTGATATAATTAATTCTAGTCTTACCGTGCTTAAATGAATTGACAAAGCTCTTAAGGTATTTTCCAACACTTCCATGGAGATTCATATTTATAGAGAAAATTGAGAGATGGAAGACGGGATTTCACGATTTCTGGGAGTTTTGAGAGTGAAGTAGTTGGATTAACTTCCCCACTAATAGATCGTGTGAAGTTGGGAGAAATAATTAAGCTCAAATTTAAATAAAAGCGAAAATATATATAATAACTGGAAATAATTAAAATTTAGACTTAGTCAATTTAATTATTTCAGAGAATAACGATAATATATATAAAAAATAACAAATTCCTAGATAATAGATATTTGAATCTGAGTGTACCAGTGTTTCGACTATTGTTGGCGTTCTGTACACCTCAACACATTTTTTTCATGATTTTTTTCATTATAAGTGTTGCTCTATATTTTTTCTTTTGTATCACACTTCACATTGATACATCTTTTGAAAAGAGTGCATCGTAGCAGCGAACTCCGTGCTCCATAGTTACTCAATGAATTTGTGAATATATCGTAGTAGTGAGCTCCGTGTCCCATAGTGACTCAGTGATTTATAAAGCATCTAATATGTGATTTTCTTTTTCAGCATCTGAGAGGTTTATAGGCCGGCTCTTTTAGTATTTTACACAAGTCACTTCAGAAATCAAATATAATCACAAGGGAATTACATTAGTTCAATAATTACGAAAATTATACCAAGGAAATAATTAGAAGACCTATCTTAGTGTTGTCTCAAATGCTACCGCATTTGATACAACACCCTTGATCATATTTTCAGATATTACACAAACCAAGAGATTTTCGAAGGGATGAAAACCTCTTGTTATCAAAAGCTTTGGTAAAGATATCAGTCAATTGTTTTTCAGTAGAAATGTACTCCAACTTATGAACTTACTTTTCAACAAGATCTCTCATGAAGTGATGTTTAATACTTATATACTTTGTTAATGAATGTTGCACTGGATACTTTTCAACAAGATCTCTCATGAAGTGATGTTTAATACTTATATACTTTGTTAATGAATGTTGCACTGGATTTAAGGGGTTTTTGAAACTCTACAAACTGCTTCCAGAATCACTTTTTTTTAAAGTTGTCATCTCACAACTTTTACTTTTGAGAAGTGCATTTAAACTGTTTATAGAGTTTGCAAACACCCCCTTATATTGTCCATCGGTGTTCACTATATTAGTCTCGTTAATTGTATTGTATTTTGTTCTAATAATATTTATTTTCTTAGTATTAATATGAAATTGTGATGTATTATATAATTGAATTTGGTGTTTTGTTTCAATGAAATCAATTTTTGTTTTTAATTTTTTGTTAAATGTATCCTTTTTTTTTTATTTAAATGTAAATATAAAATTATATATTTGATTATAAATAATAATTTGATAAAATGGATGAAAAAACCTATTTACATCTAATTCTAAATCTCTCTCTTATGTCACTTCTAATTCTTTATATTTGTCTTTTCCCAATTTATAAGAATGAGGAAGTTACACCTAAGAACACTCCATTAAGAGCTTTAGCAAATATATCCTGTTTTAATCAGGTATAACAATTAAAGACAATTTAGTATGCGTTTGTACCAATATACCCTTTATATTCAATTGCATGGTCATGTAAAATTAGTCAACTTTTTTTTAATTTAAAATTCATAATCAATTTTAAATTCCACATTTCAAGACTTTCCATAAACCTAAAAAATTTCAAAATACATTATACCTAAAATACGGTAATTAATACACCTTCAAAAATTCAAAACATTACTAAAAAACTAATATGTGAACTAATCACCTGCATATTCTGTTTTTTTTTTTAGTCACGGTAATTAATCAACTACATATTCATACTTTATTTTATTTTTTTAATCACGGTAATTAATCACTACATTCACTTTTTTTAAGCACATATATTCATATTGCTAGTAATATTTTTTTTTTCTTTTTAATAAAATATTTATTAGAAAATATTAATAAATGATTTTTTTTGCATATCATTTACACATTCCAGTTATTTAAAATTTGCATATTTCTTTACACATTATTAAATTGAAATTTGTATATGCAACAAAAATTGCATGTTAGCAAATATATGCAATAAATTGGATTTATATATGCAACGAAAATTGCATGCTGCAACTTAAAATATTTCATACAAAATGAATAATATATTGAATTTATATATGCAACAAAAATTGCATGCTGCGTTATCAGCAAAACACGACAACATCATAGCCAAAAACCTTCACATCTAACCGAATTCTTGAAAAAATTGGAATATAATTCTTAGAAAAAATTCAAAATAAGACTTTTGAATTTATGAATTAATGGACTTCTCTACTCTTTGCATAATTTTTTTTTTTTTTTCTTTGAAAAAGACATTTTATTAAATAGCCAAAGTGGCCAAAATTAAATTACATGGTACAATGTGTACCAGTAAACAGCAGATTACAAGAAATATACTACCAAAATGTTTAAAAATAAAAGAAGGTGGAATTGCATACTGTATAATCCAATCAGTCATCCACTCCAGTACATTCTGTCGCCTATGTCTCTAAGCATCGAGTCGGTTCCGTTATCCATTTTCTAAAGTTGCATCCCTGTTTGATCGCCACTTTGCCATACACCAACTCAATAATCGGCCCTTTATCTCGTCAATTATATGGAGTATGTGAGAATTATATTCAATCACCGTTAATGAGATGATAAGAGTGGTCCACTATATATAGAGATTACAAGAGATACACAAGGAAATAGATAAACAAGGAAAATAAGCCATAAATAAAAGATTGCTACCTATATAATATATTATACTATTCCTATAATATATTATTCTATTATATTCTCTAATACCCCCGGTCAAGCGAAGTTGGGAATGTAAATGAACACGGGCTTGGTACGCAACAATCTGAAGCGAGTTTGAGATAGAAGCTTTGTGAAGACATCCATAAAACAATGCACTTTTGTTGTCATAGAGCAGGAGAAATAACGGAAATTCAGAATCACCAAATAGGACATGCCAATGCGCAAAAAAGTGGAAAGCAAATGGATCGAAACACCGAAATCCTTTGAAGGACGAACGATGACAAAAAAAATAGGCAAGAAACACTTGCAAGTATGTCGAAAGCAGTTGATTCAAGCACAAACCAAATATATCGAAGGGGCGAGCAACCTATGATATTGATCATGGACTCTCCGGATAAAGAGAAAAGTAGAAGTAAAAAGATGTAGCGTGAGGCTAGACAGAAAAATAAAATGTAGGTGAGTGTGACTAACACCATATGAGTGAAAATGGTCATGGATATATCATGATCGGCGATGAGAGGGAACGAGAAGACTTGCTCACTCGAGAAGAAGAAGTAGAGGGGCGAGGAGACTTGCTCGCTCAAGAAGAAGAAAAAGGGGGGACAAGGAGACTTGCTCGCTCGAGAAGAAGGGGGACGAGGAATACATGCTCGTCGGGGCGCCTAAAAGCGGCCATGAGAGGGAACGAGGGAGACCAGCTCGTTCGAGAAGAAGAGGGGGGACGAGGGATACCAGCTCGTCAGTGGCGGCTAAAACGCGGCCAAGAGATGGAACGAGGGAGACCAGCTTGTTCAAGAAAAAAACAAGGCGGCGACAAGGGATACCTGCTCATCGAGGACGCCGAAAAATTGAGAAGAAAGGGCAATGTGGCGACGGGGGATACCAGCCCGTCGGAGACGCCAAAAAAAATAGAGAGGAGGAGAGAAGGGTTTTAGTGTATTAGGGTGATATCATGTGAGAGTTATATTCAATCACCGTTTTTTTTTTTTTTTTTTTTATGGATGTTAAATACCCATCCCTTTTTTCCCCTCCCCATGACTCGAACCCAGGACCTAAGGCCTAGGTAGTGGTGCTCTAACCACTTGAGCTATCCCACTTTGTCTATTCAATCACCGTTAATGAGATGATAAGAGTGGTCCACTATATATAGGGATTACAAGAGATACACAAGGAAATAGATAAATAAGGAAAATAAACAATAAATAAAAGATTGCTACCTATAATATATTATAATATTCCTATAATATATTATACTATTCCTATAATATATTATTCTATTATATTCACTAATAGAGTGCCTGTTCAAGAGACAAATGTTTTTAATGAAAAAATTCATGTGATAGAAGACAATGGCCAATGTATGTCAGAACTAAGATGATGGAAAATTCATATATTATGCTAGCTACTTGACTAGTAAAAAATATAATTTATATGAATTGAAATCAAAATCGCACCAAAGATCAATGGCCGATCGAACTAAAAAAAACTGAATCGTCGACGTGCGTGAAACCGAACTGTCGGCGCTCGAAAAACTAAATCAAAACCGGTCTGGTCGTGCACGAAGACGGCAGCGACGAACGAATCTGAGAAGCCCTCTCTATACTGACACCCACACATATAGGTTGCAATCTATTGTTTTTGCTTGTTGGTGCAACAATGGCGGATCGCGGCAGATTTGACCGAACCTTGGACAAATCGATTGGTCAACAACATGAGTTCTGACGTTGATTGCAAGGGTTGAAACCTTGTTGCGTCGTTGTGCCACCATTCTTCAATATCTAATTCAAATCCGGCAAATTGATGAAAATAGGAAGATTGCTGGAATATTGGATGAGTTTAACTAATATAAGGGACATTCCTATAGACACAATTAAAAATAGAGACAAAAAATTATAGTATTAGAATTAAGGTCAAATTCATAACCAAATAACCTATTATGCCCTTATTCTTATAAGACACTAATAATGTAAATTAAAATTATATTTTAAATTTTAAATCAACGTAATTTAAAATTAGATTTTAAATTTTAAATCATAATATCTCATAAGAGAATCATTCCATGGTCAACTATCCGATCTTCGATATCTCATACCAGAATCATTCCATTGTCAAGGTATGCAATTTTATTCGATGTTGCTGCAATAATCAATAATTCGATACCCAAATCCCATCTGCGATATGTTATCATCACCGAACTGCCCAAAATACATAAAGTCGATATCTTATACGAGAATCATTCCATTATCAAGGTATGCAATTTTATTCGGTGTTGTCTTAATGCAATAATCAATAATTCGATTAGTTCATGGTTCTTCCAAATACCTAAAGTCCGATCTTCGATATTTTCTGCATCGTCACTGTTTTATATTATGCGATTTAGGGTTTTATTGAACGAGTTAATTGGAGAAGCTAATTTACAGAATCAGAGATGGAATATGCTGTGATTTTAAAGTTCGAATTCGAGGAGAAAACCAAGTTGATCCGTGTTCAACAATCTTCAAAGTTCGAAGACATTGTTAATGAAATAATTGGTATGTGGCCCATATTATCCGAACGGCCAGTTTCGTTGTATCCGAACGGTCAGTTTGAGGTATCTTCAAAAACATCTGTCACTGTTGATCTTCAATATAATATATGTACATGTTTTGAATGGCAAATCAAAGGGTTTCCATGTGCCCATGCAGTGGCTGTGATTAAGAAGCACTGCACATCCATTCATAATGTTGTTGAGGAGTGCTTTTTTACATCTAAATACAAACAATGTTATGAGGTGGACTTGTTCCCTGTTCCCTAAACAAAAAGATTTGAGACTGGATCTGCTGCAGAATTTGAAAAAATACTTCCTCCAATCCTTCAGAAGCCCCCAGGTAGACCTAAGCAGAAGAGGGTCACTTCCTATGGTGAATTTCCGAAAGTAAAATCTACAATTTGTAAGAGGTGCGGTAAAAAGGGCAGACACGATTCTTTGACATGAGTCGAAGTGTTTGGAACTGATAAAATTAATATTTCAGAGTAGTTCAGTTGCAGTATCTTATTTATAAGATTTAGTTATTTTATGCATTATGATTCTGGTGTTCTGGTGTTTTACCATTTTTCTGGTTTTATTTATCAAATTTCTTAATAAATATCAATTTAATATATTGAGGTATACATTTTCTCATTATCCTTCTATATTTAATTTTTGTAATGTGATATTTTGTTAATCATATTGATTAAGGTGGACTGATCATGTAGTTTGTATTCATTAATCACATTATTATATATTCAGTAGTCTTCTTATGAATCAGATTTATACCTGAATTAAATATCCATATTTATATTATTTTACAGACTGCATTTTTATTAATATATAATCTTTTGTTCATATATTAAAGAAATTATATTATGTAATATGGAGTACTAAATATAATTTCATACATTTTTAATAGTGGTTAAGTAATATTGTGAACAATTTGTAATAACGAATACTAGTTAAACAGTATATACTATTTTAGCAAGATATATTCCAAATATATTTTGTTATATTTTGCGTATGTTTTTTTTTTTTTGTTTGTTTAGATGATATTTTTTTGCATATGGTTTACAATCTTAGCTTATATGCAACGTGTATTTTCACATATGCTCTAAATTTTAGCATATATTTCAATATATGTGTAGACACCTAAATTTTAAATTCCTTTGAACCTCTAAAGTCCAGTAAATCAAGACGGGCCTCTAAAGTCCGGTAAATCAAGACGGGCCTCTAAAGTCCGGTAAATCAAGACGGGCCTTTAAAGTCCAGTAAATCAAGATGGGCTTTTAAAGTCCAGTAAATCAATACGGGCCTCTAAAGTCCGGTAAATTAAGACGGGCCTCTAAGGTCCCATAAATGAAAACGGGCCTCTAAAGTCCAACAAACCAAATTGAGCCCAAATAGGGTATTCTTAGCCCAAGTAAATCAAAATTTGAATTAAACCCTAACCACTTGCACAAATATCTCCTTGGCCCATAAGAAACCCTATGTTCTACACCTATAAATAGAGGCCTCATTTCATTCATTTTACAATCAAGAAATCAGAAGTATTCAAGACTCTAAAATTCTCTGCAGAGATTTTAGAGTGTTCTTCAGGAGTTGGAAAAGTCCCGG
The DNA here is from genome assembly GCA_963675135.1 of Galeopsis tetrahit. Taxonomy (NCBI): domain Eukaryota; kingdom Viridiplantae; phylum Streptophyta; class Magnoliopsida; order Lamiales; family Lamiaceae; genus Galeopsis; species Galeopsis tetrahit. Next base: position 31,553,274 of record OY776119.1, on the reverse strand, counting down.
AAAAGTCTCGATAAATCCCAGAAAAGTCCCGATAAGTCCCGTAAATCAACGTCTAATCCAAAATACGGCGTCAAACCCTTGGATTAACGTTACAAAGTCCCAAGTCCAAGAACGATCTTCAACGACGTTCATCCCAAAAGTCCCTAAATTCAACGTTTGATCCAAAATACTGCGTCAAGCCCTTGGATTAACGTTACAAAGTCTCAAGTTTAAGAACGATCTTCAACGACGTTCATCCCAAAAGTCCCTAAATTCAACGTTTAATCCAAAATACGGCGCTAAGCCTTTGGATTAACGTTATAAAGTCCCAAATCCAAGATCGAAGAGGAATATTCGACTGCGGATCCAACCCCAAAAGCTCAAGGAAATCAAGTGAAGTTCAAGAAGAGAGAATCAGAGGAGCAAATTAGATATTGTAACCCACAAATACTCGGTTTTAATCCGAAATTAAATAAAATCGTTTACCATTTTCGCGTTTTTATATTTAATTCACGAATTTGTGTTTACAAATTAGCACGCCCGGTGGGACCGTCTCTACCTCTCATCTCTACTCTTCAAGCAAATCAAGCCTCGATGATGACACCAATCAAGATTAAGATCAAGAGAGGTGTTGCATCCAGATCAGCTGGTCTTGACTTCGAAGACGTGAACGTAGTCACGAGAAGTATGTCAAGAAGCTCGAAGTCATCATCTTCTTCAGAGAAGGCTACTGCAGAGGGTCCATCACCCAATACTGGGAACGAGGAGAACAACCCAGCCTGTTCCCCTACTCATTCCACGGCGAGCTCATCAGATTCCAGCACAGCCTCAGCAATGGTGACAGGCACTACGACTGTTGAGGAGCAACTGGCAAGTTTAACTCGAGCCATAGAGGGACTCACAAAGCATGTCCAAGAACAGGATGCCCAGATTGCTAATTTGTTAAGCAATGCGGACAAAGAAAAGCAAGTCGAAAGACATGATGCTGAGACGTCTGGTGAACGCCAGCCAATGGAAATCGACCAAACTCTTAAGGATTTACAAGTTTCTCCCGATGGTTTGGTGCCCGTTGACCGACTGAAAGAAATCATACTTGGGGCAATCAAAGATAAGTTCGAGGAAAATCCCAAGTCTTCATTCACCTACAACAAACCTTACACAAAGAGGATTGACAGTTTGAAGATGCCAGCTAGTTATCAACCTCCAAAGTTGCAGCAGTTCGATGGCAAGGGCAATCCAAAGCAGCATATTGCTCACTTTGTGGAGACCTGCAACAATGTCGGCACGTATGGAGATCATTTAGTGAAGCAATTTGTGCGCTCTTTAAAGGGCAATGCATTCGATTGGTACATCTATTTGGAGGCCAGTTCGATAGAAAGTTGGGAGCAAATGGAACAAGAATTTCTCAATCGATTTTACAGCACTCGTAGAACGGTTAGCATGTTTGAATTGACGAACACTTGTCAATCAAAGGAAGAGCCGGTGATCGATTACATAAATCGATGGAGAAATCTAAGTCTAAATTGCAATGATAGACTGACTGAAGCTTCCGCTATGGAGATGTGCATCCAAGGAATGCAGTGGGGTCTTCGATATATCCTTCAAGCAATTCGACCAAGATCATTCGAGGATTTGGCTATTAAGGCTCATGACATGGAGTTGTGCATGTCTACAAGTAGATTTGAAGGGCCGATATATCAAGAGTGGGGGTAAAGGAAAACGAGTTTGAAGGAGTTGCAACGAAAGCAATATCCATTTCTAGACTCAGACATCCCCGGAATTTTCGATGACTTGATCAAGAATGATCTCATTGAACTACCACAAATGAAACGACCCGATGAGGCTGGGCGAACGGACGACCCCAAATATTGCAAGTACCATCGATTGGTAGGACATCCAACTCAAGATTGTTTTATACTTAAAAAGAAAATTATGCAGCTGGCCAAAGAGGGAAAGATCTTGCTAGAAGAAAGTGTAACAACGGCGAATCACATCACAGTTGAAGACAATCAAATGAAGGAAGATTACGCAAATGACGCCTACAAATTGATTTCTAAATACGGCGTATACATTGGTCCCATAAACGGAAAGTTTTTGAAACGCTACTACGTGTAAAGAAAACAAGTATGCTCCATAAACGCACGAGCCTAAACTACTTGTTGCTCCATAAACGCATGAGCTTAAACTGCTTGTTGCTCCATAAACGCATGAGCTTAAACTGCTTGTCGCTCCGAAAATGCACGAGCCTAAACTGATTGTTGCTCCATAAACGCACGAGCCTAAACTGCTTTTAGCTCCATAAACGCACGAGCCTAAACTGCTTTTAGCTCCATAAACGCACGAGCCTAAACTACTTTTAGCTCCATAAACGCACGAGCCTAAACTGCTTGTTGCTTCATAAACGCACGAGCCTAAACTGCTTGTTGCTCCAAGAATGCACGAGCCTAAATTGCTTGTTGCTCCATAATTTGAAATAATTTCGCAATCCGTCCACTTCAAAGAAAAACGTTCTTGTGAACGAAATGCGAGGGGGCATTTGTAGACACCTAAATTTTAAATTCCTTTGGACCTCTAAAGTCCAGTAAATCAAGACGGGCCTCTAAAGTCCGGTAAATCAAGACGGGCCTCTAAAGTCCGGTAAATCAAGACGGGCCTTTAAAGTCCAGTAAATCAAGATGGGCTTTTAAAGTCCAGTAAATCAATACGGGCCTCTAAAGTCCGGTAAATTAAGACGGGCCTCTAAGGTCCCATAAATGAAAACGGGCCTCTAAAGTCCAACAAACCAAATTGAGCCCAAATAGGGTATTCTTAGCCCAAGTAATTTAAAATTTGAATTAAACCCTAACCACTTGCACAAATATCTCCTTGGCCCATAAGAAACCCTATGTTCTACACCTATAAATAGAGGCCTCATTTCATTCATTTTACAATCAAGAAATCAGAAGTATTCAAGACTCTAAAATTCTCTGCAGAGATTTTAGAGTGTTCTTCAGGAGTTGGAAAAGTCCCGGAAAAGTCCCGATAAGTCCCGTAAATCAACGTCTAATCCAAAATACGGCGTCAAGCCCTTGGATTAACGTTACAAAGTCCCAAGTCCAAGAACGATCTTCAACGACGTTCATCACAAAAGTCCCTAAATTCAACGTTTGATCCAAAATACGGCGTCAAGCCCTTGGATTAAGTTACAAAGTCCCAAGTTTAAGAACGATCTTCAACGACGTTCATCCCAAAAGTCCCTAAATTCAACGTTTAATCCAAAATACGGCGCTAAGCCTTTTGATTAACGTTATAAAGTCCCAAATCCAAGATCGTAGAGGAATATTCGACTGCGGATCCAACCCCAAAAGCTCAAGGAAATCAAGTGAAGTTCAAGAAGACAGAATCAGAGGAGCAAATTAGATATTGTAACCCACAAATACTCGGTTTTAATTCGAAAGAAATAAAATCGTTTACCATTTTCGCGTTTTTATATTTAATTCACGAATTTGTGTTTACAATATGCATTAAATAGATATGTCTTCATTACCAGAATAATGAATCTCATATTAAAATAATGCATACAAATATAAAATTAATATTAAAATATTCTAATTTACCAATCATAATTATGGACAATTATTACCAGTTACATTTTATGGAAAGTTACAATCCACAAGTTTTAATTCAATTATCATTAATATAATATCAGAATAATGAATCTCATATTGAAATAATGCATAAAAATATAAAATTAATATTAAAAGATTTTAATTTACCAATCATAATTAAGAGCCGTTATTACCACTTACATTTCATGGAAAGTTACAATCCACAAGTTTTAATTCAATCATCATTAATATAATATTATTAATTTTGAATATATCCACTACACCCCACAATTATTTCACGTAGTCCAAACCAACAATTTATATTTGACATTTTCAAACATAGTGATATTCAATGGTGATTTTTATATAAATAATATTATATATTACAATTTCTAAAATGAATTTTTTATTTTGATATCCACTTTTGCATAATATGTACACATCAATGTTATAATAACTCTTTTTATATATAAAATCTATAAACAAATGTAAATTTTGTGGAACAATTTTATTTTTGTCGAATATTTAGTTTTTTTATATTATATTATATATTTTGGTTAGGTGATAAAACCATCATTTACGTAATAATACTATGATTATCATAGTAATCATAAATATAGATAAAACTGGTGTATTTTGCATATGAACGACACATATTACAATGTGCATATTGTTTTTGCATATACTCAATCATGTATTCTGTTCCACATTACTTAAGTAATTACATCGTATGTATTTCTTTATTATTTTTTTCTACGGTTTTCCATCCAAATTGTTTAATATTGTCTATTCGGGTGCTTAAACCGTATTTTTAGTTCCCCTAAAGATAACATTAAGTCATTTTAATTTAATGGAGAAGTTACAATTATCATTAATATGACAATCATTAATATTTATTCTATATAATTATAAATTATTATATCTAATATTTGAACGCATTATTGTATATTTTTCTATAAAGAATTGCATATATTTATTATTAAATAATAATTTTTAAAAATATCCAGAGTTGAAAAAGTCTTAGTTAAGTTAATAGTTGGATAACATGTTTTGCACCTCTCTTCCGAAAATTATGTAAATTAACTTCTCCAATACTTCAGCTCTGTTTTAGGAATGTTTGAACTTTCGAGAGTATTAATGACCGCAATTTCCGATTATTACTGTTTTTAACAAATCCTAATTTGAATATAATATTTTATATTAATTGAATATCCAACTTTCGAATTTAATTAAAAGGGAGGGTATAACTGTACATTTATAAACCCAATTGTCTTTTTTTCTAACTTTTAAATAAGTTGTTCTTATTTTTAAACTCTATAGGTGAAATGTCCTATATATTAACTACCCCATATTGGATTTAATTAGGTAGAAACATTTTGAATTTTTGGAAATTAAGAGTTAACTAAAAGTTTCGATTTTTATGTGGGAGGTTAAAGATATTAAAATGTAATTATGGGGGTAATTTAATTATGGAGGGCATATTGGGTATCTTAAGTATTGATTTAGTCTTAATTGAATTGCTGAATTTTTTTGGTGTTAATTGTAGTAGGGGTGTGAATTTTAGCTCTTAATGTCAATAAACTTTTTAAAAGAAGGGGAATATATGTTAATTAAATAAATTAAATGAATTAAAAAATGGTAAAAAAGAATATACATATATAATTAATATTAAAAGAAAAAACATGAGAATTATTTGTCCAACGGCGGACCTATGTGATGGCCATCTAGATTTTTTTTTTTTAATTATGTTTATATTTAAAAATAAAATAAAAAATTGATCATCTAATAATTTATTGCTTAAAAATAGGTAAGAGGTTGACTTATATTTATTAAATTCGTACACTAAACATTAAATCAAATAACAAATATAAAATAATATTTTAATTTTATACATGTTTAGTTTAGTGAGGTCCATAAATTATAAGATAAAAATATTAAATTCTTTAAACTATTTAAAAGGTATAACATTACGGTATATTTGTTTCGAGAATTTTGACATAAATTTAAATTAATCATAATTTACTTAAATTTCAAAATAAATATGTACTATTATAAATATTAAAATTTAAAATTCATTCGATTGAATAGTTAACTATATATGTTGGTTGATAGATATTTATAGAATTAATTTTTATAGAATTTATAAGTATTTATATAATATGTTTTTAAAATTCGGATTCTAGAATTTCAAGTAAAATTGGTGTTAAATTTTAAAATTTGAAATTGAAAACAAACATAACCTAGTTAAGGTTTTAATAAAAGTGTAAGCATCTTTTTTTAGGCTATCCCACCCTATTTTATAATTCTGATTCCGCCCTTGCAGCAATGGGTCTCGTCCACGAGGGTTCAATTTCTATATAGACCAAATAAATAATCATTTAAATAGTTGCGGGCTTTGGGTTGCGAGTTGAGCTGAATTAGAGACGACGTCGTTTCTAATTAGGAATGGAGATATAGAAGGGTCAAGGATGTAAAACGGTTCATTTCTAATTAGAAACAAATTTTTAGACTTTTTGCAGTGATCGCGCGATAAACATGAAAATTGGATACATTAAGAATCATTCGAAGAGATTTTCGAATACAATTTTTCATCCATGAACAAAAGTAAATGAAATTTTTTAAAGGGATTGAGGGATATCATAAGGTTGCTAATTTAGCCTAATTACTTAATTAACTCTGATTACTTTCTATATTATTAATCCCAATGAAGTGGAACAATCCAAACATTAACGTGTTGTAATGTAACATGAGCTCATCATATACGTATGTTGCCTACTCCATATAACTCTAAAATAAATACGTAGTTTATTTTTGTGGTCCATGAAAAAGATACTATGACAAAGGGGGACTGCAGAAGCAACCAATCAGATACATTTATTAGCGCTTTAGTCAATGTATTGTTTTTTTTAGTTTAGTAGTAATTAATTTTACACAGATAGGAAGAGTTTGACATATTTTTTTTTTAAAAATAATTAAGAATAATATTGTTATAAAAATATAATCTTAATTTGTGTTTTAAACTACAAAATATAATGTAGAGTATTAATTAAATGAGATTAAATTCATCATCGATCTTTTATGCGCCCCACAAGACTAATTAAATTGTATTTTTAGTACATATATATCCTTGATAATATAGATGAAAACCGTCAAGTTTAAAAATAATTAACTGAAGTGAGATAGTTTAACTGGTTAGAGCACTCGTAAGACTACCCACATCCGTTGGGTCGTGACCCAATTGGGAATTAAAAAAAAAATGTGAAATGGGCTGCGACCGCTGGGGAAGAGGAGTGGCAGAAAACCTAAATCTCAACTTTGACCAAATTTCCCTCTCCAATTAAAAAATGTCATGTGTCGACCATCTATTGGTTAATTAGATTTTATATGGATAAATTAATATATTGTAAATATTGTGGATAATATGCATTTAAAAAAAAAAATTATATCAAAATTCGTATTTTTTAATTCTCTATAAATAGACACCAATATTGATATATTTTGGAACACAATTTAAAACTCTCTCATTTCTCCCATTCATTTCACTCATTCATCTCTCTCATTTCTCTCATTCATCTCTTCATTTCTATCATGGATCCAAATGATCCTAACTATTGTTCGCTCTACACCAAGAGGCTGTGCGAAAAGATGTCGAACGGGCATTTGGAGTTCTACAAGCTCGTTTCGCTTTTCTTCGACATCCATGTCTTGTTTGGGATAAGTTGTTGATGGGAAAAATTATGATGGCTTGTATCATCATGCATAATATGATAGTAGAGGATGAACGAGACACCTACCAAAATTATTATGATCCAAGTGAATTTTTAATGGATGATCCTGCAAATGATGATCAACGTTTTCAATACTCGACGGAACGCATTGCGAGTCTGTCCACTTATATGAGTAATAGGGAACAACTTCGCGATAGAGAAGCTCACACCGTTTTAAGAGACAACTTGATTGAGCATATTTGGCAAAAATTTGGAACTCCTACGAATTAATATGTAATTTGCATCTTATGTATTTGTAATTTTTGATTTCATGCATCTATTTAATTTCGTGTATTTGTAGTTTATTTCTTTTTAATTTCGTATTTTAACTCTTGTAATTGTAATTTATTTATTGTATTTTATTTTAAATTTATGGTAAATTATTTCCCTTGATATAATTATATTTTTAGAATATTAAATTATTTATATATTTTTTATACATTTTAAATATAATAAATATTTATTATATAATATATTTAATTAATAAATAATAAAATAATAATTGTTATTTTAGGTTGAGTTGGGTTGTGGATGTGAGTAAAAAAAGATAAAATTGGGTTGAGTTGTAAGTTGTATATGTGGAGGAGAGAGAAATTAATCTTTTATTGAAGGTTGGGTTGGGGAGGGGTTATGGATGTGGGTAGTCTAAGGTGTTAGAATTTTGAGTCACGGGAAGGGGTCTTTTGCGATTTTTTTTTTTATTTTTTTATATTGTTGTTTTTTTTTTTAATATGGAGTATTACCTAATATGCTTGATTACTTGTTTCTATTGATTTCTATTTTAGTACACGGAACATGTTTAAAAAATATCACTAATTAATATTTTTTCCATCCATTAAAAGTGTGTTAAGTTTTATTTTTTAGTACACAAAAAATATGTTTATTATATTTAAATATTTAATTTTTTAGTATTTTTTTTACTTTATTAATAAGATTGAGTATCTATGAACAATATTCTTTACTTGTTACTCTACATATCTTTTTTTAAATTAAAATATATATGTATTTTTAAAAGTGTGTATAAAAAAAGTAAGCACACCTTCTAGTGAATAGAGGGAGTACATGACCTTATGCTAAATGCAATAAATACAAAATAAATCAAATAAAAATAGCTCAGAATTAATCTTTTTTTTTTTTTAACGGAAAAATAGAATTTCATTTATGTATTGAGTACAAGGGTATTCAACCCTACATTTACATTCTCACTAGTACTGCCCAACCAGATTGTATGATTAATCTTAACACTCCTTTTTTATTTTTTAAATTTTTTATTTAAAGCTAATTCTTGTAAAACTTGAGTAACTGATAAATAGAGGTGGGATCTACGTAATTTGAAAGGTACCATCCATCTATAGTGAATTGATGGAATTAAAACAAGACACGCTACATAAATTTAATATTCAATCATTTCAGGTCAAGCAGTTTTATTATAATATGGCAAAAATATCTCTTATATTGTACACAAGGTATTTAATTAGATTAAAAATGTTAAGATGCGTTTTTATTAATAATATTTTATAGAGTTAATTCTAAATAAATTCACTATGTAGTCTAGGGTTAATTGCAAATTAAATCACCACCTTTCACTGGATTGCAATTTAATCTAAATTTTTGAATAATTGCAAATAAAATCACCACCTTTAAATATTGTTGCAATTTAAACTTCTTTATAGTTTCATTTGTGCTCAAGTCTAACGTGGTTGGCGGATGTGACACCTTCTTAATGAAACAACATTGTTTTTTTATTTCGATCTAATCTCGAAACGTCAAATTCGGGCACAAATGAGATTGTCTAGAAGTCTAAATTGCAACAATATTGAAAGGTGATGATTTTATTTGCAATTATTCAAAAGTTTAGATTAAATTGCAATTCATTGAAAGGTGGTGATTTAATTTGCAATTAACCCTTAATTTAATCACAGTTTTTGAGATTATTATAAAAAAGAACTTCAATTTTTCGTGTTGTTATAATTTGACATACAAGTTTTTTTTTTCAGCCGACAACCGGTGACACCGATGACGACGTGACTTGCCAAGCTCTTGTATACTTGTTAAGTCATATAATTTTTAGTATCAGTATCAATTTAATCATAATTTTTATACATATATATTTTTTTAAATATCAATCTTTCATAACGTTGCAATTTTATACACATTTTTTTCTCCGATCAACAACCGATTACATAATTTGCTGAAATTTGTGTCCACCAAATTTATTCACATACCTTACAAATTATAACATATTTAAATTTTATTATAATATTGAAAATGTCTCTGCTTCCACTTTCTTTGGCCACATAAATTTGACCAGGCTTCTCACCCAACGAAGGCATATAATTATTATTATAAGCCAAAGTCTTTGTCTATACGTGTATGACTAATTTTATGAAAATATATTACTCCACTATTTTTAACTAGAGTTTAAGAAATATAATATAAAATATACAATGGATAGTTGATGTAAAAAGAAATATAAAAGAAAAAATGAAACAGATAGAAAAAAGAAAAATAGAGATTGAAAGTGAATTTTTTTCATTTAAAAAATGGGATGAAACGTAAAAAATAAATAAATGAGAAGCTCATCGTAGACGGGTGAAGTATAAGTTTATTTTATTAATTAATTTTTTCTCCAATTATACCCCTAAGCTTGTCTTTAAAGAGGACATGGTCGAAATCCGACCAGACCTTGGACCCAACATCTGAAACAAATTTGAATTAGGGTGTACCTGTAAGTTGTAGCTGCTGCAATTCTAAGGTGACTCGGCGAGGTAATCTTTTTGAAGTCTCGGGTATTCGGTTCAAGAATCGACTAATTTCGGAGGACCAATTTCACTGTCCACGTGTGAGGGGTTCCGTTTAAAATCAGAGTTTTGTGCTCTATACGGACTGTTTTCATAGGAATTGTTTGTACCTTGTTTGAACCTTAGACTTAAAGTGGAGCTCACTCCTAAATTTCAAGTCTACGCCACCGGACTAATTTTTTGAAATTACTTGCGAGGTAATTAACTCTTTCTCTCGGACAAATGAATTTTTTACCACTATTTTACAACGCTAATTGCATCGATCGTGTATTTACAGTGGTTTTAATTAATAATCAATCGTTGAATTGAAGTTAGCTATGGCACATCTTATTACATAGGATATTATTAAGATTTGTGTGTTTTAGGCACAGGATTAAAAAGAAGAAATAATTTAGATCACATAATTTGTCAGAACCACCGAACTTATTACCACATTGATCTAAGTAGCAGTTTAAATATATTACTGTAAGAGCAAACAGGGATTTCTTTCATTTACCATTGGCTTATTTTCATTACAAAAAAATTCTTTTAATGACAGAAATTGTATCATTATAGAATCTCTAGTTAAAAGTATTTAATGACATAAATTGACTCAGATCTGTAATTAATTCTCAATTTTTTATCATTAAAAAATTTTAACTACAGAAATAATAATAAGAAAATTCTGTCACCAAAAATCAATTTTTTTGTAGTGTTCACCCAATTGAACAAAATTTAACTATCTAAATTTTTAAGTAAAACATACGGTAGTATAAACGTACGTAGTAGATATGATCGTGCAGTCGAGACACGCAAATTTAAATGTAAAACTCTTGTTGTATAACTTAGTAGTAAAAGTAAAAAAATTAATTGGGAATCTTAACTAATTAACGAGTAAGAGTAACTAAATTGAGATTGTGTTTGGCAGTCATTTAAGTCTATGTTTAGTTTGTGTTTTGAGTGATTTTAATTTTTTATTTTGAGTTTATAAAATCTTGATGTATAATAATATTATGTGTTTTTTATGTTAAATTAATATGTAATATTGATAAAAATCGTATTAGAGTAATTATTATGTCAAATCAAGGTAATTTTGGATAGTTTTCAAGAATTAGTTTTTAAATCTCCGTAGTAAAATTAGTGTAGAATTTTGAAATTTAAAATTAGTTTTTTAAAACCTAAAGTAAAATCTATGAGATTTTGATGAAAAAGGTCTACGGAAAAGCTTGAGTTAAGTCTATTTAGTTAAATGAACTTCTAAAAAAAATTTGAGTCCGACTTATTTATCAAATGAGTCGAATTGAGCCTTTAATTAATGATTGAATGTGTTCAAAATATATATAATATGTAAATTTCAAATAAAAAAATAAAACAAGAAAGTTTTGTAACACCACTTACATTTTTCTTTTGTAATAGTTAAAAAAAATAGTTGAATATTTTTCTTGGAACATTTAATAAATTTGTTATTACTTTTATGTCTTCATTTTAAGATTTAAAAAATCAATTTTTATAATTTGATGATAATACTAGTATTGTAATTTTTTTAAATTTATTAATAGAACTAAATGTTTTTAAAAGACTTTAAGGTAGAGAGAAATAAAACAGAGAAAATAACAATTACTAACATAGTAGTTGGTGTTGACAAAAACAACATGAATAACTTAATAAAAAACACCTAAAATCAAAATTGATAACTTAACACGAATATACTATTTTTTTTTTTCCAAAAAAAAAAAAACCAAAGTGGGATAGCTCAAGTGGTTAGAGCACCACTACCTAAGCCTTAGGTCTTGAGTTCGAGTCGAGGGGAAAAGGGATGGGTATTTAACTTTTTTTTTTAATTACATTAAATACCCATCCTTTTTTTTTTCCCATGACTCGAACTCAGGACCTAAGGCCTTAGATAGTGGTGTTCTAACCACTTGACCTATCCCACTTTGTCGATATTTATTTAACTTGTAATAAAAAAAGATAGGGTCCAAAACTGCCAAAAAAATAAAAATTAAAGGCAAACGTGACGGTGGACCAACTGCATGCAAAAGAGTTTTGGTCATTCAAAGGGAGGGGTAAAAGATATACTTCCTTTGTTCCAGTTTCCCACTTATTTTTTTTTTTATTTAAGTTTCTCATTCCTTTTTTTTTTTAATATTATTTTCTCTCTTTTAATCACATCACTTATATTTTATATATTACTTTCCTCCGTTCAATTTCATTATTTCCTCTTTCCTTTTTTGGTTGTCCAATTTTATTATGTCCAATTGTCCATACCCCCTTTTTAGAAACAATATTTTTCATACTATTTCATCTTTCACCCTCTTACCACCATTTATTTATGCACTTTGTCATTCACAATTTATTCATAAACAATCATTTATTTACAAATTGACCCCACAATACCTTATCATACCCTCAACTTATCTACTTTATGAATAAACTAATCAATATTCATTAAAACCTGTGCCCGAAGAAGTGGGCATAATAAAATTGTACGGAGGGAGTATTTTATTATACTTTATTTCATACTCATCTATTATTTTTCCTTTCACCATCACATCACTTATACTGCATCTATTATTTTATCATATTCATTAATCAAAACATCCAAAAGAAAGGGGAAACTTATAGCGGACAAGGATGAAAATATCGGTATCGGTGGAAATATCGAGACCTTAAATTTATGGAAATATCGATGGATATATCGATATCGAATATCGATATCGGTAAATTTTAAAAATTAAAAAAAATTAATAACAAACCTTTAGTACATAAAATCAACAAAATAATTTGAATACATTTTATACCAGTAATAAATTTATATAAAATATAATGTACTATGTTATTTCGTATGACATTTATCGATATTTTTAAAAATTTATCGACATTTTCTCGATATTTTCCGATATTTTTTCGATATTTTACCGATATTAGGCTCGATGTTGTTATTGTCTACCGATATTTATCGATATTTTCAATTTTTTTAAAATATCGTGGAAATATCGGTTCTTCCCAATATCGATATCGGTGACCCCGAAAAATGGATATATCGAGGATATATCGGGGATATTTCCGGATATTTTCATCCATGATAGCGGGACAGAGCTTAACTTTCATACCAACTTTTTCGATCTTTTAGAAACTCTACCCAATCAATATTCATACCTACTTTTTCGGTCCTTTAGAAACTCTACCCAGTCAACTCACTTATTTATTTTTTTATAAAATTATATCTCAAAATTATATTTATTATAATATTTTTTAGAAAGGGGGTGAACAGTAAGTGTGAAAGTTAAGTTGGGATGGAGGGAGTACTAATTCATTCGTCTCTAATTAATGATCAATTTTGTCATTTTTTGTGTCCCTTATTTAATGATTTGTGATTAAAATAGTAAAATCACGTCTTAATTATCCCTCAAAATATCCCAACATTACATCAAATTAATGTCAGCACTTTATTCACACTAAAAAAACATATGTACTCCTCATAAAGTTGAAAAGTTTTTACTACCCTTATTTTTATCTCTTATAATACTAATAAACAATTTATACATTAAAACTCGTTTCTATGGATTCTTAAATAAGGGACTGAGGGAGTATTTGTTTTATACTCCATATGTCCACATAAAATGTGTTTATTTATCTTTGCACATGTTTTAAAAAAATATTATTTATTTATAAATAAAGTAAAGAATCTCATACTAATAGATAGTTTGTTTTGTTAATGTGTCATCTTCTGGTGTAATTTGCTTACGAGTCGTCTTTATATTTAATTGATAACATGTGTCATAATTTAGTAAAGTTTATTTTTATTTTTAAAATATGACATGAAATTAAATTATTGATTGAAGTTTTTACCATATAATGAAAAGTCTTGTAAACTTTAAAATTTAATTAATGGACTATTTTTTCTAAAATTCTCTAACATACCATAAGTTAATAAAAATATTAATCATGTATTAAATCAATAAAATTAAAAAATAAATTATTTCACATTTTTTTTAAATTTTTTTTATTCCTTGAAACAAATATGAAGCATGCATACCATTAAATTACTAATATATTATTCATATACTGATTTGAAAATAAAATTTACACATTTATGCGTTTTGATTTATTATATTTTTTATAAAAGTAAATTATAAAATTGATTTAACTTAAAAAAAAAAAACAATATGAAGTTTTTAAAATAAATATTGCAAAATATAATTTTTTTTCTCTTTAAATTATTTTAAAGTATTACTCTCTCCATCTCATGATTTCTTTCATATTTGAAGTGACACACAAAATAAAAAAAAATGAGTTTAGTGGGGATTAATGTGTGTTGTATTAAAAAAATAATCAACAGTCTTATAATAATGGAAGTGGCATGTATTTAAAGAGACATCAAATGAAATACAAAAAGTGAATCAGGAGAATCAAACTGTGTGTTGACACCATCGAATCTTCGATATGTACTTGTTTTGCATCTATGTGTTTTTTATCGTCTAAGTAGTACTGTGTGCGCTTGTTTATAAGGAGGACAATCATGTAAATTCACACTTCAATTTAACATTGTCAATGTTCTTTGAACAAAAGTGGATAGTGGATTATTCGTGTAAACTTTTATTAAATTTATGGAGAAAAAATTTATTTAATGAAACAATGAGGTCAACTAGATTCAATCTATTTGTGCATGAGATTTTATGTCTTTTACCCCATTTATGCAAGGCCATAAATAATGATTGCTTCTTTGTCTACAACTTAATAAATATGGAACATTTATAAAATTTAAATTATATAAAAGACTGGCATTCGTCTATTATAGTTAACTGTATAAGTTGTCTTAAATTTCTCATATAATTCAAACTATACACTGGATAATGCTTAATTGCCATATTTATTGGAGCAGGTGAGGATGGCAGAAACTGCAGTATCATTTGTTTTGGATCAGCTTGCTGTGTTGCTTCGTGAGGAGCAACAACTACTTGGAGGACTTGAACGTGAAGTCGAGTCAATCCGAGATGAAATGGGGCAGATGAACGAGTTTCTCAGAGTTGCGGTCGAGAAAGATGAAACTAACCCCACTCTGAAAGAGTGGATTAGACAACTCCGAGAAATCGCCTATGATGTTGAAGATGTTCTTGACAAATACATGCTTCGACTTGGACCACGTCGTGGTTCAAGTGGATGCTTCAAGAAAGCTTATGCTTCAATTACAAATTTGAAACACAAGCACCAAATTGCTTCTAAAATCCAAGATATCAAGTTTAGATTACAGAATGTTTCCACAAGTCAACAGAGATACAGAGAAATGATTGATAGCATGGGCCAAGGTTCTAGCTCACCCCTAGTTCCAAGAACAAGATTCTATAATGGTCGTGGAGATGCCTTGTTTTTGGTTGAAGCTGACGTTGTGGGGATTGAGAAGCCAAAGAAACAACTTCTTGAGTGGATCCATTCGATGGTTGATGGACTTGAAGTGATTTCTGTGGTCGGAATGGGAGGTTTGGGTAAAACCACGCTCGTTAAGCAGGTCTACGACGATGAATCAGTGAAGAGGGATTTTAATCATCATATTTGGATTGTTGCTTCAGACTATAAAAATGTCAGAAGTATGTTGACAAATCTTATTGAGAAACTAGTTGCTGAAATCAAGGAACCGCCGCCCCAGAATCTTGAAGGCATGAATGTTGATGAAATGAGAGAGTTCATTTATGAATTCCTCAGAGGAAAAAAGTACATAATTGTTGTTGACGATGTATGGAATATAGATACATGGGATGCTATCAAATTTGCACTTCCCAAAAGAAGTGCCCATGGTTGCATCATCATTGCCACGCGCTTATACAGCATAGCCAATGCTGCTTGTAGCGAGACTGAGCACGTGTACGAGTTGAAGCCATTGCCAACAAAAGAATCGAGGGAGTTGTTCTACAAAAAAGCATTTCCTAGAAATCCATGCCCTCATTATATAAAAGAATTTGCTGAAAAGATACTAAAGAGATGCGAGGGTTTGCCACTAGCAATTTCTGTAATTAGCGGCCTCTTAGCTACAAAAGAAGACCGTGCTGAAGAATGGGAAATGTTTGAGAGGAGTCTTGGTCATGAATTAATAGGTGGTGGCAGCCTAGAGATATTAGGCAAATCATTGTTCTCCTTGAGTTATAATGACTTGCCTTATTATCTCAAGTATTGCTATTTGTACTTGAGCATTTTTATAGAAGACGGGTTGCTGGAGAAGGAGACGATCATTCGTTTATGGATAGCCGAAGGGTTTGTTCAGCCAAAAAATGACAAGACCATGGAAGAAGTTGCAGTTGATTATCTCAATGATCTTTTTAGCAGAAGTCTAATTCATGTGGCAAAGAGAAGAATTGATGGCAGAGCAAGAGCTTTTCGAATCCACTACCTCCTACGAGATTATATTATTGCAAAGTCAAGAGAACACAACGTTGTGACTATATCCAATGGAGGGGAGATGCAATGGCCTACATTTAGTAGAATTAGGCGTCTCGCAATTCGAAAGAAATTCAGCTTCTCTCAAGAAACAAACATCTTGGACTGTCTTCGTTCGCTTGTTTTGTTGGGCTCTGGAGACATGGATCTTGGTGTAATAGTTGAGATGGTTGGTAGATGCAGGCTTTTAAAGGTGTTGGATTTGAGAGGAGCTCCACTGGAAACTGTTCCAGGTAAAGTTTTCAAATTATATCATCTCAAGTATTTAAGTTTAAGGAGCACAATTGTCCACCTCATTCCAAAGTCGATTAAGTATCTTGAGAATTTAGAGACACTTGATCTCAAGAATTGCAACGTGACTGAATTGCCTATCGAAATCCTAGAGCTCCACAAACTTCGACATCTCTTAGTATACAGGTACAGGACTATTGCTGTCCTGTTTGACAGCATACAGAGTTGTAAGATTCCATGTGACATTGGAAGAAATCTTCCCTTATTATTGAAACTATCTTCCATAGATGCCACTGAAAGTGATGGCATTAAAATTGTGACGGAGGTAGGGAAGCTTACACAGCTGCGAAGATTAGGCATCGCAAAGTTGAGAAGTGAAGATGGACAGGAACTTTGCTCTTCCATAGCCAAGTTAACCAATCTTCGCTCATTGAGAATTGATTCAGTTGAAGAAGGTGAGAAATTGGACATTGACTATTCAATCAAGTTGCAATTTCTAAGAACTCTTATTTTGAAAGGGTGCATTGAGAAAGTTCCAAAATGGATAAGTTGTTTGAATGGGCTTACGACTCTAGGTCTGTTTTGGAGTAGATTGAAGGGGGATCCATTGAGCAGCCTTCAAAATTTGCCTAACCTCATGCGCTTGTATATTCATGGCGCAAATGTTGAGGGGTTGAGTTTTAAAGCTCAAGGATTCATGAAGCTCAGGGAGTTGTGGTTAAGAGATCTAAAATGCATGAAATGGGTGATAGTGGAGAAGGGGTCGATGCCGAGTCTTGGGGAGTGGAGTATGAGCGAGTGCAAATTGCTTGAAGAGCTGCCTCAAGGAATGGAGCATTTGCCGCATCTTCAAGTCCTTGTTTTCGCCAGCATGGGAAATGAATTCGTGGAGAGAGTGGTTGAAGAGAGAAGAAATGACGGAGGGAAATGGAGGTTGGCTCATGTTGCCAAAGTTCGTTTTGGCGATGTGATGGATGATGGTAATTGGAGATTTGGTTTTGCGTTGTAGTTGTCGATGGAGACGAGATTGCATTGGCCTTAATATGTTTGTTACAACTATTTAAACTCTTTAAGTGTGTGTTGTTTTTCATAAGGATAATTTCTCTTTCAAGTTTCTTCACTGCCACCATCCATGCAGTTAAATTTTATTTAAGTGTTTATTAAGTTTCCTAGTAAATTGCAGATTGTTGGTATTAAATAGATAACTAGATATTGATATGTCACTACTGATCACTACAATGAAGTCAATAAATTTAGTCATCTTTTGTCATTTAATTTTAAGTAATTAGGAGAGATGATTTATGGATAATATACTTTTACAACATTAATCATTTATTTAATCAAATACCTAGCTAATGCAATGTTGTTTTTTTATTTACAAATTGGATTGTCTTGGTTCTTTGCTTGTTCTGTTCTGGAAGCATGGATATTGTAGCTAGGATTTTAAAGGTGTTGCACTTGAGAGGAGAGGATCTCCACTAGAAACTACTAGCATTTCAATTACTCGTTCAATGAATTCTTATATGCATCTCTTTTTGCAATAGAGATTAATTTATGAATGAGGTTTGACTATTGGCTAAAACAATAATTAATACAAATGTAATATTTTTTTTGAAAGAAAAAAGGTTGTATTACTGGAGTACCAGAGTACTCGAAAAGATGGAACAGTGTGTGTGAGAGAATTGGTAACCAATCACCGTAAATATTGGTGTTGATTGAATATAATATACTCCCTCTGTCCCACGATTTTATGCACACTTTCCTTAATGGGCGTCCCAACATTTTTCGCACACTCCAAAAAAGGAAACAACTCACATAATTTTTACCAATAATACCCCTCTTTTATTTTACCTTCCCTTCCCTTTAGTCAAATCCCCCCACGTTAATCAATGAATTACCAATAATACACCTCCTTTATTTTACCTTACATATCACTTTATTTCATTTTGTTAATCTACGTGCTGGTCAAAGTGTGCATAAAATATTGGGACGGAGGGAGTATATAGATAAAGATTACAAATGAGAATTGAGAAATACATGGAATTGTAGTTACAAAGATGGGTAGGGCTGTTGTGTACTCAAGTACACGGTGTACTTGAGTCCACTTGTAAACCGGTCAAACATACGCATAAATAGAATATTGCACGCATATTTACTTAGTAGCTGTTACAGCCTAGTGGTCGCCCTTTGAATTTTTTACCACTCGTTTATATAGATTATAAAAGTGCAAGACTAATAACCAAAAGGTGTATCTTGATAGTTATAAAAGTGCAAGATTAAATAATAAAATGTTTGAAATTAATAACAATTTTTAAAAAAAAATTAGGAACAATTTATCTAGATTATAAAAGTGCAAGTTTTAATAATCAAAGGGTGTATCTTAATACTCATAAAAGTGCAAGATTAAATAATAAAATGTGTGAAATTAATAACAATTTAAAAAAAAAATTAGAAACAGTTTATCTAGATTATAAAAGTACAAGTACTAATTGAAAGTGTGCTGGTATTAAGTGTTTAAATATAAGTAGATTAATGTTGTACTAAATGTTGGGACAATTTGTACAACACTGACTCTAACAGAATATCAGAAATAAAGATACACATCGGAAGACTTGAAACACTAAAAACAAACGAGACACAATGAAAATATTTTTCACACAGCTTTTATAAATAAAAATCTATGTGAGCCTTACGGTGAAATATCAATACTTATCTTCAAGTACAAATGTTGTGTGAAATGTTACAACAATAACCTTCACAACTAAAACTATAAACGAGGCAGGTGCCCAGTTTTAAAAACGAACTAAGTGTATAAAATTACACACTGTCGAAATGCTAGTCTATCTATGATTACACTCTCGATAGATAAGAAAAGCACACAACCATACGGGTGGGATACTTCGTATGATCTAAAATGTATAACTACTGGCCACAATTCCTAACAGGGATGAACACTCGGTCTAGGAGATTGATCTAATAGAATACACTGAATTGTGGAGCCTTCCTTCGGTATTTATAGAGTGGGGTGCGAATTCTAGAGGCTTCCAACATTGAGGTCCTATTTTTTAGGAGCTCAACTTCCATGATCTTTCTAGATCCTTCTTGCACGTTCCAGGTCATTCTAAACTGCTTCCAACCTCTTCTAGCTCTTCTAGGACGTTCTGCAATATTCTGGAATCTTCCAGGTTCCAGATCCTTGTAGAAGCTTCTAGACTCTACCAGAAATGCTGTGACATTTAGCTCAACATTTAATGAAACATTTCAGAAAGGACTTAGAAAAAATCTCAGAAGGTCAAATTAAGATGTTGTAGAGAATGTTGATACATTTAAAAATTCACAACATCTACAATCTCCCCCAATTTGACCTTTCGACTACAACACACCTGATGCACATATATTTCTATACATACTCAGTATTATCTACTTAGTTGAGGTTGACATCATTGCTAAACACTAGTCAAGACAATACCTGTTGTAATCGTTGGATTAAATCAAATGAAGATCAAGAATAATCTTATAATGATCTGTGCCATAAGATCAAGATAATTTTACCAAAAACAGAACAAATATAAACAATACACTTATTCACAACATAAGTAAATTTACTGAAATCCTAAGTTAAGTTTTGGAAGAACTACTTAAGATTTAAGTAAGACTCTAAAACAATATTAGAGCAAACAAACAGAATAGCTAAAACAGAATAACTAAAACATCAGAGCAAAAATAAAACAACTATGGACAAAAACTAAGACTAAACAACCTGCAGTAAACACATGATAAGTTGTGAACAGATTAAGCAAAGGCAGTAAACAAATATCATCAAGTGTAACCATAATTAAGCAAGTGACTTGGATCAAATTTTTGCACTTTTTACAACTATACGATCCCCACAAGCGTATGTGTTTGTTATAGTTGAGTAAGTATACAACCTAGTAGTTATCGTCCAAGGACTTAATTGAGTGAGAATGAGCCCCTAAAGTTACAAGTTATCATGCTATTGTAGTAACTAAATGATTATGTTTGGATTTTCGGGAATAAGCACAAACAATATTAAACTAAATTAACTAAAGTGATGAGAACTAGTGATAAGAAATAACAAGCTATCTAACTTTCGATTTAAAGTGCAAGAGAAGTGTATTGCCTCGGGTGTTTCCGTTTTGTGAGCAATTAAGTGAACTAGTGAACCAATTACATGATTTTACGACAAATTTGGGTCAAGCTAAAGGCTATCACATAAGTGTGCAAACCCCCTCGAAAGGCATAGGTAAACATCGTGCATTGATTAGCAATTATAGGATCTAACCAAATACCATAAGCCCCTAAGATAGTGTTTCATAAGCACTTTCAACACGGTTACTAATGCTTATGAAACGCCCTCTCACCAAACTCCTAGACGACCTCTACTCGTTTAGTGTCTAAGGTTGTCGGTCTAGCCATTAACACCCCTCTCGGGTGAGCTAATTACTAATTAACTTCTATTCAATTGATCAAAGCTCACACTCACACTCCCAATCATGCTACCCAACTCGCGTTGCAATAAACATAATCGAACATGCTTGCTAATAGGGTTGATCAACCAAATGAATCAATCAAAGTACAACTCTAGAAACATAAAAACCCAAATTATAAGCTAATCATGCAATTAATTCACAATTACACTAAATTCTCATCAAAACATCCACACCCAAGGCAATTGAGGATTAGCCCATGGTTCTAGAAGAGAATCCCATGGCTACAACAACAAATAACATCAAACTCATAATAAAATAACAAGAGATTGAAGAAATTAAGAAAATACCAAATTGAATTGCAAAATAGAGTAATATCACATTGATCATGCGAATTTAGCTACAAAACGATGTAATAGACGATGCCCGATGATAATCGTAACTTGATTTGAAGTAAAAACCACTATTCTATCTAATCTATTGAAGAAATTAAACTAAAAATGAAGAACACCTACAACTATGTGTTTGTGTGTGAGAAAATGCTTGGAAAAGGAGTAAGACTCCTTTCTAAAACTCAAATTGGAGCTATTTATAGTTGGGGTAGAAGTCTTGGATGAAATTTGCACTTAGGTCCCTCGAAAATGGAGAAAATAGTCAAAAACCCCCGAAATGTATGTCACCCGGCCGGGTGAATCCCACCCGGGCATGCCACCCGGCCAAAATATGAACCAACTTAATATATGGCCTTGCCCGGGTTGAAACCACCCGGCCGGGTGGGTTTCACCCGGGCCAAACACGAAAGGCCTTAAAATCTGCCCTTGCCCGGGTGGTTTTGACCCGCCCGGGTCGATTCTACCCGGGCATGCCTTTTCGTCTCTTCATATCTCGAGCTTCCGATCTCCGATTGACTCGATTCTTTTTTTAATTCCACTCCGTTTTTCGAGACGAATCCAACAGTGCACTTCTATTTATGATCCAGTAAAGTATGGTTGGTGTTTTGCTCCAAATTCCCTCGTATTTCCTACAAAATCAACAAAACACAACCTTTCTCTCATTTCGGCTTAAACAATCATATTCAATGCATAATTCAATTAAATCCACATCAAAACATGCTTCACATGTGCTCCTAAAACGTGTAAATTCCACCCGAATCAACTCTCCCAAACTTAAAGTGTTGCTCGTCCTCGAGCAACGAAAGAAATACAACATGAGGGTGAAATTTACAACTAGATGATCAATGAAAGATTCCACGTATCAAATGACATGAAATGAATTCTTCTTCCTCAAGATACATTCTCAAAAATGATCACAAGTTCAATATTGAAGATCCAACTAATTACTCACACATGCTCAACACACAACAACAAGTGATGGTGGTGACAATATCAAAATGTTCAAGTTCAACTCCCTAGATATAGTGTTTCTCTCAAACACTCAAACAAATTAAGGACAATAAGCACTCATCAATCAAATCATGCATTGCAATTCCCATATGCTTGCCCAAGCTCTACCATCTTTCCACCACAACCATGTTTAACAATGGGATCAATAGGGCTTAACCAAGGACGTAACATTGGCTCTTTGGACGAGGTAAGATGAATATGGAAAAAGTGACTTGTCTAGTGGAGAACGAAAGTTATTTTTCAACAATTCAAGCTCGTGCTCTTAAGGTTTACAACTTTCATTCTCACTTTTCATATGAATTCCTCAAATGTATTCATTTTCTCATCTTTTAACCAATTTCTTCTCTTTCTCTTGTGAGCTCTTGGGGCTCATTGTCCCTCTTTTCTTTCACAATTTTTCTTTTCACTTCCATCTTTTTTTTTCTTTTCACAACTTTGCCATTTTTTTTTTCTTCAAACCAAAGGCACTATAGCACATGTTTTACCACTTTCTTTTTATTCTCCACTAGATTTGGATATCAAAGGCTCAAAAGGTTAAGTGGTTAAACATTGTAGGTTGCCAAGAGAATGGGAAATCAAGCTCAAACGGGCTAACTACGGAAGATTACTTTGGTTATTGGGAAATTTTTGGCTAAGTGACGTGTAGTACGAAAGATGGCCTACATCCTATCTCAAAGTATCACACAAGCATGATTTCAAGCAAGAACTTGGGCAAGTTCTAGAAAAGCAAGCAATGAATTGATTCACTCACAAATGAAATAAACCGGATTAATGCTCGGTTCAAAGCTCAACTCTCACCGGTTCATTAAAGACTCAAACATTCATCAATCACCACCACACATAACTCATTGTGCATGCAAGATGACAACAACACAAACAAAATGATTCATTACAATCATGTACACATTCAAGGAATCAAATTCACGACAAATCACTATCCAATGTGACTCAATGATCATTAAAGCTCAAATTACACACATACACAAGAGTACACATTGGTGTCAATAGAAAATGTAAAAACAAACATACCCCCCAAACTTTTTCATTGCAAAGCAACTAAAAGTTTGGAAAAATAGTGTTGCATTGATATTGACACCAAGTGCTAACCATACAAATCTACACACATGGGCCACTATCCCAACAATTAACACTAAGAGTAGCTAAGCTATCAATATTATGAACAAGAATATAAATTCCACTACCCCCCCAAACTTAGTAATTGCTATGCAATTCCTAAGTTTGGAGTGGGCGTACCTCTCACGATTGTTATAGCTACACCTTCTTCGAAGCTCAAAGTTCCACTTTCGATCTCCAATCGTCCATTCGATCCAAGCTTCTCCAACTAACATCAAAACTCACAAACACATCAAACTAAACTAACAAAGCAAATAAAATGAGCAAGAAATGAAATAAAGCAAGTAAAAATGGGTTGCCTCCCATTTAGCGCTAGGTTTAACGTCCTATGCCGGACGGCACTTAACAAGTTCATACTTCTCTTTCTTTGAATTGAGGATGATAGTACTTGACATTGTGCTCATCGGTGATGAACACTTCATCCTCCTCACTTTCCAACGCAATGCCTCCTCCATAGACCAATTTCTTCATGACCAACATTTTCCGTTCCTTGATCTTCATCTTTCCAAGGACTTCCATCACTCCCAAGGTGCCCCATACCACCGTATCTCCAATTTCAAAGCCCTTCTCAATCTTTCTCTCCTTCGAACTCTTTATTTTTCCCTCTTCATCTTCACTACCCTCAAGGAACTTATCAAAACTCTTCTCCTTATAAAACTCCCCCAAACTTGAGTTTTGCTCAAGTTTGGGAGTTTGCTTCAATTTGTTATCATCTCCCGGATCTTTCAATGGGACTTTTGGTAATGACTCTTTCACATAAATGTCACATTCTTGGATGGAGGGAGATTCCTTCTTTCTTGGGGAACTCTCAATTGAGCTATTCTTGGAGAAAATCACTTTCTCTCCATTCACCTCCAATGTTACCTTTCATTTTCTCAAATCGATGTTTGCTCCCCCCTGTGGCAAGAAACGGCCTCCCAAGAATCAATGGGATATTTGCATCTTCTTTCATATCTAACACCACGAAGTCGGCCGGAATGATAAACTTGTCAATCTTCACCAATACATCTTCAATGATCCCTTTAGGATGGGTGATGGAACGATCCGCTAATTGGAGAGTAATTGATGTGGGCACTACTTCTCCAAGTCCCAAACGCTTGAAGATTGAAAGTGGCATCAAATTGATGCTAGCTCCCAAATCACAAAGAGCTTTCATCATGGGACCATCACTAATCTCACATGGGAGAGTGAAACTACCCGGATCCTTGAGCTTTTCGGGAGGGGTTCGTTGAAGGACAGCACTACACTCTTCGGTCAACTTGATCTTCTCATCATCCACTAGTTTCTTTTTGTTTGCTATTGCATCCTTTAGAAACTTCATGTAATGAGGTATTTGCTCTAAAGCATCCGAAAGTGGAAGATCAATGTGGATTTTCTTGAAGATATCCAAAAACTTCCCAAACTTCTCATCCATTTTCTTCATGTATATATCTTCCCGGGTATGGAAGTGGCTCATATGTAATGGGCACCCCCCATCTATCACAAGGTACCTCAAGCTTCTTCTTTTTCAAATCTTTGGCAATTCTCCACTTTGGAATTCTTGGAGCAACCTTTCCACTCCCAACTTTTTCTATCCTCTTCTTTTCCTCTTCCTCCCTTTCTTTTGCTTTAAACACTTCACCCTCTTCCAATTCAATTGAAGAAACTCCATAATGTTCACCACTTGAAATTGTAATAGCATTACAATGCTCACGTGGGTTTACCTCGGTGTTTGAGGGCAATTTACCCTTTGTATGTTGAGATCCAATGGAAGTTGCCAATTGTCCTAATTGGAATTCCATCGATTTTTGAATACTCTTGAGTTGGGCAAGCATTGAGTCGGTGGATTTTTGGTTACTCATGAGTTGGGCAAGCATTGAGTCAATAGATTTTTGGTTACTCATGAGTTGGGCAAGGATGGGGTCGGATGCTTCAGATTTCTTCTCACTTGTCTCCATTCTCTTCATGAGGAGTGCAAGAAGCTCATCCGTGGAGGATTTCCCTTCTCCACGTGGAAGTTTTGCACCGGGATCAAATCCGGGAGGATATTGAATAACACCTTTGGGATTGGAATAGGACAAATTCTCATTCTTTCGAAAATTTTGATTTTGAGGAGTTGAGAATTGAGGAGACGGACCCCCTTGACCTTGATAAGATGAGGATTGGCCTTGGAATCGGTTTTGAGTAGGACCTTGAAAGCCTTGACCACGATTTTGATATGGTGGTTGACCTTGATATTGTCGATTCCCTTGAAAGTTTTGTGGGTATCCTTGTTGACCCATGTATTGCACATCCTCCATAGGTCTCATTTGAAGATCCTCTTGCCCAAAGGATAAATGATTATCTCTTGTTTGAGATAAAACATTCACCTTTTCAATGAGTGTAGTCATCATTGCTTTTATGCTATCATTAGCATCTACTTGGGCTACCCGATTTTGTGCTCCACGGTCTACTCTCATCTTGAAAGTATTGCTTGATATCCCTTCTATTATGTCATTTGTTGGGATATGAATCCTAGAACAAGTACTAAATGATGAATAAAAGATAAAAGATGAAGTTTTGATAAGCCAAAAGAAGACTTGAATATTTTCTAAGTGTTGACTGATCTAGTCTAGTTAAGTTGAAGTCGTCTTGTACAAATCAGTAGAAATTCACAAGACAAGTACTCGTTTTGAAAGATAAGTATTATTGAAAGATAAGTACGATTTATAAGTACTTCATATTTGTTATTCGTATATGTTAGAGTGTTATTGAGCTATGCATAATTATTGTATTAGAGCTCATGATTTTAAATGTAATAGATAGATTCTTTGTATAAGTTTTTCTAAGTTGACTAAGCTTTGTAAACAAGAGCTTAAAGTAATGTAATAGTCTTGTTAGGATTAGATGATAGGACTATATTAGTTCTATGTTGTAATCTGAAGAAGTCTACTGCACAAGACAAGTAGAAGACACAGTCTACTACTACTGGACAAGACAGGTGCGCGACTAAACAAGACAGGTTAACTTGAAGTTAGTTACAAAAGCGTGTTGAAGATAAAGATTGAAGAATTAGTTAAGGAATAACTAATTAACTGAAGAAACGTGTTAAAGGATATGAGGAATCAGTTACAAGTTAGTTTTCAAGAAAGGTTGTTACACAACTGAATGTTCTTGGAATTAGAAGTCTATAAATACCTCATGGTATTGATTCATTAGAGACTACTGCTACGACTACTACTACTGAAATATTGTTACTTCAAGCATTATTGAAGATTCAAGTGAAGAAATTACTCTCAGAGGTTGAAGTTCAGAAAGTGAAGCTACGCAAGACAAGTGAAGATCGAAGAAGGCTACTACTGAACAAAGAGAAGTTTTATTTTTGTTTATTGTTTCAAGTTGCTAGTTACTTGTAAAATGGCTAGTAAGATCGAAGATATATCTGGAGATATAATCGAGAAGATCTAAGTCTTATTTCTTGGGACTTAAAGCTACAAGAACATATTACTCGATTGGAAGAGTTAATAAGAATTTCACAACTGGGTTTGTGAGAGTGGATGTAGACAAGTTGTCGAACCACTATAAATCTCGTGTTTAATTTACTTTACTGTTGTGTTTGTTGTTTAATTGATTAATTGTTTGTTTGATTGAATTACATAACTGAACAAGACTAGTTGAGTATACATAAAACAGAGTTCTCGAAATAAGTTGAGTATAATCTTTAATTGGGCTCATTGTTAATTTCGTATTCCGCACATTGTAATTCTGATATATCGAAAGATTTTAGAAAAGTCTATTCACCCCCCTCTAGACATTTTCTTTAGCTTCCCTCGATATTAACTCAACTTAGGGACCTACAAGTGGTATCAGAGCAGTAGTTTACGAACTGCTGTTTCTTGATAACCAACTCAAGACTTGGTTGAAAATCTCAGTCCAAGATCATATTTGCTTACGTGTTCTTGATCAATATTCTTGATATATTGTTTTCTTGTTCCCTGTACTTGACTCATATACTTCTTGATCATAAAACTGATTAGCACTAGACTACTCGTTTAAACATGTCTCTTGAAATCAGCGCTAACAAGTTGCCTAAGTTCCAGGTTCAAGATTATGACTATTGGAAGCTAAGGATGGAAGCCATCTTCAGTTCCACTCACGACTTAATGATCTCCGTCATCACTGAAGGTCCAATTGTGACCATGGTCCCCAATACTGCTGCCCTCGACATAAATCAACCCGTGGGCACACTCGTCAAGAAACCAAGGTCAGAACTAACCTCAGAAGAAATGAGAGAGAATAATTTGGATAGCTTGGCCAAGAATTACATCTTACACACTCTTCCCAACGAGTATCTGGGAAAAGTGTTAAAATGTAAAACTGCCAAAGAAATGTGGGATCGCTTAGCTATCATTTGTGAAGGGACATCCCTAATCAAAGAAAGCAAGCTTTCTACAGCAGTCCAAAGATTCGAATCATTTCATATGAAAACTGGTGAAACAATAGACCAGTTGGATACTCGTTTTACCAAAATCATGAATGACTTGGAAGTCCTTGGTAAATCTTATACTCCACGTGAAATCAATCTTAGGATTCTCAAAAGCCTTGATAGTCGATGGAAAATGGTAAAAATGCTTGTTAAGAATACCCAAGATATAGACGTGTGGACAGCTGAGACCATGTTTCAAACTCTAAAGGCCCATGAGTTTGATTTAGACGAAGATGAACCCATAGCAAGTAGTGACAGAGAACATGTTATATCTAAGAACGTTGCTTTTAAGGCTAGTTCGTCTAAGGTAGACAGGTCGAAGTCTAAGACTAGGTCTACTTCTGTGAAAGACGAGTTAGATACTGATCTTAGTCTAAAGGATCAGGTAAGCCTCATGGTTAGAAAGTTTGATAGGCTGAATAAACGTTTCGGAAGATATAAGAAGTTCTATAGAGAGCATAGAGGGTCTGCTTCTAAGAACTCGTCTGAGACCAGACGAGACCGAAACTCGTCCGAAAGGAGAGACGAAGTCTCGAAAGGTAACATACAAGATAGAGAGTCTGATGGTAGGAAGATTACTCGTTCTGATAGACGTGATAAACGAAGGAATAACTCTCCTATTAAAAAGGCTACTAATGATCTCTTGTGCTATAACTGTGAAAAGCCAGGTCACTACATATATGAATGTCCAGACCTGAGCACTGATGATCGAGAAGAACGCAAAGTACGAAGGGAAAGAAGATACAACCGTGGTAAGAAGGCAATGATGGCCAATGATGACTCTGATTCTGACTCAGACGAGTTGCCATCATCCTCATCTAGCTACCCGTCTGAACCAGATCACGATGAAGCCTTCATAGTAGATGATGGTCTATGCTGCATGGCTAAAATCGACCAAGAGGTATCATCTGCTACATCTTTTCAATCTTGTGATGAATCAGAATCTGATGAAAGTGACACTGCCAGTAGCAAAGTAGGGAGTAGCCTTCAGCACTCTACTAGTGCAGTTGAAGACGACCTCCTACTTGCCAACAAGGCAATCATTGAAGTCAGTGACGAAAACATCATTTTAAGACAAGAAATCATTGATCTTAAGGAAGCCCAGTCTAAAGTAGATCCTAATATAACAGTCCTAAATGAACGCTTGCAAGAAGAGTTGAGTCAACTCAAAGACAAGTGTGCATTGACAGACAAGTTATATCAAGACCTACTTAAGACACATGCTACTGAGAAACATGAATTCAATGTTTTAAAAAATAAGTGCAAGAAGCTTGAAGAACGTAATAAGTTCTTAGAAACCGAGGTTGTCACTCTAGACCTTAAACTTACTGACCTGGTTAACTCTTCAAAGGTTAACCTTGAACTGTCAGATAGGTATAGGGCTCCTGCTGACAAGACAGGCATAGGTGCTGAGACATCAAACTCGTCTACTCTAGTTCCTAAGAACCCTACTATTTTCATCTCAAGCTCTTTGACTAATGATAAAGGAAAAGAACCAATGATATACGATATTGATACTCCATCTAAAGGTACTGTACCAAAACAAGCTCGAGTTAACATTCCAATTACCAAAGGAGGTAAAAAGAAAGTTAACAACAAGCCTGTTCCGTTTAAGACAAATCAACAAAGGACTAGGAGTCGTGGACGACCAAATCAGGTCAGATACGAGGACTGGTATCCTGAGGAGACAAGTACAGACTAGACGACAAGAGTCTAGACCTCCTTTCATAAGGCAGTCTCAACTCTACTCATCTAGACCTAGACAGGAAGGTCCAAAATATCGTACACAAGCCGTTCTATATCCTCCACCTTTGTCATATGATATCGAAGGAGAAGAAAGACCTAAACATGTCTATAAACCGTATGGACCTAATGCATATAAACCCTACTCTGACTATCATAGACAAGTGCCTGCACAAGAAGAGATCAAGTCGAAATGCTATCTCCAAAGAGTAGACCCAAACTCGACTGATAGGCCAGATAAGGACAACAAGGTCTTATTTTGCAACAAATATGGTCGAAAGCTCAGAAGATCAAACTTGTTCAGGACTCCAATGTATATTTGGATTCCATTGAACTCGACTAACCCCCCAGGACCCCAATAAACAAGAAGGGCACCTAAATTATTCATTGCAGGGTCAACTCGACTTGGATGACCAAACAACCCGATGAGGAAGCTGGTAAAGCTGAGGGTAATACTAAGGGAATAAACATTTAAGGGGGAATCTTTGATTTCTTAAAGATCCTTATGTTGACTCTTTAGTTTGGTAACAGTCATCTTGTTTGAACCTTGATCATTGACTTAAATTGATATTCATTCTAATTATTCTACTCGACTATCTGTCGCACAAGATAAGACAGGTACAAATAATCGTTTGATGTTCAAAGTAGACAAGCACAGTCGAAGGGGGAACTCGTCTTGTGCACGCCAGTCTACTCGTCTGTTCTGGATAGACACGAACAGACAAGATAAGTGGTTTCATGATTTAAATACTCTAAGTGTTTAAACAATACACATTAAGGATATATATGTAATTTGAAGTAATGAAAATTTTGAAAAACCTAGAATTGGATTTATACACTCCATTTAATGAGGTGTATATAACCAGTTCGCGCTAAAACTCTACTGTGCTAGGTCAGAGGAATACACCCCTCTATCCTACCAATAGAAGAGGTGGATTTCAAATGTTATGATACTAAATCACGTAATATTCTCGATTCCGCCAAACTGAATTTCAAAAGACTTTCATATGTGTCCATTGGATTAAAACTTTCAATCTCAACCATTGATTTCAACATTCAAGGTTTAACAAAACCCATACTACTCGTTCATAACTGCTCACAAGTTCTTATCTCTTGATTTTCATAACTTCCCAAGCACTCAAAATCATTCGAAATCTCTTAATTTTCTTAATCAGTCTACTATGTCGATCGTTTCGATATTTGATGCTCGTACTAACATGCAAGCTAGGTTTGATCTCGGTAAATACATCACCGAAGGAAGAGTGCATGTAGAAGGATCGGTGTTTTTCAAAGGGAATCACACAGAAGACAACAAAGAAATCTTGATAAAATGCTTTAGATGCGGTTTGAGACCCTATTTGGAGGCATTTCCTGAGGTTGTGCTAGAAGAAGAAGTGTTAGAGTTTTATGCTACTGCAACTCGACAAGGCGACTCGATTGAAGCCTTTGTTGGAAGAAGGCGAGTGGAGATCACTCGTGAATTCTTGACTGAATCGTTGAAATTGCCATCCGGATCGATAGATATCGAAAGATATGCTGAAGGCAGAGAGTTGAGGTATTTGAGTATTTTCTATGGAAGAAAGCTGAAATTGAAAAGCGATGGAAAAGTTCCTGTGGTCAAGAAGAAGGAGCTACTTGACAAATACAAGACTCTTCTTGATATTGCATCAAAAATGTTGCTAGGAGCCACTGGGAGTTTTGACTCTGTGACGCCCCAGAAAGCAAGAATTATGGCTGTGATTCATGATGGAATCACTGAAGGAAACTGGACTAAACTCTTTTTGGACAGATTGATGTATTACAAGAAGTTTGTGCAAGTTGACACCAGTATAGTGAACTGGGTTGTGTCTGCAAATGTAAGTTTCGGAAACAAGCTGAGCATCATTCTACCCATCTTATTGCCCAACAAGACGAGTTGGAGTAAAGGCAAGCCATTCCATCCTCTAAAGCATTATTTGAAGAAGGAGGCTCTGGCTAAGCAAACTGCTGCTAGATCGGCTGCCGCCAGACAAGTCCAGATCAATCCTGATGACGCCATGATTGAAGGTGCCTCGTCTAGTTCTGGAGAAGACGAGTCGGGCAGTTAAGGTTCTAAAGAAGTTGAGGCTGGAACTAGTAGAAGACTAGTTCAGTATGTGGAAGAGGAGGCTATGATTGAGGCTAAAGGAGATTCAGAAGAGACTCACTCAGACAAGGAGCCTGAGACGGAAGAGGAAGGGTTGCAAGTGTATCGACTGGTGAGAGTCGAGTCGAGTCCTTCACCAGACAAGTCGACTGAAGAAAAGGTTGGTACTTCTTCTCGAACTTTGTCAATTCCTCTCTCTCTCCCTGTTAAAACCAAGGCCAGATCACTCCGATCTCGTGCCAAACCTGTACCCAAAACCTCATCAGTGTTGGCAATACAACCACTTCGAGCCAACATAACCCCACACACTACTATATACGATACAGTTGATACTTCTACAACTGTCGAACCAAACCAAGCCACATTAAAGCCCCAAGAAACCACCATCCAAATTCCTATTACCTCAACAGAATATGTTGCACCCCTCAACCCATCTACTTCAGACAAGACACCAGTTGCCACTGCAACAACTGAGACAGGGACCCCACCTGCTCAGACCCCGTCTGATGTTAGATTCGAATCCCTTGTTTACTATCCGATGTGTTTAAGAGAGAAGAGATTGCGTTTGAAGATGTCACACAATCTAAGGAAAATGCTACCATCAATAGAGATTGACACATCTTCAGAAGCTTATGAAAAACTTCTAAGGATATGCACTTGGTATGCATTGAAGTCATCCCCAACAGAAGATCTGTTTAAAGTCATACAAGGCATGAGAGGTATCTCTAATTTTCAAGACTGGGAGATGGAACAGAAAGAGAATAGTGGAGTCAAGGACCACTCTGAATTGTTTCCACCTCATGCATTGACAGCATTGGTGAAGAAAATGTTGAACATACCTGGTGATATTTTATCTTCAGAGGTCAAGTTTGATGTTGGTGTTCAAACTGATCTACCGGAAGAAGAGTTGAGAGATGTAACTGTTGAAGCTGGCATTCAAACGTCAGATCAGTCAGAAGATGAGTCTGAAAATTCTGATGATGTGGACTCTTTTATTTTTGGAGTTGAAGATGATGAATTTATGGATGCTGTAATGTTTACAGAAGATGAACTTATTGAGAAAGTTCAAGAAGAGGTTGTTACTGAAGCTCAGTCGTCTATTCAAGGTTTCTCTGAAGGATATCTTACAGAGTTGAAGTCAGACTTGAGAGATGCTGTTCACTCTGCTGTTGATGAGTTCTTAAATTCAAAGGTTAAGGACGTGCTAGTTGAGCAAAATCAATCGCTTGTTGACTCCTCGAGAGAATTGATTGTTGGAGAGGTCAACAAAATGGACTCAACTTTCCGAGCTGAGTTATATGCGGAAGTTGAACGTTTTCTTCAGAAGCAAGTTGAGTTTTCTGAGAAAAGATCTATTTCATTTGCAAGATCGCTAGCTGAAGAATCCAGCAAGATGGAGAGGCTATACCGTGTGAAAATTGAGATAGCTGATGAACAAAGACGAGAAGCACAAGATCAGTTGGTGCGTTCTCAAGCTATTCTCACTGAGCTGACTAAGCAAAATACTCTACTGCGTCAGACAGCTGTTCATTTCAAAGATGAGTTAGCTATTAATTCAAAGAAGTTGGAGTCTGCTGCTGATCGACTAGACAAGATGAGTCGTGATCAGACGCATCAAAGACAGATAGAGCTCGCGGCTGAAGCTATGAAGGAAGCACTGAAAGAAGAAATGACTCGATTCACTAGTCTATTCACTCTTAAGGCAAGTGATGAAGCCAAAAAGGGGGAAGAGACAAGTAGAGTGGAAGAGAAGTCAAGTGCTGAACCAGAGATGAAGGAAGCTGCAACTGCTATACAAGATCTTAAAATTCCCAAAAGAGGAAGGCTAGTCAAGAAGGCAGATCTTGAAGAAGCTGAAGAACAGAAAAAGAAAAGACTACTGAAAGGAAAAAGTATTGCGTCTCCTGAAGTTGAAACTCAGACTAGACAAGTCAAGAGGAAACTTGTTCTAGAGAAGAAGAAAGAAGAGTTAGGAGATATTCTAGCTGATATTGGTGATGAAGAGGTTGAAGCTCTTCATAAGAAGCAGAAGCTGGAAGAAGTTCATTATGCTAACAAGAAATTGTTAGGAAAGCATATCAAAATGTTGCTGAAGTTGAAGACTGATCCAGATCAAGTTGAAGATGCCTACATTGATAATTTCATTGATGATGAACATAAAGAGGCATGGTTCAAAGTCAAGCTGAAGTGGGAGTTGGATCACTGGATTATTCGCAAGTTTGGAGATCCAGAGAGCAAAGAAGAGGTATACGCGATTTTTGACAAGTTCATGGAAACTCAAGATCAGAATCTATGGAACTGGATCATGAGGATTGCAACTGCTTTAAGTTTTAATATTCTTGTTCCTATTTTTCCTAAGTGGATTACTCCTATGTTAGGTTCTGGAAAAAGGATCGATTACAATCACATTAAGAAGTTTGAAGAAGAACTACTAGAGAAGGAGAAGATCGAGACTGAAGAACACATGACTATCATTCACAAAAGGCTACTAGATGCTTTTGGTGTTCCAAGTTCTTAAGAAGGTATTGTATCAGATTAGTTTTTTTGCTCTGGTACTTAGTTTTATTTTGATTAAGTATTTGTAATATCTACTGATCTTGTTTCGAAATGAATGAAAAGATAAGTACTATTTTGATGTTAAAGACAAGATAACTACTTAACTAGTCTACTATTATGAAAAGATTCAAGTAGTTTTAGCTTCATCAAAAAGGGGGAAATTGTTGGGATATGAATCCTAGAACAAGTCCTAAATGATGAATAAAAGATAAAAGATGAAGTTTTGATAAGCCAAAAGAAGACTTGAATATTTTCTAAGTGTTGACTGATCTAGTCTAGTTAAGTTGAAGTCGTCTTGTACAAATCAGTAGAAATTCACAAGACAAGTACTCGTTTTGAAATACAAGTATTATTGAAAGATAAGTACGATTTATAAGTACTTCATATTTGATATTCGTATATGTTAGAGTGTTATTGAGCTATGAATAATTATTGTATTAGAGCTCATGATTTTAAATGTAATAAATAGATTCTTTGTATAAGTTTTTCTAAGTTGACTAAGCTTTGTAAAAAAGAGCTTAAAGTAATGTAATAGTCTTGTTAGGATTAGATGATAGGACTAGATTAGTTCTATGTTGTAATCTGAAGAAGTCTACTGCACAAGACAAGTAGAAGACACAGTCTACTACTACTGGACAAGACAGGTGCGCGACTAAACAAGACAGGTTAACTTGAAGTTAGTTACAAAAGCGTGTTGAAGATAAAGATTGAAGAATTAGTTAAGGAATAACTAATTAACTGAAGAAACGTGTTAAAGGATATGAGGAATCAGTTACAAGTTAGTTTTCAAGAAAGGTTGTTACACAACTGAATGTTCTTGGAATTAGAAGTCTATAAATACCTCATGGTATTGATTCATTAGAGACTACTGCTACGACTGCTACTACTGAAATATATTTACTGCAAGCATTATTGAAGATTCAAGTGAAGAAATTACTCTCAGAGGTTGAAGTTCAGAAAGTGAAGCTACGCAAGACAAGTGAAGATCGAAGAAGGCTACTACTGAACAAAGAGAAGTTTTATTTTTGTTTATTGTTTCAAGTTGCTAGTTACTTGTAAAATGGCTAGTAAGATCGAAGATATATCTGGAGATATAATCGAGAAGATCTAAGTCTTATTTCTTGGGACTTAAAGCTACAAGAACATATTACTCGATTGGAAGAGTTAATAAGAATTTCACATCTGGGTTTGTGAGAGTGGATGTAGACAAGTTGTCGAACCACTATAAATCTCGTGTTTGATTTACTTTACTGTTGTGTTTGTTGTTTAATTGATTAATTGTTTGATTGATTGAATTACATAATGTTGGTCCCAAAGTTGAGTTAATAATATTGAGTAAGCTAGTGAAAATGTCTAGAGGGGAGGGGTGAATAGACTTTTCAAAAATCTTTCAATATATCAGAATACACAATGCGGAATAATCAGATTACTAATGAGCCCAATCAAATTTATACTCAACTTTTATCTAGATCTTTATCTTTGTTAATTCTTAATGTTCTTGATTAAACAAATATCAAACAGTAAAGTAAAGAACACATAATTTTATAGTGGTTCGACAAATGTCTACATCCACTCTCACAACTCCAGTTGTGAAGTTTTATTAACTCTTCCTTCTTGAGTTTTTTGTGGCTTAAAGTCCCAAGATTAAGACTTTGATCTTATCGATTATACCTCCAGGTATATCTTCGATCTACTAGTAATTCTACAAGTAACTAGCACACTTGTTTTACAACATACAAACTTAAACTTGAAAAGTAAAACTTCTCTTTGAGTAGCCTTTGATTCTTCTCTTCAATTCAGTGGCTCTTCTTGCTTTGATTTCCTTAACTCTGTGAGTTTTTCCTTGTGCTCTGTAGACTTTAGCTTGCTTTAAGATCAGTAATTGCTCAGTAGTCTTCAGCAGTAGGAGATCACACAGTATTTATAGAACTTAGTATGACAGTTAGCAGTTTGTGAACTAACTCTCAACTAACTCTAAACTGTTTTTGTAACTTCTTCTTGTAACCGACTTTGTAACTTCCTTCTTATTCCAAGTCAGCATATCTTCAATAAATCTTCAGTTACTCTTTACATAAGTTTTCCAAACTTATTCTTCAATTTCATCAAATCAGCACAGTAACTTACTGTTCTGATTTTTACTCTTCGGATTTTACTCTGCTGATTTTTACTCTTCTGATTCAATCAGCACAGTAACCAAAAACTGTTCAAAACTTCTCCAGATTTCTTCTAAGCTCTTCTTCAACTCTTCTTGAAGTCTTCTTAGTCTGAAGTAGTCCTCTGAGTCTTCTTTAGTCTTCTTTAGTCTTCTGATCTTCTCCTAATCTAGTTCTAATCTACTGTTCTGAACTTTTACACTGCTGAATACAATAGAATACAACTTTACATATATAAAACTTATCTATACATCAACTGAACTATATACAGATGAGTATATCTAAGTCCTACACTATAAGCTGTCTATACAATTCAAAACATCAACTTAGTTCCTAACAGTTCATATATCAGATCAGTAAACAATAAGATCAGTAACTCATAAGATCAGTAAACAACTAAGATCAGTAAACACTTAAGATCAGTAACTTACATATAAGATCAGTAAACATCTAAGATCAGTAAGTATATCAGATCAGTAACTCAGATTTCAAATATCTCATATAAGATTACTAAAATTATTCTCAGTTTCCATACTCAGATCAGTAATCTTATTCCAGACAACTCAGTTAAGATCAGTAATTTTATTCTAAATATTACTTCATAAGATCAGTAAACTTATTTCAGTTAGCATTAAGATCAGAAATCTCAATTTAAGTTTCTCATCAGATTAGTAAGCTTATATTCAGATGACTTAGTTAAGATGACTTAGAACCACATATATTACTAACTTTAAGTTGCTTTTGGCCATCAAAACATACTTTCATCAACTAGAACATTGTTTCAAGGATTCATATCCCAACAATTTCCCCCTTTTTGATGAAGCCAAAACTACTTAAATGTTAATAAATCAGTAGTTAAGTATGTAGTCAATCATAACAGTTCATCAATTCAAAAATCATATCATATTCACAATCAGATTAGATATTTCACATATTACACATACTCACTAAATATGAAATGATCACAAAATATAGAAATAAAGATTAAGGATAGAAATGTTATCTCCTGAGCTTGTCCTTCATCTTCATTCTGCATCTTCAGATTCTGAATGCCACATACATTCTTGCCTTGATATCCATCATATGTTGATGATCAGTAATTCCTTCTTCTTTAATGATCTCAGCAATAATGTTGTTGATCTCTTTGTAATCAGGTTCTCCATTTTCCAGTCTTGTTGGTTCCCAATTAGGTTCTTCAGGACATAATATCTTTGTTCCAGCACGAGCAGCAACTTGTGCTATGTCTTCCCAGAACTCTTGATCAATGTTCAGCATGAACTCTTCAAAATCAATAAATTTTGCTTCTTTGCTCGAATGATCACCAAACTTCTTCACAATAAAGTTTGCAATCTGCCACTTCTTCTTCAAATTCTTCCAGTATTCCATATGTTCTGTCAAAACAATGAAATCCACAAAGTTTTCATCTTGAAAATCTTTGTCAAACTGTTTTCCTTCAGCTTTCTTTTGAGTATTCATCTTTTTCTTCAAAGCTATAACTCGATTATCAAATCTTGTCTTCAAGAACTTGACATCCTTTTCTTTCTTCTTTTTCAAGTTTTCTTCTTCACTTGTCATAACAGCTTTCATTTTGCTTTTTGATCTAGTCATTCTTCCAGCTTCTTCTTCTTGTTGTTCTTCATCAGACAGAACTAACTTCCTCTTCTTCTGACTTGAACTTCCAGCAATATCAGGTCTTTTCTCAACAATCTCTTGACCTTGTTGCTTCTGTTGCTTCCTTTGTTTCAGCTTCTCATTCAAAATTTCAATTTGCTCTTTTAACTCATTCTGACTCACAACCAACTGAGCTTGTTGTGACTGTGTTTGTTCCATTACTTCCCTTGTCCTATCTTTCCCCTTTTTGGCTTCATCATGCCACTCTTTCAAGGAAGATATGTGTTGCTCCAGCTTTTTATGCAACACTTGAGACAGGTTTCTTTCTTGTACTCTATGAAGGTCAAAAATTTTGGACATTGTATGCTCCATCACCTTTTCATAAGAGTGTTCAGAATGCATCTTATTCATTCTCTCAGTAGCTTCTTGGAACATCTGCACAGCAGCTTCCAACTTTGCTTGAAGTTCTGCATTCTGCTTTTTCAGCATCTCAAAGTCAGAAAGGTCAGATTCTTTCTCAATAGGACCAGTTCTGATCTGTTCTTGCACATCTTCAAGAACAATAGGATCAGTAGAGTGAATTGGAATGCTTTCCATTTCTTCAGCATCCAAAGCTTGATTTTCAACAACCTCTGTTTCTTCAATCACAACAGTGTTCTCAAACACCTCTGGTGCATTGACAATATCTTCATCAATTTCCATAAAATCTTTTTCAGCAGCAGTGTCAGTGTTATCAAGACCTTTCTCTTCACTAAACAAATCCTCATCAGAGTTAGGAGTTCCAATCTTTTCAACAGTGTACTTGACTCCTGTTAACCTCTCAACAAGAAGTACAACAGATTCTGGAGTGACCAACTCAAGAAAAGAGTTAACACCAGCTGCTTGCATCTGCTCTGCTTCCCA
The DNA here is from genome assembly GCA_963675135.1 of Galeopsis tetrahit. Lineage (NCBI taxonomy): Eukaryota > Viridiplantae > Streptophyta > Magnoliopsida > Lamiales > Lamiaceae > Galeopsis > Galeopsis tetrahit. The sequence goes on along the minus strand of OY776119.1, from coordinate 31,513,978 downwards.
ATCATCAAAGATTGAAGCACCTCCCATACCTTCCATTATAGCTAAATTTTCCTTCAAAGTACTCCTCTTAAGATACACCCATGTGCCTATCCTAAGGAGTTTCTCAAACTCAACTGAGCTCTCATCTAATCCAGGAAATTGCTTCAACAAAGCTATCCTCAAATCAATCCTGATTCTATCCTCTTTATCACAGATAGTGTACTCCATCAAATCAGCAGGCTTAGGAGCAATAAATTCAGGTTCAGGGGATGATGAAATGTCAATTGGTTCAGTAGAAGGTTCAAATTCATGTTCAGTAGAGTGAGCATGAACCTGTGTTGGGGTTTGATGTGGTGAAGGTTGATGTGAAGTTTGATGTTGAGGACTAGAAAGTGGGGTAGGATCAAAGTTAGTGTTCTGAGGGGATGAATGGGGAGTGTTCTGAGTCTCAGAAAAATAGTGATCTGATCTACCAGAACATGAAGGTTGAGGGTTTTGGGTTTCAGTTTGGCTTGGTTCAGAGTTTGAAGGGGTAGGGGAGACAACAATCAATTTCCTCCTAGCACTCCTACTCTTAGTCCTTTTATGACCAGTAATCGGACTAGGAACACTAACCTCTTGCTCATCTGAGCTTGATTGCACCACAGTTTCAACAAATCTAACTGTCGGTTTTGAGGCAGCTGTAGCAGACCTTTCTCTCCTTGGTCTAGTACTGCTCGGATCATGCCTTGCCTTCGACCTCACTTCAGGTTGATTGTCCACAGATTGGTACATTGAAGCTCCAGACTCTTCTGCTTCAAGCTCTTGAGGTTGTTCCAAGGGGTGTTCTTGTTCAAACTGAACAGACTCCTTCTTCATCAAGAATTTCCCATGATGGAATTTCTTGGGATTACTCCAATATGGCTTTTTCACCAGCTGAGGCAGCAAGAAACTCAGCTTGCTTCCAAACCCTAATTTCGATTTAATTGAAAATTCCATTGTATCCTCATCAAACAAAACTTTGTCTTTTTCAGTCAGCAGCCTTTCCAAGAAGAATCCTTGCCAATCACCTTGAACTTTGTCGATGATTGCAGCCATAATTCTAATCTTGAAACTCGATAAGGCATCCTGGCTATGATGTTGCCCTAACAAGCACTTTCCGGCTATATCCATCAAAAATTGAAGACCTGTAGGAAGAACATCCTTCTTCAGATTAGTCAATGTCTCTGTTTCAACACCTGACCATCTTCCTACACATTCCTTTTCCTCCCCAGCTTTGTAAGTCAGAATATCCACCGGGCCTTGCGGTAAATCCAACATTACTTCTAGGATGTCCCTAGTAATGGTGACCTTGTGTCCAGCATGCATGGAGTGAACACCATTTTTATCACCTTGGAGTTGTAAATAAAATTCCACAGCTTCCGGTTCGTAGACATTCATGGGAAATGATTCCAGAAATTTTCGTAGTCCGCACTCTTCGCACATAGTCAGAATGGCTTGATTTTCAGCACTGTGTCGGCCATTGAAATACACAGCGTTCTCCACGAAAATGCCCTTTTTGCGAATCCACAAATTCGAATCGAATGTTCCTGCAACTTGGTTAGCTTTATTGATAATATTAATGGTTGCCATTTGAGAATTTTGAAGAAACCAGATTTTCAGAAGTTAAGAAGATAAGAGATTTCCAGAAATGAACTCGTAAAAACGAAGAAGATAAAGTGTGATCGTTTTTGTTAAATTCAAAACCAATCTAGGGCTAGGATTGAATTAGATTATTACAAAGAATGGTTGGGATTAAGTCTCGAATTTCGAGTTAAACAATAACAGTTCACATTCTAGGAACATTCTTAATTTTTGGAGCCAACTTGTGTTTGATAAATACACCACAGTATTTAGGTTAGAAATAGAGGAGTGTATTAATCTTCTCTATTAATAATCTAAAAATATGAACAATTTTTGACTTAGAGTAATCTAAACCAAAAGATTGTTCTGATGCAAATCAGCACAGTAGTTTCCAAAACTATTTCACTTCATTTTCTTACAAGTATATAAAGAAAATATCACTTATCTGGATCAGCTGAGTACTGTGATCAGCTGAGTAACCTTTTTAGAAATCAGACCAGTAGATGAATCAGCACAGTAATCCTCAGATCAGTAGATGGGTCAGCACAGTAATCCTCAGATTAGTACCCCAATTTTCTGATTTCATCTTTTTGATATCAGCACAGTGATCCTCAGATCAGTACTGTGTCAGATCAATAGATTTCTTGTAGACAGATTAGTTGTAAACAAATCTTTCTGTAGACAGATTAGTCAGTAATCAGATTATTTCTGTAGAATAACTGATTTGTAATCAGATCAGTACTGTAGACAAATAAGTTTTGTAATCAGTACAAATCTGTAGACAAGTCAATTTATTAATCAGAATATATCTGTAGACTGCTATGTTCTGTAATCAGATAAGATTAGTAAACTTTTCAAATCTGTAATCAGATCAGTTCCCCCTTCAATGGAGAATTCCTCTTCTGTGCCTGTTTCACCTTGGTAGAAGTGTTAGTTCATGAGATATAAGTGTAAAACAGTACAGATTAGTAACAATATGTATAATTTAATGATCTTATCAAGATTTATGCTAAAGTGACTTAGTGATCTGAGTCAACAAAAGGATCTTTAAGAAATCACAGATTCCCCCTTAATGTATGTTCTCAGTGTCCCTCAGCTTTACCAGCTTCCTCATTGGGATGAAGGTCACTTTAGTAACCTTGTTACCTGTTTTAGTGATCTGACATTGGATTGTCTCTTCTGACTTTTGAGTTTTGGTGTACTGCTCTTAGTTTCTGCTTCATGTCCTTCTTGGTATAAGATCAGTACCTGAAATGTTAGCACAGTTCTATATACAAACAGAATCCATATCTATCAATCCTAAACTAATGCACAATTCTCTGAATCTCACTTCAGCCAATGGTTTTGTAAAAATGTCAGCTCTTTGAATATCAGTATGAATCTTTTCCATTCTAATATTCTTCTTTTCAACATGATCCCTAATAAAATGATGCCTAATGTCAACATGTGTGCATCTAGTATGTAGAACAGGATTTTGAGTGATGGCAATGGCACTATTACTGTCACAATATATAGGTACATTAGATTCTACAACATTGTAGTCTCTGAGTTGTTGTATTAGCCAAAGAAGCTGACTACAACAACTACCTGCAGCCATATATTCTGCTTCAGTAGTAGAAGTTGCCACACTTGTTTGTTTCTTTGAAAACCATGAAATGAGCTTAGTTCCTAAGAATTGACATGAACCTGAAGTAGATTTTCTATCTATTTTGCAACCTCCAAAGTCCGAGTCTGAATAACCACTTAAAGATATATCATCATCTGCAGGATACCATAATCCTCGATTAATGGTCCCCTTTAGATATTTCAATATCCTTTTAGCAGCTTCCAGATGACTTTCCTTGGGGTTTGCTTGAAATCTTGCACATACTCCAACAGAAAAAGCAATATCAGGTCTGCTGGCAGTTAGATAGAGTAGAGAACCAATTAAAGCACGATAGTGAGGTTGGTCAGAAGACTTACCTCCTTCATCAGGATCCATTCTGTATGTAGGTTGCATGGGCACACCAACTGTCTTACAGGTTTTAATACCAAATTTATCTAGCAAATTCTTAGTGTACTTTGCTTGATTTATAAAGATACCTTCTGAAGTTTGTTTTACTTTAAGACCAAGAAAATATGTCATTTCTCCCATCATAGACATTTCAAATTTGCTTTGCATGAGTGTAGAAAAGCTTTCACTCAAGTTTTTGTTGGGTGATCCAAAGATAATATCATCCACATAAATTTGAACAAGTAATATATCATTACCTTCTTGTCTTCTAAACAAAGTTCTATCAACTTTGCCTTTTGTAAAACCATTTTCAAGTAAGAATAGAGAAAGAGTATCATACCATGCTCTTGGAGCTTGTTTCAATCCATAGAGTGCTTTCTTTTACCTGTATACTTGGTGACTATTCACTTCAAAACCAGGTGGTTGTTCCACATAAACTTCTTCAGCAAGTATACCATTCAAAATTGCACTTTTCACATCCATTTGATACACAGTAAATTTCATATGTGCAGCATAAGCAAGGAACAATCTTATAGCTTCTAGTCTAGCTACAGGGGCAAAAGTCTCATCATAATCAATACCCTCAGCTTGAGAGTAGCCCTGAGCAACTAATCTAGCTTTGTTTCTAATTACAAGATCATTTTCATCCCTTTTGTTCTTGAAAATCAACTTAGTGCCTACAACATTATGGTTACTAGGTCTATCAACAAGTTCCCAAACTTCATTTCTAGTGAACTGATTAAGTTCTTCCTGCATGGCTATAATCCAGTTACTATCACTTAAAGCTTCAATCACAGTTTTAGGCTCAATAGATGATAGAAAACAACACCAGCAAAATAATGTCTTACTAGGTTCTTCCTTTGAATCAAACAATTGTTTTCTAGTTTTAACACCTATACTAGAATCACCTAGAATCAGATCAGTAGAATGAGCAGACTTCCATGTCCTTCTATTCTTAACAGTATCATCATTTTTATCATGCAAATTATCATTTATATCAGCAGATTTGTTCACAGGAGAGCAGTCATTCAATTCTTGTATTTCAGAAGTTTTAGATGACTCACCTTTGTCTTTTACCTTTTCTTTATCAGAATCTTGATCTAGAACATTCAGGAAAGGATTATAAGCTTGTACAGATTCATATATTCCTGTATCATCATCTTCATTGTTGATTTGAAGCTGTAGGTTGTCAATTTTCTTACTGAGCTGATGATCAGCAGAGTCCTGCACATTCTCATCAAAGACAACATGGGGTGTTTCTTCCACACATAGGGTAGAGTAATTAAACACTCTAAATGCTTTGCTTACAGAAGAGTATCCTAAGAATATCCCTTCATCAGCTTTTGCATCAAAAGCATTTAATTTACTTTTGCCATTGTTATGTATGAAACACTTACAACCAAAAATATGAAAATAAGAAACTCTTGGTTTTCTGCCTTTCCATACCTCATAAGGTGTTTTACCATGCACCTTATTAAGAGCACTTCGATTTTGGGAGTGGCAAGCTGTGTTAATAGCTTCTGCCCAAAATTTCTGAGGTGTGTTGAATTCTGCAATCATGGCTCTGCAAGCTTCTTTTAGTGTTCTGTTTCTCCTTTCTGCAACCCCATTTTGTTGAGGGGTTCTGGCTGCACTTGTCAAATGCTGTATGCCAGACTTAGAACAGTAGTCAGAAATGTAACAATTAATAAATTCAGTCCCCTTGTCACTCCTAATCTTGACAATGGGATGACCTTTTTCAACCTGCAACCTCTTCAATAGATCTGGAAGTAGTGTTTGTGTATCACTCTTTTTGTGTAGAAAGACTACCCAAGAAAACTTAGAATAATAATCTACAACAACTAGAGTATACCTTCTTCCATTCAATGTAGGAGGATTGATAGGACCATGAAGATCCATATGCAAGAGTTCTAAGACTCTGCTTGTTGAAAGAGTTGGAATGGACTTAAATGAAACCTTTACCTGTTTACCTTTTTGACATGAATCACATACTTGTGATTTGGAATAGATTTCATTAGGAATGCCCTCAACAAGATGTTCTCTAGCAATCTTGTTGATTATCTTAAAGTTCAGGTGGCAGAGGCGTTTATGCCAGAGCCAACTGTTTTCTTTAGGACTCTTAGTAATAAGACAGGCATTCTTAGGACAACTATTCCAATTCACAATGTATACACTTCCTTGTCTTGTGCCAACAAGTAGAACATTGTGAGTCCTTTTATCAATTATTTCACATCTTCTGGTTTTGAACTGAACCTTGTATCCCCTGTCACAGAATTGAGATACAGATAACAAATTATACTTCAAACCTTCAACATAGGAGACATCTTGGATTTCAACATCTCCATTCTTGATGAATCCAAATCCTTTTGTGATTGCTATTGAGCTATCACCAAAGATGACTTTTGGTCCTTCCTTCTCATGATAGTCAGTAAGTAAGGCCTTGGTACCAGTCATATGGTGTGAACACCCACTGTCAATGTACCAGGTCTCACCAACTGAACCACCTTTCTTGTATAAGTCCAGTCGATCCTGCAAAGTAGTGATCTTAATAACTTAGGTACCCTTGTTTATTGGGGTCCTTGGGGGTTAGTAGTGAGAGGTACCCAAATGAACATTGAGGATTTGAATAAGTGGGACCTCTTCAGTTTCCTTCCAAATTTATCACAAAACAGTACTTTATTAACCAGTTCAGAATTATCAGCAGACTTAGGATCTATTTTTCTGAGATAGCCTTTCCTTGGTTCTATCCCTTTTTCAGTAAGATCAGTATGTCTGTAATAGTTTGAATATGGTCTAAAAGCATGTGGAACATAAGGCTTATAAATTTGCTTTGGTCTTTTCTCTCCATAGATATCATAGGATAAAGGAGGAGGATAAAGAACAGGTTTATTATGATAATGAGGCACAAATCTCCTAGGTTTAGTTGAATACAGCTGAGACTGCCTTATAAAAGGAGGTCTAGGCTGTTCCCAACTTGCCTGTGCTTGTCTTGACCTACTGTTCTGAGTTTGTCTCTTCTGATTCCAGGACTGATCTGATCTGGTATGGTCTTGACTGTACTGGTCTTAATACATTCTTCATTTTACCATTCTTGGTAGTAGGAGGGATGTATTTAGACTGTACTTTGAGTTGTGGATCATCATCATAAGTCATAGGTTCTTTTCCTTTATCTAGTTGCAAAGAACTTGTACTAGCTCCATTAGTGTTCTTAAATTCTGAAGTAGATGGACTAGGCAGATCAGTACCTATTCCTCTTTTATCATTTGGAGCTCTATATCTGTCTGAGATTGTTTGATTAATCTTAGTAGAGTTAATCATCCCAGATAGCTTTCGATCTAGGCTCACTACTTCAGATTCTATGAATCTATTGCGCTCTTCAAGTTTTTCACATTTAATCTTTAAGTCATTGAATTCATTAGTCTCTTTGGCTTGAGTTTTAAGCATACCCTGATATAGTTTGTCAATGGATGCATACTTTTCTTGGAGTTGGGACAACTCTTCTGATAGCCTTGCATTTATGACAGCTATATTATGATCTACTTTTGACTGAGCTTCTTTTAGCTTAATGATTTCTTGCTTTAAAGATATATTCTCATCACTAATTTCAATGAATGCTTTGTTAGCTTGTAGAAGGTCCTCTTCAGTCACTCCTTGGGAATGATGAAGACTACTTCCTACACTGCTAACAGCAGCATCACTTTCATCAGTGTCAGAATTGTCACAAGATTGAAATGAGTTAGCAGAAGATACCTCATCATTTATTTTGGCCATCATTACCAGTCCATCATCTGCTATGAAGGCTTCATCTTCATTGCTAGAGGGGTAGTCAGATGAAGACGATGGTAACTCTTCTGATTCCGAATTAGAGTCATTGTAGGCCATCATTGCCTTCTTACCCTTGGCATATTTTCGATCTCTTCTGGCTTTCCTTTCTTCTCGATCTTCAGAACTCAGATCAGGACATTCATAAGCATAATGACCTGGCTTATCACAATTATAGCAAACAGGATTGTTAGAAGTTCTTTTAGGAGGAGAATGCTTTCTGTTCCTGTCATGCTTGTCAATTGAGTTCCTGTCTGTTGGTCCTGAAAGGAGTATATGACAAGTGTATGGGGGGGGGGGAATACACTTGTATGCAATTCTTTGCTAATTGATCAAACCAGAGTTTCAGCAAGGTTGTCTTGGACAACTCTGCTGAAGAAGATTAACACTTCTAAGATAATCAAACTACTAAGTACTATTGAGTACTTAGTTGAACAACTATCTAGGGGAGTTATATGTGCGGAATAGTGGTTGGCCCTTTAAGTTTAGACTCCTTTAATTTCTGAAATCACTTTCTCAATCCAAAACAGTCCAGTTAAGCTTCAGGGAAGTTGTCCAAAACAGTTTTGCACAGTCTTTGAATATGTATCTTTGAAAGATCAAGTTTGTGTGCAGTGTTGGGTGAATGTAAGTACTTGTAAAGTAAATCAACACAAGAGTTTATAGTGGTTCAGAGACTCAAGCTCCTACATCCACTTTCCCTGATTTAACAGGATAATTCCTTCACTCTTGGAATTAACTTATTTTATAGTGCCAAGGTGCACTTGATCAAGAACACCACTCCTTGGTGAATTGATCCCTAGGATGTCTAGAGTCCTAGTACCCTCTTCTCAACTCAGAACTGAACTGTTCTTCTCTCAACAGTCAGTTCCTACCACTTCTGCTACTACAACCTTCTCACTTTCACTCTTGAAAGATGTAAGGGTTGAAGTAAGGTTCCAACTAATGAGATATCCTTTACAATGAAGATCAGTGTATAAGGATAGGATATCTCTCTAAGCTTGTGTATGGATATACAATTAGGTTCAGCTTAGATGAAGTGTTTGAAGACTAAGATAGTCTTTGAAAGCTTTGAAAGCACTCTAGCTTGTAAGAACTTTGAGCTTAGTTGGATTGTGTTGAGGTTGAGGTGCTTTCAAATGGTCTTCACACTTCTGTATTTATAGACAAAATGGAGGATTTGCCCGTTGGAGAGGCAGCCCCAAATTGCTATAAATGTCTTCCTTGAGTTCTTCAAACTGGAAGACAGATTCTTGATAGTGACATGTCCTCATTTGGGTAATAAACGGCTTGTAAGACTTTGTCTTCATTCTGCAGCACTTTTCCAAATATTTGTCTTCTTGTTAGGACTTGGACATGGCTTCTGAAGGTTGATCCAATGATAGGACAAGATTCCTTATCATCTGGACAACTCTCCTTATCACTATCAGCAGTTTTGCCTTTCAGCAAGGTTGGCTTGCTCTTCTTCAGATGACTTGGCTCTTTCCCTTTATTTCTCTTGAGGATGGTCTTAGCTTATTTCTTTGAGGACCTTTAGGGACTGGTTGTCTCAAACTCTTCAGCATAGTTGATCTCAGGCTTTCAGAGCACTTGATCTTGATCAATTTAGCTGAGACAACTCCTCTGGACAACTCTCCTGATCAGTATATTTAATCTTTTTGCATCAGAGCACTTTATGCATAGAGTTGACTTCTCTGGACAACTCTCCTGATAAAAACCTTTGAGTAGTCTTGTCCTTTTGAGCTAGGTAAGCTTGTTCTTGCATATGGCTAGCTTCTTTGGACAACTCTCCTGATCAGAGCATATGAATATTTTCTCTGGACAACTCTCCTGATCAGAGCATCTTCATTGGACTTGTCCTTTTGGGCTTTACAATCGTGTTCTTGCATAAGAGCATCTTCTCTGGACAACTCTCCTGATAAGAGCATCTTAGATTTCATAGAGTGTCCTTGCTCTTAAGTGATTGTTCCAGAATTTGAGCCTTGAGGGGACTTGATCTTGATCATCTTCAAAGCATAGGTTCCCCCTCAAATTGTGCATCTAATTGTCTAAGAGCTACCTAACATTTCAGCTTCTCATTTAGCCTATAATCTATATGTTCTAACATTCTTAGAACATATTTATATTGACTTAGGCATGTCTCAGGGGGTTTTGGTATTAGATCAAAACATATCTCATTTTATTCCCAACAATTTCCCCCTTTTTGATGATGCCAAAACCTACACAATCTAAGCAAAAGTGACTTGTCTACATCTATTACATATATCTTTAGAAGACATGACTAAGGTCAATATTCCTGAAAAGATACTGTGTTAGTGTATTCACTGTTTTTGTTGCAAGTAGGTTTCAAAGATAGTCATAGAGAGATTTGTGTTTCTTGATTCAAAATAAGTTCAACTATCATTCATTCAAAAATCATTACAGGCATGTTGATAGTTGAAATTAACATATCAGAGCATGAATCAATACATCAGAGCAATTCATTACAATAATTCAAAATAATATTTTCAGCATCAGAGCACAGAACTTGTATCAGAGCAATCTTTAACAAACCAGAGCAAACAGATTAACACATCAGCAATCTTGACCATATTTCAGCATAGTTGATCATTCAAGTAAGGTCAGAAGACTTAGCCATTTCAAAGATCATCCTCAGGAGGTGGCAGCATTCCATACTGTGCCCACACTCTTCTTTTCAGTGCCATGGCTTCTTGGTTGGTTCCCTTAGGTCCAAGAACCATCTTGTTCAGCTTAAGGATCTCAGTGAATTCCCTCAGAATTCTTGCTTGGTCAATCCATCCTTCAAGCTTTGGAGGCATGTATATGATTGGCTTGGGAGTTGTGAGTTCAAATCTTGCAATGTCAGCAGCTGCAAGTAGTTGTTGATACAAGTCTCTGTAGTATTCTAGCATGAACTCAGTGAAGGCAGAGTTTGCATCTCCTCCATTCCATCTGTCAATGACATAATAGTCATAGACAAACTCCCTTTTGGCTTCTTCCCATGTGTCATTCAGTTGAATTGGCACCCATTTATCCAAGTGTGGATATTTGGTGTCCATTGGGATTAGAAGCTGAGGCTTCATCTTGCTGTAAGTTGCTCTCCTCCTTCTTGGTTTCTGAAAGTTTGCTCTCCTTTCATCTCTTGCTCTGTTGGCTTCTTCCATCAGATCCATTTTTTCATGGGCCCTCATCATGGCCAGTTTCTGTTGTGTTTCAGGGTCTTTACCATACTCTTCATGAAACAGTTTTGATGGATCATGGGCTTGGACAGTTGTCTTCTTCTTAGGTTCAGATCCAAATCCTTCAGCAAATAACTCTTCAGTGTCTTCAGAGGACTTGGTTCCTTCAGCAGTTTTGCCAGATTCAGAAGATTTGTCCTTTTCAGCAGCTTTGGCTTTCTTTGATGTAGGCTCATCTTCATCAATTCTGAATTCAGGTGGAAGATCAAGGCTGCTAGGAAAGTCAGTGAATTTCTCAATTTGTCTCTTCTTTCCTTGGGCCTTCTTGATCTTTCCTCTGGTTTGGACACCTTCAGCATCTTTGTCCAAACCTGACACTTCACCACCTGGTCTTTGTTGTAGCCTTACTCTTTCCTCTTGAGCTGAGGCCATTGAGTTTTTCAATGCCAATGCTAACTGCTCCTCTTCATCCAATTCTTCCAAATTCAGCATTTCTGGCTCTTTTCCCTTTCCTTCAGGGACTTTGTCCTTCCCTTTCACTGGGCTCCCAATTACTAAGGCACCTTTTGCCCTTGCTCTTTCCCTTTCCCCCTTTTTGGCAGCATCAAAACACTGGGGCTTGAGGTCACTCATTGTTGAGGCCATCAGGGATTGGGCCTGGTTTAGGGACTTCATCTCCTCCAACAAATATACATTCTCATCATGTATATTCTGCATTCTAACACTGCTCAAGCTAAGGAAAGCTAGAACAGGCTTCATCTTTTGTTGGACAACCTCTTCCATGGCTGTTTTCAGAGATGCATCCAGTTGGGCTTTTAAGAGCTCAGTGAGGTTGGCCACTGCACCTTCAGCAATGTTGGCCAACACTTCTTGGGAAAATTTTTCTGAGGCAGCTTTGACCATAGCTAGCCTTTGCTCTTCAGCTCTTCTCTTTTGCAGTGCAGTCTTCTTTCCAATAGCTTGTTTGACAGTTAGCCTGAGAGCTTTGACATTAGCATTGTGATTGTCTCTCAGCAGCTTTTGTTCTTTCTTGACCTCCTCTGAGATGGCTTCCATGGTTGATTTGGCACTTTGAACTTCAGTGGAGATGGTTTGGAGACCAGATTCCACACCACTGATTCTTGCCTCAAGAGTTGGTAGCACAACATCTTCAGAGCCAGTGAGCCTCATTTCTACAGATGCTAGAGTCCTTCCTTGCTCATTCAATGCTCCTGAAGTTTCAGCATGAGCAGATTGGACTTGATGAGCCAAGGAGTCCAACTTCTCTGATTGCATTCCAAGTAGGGCCTGAGCTGAGCCTGTATCAACTTGGATAGGTGCATCTGTGAGGAACTCATCTGCAAAAATTTGGTCAAGAGAAATACCTGCAACATCAGATAAATCAAACAAGTTAGGAAATAAGCACTCATCACCCTCAATTTCTTTTGCATAAGACTCTGATACATCAGCAGTCTTCTTCTCATTTTCAACTTGTTCTTTTCTCCCTTCATAATTGATGTTCTCACTCAAGGAATCAGGCCTCCTCTCATCAAGGGATTCTTGAAGTTCAGATTTGACTTCAAGAATAACCTGTCCTTCCTCACTTATTTCACCCTCATATGTTGGTACACTCACTATCTTAGTGATGACTACCTCTCTTTCATCTACAACTCCCTCTGATTTTTCAACTAATCTCTCCTTTTCAACTCCTTCTCCTAATCCTGCAGCATCTCCACCTTCAACAAGGTTCAAAGATGGCAGTTGTGGGGAGATCACAGTGCTTATATCAGCAGCCACTGAGTCATCCTGAATGATTAAGGGCTGCTCAATGTCCAACACCTCTGACACTGAATAGGCCTTAATCAAACTAGCCTCTAGTACAGGAACCTCAACATCTTTAGGTTGTGCCTTGGGTTCAGAAGAACCTTCATTGGCAGATGTGTCTTTGGTTGTGTTACCACCCTTGGTCAACACCTCTGAAGTTACAGAGCCTTTCCTATGATAGGTTTTAGGAGGATTGGAAAGTCTATCTGCTACAGAAGACTTGGGTTGAAGGGGTTCAGGGAGGTTGGCTTGAGGGGTTTCAAGAGGGTTGGGATTTGAAGGGTTTGAGGGATCATCAGGGGAATCATCATCATTAGAGCCACTGTCGGGGTGTTTGATTCCCTTGGCTTTTCTTTCTTTCCCCTCTTCAATCTTATCGGCTACCAACTTTGCAAAAATCTCCTCATCAATGAGGAATCTTGTCTTTGAAACTCCAGCAAAGTGTAGCAATCTGTTTTCCTCTATTTGCCACCAGTTTGCACCTTTATCTTGGATGACATGTGATATCTCCATCATAGATTTATCTTTCACATCAACAAGCATCCTCAAATCATGAAAGGCCTTCTGAATTCTTGGAAATTCAGCAAGTTGTGGATACAAACTGTCCACAGTAGCCTTGGCTCCTCCTCTGAGCATACTTTCATAAGTATACTCCTCCTCATCTCCACTTAAATGGGGACTTTGGGTTATAGGGGAGTTGGCTCTGGGTTCTCCTAACATGGCTTCAGGCAAATTGATTTCAGGGATAATGGTCTCAGAAGGTTTGGGTGCAGTAGAAGGATCTTCAGTTGCTTTTGAGAGCAATGGGTCTGAAGGGGCTTTACTCAGAGGGGTTGGCTCATTGAGTGCATGCTCTAAGAGCTTTGAGTAATTCAGCATGGATGAGTCAAGGGGAGACAGGAGTCTTGTCTCATCTACCGCTAAGTCAGCAAGCACATCAATGCCACTTCTTTGCTCATTCCCTTCTGGAGAATACCTCTTAGTGAGATTTACAGGGGTAATGGGTTGGTTGGAAGGGGTGACATTGGTTTCAGGGGAGTTGGGCTCAGGGTACTGAATTTCAGGGAGATTGGCCTCTATAGGTTGACCTTCAGGGACTTTGGATTCTGGAGTTCCAGAACCAGATGAATTAGTCCTTGACATGGATTTGGCCCTGCTTTCAGCTCTGCTCTCCCTTAGAGCCAATTGGAGAGACCTTTCTTCTTGAAACTCCAACACCTTCTCAGTAGGTTTGGCCCTTCTCTTGCTGGCCCTACTGCTTCCACTTCCTTCCTTCTCAGGGACAATTTCCCTGATTCTCTTATCACCCTTCTTCTTTTGCCTAGTCTCATTGTACTTCCTCCTCAACTCTTCTGAGTGGTCAGAAGGCACACTCACTCCCTCTTCTGCCACTGCATCAACTTCAGCTGATGCTCCTGAGGCTTCTTTTGAAGACAATTGAGACATCTTTCTTGTTTTGACAGCCCTGGCCTTTGTTCTCTTTTTCATTTTAGGCTTCTCTTCCTCCTGTTCTTCAGCAGTCTTGGCCAGTAACATCCTTCTTTTCTCAGTTTTCTTGCTGAGCTTTCTGAATAGGATCTTTTGGGCTGGGAGGGGTTTTGCAAAGGTTTGCATCTGGGAATAGTGGGAAAACCTCTCAATCAACAAGCTTGCCCTGGTGCAATACTTGATTTTCCCTTCTAGCACCACCTTATTGTGGGTTTTCACCTTAAATTTAGCCTTTTCCTTCATCATCTCAGATATGATGAAGGTCCTCCAATCAAACTTGATGCCCTTATCACTGGCATCAATAATGGCAGCCATGATTCTGATCCTAGGATGGCTGACCTGCTCTAAGCTTCCAGTGTTGCTTAAGAGGCTCTTAGCAACTACCTCAAAAAGATTGAGAAACTCTGGCTTGAGAGTTTTCTTGTTTTGAGTTGAGGAGAGAGGGCATGGAACTAATAACCATTCTTGGGCTATTTCCTCTTCATGCCCAGTACCATAGACTTCTGGATTTCTTCCCTCATAAGGCAATCCAAAGGCTCCTTCCAGATCCTCTGAGGAGAATTTCACTCTGTGGAATCTCTCCTCCTCCTCTCCTTCTGCAGTGTAAGCTAACCTGGTTAATACTTCTCCATCTTCAGGTTTGCCTCTCCACTTTAGGAAGGCAAAGAATTCTGCCATGTAACTCTCCAAGCAAGAGCTTGGTCTTTCTTCCAAGAACTTTTGGAGACCAGCCCTTCTCAACCACCTTAGGGTTGGAGTAATCTCAGGATCTTCACTTTCAAAGGAAATTATGGGCTCAAAGTGAAGATTGTTTTTGTTGCTAAGATAGGCAAAATCTAGGTCTAGATCCTTGTTGGAGAAATCAACAAGCATCTCAGGTCTAACCTTGGGGGCCATTGAAAGTTGTAGAGAAAAGTTTGATGAAGAATGAGAGAGTTTGAAGAACTTTTGAGTTAGGGTTTCGAATACTTGGGGAAGAAGTGTTTGTGGGTATCTTAAGACTTGTGAATATTCTAAAAAGAATGTTTGTCAATGAGTTGGTAAGGTCTTGAGACAATTCAAAGGTGAACAAAAATGGAAATCCAAAATGGACGGCTAGGATTGATTTCAGGGGAGTTGTCCATTTTTGATCCAATGGTCAAAAACCAATGTAACAGTGAAATAACTGTTTTATTCAAAACGTGGGTGGTTTTTAATGTTTGTTTAAGGCTGGGGATTTTTCGAGATAGATCATGTCCCAAAAAGTTTAATGCAAACAAGAGTTAAATCTTGGCATTTAATGCATGGAAAGTGACCTTTTGGGTGGGAGTCAAATTAAATCCCAAAAAGGTGAAAACTGTATTTCAATGGGACAGATTTCGAAATAGGTATTGATCACCACAAATAGGTGCTTATCATACCAAGATTTGGTTTGATAGCTAGGACAACTTATCTGACCCTACATGGACAAGTGTCCTGAAGAACTGTGGACAAGTGTCCTGAATAGGTAAGGTCATGTTTCTGAATTTCAGTAGACTTGACCAAGTCTGCTGAAGTTTGAGTTTGTTTCCCCCTTAATCAATGAGCTTCTTTGGACTTATTTGTCCAACTTCCCTGGATCAAGTAATCCCAACTCTGCTGATAGCTCCAGAAATCTTGCCTCTGCAAGTGGCTTGGTTAATATATCAGCTTTTTGATGGTCTGTGTGAATTTTCACTAGCTTGATATCCTTCTTCTCCACATGATCTCTAATGAAGTGATGCTTGATGTCCACATGTTTGCATCTTGTGTGCAAGACAGGATTTTGTGATATAGCAATGGCACTATTGTTATCACAGAAAATTGGCACTTCAGTCGAGTTGACTTTGTAGTCTCTGAGTTGTTGTCTTAGCCAAAGTATTTGAGCACAACAACTTCCAGCAGCAACATATTCAGCTTCAGTGGTGGAGGTGGCCACTGTATTTTGTTTCTTGGAGAACCAAGATATGAGTTTGTTGCCCAAGAATTGACAAGTCCCTGAGGTGGACTTTCTGTCAATCCTACATCCTCCATAGTCAGCATCTGAGTAGCCAGTTAGCTCAATATTGTCATCAGCAGGGTACCAAAGGCCTAGATTCTCAGTGCCTTTGAGATACCTCAAAATCCTCTTTGCAGCCTCAAGGTGGCTTTTCTTAGGGTTTGCTTGAAACCTTGCACAAACACCTACTGCAAAGGTGATATCAGGTCTGCTGGCAGTGAGATAGAGGAGTGAACCAATTATTCCTCTATACTCAGTAGAGTTGGTTGGCACACCACTCTCATCAGGATCCATCTTCCAATTGGTGTTCATAGGGATCCTTACTGGCTTGCTAGTTGTACACCCAAACTTTTTGATCATTTCTCTGGTGTACTTAGCTTGGTTGATGAAGATTCCTTCTTTAGTTTGCTTGACTTGTAGACCCAAAAAGAAGTTCATCAACCCCATCATGGACATCTCAAACTTGCTTTGCATGAGCTTGGAGAATTTTTCACATAGCTTCTCATTAGGGGATCCAAAAATTATGTCATCCACATAAATTTGGACAAGTAAGATGTCCTCTCCTTCAGAGATTCTGAAGAGAGTTCTGTCCACAGTTCCCTTGGTGAATCCATGATCCAAGAGGAATTGTGACAGTGTATCATACCAAGCCCTAGGGGCTTGTTTGAGTCCATATAGAGCTTTCTTGAGTCTGTAAACTTGGTTTCCAACTTCAAAACCTGGTGGTTGCTCCACATAGACTTCTTCTTTCAAGACTCCATTCAGAAAGGCACTCTTGACATCCATTTGGTATACTTTGAACCTCTTGTGGGCTGCATAGGCTAGAAAGAGCCTTATTGCTTCTAGCCTTGCCACAGGTGCAAATGTCTCATCATAGTCAATGCCTTCATGTTGGCAATACCCTTTTGCCACAAGTCTTGCTTTGTTTCTGACAATCACATCATTTTCATTCTTCTTGTTCTTGAACACCCACTTTGTTCCAATAACATCTTGATGTGAAGGTCTATCCACCAGCTCCCATACTTCATTTCTGGTGAATTGGTTCAGTTCTTCCTGCATGGCTGTGATCCAATTGGCATCTTGAAGTGCTTCCTCAACATTACTTGGTTCTTGCTCTGACAAGAAACAACAGAAAAGAGCACTTTCACCATGGAATCTTCTTGTTTTGATTCCAATACTTGGGTCACCAAGTATTAGATCAGTAGGATGGTCAGACAACCAAGTCCTTCTTTTTCTGATCTCTTCAGTAGAGTTGTCCTCTACTGAAGGTGAGTCATTTTGATCATAGAATTCAGGATAATTTAATGCAGGATCTAATTCAGCATCATAATCAGGGATGTTGTCCTCAATGTCAGGGACATTGGCATTTTCAACATTTTGAGTTCCCCCTTGATTATTTGACCCATTAACTACCTCAGCAGGAACTGCTTCTTCATTGGTAGTTGTTACCTGGATGTGAACTGGGATTGGATCATTCAGTTCACCATTTCCATCAGTGGGATTTGTCTCAGGAAGGTTGCCTTCAGGATTGTTGTCCAATGTGGATTTTTCAGGCAGATTGGCTTGAACAACATCTATGAATTCAGTGTCTTTGTCTTTTAGGCTTAATCTGGTTGTCCTTTATGTGATTTCTTCAGGTTCTAAATGATCATTCCTGATCTCAAAGATAGATTCATCAAACACAACATGAGGTGTTTCTTCCACTATAAGGGTTTTCTTGTTGTAGACTCTGAAAGCTCTACTGATTTGAGAGTATCCAAGAAATACTCCCTCATCAGCTTTGCTATCAAAGGCTTTCAACTGTTCTTTCCCATTATTGTGAATGAAACATTTGCAACCAAATATATGAAAGTATGACACTTTAGGCATTCTTCCTTTCCAGAGTTCATAGGGGGTTTTGCCTTGCCCCTTAGTGATCAAACATCTATTTTGAGTATGGCATGCAGTGTTTATAGCTTCAGCCCAAAACCTCTTAGGTAAATTTGAGTCAGCAATTAGAGTTCTAGCAGCTTCTTTTAAAGTTCTATTCCTTCTTTCTGCAACTCCATTTTGTTGGGGAGTTCTAGCTGCTGAAGTTTCATGAGCTATTCCATTTGATGTGCAGTACTCATTGATGTATGAATTAATGAACTCAGTGCCTTTATCAGATCTTATCTTGATAATGCTAAGGCTTTTCTCATTTGACAATCTCTTGAGAAGTTCAGGTAGTTTGACTTGAGTTTCCTTCTTATTAAGGAGAAATACTACCCATGTGAACCTAGAGAAGTCATCTACTACCACTAATGTGTATTTTCTACCATTTATGCTTGAAGGGGTAATTGGTCCAAACAGATCCATATGTAGAAGTTCAAGTACCCTTTCAGTGGAGATGACTGGTTTTCCCTTAAATGAGGCTTTAATCTGTTTTCCTTCTTGACATGGCTTACACACATGTTCTTTAATGAAAACCTCATTAGGTAGTCCTTTAACTAATGCATTTCTAGCAAGTTTATTCATAGATTTGAAGTTCAGGTGGTTTAGCCTCTTATGCCATAACCAACTTTGTTCACTAGAACTTTTAGCAATAAAACATGCAGCATCAGTAGACTTGTCCCAGTCTGCAAAATACACATTTCCCTTCCTAGTTCCAGTCAATAGAGTTTGTTGAGTCTTATCCTTGATTAGACATTTTCCACTTGAGAACTCAACATTAAAATCTTTATCACAGAATTGACTGATACTCAGGAGGTTATACTTGAGACCAGCTACATAAGATACATTGGTTACTTTGATGTTACCAATCATCAAAGTACCATAACCTTTTGTTGTTGCTTGTGAGCTGTCTCCAAAGGTGACATTTGGGCCTTCTTTTTCAATAAAATCAGAGAGGAGTTCCTTGTTTCCAGTCATGTGCCTTGAGCATCCACTGTCAAGGTACCATGCTGTCTTTTTGTTCATGCTCCTCTTCTTGTGGCCCAATGGTACCTGCATTTAGATCGGTTTAGGTACCCTTTGAGTTTTGGGTCCTGAGAGGTTAGCTGTACCTTTGGGAACCCAAACTTGCCTAATAACCCTGATTGATTCAAGGTGGCTAAGTTGATTTCCTAGTGCATCAACATACACTGTCTTTCCCTTAAATGCCTTTGGGAAAGTATGTGTGAATGTGTTAACTCTGTAAGTTTCAGAGGAGTTGTCCACTCTCCTGAACTTATGAGTTCTTTGTGCAGCTTGATGAAATCTTTGAGGAAAGGCCTTTTTATGACCATTACCCTTTGGCATGAAGGGTTTTGGTTGTCTCATTTTATTCTGCCTGTGAGGGTAGTTGTCCTTAGGTCTATTCAGCTGAGGCTCTCTCAGATGAGTTGGCCTAGGCTGATTATACCTTGGATAATTCCTCTGAACATTGTTCAGGAGAGTTGCCCTTCCATTGGGTCTACTCTGCTGACCAATATTCCTCTTGTGTTCAGGAGCTTTGGCCATTTCCTTAGGTTTTGGCCTTTTCTCCTGAATCACTTGAGTAGGCATTTCATTCAATTTGCCCTTTCCTTTGTTCAGTGGCTGAATTATTTCATTTTCAGTTTGTGCCACTGACTTAACAAAGATTCTCTTAGTGTTAGTTGTGGATGCAACACTAAGACAAGGTGAAGATTCAAATGGATCAAAACCCAATCCACTTCTTTGAGCCATAGGTCTTTGATAACTTTGAATTTCCTCTATTGCTCTAGAAGATTTGTTCAAAGCAGACATCTTTAATTTCAGGCTCTCTTCACTTGATTTAAGAATATCATATTCATGTGAGAGGTTTTCAAATTTGGCATTTAGGATTTTAAATTCAAATTCTTTTCTCTTCTGAGAGAGAAGTTGATCATCAATCTCCTTTTGTTGGTCAACTACCCTGAGATTTGCTTCCTCAAGCTTTCTCAAGACTTGTTGATACAACTCAGTAGACTTGACATCAACAGCTGCCTCAGAGTTCTTGGTTAGTTCAGTAGTCAATCTTTCATTTTCTCTCACACAATTGTCATGAAATTCTTGTAATCTAGTGAAATCTTCCATCAACTTTCCCAAGGAAAGTTTCAGGTTAACCTCACTAGTGTTTTGTGAGATGAATGATGGTGAACTAGAAGTAGAGGATACCTCATCATCCTCAAGAGCCATGTTGCAGACATCATCATCATCATCACTGTTGGAGAATAATCCATCAGAGGAGTTGAAGCTTTCAGCACTATCAGATTCTTCACCAGCCATCATGGCTTTTCTATTGGTGAACTTTCTGTCTCTTTTAGCTTGTCTCTCTCTTCTTTCTTTAGAGCTCAATTCAGGGCAGTCATATTGGAAGTGCCCTTTCTTTTTACAGTTATAGCACAGATCTTCATCATCATCCTTCTTGGATTCTTCTCTTCTCTTAGATGAAGAAGGATCAGCTCTACTGGATCTTCTCCTATCAGAGGACTTGTCCTCTGATCTTTTCTCTTCAGGCTTTTTTGTCCTCAGCCTGATCTTCAGGGGAGTTGTATCTTCTCCTGAATTTGTTGTCTTGGTAGAATTTCTTGTATCTACCAAACCTTGTGTTGAGCTTGTCAAACCTTCTAGCCATTAAGGCTAGTTCTTCCTTCATTTCAGTCTTAGAGACTGTCTTTGATGATCTGGGAGTGGGTTGCATTTCTGGTTCAGCAACTTTGGCTTTGAATGCCACTCCCTTAGTAGGATTTGAAGGTTCCTCAACAGGCTTTCTTCTATTGAGGTCAAACTCATAGGCTTTAAGTTCTGAGAATATTTGTTGCATGGGCATGGTGGAGAGATCTTTGGTATTCTGCATCATTACAGCATAGACATCCCACTTTTGAGTGAGACTCCTTAGGATTTTCAGTCCAACCTCTCTCTTGGTGTAGACCTTGCCCAATGAGTTAATCTCATTCATCACATCAGTGAATCTACCAGCAAATTTGTCAATGGACTCATCAGACTCCATTGAGAATTGTTCAAACTTCTGCACAGCAACTTGGAGCTTGTTCTCCTTGATTTTTTCAGTGCCCTCACACATTTCAGCAAGGGTATCCCACATTTCTTTAGCTGTGGTGCAGTGGTAGACTCTACCCATAACTGCATCTGGAATTGTTTGATAGAGGGTGTTCATGGCAAGATAATTCAAATTATCTTTCCTCTTTTCATCAGCAGTGAAATCATCCTCATCTTTGGGAATCAGTTCCCTTATATCTGCTCTTTGCTCATCTGTCAATCTGGGGTTAGTTTGAGTAAACACAAAAGGTCCTCTTGTGATTACTCTAAGCATATCAGTATGAAGAGATGCAAGATGAGCCCTCATTCTAATTTTCCAGAAATCATAGTTGTTTATTGAAAACATGGGCAGTTTGTGATGAGAAATATGGTTGACTGGATTTGTGGCCATATTGTCCAAACCTTGGACAGTAGGTGGAGGAACAGCATTGTTGTTAGCCATATCTCAATAAGAATCAGTCAATAAGTAATGGATTTCAGATAGAGATCAGTTCAGTGACCACACCAAATATGTGAGTTTTGAAAATCAAGATGGATCTTCAGAAGCAGTGGTCTTTGAACCCCTGCTCTGATACCACTTGTTGGTCCTGAAAGGAGTATATGACAAGTGTATGGGGGGGGGGGGAATACACTTGTATGCAATTCTTTGCTAATTGATCAAACCAGAGTTTCAGCAAGGTTGTCTTGGACAACTCTGCTGAAGAAGATTAACTCTTCTAAGATAATCAAACTACTAAGTACTATTGAGTACTTAGTTGAACAACTATCTAGGGGAGTTATATGTGCGGAATAGTGGTTGGCCCTTTAAGTTTAGACTCCTTTAATTTCTGAAATCACTTTCTCAATCCAAAACAGTCTAGTTAAGCTTCAGGGAAGTTGTCCAAAACAGTTTTGCACAGTCTTTGAATATGTATCTTTGAAAGATCAAGTTTGTGTGCAGTGTTGGGTGAATGTAAGTACTTGTAAAGTAAATCAACACAAGAGTTTATAGTGGTTCAGAGACTCAAGCTCCTACATCCACTTTCCCTGATTTAACAGGATAATTCCTTCACTCTTGGAATTAACTTGTTTTATAGTGCCAAGGTGCACTTGATCAAGAACACCACTCCTTGGTGAATTGATCCCTAGGATGTCTAGAGTCCTAGTACCCTCTTCTCAACTCAGAACTGAACTGTTCTTCTCTCAACAGTCAGTTCCTACCACTTCTGCTACTACAACCTTCTCACTTTCACTCTTGAAAGATGTAAGGGTTGAAGTAAGGTTCCAACTAATGAGATATCCTTTACAATGAAGATCAGTGTATAAGGATAGGATATCTCTCTAAGCTTGTGTATGGATATACAATTAGGTTCAGCTTAGATGAAGTGTTTGAAGACTAAGATAGTCTTTGAAAGCTTTGAAAGCACTCTAGCTTGTAAGAACTTTGAGCTTAGTTGGATTGTGTTGAGGTTGAGGTGCTTTCAAATGGTCTTCACACTTCTGTATTTATAGACAAAATGGAGGATTTGCCCATTGGAGAGGCAGCCCCAAATTGCTATAAATGTCTTCCTTGAGTTCTTCAAACTGGAAGACAGATTCTTGATAGTGACATGTCCTCATTTGGGTAATAAACGGCTTGTAAGACTTTGTCTTCATTCTGCAGCACTTTTCCCAATATTTGTCTTCTTGTTAGGACTTGGACATGGCTTCTGAAGGTTGATCCAATGATAGGACAACATTCCTTATCATCTGGACAACTCTCCTTATCACTATCAGCAGTTTTGCCTTTCAGCAAGGTTGGCTTGCTCTTCTTCAGATGACTTGGCTCTTTCCCTTTATTTCTCTTGAGGATGGTCTTAGCTTATTTCTTTGAGGACCTTTAGGGACTGGTTGTCTCAAACTCTTCAGCATAGTTGATCTCAGGCTTTCAGAGCACTTGATCTTGATCAATTTAGCTGAGACAACTCCTCTGGACAACTCTCCTGATCAGTATATTTAATCTTTTTGCATCAGAGCATATGAGTTGACTTCTCTGGACAACTCTCCTGATAAAAACCTTTGAGTAGTCTTGTCCTTTTGAGCTAGGTAAGCTTGTTCTTGCATATGGCTAGCTTCTTTGGACAACTCTCCTGATCAGAGCATATGAATATTTTCTCTGGACAACTCTCCTGATCAGAGCATCTTCATTGGACTTGTCCTTTTGGGCTTTACAATCTTGTTCTTGCATAAGAGCATCTTCTCTGGACAACTCTCCTGATAAGAGCATCTTAGATTTCATAGAGTGTCCTTGCTCTTAAGTGATTGTTCCAGAATTCAAAGCATAGGTTCCCCCTCAAATTGTGCATCTAATTGTCTAAGAGCTACCTAACATTTCAGCTTCTCATTTAGCCTATAATCTATATGTTCTAACATTCTTAGAACATATTTATATTGACTTAGGCATGTCTCAGGGGGTTTTGGTATTAGATCAAAACATATCTCATTTTATTCCCAACACTGTCTTTCTTATCAGAATACTTTCTGTCTCTCTTTTCAGATGAGTTCCTATCTCTCCTGTTCTCATTAGAGATCTCATCCCTTCTTTCAGAAGAGTTTTGATCCCTTCTGTTCACAAAAGAGTCCCTGTTACTAGAACCCTTAGTTTCCTTATAAAATCTTTTGTACCTGCCATACCTCTTGTTCAGTTTATCAAATCTTTTGATCATAAGGCTCATCTGATCTTTTAGACTAAGATCAGAACTATCTAGTTCATCTTTTATGCTTGAGGCCTTAGACTTAGATGATCTAGACCCCTTAGAGGTATAGGCTTTAAAGGCTATGTCCTTAGAGGCATCCTTATCCTTATGTATCACAGAAATAGGATCTTCTTCATCTAACTCAAATTCATGTGCCTTAAGTGTTTGGAACATAGTTTCTGCTGGCCAAGAATCAATGTCTTGTGTGGTTTTAATGATCATCTTGACCATTTTCCACCTTTCATCCAAGGCTTTCAAGATTCTCAGGTTAACTTCTCTATCAGTATAAGTCTTTCCTAATACATCAAGATCATTCATAATTTTGGTAAATCGAGTATCCAACTCATCAATTGATTCTCCTGGCTTCATCTTAAATGATTCAAACCTTTGGACAGCAGTGGATAACTTGCTTTCTGTGATCAGTGTAGTACCTTCACAAAGAATAGCCAGTTTGTCCCACATCTGTTTTGCAGTCTTACATTTTAGTACTTTACCAAGATACTCATTTGGTAAGGTATGTAAAATGTAGTTCTTGGCAAGACTGTCCAAATTGTTTTGTTTCATTTCTTCCGAAGTCAGTTCTGACCTTGGTTTAGGGACCAGTGCTCCAACTGGTTTTGATGGATCCAGAACAGCAGTGTTTTCCACCATGATGACAATTGGTCCTTCAGTCACCACAGACACCATTAGATCATGGGTCGAGCTAAAGATGGCCTCCATCCTAAGCTTCCAGTAGTCATAATCTGCAATCTTGAACTTAGGCAGCTTGTTCACATTAGTGTCATCCATGTTTGATTAGACAAATAGGATCAGTAGTATAGCAGATAGATTTCAAGTATTCATATAGTGACAAATATCAAGAAATAACAGTAAGATCAGTAAAGAATCCTTCAAGATCTGTAAGGTTATCAAGAAACAGCAGTCCAAAGAACTACTGCTCTGATACCACTTGTTGGTCCCAAAGTTGAGTTAATAATATTGAGTAAGCTAGTGAAAATATCTAGAGGGGAGGGGTGAATAGACTTTTCAAAAATCTTTCAATATATCAGAATACACAATGCGGAATAATCAGATTACTAATGAGCCCAATCAAATTTATACTCAACTTTTATCTAGATCTTTATCTTTGTTAATTCTTAATGTTCTTGATTAAACAAATATCAAACAGTAAAGTAAAGAACACAGAATTTTATAGTGGTTCGACAAATGTCTACATCCACTCTCACAACTCCAGTTGTGAAGTTTTATTAACTCTTCCTTCTTGAGTTTCTTGTGGCTTAAAGTCCCAAGATTAAGACTTTGATCTTATCGATTATACCTCCAGGTATATCTTCGATCTACTAGTAATTCTACAAGTAACTAGCACACTTGTTTTACAACATACAAACTTAAACTTGAAAAGTAAAACTTCTCTTTGAGTAGCCTTTGATTCTTCTCTTCAATTCAGTGGCTCTTCTTGCTTTGATTTCCTTAACTCTGTGAGTTTTTCCTTGTGCTCTGTAGACTTTAGCTTGCTTTAAGATCAGTAATTGCTCAGTAGTCTTCAGCAGTAGGAGATCACACAGTATTTATAGAACTTAGTATGACAGTTAGCAGTTTGTGAACTAACTCTCAACTAACTCTAAACTGTTTTTGTAACTTCTTCTTGTAACCGACTTTGTAACTTCCTTCTTATTCCAAGTCAGCATATCTTCAATAAATCTTCAGTTACTCTTTACATAAGTTTTCCAAACTTATTCTTCAATTTCATCAAATCAGCACAGTAACTTACTGTTCTGATTTTTACTCTTCGGATTTTACTCTGCTGATTTTTACTCTTCTGATTCAATCAGCACAGTAACCAAAAACTGTTCAAAACTTCTCCAGATTTCTTCTAAGCTCTTCTTCAACTCTTCTTGAAGTCTTCTTAGTCTGAAGTAGTCCTCTGAGTCTTCTTTAGTCTTCTTTAGTCTTCTGATCTTCTCCTAATCTAGTTCTAATCTACTGTTCTGAACTTTTACACTGCTGAATACAATAGAATACAACTTTACATATATAAAACTTATCTATACATCAACTGAACTATATACAGATGAGTATATCTAAGTCCTACACTATAAGCTGTCTATACAATTCAAAACATCAGCTTAGTTCCTAACAGTTCATATATCAGATCAGTAAACAATAAGATCAGTAACTCATAAGATCAGTAAACAACTAAGATCAGTAAACACTTAAGATCAGTAACTTACATATAAGATCAGTAAACATCTAAGATCAGTAAGTATATCAGATCAGTAACTCAGATTTCAAATATCTCATATAAGATTACTAAAATTATTCTCAGTTTCCATACTCAGATCAGTAATCTTATTCCAGATAACTCAGTTAAGATCAGTAATTTTATTCTAAATATTACTTCATAAGATCAGTAAACTTATTTCAGTTAGCATTAAGATCAGTAATCTCAATTTAAGTTTCTCATCAGATTAGTAAGCTTATATTCAGATGACTTAGTTAAGATGACTTAGAACCACATATATTACTAACTTTAAGTTGCTTTTGGCCATCAAAACATACTTTCATCAACTAGAACATTGTTTCAAGGATTCATATCCCAACACATAACTGAACAAGACTAGTTGAGTATACATAAAACAGAGTTCTCGAAATAAGTTGAGTATAATCTTTAATTGGGCTCATTGTTAATTTCGTATTCCGCACATTGTAATTCTGATATATCGAAAGATTTTAGAAAAGTCTATTCACCCCCCTCTAGACATTTTCTTTAGCTTCCCTCGATATTAACTCAACTTAGGGACCTACATCATTGATCTCCTCCACCGATTTCATCCAAATTGAACCCCCCGCACAAGCATTAATGTGGTGTTGATCATCCAATCGTAACCCACCAACGAACCAACATGTTATTTGTTCTATTGGGAAACCATGATTGGGGCATGTGATGAGAAGATTCGTAAACCTTTCCCATGCCTCTTTGATTCCCTCCGTTGGACCTTGTTGGAATGTAGAGATCTTTTGTTTAGCTTCCATAGTCTTTGAAGGAGGGTAGTACTTCAATAGAAATCTTTTCTTCAACTCTTCCCACGTCCTCACTTCTCCGGCGGGAATGCTTGATTGTAGCCAAGCTTTGGCTTTCCCCGACAATATAAATGGAAATAGCCTCATCTTTTTAGCATCTTCCGACACTCCGTTTTTCTTGAGAGTGTCGGCCATCTCTAAGAATTGAGCAAGGTGTTTATTCGGGTCTTCCTCAAATCCTTCCTCCGTCCTTCCTTCAAATTGTCTCTCCCTCAACATCCTTAATAAAGAGGCACTAATCTCAAAATTGTTTGCCTCCACCCTTGGTCTTGCCAACCCATCGTAATGCTCCCTAGGTTGAGGCTCAAAATATTCCCTCATTGGCCTTCCATGGTACACACGTTGAGGCTCTTCCATATGTGGAGGGGGATGGATGTATTCCTCTTGAATGTGTTGAGGGTGAGGATATTGGTAAGGTGGAGGGTAAGGGTGTTGAGGTGGTGGAAATTGATGTGGAGGTGGATAGTAGGCTTGTTGTGGAGGTGGATAAGGGTAAGGATAGTATCCTTGATATGGAAGGTGGTTTTGAGGTGGATATTGTGGATTTGGGTTATGGAGATTTGGTGGTGGGTTTGGAGGTGGATTCCCTCCAACTTGGTTTGCAACTTGGTTGTTCTCTCTTTGAGGATCATCATCTCCATTTGGTGGAGGATTCCTCTCTTCAATTGTTGGTCCGGAAAGGAGTATATAACAAGTGTATGGGGGGGGGGGGAATACACTTGTATGCAATTCTTTACAACTTTTTGATCAAACCAGAGCTCAGCAAGGTTGTCTTGGACAACTCTGCTGAAGATGATTAACTCTTCTAAGACAATCAAACTACTAAGTACTATTGAGTACTTAGTTGAATAACTATCTAAAGGAGTTATATGTGCGGAATAGTGGTTGGCCCTTTAAGTTTAGACTCCTTTCATTTCTGAAATCACTTTCCCAATCCAAAACAGTCCAGTTAAGCTTCAGGGAAGTTGTCCAAATCAGTTTTGCACAGTCTTTGAATATGTATCTTTGAAAGATCAGTTTTGTATGCAGTGTTGAATGAATGTAAGTACTTGTAAAGTAAATCAACACAAGAGTTTATAGTGGTTCAGAGACTCAAGCTCCTACATCCACTTTCCCTGATTTAACAGGATAATTCCTTCACTCTTGGAATTAACTTGTTTTATAGTGCCAAGGTGCACTTGATCAATAACACCACTCCTTGGTGAATTGATCCCTAGGATGTCTAGAGTCCTAGTACCCTCTTCTCAACTCAGAACTGAACTGTTCTTCTCTCAACAGTCAGTTCCTACCACTTCTACTACTACAACCTTCTCACTTTCTCACTTGAAAGATGTAAGGGTTGAAGTAAGGTTCCAACTAATGAGATATCCTTTACAATGGAGATCAGTGCATAAGGATAGGATATCTCTCTAAGCTTGTGTATGAATATACAATTGGGTTCAGCTTAGAAGAAGTGTTTGAAGACTAAGATAGTCTTTGAAAGCTTTGAAAGCACTCTAGCTTGTAAGACTTTGAGCTTAGTTAGATTGTGTTGAGGTGCTGTTGGATGCTTTCAAATGGTCTTCACACTTCTGTATTTATAGACAAAATGGAGGATTTGCCCGTTGGAGAGGCAGCCCCAAATTGCTATAAATGTCTTCCTTGAATTCTTCAAACTGGAAGACAGATTCTTGATAGTGACATGTCCTCATTTGGGTAATAAACGGCTTGTAAGACTTTGTCTTCATTCTGCAGCACTTTTCCCAATGTTTGACTTCTTGTTAGGACTTGGACATGGCTTCTGAAGGTTGATCCAATGATAGGACAACATTCCTTATCATCTGGACAACTCTCCTTATCACTATCAGCAGTTTTGCTTTTCAGCAAGGTTGGCTTGCTCTTCTTCAGATGACTTGGCTCTTTCCCTTTATTTCTCTCTAAGATGATCTTGGCATATTGCATTTCTTTAGGGTATGGTTGTCCTTAATTCTTCAGCATAGTTGACCTTCAACCTTTAGAGTATATGTTCTAATTTAATCTTGCTGAGACAACTCTTCTGGACAACTCTTCTGATCAGCAAATTTGGTCTTTTATCATCAGAGCATTTTACTCATAGAGTTGGCTTCTCTGGACAACTCTCCTGATCAAAAGCCTTTGAGTAGTCTTGTCCTTTTGAGCTAGGTAAGCTTGTTCTTGCATATGGACAGCTTCTTTGGACAACTCTCCTGATCAGAGCTTTTGGTTTTCCATAGAGTGTCCTTGTCCTTAAATGATTGTTCCAGAATTTTGAGCCTTGAGGGGACTTGATCATCTTAAAAGTAGGTTCCCCCTCAAATTGTGCATCTAATTGTCTAAGAGCTGCCTAAAATTTCAGCTTCTCATCTAGCCTATAATCTATATGTTCTAACATTTCTAGAACATATTTATCTTGACTTAGGCATGTCCCAGGGGGTTTTGGTATTAGATCAAAACATATCTCATTTTATTCCCAACAATTTCCCCCTTTTTGATGATGCCAAAACCTACACTATTTAAGCAAAAGTGACTTGTCTACACCTATTACATGTATCTTCAGAAGACATGACTAAGGTCAATATTCCTGAAAAGATAATGTGTTAGTGTTTTCACTGTTTTTGTTGCAAGTAGGTTTCAAGATAGGCATAGAGAGATTAGTGTTTCTTGATTCAAAATAAGTTCAACTATCATTCATTTAAAGATGATTACAAGCATGTTGATAGTTGAAATTAACATATCAGAGCATGAATCAATAACACTTAACTACATCAGAGCATTTCATTCTAACAATTCAAGACATAAATAAGATTTTCAGCATCAGAGCACAGAGCTTGTATCAGAGCAGTCCATAACAAATCAGAGCAAACAGATTATCACACCACATCAGCAATCTTGACCATATTTCAGCATAGTTGATCAATCAAGAAAGGTCATAAGACTTAGCCATTTCAAAGATCATCCTCAGGGGGTGGCAGCATTCCATACTGTGCCCACACTCTTCTTTTCAATGCCATGGCTTCTTGGTTGGTTCCCTTAGGTCCAAGAACCATCTTGTTTAGCTTAAGGATCTCAGTGAATTCTCTCAGAATTCTTGCTTGGTCAATCCATCCTTCAAGCTTTGGAGGCATGTATATGATTGGCTTGGGAGCTGTGAGTTCAATTCTTGCAATGTCAGCAGCTGCAAGTAGTTGTTGATACAACTCTCTGTAGTATTCTAGCATGAACTCAGTGAAGGCAGAGTTTGCATCTCCTCCATTCCATCTGTCAATGACATAATAGTCATAGACAAACTCCCTTTTGGCCTCTTCCCATGTATCATTCAGTTGAATTGGCACCCATTTATCCAAGTGTGGATATTTGGTGTCCATTGGGATTAGAAGCTGAGGCTTCATCTTGCTATAAGTTGCTCTCCTTCTTCTTGGTTTCTGAAAGTTTGCTCTTCTCTCATCTCTTGCTCTGTTGGCTTCTTCCATCAGATCCATTTTCTCTTGGGCCCTCATCATGGCCAATTTTTGTTGTGTTTCAGGGTCTTTGCCATACCCTTCATGAAACAGCTTTGATGGATCATGGGCTAGG
Organism: Galeopsis tetrahit; assembly: GCA_963675135.1. Lineage (NCBI taxonomy): Eukaryota > Viridiplantae > Streptophyta > Magnoliopsida > Lamiales > Lamiaceae > Galeopsis > Galeopsis tetrahit. The sequence goes on along the minus strand of OY776119.1, from coordinate 31,483,753 downwards.
ACAGTTGTCTTCTTCTTAGGTTCAGGTCCAAATCCTTCAGCAAACAATTCTTCAATGTCTTCAGTGGACTTGGGACTTTCAGTAGTTTTGCCAGATTCAGAAGACTTGTCCTGTTCAGTAGCTTTGGGCTCTTCAGCAGTTTTGGCTTTCTTGGATGTAGGCTCATCATCAACAACTCTGAATTCAGGTGGAAGATCAAGGCTGTTGGGGAAGTCAGTGAATTTCTCAACTTGTCTCTTCTTTCCTTGGGCCTTCTTGATCTTTCCTCTAGTTTGGACACCTTCAGCATCCTTGTCCAAACCTGAAACTTCACCACTTAGTCTTTGTTGTAGCCTCACTCTTTCCTCTTGAGCTGAGGCCATTGAGTTCTTCAATGCCAATGCTAACTGCTCCTCTTCATCCAATTCTTCCAAGTTCAGCACTGCTGGCTCTTTTCCCTTTCCTTCAGGAGCCTTGTCCTTCCCTTTCACTGGACTTCCAATTACTAGGGCACCTTTTGCCCTTGCTCTTTCCCTTTCCCCCTTTTTGGCAGCATCAAAACATTCTGGCTTCAGTTCACTCATAGTGGATGCCAATAAGGACTGGCTTGGGTTAGAGACTTCATTTCTTCCAATAAATATACATTCTCATCATGTATATTTTGCATCTTGTCACTGCTCAAACTGAGAAAGGCAAGAACAGGCTTCATTTTCTGATGGACAACCTCCTCCATGGTTGCCTTAAGAGATGCATCCAATTGGGTTTTCAGAAGCTCAGTGAGGTTGGCCACTGCACCTTCAGCAATGTTGGCCAGCACATCTTGGGAAAACTTTTCAGAGGCTGCTTTCACCATAGCTAGCCTTTGCTCTTCAGCTCTTCTCTTTTGCAATGCAGTCTTCTTTCCAATAGCTTGTTTGACAGTGAGCCTGAGAGCTTTGACATTAGCATTGTGATTGTCTCTCAGCAGCTTTTGCTCTTTCTTGACCTCCTCTGAGATGGCTTCCATGGTGGATTTGGCATTCTGAACTTCAGTGGAAATGGTTTGAAGACCTGTTTCCACACCACTGATCCTTGCTTCAAGGGTTGGTAGCACAACATCTTCAGAGCCAGTGAGCCTCATTTCTACAGATGCTAGAGTCCTTCCTTGCTCATTTAATGCTCCTGAGGTTTCAGCATGAGCAGATTTGACTTGATGAGCCAAGGAATCCAACTTCTCTGATTGCATCCCAAGTAAGGCCTGAGCTGAGCCTGAATCTACTTGGATAGGTGCATCTGTTAAGAATTCATCTGCAAAAATTTGATCAAGAGAAATACCTGCAACATCAGACAAGTCAAACAAGTTAGGAAATAAACACTCATCACCCTCAATTTCTTTTGTATAAGACTCTGATACTTCAGCAGTCTTCTTCTCATTTTCAACTTGTTCTTTTCTCCCTTCTTTAATAATGTTCTCACTCAAGGAATCAGGCCTCCTCTCATCAAGGGATTCTTGAAGTTCAGATTTGACTTCAAGAATAACCTGTCCTTCCTCACTTATACCACCCTCATATGTTGGTACACTCACAATCTTAGTGATAACTACCTCTCTATCATCCATAACTCCCTCTGATTTTTCAAAACTGCTTTCCTTTTCAACTCCTTCTCCTAAACCTGCAGCATCTCCACCTTCAACAAGGTTCAAAGATGACAGTTGTGAGGAGATCACAGTGCTTATCTCAGCAGCCACTGAGTCATCCTGAATGATTAAGGGCTGATCAGTGTTCAACTCTTCTGACACTGAATAGGCCTTAATCAAACTAGTCTCTAGTACAGGAACCTCAACATCTTTAGGCTGTGCCTTGGGTTCAGAAGAACCTTCATTGGCAGATGTGTCTTTGGTTGTGTTACCACCCTTGGTCAACACCTCTGAAGATACAGAGCCTTTCCTATGATAGGTTTTAGGAGGGTTTGAAAGTCTGTCTGCTATAGAAGACTTGGGTTGAAAGGGTTCAGGGAGGTTGGCTTGAGGGGTTTCAGGAGGGTTGGGATTTGAAGGGTTTGAGGGATCATCAGGGGAATCATCATCATTGGAGCTATTGTCAGGGTGTTTGATGCCCTTAGCTTTCCTTTCCCTCTCCTCATTAATCTTCTCATCCACCAACTTTGCAAATACTTCCTCATCAGTGAGGAATCTTGTCTTTGAAACTCCAGCAAAGTGTAATAATCTGTTTTCCTCTATCTGCCACCAGTTTGCACCCTTATCTTGGATGACTTGTGATAACTCCATTAAGGATTTGTCTTTCACATCAACAAGCATCCTTAAATCATGAAAGGCCTTCTGAATTCTTGGAAATTCAGCAAGTTGTGGATACAAACTGTCCACAGTAGCCTTGGCTCATCCTCTGAGCATACTTTCATAAGTATACTCCTCCTCATCTCCACTTGAGTGGGGACTTTGGGTTATAGGGGAGTTGGCTCTGGGTTCTCCTAATAGGGCTTCAGGCAGATTAAGTTCAGGAATGTTGGCTTCAGATGGGTTGGGTGCAGTAGAAGGATCTTCAGTTGCTTTTGAGAGCAATGGGTCTGAAGGGGCTTTACTCAGGGGGGTTGGCTCATTGAGTGCATGTTCTAAGAGCTTTGAATAATTGAGCATGGATGAGTCAAGGGGAGACAGGAGTCTTGTCTCATCTACTGCTAAATCTGCAAGCACATCAATGCCACTTCTTTGCACATTCCCTTCTGGAGAATATCTCTTAGTGAGATTTACAGGGGTAATGGGTTGGTTGGAAGGGGTGACATGGGTTTCAGGGGAGTTGGGTTCAAGGTTCTGAGTTTCAGGGAGGTTGGCCTCTATAGGTTGACCTTCAGGGACTTTGGATTCTGGAGTTCCAGAACCAGAAGAATTAGTCCTTGACATGGATTTGGTCCTGCTTTCAGCTCTGCTCTCCCTTAGAGACAATTGAAGAGACCTTTCTTCTTGAAGCTCCAACACCTTCTCAGTAGGTTTGGCCCTTCTCTTGCTGGCCCTACTGCTTCCACTTCCTTCCTTCTCAGGGACAACTTCCCTGATTCTCTTATCACCCTTCTTCTTTTGCCTAGTCTCATTGTACTTCCTCCTCAACTCTTCTGAGTGGTCAGAAGGCACACTCACTCCCTCTTCTGCCACTGCATCAACTTCAGCTGATGCTCCTGAGGCTTCTCTTGAAGACAATTGAGACATCTTTCTTGTTTTGACAGCCCTGGCCTTTGTTCTCTTTTTCATCTTAGGCTTCTCTTCCTCCTATTCTTCAGCAGGTTTGGCCATGAGCATCCTTCTCTGTTCAGTTTTCTTGCTAAGCTTTCTGAACAAGATCTTCTGGGCTGGGAGGGGCTTTGCAAAGGTCTGCATTTGAGAATAGTGGGAAAACCTCTCAATCAACAAGCTTGCCCTGGTGCAATACTTGATTTTCCCTTCTAGCACCACCTTATTGTGGGTTTTCACCTTGAATTTTGCCTTCTCCTTCATCATCTCAGACATGATGAAGGTCCTCCAATCAAACTTAATGCCCTTATCACTGGCATCAATAATGGCAGCCATGATTCTGATTCTTGGATGACTGACTTGCTCCAAGCTTCCAGTGTTGCTTAAGAGGCTCTTAGCAACTACCTCAAAAAGATTGAGAAACTCTGGCTTGAGAGTCTTCTTGTTCTGTGTTGAAGAGATGGAGCTTGGAACTAATAGCCATTCTTGGGCTATCTCATCTTCATGGCCAGTGCCATAAGCTTCTGGATTCCTTCCCTCATAAGGCAGTCCAAAAGCTCCTTCCAGATCCTCTGAGGAGAATTTTACTGTGTGGAATCTCTCTTCTTCCTCTCCTTCTGCTGTGTAAGATAATCTGGTTGATACTTCACCATCTTCAGGTTTGCCTGTCCACTTGAGGAAGGCAAAGAATTCTGCCATGTAGCTCTCCAAGCAAGAGCTTGGTCTTTCTTCCAAGAACTTTTGAAGTCCAGCTCTCCTCAACCATCTCAAGGTTGGTGTGATTTCAGGATCCTCATTCTCAAAGGATACTATTGGCTCAAAATGAAGATTATGTTTGTTGCTTAAGTAGCCAAAATCCAAGTCTAGATCCTTGTTAGAGAAATCAACAAGCATCTCAGGTCTAACTTTGGGGGCCATTGAAATTTGCAGAGAGAGCTTTGAGAGAGTTTGAAGAAAATGTGAGTTAGGGTTTCGAATACTTGGGGAAGAAGTGTTTGTGGGGATCTTAAGACTTGTGAATATTCTAAAAAGAATGTTTGTCAATGAGTTGGTAAGGTCTTGAAACAATTCAAAGGTGAGCAAAAATGGAAATCCAAAATGGACGGTTAGGATTGATTTCAGGGGAGTTGTCCATTTTTGATCCAATGGTCAAAAACCAATGTAACAGTGAAATAACTGTTTTATTCAAAACGTGGGTGGTTTTTAATGTTTGTTTAAGGCTGGGGGTTTTTCGAGATAGATCATGTCCCAAAAAGTTTAATGCAAACAAGAGTTAAATCTTGGCATTTAATGCATGGAAAGTGACCTTTTGGGTGGGAGACAAATTAAATCCCAGAAAGGTGAAAACTGTATTTCAATGGGACAGATTTCGAAATAGGTATTGATCACCAAAAATAGGTGCTTATCATACCAAAATTTGGTTTGATAGCTGGGACAACTTATCTGACCCCACTTGGACAAGTGTCCTGAAGAGATGTGGACAAAGGTTCTGAATGTCAATGGACAAGTGTCCTGAAGAGGTAAGGTCATATTTCTGATTTTCAGTAGACTTGACCAAGTCTGCTGAAGTTTGAGTTTATTTCCCTTCAATCAATGAACTTCTTTGGACTCATTTTTCCAACTTCCCTGGATCAAGAAGTCCCAACTCTGCTGATAATTCCAGGAACCTTGCCTCTGCAAGTGGCTTAGTTAGTATATCAGCTTTTTGATGGTCATTGTGAATTTTCACCAACTTGATATCCTTCTTCTCCACATGATCTCTAATGAAGTGATGCTTGATGTCCACATGTTTGCATCTTGTGTGCAAGACAGGATTTTATGATATAGCAATGGCACTATTGTTATCACAGAAAATTGGCACTTCAGTAGAGTTGACTTTGTAGTCTCTGAGTTGTTGTCTTAGCCAAAGGATTTGAGCACAACAACTTCCAGCAGCAACATATTCAGCTTCAGTGGTGGAGGTGGCCACTGTATTTTGTTTCTTGGAGAACCAAGATATGATTTTGTTGCCCAAGAATTGACAAGTCCCTGAAGTGGACTTTCTGTCAATTCTACAACCTCCATAGTCAGCATCTGAGTAGCCAGTTAGCTCAATGTTGTCATCAGCAGGGTACCAAAGGCCTAGATTCTCAGTGCCTTTGAGGTACCTCAAGATCCTTTTTGCAGCCTCAAGGTGGCTTTTCTTAGGATTTGCTTGAAACCTTGCACAAACACCTACTGCAAAGGTGATATCAGGTCTGCTGGCAGTGAGATAGAGGAGTGAACCAATTATTCCTCTATACTCAGTAGAGTTGGTTGGAATACCACTCTCATCAGGATCCATCTTCCAATTTGTGTTCATAGGGATCCTTACTGGCTTGCTAGTTGTACACCCAAACTTCTTGATCATTTCTCTGGTGTAGTTAGCTTGGTTGATGAAGATTCCTTCTTTAGATTGCTTGACTTGTAGACCCAAAAAGAAGTTCATCAACCCCATCATGGACATCTCAAACTTGCTTTGCATGAGCTTGGAGAATTTCTCACACAGCTTCTCATTAGGGGATCCAAAAATTATGTCATCTACATAAATTTGGACAAGCAAGATGTCCTCACCTTCAGAGATTCTGAAGAGAGTTCTGTCCACAGTTCCCTTGGTGAATCCATGATCCAAGAGGAATTGTGACAGTGTATCATACCAAGCCCTAGGGGCTTGTTTGAGTCCATATAGAGCTTTCTTGAGTCTGTAAACTTGGTTTCCAATTTCAAAACCTGGTGGTTGCTCCACATAGACTTCTTCTTTCAAGACTCCATTCAGAAAGGCACTCTTGACATCCATTTGGTATACTTTGAACCTCTTGTGGGCTGCATAGGCTAGAAAGAGCCTTATTGCTTCTAGCATTGCCACAGGTGCAAATGTCTCATCATAGTCAATGCCTTCATGTTGGCAATACCCTTTTGCCACAAGTCTTGCTTTGTTTCTGACAATCACATCATTTTCATTTTTCTTGTTCTTGAACACCCACTTTGTTCCAATAACATTTTGATGTGAAGGCCTATCCACCAGCTCCCATACTTCATTTCTGGTGAATTGGTTCAGTTCTTCCTGCATGGCTGTGATCCAATTGGCATCTTGAAGTGCTTCATCAATATCACTAGGTTCTTGCTCTGACAAGAAACAACAGAAGAGAGCACTTTCACCATGAAATCTTCTTGTTTTGACTCCAATACTTGGGTCACCAAGTATTAGATCAGTAGGATGGTCTGATAACCAGGTCCTTCTTTTTCTGATCTCTTCAGTAGAGTTGTCCTCTACTGCAGTTGAGTCAATTTGATCATAGAATTCAGGATAATTAAATGCAGGATCTAATTCAGGATCATAATCAGGGATGTTGTCCTCAATGTCAGGGACATTGGTATTTTCAACATTTTGAGTTCCCCCTTGATTATTTGACCCATTAACTACCTCAGCAGGAACTGCTTCTTCATTGGTAGTTGTTACCTGGATGTGAACTGGGATTTGTTCATTCAGTTCACCATTTCCATCTGTAGGATTTGTCTCAGGAAGGTTGCCTTCAGGATTGTTGTCCAAAGTGGGTTTTTCAGGCAGATTGGCTTGGACAACATCTATGAATTCAGTGTCTTTGTCTTTTAGACTTAATCTGGTTGTCCTCTGTGTGATTTCCTCAGGTTCCAAATGATCATTCCTGATCTCAAAGATAGACTCATCAAACACAACATGAGGTGTCTCTTCCACTATAAGGGTTTTCTTGTTGTAGACTCTGAAGGCTCTACTGATTTGAGAGTATCCAAGAAATACTCCCTCATCAGCTTTGCTGTCAAAGGCTTTCAACTGTTCTTTCCCATTATTGTGAATGAAACATTTACAACCAAATATATGAAAATATGACACTTTAGGCATTCTTCCTTTCCAGAGTTCATAGGGGGTTTTGCCTTGCCCCTTAGTGATCAAACATCTATTTTGAGTATGGCATGCAATATTTATAGCTTCAGCCCAAAACCTCTTAGGTAAATTTGAATCAGCAATTAAAGTTCTAGCAGCTTCTTTTAAAGTTCTATTCCTTCTTTCTGCAACTCCATTTTGTTGGGGAGTTCTAGCTGCTGAGGTTTCATGAGCTATTCCATTAGATGTGCAATACTCATTGATGTATGAATTAATGAACTCAGTGCCTTTATCAGATCTTATCTTGATAATGCTAAGGCTTTTCTCATTTGACAATCTCTTAAGAAGTTCAGGCAGTTTGACTTGTGTTTCCTTCTTATTAAGGAGAAATACTACCCATGTGAACCTAGAGAAGTCATCTACTACCACCAGTGTGTATTTTCTACCATTTATGCTTGAAGGGGTAATTGGTCCAAACAGATCCATATGTAGAAGTTCAAGTACCCTTTCAGTGGAGATGACTGGTTTACCTTTGAATGAGGCTTTAATCTGTTTTCCTTCTTGACATGGCTTACACACATGTTCTTTAATGAAAACCTCATTAGGCAGTCCTTTAACTAATGCATTTCTAGCAAGTTTATTCATAGATTTGAAATTCAGGTGGTTTAGCCTTTTGTGCCATAACCAACTTTGTTCACTAGAACTTTTAGCAATAAAACATGCAGCATCAGTAGACTTGTCCCAGTCTGCAAAATACACATTTCCCTTCCTAGTTCCAGTCAATAGGGTTTGTTGAGTTTTATCCTTAATTAGACACTTTCCACTTGAGAACTCAACATTAAAATCTTTGTCACAGAATTGACTGATACTCAGGAGGTTATATTTGAGACCAGCCACATAAGATACATTGGTTACTTTGATGTTACCAATCATCAAAGTACCATAACCTTTTGTAGTTGCCTGTGAGCTGTCTCCAAAAGTAACATTTGGGCCTTCTTTTTCAATGAAGTCAGTGAGCTGTTCCTTGTTTCCAGTCATGTGCCTTGAACATCCACTATCAAGGTACCATGCTGTCTTTTTGTTCATGCTCCTCTTCTTGTGGCCCATTGGTACCTGCAATTAGATAGTGTAGATGTTGTTAATTCTTAAATGTCTTAACATTATCAACAACATCTAAATTTGACCTTCCGAGATTTTTTCTAAGTCTTTTCTGAAATGCTACATTAAATGTTGACCTAAATGTTGTCGCATTTCTGGCAGGATCTAGAAGCTTCTACAAGGATCTGGAACCTGGAAGATTCCAGAACATTGGAGAACATGCTAGAACAGCCTGGATACATTTGGAACGACCTGGAGCAGCCTAGAAGGATCTAGAAAGATCATGGAAGTTGTGGAAGTTGAGTTTCCTAAAAAATAGGACCTCAATGTGGAAGCCTCTAGAATTTCGTATCCCACACTATAAATACCCATTGAAGGCTTCATAATTCAGTGTGCTCTATTCGATCAATATCCTAGACCGAGCGTTCATCCCTGTTAGGAAATTGTGGCCAATAGTTCTACATTTTAGTTCATACGTTGTATACCACCCGTATGACTGTGTGTCTTCTTATCTATTGAGAGTGTAATCATTAGATAGACTAGGCATTTCGACAGTGTATAATTTATACACTTAGTTCGTTTTCTAGACTTGGCACCTGCCTCGTTTATAGTTTCGTTGTGAAAGTTATTGTTGTAACATTTCACACAACATTTGTACTTGAAGATAAGTATTGATTTTACGCCATAAGGCAGACATAGATTTTTATTTATAAAATCTATGTTAAAAGTATTTCCATTGTGTCTCGTTTGTTTTTAGTGTTTCAAGTCTTCCGCTGTGAATCTTAATTTCTGATATTCTGTTAGAGTCAGTGTTGCACTATTTGTCTCAACATTCTGTGCAACATTTATCTACTTATACTTAAACACTTTTATACATCCATACCAGCACACTTTCAGTTGGTATCAGAGCTGATACCTGACGACACTAGGTTAGATCTTTGGTCAAGTGTGTTTTTAGTTTAGTTTAGCAATGGAAACACATCACATATCCACTGCACTTAGGCCACCCGTTTTAGATGGTTCGAATTATTCTTATTGGAAGCCTAAGATGCGTATGTACATCAAGTCAATTGATGAACGTGCTTGGAGGACTGTACTTACAGGTTGGGAAGCTCCAAAAAGACCAGCAGACGCAGATGGTGAAGTTCAACTCAAAAGAGAAGTTGATTGGACGGCTGATGAAATAACAACAGCAAGCTACAATTCTAAAGCTTTAAATGCAATTTTTACTTCTGTTGATGTTTCAATGTTTAAAATTATATCTAACTGTTCTACTTCTAAAGATGCATGGGACAGGTTGCAAGAGCATTGTGAGGATTCAGACAGTGTTCGAAGGACAAAGCTTCGAATGTTGGGGACAAAATTTGAGAATCTCCGAATGAAGGAAGATGAAACCATTTCAGCCTACAATGAAAGGTTAAGTGAGATAATCAATGAATCACATTCTCTTGGTGACCCTATTTCTAATGTTAGAGTAGTTCATAAGATATTAAGATCTGTTCCTAAAAGATTTGATGCTAAAATTTGTGCTATTGAAGAGGCAAAGAATACAGATACATTAAGTCAAAATGAGTTAGTGAGTATTCTTAGAACATATGAAATAAACACTAATCAAATTGATGAAAATGATGCTGATAAGAAAGTTATAGTTTTTAAAGGAGAAACATCAAACATTTCTGAGTCTCAACCTATCATTACTGAAGTTGATTCTGATGAAGAATTGCTTGATGAATGTCTCAACAATCCTAACAACATTGCCTTGCTCACTAAGCACTTTAATAAGTTTCTTAAGAAATCTGTGAACAAATCTAGAAATATTCAGCCTAAGATTCAAATCAACACATCAACACCTCAGCCAGAAAGGAGGAAAGGTCAATTCACACCAAGACTCTCAAAGAGTGAAGGTAAACCAAGGTATGATCCTGAATTTCGAAAATCAGTTCAATGCAATGCTTGTTCTGGTTATGGCCATTATGCAAATGAATGTGCCAACACTAGACTTAAGCAAAAGCTGAACTTTAGTGCTACCTTGAGTGATGAATCTGATGATGATGATCTTGATGAATTAAATCAGAATGAATACTCTAATTTTACCAGAATTGATTATAATGATTCCTCAGATGATGATCTGGATGAAACAGATTCTGATGCTGTACTTGATGTCTCAACATCTACAGCAACATCAGAACAGAGTCACCCAGATTTGAATTGTTTTAATGGTTTAGTTGATGATGCAGGTAAAAGGAATGATGACAATGAATACCAAAAGCTGTTAGAAGATTGGAAGAATCAGAAACTCACCCTTGATTCTCTGAATAAAAGGAATGAGGATTTGACAGACACGATCACCAAGCTAGAAGTTATTCTTACCAAAAGAGATCTGGAAATCTGTAACTTAAAGGAGAAACTGATAAATTCTACTTTATGTTTCAAGAAATATTCCAAGAGTGCTTCTGAGGTAAATAATGCTATAGCTACTGGTAAGTCTAACAATCATGGTTTAGGTTATGATGGTACTACTGCTTCTATTTCTGATAAATTTAGAAAACCTGTGAAATTTGTTAAGGCAAATGTTGACACATCTGGGTCAACATCTGCAGAAACAGAGTCTCACAAGGTTAAAAGGAAGTATATCTGTCATTACTGTTTCAAAATTGGTCATATTCGTCCTTACTGTATAAAGTTGTTTGAAGAACATAAAAACTTGAAAATGCTGCATAAGAAACTGTCACATCCTGGTAAACAGTTTTTGAAATCTGCATGGAAACCAAAAGCTACCTGTAATGTTGTTCATACCTCCTTAAAAGCATGTCTACCTGAATTATGGTACTTTGATAGTGGTTGTTCTAGACATATGACAGGTCGTATTGATTTCTTATCTGATTATGTGACCTTGAATAGTGGTAGTGTTACATATGGTGGAGGTTCAAAAGGAAAGATTGTTGGTAAAGGAACTTTGAATGTTGAAGGTTTTCCTAAGCTTAAAAATGTATTACATGTTGATGGCTTACTTGCAAATCTGATTAGCATTAGTCAACTTTGTGATGATAATTTGCATGTGAAATTTGATAAAGATTCATGTTATGTTCTTAATAAAGATGAAGTTTGTGTCATGACTGGTACTAGGTCAGCTGATAATAGCTATCTTATTGGAACAAATATGTGTAACTTGTCAAAATATGATGAAAATGTTCTATGGCATCAAACATTGGGTCGTGCAAATTACAGAGCAATGAAAAAGCTAATCAAAGCAGATGCAGTAAAAGGAATTCCAGAACTGAGGTTTCACAACACCACTGTATGTGGACCATGCCAAAAAGGTAAGCAGGTAAGAATGTCACACAAAATGCTGTCACATTGTACTACACATCGATGCTTTGAATTACTGCACATGGATTTGATGGGTCCTATGGAAACTGAAAGCATTGGAGGAAAGAGGTATTCCTTAGTTGTGGTAGATGATTTTTCTAGATATACCTGGGTAGAGTCTTTAAGAGACAAATCTGAAGCATTTGCTGCTTTTAAAATTCTTTATAAAAGGTTCAAAAATGTGTTTAACTTGAAAGTTGGCCGTATTAGAACTGATCATGGTAGGGAATTTGAAAACAGCATGTTTAATGATTTTTGTGATAAAAAGGGTATCTTGCAAGAGTATTCATCTCCTAAAACTCCACAACAAAATGGAATTGTTGAAAGAAAGAATAGAACTTTACAAGAAATGGCTAGAGTTATGCTAACATCCAAATGTCTTGCTAAGAAATTTTGGGGAGAAGCATTGAATACTGCATGTCATGTTATTAATAGGGTTTTTATTCGTTCTGGCACAAGTCAAACACCATATGAGATTTTGAACAACAGAAAACCAAGTGTGAAATATTTTCATGTATTTGGTTGTGTGTGTTATATTTTGAATGATAGGGATCAACTTCATAAGTTTGATTCTAAAAGTGATAAAGGTTTCTTTTTAGGCTATTCTAGAAATAGTAAAGGTTATAGAGTTTATAACCTTAGAACTAACACTGTTCAAGAATCTGTTAACGTTGTGTTTGATGATGATAAAGGTCTTACAGATGACAAGGATGAAGAAGATGTATCACAGGTTACTGACACTTCTGAGAATACACTGAAGTCTGAAAATGTTGCACCAAATGTTAACACATCTGGGTCAACATCTACAGAACAGACAGCTGTAAATTCACAGAATGATCAGTACATTCCCAAAACGAATCCTTCTTCAAGAATAGGCAAAAGTCATCCTTCTGACCAGATCATAGGCGATGCTACAGTTGGAGTGCAAACAAGAGGAAAAGTAAGATCAAACAAGGTAGATGTGGTAAGAACAATATGCATGTCTTCTATGTGTAATGTTGTAAATGCTGAATGCTATTTATCTGAAATTGAACCTAAGAGTGCTAAAGAAGCCTTAACTGATGAAAACTGGATTAATGCTATGCATGAAGAACTTGGTCAGTTTGAAAGAAATGAAGTGTGGACACTTGTTCCTAGACATAGTCATACTAATGTCATTGGAACAAAGTGGATATTCAAGAATAAAACTGATGAATCTGGTAATATTGTTAGGAACAAGGCTAGGTTAGTAGCACAAGGTTACACCCAAGTTGAAGGAGTTGATTTTGATGAAACTTTTGCACCTGTTGCTAGGATAGAATCTATTAGATTACTGCTAGCTATTGCATGTTTTATTGATATTAAACTTCATCAAATGGATGTAAAGGCTGCATTTCTAAATGGCATATTAAATGAAGAAGCATATGTTGAACAACCTATAGGATTTGAAGATCCACAGTATCCTGATCATGTATATAAACTTAAGAAAGCATTGTATGGTCTTAAACAAGCTCCTAGAGCATGGTATGGTAGGCTTACTGACTTTCTTTTGGAATATGGATTTATTAGAGGAGAGGCAGATAGAACTTTGTTCATTAAGCACACTGAAAATGATATACTAATTGCTCAAATATATGTTGATGACATTGTGTTTGGTTCTACTTGTGATAAAATGTTGAGTAAATTTGTTGAGGCAATGACTGCAACATTTGAAATGAGTATGGTTGGAGACTTGAACTATTTTCTAGGTCTTCAAATCAAGCAATGCAGCAATGGTATTTTCTTCTCCCAGAGTAAGTATGCTAAGAACTTGGTTAAAAGATTTGGTCTTGAGAATTCAAAACCAATGAAAACTCCTATGGGATCTTCTTTGAAACTTTGCAAAGACAGTGCTGGAACAGATGTTGATCCAACACTTTACAGATCCATGATAGGTAGTTTACTGTATTTAACCTCTAGTAGACCAGATATTATGTACAGTGTGTGTGTTTGTGCTAGGTACCAAGCTAATCCAAAGGAATCTCACCTGAATGCTGTGAAAAGGATTATCAAGTATGTTGCAGGTACAAGTGACCTTGGAATCTGGTATACTAAGGACACCAACAACATTCTGATAGGCTACAGTGATGCTGATTGGGCTGGAGACATAGATGATAGAAAGAGTACGTGTTGGTCCCTGAACGAGTAGTGAATGGGATTAAAGTCTAGAGGGGAGGGGTGAATAGACTTTAAAACTTTTTCAAACAGAGTTGGGAACCTCTTCTGATTGCTATGTCAACTGGACTGCAAGTCTGCTGGTCCAGATGACTATAGTGATCTGATTGAAGAGGTTGTGTGCGGAAATGTGGTGGCCCTGGTTTAGACTCGTTCTTATAACTTGTTTTACTTTGTGAAATTACTCAGCTGATGCTGGTTTGAAAGTTATGGCCCTTTTTGAAGAGTGTTGAAATCACAGTATGCACTATATAATAATGAATGTAAAAGCAGAAATGTAAAGTGCAGAAAGTAAATAACACCGGATTTATAGTGGTTCGGATATACGATCCTACGTCCACTCTCACGTCCTAACGTGATGTTTAATCCCTTTAATTTCCACAAATTACAAGGGTCTTGTCCTTTATAGTCCCAAGGTTAGGACTTTGAGATCTGAGCCGTCCTAACAGCTACGGTCTCCACAAGTGATTGTAAGCACTTGCACTTTGAGGGGTTTCAAAAACTTAAACCTTTCGGTGAGGGTTTGGGGTTTTTGAGATGTATCCAACTAATGGTTCAAGCTTATAATTTGCTTAACCACTATGCCTAAAACAACTGATATACAATGTGAATAAGTTTCAGGTTCTTAAGGGTTGGATAAGAAGTACTTAAGAGCTATGGATAATCTAATGGATTTCAGGCTCTTTGAGAATTCTTAGAACAGTGTAGCTTTTTGCTTGATGGCTTGCTTAGCTTGTGAATTCTCTCTTGTGTTTTTCTTCTGTGTTCAACCTCTTGTATTTATAATGGAGATTGAGTGCAACTAGCCGTTGGAGTTGACTAGCCGTTTGAGCAATCTTCCCATAATAGCTTGATTCCTTGATTCCAGCCGCTTGATTGCTTCAATCCTGGGATCATGTCAATCTTCTAAATAAGGTAGGTCTTCGTTTGAATTGCAAGATGACTTGGGAATCAGCCGAGTCCTGAAAGAGCACATAGTCTTCTGATCTGTACTACTAGTCTTCTGACTGCTCTTCTGGCCTTAGGTCTTCTGTCTTCTGGTATCAGACGAGTACTACTCTTCTGATCTGGAAATTCTTTGTAATGCTTTAGGCCATCTTTAATCTGGGACTCCATCAGATAAGTAGGTATACAAGCACCTTAACATATCTGGTCTTCAAGGATCTTCTAGTCTTCATGTCTTCTACTCTTCTTATCTTGAGGATAGGCATGTAAGCCATGACTGTGCTGATCAGCTGCTATCAATACAGTTGATCACACAAGACTAGTCTAAGCTGTTCTATACAAGTCAGCTGATCCTATTACATTTATAAACTCTAAGTGTTTTGGCCATCAAAACTATTCTAACATCAAATGGGGCTTAGGGTGAATTTATATCCCAACAATTTCCCCCTTTTTGATGAAGCCAAAACTATATATATGATAAATGCTCTTAATAAGATAAGATAGGAGTTTATAAACTTCATAAAAACTGAAGTATCTGATGAAGACAATGAGAGTTTGTCTTGAAAGCAAAGAGAACTAAACTTGAATATATATAACTTTTACAGATTACAAGTAATAGTTTCTTAAGGCTTTGAAAGTGGTCTTCATCAGGTCTTCTGATCTTCAGATGCGGAAGGCAAGGTACAGACGAGATCGAACTTCTTCCATGTGCTGCAGGTCTGTAACATTCTCCTCTTCATAGATCTTCTCTAGGATCCTTTTGACTTCAATGAAGTCTGTTCTTCCAGAATCCAGTTTGGGAGGATCCCATTTGGGTTCTTCAGGAGTTAAAATTCTGCAGTTGTCAAGTTCTTTGGCTGTCTTGACTACTTCTTTCCAGAACTCTGGATCTTCAATGTTCATGAATTGATTGAACTGGAAGAATTCATCTTCGTAGGTTGGGAGAGGGCCAAATTTTCTTACAATGTGGTGTTGAATTTGCCATTTCTTCTTAAGAGGGTACCACCTTGGTAGCTCATCTTGAAGGGCTAGATAGTCCACATAGTTGCTGTCAAACACCAGAACTTTATCTTTCTGTGCTAAAGCATTTTCTTTCAGTGCTTTCTCCTTGAGAGCTTTCCTGAGTTTGGCTATCTTCCTGTCAAATTTGGCTTTGACTGCCTTCGCATCTTTTAGCTTCTTTTGTTTAAGCTCTTGAGCTTCAAGCTCTTTTCTTTTCTTCAACTCTAAAGCCTCTTTCTCTTCTGCAGTAGTCTCTGCTGGAGTTGACTTCTGAGCTTGCTCATCTGTTAGCTCATCTGCCTTCCTTTTCCTAGTCATTCTTTTCTCGGAAACTTGTTCTGTAGAGGCAGTGATCTGCAGACTTTTGGCAGTTGCTTGAGTGGGAGCTTGGATGTCTTCTTGAGCAATTTCTTTGCCTTTGCCTTTCTTGCTCTTGATTTTGCTTGATAAATCACCCAAGGTTTCATTCAACTCATCTTGAGATACTACCATTACAGCTTGCTGTGCAGTAGTCTTCTCTAGAGCTTTTATCAATACATCTTCCCCCTTTTTGGCTTCAGCAAGTGCAGCCGCAAAAGGCTTCATGGCATTCAGAATCTCCACTCTAAGAGTTTGTTGAAGAGCCATGGCGTTGACTCTGCCAACATGAGTCAGTTGAGTGATGCTATGGTCTAGAATCTGAGCATGAGAGTTGGAGGAGGAGGCAGCTTCTAGTTTAGCTGTAATTGCCTCCAGTTTTGTTGCTGTCTCCTTCAGCTGAATCTGAAGTTTTTCATTCTCTGCTGTAGCTGATTGGAGAAGAGCTCGACCTTCAGTAGCTCTTGCTTCAGCATCTTCAATTCTTTGCTTGTAGGTGTTTTCCATGCGGTTGACCTCATTGGTGTAGAGATCAGCAAACCTGGTGGAATGTTCACCTGCCATCTTCAGAATGCTGGTCAGATACTCACTTATCTGATCGTGAAGAGATTCTCCAAACTTGTCTTCAATGTCAATGATCTGGTTTTGAAGACGAGTTCTCTGCTCCTTGACTGCCTTTTCAACATATCTTCCAAGCTGTAGGCCTAAACCCTTTTCAAAGTGTAGGTCTATAGCAGTCTTGACCTGGGAGCATATGTCTGCTGTATAGTCAGCTGTTGGAGTAGAAGTTGAGGCTGTACCTTGAGGCTTTGGATGGACTGTTAGGGCTTTGCCTCTTTCTTCAGCTGAAAGGTACTCTTCATTGAGAAATGAGGTAGTGGCTTGAACCAGGTGGGACATGATGGTGTCTCCTTTGTCAATGAAGTGAGGTAGAGTATCCTTAGGCATGAAGTGATCAGGAATAGTGAATACTTCTCTTTCAATCTCGGTTCTGTCAGCTGGTTCAGCTGAGTCTTCCGCAGGAACGGACGCAGCTGAGTCATTCACTTTTGCTGTGCCAGCTGCCTGATGATCTGATATATCAGTAGAATGAATACCTAGAATTCTGTGGCATACTGCTGTAAAGGCTTCCTCGGGCAGCAGTTGAGTGAAAGATGTGACTTGAGCAACTTCTTTTTGCTCCATTTCCCAGTCGAGGAAATTAGATTTTCCTCCCATTCCTTCCATGACTTCAATAAGGTCATCCACATCATCTCTCCTGAGTTCAATCCAGGTGCAGATTCTGAGAATTTGTTCGAACTGAACTGATTCCTCATCAATACCAGGAATAGTAGACTTGAGTAGATTTGCTAACTTCATCCTCATTATCTTCTCCCTTGTGCACATAGGATAGTGGACCATTCTGGATTGAGGTTGAGAGGGACCAGCTGGAGCAATGTCTGCTGGTGCCATGTCTTCTGGAGCAGAAGAAACAATGATGGTAGGAGGTTGAGTATTTGGGGTAGTGTCCTCTGCTGTGTGAGTATCAGCAGGGATTTGGGAAGTGATATGTTCTTGATCTTCAGTGATCTGTTCATCAGCAGGGTTTTGAGTTTGCTGGTCTGGTATAGTAACTTTATGAAGATCAGTAGAAGGTTGAACCTGTAGACCTTGGACATCAGCAGGGGTAGGCAATAGGGATTCAGGGGTTGAAGTAGGTTGAGCTTGTTCCTCTGCTGTGTGAGTATCAGCAGGGATTTGGATATCAGTGTTTGAGTGGTCAGATGGGTTGGAGTCATCAGAAGGGTTGAAGGATGCAATCGGGGCTATTAACATGGGAGTAGGAAGCCTCGATTTCTTGGACTTTTTGTTGGAAGAAGAATTATTCTTCTTTCTCTTCTGACCCTTTGATAATTTAGAAGGAGTAAAAGAGGGAGAGGGTTTAGAGGTACCTGCCTTCTTCAAGGGAGAGGCAGTGGGAGTGGCATCTGAATCAGATGGGGAGATGAGCCCAGATCTGATTAGATATCGTCTTTGTGCTAAGGTCTGATTGTCATCATCATCATCATCAGCAACCTTCTTCTGAGCCTCTTCTTTGGTTGGCTCCTCTTCTTCTTCAGCAGAGTCATGATCAGACTCTTGTGCTGCCTGCTCAGCCAACAGCTTCCTCTTTTCTTCTTTTAACCTTTCTGCCTCAGCAAGAGCTTCCTTTCTCAAATAATATTTGGAGATGTGAAAGGTCTTATGAGGTCCCATCTTGTACTTCTTTGGGAGAATATCTGGAAGGATGATGCTCAGCTTGTTGACAAAGCTGACTGTGGCTGCTACCTTCCATACCTTTGATTGTAAGTCCAAAGTGACTTTCTTTGCCTCAAGAGCAATTCTTTCTAAGAATAGTCCTTACCAGTCTCCATCGATCTGATCCCAGATTGCAGCCATTACTCGAACCTTTAAAGTAGTAACAGCATCATGACTGAATGTGTTACCAAGTAACATCTTTCCTGCAATATCCAACAAGGTTTGGAATTTTGGTTCAAGTTGGGATTTCTTTAGCCCAGTTGCATCAGTAGCCTTGATTCTTCCACCAGTAAACATCTCCATATACTCCTTTTCTCTATTCATGATGTAGTTGGAGATATTTATTTTCCCCCTTGACATGCCAAACAATTCCTGAAGAATTTCCCTTGTAACCTTGACTTTGTGTCCATTCATGACACTTTCAACATGAGAACCCTTCATCACGGCGTTTGCATAGAATGTCAGAACGTCTTGTTCATAGACATTAGTTGGAGCTGCTTCCAGAAAGTCTCTGAGTTTAAGATTGACACACCGAAGCAGTATCTCCTTGTTCTCATCTGAATGTTTGCCTTTGAAAAACAGAGCATTCTCCGTAAAGATCTTCCCTTCCTTGGGCCACTTAGCAGCATCCAAGGTGCCAGTGTTCTTGGTCTTCTCGTCGTAAATTTCAATGATTGCCATAGTAGAGTCTGAGTGTTAGGGTTTGAAGGCTTGAAAGAAATTTGCAGAACGAGAGAGAGTAGTGTGATTAATTGAGTAATATGAGCGACAGGGTTTGGAAGAGTTTTTAGGGGTGTGGATATATACTCCATAAAATTTGATCTAACGGTCAGATTTGCGTTTGAATTTGGAGTAGAGCCCAAGATTTCCTTCTTTGATTTCTTAAATTTGCCGGCTGGTTATGCCATTTGGCAATTGTTGATTTGCTGGCAATATGGTACTTGAGTATTAATGACATCATTACCAAAAATAGCCGTTGAGACTAATTTATGGTAAGAATTGATCATCAAGGCCGTTTTCTATAAGAAAATTGCATTCCTTATATAAGCCAATTTGTTTAATTACATTCAGGAATAAATCTAGAATGAATTACATGATCAAGACTAGTCATTATACTCTAAATTTGTGTGATTTGATCAGCAGAGTGAGGTCTTCTGAGTTCTTCAAGATGTCTGCTGATTGTCTTTGAAAAGTCTTCTGGTCAGCTGAGTTGGTCTTCTGATCAGCTGAGTAGAGGAAACTGTGTTTGCTCTCATGATCCAACCTGGATGGATCCTTCCAGCTTTATTGTGAGTGATGATCCAACCTGGTTTGATGGATCTTTCAGCTCCTTCTTTAAATCAAGTGGAGCTGGTTTAGATATAGTCCCACTGATTTAAATGTTCCTCACCATCGGATGTTCCTCATCATCAGATGGGATGTAGCATCTAATGTGCTCTTGTTGAATTTCTTCGCTTCTCTAGAAGGGGAAGGAAGGTTGAGGGGTGCTTCAATGGAGTTGAAGAGAGGGCCATGGACGCAGCCTTCATGTTCTGTTTAGACACAGTAGCTTTTGATAACAAGCCCTCCATGTAGAACTTCCTTCTGGAGAAGAAGCTCTGCTTGCTTGCTACTTTGTCCTCTGCATCTCTTCCTCCTTTAGCTTTCAACAAGAACGTCTCTTCTTCCTTTAGCTTTCATGAACATACTCATGTTGAGTAAGCCATGTATATGGATCTGCATCATCTTCATTTTCTGGACAAATCTTCATCTCCTTCACCCAAGATTTTGGTTGAAGAATGATCTCCATTCCATCTCTTCTTTCAATTGTCTCCATATTGTGCATGCATACTGTTGAGTCGGTGAGGATGGTGTATTAATCCAGCCAAGTATGACTCAGTTAGTATACTGTATTTATGTATATGAATAAAGTATTTTATGAAGAATAGTTTATTAATATACATAGTTATACATTGCTTAGAGTAGGAAGATCAAATAGTTTTGTTCAAGTTTGCTATATATATATGTATGTATACTGTGCAATGCAGATGTTAGAGTATTTCATCAAGGATTCTTAAGGTATCATTGATTCCCCCTTGATTAGATAACTCTAAGTTTTCCCTCAGCTCTATTTGTCTTCATTGGGAAAGAACTTACCTGAAGATGAGGGTGTCTATTCACCTCATCTGATTCTCCTAGTCTGCTGCACTTGGGTCAGCTGAGGTTTTCAGCTGTTCTCTCCTTCTTCATGTGCTTGGGTCCAGGAGTCCTAAGCTGTAACATAAGGTCTTGAACCTTTCTTCAGCTAGGGGCTTAGTCAAGATGTCTGCTCTTTGGATATCTGTGTGAATTTTCTCCATCTTGATGTCCTTCTTTTCAAGGTGATCTCTTATGAAGTGGTGTCTAATGTCGACATGCTTGCACCTTGTGTGGAGAACTGGATTTTGAGTGATGGCAATGGCGCTGCTGCTATCACAATAAATAGGGACTTCTCTTGCCTCTACATTGTAATCCTTGAGTTGTTGAACTAGCCAGAGCAACTGACTACAACAACTACCAGCTGCCATGTATTCTGCTTCAGTGGTGGAGGTTGCAACTGAGGTTTGCTTCTTAGAGAACCATGATATCAGCTTGTTTCCTAGAAATTGACAGGTTCCTGATGTGGACTTCCTATCAATTCTGCATCCTCCAAAGTCTGAGTCAGAATAGCCACTCAATTCTAGATTGTCATCAGCAGGGTACCATAGACCTAGGTTGACTGATCCTTTTAGGTACTTGAGAATCTTCCTTGCTGCTTCTAGATGACTTTGCTTTGGGTTTGCTTGAAACCTAGCACATACTCCTACAGCAAATGTTATGTCTGGTCTGCTGGCTGTAAGATATAGTAAAGATCCAATTAGTGCTCTATATTCAGCTTGATCAACTGCCTGTCCAGACTCATCTGGTTCCATTTTGAAAGATGTCATCATTGGAATCCTTGCAGTCTTGCTTTGTAGAGCTTTGAATCTTTCTAGCAGACTCTTGGTATACTTGGACTGGTTGATGAAGATCCCTTCTGGACTCTGCTTGACTTGAAGTCCTAGGAAATAATTCATCTCACCCATCATGCTCATTTCGAATTTTCCTTGCATAAGTTCAGAGAACTTCTTGCACATTTCTTGATTGGGTGATCCAAATATGATGTCATCTACATATATTTGTACCATTAAAATGTCTTCTCCTTCTTGTATTCTGAAGAGAGTTCTATCAACTTTGCCTTTTGTATATCCATTGTCAAGTAGGAATTGTGACAATGTGTCATACCAAGCTCTAGGGGCTTGTTTTAGACCATAGAGAGCCTTCTTCAGTCGATATACTTGATCACCTTTTTCAAATCCTGGAGGCTGCTCTACATATACTTCTTCTATCAGAATACCATTTAGAAAAGCACTCTTGACATCCATTTGATATACCTTGAAGCCCATATATGATGCGTAAGCTAGAAATAGTCGAATGGCTTCTAATCTGGCTACTGGTGCAAAAGTTTCATCATAGTCAATCCCTTCAGATTGTGAGTATCCTTTTGCAACTAGCCTTGCCTTATTTCTAGTTATCACATCATTTTCGTCCTTCTTGTTCTTGAATACCCACTTTGTTCCTACTACATTGTGGTTTTCAGGACGATCTACCAATTCCCAGACTTCATTTCTTTCGAATTGGTTTAGTTCTTCTTGCATAGCAGTGATCCAATTGCTATCTGTCATTGCTTCTTCTATGTCAGCTGGTTCAATGTTGGACAGGAAAGCACACCAGCAGAACATAGATGATTGAGAATTCTGATTCAGTTGTCTTCTTGTCTTGACACCTGATTCTGCTCCTCCTAAGATGAGGTTTGATGGATGGTTGTTCCTCCATGTATGCCTCACTGGAGTATCTGCATTGGATGAGTTTGGATCCTCATCTGATCTAGTGCCATCAGGAGGGTTGACTTGATTAGGTCGATCATCTTCTGTATCTTGAGTGTCAAAGAGATTATTCCCCCTGGCATTTGGAATTGATGCATCTTGATTCTGGTCAGCTTGTCCTGCTTGAGTTTGAGATCTAGTGACAGGTCTATGAGGCTTATCTTCCTCTGGTTCTTCAGGGAATGGTTCATTGACTTCAATAAATTCATCAGACCTCTTCTTGATCACTAGTTTCTTCATCTGTTCTGTAGCTGAGGTTGTTTCTACTGCATTCTTTTCACAAGGTTCATCAAAAACAACATGAGGTATTTCTTCCACAAGAAGGGTTCGTTTGTTGAGTACTCTAAATGCTTTGCTAGTTGAGGAGTATCCTAAGAATATGCCCTCATCTGCTTTGGCATCAAAAGCATTCAACTTACTCTTCCCATTGTTGTGAATGAAACACTTACAACCAAATATATGAAAGTAAGATACTCTAGGTGTTCTTCCTTTCCACAGTTCATATGGGGTTTTCTCATGTATTTTATGAATACCTGACCTGTTTTGAGTGTGACAAGCTGTGTTGATGGCTTCTGCCCATAGCTTCTTGGGAGTAGAGAATTCAGCAAGGAGTGTTCTGGCAGCTTCTTTGAGCGTTCTGACTCTTCTTTCAGCTACACCATTCTGTTGTGGTGTTCTTGCTGCACTTGTCTCGTGCTGAATACCATTAGAAGTACAATAGGCAATTATATAAGAGTTAATAAATTCAGTGCCTTTGTCACTTCTAATTTTCACGATTGGTTCTCCTTTCTCTACTTGGATCCTCTTCAATAGTTCAGGTAGCTTCTGCTGTGTTTCACTCTTCTTGTATAGGAAGATAACCCAAGTAAACTTGGAATAATCATCTACAACAATAAGAGTGTACTTCTTTCCTGTTAGAGTGGTTGGAGTGATTGGTCCAAAGAGATCCATGTGAAGTAATTCAAGAACTCTGCTGGTTGATGCTGTCTTCTTGGTCTTGAAGGAGACCTTTGTTTGCTTTCCTTGTTGACATGCATCACAAACCTGATCTTTACAGTAGAGTTCATTAGGCAGACCATCAACTAGGGATTCCCTTGCTAACTTGTTCATAGTCTTAAAGTTCAGATGGCTAAGACGTTTGTGCCATAGCCAGCTGACATCTTTAGGGCTCTTCACAAGCAGGCATGTATCCTTAGGACAACTGTTCCAATTTGCAAGATACATACTTCCCTTTCTAGATCCTGTTAGAAGGTTTTGTTTTGTTCTTTTATCACTTATGAGACATTCATCTTTAGAGAATTTAACTGAATAACCAGTGTCACAAAAATGAGAAACAGATAATAGATTAAACTTAAGACCTTCTACATATGATACATCATGTACCTCAATGTCACCATTTTTAAGGGTGCCATATCCTTTTGTGTTACCGTGCGCGTTATCACCAAAGAAAACTTTTGGACCTTTCTTCTCTATGTAGTTAGTCAGTAGGGTTTTGGTTCCTGTCATGTGTGTTGAGCATCCACTATCTATGTACCAAGTTTCTCCTGCTAGACCTCCTCTTCTGTATAGGTCCTTCCTTTCCTGCAAGAAAAGTTAAGTTTTAGGTACCCATTTTGTTTTGGGTCCTTGGGTGTTAGTACTACCCTTGGGAACCCACATATACATTGGTCGTTTAAACAACCTTGAACATTTGAGTTGTTTCCCTCGGGCATCACAGAACCAAATCTTACCAGTCAGCACCTTGGACTGATCTGATTTGTTCTTGGTGTCAGCTAAGTAGTAGTCAAATGGTTTCCCTTTATAGGAGTGTACATACATGATCTTTTGACTAGTTACATTCGGCCTGGGTGCATTAGCTGGTCGATGCACACGATTATATGGACCATACTCTTCTGTTCTCACAATATCATAAGAGATAGGGGGTGCAAAGAGAACAGATTTGTTTGAAGAAGATTTCTTCTTCTTGGCTGGAGCAGCATACAGCTGAGACTGTCTCAGCCGAGATGGTCTAGGCTGTTTGCTGTTCCTCTGTACAGGCTTGGGGTTAGCTTGTCCTTTACCATTTTTGGTTTTGGAATAGTTAGCCTTAGCTGATACAGATGCCTTTTGGTTCATATTGAGTTCATTGTGTTTAGAACACTCACCCTGTTCATGTGTCTGAGTAGTGCACTGGTTAGGTGTACTACCCCCAGCTGGAGAGGATGTTGATGGATTAAGTTCATAACCTAAACCCATCTTATTGCCACTTGATCTATAATATTCAGAGATACTTTCAATAGTAGTCGAAGCTTTATTGAATTCTGATATTTTTCGATCTAGGCATTCCTTCTCCTTTTCTAAGAGCTTATGTGTTTGGAAGAGATCATCGAACTTAGACTGAAGTATGCGAAATTCTTTGGTTTCTAAGGCTTGAGTTTCTAACATCCCCTCATACAACTGAGTTGTTGTGGTATTTTCTTCCTTAAGAAGTTCCACTTCTTTGGTCAACCTTTCATTCATGGTGACTAACTCAGGGGTGTTATCAAACTTAACCTTTTTCAACCTAGCGATTTCTTTCCTTAAATCTTTATTCTCCTCTTCCACTTCTATAAAGGCTCTAGTGGCAATATCCAGATCACCTTTTACCTTTCTCAAAGATTGATAATAGGTGTCTTCTGATTCGCCTTCAGATGAGTTTATATCATCTGTTTGTGAGAAAATAGGTGAATTGAAAGTAGTAGTATAAGAGTTTACCTCATTTTCTCCTATGGCCATCATAGCTAGATCGTCTGAATCATCTGAAAAGATTTGATCGTCTGGTGATGTAGGAAGTTCATCACTTTGATATTCAGATTCTTCAGTCACCATTGCCTTTTTGTCTGAGGTTCTTCTTGGCCTTCTTTCTTTCTTGTCATCCAAATCCAGCTCAGGACATTCATAGACATAGTGTCCTGGTTTGCCACAGTTGAAGCAAGATCCAGGTTTCTGATTTGAGTTGCCTCTCCTTGGAGGAGTGGCATCTCTTCTTCTAGATCCTCGGCTGTCAGATGACTCCACATCCTTTCTAGGATGTCTTTCTGGTGTTCTTTCTCTGGAACCTCTGGAGGGTGAACTTGCTCTTCTGTCTTTGTAGTTTCTATAGAATTTTCTATATTTACTGTTGAGGGTGTTCATCCTTTCAAATCTTTTGATCATAAGAGCCATTTGCTCTTTCAGGCTCATGTCTGATCCTTCACAGTCTTCTGTTTTCAGAGAGGTCTTGCCAGATGAGGTGCTTGCAGCTTTTGTATTGGCTGCCTTGAAGGCTACAGTCTTGGAGGTGGATGGGGTTGCAGTTGGCTCATCACTTCCTGAGTTCTCTTCTCTTTCAAGATCATATTCATGTGCTTTTAGGTTCTGAAATAGAGTTTGTGCAGACCACTTCTTGATATCTTGAGTATCTTTGATGATGGTCTTCTTGAGTCTCCATTTCTTGGTTAGAGAATCTAAGATCTTTAGATTTTTCTCTCTATTTGTGTATTTCTTGCCCAGAGATTCTATCTCATTGATGATCTTGGTAAATCTGTTGTCTAACTGATCAATAGACTCTTCTGGTTGCATCTTGAAGTGTTCGAACTTCTTGACTGCTGTAGATAACTTAGACTCTTTGATCAGCTCAGTTCCTTCACAGAGAAGTGCCAATGCCTCCCACATCTCTCTGGCTGACTCACAATGGATTACCTTTGCAATGTACTCATTTGGAAGAGTTTGCATTATGTAATCTTGAGCAATGCTATCAAGGTTTGATTGCTTCATCTCTTCTGGTGTGAGCTCCTTCATGGGCTTGGGAACCAGTTCTCCAACTGGGACTTCTGGATCACCATTTGCAGTGTTGACTGTCATGATGGTGATCGGGCCTTCTGTGATTACAGACCACATCTTGTAGTGGACTGATGTGAGATTCTTCCTCATCCTGATCTTCCAGTAATCATAATCCTCCACTGAAAACTTAGGCAACTTACGCATATTAGCACTCATGCTGTATGAGTTTTCGAAAACAAGTTTTTCTCAAAAAGATCTGTTCAAGAGGACTACAGAAAGACTCCCTCAAGTCTTCTGATAATCTAGAGACAGTAGTCCGTTAGAACCACTGCTCTGATACCACTTGTTGGTCCCTGAACGAGTAGTGAATGGGATTAAAGTCTAGAGGGGAGGGGTGAATAGACTTTAAAACTTTTTCAAACAGAGTTGGGAACCTCTTCTGATTGCTATGTCAACTGGACTGCAAGTCTGCTGGTCCAGATGACTATAGTGATCTGATTGAAGAGGTTGTGTGCGGAAATGTGGTGGCCCTGGTTTAGACTCGTTCTTATAACTTGTTTTACTTTGTGAAATTACTCAGCTGATGCTGGTTTGAAAGTTATGGCCCTTTTTGAAGAGTGTTGAAATCACAGTATGCACTATTTAATAATGAATGTAAAAGCAGAAATGTAAAGTGCAGAAAGTAAATAACACCGGATTTATAGTGGTTCGGATATACGATCCTACGTCCACTCTCACGTCCTAACGTGATGTTTAATCCCTTTAATTTCCACAAATTACAAGGGTCTTGTCCTTTATAGTCCCAAGGTTAGGACTTTGAGATCTGAGCCGTCCTAACAGCTACGGTCTCCACAAGTGATTGTAAGCACTTGCACTTTGAGGGGTTTCAAAAACTTAAACCTTTCGGTGAGGGTTTGGGGTTTTTGAGATGTATCCAACTAATGGTTCAAGCTTATAATTTGCTTAACCACTATGCCTAAAACAACTGATATACAATGTGAATAAGTTTCAGGTTCTTAAGGGTTGGATAAGAAGCACTTAAGAGCTATGGATAATCTAATGGATTTCAGGCTCTTTGAGAATTCTTAGAACAGTGTAGCTTTTTGCTTGATGGCTTGCTTAGCTTGTGAATTCTCTCTTGTGTTTTTCTTCTGTGTTCAACCTCTTGTATTTATAATGGAGATTGAGTGCAACTAGCCGTTGGAGTTGACTAGCCGTTTGAGCAATCTTCCCATAATAGCTTGATTCCTTGATTCCAGCCGCTTGATTGCTTCAATCCTGGGATCATGTCAATCTTCTAAATAAGGTAGGTCTTCGTTTGAATTGCAAGATGACTTGGGAATCAGCCGAGTCCTGAAAGAGCACATAGTCTTCTGATCTGTACTACTAGTCTTCTGACTGCTCTTCTGGCCTTAGGTCTTCTGTCTTCTGGTATCAGACGAGTACTACTCTTCTGATCTGGAAATTCTTTGTAATGGTTTAGGCCATCTTTAATCTGGGACTCCATCAGATAAGTAGGTATACAAGCACCTTAACATATCTGGTCTTCAAGGATCTTCTAGTCTTCATGTCTTCTACTCTTCTTATCTTGAGGATAGGCATGTAAGCCATGACTGTGCTGATCAGCTGCTATCAATACAGTTGATCACACAAGACTAGTCTAAGCTGTTCTATACAAGTCAGCTGATCCTATTACATTTATAAACTCTAAGTGTTTTGGCCATCAAAACTATTCTAACATCAAATGGGGCTTAGGGTGAATTTATATCCCAACAGTACGAGTGGAGGATGTTTCTACATGGGAAACAATCTTGTTTCATGGCACAGCAAGAAGCAGAATTGTGTTTCACAATCTACTGCAGAATCTGAGTATATAGCTGCCGGAAGCTGCTGTACACAACTCTTGTGGCTGAGCAAGATGTTCCATGACTATGGTATTGAGAATGGTATACTTACAATCTTTTGTGATAATACTAGTGCCATTAACATTTCTAAGAATCCTGTACAACACTCACTCACAAAGCACATTAGCATAAGACATCACTTTATGAGAGATTTAGTAGAGAAGAACATTGTGAAGTTGGAGTATATACCTACTGAGAAACAGAATGCTGACATTTTTACTAAGGCATTAGACCATGAGAGATTCTCAATCTTGAGGAAATCTCTTGGGATGAGCACTATCTGAAAAATTCGGATGGATGTTGTCGCAAATGCGTCAGCATTTGGGACAACATCATGGGTTGTAAAATTTTATAAGTTGAATTTATTTCTTACTTAGTTAAATAATTCCTTTGTAAAATATCTACGAATCTAAGAACCTTGTAGTGCAAAAATAAACATGTCTTACACCTCTCAAATGCATAAAAATGAGAATGTTATTAGCATACTAAAAGATGTACCAAATCACTGAGTAACTATGGAGCACGGAGTTCACTACTACGATGCCTTCTTTTCAAAAGGTGATTCTTTGGTAAAAACATCAATATATTTGTAATCCATTAAGTAAGTATGGGGCACGGAGTTCGCTACTACGATGTACTCTACAGGAACAATGGATCAATACAAATTAGATGCTATAACACAAAAAGAAAAATTATGGTGCAACACAAATGAAGCAAATTCATGTAAAAACCGTGTTGAGGTGTTTGTAACAGTTTTGAGCACAACATTGCCTGATTCGAATTTATTTTTATTAGTAGTAATTATTTAATTATTTATTGAGATTTATTTTATTTATTCAATTATATAACTAACCCACGTTTTTAATTTTCAGATTATGCTTGGACTAAGTAAAGAATTCTAGAAACTTCTTAATTATTTAATTAATTAATAAAATTGATTTTTCCCACTAATTAACCATGATCTAGGTTGTGGCTAAAAATGTGGAGCACTATCAAATTATTTCTGGAATAATTCGTTTTAACCTCCAACTACACATACATTCTCTCCATAAAACTCAATTAATTGTGATTTATTTTGCTAATTGTCTTTTTCGAGTTTTTGTTAAGTACTGTATTTGCAGAAACTGTTCTTTGGCCGTGTATTTCCCAAATTTACTACATACACTCTCAAAAACCTACATTGGAAATCCAACCGATTCTTCTTAATGGCTGGAAACCACCCTCGATCACACTCTCACTCACACTCTTCTCCTGAATCTTCCAAACAAACTGCCCAAAACTCTCTTGAAATTCTTGCTTCAATGGCTTCGCAACAATCCAACTCCTCAAATGCCGACTCCAATGTCTCTGCAACCCCATCAACAACCGCTCCTGTTCCAACAACTACCCAAATCCCACAAGATTCGACCGTTGAACAGTTTACAAAAGCTGTCGAAGAAGTGACTGCAACTCTTCGAACTACCGGGCATCTACCCGTGATGCAATTCGGAGATATCACTGTGGATATCTCAAGTTATTTGGCCGATCAAACTGCTCAAATGACTGCTGCAACAAAAAAAGCCCTAATCCTACTGTTCCAGTTTCAACGGAGGAACATGTCGAAACCGGTGTTGAAGGAGAAGCTGCTGCTGCATCCGATTCTGAGGATGAAGAAATGGAGGACGCCCAAGCTTCTGATTCTGGTACAAACTCATCTCTCTCACTTTCTGAAGAGTCTGCTCCTATTCCCTTCAAGAAAAATGCACATAAAGGAAAAAGACAGAGAAGCCCTGTACAAAGAAAGAGATCGTACCGTGTATTCACTCATGTGGATTACTCTGAATCCATGAGGAAGAAGAAGAAAGCTGGAGCTGATGCTGGTGAACCCATTCAAGTGTTCACTGAATCTGATGAAGAAACCGAAATTGCCACTGTTGCCGCAAAGAAGCCAAAGACTGTTGCTGAGAAACCATAGAAAGCTGCTACTGATCCCAAAGGCAAAGGGAAGGCCAAGATGATCCCTGAAGAAGAACCTGCTGAATCAGACTCTGATTCTGATTTCAATGTTTGCCTAAGAGACATGCAAGAATCTCTTAAGAAGAATGCTGAGTCATTTGCTGCTGCAAAAGAGTCCACACCAGAACCTGATGATGGTGGAAGTGGAGACAGCTCATCTTCTGAGGCAAAGAGCTCATCTGCTGAAGCAAAGAGCTCATCCAAAAGCTCCTCTGCACATGATGGAGACACTGATCCTGATGAGGAACTGCCTTCTGAGACAGAAAATGAAGGTATCTCTGATCACTCCACTTATGTTGAGAAAAGGTTAGAAATTTATTCTAAGAGGAAGCTGTTGATTGAGAAAAGAATAAATGTGCCTGATTTTGATAGTAAGGGTATGCTTAAGTTTTTAGAGGATAGAAATCTGTTGAATGCTGTTACATTTGGTGAAGCTTTTCTTACAAACTGGTCTTATGAATTCTATGCCTGTATGAAGAAAAGTTATGGAAAAAGAAGTTCTAGGTCTTATGGTACTGTAAATTTTAGGGGGAGGGATGTGCCATTCACTCCAGAACTTATTAATGGGTTCTTGCACACTCCAAATGTTGATGAGGATGATGATCCAGATATGGATGTTGTGATTACTGCAATCACAGGGGGTAGAAAGACTAAGTGGACTAGGAAGATGCTAGCTAGACACTTAACCTCCTTACATTCTGTTTTGTATAAGCTGATCATATACAATTGGATTCCCACTACCAACACCACTAAGATTACAAGAGACCAAGCCATTCTTATGTATAGGATTTCTATACTTAAGAAGTTCAATCTGGGACATACTATCTTTCACCATATGAGGAAATTTACTGGGAAAACTACTGGGAAAGGAAATCTGCCCTATCCAGTCTTGATTTCAAACTATCTGAAGCACCATGGCTTCACTGCTAAGAAGACTGATGTTTTGAGGGGGAGAGTGCCACTACTTGCTATTGCTCCTGCCTTATTGATTGGAGACAGAATCATTGATCTGCCCATAGTTGCTCCTGGTACTGATAGTCCACAGAGATCTTCCAGACCCTCTACTTCTGCTCAACCAGGCCCTTTCAGAACACATCAGAGAAATGCACCCCCAAATGTTGAGAACATTCGTGTCAACATTTCTGGTAATGTGTATCTTTCACAGGAATTCATCAAACTCCAACTCCAACACTTGCAGGAAACAATAGATGAACTCCAGTTCCTGAAGGACAGGTGGACCAACCTCCTTTCACCTACAACAGGGGGAGTACCACCACCATCCAACTCCAATGTGGTAATTGAGGAGATAAATGAAGATGGAGTTCCAGCTGCTGCTGATGCTGCTGTACCTGATGCTGGAGGAGATGCTGCTGTTACTGATGTAGTTGCACATCTTGCATCTATTTACTTTGTGGATGAAGTTGATGAACAGGAACATTGATGAACAGGGACAAGCTACAAGACAGGGGGAGATCTGATTTCATAATGGCTGCTGTTTATGCCATTTATTCAGTTCAATCTCTGTAATTAATGTTTAAGTATTCTGAAATTCTGATACACTTGTTGTTTATTTTTTTTTCCTAGATGATAGGATGTTTATTACTGCAACTTGCTTAATGGTTCCACTTGATATTTTGTTTACTGCCTTGCTTAAATTGTTTACAGATTATCATGTGTTTACTGCAGGTTGCTGGAGTCTTTGTTCTGTTTTTTTGTTTTTTGTTTTACATTATGTTTTGCTCTGATTTTATTATTTTGTTTTGTTAGTGTCATACTTAGATTCTAAGTGAATTTCTTCCAGTTCAACTTATTATCTCAGTATAGTTACTTATGTTGTGAGTAAGTGTATAGTTTATACTTATTCTATTTTGGATGAAATAGTTTTGATCCTTTGGCACGGATCATTATGAAATTATCCTTGATCTTCAGTTGATTTGATCCAACGATTACAACAGGTATTGTCTTCACTAGTGCTTAGCAATGATGTCAACCTCAACTGAGTATGTATAGAAATATATGTGCATAAGGTGTGTTGTAGTCGAAAGGTCAAATTGGGGGAGATTGTAGATGTTGTTAATTCTTAAATGTCTTAACATTATCAACAACATCTAAATTTGACCTTCCGAGATTTTTTCTAAGTCTTTTCTGAAATGCTACATTAAATGTTGACCTAAATGTTGTCGCATTTCTGGCAGGATCTAGAAGCTTCTACAAGGATCTGGAACCTGGAAGATTCCAGAACATTGGAGAACATGCTAGAACAGCCTGGATACATTTGGAACGACCTGGAGCAGCCTAGAAGGATCTAGAAAGATCATGGAAGTTGTGGAAGTTGAGTTTCCTAAAAAATAGGACCTCAATGTGGAAGCCTCTAGAATTTCGTATCCCACACTATAAATACCCATTGAAGGATTCATAATTCAGTGTGCTCTATTCGATCAATATCCTAGACCGAGCGTTCATCCCTGTTAGGAAATTGTGGCCAATAGTTCTACATTTTAGTTCATACGTTGTATACCACCCGTATGACTGTGTGTCTTCTTATCTATTGAGAGTGTAATCATATCTAATGATTCTCTTAGTCTAGAAAACGAACTAAGTGTATAAATTATACACTGTCGAAATGCCTAGTCTATCTAATGATTACACTCTCAATAGATAAGAAGACACACAGTCATACGGGTGGTATACAACGTATGAACTAAAATGTAGAACTATTGGCCACAATTTCCTAACAGGGATGAACGCTCGGTCTAGGATATTGATCGAATAGAGCACACTGAATTATGAATCCTTCAATGGGTATTTATAGTGTGGGATACGAAATTCTAGAGGCTTCCACATTGAGGTCCTATTTTTTAGGAAACTCAACTTCCACAACTTCCATGATCTTTCTAGATCCTTCTAGGCTGCTCCAGGTCGTTCCAAATGTATCCAGGCTGTTCTAGCATGTTCTCCAATGTTCTGGAATCTTCCAGGTTCCAGATCCTTGTAGAAGCTTCTAGATCCTGCCAGAAATGCGACAACATTTAGGTCAACATTTAATGTAGCATTTCAGAAAAGACTTAGAAAAAATCTCGGAAGGTCAAATTTAGATGTTGTTGATAATGTTAAGACATTTAAGAATTAACAACATCTACAATCTCCCCCAATTTGACCTTTCGACTACAACACACCTTATGCACATATATTTCTATACATACTCAGTTGAGGTTGACATCATTGCTAAGCACTAGTGAAGACAATACCTGTTGTAATCGTTGGATCAAATCAACTGAAGATCAAGGATAATTTCATAATGATCCGTGCCAAAGGATCAAAACTATTTCATCCAAAATAGAATAAGTATAAACTATACACTTACTCACAACATAAGTAACTATACTGAGATAATAAGTTGAACTGGAAGAAATTCACTTAGAATCTAAGTATGACACTAACAAAACAAAATAATAAAATCAGAGCAAAACATAATGTAAAAAGAATATAAGCAAAAACAGACACTAATACTATACACAACCTGCAATATTAGACACATGATAATCTGCAAACAAATTAAGCAAGGCAGTAAACAAATATCAAGTGGAACTATTAAGCAAGTTGCAGTAATAAACATCCTATCATCTAAGAAAAATAAATAACAAGTGTATCAGAATTTCAGAATACTTAAACATTAATTACAGAGATTGAACTGAATAAATGGCATAAACAACAGCCATTATGAAATCAGATCTCCCCCTGTCTTGTAGCTTGTTCCTGTTCATCAATGTTCCTGTTCATCAACTTCATCCACAAAGTAAATAGATGCAAGATGTGCAACTACATCAGTAACAGCAACATCTCCTCCAGCATCAGGTACAGCACCAGCATCAGCAGCAGCTGGAACTCCATCTTCATTTATCTCCTCAATGACCACATTGGAGTTGGATGGTGGTGGTACTCCCCCTGTTGTAGGTGAAAGGAGGTTGGTCCACCTGTCCTTCAGGAACTGGAGTTCATCTATTGTTTCCTGCAAGTGTTGGAGTTGGAGTTTGATGAATTCCTGTGAAAGATACACATTACCAGAAATGTTGACACGAATGTTCTCCACATTTGGGGGTGCATTTCTCTGATGTGTTCTGGAAGGGCCTGGTTGAGCAGAAGTAGAGGGTCTGGAAGATCTCTGTGGACTATCAGTACCAGGAGCAACTATGGGCAGATCAATGATTCTGTCCCCAATCAATAAGGCAGGAGCAATAGCAAGCAGTGGCACTCTCCCCCTCAAAACATCAGTCTTCTTAGCAGTGAAGCCATGGTGCTTCAGATAATTTGAAATCAAGACTGGATAGGGCAGAGTTCCTTTCCCAGTAGTTTTCCCAGTAAATTTCCTCATATGGTGAAAGATGGTATGTCCCAGATTGAACTTCTTAAGTATAGAAATCCTATACATAAGAATGGCTTGGTCTCTTGTAATCTTAGTGGTGTTGGTAGTGGGAATCCAATTGTATATGATCAGCTTATACAAAACAGAATGTAAGGAGGTTAAGTGTCTAGCTAGCATCTTCCTAGTCCACTTAGTCTTTCTACCCCCTGTGATTGCAGTAATCACAACATCCATATCTGGATCATCATCCTCATCAACATTAGGAGTGTGCAAGAACTCATTAATAAGTTCTGGAGTGAATGGCACATCCCTCCCCCTAAAATTAACAGTACCATAAGACCTAGAACTTCTTTTTCCATAACTTTTCTTCATACAGGCATAGAATTCATAAGACCAGTTTGTAAGAAAAGCTTCACCAAATGTAACAGCATTCAACAGATTTCTATCCTCTAAAAACTTAAGCATACCCTTACTATCAAAATCAGGCACATTTATTCTTTTCTCAATCAACAGCTTCCTCTTAGAATAAATTTCTAACCTTTTCTCAACATAAGTGGAGTGATCGGAGATACCTTCATTTTCTGTCTCAGAAGGCAGTTCCTCATCAGGATCAGTGTCTCCATCATGTGCAGAGGAGCTTTTGGATGAGCTCTTTGCTTCAGCAGATGAGCTCTTTGCCTCAGAAGATGAGCTGTCTCCACTTCCATCATCATCAGGTTCTGGTGTGGACTCTTTTGCAGCAGCAAATGACTCAGCATTCTTCTTAAGAGATTCTTGCATGTCTCTTAGGCAAACATTGAAATCAGAATCAGAGTCTGATTCAGCAGGTTCTTCTTCAGGGATCATCTTGGCTTTCCCTTTCCCTTTAGGATCAGTAGCAGCTTTCTTCCTTCGTTCAACAACAGCTTTCTTTGGTTTCTCAGCAACAGTCTTTGGCTTCTTTGCAGCAACAGTGGCAATTTCGGTTTCTTCATCAGATTCAGTGAACACTTGAATGGGTTCACCAGCATCAGCTCCAGCTTTCTTCTTCTTCCTCATGGATTCAGAGTAATCCACAAGAGTGAATACACGGTACGATCTCCTTCTTTGTACAGGGCTTCTCTGTCTTTTTCCTTTCTGTGCATTTTTCTTGAAAGGAATAGGAGCAGACTCTTCATAAAGTGAGAGAGATGAGTTTGTACCAGAATCAGAAGCTTGGGCGTCCTCCATTTCTTCATCCTCAGAATCGGATGCAGCAGCAGCTTCTCCTTCAACACCGGTTTCGACATGTTCCTCCGTTGAAACTGGAACAGTAGGATTAGGGCTTTTTGTTGCAGCAGTCATTTGATCAGTTTGATCGGCCAAATAACTTGAGATATCCACAGTGATATCTCCAAATTGCATCACGGGTAGATGCCCAGTAGTTCGAAGAGTTGCAGACACTTCTTCGACAGCTTTTGTAAACTGTTCAACGGTCGAATCTTGTGGGATTTGGGTAGTTGTTGGAACAGGAGCGGTTGTTGATGGGGTTGCAGAGACATTGGAGTCAGCATTTGAGGAGTTGGATTGTTGCGAAGCCATTGAAGCAAGAATTTCAAGAGAGTTTTGGGCAGTTTGTTTGGAAGATTCAGGAGAAGAGTGTGAGTGAGAGTGTGATCGAGGGTGGTTTCCAGCCATTAAGAAGAATCGGTTGGATTTCCAAGGTAGGTTTTTTAGAGTGTATGTAGTAAATTTGGGAAATACACGGCCAAAGAACAGTTTCTGCAAATACAGTACTTAACAAAAACTCGAAAAAGACAATTAGCAAAATAAATCACAATTAATTGAGTTTTATGGAGAGAATGTATGTGTAGTTGGAGGTTAAAACGAATTATTCCAGAAATAATTTGATAGTGCTCCACATTTTTAGCCACAACCTAGATCATGGTTTAATTAGTGGGAAAAATCCATTTTATTAATTAATTAAATAATTAAGAAATTTCTAGAATAAAGACTAATTCCAAGCATAATCTGAAAAATAAAAAAAACGTGGGTTAGTTATATAATTGAATAAATAAAATAAATCTCAATAAATAATTAAATAATTACAACTTATAAAAATAAATTCGAATCAGGCAATGTTGTGCTCAAAACTGTTACAAACACCTCAACACGGTTTTTACATGAATTTGCTTCATTTGTGTTGCACCATATTTTTCTTTTTGTGTTATAGCATCTAATTTGTATTGATCCATTGTTCCTGTAGAGTACATCGTAGTAGCGAACTCCGTGCCCCATACTTACTTAATGGATTACAAATATATTGATGTTTTTACCAAAGAATCACCTTTTGAAAAGAAGGCATCGTAATAGTGAACTCCGTGCTCCATAGTTACTCAGTGATTTGGTACATCTTTTAGTATGCTAATAACATTCTCATTTTTATGCATTTGAGAGGTGTAAGACATGTTTATTTTTGCACTACAAGGTTCTTAGATTCGTAGATATTTTACAAAGGAATTATTTAACTAAGTAAGAAATAAATTCAACTTATAAAATTTTACAACCCATGATGTTGTCCCAAATGCTGACGCATTTGTGACAACATCCATCCGAATTTTTCAGATAGTGCTCATCCCAAGAGATTTCCTCAAGATTGAGAATCTCTCATGGTCTAATGCCTTAGTAAAAATGTCAGCATTTTGTTTTTCAGTAGGTATATACTCCAACTTAACAATATTCTTCTCTACTAAATCTCTCATAAAGTGATGTCTTATGCTAATGTGCTTTGTGAGTGAGTGTTGTACAGGATTCTTAGAAATGTTAATAGCACTAGTATTATCACAAAAGATTGTAAGTATACCATTCTCAATACCATAGTCATGGAACATCTTGCTCAGCCACAAGAGTTGTGTACAGCAGCTTCCAGCAGCTATATACTCAGATTCTGCAGTAGATTGTGAAACACAATTCTGCTTCTTGCTGTGCCATGAAACAAGATTGTTTCCCATGTAGAAACATCCTCCACTCGTACTCTTTCTATCATCTATATCACCAGCCCAATCAGCATCACTGTAGCCTATCAGAATGTTGTTGGTGTCCTTAGTATACCAGATTCCAAGGTCACTTGTACCTGCAACATACTTGATAATCCTTTTCACAGCATTCAGGTGAGATTCCTTTGGATTAGCTTGGTACCTAGCACAAACACACACACTGTACATAATATCTGGTCTACTAGAGGTTAAATACAGTAAACTACCTATCATGGATCTGTAAAGTGTTGGATCAACATCTGTTCCAGCACTGTCTTTGCAAAGTTTCAAAGAAGATCCCATAGGAGTTTTCATTGGTTTTGAATTCTCAAGACCAAATCTTTTAACCAAGTTCTTAGCATACTTACTCTGGGAGAAGAAAATACCATTGCTGCATTGTTTGATTTGAAGACCTAGAAAATAATTCAAGTCTCCAACCATACTCATTTCAAATGTTGCAGTCATTGCCTCAACAAATTTACTCAACATTTTATCACAAGTAGAACCAAACACAATGTCATCAACATATATTTGAGCAATTAGTATATCATTTTCAGTGTGCTTAATGAACAAAGTTCTATCTGCCTCTCCTCTAATAAATCCATATTCCAAAAGAAAGTCAGTAAGCCTACCATACCATGCTCTAGGAGCTTGTTTAAGGCCATACAATGCTTTCTTAAGTTTATATACATGATCAGGATACTGTGGATCTTCAAATCCTATAGGTTGTTCAACATATGCTTCTTCATTTAATATGTCATTTAGAAATGCAGCCTTTACATCCATTTGATGAAGTTTAATATCAATAAAACATGCAATAGCTAGCAGTAATCTAATAGATTCTATCCTAGCAACAGGTGCAAAAGTTTCATCAAAATCGACTCCTTCAACTTGGGTGTAACCTTGTGCTACTAACCTAGCCTTGTTCCTAACAATATTACCAGATTCATCAGTTTTATTCTTGAATATCCACTTTGTTCCAATGACATTAGTATGACTAGGTCTAGGAACAAGTGTCCAAACTTTATTTCTTTCAAACTGACCAAGTTCTTCATGCATAGCATTAATCCAGTTTTCATCAGTTAAGGCTTCTTTAGCACTCTTAGGTTCAATTTCAGATAAATAGCATTCAGCATTTACAACATTACACATAGAAGACATGCATATTGTTCTTACCACATCTACCTTGTTTGATCTTACTCTTCCTCTTGTTTGCACTCCAACTGTAGCATCGCCTATGATCTGGTCAGAAGGATGACTTTTGCCTATTCTTGAAGAAGGATTCGTTTTGGGAATGTACTGATCATTCTGTGAATTTACAGTTGACTGTTCTGTAGATGTTGACCCAGATGTGTTAACATATGGTGCAACATTTTCAGACTTCAGTGTATTCTCAGAAGTGTCAGTAACCTGTGATACATCTTCTTCATCTTTGTCATCTGTAAGACCTTTATCATCATCAAACACAACATTAACAGATTCTTGAACAGTGTTAGTTCTAAGGTTATAAACTCTATAAGCTTTACTATTTCTAGAATAGCCTAAAAAGAAACCTTTATCACTTTTAGAATCAAACTTATGAAGTTGATCCCTATCATTCAGAATATAACACACACAACCAAATACATGAAAATATTTCACATTAGATTTTCTGTTGTTCAAAATCTCATAAGGTGTTTGATTAGTATTAGAACGAATAAAAACCCTATTAATAATATGGCATGCAGTATTCAATGCTTCTCCCCAAAATTTCTTAGCAAGACATTTGGATGTAAGCATAACTCTAGCCATTTCTTGTAAAGTTCTATTCTTTCTTTCAACAATTCCATTTTGTTGTGGAGTTTTAGGAGATGAATATTCTTGCAAGATACCCTTTTTATCACAAAAATCATTAAACATGCTGTTTTCAAATTCCCTACCATGATCAGTTCTAATACGGCCAACTTTCAAGTTAAACACATTTTTGAACCTTTTATAAAGAATTTTAAATGCAGCAAATGCTTCAGATTTGTCTCTCAAAGACTCTACCCAGGTATATCTAGAAAAATCATCTACCACAACTAAGGAATACCTCTTTCCTCCAATGCTTTCAGTTTCCATAGGACCCATCAAATCCATGTGCAGTAATTCAAAGCATCGATGTGTAGTACAATGTGACAGCATTTTGTGTGACATTCTTACCTGCTTACCTTTTTGGCATGGTCCACATACAGTGGTGTTGTGAAACCTCAGTTCTGGAATTCCTTTTACTGCATCTGCTTTGATTATCTTTTTCATTGCTCTGTAATTTGCGTGACCCAATCTTTGATGCCATAGAACATTTTCATCATGTTTTGACAAGTTACACATATTTGTTCCAATAAGATAGCAATTATCAGCTGACCTAGTACCAGTCATGACACAAACTTCATCTTTATTAAGAACATAACATGAATCTTTATCAAATTTCACATGCAAATTATCATCACAAAGTTGACTAATGCTAATCAGATTTGCAAGTAAGCCATCAACATGTAATACATTTTTAAGCTTAGGAAAACCTTCAACATTCAAAGTTCCTTTACCAACAATTTTTCCTTTAGAACCTCCACCATATGTAACACTACCACTATTCAAAGTCACATAATCAGATAAGAAATCAATACGGCCTGTCATATGTCTAGAACAACCACTATCAAAGTACCATAATTCAGGTAGACATGCTTTTAAGGAGGTATGAACAACATTACATGTAGCTTTTGGTTTCCATGCAGATTTCAAAAACTGTTTACCAGGATGTGACAGTTTCTTATGCAGCATTTTCAAGTTTTTCTATTCTTCAAACAACTTTATACAGTAAGGACGAATATGACCAATTTTGAAACAGTAATGACAGATATACTTCCTTTTAACCTTGTGAGACTCTGTTTCTGCAGATGTTGACCCAGATGTGTCAACATTTGCCTTAACAAATTTCACAGGTTTTCTAAATTTATCAGAAATAGAAGCAGTAGTACCACCATAACCTAAACCATGATTATTAGACTTACCAGTAGCTATAACATTATTTACCTCAGAAGCACTCTTGGAATATTTCTTGAAACATAAAGTAGAATTTATCAGTTTCTCCTTTAAGTTACAGATTTCCAGATCTCTTTTGGTAAGAATAAC
This sequence comes from Galeopsis tetrahit, assembly GCA_963675135.1. Lineage (NCBI taxonomy): Eukaryota > Viridiplantae > Streptophyta > Magnoliopsida > Lamiales > Lamiaceae > Galeopsis > Galeopsis tetrahit. Next base: position 31,443,325 of record OY776119.1, on the reverse strand, counting down.
TTCTAGCTTGGTGATTGTGTCTGTCAAATCCTCATTCCTTTTATTCAGAGAATCAAGGGTGAGTTTCTGATTCTTCTAATCTTCTAACAGCTTTTGGTATTCATTGTCATCATTCCTTTTTCCTGCATCATCAACTAAACCATTAAAACAATTCAAATCTGGGTGACTCTGTTCTGATGTTGCTGTAGATGTTGAGACATCAAGTACAGCATCAGAATCTGTTTCATCCAGATCATTATAATCAATTCTGGTAAAATTAGAATATTCATTCTGATTTAATTCATCAAGATCATCATCATCAGATTCATCACTCAAGGTAGCACTAAAATTCAGTTTTTGCTTAAGTCTAGTATTGGCACATTCATTTGCATAATGGCCATAACCAGAACAAGCATTGCATTGAACTGATTTTCGAAATTCAGGATCATACCTTGGTTTACCTTCACTCTTTGACAGTCTTGGTGTGAATTGACCTTTCCTCCTTTCTGGTTGAGGTGTTGATGTGTTGATTTGAATCTTAGGCTGAATATTTCTAGATTTGTTCACAGATTTCTTAAGAAACTTATTAAAGTGCTTAGTGAGCAAGGCAATGTTGTTAGGATTGTTGAGACATTCATCAAGCAATTCTTCATCAGAATCAACCTCAGTAATGATAGGTTGAATCTCAGAAATGTTTGATGTTTCCCCTTTAAAAACAACAACTTTCTTATCAGCATCATTTTCATCAACTTGATTAGTGTTTATTTCATATGTTCTAAGAATACTCACTAACTCATTTTGACTTAATGTATCTGTATTTTTTGCCTCTTCAATAGCACAAATTTTAGCATCAAATCTTTTAGGAACAGATCTTAATATCTTATGAACTACTCTAACATTAGAAATAGGGTCACCAAGAGAATGTGATTCATTGATTATCTCACTTAACCTTTCATTGTAGGCTGAAATGGTTTCATCTTCCTTCATTCGGAGATTCTCGAATTTTGTCCCCAACATTCGAAGCTTTGTCCTTCGAACACTGTCTGAACCCTCACAATGCTCTTGCAACTTGTCCCATGCATCTTTAGAAGTAGAACAGTTAGATATAATTTTAAACATTGAAACATCAACAGAAGTAAAAATAGCATTTAAAGCTTTAGAATTGTAGCTTGCTATTATTATTTCATCAGCCGTCCAATCAACTTCTCTTTTGAGTTGAACTTCACCATCTGCGTCTGCTGGTCTTTTTGGAGCTTCCCAACCTGTAAGTACAGTCCTCCAAGCACGTTCATCAATTGACTTGATGTACATACGCATCTTAGGCTTCCAATAAGAATAATTCGAACCATCTAAAACGGGTGGCCTAAGTGCAGTGGATATGTGATGTGTTTCCATTGCTAAACTAAACTAAAAACACACTTGACCAAAGATCTAACCTAGTGTCGTCAGGTATCAGCTCTGATACCAACTGAAAGTGTGCGTGTGGGGTGTATAGAAGTGTTTAAGTATAAGTAGATAAATGTTGCACAGAATGTTGAGACAAATAGTGCAACACTAACTCTAACAGAATATCAGAAATTAAGATACACAGCGGAAGACTTGAAACACTAAAAACAAACGAGACACAATGGAAATACTTTTAACATAGATTTTATAAATAAAAATCTATGTCTGCCTTATGGCGTAAAATCAATACTTATCTTCAAGTACAAATGTTGTGTGAAATGTTACAACAATAACTTTCACAACGAAACTATAAACGAGGCAGGTGCCAAGTCTAGAAAACGAACTAAGTGTATAAATTATACACTGTCGAAATGCCTAGTCTATCTAATGATTACACTCTCAATAGATAAGAAGACACACAGTCATACGGGTGGTATACAACGTATGAACTAAAATGTAGAACTATTGGCCACAATTTCCTAACAGGGATGAACGCTCGGTCTAGGATATTGATCGAATAGAGCACACTTAATTATGAAGCCATCAATGGGTATGTATAGTGTGGGATACGAAATTCTAGAGGCTTCCACATTGAGGTCCTATTTTTTAGGAAACTCAACTTCCACAACTTCCATGATCTTTCTAGATCCTTCTAGGCTGCTCCAGGTCGTTCCAAATGTATCTAGGCTGTTCTATCATGTTCTCCAATGTTCTGGAATCTTCCAGGTTCCAGATCCTTGTAGAAGCTTCTAGATCCTGCCAGAAATGCGACAACATTTAGGTCAACATTTAATGTAGCATTTCAGAAAAGACTTAGAAAAAATCTCGGAAGGTCAAATTAAGATGTTGTTGATAATGTTAAGACATTTAAGAATTAACAACATCTACAAATATGCTTGCCAATAGGGTTGATCAACCAAATGAATCAATCAAAGTACAACTCTAGAAACATAAAAACCCAAATTATAAGCTAATCATGCAATTAATTCACAATTACACTAAATTCTCATCTAAACATCCACACCCAAGGCAATTGAGGATTAACCCATGGTTCTAGAAGAGAATCCCATGGCTACAACAACAAATAACATCAAACTCTTAATAAAATAACAAGAGATTGAAGAAATTAAGAAAATACCAAATTGAATTGCAAAATAGAGTAATATCACCTTGATCATGCGAATTTAGCTACAAAACGATGTAATAGACGATGACCGATGATAATCGTAGCTTGATTTGAAGTAAAAACCACTATTCTATCTAATCTATTGAAGAAATTAAACTAAAAATGAAGAACACCTACAATTATGTGTTTGTGTGTGTGAAAATGCTTGGAAAAGGAGTAAGACTCCTTTCTAAAACTCAAATTGGAGCTATTTATAGTTGGGGTAGAAGTCTTGGATGAATTTTGCACTTAGGTCCCTCGAAAATGGAGAAAATAGCCAAAAACCCCCGAAATGTATGTCACCCGGACGGGTGGATCCCACCCGGGCATGCCACCCGGCCAAAATACGAACCAACTTAATATATGGCCTTGCCCGGGTTGAAACCACCCGGACGGGTGGGTTTCACCCGGGCCAAACACGAAAGGCCTTAAAATCTGCCCTTGCCCGGGTGGTTTTGACCCGCCCGGGTCGATTCTACCCGGGCATGCCTTTTCGTCTCTTCATATCTCGAGCTTCCGACCTCCGATTGACTCGATTCCTTTTTTCATTCCACTCCATTTTTTGAGACGAATCCAACGGTGCACTCCTCTTTATGATCCAGTAAAGTATGGTTGGTGTTTTGCTCCAAATTCCTTCGTATTTCCTACAAAATGGACAAAACACAACCTTTCTCTCATTTCGGCTTAAACAATCATATTCAATGCATAATTCAATGAAATCCACATCAAAACATGCTTCACATGTGCTCCTAAAACGTGTAAATTCCACCCGAATTAGCAAGTTGTAAAACAAACATCAGTCTATCATCTAGAAATAAATAACAAGTGTATCAGAATTTCAGAATTCAAACTTAAAAATTAATTACAGAGATTGAAACTGAATAAATGGCATATATTGATGTGGTAACAGCTGCAACATCAGATTCCTGCACAGTAGCCATTATGAATTAAAATCTCCCCCTGTCATGCAACTTCTTCAATGGATATCACCATACAAGGTCTCCATGTCAGCATCATCATCATCTCCTTCATCAACAAAGTAAGTAGATGCAAGGTGTGCAACTACATCAGTCACTGCAGTATCTCCAGCAGCAGCATCTGTAACTCCATCATCAGTCATTTTTTCAATTACCACATTGGAGTTAGATGGTGGTGGTACTCCCCCTGTTGTAGGTGAAAGAATATTGGTCCACCTGTCCTTCAGGAACTGAAGCTCATCAATTGTTTCCTGCAAGTGTTAGAGCTGAAGTTTGATGAATTCCTGTGAAACACGGAAATTACCTGAAATGTTGATACGGATGTTCTCAACATTTGAGGGTGCATTTCTCTGTTGTGGTCTGGAAGGGCCTGGTTGTGTAGAAGTAGAGGGTCTAAAAGATCTCTGTGGACTCTCAGTACCAGGAGCAACTAGGGGCAAATCAATCACTCTGTCCCCAATCAATAAGGCAGGAGCAATAGTAAGCAGTGGCACTCTCCCCATCAAAACATCAGTCTTCTTAGCAGTGAAGCCATGGTGCTTCAAATCGTTTGAAATCAAGACTGGATAGGGCAGATTTCCTTTCCCAAAAGTTTTCCCAGTAAACTTTCTGATGTGGTGAAAAATGGTGTGGCCTAGATTGAACTTCTTAAGTATAGAAATCCTATACATAAGAATGGCTTGATCTCTGGTAATTTTAGTGGTGTTGGTAGTGGGGATCCAATTGTAAATAATCAACTTATACAAAACAGAATGTAAGGAGGTTAAGTGTCTATCTAGCATCTTCCTAGTCCACTTAGTCTTTCTACCCCCTTGATTGCAGTAATCACAACATCCATATCCGGATCATCATCCTCATCAACATTAGGAGTGTACAAGAACTCATTAATCAGTTCTGGAGTGAATGACACATCCCTCCCTCTAAAATTAACAGTACCATAAGACCTAGAACTTCTTCTACCAGTGCTTTTCTTCATACAGGCATAGAACTCATAGGACCAATTAGTCATAAAAGCTTCACCAAATGTAACATCATTCAACAGATTTTTATCCTCTAAAAATTTAACCATTCCCTTACTATCAAAATCAGGCACATTAATTCTTTTCTCAATCAACAGCTTCCTCTTAGAGTAAATTTCTAACCTTTTCTCAACATAATTAGAGTGATCGAAAGGGAGTTCCTCATCAGGATCAGAATCTCCATCATGTTCAGAGGAGCTTTTGGATGAGCTCTTTGCCTCAGCAGATGAGCTCTTTGCCTCAGAAGATGAGGTGTCTCCACTTCCACCATCATCAGGTTCTGGTGTGGACTCCTTTGCAGCAGCAAATGACTCAGCATTCTTCTTAAGAGATTCTTGCATATCTCTTAGGCAAAAATTGAAATCAGAATCAGAGTCTGATTCAACAGGTTCTTCTTCAGGGATCATCTTGGCCTTCCCTTTATCTTTAGGTTCAGCAGCAACCGTTTTCTTCTTCGCTTTCTCAACAACAGCAGCAGCAACAGGTTCTGTTTCCTCCTCGGATTCAGTGAACACCTGAATGGGTTCAGTAGCATCGTGTCCAACTTTCTTCTTTTTCCTCATGGATTCAGAGTAATCCACTCGGGAAAAGACACGGTTTGACCTCCTCCTTTGGACATGGCTTCTTCTTCTTTTCCCTCTCTGCACTGTTTTCTTAAGAGGAACATGGGCAGATTCATCAGAAAGTGAGAGAGAAGGATTGGTACCACTATCAGAAGCTTGGGCGTCCTCCATCTCAACATCCTCAGAATCGGGTGCATCAGCAACTTCTCCTTCAACAACGGTGTCAACATTCCCTTCCGTTGCAACAGGTTCAGTAGGGTTCGGTGATTTGGGGCTTTTTGAAGCAGCAACCATTTGAGCAGTTTGTTCGGCCAAATAGCTCGAGATATCCACAGTGATATCTCCGAATGTCATCACGGGTAGATGACCAGTAGCTCGAAGGGTATCAGACACCTCTTCGACAGCCCTAGTAAACTGTTCGACGGTTAAGTCTTGCGGAATGTGGGTAGTTGGTGGAACAGGAGCGGTTGTTGATGGGATTGCAGAGACATTAGAGTCGGCATTTGAGGAATTTGATTGTTGCGAGGCCATTGAAGCAAGAAGTTCGAGAGAGTTTTGGGCAGTTTGTTCGGAAGATTCAGAAGCAGAGTGTGAGTGAGAGTGAGATTGATGGTGGTTTCCAGCCATTAAGAAGGACAATTGGATTTTCAAGGTAAGGTGGGAGAGTGTATACAGTAATTTGGAAATACACGGCCTTATATGGACTGAAGCAAGCTCCAAGAGCCTGGTACGATACTCTTTCTCAATTTCTATTAGAAAATGGTTTTACTAAGGGCAAGGTCGATAGAACCTTGTTCAGAAGACAAGAAGGGAAAGACATTTTACTCGTCCAAATTTACGTAGATGATATCATTTTTGGGTCACCAAACAAAAAGCTGAGTGAAAGTTTTTCAACACTCATGCAAAGTAAATTTGAGATGTCTATGATGGGTGAAATGAATTACTTTCTTGGACTTCAAGTAAAACAGACCCCAGAAGGGATTTTCATAAATCAAGCAAAATATACTCGTAATCTACTAGACAAGTATGGTATTAAGACATGTAAATCTTCTGGAGTACCTATGCAACCTACTTACAGGATGGATCCAGACGAGAATGGTAAATGTACTGATCAAACTCATTACCGTGGCCTTATTGGTTCATTACTCTACTTGACTGCTAGTAGACCTGATATTGCATTTTCTGTTGGTGTATGTGCTCGTTTTCAAGCTAATCCAAAAGAGAGTCATATGGAAACCACTAAAAGGATATTGAAATATTTGAAAGGAACCATCAATCGTGGTATATGGTATCCCTCAAATGATGATCTATCTCTAAGTGGCTACTCTGATTCTGATTTTGGTGGTTGTAGAATAGATAGGAAATCTACATCTGGTTCTTGTCAATTCTTAGGCACAAAACTCATTTCATGGTTTTCGAAAAAGCAGACAAGTGTTGCTACCTCTACTACTGAAGCCGAGTACATGGCTGCTGGTAGTTGTTGTAGTCAATTATTATGGCTTATTCAACAGCTTAGAGATTATAATATCTATGAATCAAATACGAAAGATATGCTGAAGGCAGAGAGTTGAGGTATTTGAGTATTTTCTGTGGAAGGAAGCTGAAATTGAAAAGTGATGGAAAAGTTCCTGTGGTCAAGAAGAAGGAGCTACTTGACAAGTACAAAACTTTTCTTGATATCGCATAAAAAATGTTGCTAGGAGTCACTGGGAGTTTTGACTCTGTGACGCCCCAGAAAGCAAGAATAATGGCTGTGATTTACGATGGAATCACTGAAGGAAACTGGACTAAACTCTTCTTGGACAGATTGATGTATTACAAGAAGTTTGTGCAAGTTGACACCAGTACAGTCAACTGGGTGGTAACTGCGAATGTTAACTTTGGAAACAAGCTAAGTATCATTCTACCCATCTTATTGCCCAACAAGACGAGTTGGAGCAAAGGCAAGCCATTCCATCCTCTAAAGCATTATTTGAAGGAGGCCCTGGCAAAGCAAGCTGCTGCTAGATCGGCTGCCACCAGACAAGTTCATATCAATCCTGATGATGCCATGATTGAAGCTGCCTCGTCTAGTTCTGGAAAAGACGAGTCAGGCAGTGAATGTTCTGAAGAAGTTGAGGCTGGTACTAGTAGAAGACTAGTTCAGTATGTGGAAGAGGAGGCTATGATTGAGGCTGAAGGAGATTCAGAAGAAACTCACTCAGACAAGCAGCCTGAGACGAAAGAGGAAGAATTGCAAGTATATCGACTGGTGAGAGTCGAGTCGAGTCCTTCACCAGACAAGTCGATTGAAGAAAAGGTTGGTACTTCTTCTAGAGCTTTGTCAATTCCTCTCTCTATCCCTGTTAAAACCAAGGCCAGATCACTTCGATCTCGTGCCAAATCTGTACCCAAAACCTCGTCAGTGTTGGCAGTGCATCCACTTCGAGCCAACATAACCTCACACACTACTATATTCGATACAGTTGATACTTCTACAACTGTCGAACCAAACCAAGCCACATTTAAGCCCCAAGAAACCACCATCCAAATTCCTATTACCTCAACAGAATATGTTGAACCCCCCAACCCATCTACTTCAGACAAGACACCAGTTGCCACTGCAACAACTGAGACAGGGACCCCACCTGCTCAGACCCCGTCTGATATTAGATTTGAATCCCTTGTTTATTATCCGATGTGCTTAAGGGAGAAGAGGGTTCGTGCTAAAGTCAGTAACAATCTGAAGAAGAGGCTCTCGTCTATTGAGATAGACACCTCGTCCGAACAGTATGAGAAACTCATTAGAATATGCACATGGGTTGCATTGAAGAAATCTTCTACTGATGATCTATTTGAAGTCATACAAGGCATGGGTGGTATCTCCAATTTTATGGATTGGGAGATGGAGCAAAGGGAGAATAGTGGAGTTCAAGATTATTCAGAACTTCTCCCACCTCATGTTATTACAGCCCTGGTAAAGAAAATGCTAAATGTACCAGATGATGTATTACCTGCATCACACATGTTTGATGTTGGTATTCAAACTGATGTTGTGGAAGAAAAGTTGACAGCTGAGTTAGTTGATGTTGCTGTTCAGACTGATCCGTCTGAGGAAGATGCTGTAAATGTTGATGAAGAAGACAACAACTCAATCGATTTTGGTGAAGAAGATGATGAGTTTGTTGAAGCCATCTTGTTTAATGAAGATGAGCTAACTGAAACTCACTCTACTACTCATATGTTTCCAGAAGGACTTATAGATGAGTTGAAGACAGAATTAAAGGAAGTAGTGAAGTCGTCTATTGAAGTGTTCTTAGAATCAAAATTGAAGACAGTTCTTGTTGAACAAAATCAGTCACTAGTTGACAGCTCCAGGGAATTGATAGTTGGAGAAGTGAATAAGATGGATTCTATTTTTCGACAAGAAATGTATACGCAAATTGAAGACTTCTTGAAAAGACAAGTTGACTACTTGGAGAACAAGTCTGTTAATTTTGCTAGGTCATTAGCTGAAGAGTCTAGTAAGATGGAAAGACTATACAGGGTAAAGATTGAGATAGCAGATGAGCAAAGACGAGAAGCACAAGATCAGTTGGTGCGTTCTCAAGCTATTCTCACTGAGCTGACTAAGCAAAATACCCTACTGCGTCAGACAGCTGTTCATTTCAAGGATGAGTTGGCTATTAACTCGAAGAAGTTGGAGTCTACTGCTGATCGACTAGACAAGATGAGTCGTGATCAGTCCCAACAAAAGCAGATAGAGCTCGCGGCTGAAGCAATGAAGGAAGCACTGAAAGAAGAAATGACTCGATTCACTAGTCTATTCACTCTTAAGGCAAGTGATGAAGCCAAAAAGGGGGAAGAGACAAGTAGAGTTGAAGAGAAGTCAAGTGCAGAACCTGAAGCTAAAGCTGCTGCGACTGCGATAGAAGAGTTAAGGTATCCCAAGAGAGGAAGGCTGGTCAAGAAAGCTGATCTTGAAGAAGCTGAAGAACAGAAAAAGAAAAGATTGCTAAAAGGAAAAAGTATTGCATCTCCTGAAGGTGAAGTTCAGACTAGACAAGTCAAGAGGAAACTTGTTCTAGAGAAGAAGAAAGAAGAACTAGGAGATATTCTAGCTGATATTGGTGATGAAGAGGTTGAAGCTCTTCATAAGAAGCAGAAGCTGGAAGAAATTCATTATGCTAACAAGAAATTGCTAGGAAAGCATATCAAGAATTTGCTAAAGTTGAAGACTGATCCAGATCAAGTTGAAGATGCATACATTGATAATTTCATTGATGATGAACATAAAGATGCATGGTTCAAAGTCAAGCTGAATTGGGAGTTGGATCACTGGATTATTCGCAAGTTTGGAGATCCAGAAAGCAAAGAAGAGTTATACGCAACTTTTGACAAGTTCATGGAAATTCAAGACAGGAATCTATGGAACTTGATCATGAGGATTGCAACTGCTGTAAGTTTTAATATTCTTGTTCCTATCTTTCCTAAATGGATTACTCCTATGTTAGGTTCTGGAAAAAGGATCGATTACAATCATATCAAAAAGTTTGAAGAAGACCTACTGGAGAAGGAGAAGATCGAAACGGAAGAACACATGACTATCATTCACAAAAGGCTACTAGATGCTTTTGGTGTTCCAAGTTCTTAAGAAGGTAGTATATCAGATTAATTTTTGTTTTTGCTCTGATACTTAGACTTAGTTTTATTTTGAGTAAGTATTTGTAATATCTACTGATCTTATTTCGAAATGAATGAAAAGATAAGTACTATTTGATGTTTAAGACAAGATAACTACTTAACTAGTCTACTATTATGAAAAGATTCAAGTAGTTTTGGCTTCATCAAAAAGGGGGAAATTGTTGGGATATGAATCCTAGAACAAGTCCTAAATGATGAATAAAAGATAAAAGATGAAGTTTTGATAAGCCAAAAGAAGACTTGAATATTTTCTAAGTATTGACTGATCTAGTCTAGTTCAGTTGAAGTCGTCTTGTACAGATCAGTAGAATTCACAAGACAAGTACTATTTCACAAAGACAAGTAATAGTTTTTTAAGAAGACAAGTATTATTAAAAGATAAGTACGATTTATAAATACTTCATATTTGTTATTCGTATATGTTAGATTGTTATTGAGCTATGAATAATTGTTGTATAGAGCTCATGATTTTAAATGTAATAGATAGATTCTTTTGTATAGTTTTCTAAGTTGACTAAGCTTTGTAAACAAGAAGCTTAATGTAATGTAATAGTCTTGTTAAGATTAGTTGATAGGACTAGATTAGTTCTATGTTGTAATCTGAAGAAGTCTACTGCACAAGACAAGTAGAAGACACAGTCTACTACTACTACACAAGACAGGTGCGACTTAAACAAGACAGGTCAACTTGAAGTTAGTTACAGAAACGCGTGTTGAAGATAAAGATTGAAGAATTAGTTAAGGAATAACTAATTAACTGGAGAAACGTGTGAAAGGATATAAGGAATCAGTTACAAGTTAGTTTTCAAGAAAGGTTGTTACACAACTGAATGTTCTTGAAAATAGAAGTCTATAAATACCTCATGGTATTGATTCATTAGAGACGACTGAGATACTGAAATATTGATACTGCAAGCATTATTGAAGATTCAAGTGAAGAAATTACTCTCAGAGATTGAAGTTCAGAAAGTGAAGCTACACAAGACAAGTGAAGAATTCAGAAGGCTACTACTGAACGAAGAGAAGTTTTATTTTTGTTTTACTGTTTCAAGTTGCTAGTTACTTGTAAAATAGCTAGTAAGATCGAAGATATATCTGGAGATATAATCGAGAAGATCTAAGTCTTATTTCTTGGGACTTAAAGCTACAAGAACATATTACTCGATTGGAAGAGTTAATAAGAATTTCACAACTGGGTTTGTGAGAGTGGATGTAGACAAGTTGTCGAACCACTATAAATCTCGTGTTTGATTTACTTTACTGTTTTGTTTGTTGTTAATTGATTAATTGGTTGATTGATTGAATTACATATCTGAACAAGACTAGTTGAGTATACATAAAACAGAGTTCTCGAAATAAGTTGAGTATAAACTTTAATTGGACTCATTGTTAATTTCGTATTCCGCACATTGTAATTCTGATATATCGAAAGATTTTAGAAAAGTCTATTCACCCCCCTCTAGACATTTTCTTTAGCTTCCCTCGATATTAACTCAACTTAGGGACCTACAATGTCAGCATTTTGTTTTTTAGTAGGTATATACTCCAACTTTACAATATTCTTCTCTACTAAATCTCCCATAAATTGATGTCTTATGCTAATGTGCTTAGTGAGTGAGTGTTGTACAAGATTCTTAGAAATGTTAATGGCACTAGTATTATCACAAAAGATTGTAAGTATACCATTCTCAATACTGTAATCATGGAACATCTTGCTCAGCCACAAGAGTTGTGTACAGCAGCTTCCAGCAGCTATGTACTCAGATTCTGCAGTAGATTGTGAAACACAATTATATTTCTTGCTGTGCCATGATACACGATTTTTTCCCATGTAGAAACATCCTCCACTCGTACTCTTTCTATCATCTATATCTCCAGCCCAATCAGCATCACTTGTACCTGAAACATACTTGATAATCCTTTTCACAACATTCAGGTGAGATTCCTTTGGATTAGCTTGGTACCTAGCACAAACACACACATTGTACATAATATCTAGTCTACTAGAGTTAAATATAGTAAACTACCTATTATGGATCTGTAAAGTGTTGGATCAACATCTGTTTCGGCACTATCTTTACAAAGTTTCAAAGAAGACCCCATAGGAGTTTTCATTGGTTTTGAATTCTCAAGACCAAATCTTTTAACCAAGTTCTTAGCATACTTACTCTGGGAGAAAAAAATACCATCATTGCATGGTTTGATTTGAAGACCTAGAAAATAGTTCAAGTCTCCAACCATACACATTTCAAATGTTGCAGTCATTGCCTCAACAAATTTACTCAACATTTTATCACAAGTAGAACCAAACACAATGTCATCAACATATATTTGAGCAATAAGTAAATCTCCTTCAGTGTGCTTTATGAACAAAGTTCTATCAGCCTCTCCTCTAATAAATCCATATTCCAAAAGAAAGTCAGTAAGCCTACCATACTATGCTCTAGGGGCTTGTTTAAGACCATACAAAGCTTTCTTAAGTTTATATACATGATCAGGATATTGTTGATCTTCAAATCCTATAGGTTGTTCAACATATGCTTCTTCATTCAGTATGCCATTTAGAAATGCAATTTTTACATCCATTTGATGAAGTTTAATATCAATAAAACATGCAATTGCTAATAGTAATCTAATAGATTCTATCCTAGCAACAAGTGCAAAAGTTTCATCAAAATCAACTCCTTCAACTTGGGTGTAACCTTGTGCTACTAACCTAGCCTTGTTCCTAACAATATAACCAGATTCATTAATTTTATTCTTGAATATCCACTTTGTTCCAATGAAATTAGTATGACTAGGTCTTGGAACAAGTGTCCACACTTCATTTCTTTCAAACTGACCAAGTTCTTCATGCATAGCATTAATCCAGTTTGAATCAGTTAAGGCTTCTTTAACACTCTTAGGTTCAATTTCAGATAAATAACATTCAGCATTTACAACATTACACATAGAAGACATGCATATTGTTCTTACCACATCTACCTTATTTGATCTTACTCTTCCTCTTGTTTGCACTCCAACTGTAGCATCACCTATGATCTGGTCAGAAGGATGACTTTTACCTATTCTTGAAGAAGGATTCGTTTTGGGAACGTACTGATCATTCTGTGAGATTACAACTGACTATTCTGTAGATGTTGACCCAGATGTGTTAACATTCGGTACAACATTTTCAGACTTTAGTGTATTCTCAGAATTTGCAGTGACCTGTGATACATCTTCTTCATCTTTGTCACCTGTAAGACCTTTATCATCATCAAACACAACATTAACAGATTCTTGAACAGTGTTAGTTCTAAGGTTTTTTTTTTGAATTACATTAAATACCCATCCCTTTTCCCCTCCCCATGACTCGAACCCAGGATCTAAAGCCTAGGTAGTGGTGCTCTAACCACTTGAGCTATCCAACTTCGTCGTTAGTTCTAAGGTTATATACTCTATAAACTTTACTATTTCTAGAATAGCCTAAAAAGAAACCTTTATCACTTTTAGAATCAAACTTGTGAAGTTGATCCCTATCATTCAGAATATAACACACACAACCAAATACATGAAAATACTTCACATTTAGTTTTCTGTTATTCAAAATCTCATAGGGTGTTTGATTTGTGCTAGAACGAATAAAAACCCTATTAATAATATGACATGTAGTATTCAATGTTTCTCCCCAAAATTTCTTACCAAGACATTTTGATGTAATCATGACTCTTGCCATTTCTTGTAAAGTTCTATTCTTTCTTTAAACAATTCCATTTTGTTGTGGAATTTTAGGAGATGAATATTCTTGCAAGATACCCTTTTTATCACAGAAATCATTAAACATGTTGTTTTCAAATTCCCTACCATGATCAGTTCTAATACGGCCAACTTTCAAGTTAAACAAATTTTTGAACCTCTTATAAAGAATTTTAAATGCAGCAAATGCTTCATATTTGTCTCTCAAAGACTCTACCCAGGTAAATCTAGAAAAATCATCTACCACAACTAAGGAATACCTCTTTCCTCCAATGCTTTCAGTTTCCATAGGACCCATCAAATCCATGTGCATTAATTCAAAGCATCGATGTGTAGAACAATGTGACAGCATTTTATGTGGCATTCTTACCTGCTTACCTTTTTGGCATGGTCCACATACAGTGGTATTGTGAAACCTCAGTTTTGGAATTCCTTTTACTGTATCTGCTTTAATTAGCTTTTTCATTGCTCTGTAATTTGCATGTCCCAATCTTTGATGTCATAAAATGTTTTCATCATGTTTTGACAAGTTACACATGTTTGTTCCAATAAGATAACAATTATCAGCTGACCTAGTACCAGTCATGACACATACTTCATCTTTATTAAGAACATAACATGAATCTTTGTCAAATTTCACATGCAAATTATCATCACAAAGTTGACTAATGCTAATCAGATTTGCAAGTAAGCCATCAATATGCAAGACATTTTTAAGCTTAGAAAAACCTTCAACATTCAAAGTTCCTTTACCAACAATCTTTCCTTTAGAACCACCTTCATATGTAACACTACCACTATTCAAGGTCACATAATCAGATAAGAAGTCTATACGGCCTGTCATATGTCTAGAACAACCACTATCAAAATACCATAGATCAGGTAGACATGTTTTTAAGGAGGTATGATCAACATTACAGGTAGCTTTAGGTTTCCATACAGATTTCAGAAACTGTTTACCAGGAGGTGACAGTTTTTCATGCAGCATTTTCAAGTTTTTCAGTTCTTCAAACCATTTTATACAGTAAGGACGAATATGACCAACTTTGAAACAGTAATGACAGATATACTCCTTTTAACCTTGTGAGAATCTGATTGTTCAGATGTTACACCAGATGTGTCAACATCTGCCTTCACAAATTTCACAGGTTTTCTAAAATTTTCAGAAATAGAAGTAGTTACACAATCATAACCTAAACCATGATTATTAGACTTACCAATAGCTATAGCATTATTTACCTTAAAAGCACTCTTGGAATATTTTTTGAAACATAAAGTGGAATTTATCAGTTTCTCCTTTAAGTTACAGATTTCCAGATCTCTTTTGGTATATAAGTATAACTTCTAGCTTTGGTGATTGTGTCTTTCAGATCCTCGTTCTCTTTATTCAAGGAATTAAGAGTGAGTTTATGATTGTTCCAATCATCTAGTAGCTTTTGGTATTCATTGTCATCAGTCATTTTTCCTGCATCATCAACTAAACCATTAAAACAGTTCAAATTTGGGTGACTCTGTTCTGATGTTGCTGTAGATGTTGAAGCATCAAGTACAACATCAGAATCTATTTCATCCAGATCATCATCTGAGGAATCATTATAATCAATTCTAGTAAAATTGGAATATTCAATCTCGTTTAACTCATCAAGATCATCATCAGAATCATCACTCAAGGTAGCACTAAAATTCAGTTTTTGCTTAAGTCTAGTATTGGCACATTCATTTGCATAATGGCCATAACCATAACAAGCATTGCATTGAACTGATTTTGGAAATTCAGGATCATACCTTGGTTTACCTTCACTCTTTGATAGTCTTGGTGTGAATTGACCTATCCTCCTTTCTGGTTGAGGTGTTGATGTGTTGATTTGAATCTTAGGCTGAATGTTACTAGATTTGTTCACAGATTTCTTAAGAAACTTATTAAAGTGATTAGTGAGTAAGGCAATGTTGTTAGGATCTTTGAGGCATTCATGAAGCAGTTCTTCATCCGAATCAACTTCAGTAATGATAGGTTGAATCTCAGATTTGTTTGATGTTTTCCCTTTAAAAACCACAACTTTCTTATCATCATTAGTTTCATCAACTTGATTAGTGTTTATCTCATAAGTTCTAAGAATACTCACTAATTCATTTTGACTTAACTTATCCGTATCTTTTGCCTCTTCAATAGCACAAATTTTAGCATCAAATCTCTTAGGAACAGATCTGAATATCTTGTGAACTACTCTAACATTAGAAATAGGGTCACCAAGAGAATGTGATTCATTGATAATCTCACTTAACCTTTCATTGTAGGATGAAATTTTTTCATCTTCCTTCATTCGGAGATTCTCAAATTTTGTCCCCAACATTCGAAGCTTAGTCCTTCGAACACTGTTTGAACCCTCACAATGCTCTTGCAACCCATCCCATGCATCTTTAGAAGTAGAACAGTGTTGGTCCCAAAGTTGAGTTAAGATTGAGTAAGCTAGTAAAAGTCTAGAGGGGAGGGGTGTATAGACTTTTAAAAATCTTTCAAAATATCAGAATATGCAATGCGGAATTTAGTCTTCTTATGTACTGTACTGTGCTTACTTAGCTCAGAACAGTACTTTCAGAACAATATGGGCCTTACTAGTTTATACTCAACCTTTTCTTTAGATCTTTACTTAATAAATTCTTAATGTTCTTAGTGAAACAATTCAAACAAATATCAAACAGAAAAGTAAAGAACACAGAATTTTATAGTGGTTCGACCAATAAGTCTACATCCACTCTCACAATCCCAGTTGTGATGTTTTATTACTCTTCTTCGAGTTTCTTGTGGCTTAAAGTCCCAAGATTAAGACTGTGATCTTATCGATTATACCTCCAGGTATATCTTCGATCTACTAGTAATTTTCCAAGTAACTAGCACACTTGTTTTACAAAATACAAACTTAAACTTGAAAAGTAAAACTTCTCTTTGAATAGCCTTTGATTCTTCTCTTCAATTCAGTGGCTTCTCTTCTTTAATCTCCTTCAACTCTGCGAGTTCTTCTTGTGCTCTGTAGACTTAGATTGCTTGTAAACGCTTTAAGATCAGTAGTCTTAGCAGTAGGAGATCACACAGTATTTATAGAACTTAGTATGACAGTTAGCAGTTTGTGAACTAACTCTCAACTAACTCTAAAACTGTTTTTGTAACTTCTTCTTGTAACCGACTTTGTAACTTCCTTCAACTTCCAAGTCAGCATTTCTTCAATAAATCTTCAGTTACACCTTAAATAAGCTTTCCAAACTTATTCTTCAATTTCACCAAATCAGCACAGTAACTTACTGTTCTGATTTTTACTCTTCGGATTTTACTCTGCTGAGTCAGTCAGCACACTAACTTAAAACCTTTCAAAACTTCTCCAGATTTCTTCTAAGCTTATCTTCAATTCTTCTTGAAGTCTTTCTTATTCTGAAGTAGTCCTCTGAGTCTTCATTAGTCTTCTGATCTTCTTCTAATCTAGTTCTAAACTACTGTTCTGAACTTTACATTGCTGAATACAAATAGAATACAACTTTACATATATAAAACCTATCTATACATCAACTGAACTATATACAGATGAGTATATCTAAGTCCTATACTATAAGCTGTCTATACAATACAAAACATCAGCTTTGTTCCTAACAGTTCATATATCAGATCAGTAACCAATAAGATCAGTAACCATATAAGATCAGTAAGTATTCAAGAACAGTAAATATATATAAGATCAGTAACTTACATATAAAATCAGTAAGCATATAAGATCAGTAAGTATACAAGATCAGTAACTTAGATTCAAATACATAAGATCACTAAAATTATTCTAAGTTTCCATACTCAGATTAGTAATCTTATTCCATATGACTCAGTTAAGATCAGTAATCTTATTCATAATATTACTAAATAAGATCAGTAAACTTATTTCAGTTAGCATTAAGATCAGTAATCTCAATTTAAGTTTCTCATCAAATGACTTAGTTAAGATGACTTGGAACCACATATATCACTGACTTTAAGTTGCTTTTGGCCATCAAAACATACTTTCATCAACTAGAACATTGTTTCAAGGATTCATATCCCAACAATTTCCCCCTTTTTGATGAAGCCAAAACTACTTAAATGTTAATAAATCAGTAGTTAAGTATGTAGTCAATCATAACAGTTCATCAATTCAGAAATCATATCATATTCACAATCAGATCAGATATTTCACATATTACACATACTAACAAAATATGCAAAAAAAAACAAAATATAGAAATAAAGGTTAAGGATAGAAATGTTATCTTCTGAGCTTGTCCTTCATCTTCATTTTGTATCTTCAGATTCTGAATGCAACATACATCCTTGCTTTGATATCCATCATATGTTGATGATCAGTTATTCCTTCTTCTTTGATAATCTCAGCAATTATGTTGTTGATCTCCTTGTAATCAGGTTCTCCATTTTCCAGTCTTGGAGGTTCCCAATTTGGTTCTTCAGGACATAATATCTTGGTTCCAGCACGAGCAGCAACTTGTGCTATATCTTCCCAAAACTCTTGATCAATGTTCAGCATGAACTCTTCAAAATCAATAAATTCAGCTTCTTTGCTCGAATGATCACCAAACTTCCTCACAATGAAGTTTGCAATCTGCCACGTACTTCTTCTTCAGATTTTTCCAATGTTCCATATTCTTTGTTAGAACAATAAAATCCACAAAGTTTTCATCTTGAAAATCTTTGTCAAACTCTTTTCCTTCAGCTTTCCTTTGAGCTTTCAATTTCTTCTTCAAAGCAGCAACTTTGTTATCAAATCTTGTTTTTAAGAACTTGATATCCTTTTCTTTCTTCTTTTTCAGCTCTGCTTCTTCAGCTTTCTTTTTCTTCAAAACATTAAGTTTTTCTTCCTCTTCTCTTGAAATTCCAACTTTCAATTTGCTCTTTGATCTGGTAAGTCTACCAGTTTCTTCTTCTTCTTGTTCTTCATCAGACAAGACTAACTTTCTCTTCTTCTGAATAGAACTTTCAGCAATATCAGGTCTCTTCTCAACAATTTCTTGACCTTGCTGTTTCTGTTACTTCCTCTGTTTTATTTTCTCATTCAAACTAGCAATTTCTTCTTTCAACTCATCCTGACTCACAACCAACTGAGCTTGTTGTGACTGAGTTTGCTCCATTACTTTCCTTGTCTTATCTTCCCCCTTTTTGGCTTCATCATGCCACTCTTTTAAGGAAGATATGTGTTGCTCCAGCTTGTTATGCAACACTTGAGACAGGTTCTTCTCTTGTAATCTATGAAGATCATAAATTTTGGACATTGTATGCTCCATAACCTTTTCATAAGAGAGTTCAGAATTCATCTTATTCATTCTGTCAGTAGCTTCTTGAAACATCTTTACAGCATCTTCCAATTTAGCCTGAAGCTCTGCATTCTGCTTTTTCAATATCTCAAAGTCAGAATTATCAGATTCCTTTTCAACAGGAACTGTTCTGATCTGTTCTTGCACATCCTCAAGAATAATAAGATCAGTAGAGTGAATTGGAATGCTTTCCATCTCTTCAGCATTTAAGTCTTGATTCTCCAAGGCTTCTGTTTCTTCAATAACAACAGTGTTCTCAAACACCTCTGTTGCATTGTCAACATCCTCATCAATTTCCATAAAATCTTTTTCAGCAGCATTCTCAGCTTCATCAACACTTTTCTCTTCACTTTCCACAAACAAATCTTCATCTGAATTAGGAGTTGCAATCTTTTCAACAGTGTACTTAATTCCAGTTAATCTTTCAACAAGATGAACTACAGATTCTGGAGTAACTAGCTCAAGAAAAGAGTTAACACCAGCTGCTTGCATCTGCTCTGCTTCCCAATCATCAAAGATTGAAGCACCTCCCATACCTTCCATTATAGCCAAATTCTCCTTCAAAGTACTCCTCTTAAGATACACCCATGTGCCTATCCTAAGGAGTTTCTCAAACTCAACTGAGCTCTCATCCAATCCAGGAAATTGCTTCAATAAAGCTATCCTCAAATCTATCCTGATTCTATCCTCTTTATCACAGATAGTGTACTCCATTAAATCAGCAGGTTTAGGAGCAATAAATTCAGGTTCAGGGGATGATGAAATGTCAATTGGTTCAGTAGAAGGTTCAAATTCATGTTCAGTAGAGTGATCATGAATCTGTGTTGGGGATTGATGTGGTGAAGGTTGATGTGAAGTTTGATGTTGAGGACTAGAAATAGGGGTAGGATAAAAATTAGTGTTCTGAGGGGATGAATGGGGAGTGTTCTGAGTCACAGACAAATAGTGTTCTGATTGTCCAGAACATGAAGGTTGGGGGTTTTGGGTTTCAGCTTGGCTTGGTTCAGAGTTTGAAGGGGTAGGAGAGACAACAATTAACTTCCTCCTAGCACTTCTTGTCTTAGTTCTCTTATGAACAGCAATAGGACTAGGAACACTAACCTCTTGCTCTTCTGAGCTTGATTGCACCACAGTCTCCACAAATCTGACTGTTGGCTCTGAGGCAGCTGTAGCAGACCTTCCTCTCCTTGGTCTAATACTGCTCGGATCATGCCTTGCCTTCGATCTAACTTCAGGTTGATTGTCCTCAGATCGGTACATTGAAGCTCCACACTCTTGTGCTTCGAGTTCTTGAGGTTGTTCCAAGGGGTTCTCTTGTTCAAAACGAACAGACTCCTTTTTCATCAAGAATTTCCCATGATGGAATTTCTTGGGATTACTCCAATACGGCTTTTTAACCAGCTGAGGCAACAAGAAACTCAGCTTGCTTCCAAACCCTAATTTCGATTTAATCGAAAATTCCATAGTATCATCATCGAACAAAACTTTTTCTTTCTCAATCAGCAGTCTTTCCAAGAAAAATCCTTGCCAATCACCTGGAACTCTGTCAATGATTGCAGCCATAATTCTAATCTTGGAACTTGATAAAGCATCCTGGCTATGATGTTGCCCTAACAAACATTTTCCTGCTATGTCCATCAAAAACTGCAGACCAGTAGGAAGAACATCCTTCTTCAGATTAGTCAAGGACTCTGTTTCAACTCCTGACCACCTTCCTACACATTCCTTCTCCTCTCCAGCTTTGTAATTCATGATGTCTACTGGGCCTTGAGGCAAATCCAACATCACTTCTAGGATTTCCCTTGTGATAGTGACCTTATGCCCAGAAAGCATGGAGTGAACACCATTGCTATCTCCTTTGAGTTGCAAGTAAAATTCCATTGCCTCCGGTTCATAGACATTGAGTGGAGATGATTCCAGAAATTTCCTCAGCCCACATTCCTCGCACATTGTCAGAATCGCCTGATTTTCAGCATTGTGTCGGCCATTGAAATAGACAGCATTTTCTACAAAAATGCCCTTTTCGCGAACCCAGAAATTTGAATCAAATGTTCCTGCAACTTCGTTAGTTTCATTGATAATATTGATAGTTGCCATTTGAGAATTTTGTAGAAACCAGATTTTTCAGTAGTTATGAAGTTATGAGCTTTCCAGAAATGAACTCGTAAGAAAGACGATGAAGAGTGATCGTTTTTGTCAAATTCAAAACCAATCTAGGGCTAGGATTGAATTAGATTATCACAACGAATGGTTGGGATTAAGTCTCGAAATTCGAGTTTAACAAGAACTGTTCATATTCTAGTACAATTCTTAATTTTGGAGCCAATATGTGTTTAATAAATACACCACTGTTTTTAGGTTAGAAATAGAGGAGTGTACTAATCTTCTCTATTAGTAATCTAAAATTTGAACAATTTTTGACTTAGAGAATTCTAAACCAAAAGACTGTTCTGATGCAAATCAGCACAGTAGTTTCCAAAACTATTTCTCTTCATTTTCTTACTAGTATATAAGGAAAATTTCACTTATCTGGATCAGCTGAGTACTGTGATCAGCTGAGTAACCTTTTTAGGAATCAGATCAGTAGATGAATCAGCACAGTAGATTTCAGATTAGTAGATGGGTCAGCATAGTAATCCTCAGATCAGTACCCAAATTTCCTGATTTCATCTTTTTAATATCAGCACAGTAATCCTCAGATCAGTACTGTGTCAGATTAGTAGAATTCTGTAGACAGATTAGTAGTAAACATATCTTTCTGTAGACAGATGAGTCAGTAATCAGATTAGTTCTGTAGAATAACTGAATTGTAATCAGATCAGTACTGTAGACAAAGAAACTTTGTAATCAGTACAGTTCTGTAGACAAGTCAATTCATTAATCAGAATAAATCTGTAGACTGTTATAGTCTGTAATCAGATCAGATTAGTAGACTTTTCAAATCTGTAATCAGATCAGTTCCCCCTTCAATGGAGAATTCCTCTTCTGTGCCTGTTTCACCTTGGTAAAAGTGTTAGTTCATGAGATATAAGTGTAAAACAGTACAGATTAGTAACAATATGTTTAATTTAATGATCACATCAAGGTTTATGCTAAAGTGACTTAGTGATCTGAGTCAACAAAAGGATCTTTAAGAAATCACAGATTCCCCCTTAATGTATGTTCTCAGTGTCCCTCAGCTTTACCAGCTTCCTCATTGGGATGAAGGTCACTTTAGTAACCTTGTTACCTGTTTTAGTGATCTGACATAGGGTTGTCTCTTCTGACTTTTGAGTTTTGATGTACTGCTCTTAGTTTCTGCTTCATGTCCTTTTTGGTATAAGATTAGTACCTGAAATGTTAGCACAGTTCTATATACAAACAGAATCCATATCTATCAATCCTAAACTAATGCACAATTCTCTGAATCTCACTTCAGCCAATGGTTTTGTAAAAATGTCAGCTCTTTGAATATCAGTATGAATCTTTTCCATTCTAATATTCTTCTTTTCAACATGATCCCTAATAAAATGATGCCTAATGTCAACATGTTTGCATCTAGTATGTAGAACGGGATTTTGTGTGATGGCAATGGCACTATTACTGTCACAATATATAGGTACATTAGATTCTACAACATTGTAGTCTCTGAGTTGTTGTATTAACCAAAGAAGCTGACTACAACAACTACCTGCAGCCATATATTCTGCTTCAGTAGTAGAAGTTGCCACACTTGTTTGTTTCTTTGAAAACCATGAAATGAGCTTAGTTCCTAAGAATTGACATGAACCTGAAGTAGATTTTCTATCTATTTTGCAACCTCCAAAGTCCGAGTCTGAATAACCACTTAAAGATATATCATCATCTGCAGGATACCATAATCCTCGATTAATGGTCCCCTTTAGATATTTCAATATCCTTTTGGCAGCTTCCAGATGACTTTCCTTTGGGTTTGCTTGAAATCTTGCACATACTCCAACAGAAAAAGCAATATCAGGTCTGCTGGCAGTTAGATAGAGTAGAGAGCCAATTAAAGCACGATAGTGAGGTTGGTCAGAAGACTTACCTCCTTCATCAGGATCCATTCTGTATGTAGGTTGCATGGGCACACCAACTGTCTTACAGGTTTTAATACCAAATTTATCTAGCAAATTCTTAGTGTATTTTGCTTGATTTATAAAAATACCTTCTGTAGTTTGTTTTACTTGAAGACCAAGAAAATATGTCATTTCTCCCATCATAGACATTTCAAATTTACTTTGCATGAGTGTGGAAAAGCTTTCACTCAAGGTTTTGTTGGGTGATCCAAAAATAATATCATCCACATAAATTTGAACAAGTAATATATCATCACCTTCTTGTCTTCTAAACAAAGTTCTATCAACCTTGCCTTTTGTAAAACCATTTTCAAGTAAGAATAGAGAAAGAGTATCATACCATGCTCTTGGGGCTTGTTTCAATCCATAGAGTGCTTTCTTTAACCTGTATACTTGGTGACTATTCACTTCAAAACCAGGTGGTTGTTCCACATACACTTCTTCAGCAAGTATACCATTCAAAAATGCACTTTTCACATCCATTTGATACACAGTAAATTTCATATGTGCAGCATAAGAAAGGAACAATCTTATAGCTTCTAGTCTAGCTACAGGGGCAAAAGTTTCATCATAATCAATACCCTCAGCTTGAGAGTAGCCCTGAGCAACTAATCTAGCTTTGTTTCTAACTACAAGATCATTTTCATCCCTTTTGTTCTTGAAAATCCACTTAGTGCCTACAACATTATGATTACTAGGTCTATCAACAAGTTCCCAAACTTCATTTCTAGTGAACTGATTAAGTTCTTCCTGCATGGCTATAATCCAGTTACTATCACTTAAAGCTTCAATCACAGTTTTAGGCTCAATAGATGATAGAAAACAACACCAGCAAAATAGAGACTTGCTAGGTTCTTCCTTGGAATCAAACAATTGTTTTCTAGTTTTAACACCTATACTAGAATCACCTAGAATCAGATCAGTAGAATGAGCAGACTTCCATGTCCTTCTATTCTTAACAGAAATGCTATCATCATTTTTATCATGCAAATTATCATGCAGATCAGTATCATTTATATCAGCAGATTTGTTCACAGGAGAGCAGTCATTGAATTCTTGTATTTCAGAAGTTTTAGATGACTCACCTTTGTCTTTTACCTTTTCTTTATCAGAATCTTGATCTAGGACTTTCAGGAAAGGATTATATGCTTGTACAGATTCATATATTCCTGTATCATCATCTTCATTGTTGATTTGAAGCTGTAGTTTGTCAATTTTCTTACTGAGCTGATGATCAGCAGAGTCCTGCACATTCTCATCAAAGACAACACGGGGTGTTTCTTCCACACATAGGGTAGAGTAATTAAACACTCTAAATGCTTTGCTTACAGAAGAGTATCCTAAGAATATCCCTTCATCAGCTTTTGCATCAAAAGCATTTAATTTACTTTTGCCATTGTTATGAATGAAACACTTACATCCAAAAATATGAAAATAAGAAACTCTTGGTTTTCTGCCTTTCCATACCTCATAAGGTGTTTTACCATGCACCTTATTAAGAGCACTTCGATTTTGGGAGTGGCAAGCTGTATTAATAGCTTCTGCCCAAAATTTCTGAGGTGTGTTGAATTCTGCAATCATGGCTCTGCAAGCTTCTTTTAGTGTTCTGTTTCTCCTTTCTGCAACACCATTTTGTTGAGGGGTTCTGGCTGCACTTGTCAAATGCTGTATGCCAGACTTAGAACAGTAGTCAGAGATGTAACAATTAATAAATTCAGTCCCCTTGTCACTCCTAATCTTGACAATGGGATGACCTTTTTCAACCTGCAACCTCTTCAATAGATCTGGAAGTAGTGTTTGTGTATCACTCTTTTTGTGTAGAAAGACTACCCAAGTAAACTTAGAGTAATCATCTACTATAACTAGAGTATACCTTCTTCCATTCAATGTAGGAGGGTTGATAGGACCATGAAGATCCATATGCAAGAGTTCTAAGATTCTGCTTGTTGAAAGAGTTGGAATGGACTTAAATGAAACCTTTACCTGTTTACCTTTTTGACAGGAATCACATACATGTGATTTGGAATAGATTTCATTAGGAATGCCCTCAACAAGATGTTCTCTAGCAATGTTGTTGATTATCTTAAAGTTCAGGTGGCAGAGGCGTTTATGCCAGAGCCAACTGTTTTCTTTAGGACTCTTAGTAATAAGACAAGCATTCTTAGGACAACTATTCAAATTCACAATGTATACACTTCCTTGTCTTGTGCCAACAAGTAGAACATTGTGAGTCCTTTTATCTATTATTTCACATCTTCTGGTCTTGAACTGAACTTTGTATCCCCTGTCACAGAATTGAGATACAGATAACAAATTATATTTCAAACCTTCAACATATGAGACATCTTGGATTTCAACATCTCCATTTTTTATGAATCCAAATCCTTTTGTGATTGCTATTGAGCTATCACCAAAGATGACTTTTGGTCCTTCCTTCTCATGATAGTTAGTAAGTAAGGCGTTGGTACCAGTCATGTGGTGTGAACACCCACTGTCTATGTACCAGGTCTCACCAACTGAACCACCTTTCTTGTATAAGTCCAGTCGATCCTGCAAGGTAGTGATCTTAATAATTTAGGTACCCTAGTTTATTGGGGTCCTTGGGGGTTAGTAGAGAGAGGTACCCAAATGAACATTGAGGATTTGAATAAGTGGGCCCTCTTCAGTTTCCTTCCAAATTTATCACAGAACAGTACTTTATTAACCAGTTCAGAATTATCAGCAGACTTAGGATCTATTTTTCTGAGATAGCCTTTCCTTGGTTCTATCCCTTTTTCAGTAAGATCAGTATGTCTGTAATAGTTTGAATATGGTCTAAAAGCATGTGGACCATACGGCTTATAGATGCGTTTTGGTCTTTCCTCACCAATGATATTATAGGATAAGGGAGGAGGATAAAGAACAGGTTTGTTATGATAATGAGGCACAAATCTCCTAGGTTTAGTTGAATACAGCTGAGACTGCCTTATGAAAGGAGGTCTAGGCTGTTCCCAACTTGCCTGTGCTTGTCTTGACCTACTGTTCTGAGTTTGTCTCTTCTGATTCCAGGACTGATCTGATCTGGTCAGAGGAGTATAACTCTTCTGGTATGGTCTTGACTGTACTGGTCTTAATACATTCTTCATTTTACCATTCTTAGTAGTGGGAGGGATGTATTTAGACTGTACTTTGAGTTTTGGATCATCATCATAAGTCATAGGTTCTTTTCCTTTAACTAGTTGCAAAGAACTTGTACTAGCTCCATTAGTGTTCTTAAATTCTGAAGTAGATGAACTAGGCAGATCAGTACCTATTCCACTTTTATCATTTGGAGCTGTATATCTGTCTGAGATAGTTTGATTAATTCTAGTAGAGTTAATCATCCCAGATAGCTTTCGATCTAGGCTCACTACTTCAGATTCTAAGAATCTATTGCGCTCTTCAAGTTTTTCACACTTAATCTTTAAATCATTGAATTCATTAGTCTCTTTGGCTTGAGTTTTAAGCATACCCTGATATAGTTTGTCAATGGATGCATACTTTTCTTGGAGTTGAGACAACTCTTCTAATAGCCTTGCATTTATGACAGCTATATTAGGATCTACTTTTGATTGAGCTTCTTTCAGATTAATGATTTCTTGCTTTAAAGTTATATTCTCATCATTAATTTCAATGAATGCTTTGTTAGCTTGTAGAAGGTCTTCTTCAGTCACTCCTTGGGAATGATGAAGACTACTTCCTACACTGCTAACAGCAGCATCACTTTCATCAGTGTCAGAATTGTAGCAAGATTGAAAAGAGTTAGCAGATGATACCTCATCATTTATTTTGGCCATCATTACCAGTCCATCATCTGCTATGAAGGCTTCATCTTCATTGCTAGAGGGGTAGTCAGATGAAGACGATGGTAACTCTTCTGATTCCGAATCAGAGTCATTGTAAGCCATCATTGCCTTCTTACCCTTGGCATATTTTCGATCTCTTCTGGCTTTCCTTTCTTCTCGATCTTCAGAACTCAGATCAGGACATTCATAAGCATAATGACCTGGCTTATCACAATTATAGCAAACAGGATTGTTAGAAGTTCTTTTAGGAGGAGAATACTTTCTGTTCCTGTCATGCTTGTCAATTGAGTTCCTGTCTTTCTTATCAGGATACTTTCTGTCTCTCTTTTCAGATGAGTTCCTATCTCTCCTGTTCTCATTAGAGATCTCATCCCTTCTTTCAGAAGAGTTTTGATCCCTTCTGTTCACAGAAGAGTCCCTGTTATTAGAACCCTTAGTTTCCTTATAGAATCTCTTGTACCTACCATACCTCTTATTCAGTTTATCAAATCTTTTGATCATAAGGCTCATCTGATCTTTCAGACTTAGATCAGAACTATCTAGTTCATCTTTTATGCTTGAGGCCTTAGACTTAGATGATCTAGACCCCTTAGAGGTAGAGGCTTTAAAAGCTATGTCCTTAGAGGCATCCTTATCCTTATGAATCACAGTAATAGGATCTTCTTCATCTAACTCAAACTCATGTGCCTAAAGTGTTTGGAACATAGTTTCTACTGGCCAAGAATCAATGTCTTGTGTGGTTTTAATGATCATCTTGACCATTTTCCACCTTTCATCCAAGGCTTTCAAGATTCTCAGGTTAACTTCTCTGTCAGTATAAGTCTTTCCTAATACATCAAGATCATTCATAATTTTGGTAAATCGAGTATCCAACTCATCAATTGATTCTCCTGGCTTCATCTTAAATGATTCAAACCTTTGGACAGCAGTGGATAACTTGCTTTCTTTGATCAGTGTAGTACCTTCACAAAGAATAGCCAATTTGTCCCACATTTGTTTTGCAGTCTTACATTTTAGTACTTTACCAAGATACTCATTTGGTAAGGTGTGTAAAATGTAGTTCTTGGCAAGACTGTCCAAATTGTTTTGTTTCATTTCTTCCGAAGTCAGTTCTGACCTTGGTTTAGGGACCAGTGCTCCAACTGGTTTAGATGGATCCAGAACAGCAGTGTTTTCCACCATGATTACAATTGGTCCTTCAGTCACCACAGACACCATTAGATCATGGGTTGAGCTAAAGATGGCCTCCATCCTAAGCTTCCAGTAGTCATAATCTGCAATCTTGAACTTAGGCAGTTTGTTCACATTAGTGTCATCCATGTTTGATTAGACAAATAGGATCAGTAGTATATCAGATAGATTTCAAGTATTCAGATAGTGACAGGTATCAAGAAAGAGTAGCAAGATCAGTAAGATTTCCCTCAAGATCTGCAAGGTTATCAAGAAACAGCAGTCCAAAGAACTACTGCTCTGATACCACTTGTTGGTCCCAAAGTTGAGTTAAGATTGAGTAAGCTAGTAAAAGTCTAGAGGGGAGGGGTGAATAGACTTTTAAAAATCTTTCAAAATATCAGAATATGCAATGCGGAATTTAGTCTTCTTATGTACTGTACTGTGCTTACTTAGCTCAGATCAGTACTTTCAGAACAATATGGGCCTTACTAGTTTATACTCAACCTTTTCTTTAGATCTTTACTTAATAAATTCTTAATGTTCTTAGTGAAACAATTCAAACAAATATCAAACAGAAAAGTAAAGAACACAGAATTTTATAGTGGTTCGACCAATAAGTCTACATCCACTCTCACAATCCCAGTTGTGATGTTTTATTACTCTTCTTCGAGTTTCTTGTGGCTTAAAGTCCCAAGATTAAGACTGTGATCTTATCGATTATACCTCCAGGTATATCTTCGATCTACTAGTAATTTTCCAAGTAACTAGCACACTTGTTTTACAAAATACAAACTTAAACTTGAAAAGTAAAACTTCTCTTTGAATAGCCTTTGATTCTTCTCTTCAATTCAGTGGCTTCTCTTCTTTAATCTCCTTCAACTCTGCGAGTTCTTCTTGTGCTCTGTAGACTTAGATTGCTTGTAAACGCTTTAAGATCAGTAGTCTTAGCAGTAGGAGATCACACAGTATTTATAGAACTTAGTATGACAGTTAGCAGTTTGTGAACTAACTCTCAACTAACTCTAAAACTGTTTTTGTAACTTCTTCTTGTAACCGACTTTGTAACTTCCTTCAACTTCCAAGTCAGCATTTCTTCAATAAATCTTCAGTTACACCTTAAATAAGCTTTCCAAACTTATTCTTCAATTTCACCAAATCAGCACAGTAACTTACTGTTCTGATTTTTACTCTTCGGATTTTACTCTGCTGAGTCAGTCAGCACAGTAACTTAAAACCTTTCAAAACTTCTCCAGATTTCTTCTAAGCTTATCTTCAATTCTTCTTGAAGTCTTTCTTATTCTGAAGTAGTCCTCTGAGTCTTCATTAGTCTTCTGATCTTCTTCTAATCTAGTTCTAAACTACTGTTCTGAACTTTACATTGCTGAATACAAATAGAATACAACTTTACATATATAAAACCTATCTATACATCAACTGAACTATATAAAGATGAGTATATCTAAGTCCTATACTATAAGTTGTCTATACAATACAAAACATCAGCTTAGTTCCTAACAGTTCATATATCAGATCAGTAACCAATAAGATCAGTAACCATATAAGATAAGTAAGTATTCAAGAACAGTAAATATATATAAGATCAGTAACTTACACATAAAATCAGTAAGCATATAAGATCAATAAGTATACAAGATCAGTAACTGAGATTCAAATACATAAGATCACTAAAATTATTCTCAGTTTCCATACTCAGATTAGTAATCTTATTCCATATGACTCAGTTAAGATCAGTAATCTTATTCATAATATTACTAAATAAGATCAGTAAACTTATTTCAGTTAGCATTAAGATAAGTAATCTCAATTTAAGTTTCTCATCAAATGACTTAGTTAAGATGACTTGGAACCACATATATCACTAACTTTAAGTTGCTTTTGGCCATCAAAACATACTTTCATCAACTAGAACATTGTTTCAAGGATTCATATCCCAACAAACAGTTAGATATAATTTTAAACATTGAAACATCAACAGAGGTAAAAATAGCATTTAGAACTTTAGAATTGTAGCCTGCTGTTATTATTTCATCAGCCGTCCAGTCAACTTCTCTCTTGAGTTGAACTTCACCATCAGCATCTGCTGGTCTCTTTGGAGTTTCCCAGCCTATAAGTACAGTCCTCCAAGTACGTTCATCAATCGACATGATGTACATACGCATCTTAGGCTTCCAATAAGCATAATTTGAACCATCTAAAACGGGTGGCCTAAGTGTCGTGGATATGTGATGTGTTTACATTGCTAACCTACACTAAAAACACACTTAAACAAGGATCTGACCTAGTGTCGTCACATATCGGCTATGATACCAACTGAAAGTGTGCTGGTATTAAGTGTTTAAGTATAAGTAGATTAATGTTGTACTAAATGTTGTGACAATTTGTACAACACTGACTCTAACAGAATATCAGAAATAAAGATACACAGCGGAAGACTTGAAACACTAAAAACAAACGAGACACAATGAAAATATTTTTAAAATAGATTTTATAAATAAAAATCTATGTAAGCCTTACGGCGAAATATCAATACTTATCTTCAAGTACAAATGTTGTGTGAAATGTTACAACAATAACCTTCAGAACTAAAACTATAAACGAGGCAGGTGTCCAGTTTTGAAAACGAACTAAGTGTATAAAATTACACACTGTCGAAATGCTAGTCTATCTATGATTACACTCTCGATAGATAAGAAAATCACACAACCATACGGGTGGGATACTTCGTATGATCTAAAATGTATACCTACTGGCCACAATTCCTAACAGGGATGAACGCTTGGGCTAGGAGATTGATCGAATAGAATACACTGAATTGTGGAGCTTTCCTTCGGTATTTATAGAGTGGGGTGCGAATTCTAGAGGCTTCCAACATTGAAGTCCTATTTTTTAGGAGCTCAACTTCCATGATCTTTCTAGATTCTTCTTGCACGTTCCAGGTCATTCTAAACTGCTTCCAGCCTCTTCTAGCTCTTCTAGGACGTTCTGCAATATTCTGAAATCTTCCAGGTTCCAGATCATTGTAGAAGCTTCTAGACTCTGCCAGAAATGCTGTGACATTTAGCTCAACATTTAATGAAACATTTTAGAAAGAACTTAGAAAAAATCTCGGAAGGTCAAATTAAGATGTTGTAGAGAATGTTGATACATTTAATAATTCACAACATCTACACTAATAACCAAAATGTCAATTTAAAAAGTGCAAGTACTACTAATATCATTAATTGCACTTACTAATAATATCATTAATAGTAACAAAAGTGCAAGTAAAAAAATAATAAAACGTGCAAAATTAATAATAATTTTTTA
Source organism: Galeopsis tetrahit (assembly GCA_963675135.1). Classification (NCBI taxonomy): domain Eukaryota; kingdom Viridiplantae; phylum Streptophyta; class Magnoliopsida; order Lamiales; family Lamiaceae; genus Galeopsis; species Galeopsis tetrahit. Next base: position 31,412,015 of record OY776119.1, on the reverse strand, counting down.
AAAAAAATTTAGCACCAGTTTTTCTACATTATGAAAGTGCAAGTACAAATAACCAAAAGGTGTATCATTAGTATACACTTTTCTTTTATAATATCATACACTTTTCAATTATAATAACATATACTTTTCATTAATATATAACTTACACTTTTCATTAATAGAACATACACTTTTTAGTTATAATAACATACATTTTTCATTAAATAGGTCATACACTTTGTAGTTATAATAACATACACTTTTCATTAATATAACATACATTTTTCATTAATAGATCATACACTTTGCAGTTATAATAACATACACTTTTCATTAATATATAACTTACAATTTTCATTAATAGATCATACAATTTTCAGTTATAACATCATATACTTTTCAGTTATAATAACATACACTTTTCATTAAAACCAATGTTGCACTTTTCAATATAGTAACACACTTTTCATTAAAAAAAATAAAGATACACTTTTTAGTTATAATAACATACATTTTTTCAAAAAAAAAATCGAAAAAAAAGTCAAAGTTTAACCGTTGACCGGTCAACGATCAACATTTGACTAGTCAAAGTCTACTCAAGTACATCGTGTACTTGAGTACATACAAGACTTTGGCTACAAAGATATTGTACAAGATTCAAATAATTTCAAATTAATATTTATATCTATCATGTGCATAGCCGTGGGGGATACTAACCAGGAGTATATAGCAAAGGTTCCAAAGCTTAGTCGAGAACCTGGACGAGAAGAAAAGGTGATGCACTATATCGTCTTCAAGCCCACAGAAGCTGCACGAGATGTCGTCGCCATTAACGTGTTTGAAAAATGAATAGAAAATATGTAGATCATTAATGGGTCAATCGAATCTTTCACAGAAAAATATGCTCGTAAAATCATATACTCCCCCCATCCCACAAAGATAGCTACATTTGACTTTACACACAGATTAAGAAAAATTAATAAATGTAATCAATTTTAACTAATGTGTCAATTTTGTCCTTGAAATCTTAAACTTCAAAATCTGCTAATCCTTAATTACTCTTATTAATTAGGGGTTAAATTGACAATAAATCATTTAATACTAAAGTAAAAGAACAAATGTAGCTATAATTTGGAACATTTAAAAAAAGAATATGTAGCTATCTTTGTGGAACGGAGGGAGTATTAGTGTAGAAACAAGTGTGTATTAGTACTATAACTATATTAAAACACTTTTCTTAACACATATGTGTCTACATAGTAACAAAATTAAAGAAAATTATATTAAAGGTGACAACAATATCCCCAATTCATTAAACAAACTTTTTTATCTCTACTCTCTAGTTTATGTCTCTAAAAAACTTAATTTAGTCTTAAAGCTACTCTCACCACTGGATCCACCATCTCTACCCCTCCTCTTTCTCCTTCCTGCATCCACTCTTTTACTTTTATATAGCGTGCACTCTCTCTTTAAATGAAATCTTTCTCTAGAAGACACCATCACCAACCGCTGTCATTGTCGCACTGCTATCCCACCGTTTCCTATTGCTACAGTTTCTTCTTTGATGTTATAGTTCAAACTAATGGTTCGATCTTTCTAAAATGTGTTGTTCTTGTGAGTGTTATCTCATAATCTCATATCAGTTGAGCATGTCAGTTGATGGTGTCAGCTAAGCTAACTTAGGCCTGATCAGATGTGTTGAAGATTTTCAGTCAGCTGAGAAGGTAATGCTTAGAGTCAGCTAAGTTGGTCGGATCAGATGAGGTTGGATCAGCTAAGTAGATGTCTATTACCAGAGTTAGTCTTTTGACTAAGTGTGGAGACTAGAAGAGGAGATCTGCTGAGGGGAGTCAGCTGATGAGTCTTCTGATAGGTCATCTGTTATGAGTTACAAGAAAAAGGGCAAAGCTGTCATTTCAGTTGGGCAAGGAGGAACACGTGAGTTTGATACACGGTTGCAAACGGTTGTAACTGCATCACGCTTTCAACATTGCAACAGTCACCATTGATTAATATAAATACCCTATCACTTGCATTTTGTAAAGATTAACGCGTACGAGCATTCGTCTTTGAGTTTTGAGTTCACGAGGGAAGTGGGGATAAATTCTATTCCGAGTGAATGAGTGTCTAAACATTCTTAATCAATCGAAGTCAAAGTTTTGTGTCAAGTAGATGTAGATCACATTGATCGAACTACTTAAATCATGTGTGCTTTGTTTTATTCTTGTTTGTTTACTTTTGAGAATTACTATCTTAGTTGAATTACTTAATCAAGAGTGCTACGTGATTGGAGACGTCTTATCTTGTGGATTTCTTGACAATTAGCGCCGTTTGTGGGAATATCAGTCGAACGGAGTATTTGCCAAATCTAAGATGTAGAGTTCCACCAAGTACAACATCGAGAAGTTTTTAGGCACATGTGATTTTGGGGCCGTGGAGAGTCAAAATGCAGGCTCTTCTAGAACAACAAGGTTTATTCGATGGCTCAGAGAAGGGCAAGGAAAAGGCTGCTGAAGATAAGGGCAAAAAGCAAGAAGTGCTAAACTTGGAAGATCTTGATGAAGAAGAGCAGTTAGCCATAACAATGAAAGCTTCTATGGCATCAGCACAGGAAGAAAGAGCTAGATTTCAGCAGAGACCAGGAGGAGAAGTTTCTGGATTGGACAAAGAAGCTGAAGGTGTCCAAACCAGAGGCCAAATCAAGAAGGCCAAGGGGAACAAAAGAAAAGCTGAAACATTCACCGACTTCCCCAACAACCTAGAACTTCCTCTAGAGTTCAGAATTGAGGAGGAAGAGCCCATCTCCAAAAAGAGCAAAACTGCTGAAAAGCCCAAAGCTGCTGAAAAGGTCAAAACTACTGAAGTGACCAAATCTGCTGAAATGATCAAGATTGCTGAAACTGACAAGTCTGCTGAGACTATGTCTGCTGAAAAGCCCAAAGCTGCTGAAAAGGTTAAAACTATTGAAGTGACCAAATCTGCTGCAATGATCAAGATTGCTGAAACTGACAAGTCTGCTGAGACTATGTCTGCTGAAGGTGCCAAAGCTGCTGAAGACATTGAGGAGCTATATGAAGAAGGCTTTGGACCTCAACCTAAAAAGAAGACCACTGTCCTACTGAATGATCCATCTAAACTGTTTCATGAAGTGTATGGCAAAGACCCTGAAACACAGCAGAAATTGGCCATGATGAAAGCCAAAGAAAAGATGGACATAATTGAAGAAGCAAACAGAGCAAGGGATAAAAGAAGAGCTGATTTTCAAAAGCCAAGAAGAAGAAGAGCAACATACAGCAAGATGAAGCCACAGCTACTGATCCCCATGGACACCAAATATCCTCACTTGGAGAAATGGGTACCTATTCAGCTGAATGACTCATGGGAAGAGGCCAAAAGGGAGTTTGTCTATGACTACTATGTCATTGACAGATGGAATGGAAGAGATGCCAACTCCACTTTTGCTGAGTTCATGATAGAGTATCACAGAGAACTATATCAACAACTGCTTGCAGCTGCTGATATTGCAAGATTTGAACTCACTGCCCCTAAGCCAATCACCTATATGCCTCCCAAGCTGGAAGGATGGATTGATCAATCTAGGATTCTCCAAGAATTCCTAGAAATTGTTAAGTTGAACAAGATGGTACTTGGACCAAAAGGAACCAACCAAGAGGCCATGGAGCTGAAAAGAAGAGTGTGGGCACAGTATGGGATGGTGCCACCAAAGGAGGATGATCTCTGAAATGGCTAAGTCTTCTGACCCTTTTGTGCTAACATGGATGAAAACTTATCTTGATTGAAGATTTGTTTTATAACTGGTCATCTATGCTGAAGTTATTCAAGAATGATGTCATCTGTTCTGCATTGACATACTTTTGCTCTGATACTTAAAGATCTAGCTGTTATTAAGTGATAACTATATGCTCTGATCTTTTGTGAATTATGTAATAGTATGTTAGGTTCATGCTCTGATGTAATGTTTCTCATGCTTTGACATGTTTGTTTAACTATCAACATGCTGTAATGATTCTCATTTTAATGATAGTTGAACATACTTTGAATCAAGAAACATTATCTCAATTTATCTGATGTGTCAACCTATATGCAAACAATAACAGAAAATACACTAACACATTTTCTTTCAGGGAACTTGACCTCAGTCAATCTTACTGAAGATAAATGTAATAAGTGTAGACAAGTCACCTTTGCATAGAATGTATAGGTTTTGGCATCATCAAAAAGGGGGAAATTGTTGGGAATAAAATGAGAAGAGTTTTGATTTAATACCAAAACCCCCTGAGACATGCCTAGTCATAATTGATTATGTTCTAAGAATGTTAGAACATATAGCATAAGGCTAGATGAGAAGCTGAAATGTTAGGCATCTCTTAGTTGAATAGATGCACAATTTGAGGGGGAACACATGCTTTGAAGTCTATCAAGATCAAGTCCCCTCAAGGCTCAAATTCTGGAATGATCTCAAGTCTGCTGAAGGACAAGTATGCTGATCAAATGGAATCAGTATGAAGACAATCTATTTAAATGACAACATGAGTTAAGATGCATCATCAAAAGTTCCAACCTACTGCATCACAAGGCTCAGGAAAATTGTCCAAGCAAATGTTCAGCAGAGTTGTCTCAGCACAGTTAAACCAGAACAAGTGTTCTGAAGTCTAAAGGAATAACTATGTTGAAGAAGTTCAAGACAGCTATACCCTAAAAGATCTTCAAAGAATCATGCTAAGATCACATCAAAATGGAGCAAAGGGAAAGAGCCAAGTCATCTGAAAGAGAGCAAGCCAACTATGCTGATAAGCAAAGTCTGCTGATAGTGATAAGCAGAGTTGTCCATTTGATAAAGAATGTTGTCCTATCATTGGATCAACCTTCAGAAGCCATGTCCAAGCTTAATCAAGTGAATCTTGAAGTCAGACATTGGGAAGAGTGCTGCAGAGTGAAGACAAAGTCTATACAGCCGTTTATTTCCCAAATGAGGACATGTCACTATCAAGAATCTGTCTTCCAGTTTTGAAGAACTCAAGGAAGACATTTATAGCAATTTGGGGCTGCCTCTCCAACGGGCAAATCCTCAATTTTGTCTATAAATACAGAAGTGTGAAGACCATTTGAAGCATCCATTCTGCATCCAACTGAACAATCATTCTGAAGCTTCAAAAAGTCATAAGACATTCTTAGTCTTGAAACACTTCTTCTAAGCTGAACCTCATTGTATATCCATACAAAGCTTAGAGAGATATCCTATCCTTATACACTAACCTTCATTGTAAAGGATATCTCATTAGTTGGAACCTTACTTCAACCCTTATATCTTTCAAGTGAGAAAGTGAGAAGGTTGTAGTAGTAGAAGTGGTAGGAGCTGACTGTTGAGAGAAGAACAGTTCAGTTCTGAGTTGAGAAGAGGGTACTAGGACTCTAGACATCCTAGGGATCAATTCACCAAGGAGTGGTGTTCTTGATCAAGTGCACTTTGGCACTATAAAACAAGTTAATTCCAAGAGTGAAGGAATTATCCTGTTAAATCAAGGAAAGTGGATGTAGGAGCTTGAGTCTCTGAACCACTATAAACTCCTGTGTTGATTTACTTTCAAGTACTTTCATACACTCAACACTGCACACAAAACTGAACCTTTCAAAGACATATATCATAAACTGTGCAAAACAGATTTGGACAAGTTCCCTGAAAAACTGGACTGTTTGACACAAGTGATTTCAGAACTTAAAGGAGTTTAAAACTAAAGGACCAACCACTAATTCCGCACTTATAACTAACTTAGATAGTCATTCAACTAAGTACTCAATAGTACTTAGTAGCTTGGTTATCTCTAAGAAGTTATACATCTTCAGCAGAGTTGTCCAAGACAACATTGCTGATCTCTGGTTTGATCAAGTTTGAAAAAGAAATTGCATACAAGTGTATTCCCCCCCCCCCCCCATACACTTGTTATATACTCCTTTCAGGACCAACAAGATTGCTAAAGAGAAATCCGCGAAGGAGGTCTGGGATAAGCTTGGGAAACTTTACATGGTGAAAACCCTTTCTAACCGTCTCTATTCGAAGCAAAAGTTGTATGCCTTTAGAATGGGTGATAATAAACTTATTCCGGATCAGCTGGATGAGTTCAACAGGATCCTTGATGATCTAGAGAATTTAGATGTCAAGTTAGTTGAAAAGAGGATAAGGCTCTGATCTTGTTGAGTGCGCTTCTTAAGTCCTTTGAAATGGTAGAAAGGGGAGTATCACATCTTGTATGGTAGAAAGGGGAGTATCACATTGTCAAGTCCAAGTTGTTGCACAACAAGACATCTCAAGGAAATAAAAGCAGTAGCGGTAAGGGATTGGTAATCAAGGGAGGTCAGAAGAAATATGTCTCTAAGAAGGGGTCTAGTCAACCCAATGGAGCTGATAAGGGTAAATCAACTGTGTCCAATCAAGGCGTTAGGGTGTGCCATCACTGCCATAAGCCCTGACACTATAAGAATGCTTGTTATAAGTATAAACAATTCTTGAGGAAATATATTGCCAAAAACCCAGTTGACAAGAATCAAGCTAATCAGACTCAAGAAGATAAAGAGCAAGAAGGTTATGAGTCTGCTCGGGCATTAACCATCACATCCTCTAGAGAAAAGCAAACATGGATCCTAGATTCAGGGTGTTCTTTCCATATGACTCCAAAAGAAGATTGGTTTCATGATTTCAAGCATCAGAAGGGAGGTTATGTGTTGCTAGGAAATGATCATACTTGCAAGGATATGGGTGAAGGTTCAATTCAGTTAAAGATGTTTGATTGTGTAGTGAGGATTCTCAAGAGTGTTAGGTATGTACCTGAACTCAAGAGAAATTTGATATCACTTGGGATGCTAGATTCGATGGGCTATAAATTTTAACCTGAGGATGGAGAGCCCTGGGTGTCAAAGGGGGAGCTGACTGTTCTGAAAGGTGAGAGGAAGAATGACATCTACTTTCTGAAGGGAAGTACAGTGACTAGTAGATCAGATGTGGTGAAGGTGCAAGACAACTCTATGTTGTGGCACAAAAGAATACTAGCTCACGTAAAGAGAAAGGCCTAGTGGAGTTGTCTAAGCAAGGTTTGCTTGACAAGATCACAAAGCTAGACTTGTGTGAGCATTGCATTATTGGGAAAGCCATGAGGTTGAAGTTTGGGAAGAGTGAACACTCTACCAAAGGGATAATGGACTATGTCCATTCTGGTCTATGGGGGCCATCTAGGAATCAAACAAGAAGTGCTGGGAAATATTTCATGTCTATCATTGATGACTACTCAAGGAAGGTGTGGGTTACTATCCTGAAATCTAAGACAAAAGCATTTGAAAATTTTAAGGAATGGCTCACTGAGGTTGAGAATTCAATGCGTTCTACAAGATGAAAGGAATAGTGAGGCACAAAACTGTGTCAGGTACTCCTCAGCAGAATGGAGTAGCTGAGAGAATGAACCAGACCCTACTTGAGAGAGTTATGGGGAGAAGCTGTGTCGACTGCAGCCTACATGATAAACAGAAGCCCTTCCTCAGCTGTGCAATTTAAAACCCCAAAAGAGTTATGGTTTGGCCATGTAGCTGAGTATAAGTATTTAAGGGTATTTGGTTGTGCTACATATGCCCATGTCAAGCAGGATAAGCTTGAGCCTCGAGCATTGAGATGCGTGTTCGTAGGCTATCCTTCAGGTGTGAAAGGATATAAGTTGTGGTGTCTTAAAACTGGTATGTAGAAGTGCATCATCAGTAGAGATGTGACTTTCGATGAAAGCATAATGCCCCTATCAGAAGACTGCCGACCAGACGAGACACAAGTTGAGGTGGAACATGTTAATTGACACTAGAGGACCTGTTGAAGATCATATTGATCCAGATAAGGTATGACTACCAACTGGCACGGGACCTAACTAGAAGAGAAGTCCACACACCTCAGAGGTATGGTCAAGCTGACATTGTATCATTTGCATTATGTGCACTCTTGAGGTGGAGTCTTTGGAGCCGAAAACTTACACTAAAGCCATCAACTGCTTTGACAAGGAGAAGTGGTCAAGAACCAGACTTGGGAGATTATTAAAAGGCCTAAGAACAAGAAGTAAGTTGGCTTGACTCACTTACACCCCTATGGGTAGGGAGAGTTAAGGACACTTTTTTAATAAAATAATAATTATTATTTCTTCTATTTTACTATATATTACTCCATTTTTCATTTTATGTTGTCCCTATATATTACCATTTTTTCCATTTTAAGTTGTCAACGTATATTATTCATTCTACACTTGAAAAATATGTCATTTGTTACTTTATTATACTTTATCTACTTCCTCAATTTTTTTTAATAAATTACTTAATTATTTAATTTTTTTTAATACTTGTCTATCCATATATTTTTTTTAAAATATTTTCTCTTTCCCTATCAGATCACTTATACTATTAAATTTATTATTTTATTATACTTTTTATTTTGTTTGTCAAAAAATGATGAATATTTTTATTTTTAAGATTCTTCCTCCCGTGTAAAATATATTAAATAATTTATTATTAATTAAATAGGGAATTAGTAATAATAAGAGAAGTAGAGAGAAAAGAAAATTAAATAGGATGAAGAGGGGAGAGAGAATAAGAAGGGAGAGAAGCAAGCATCCAACATGAGATTCTGTAGAGGAGTTGTGGTTAGGGGTGATTATAAAATTTTAAAAATCGTTGCACACCGTTAATTTAAAAGATAATTTTATATATAATTTTAGCAGATATGGATTATTAATATTAAAAATTACATTTTTTTAGATATAATAAAAATTAATTGATTATATAGTATATATATTGTATTCTAATTTCACTATTATTGGACAATGACAATGCTAGTTATACTGATAAAATTAAGAATCACTCATATGAAAAGAAAAAAAATGCAAGTGGAAAGATGTCATCTTGAATAATCATTAATTGAAATTGGAATTGGACATTGGTGGTCATTTATTTTTTGAGTTGCACTCTTGTGTACCAGTTACATGTATGTAACTACTATATCCAATCCAATATATATGTAACTACTATATCTAATCCAATAACCCATTACAAATAACACATGACTCATTTATTATATCAAATCAAATAACTCATTACAAATAATACATGACCCATTTACTACATCAATTTAACACATAAATTTTTTCTTGGACCTTTATTTTACTTCAATTAATTTTTTTTAATTTTATCATTAAAAAATAATACTCCATTAATTTTTTAAAATTTTATTTTTTATTTTACTCAATTGATATTTATATTTATTTTTTTAATATTATTTTTTTAATTTATTTTTCTTCCTATTTATCATTTGTGTTTCAAATGATAATTTTTTTAAAGCACTTTCTTTTTATGTCATAAATAATTATTCTAAAATTTTAAAGTCTAATAAGAAAATTTTAAAAATAATATTAATTATTTTTTTAAAGTATTAAATAGTATAATAATAATTTGTTTTAAAAAATAAAACTCGCACCTCTCTTAGGCAAGTGTTTAATTTTATTGGTACTATTTTACTTTAATTAATTGGTGTATAAGTTTCACCTTATCCTTTCAAAATTTTACTTCATTCCTTACAAATTTCACTTCGTTTTACATTGTTTAATTATTTTTTTCATTTGAACTTTCATTTTTTAATCACTTTATTTTAATTTTTTATGAATATAATTTTTAGTTTATAAGTGTTATGATAACAGTTGATAAGTATTATGATATATTATTAGTTAATATGCAGTATTGTACGTATTAGTACATATACAATATAATATTAGTTTATACTGGTACAAGTTCTAATTTTTTCGAATTTCGAGTTCACATATTTTATGGTAATAGTTCAAATATAGTATAGTATTAGTTCACATATTGTATAGTATTAGTTCACATACTCTATGGTACTAGTTCAAATATAGTATAGTATAAATTCAAATATTGTATAGTATTAGTTCATATATTAAATAATATTTTTATACCCACATTAATCTCTAGTACTATACAATATATTAACTAGTACTATACCATAGACGTACTAATACTATATCGTATTTAAACTAATATTTATATTTAATAAAAAATACATAACTTAACACGTTTATAATTCCAGGCATACCATGCAAAGTAATACATCAATATTAAAAAATTGATATTAACTAACTAGTAAGAAGAACAAAAGTGAGAATGAATCACACTGAACACACAATTCAATTAATAGATACGATCACACTCAATAAACATATGAATGCATCAACATGGCGATGACCCCAAAGAAAATAATAAAGTTGATGCAATATTATGCTGGTTTCTTCCCCAATTCTCAACTCATTTAAGTTTCTAAAAATAAATTTTATTTTTCAATTAGATTATGTTATTAATTAGTTTTAAAAAATAATCTACAACCTTAAAAAACTTGTAACAAATCAGATATCATTTTAGAAATAATGAAGACATAAAAAAAATTAGTTATTATAAATCAGATTAAAGTTAGAAAGTGAGCATGTCATATTCATACATTTATACCCAAATTAGAAAAAAAATTGAATTTTTTTAGTTTAGTTTTTTTTTTTTTTTGATTTTTTTATATTTTTAAAAAAAAAACTGGAAATTTTATTTTTTAGTTTCATATTTTTTTTTAATATTCGTTATGTTTTTATATTTATTTTTTAAAAGTTAAAAAAATAGAATAATATTTGACTTCGTGGTGATTCATTGGTGAATCGATAGTCAGTGTATAATTATAATTTTAATGGGTTGTATTTTAATTTAATTGATATAATGGTAATATAGTATTTTACATGTATTTTTCTTTTAAAAAATTTGGAGGTGAAATTAATAAAAAAGAAGGTAAATAACTAATAATCCATATGTAAATAATTGAATTTAGTTACATGTATGTAACTTGTACATATAAGTGCCTAAAAAAATGAAGTGCCTAAAAGGAGGAAGTGTGGACTTAGTAAAAAAGGAGGGTAAATAGCCAGTTACATACATGTAACTGGTACACATAAGTAATTGCCTTATTTTTGTTGGTTAAAGACATAAACTCATTAGTATTTTTTAGTAGCATTTATTTTGTAATGCATTAGACATTATTTTTTTAGTTAAATCTTAAGAATTTTAATGGACATTTGACATTAATATTAAGTTTGTATGATTTCAATTTTTCGTTTGTAATTGTATGATATACTATTATATAAACTGTCAAATCACGCAAAATCGACCGTAACCGTTCAAAACCGCATGTTCTTTTTTACAAGATAAACTGCAATTTAAAATTGTATACTAAATATAATCACAAGTAGCAAGACAATTTGAATTTTATCAAAAAAACCACCAAACTGCACCGTGATCACCCCTAGTTGTGGTGGATTGGATTAGATTGAGATTGAAAAAAGTAAATTATGATAATTCATGAATAGTACTCCCTCCGCCTCAAGTGAATTTGCATCATTGAAATGACACACATTTTAATAAATGTCTAAGAAAAAGGGTAACAAGTGATGTTTTGATGGATATTCTTATAGTGAGCTCATTATATACATATGCTGCTTACTCCATAACTCAAAAATAAATACGTAGTTTACTTTTGTGGTCTAGCTATGAAGCAACCCATCAGATACATTTAGTCAATGTACAGACTGGCCTGCAGTTGCCTCATTTATTTCATACCCGATTCACTAGTATTTTCATAATTCCGATGTTTTTTTTTTCATGAAATATTTTGAATTTATTTTTATTAATTTTATAAAAATATGAAAATTTTGACATTAAGAATAATATTAATATAAAAATATAATCTTAATTGGTGTTTTAAAATATAAAACGTAATGTAAAAAAAGGAAGAGTATTAATTAAATTAGATTAAATTATATGGAATTGTAAAGCCAGAATCATGATTTGAAAGAGGGCAAAATTCCAAAATGAGAATACAAAGAGAAAAGAGTTCTTATTCTCAAAAAATGAAAAGTGAAAAACGTATGAAAGAGCTTCAAGCTCTTATATGCTAAATCAAATACAAACTGCTGAGTAACCACCTAATAACTGTCTAACAACCATTTAACATAACTAATTATAAGTCAGTGGTGTATCTATCAATATTGAGGGTTTATTGGTTCTAACCAGGAGGTGTATTTATCAACCCTTGACACCCCCCTCAAAATGAAAGTGGATATCTAACAATCTCATTTTGGCTTTGTGATTGTTGAAGACAGCATGAGGAAGATGTTTTGTCAGGATGTCAGCCAAGTTTTCTTCAGTGGGGATGTGAATAAGAGTGAGCAACCCTTCTTTGATTTTCTCCCTTGTGAAATGGTAGTCCAAGGCAATGTGTTTAGTTCTTTGATGTAGACAAGGATTGTGGGCAATAGAGTAAGCACTCTTGATATCAATATACATAGTTGAAGGAGATGAATGTTGAATCCTCAAATTAGCAAGTATGCAATGTATCCACTGGAGTTCACATGTGGTGGATGCTAGGGCCCTGTATTCAGCTTCTGCAAATGACCTACTAACAGTAGATTGCTCCTTGGATTTCCAAGATATTAGTGAATTACCAAAATAAATGCAATAACCAGTGATACTTCTCCTTGTTTGAGTACATTTACCCCAATCAGAATCAGAGAAAGCATGCAACTTGAAAGTGTTTTTAATGGAATAGAAAACACTAGTGCCAGGATTACTTTTAATATACCTTAATATCCTATGAACAACAATCAAATGTGAATTAGTAGGGCATTGCATGTACTGACTCACAGTTTAGACAACATAAGATATATCAGGTCTAGTAACAGTTAAATAGAGAAGGCTTGCCCACCAATTTTCTATATAGTTCAGGATTTTTAAGGGGTGGAGATTGATCATCAAAGACTAATTTAGAATCCATTGGAGTAGAACAAGGCTTGCTACCCAAATAACCAGAATCTTGTAGTAAATCTAGAGCATATTTCCTTTGGGAAAGAGTCATACCTGTTTTGTTTCTGGCAACTTCAATGCCCAGAATGTACCTCAAAGTGCCAAGATCCTTAATGGTAAATTTGTGATGCAAAAAAGTTTTGATAGTTTGGATGATATCAAGAGATGTTCCTGCAACAATTAGATCATCTACATAGCAAAGAACAATAGTGAAGTCAGACCCATTCTGCCTAGTAAACAATGAGGTGTCAGCCTTGGATTGAATGAAGCCTATGGATATTAAAGAAGAAGTCAATTTAGAAGACCACTATTTGGAAGCCTGTTTTAAACCATACAGACTCTTATTCAATTTCCAAACCCTCTTATCATCATTAGCACAATAACCAGGGGGGACCATATAAATTTCTTCCTCTAGACCACCATGTAAAAAAGCATTATTAACATCTAATTGATGTAAATGCCAATTTTTAGAGACAGCAACAGCTAACAAAATTCTGACAGTAGTGATCTTAGCAATAGGAGAAAAGGTATCAGAGTAGTATATTCCCTCTTGTTGAGTAAAGCCTTTAGCAACTAATCTACCTTTGTATCTTTCAATGGTGCCATTGGAATTATATTTCACTTTATAGACTCATCTACAGCCTATACAATGCTTATTTTTAGGTAAATGAACAAGAGTCCAGGTGTTATTCTTGTTTAAAGCTTCTAATTCATTTTTCATAGCAAGGACCCAATTATCATTTAGGGCAGCTTGTTTATCAGTTTTGGGCTCTTGTATTTGAAATTGAGGCTGTAAATTTCTTTTAGTGAGGAGATAATTTATTAGAAGATAAAAAATCATGTATAGGATACTTTTTGCCAGAACAAGAAAGAGATATTTTTGCATGATGAACAGAGGGTGGTAAGGAGGTCTCATAAACCTGTAAATATGTTGGTTGAGTCTTGTTTCTAGAGGGTCTTGAAGTGGATACCATTATAGGATGAGAAATATCAGAACCAGTATTTACACCATTCCCATTATCAACAATATTTTCAGAAACATCATCAAATTAATTGAATATTGGGGGCAGGAGCAATAGAAACAATATCATCAGGAGAAACAAGAGAGTTATTGTTGCAATCATTGTGACCATAAAAATCAGTATCATCATCAGAATCATTATAATTGTTATCATCATCAGGATTTGACAAGTGATGGATGAATTTATTAGTACCAAGCTTGTCAGAATAGGGGAAGATATGTTCAAAGAAATTGACATTCCTAGAGACAATAAGTCTTCTAGTTTTAATATCAAAAAGTCTATAACCCTTTGTCCCAAGGGGGTAGCCAATGAAAACACATTTGGTGGCTCTAGGGTCAAATTTATGTCTATTAGATACCAAAGTGTTGGCAAAACATAAACACCCAAAAGTTTTAAAAAATGAGTAATCAGGTTTTTTATTATACAAAAGTTCAAAAGGAGATTTTTGGTTAAGTATGGGAGAAGGAATTCTATTTATTATAAAAACAGCAGTTTTGATGCATTCGCCCCAAAATTTTAAAGGCAAGGAAGATTGAAACATAAGGGCTCTAGCCACTTGAAGTAAATGTTGGTGTTTTCTTTCCACTATGCCATTTTGTTGGGGAGTTTCAAGACAAGAGGTTTGATGGATGATGCCAAGTTTATGATAAAAGTCAGAAAGAAGGAACTCAGTGCCATTGTCACTCCTTAGTATTTGAATTTTAGTACCAAACTGTAGGGAATAAAATATGTTTTGATCTAATACCAGAACCCCCTGAGACATGCCTAAGTCAAGATAAATATGTTCTAGAAATGTTAGAACATATAGATTATAGGCTAGATGAGAAGCTGAAATGTTAGACAGCTCTTAGACAATTAGATGCACAATTTGAGGGGGAACCTACTTTTAAGATGATCAAGTCCCCTCAAGGCTCAAAATTCTGGAACAATCATTTAAGGACAAGGACACTCTATGGAAAACTAAAAGCTCTGATCAGGAGAGTTGTCCAAAGAAGCTGTCCATATGCAAGAACATGCTTACCTAGCTCAAAAGGACAAGGCTACTCAAAAGCTTTTGATCAGGAGAGTTGTCCAGAGAAGCCAAGTCATCTGAAGAAGAGCAAGCCAACTTTGCTGATAAGCAAATCTGCTGATAGTGATAAGGAGAGTTGTCCAGATGATAAGGAATGTTGTCCTATCATTGGATCAACCTTCAGAAGCCATGTCCAAAGTCCTAACAAGAAGTCAAACATTTGGGAAAAGTGCTGCAGAATGAAGACAAAGTCTTACAAGCCGTTTATTACCCAAATAAGGACATGTCACTATCAAGAATCTGTCTTCCAGTTTGAAGAATTCAAGGAAGACATTTATAGCAATTTGGGGCTGCCTCTCCAACGGGCAAATCCTCCATTTTGTCTATAAATACAGAAGTGTGAAGACCATTTGAAAGCAATCCAACAGCACCTCAACACAATCTAACTAAGCTCAAAGTCTTACAAGCTAGAGTGCTTTCAAAGCTTTCAAAGACTATCTTAGTCTTCAAACACTTCTTCTAAGCTGAACCCAATTGTATATTCATACTCAAGCTTAGAGAGATATCCTATCCTTATACACTGATCTCCATTGTAAAGGATATCTCATTAGTTGGAACCTTACTTCAATCCTTAATCCTTTCAAGTGAGAAAGTGAGAAGGTTGCAGTAGTAGAAGTGGTAGGAGCTGACTGTTGAGAGAAGAACAGTTCAGTTCTGAGTTGAGAAGAGGGTACTAGGACTCTAGACATCCTAGGGATCAATTCACCAAGGAGTGGTGTTCTTGATCAAGTGCACCTTGGCACTATAAAATAAGTTAATTCCAAGAGTGAAGGAATTATCCTGTTAAATCAGGGAAAGTGGATGTAGGAGCTTGAGTCTCTGAACCACTATAAACTCTTGTGTTGATTTACTTTACAAGTACTTACATTCATTCAACACTGCATACAAAACTGATCTTTCAAAGATACATATTCAAAGACTGTGCAAAACTGATTTGGACAAGTTCCCTGAAGCTTAACTGGACTGTTTTGGATTGGGAAAGTGATTTCAGAAATTAAAGGAGTCTAAACTTAAAGGGCCAACCACTATTCCGCACATATAACTCCCCTAGATAGTTATTCAACTAAGTACTCAATAGTACTTAGTAGTTTGATTATCTTAGAAGAGTTAATCTTCTTCAGCAGAGTTGTCCAAGACAACCTTGCTGAACTCTGGTTTGATCAAAGTTGAAAAGAATTGCATACAAGTGTATTCCCCCCCCCATACACTTGTTATATACTCCTTTCAGGACCAACAAGTGGTATCAGAGCAGGGGTTCAAAGACCACTGCTTCTGAAAATCCATATTGATTTTCAAAACTCTCATATTTGAGTGGTCACTGAACTGATCTTTATCTGAAATCTAATACTTGTTGACTGACTGATTATTCTTGAGAAATGGCCAACAACAATGCTGTTCCTCCACCTGCTGTTCAAGGATTGGACAATATGGCCACAAATCCAGTCAATCACATTTCACATCATAAATTGCCCATGTTCTCTATAGACAACTATGACTTCTGGAAAATTAGAATGAGAGCTCATCTTGCATCTCTTCACACTGATATGTTGAGAGTAATCACAAGAGGACCTTTTGTGTTTACTCAAACTAACCCCAGATTGACAGATGAGCAAAGAGCAGATATAAGGGAACTGATTCCCAAAGATGAAGATGACTTCACTACTGATGAAAAGAGGAAGGATAATCTGAATTATCTAGCAATGAACACCCTCTATCAAACAATTCCAGATGCAGTCATGGGAAGAGTCTACCACTGCACAACAGCCAAAGAAATTTGGGATACTCTTGCTGAAATGTGTGAGGGTACTGAAAAGATCAAGGAGAATAAGCTCCAAGTTGCTGTGCAGAAATTTGAACAGTTTGCAATGGAGTCTGAGGAGTCCATTGATAAGTTTGCTGGTAGATTCACTGATGTGATGAATGAAATCAACTCACTGGGCAAGGTCTACACCAAGAGAGAAGTGGGGTTGAAGATCTTGAGAAGTCTCACTCAAAAGTGGGATGTCTATGCTGTAATGATGCAAAACACCAAAGATCTTTCCACCATGCCCATGCAACAAATCTTCTCTGAACTCAAAGCTTATGAGTTCGACCTCAATAGAAGAAAGCCTATTGAGGAACCTTCAAATCCTACTAAGGGAGTGGCATTCAAAGCCAAAACAGCTGAACCAGAGATGCAGCCCACTCCAAGACCATCAAAGTCAGTCTCAAAGACTGAAATGAAGGAAGAACTAGCCTTGATGGCTAGAAGGTTTGAAAAGTTGAACTCAAGGTTTGGTAGATACAAGAAATTCTACCAGGACAACAAATTCAGGAGATACAACTATCCTGAAGCACAGGCTGAAGTCAAAAAGCCTGAAGAGAAAAGATCAGAGGACAAGTACTCTGATAGGAGAAGGTCCAGTAGAGCTGAACCTTCATCATCAAAAAGAAGAGAAGAATCAAAGAAAGAAGATGATGAAGATCTGTGCTATAACTGTAAAAAGAAAGGGCACTTCCAGTATGACTGCCCTGAATTAAGCTCTAAGGAGAGAAGAGAGAGGCAGGCCAAAAGAGACAGGAAATTCACCAACAGAAAGGCCATGATGGCTGGTGAAGAATCTGATAGTACTGAAAGCCTCAACTCCTCTGATGGACTGTTCTCCAACAGTGATGATGATGATGATGTCTGCAACATGGCTCTTGAGGATGATGAGGTATCCTCTACTTCTAGCTCACCATCATTCATCTCACAGAACAATAGTGAGGTCAACTTGAAGCTTTCCCTTGGAAAGTTGATGGAAGATTTCACTTTGTTACAAGAATTTCATGATAACTGTGTGAGAGAAAATGAAAGATTGGTCATTGAACTTGCCAAAAACTCTGAGGTAGCTGTTGATGTCAAATCTACTGATTTGTATCAACAAGTCTTGAGAGAGCTTGAGGAAGCAAATCTCAGGATAGTTGACCAACAAAAGGAGATTGATGATCAACTTCTTTCTCAGAAGAGAAAAGATTTTGAACTTAAAATTCTCAATGCCAAATTTGAAAACCTCTCACATGAATATGATATTCTTAAATCAAGTGAAGAGAGTCTGAAATTAAAGATGTCTGCTCTGAAGAAATCCTCTAGAGCAATAGAGGAAATTCAGAGTTATCAAAGACCTATGGCTCAAAGAAGTGGATTAGGTTTTGATCCATTTGAATCTTCACCTTGTCTTAGTGTTGCTTCTGTAAGTAACACTAAGAGAATCTTTGTTAAGTCCGTGGCACAAACTGAAAATGAAGTGATTCAACCACTGAACAAAGGAAAGGGCAAAATGGATGATCTGCCTACTCAAGTGATTAAGGAGAATAGGCCAAAACCTAAGGAAATGGCCAAAGCTCCTGAACATAAGAGGAATGTTGGTCAGCAGAGTAGACCCAATGGAAGGGCAACTCTACTGAACAATGTTCAGAGGAGTTATCCAAAGTATAATCAGCCCAGGCTAACTCTTCTAAGAAAGCCTCAGCTGAATAGACCCAAGGATAACTTTCCTCAAAGGCAAAATAAAATGAGACAACCAAAACCCTTCATGCCAAAGGGTAATGGTCAAAAGAAAGCCTTTCCTCAAAGATTCCCTCAAGTAGCACAAAGAACTCAAAAGTTCAGGAGATTTGACAACTCTCCTGAAACTTATAGAGTTAACACTTTTACACACACTTTCCCAAAGGCATTTAAAGGGAAGACAGTGTATGTAGATGCTAGAGGAAGACAACTTAGCCACCTTGAATCAATCAAGGTTATTAGGCAAGTTTGGGTTCCCAAAGGTACAGCTAACCTCTCAGGACCCAAAACTCAAAGGGTACCTAAACCTATCTAATTGCAGGTACCAATGGGCCACAAGAAGAGGGGCATGAACAAAAAGACAGCATGGTACCTTGATAGTGGATGTTCAAGGCACATGACTAGAAACAAGGAACTCCTCACTGACTTCATTGAAAAAGAAGGCCCAAATGTTACTTTTGGAGACAGCTCACAGGCAACTACAAAAGGTTATGGTACTTTGATGATTGGTAACATCAAAGTAACCAATGTATCTTATGTGGCTGGTCTCAAATATAACCTCCTAAGTATCAGTCAATTCTGTGACAAAGATTTTAATGTTGAGTTCTCAAGTGGAAAGTGTCTAATTAAGGATAAAACTCAAAAAACCCTATTGACTGGAACTAGGAAGGGAAATGTGTATTTTGCAGACTGGGACAAGTCTACTGATGCTGCATGTTTTATTGCTAAAAGTTCTAGTGAACAAAGTTGGTTATGGCACAAAAGGCTAAACCACCTAAATTTTAAATCTATGAATAAACTTGCTAGAAATGCATTAGTTAAAGGACTGCCTAATGAGGTTTTCATTAAAGAACATGTGTGTAAGCCATGTCAAGAAGGAAAACAGATTAAAGCCTCATTCAAAGGTAAACCAGTCATCTCCACTGAAAGGGTACTTGAACTTCTACATATGGATCTGTTTGGACCAATTACCCCTTCAAGCATAAATGGTAGAAAATATACACTGGTGGTAGTAGATGACTTCTCTAGGTTCACATGGGTAGTATTTCTCCTTAATAAGAAGGAAACACAAGTCAAACTACCTGAACTCCTTAAGAAATTGTCAAATGAGAAAAGCCTTAGCATTATCAAGATAAGATCTGATAAAGGCACTGAGTTCATTATTTCATACATCAATGAGTATTGCACATCTAATGGAATAGCTCATGAAACCTCGGCAGCTAGAACTCCCCAACAGAATGGAGTTGCAGAAAGAAGAAATAGAACTTTAAAAGAAGCTGCTAGAACCTTAATTGATGATTCAAATTTACCTAAGAGGTTTTGGGCTGAAGCTATAAACACTGCATGCCATACTCAAAATAGATGTTTGATCACTAAGGGGCAAGGCAAAACCCCCTATGAACTCTGGAAAGGAAGAATGCCTAAAGTGTCATACTTTCATATATTTGGTTGCAAATGTTTCATTCACAATAATGGGAAAGAACAGTTGAAAACCTTTGACAGCAAAGCTGATGAGGGAGTATTCCTTGGATACTCTCAAATCAGTAGAGCCTTCAGAGTCTACAACAAGAAAACCCTTATAGTGGAAGAAACACCTCATGTTGTGTTTGATGAGTCTATCTTTGAGATCAGGAATGATCATTTGGAACCTGAAGAAATGACACAGAGGACAACCAGACTAAGCCTTAAAGACAAAGACACTGAATTCATAGATGTTGTCCAAGCCAATCTGCCTGAAGAACCCACATTGGACAACAATCCTGAAGGCAACCTTCCTGAGACAAACTCTACAGATGGAAATGGTGAACTGAATGAACAAATCCCAGTTCACATCCAGGTAACAACTACCAATGAAGAAGCAGTTCCTGCTGAGGTAGTTAATGGGTCAAATAATCAAAGGGGAACTCAAAATGTTGAAAATACCAATGTCCCTGACATTGAGGACAACATCCCTGATTATGATCCTGAATTAGATCATGCATTTAATTATCCTGAATTCTATGATCAAATTGACTCAACTTCAGTAGAGGACAACTCTACTGAAGAGATCAGAAAAAGAAGGACCTGGTTGTCAGACCATCCTACTGATCTAATACTTGGTGACCCAAGTATTGGAGTCAAAACAAGAAGATTCCATGGTGAAAGTGCTCTTTTCTGTTGTTTCTTGTCAGAACAAGAACCAAGTAATATTGAGGAAGCACTTCAAGATGCCAATTGGATCACAGCCATGCAGGAAGAACTCAACCAATTCACCAGAAATGAAGTATGGGAGCTGGTGGATAGGCCTTCACATCAAGATGTTATTGGAACAAAGTGGGTGTTCAAGAACAAGAAAAATGAAAATGATGTGATTGTCAGAAACAAAGCAAGACTTGTGGCAAAAGGGTATTGCCAACATGAAGGCATTGACTATGATGAGACATTTGCACCTGTGGCAAGGCTAGAAGCAATAAGGCTCTTTCTAGCCTATGCAGCCCACAAGAGGTTCAAAGTATAACAATGGATGTTAAGAGTGCCTTTCTGAATGGAGTCTTGAAAGAAGAAGTCTATGTGGAGCAACCACCAGGTTTTGAAGTTGGAAACCAAGTTTACAGACTCAAGAAAGCTCTATATGGACTCAAACAAGCCCCTAGGGCTTGGTATGATACACTGTCACAATTCCTCTTGGATCATGGATTCACCAAGGGAACTGTGGACAGAACTCTCTTCAGAATCTCTGAAGGAGAGGACATCTTGCTTGTCCAAATTTATGTAGATGACATAATTTTTGGATCCCCTAATGAGAAGCTGTGTGAGAAATTCTCCAAGCTCATGCAAAGCAAGTTTGAGATGTCCATGATGGGGTTGATGAACTTCTTTTTGGGTCTACAAGTCAAGCAATCTAAAGAAGGAATCTTCATCAACCAAGCTAAGTACACCAGAGAAATGATCAAGAAGTTTGGGTGTACAACTAGCAAGCCAGTAAGGATCCCTATGAACACAAATTGGAAGATGGATCCTGATGAGAGTGGTATTCCAACCAACTCTACTGAGTATAGAGGAATAATTGGTTCACTCCTCTATCTCACTGCCAGCAGACCTGATATCACCTTTGCAGTAGGTGTTTGTGCAAGGTTTCAAGCAAATCCTAAGAAAAGCCACCTTGAGGCTGCAAAGAGGATCTTGAGGTACCTCAAAGGCACTGAGAATCTAGGCCTTTGGTACCCTGCTGATGACAACATTGAGCTAACTGGCTACTCAGATGCTGACTATGGAGGTTGTAGAATTGACAGAAAGTCCACTTCAGGGACTTGTCAATTCTTGGGCAACAAACTTATATCTTGGTTCTCCAAGAAGCAGAACACAGTGGCTACTTCCACCACTGAAGTTGAATATGTTGCTGCTGGAAGTTGTTGTGCTCAAATCCTTTGGCTAAGACAACAACTCAGAGACTACAAAGTCAACTCTACTGAAGTGCCAATTTTCTGTGATAACAATAGTGCCATTGCTATATCACAAAATCCTGTCTTGCACACAAGATGCAAACATGTGGACATCAAGCATCACTTCATTAGAGATCATGTGGAGAAGAAGGATATCAAGTTGGTGAAAATTCACACAGACCATCAAAAAGCTGATATACTAACTAAGCCACTTGCAGAGGCAAGGTTCCTGGAATTATCAGCAGAGTTGGGACTTCTTGATCCAGGAAAGTTGGAAAAATGAGTCCAAAGAAGTTCATTGATTGAGGGGGAAATAAACTCAAACTTCAGCAGACTTGGTCAAGTCTACTGAAAATCAGAAATATGACCTTACCTCTTCAGGACACTTGTCCATTGACATTCAGAACCTTTGTCCACATCTCTTCAGGACACTTGTCCAAGTGGGGTCAGATAAGTTGTCTCAGCTATCAAACCAAATCTTGGTATGATAAGCACCTACTTTTGGTGATCAATACCTATTTCGAAATCTGTCCCATTGGAATACAGTTTTCACCTTTCTGGGATTTAATTTGTCTCCCACCCAAAAGGTCACTTTCCATGCATTAAATGCCAAGATTTAACTCTTGTTTGCATTAAACTTTTTGGGACATGATCTATCTCGAAAAACCCCCAGCCTTAAACAAACATTAAAAACCACCCACATTTTGAATAAAACAGTTATTTCACTGTTACATTGGTTTTTGACCATTGGATCAAAAATGGACAACTCCCCTGAAATCAATCCTAGCCGTCCATTTTGGATTTCCATTTTTGCTCATCTTTGAATTGTTTCAAGACCTTACCAACTCATTGACAAACATTCTTTTTAGAATATTCACAAGTCTTAAGATCCCCACAAACACTTCTTCCCCAAGTATTCGAAACCCTAACTCAAATTTTCTTCAAACTCTCTCAAAGCTCTCTCTGCAAATTTCAATGGCCCCCAAAGTTAGACCTGAGATGCTTGTTGATTTCTCTAACAAGGATCTAGACCTGGATTTTGGCTACTTAAGCAACAAACATAATCTTCATTTTGAGCCAATAGTATCCTTTGAGAATGAGGATCCTGAAATCACACCAACATTGAGATGGTTGAGGAGAGCTGGACTTCAAAAGTTCTTGGAAGAAAGACCAAGCTCTTGCTTGGAGAGCTACATGGCAGAATTATTTGCCTTCCTCAAGTGGAGAGGCAAACCTGAAGATGGTGAAGTATCAACCAGATTATCTTACACAGCAGAAGGAGAGGAAGAAGAGAGATTCCACAGAGTAAAATTCTCCTCAGAGGATCTGGAAGGAGCTTTTGGACTGCCTTATGAGGGAAGGAATCCAGAAGCTTATGGTACTGGCCATGAAGATGAGATAGCCCAAGAATGGCTATTAGTTCCAGGCTCCATCTCTTCAACACAGAACAAGAAGACTCTCAAGCCAGAGTTTCTCAATCTTTTTGAGGTAGTTGCTAAGAGTCTCTTAAGTAACACTGGAAGCTTGGAGCAGGTCAGTCATCCAAGAATCAGAATCATGGCTGCCATTATTGATGCCAGTGATAAGGGCATTAAGTTTGATTGGAGGACCTTCATCATGTCTGAGATGATGAAGGAGAAGGCAAAATTCAAGGTGAAAACCCACAATAAGGTGGTGCTAGAAGGGAAAATCAAGTATTGCACCAGGGCAAGCTTGTTGATTGAGAGGTTTTCCCACTATTCTCAAATGCAGACCTTTGCAAAGCCCCTCCCAGCCCAGAAGATCTTGTTCAGAAAGCTTAGCAAGAAAACTGAACAGAGAAGGATGCTCATGGCCAAACCTGCTGAAGAACAGGAGGAAGAGAAGCCTAAGATGAAAAAGAGAACAAAGGCCAGGGCTGTCAAAACTAGAAAGATGTCTCAATTGTCTTCAAGAGAAGCCTCAGGAGCATCAGCTGAAGTTGATGCAGTGGCAGAAGAGGGAGTGAGTGTGCCTTCTGATCACTCAGAAGAGTTGAGGAGGAAGTACAATGAGACTAGGCAAAAGAAGAAGGGTGATAAGAGAATCAGGGAAGTTGTCCCTGAGAAGGAAGGAAGTGGAAGCAGTAGGGCCAGCAAGAGAAGGGCCAAACCTACTGAGAAGGTGTTGGAGCTTCAAGAAGAAAGGTCTCTTCAATTGGCTCTAAGGGAGAGCAGAGCTGAAAGCAGGACCAAATCCATGTCAAGGACTAATTCATCTGGTTCTGGAACTCCAGAATCCAAAGTCCCTGAAGGTCAACCTATAGAGGCCAACCTCCCTGAAACTCAGACCCTTGAACCCAACTCCCCTGAAACCCATGTCACCCCTTCCAACCAACCCATTACCCCTGTAAATCTCACTAAGAGATATTCTCCAGAAGGGAATGTGCAAAGAAGTGGCATTGATGTGCTTGCAGATTTAGCAGTAGATGAGACAAGACTCCTGTCTCCCCTTGACTCATCCATGCTCAATTATTCAAAGCTCTTAGAACATGCACTCAATGAGCCAACCCCCCTGAGTAAAGCCCCTTCAGACCCATTGCTCTTAAAAGCAACTGAAGATCCTTCTACTGCACCCAACCCATCTGAAGCCAACATTCCTGAACTTAATCTGCCTGAAGCTCTATTAGGAGAACCCAGAGCCAACTCCCCTATAACCCAAAGTCCCCATTCAAGTGGAGATGAGGAGGAGTATACTTATGAAAGTATGCTCTGAGGAGGAGCCAAGGCTACTGTGGACAGTTTGTATCCACAACTTGCTGAATTTCCAAGAATTCAGAAGGCCTTTCATGATTTATGGATGCTTGTTGATGTGAAAGACAAATCCTTGATGGAGATATCACAAGTCATCCAAGATAAGGGTGCAAACTGGTGGCAAATAGAGGATAACAGGTTGCTACACTTTGCTGGAGTTTCAAAGACAAGATTCCTCACTGATGAGGAAGTATTTGCAAAGTTGGTGGATGACAAGATTAATGAGGAGAAGGAAAGGAAAGCTAAGGGAATCAAACACCCTGACAGTAGCTGCAATGATGATTCCCCTGATGATCCCTCAAACCCTTCAAATCCCAACCCTCCTGAAACCCCTCAAGCCAACCTACCTGAATCCTCTCAACCCAAGTCTTCTATAGCAGACAGACTTTCAAACCCTCCTAAAACCTATCATAGGAAAGGCTTTGTATCTTCAGAGGTATTGACCAAGGGTGGTAACACAACCAAAGACACATCTGCCAATGAAGGTTCTCCTGAACCCAAGGCACAGCCTAAAGATGTTGAGGTTCCTGTACTAGAGGCTAGTTTGATTAAGGCCTATTCAGTGTCAGAAGAGTTGGACACTGATCAGCCCTTAATCATTCAGGATGACTCAGTGGCTGCTGAGATAAGCACTGTGATCTCCTCACAACTGCCATCTTTGAACCTTGTTGAAGGTGGAGATGCTGCAGGATTAGGAGAAGGAGTTGAAAAGGAAAGTAGTTTTGAAAAATCAGAGGGAGTTATGGATGATAGAGAGGTAGTTATCACTAAGATTTTGAGTGTACCAACATATGAGGGTGGTATAAGTGAGGAAGGACAGGTTATTCTTGAAGTCAAATCTGAACTTCAAGAATCCCTTGATGAGAGGAGGCCTGATTCCTTGAGTGAGAACATTATTAAAGAAGGGAGAAAAGAACAAGTTGAAAATGAGAAGAAGACTGCTGATGTATCAGAGTCTTATACAAAAGAAATTGAGGGTGATGAGTGCTTATTTCCTAACTTGTTTGACTTGTCTGATGTTGCAGGTATTTCTCTTGATCAAATTTTTGCAGATGAATTCTTAACAGATGCACCTATCCAAGTAGATTCAGGCTCAGCTCAGGCCTTACTTGGGATGCAATCAGAGAAGTTGGACTCCTTGGCTCATCAAGTCAAATCTGCTCATGCTGAAACCTCAGGAGCATTAAATGAGCAAGGAAGGACTCTAGCATCTGTAGAAATGAGGCTCACTGGCTCTGAAGATGTTGTGCTAACAACCCTTGAAGCAAGGATCAGTGGTGTGGAAACAGGTCTTCAAACCATTTCCACTGAAGTTCAGAATGCCAAATCCACCATGGAAGCCATCTCAGAGGAGGTCAAGAAAGAGCAAAAGCTGCTGAGAGACAATCACAATGCTAATGTCAAAGCTCTCAGGCTCACTGTCAAACAAGCTATTGGAAAGAAGACTGCATTGCAAAAGAGAAGAGCTGAAGAGCAAAGGCTAGCTATGGTGAAAGCAGCCTCTGAAAAGTTTTCCCAAGATGTGTTGGCCAACATTGCTGAAGGTGCAGTGGCCAACCTCACTGAGCTTCTTAAAACCCAATTGGATGCATCTCTTAAGGCAACCATGGAGGAGGTTGTCCAACAGAAAATGAAGCATGTTCTTGCCTTTCTCAGCTTGAGCAGTGACAAGATGCAAAATATACATGATGAGAATGTATATTTATTGGAAGAAATGAAGTCTCTGACCCAAGCCCAGTCCTTATTGGCATCCACTATGAGTGAACTGAAGCCAGAATGTTTTGATGCTGCCAAAAAGGGGGAAAGGGAAAGAGCAAGGGCAAAAGGTGCCTTAGTGATTGGGAGTCCAGTGAAAGGGAAGGACAAAGCCCCTGAAGGAAAGGGAAAAGAGCCAGCAGTGCTGAACTTGGAAGAATTAGATGAAGAGGAGCAGTTAGCATTGGCATTGAAGAACTCAATGGCCTCAGCTCAAGAGGAAAGAGTGAGGCTACAACAAAGACCAGGTGGTGAAGTTTCAGGTTTGGACAAGGATGCTGAAGGTGTCCAAACTAGAGGAAAGATCAAGAAGGCCCAAGGAAAGAAGAGACAAGTTGAGAAATTCACTGACTTCCCCAACAGCCTTGATATTCCACCTGAATTCAGAGTTGTTGATGATGAGCCTACATCCAAGAAAGCCAAAACTGCTGAAGAGCCCAAAGCTACTGAATCTGGCAAAACTACTAAAAGTCCCAAGTCCACTGAAGACATTGAAGAATTATTTGCTGAAGGATTTGGACCTGAACCTAAGAAGAAGACAACTGTCCTAGCCCATGATCCATCAAAGTTGTTTCATGAAGGGTATGGCAAAGACCCTGAAACACAACAAAAATTGGCCATGATGAGGGCCCAAGAGAAAATGGATCTGATGGAAGAAGCCAACAGAGCAAGAGATGAGAGAAGAGCAAACTTTCAGAAACCAAGAAGGAGGAGAGCAACTTATAGCAAGATGAAGCCTCAGCTTCTAATCCCAATGGACACCAAATATCCACACTTGGATAAATGGGTGCCAATTCAGCTGAATGATACATGGGAAGAGGCCAAAAGGGAGTTTGTCTATGACTATTATGTCATTGACAGATGGAATGGAGGAGATGCAAACTCTGCCTTCACTGAGTTCATGCTAGAATACTACAGAGAGTTGTATCAACAACTACTTGCAGCTGCTGACATTGCAAGAATTGAACTCACATCTCCCAAGCCAATCATATACATGCCTCCAAAGCTTGAAGGATGGATTGACCAAGCAAGAATTCTGAGAGAATTCACTGAGATCCTTAAGCTAAACAAGATGGTTCTTGGACCTAAGGGAACCAACCAAGAAGCCATGGCATTGAAAAGAAGAGTGTGGGCACAGTATGGAATGCTGCCACCCCCTGAGGATGATCTTTGAAATGGCTAAGTCTTCTGACCTTTCTTGATTGATCAACTATGCTGAAATATGGTCAAGATTGCTGATGTGGTGTGCTAATCTGTTTGCTCTGATTTGTTATGGATTGCTCTGATACAAGCTCTGTGCTCTGATGCTGAAAATCTTATTTATGTCTTGAATTGTTAGAATGAAATGCTCTGATGTATTTAAGTGTTATTGATTCATGCTCTGATATGTTAATTTCAACTATCAACATGCTTGTAATGATCTTTGAATGAATGATAGTTGAACTTATTTTGAATCAAGAAACACTAATCTCTCTATGCCTATCTTGAAACCTACTTGCAACAAAAACAGTGAAAACACTAACACATTATCTTTTCAGAAATATTGACCTTAGTCATGTCTTCAGAAGATACATGTAATAGGTGTAGACAAGTCACTTTTGCTTAAATAGTGTAGGTTTTGGCATCATCAAAAAGGGGGAAATTGTTGGGAATAAAATATGTTTTGATCTAATACCAAAACCCCCTGAGACATGCCTAAGTCAAGATAAATATGTTCTAGAAATGTTAGAACATATAGATTATAGGCTAGATGAGAAGCTGAAATGTTAGGCAGCTCTTAGACAATTAGATGCACAATTTGAGGGGGAACCTACTTTTAAGATGATCAAGTCCCCTCAAGGCTCAAAATTCTGGAACAATCATTTAAGGACAAGGACACTCTATGGAAAACTAAAAGCTCTGATCAGGAGAGTTGTCCAAAGAAGCTGTCCATATGCAAGAACATGCTTACCTAGCTCAAAAGGACAAGGCTACTCAAAAGCTTTTGATCAGGAGAGTTGTCCAGAGAAGCCAACTCTATGTGTAAAATGCTCTGATGCTAAAAGACCAAATATGCTGATCAGAAGAGTTGTCCAGAAGAGTTGTCTCAGCAAGATTAAATCAGAACAGATACTCTAAAGGTTGAAGGTCAACTATGCTGAAGAATTAAGGACAACCATACCCTAAAGAAATGCAATATGCCAAGATCATCTTGGAGTGAAATAAAGGGAAAGAGCCAAGTCATCTGAAGAAGAGCAAGCCAACCTTGCTGAAAAGCAAAACTGCTGATAGTGATAAGGAGAGTTGTCCAGATGATAAGGAATGTTGTCCTATCATTGGATCAACCTTCAGATGCCATGTCCAAAGTCCTAACAAGAAGTCAAACATTTGGGAAAAGTGCTGCAGAATGAAGACAAAGTCTTACAAGCCGTTTATTACCCAAATAAGGACATGTCACTATCAAGAATCTGTCTTCCAGTTTGAAGAATTCAAGGAAGACATTTATAGCAATTTGGGGCTGCCTCTCCAACGGGCAAATCCTCCATTTTGTCTATAAATACAGAAGTGTGAAGACCATTTGAAAGCAATCCAACAGCACCTCAACACAATCTAACTAAGCTCAAAGTCTTACAAGCTAGAGTGCTTTCAAAGCTTTCAAAGACTATCTTAGTCTTCAAACACTTCTTCTAAGCTGAACCCAATTGTATATTCATACTCAAGCTTAGAGAGATATCCTATCCTTATACACTGATCTCCATTGTAAAGGATATCTCATTAGTTGGAACCTTACTTCAATCCTTAATCCTTTCAAGTGAGAAAGTGAGAAGGTTGCAGTAGTAGAAGTGGTAGGAGCTGACTGTTGAGAGAAGAACAGTTCAGTTCTGAGTTGAGAAGAGGGTACTAGGACTCTAGACATCCTAGGGATCAATTCACCAAGGAGTGGTGTTCTTGATCAAGTGCACCTTGGCACTATAAAATAAGTTAATTCCAAGAGTGAAGGAATTATCCTGTTAAATCAGGGAAAGTGGATGTAGGAGCTTGAGTCTCTGAACCACTATAAACTCTTGTGTTGATTTACTTTACAAGTACTTACATTCATTCAACACTGCATACAAAACTGATCTTTCAAAGATACATATTCAAAGACTGTGCAAAACTGATTTGGACAAGTTCCCTGAAGCTTAACTGGACTGTTTTGGATTGGGAAAGTGATTTCAGAAATTAAAGGAGTCTAAACTTAAAGGGCCAACCACTATTCCGCACATATAACTCCCCTAGATAGTTATTCAACTAAGTACTCAATAGTACTTAGTAGTTTGATTATCTTAGAAGAGTTAATCTTCTTCAGCAGAGTTGTCCCAGACAACCTTGCTGAACTCTGGTTTGATCAAAGTTGAAAAGAATTGCATACAAGTGTATTCCCCCCCCCCATACACTTGTTATATACTCCTTTCAGGACCAACACAAACCGAGTGAGAATAAAATTGTAAAAGTTTTGTAAGGAAATCTTGACATCACTTTTGGCTTTTAGGAGATATATCCAAGTGCATCTATTAAAATCATCAACTATGGTGAGAATGAATTTTTCACCGGTAACATAAAGAGTAGAGAAGGGGCCTCAAACATCACAATGTATTAAATGAAAGGCATGAGTAGATACAGAGGTGCTGAAGGGAAATGACTTTCTTTTCTGTTTAGCTAAATGATAAATGAAACAATTATTGTGCATGGTAGTAGCTTTTACATTCAACTCAGGAATTTGTAACATGCATTTTCTAGAAATATGTCCCAACTTTTTATGCCACAAGTCAAAAGTACAAGCATCTTTATTACTATTACTAGAAGAAACATAATGTCCTAAGATAGGGTAACTAGAAGAGTGAGCAATGTGTAAGAGGTAAAGGCCTCTATCTTGATCAGCAGTACCAATCACCATCTTGGTGGTATTGTCTTGTAAAACACAATGTGAGGATAGAAAGCTCACAGTACAGTTGGAATATCTAGTTAACTAGCTTATGGATAATAGGTTGAATGTGAAATCAGGTACATATAGTACATTGTATAGTGTTAAGTGTTCATTTATAACAATGTTCCCCATGTGTGTAGTAGTGGATATATCATTATTAGGCAATGAAATTTTAACATTTGCTATAGAAGGAGGGGTAGAGAAAAGAGATAGATCAAAAGTCATATGATCAGTGGCCCCAGTATCCATAATCCAAGTAGAGTTTCTAAAAGTGTTTAAACCAAAGCAAGAGGACATACCTGGATCTGTGGTGCTTTTGGGTTCATCAATATAAACAGCAGAGGCTCCTGCCACAGAACGGGGCATATCTCTGCTTTCACCTGAGTGCCATGCATCATAGATGGCTAGATCATCATCTTCAGTTGGAATTTCCAGCGATCCATCGATCAATCTAGCCTTATTCTTCACGCAGAGACCTCTCTTGACTGCGTGGCTCCAAGAAACAAAGTTGGTGCCATCGAGGGTCTCAAGAACGATGGAAACAGTCGGGTTGTCATTATGATGAAGAGCTAGCGGATAAAACAGATTCAAGGCAGGGTTCAAGGAATCTGGATCGGTAACAGTGGGAGCCATAGTGCCAAAATCGATGAGAAATCAAAGAAGAAAAAAAGGCTCCAAGAGATCGTGATGAAACACGAATTGGAAATAAGAGAAAAATAGGGCGGAAACCAAATGGATGGATTGCTTGGCAATATCTTCAAGGCTCTGATATCATGTGGAATTGTAAAGCTAGAATCATGATTGAAATTGAAAGAGGGCAAAATTCTCAAATGAGAATACAAAGAGAAAAGAGTTCTTATTCTCAAAAAATGAAAAGTGAAAAACGTATGAAAGAGCTTCAAGCTATTATATGCTAAACCAAATACAAACTGCTAAGTAACCACCTAATAACTGTCTAACAACCATTTAACTTAACTAATTATAAGTCAGTGGTGTATCTACCAATATTGAGGGTTTATTGGTTTTAAGCAGGAGGTGTATTTATCAACCCTTGATAAATTCATCATCGATTTTTTATGCATGCATCTACTTGATTGATTAATTGCGTCCTGAATTTGCCTTCTTTGTTATGCTTTTGTTCGCTTTTGCCATCTTCTCCCTTGGTGAGGTCTCTTTTCCCGGGCCTATTTTTGTTGAGACTTTTTTAAGTGGGCGTATGATCTATAGAATCTTGTGAATTTGTGTCCCTGGTTTCTTGATATATATAAGAACACCTTATTATGGAGTTTTTTCGTATTAATTTTAAAGATCCGGACGTTATTATAAAATAAATGGAACACTCATTTTTCTATTCTTCACGATTAGATTAGAGGGGACAGCAATACCATATAAATTCAACTTGATTTGAAAATCTTGAGTAGGTGAACTAAATTTGTATTAAATGTTGTATTGGTCTTGTAAACTTTCAAAAATAAAATAAAAACAAATGTAGAACTATTACCACAAAAATTAATTAGTATTTCAATTGTGTCCTAAATTTGATTTCTTTAAATATGGACATTTAGGGTAAGTTTGTTTGAGTATTTTAAATTCGATATTTTAAAATCTAACCCATGTACTACGTTGAGATTTAAAATTTGAATTTTAAAATTCTATTGTATAAATATATATCTACTTCCTATTCACAAATACATGACATTTGAACTCCTTATTCTTGTTCACAATTAAATGAATGTTTAACTTTTTTTGCCATATTTCTTTCAATTTTACTCTCCTTCCAACTTTAGAAAATATTCGTAATTTTTATCTTACATTTATTAATTATGGAATCTCTCTCATTCATTCATTAAATTCTTTTATAGAAAGCTAAATTTAAGGAATTTGTTTACAGGTTTTCATTTATTAATGAAGGACAAACTCGTCAATATATACCACTTCTTAATTTCATCAAACAGAGTGAGTATAGATTGAGTTTATTTATTATTAGGTTCAATTCCTTAGTGTATATATATAAACCAATTAGGTTCAAGGTATTTTAAACATTACTAATAGGTTCAAATTAGCACACACAAAACTCAAGATGCTCTTCCACTTATTTTCAGTCAACATTAAATTCACTCTGTCCATTCATTTATAATTATGCAATACCCATATATTATTTTCGCAGCATTTCATTCAACAATTATCCTTTGTTGTGACTTTCTATTCCAAAATGTATATCTATTTTTATTTGACTCTTGTTTTGAATTTGAATTTTGATTCTAAACATTTTTCATTTTTTACGTATTTTTTTCATTCTTGAATACACACTTGTTATCTTGTTGGGAGTTTGATCGACAAAGACGCACAAGCGGTCAGAGAGATCGATGAAGACGGAGGTAGATCGTCGTGAATGAAGACTTAAGAGATGTCTTTGTCGTCCACCACTATCGCCTCAGCCAAATTCTGGGCCTCAATGACGGCGTATCGACTCCGATAATCACCCCCCAACTCCGATGCTCAATTTTCACGAAGACGTTTCCAACGCCGCAATCTGGATCACAACGACGAATGAGGATTGGAGCACAACCGATGAAGACAAAGAGAGGGTTTCAAATGTATTTTTTAGAATTTTGTGGTAGGTTTTAATAATTGGTAATTGTTGGGATATTCATCCTACCTCTAGTCTGAATAGAATAGATGTTAAGTTTTGATGGTCAAAACAGATCATGTAATCTAATGTTAGATAATTATGTAATCTGATAGGTTACTTAAGTTGTTGGTATAAAACTTAGTATTTTAGTCTAAGTCTCAGTCAAGTGGGATCAATTGTTTCTATATCAGCTGATACCACATTGGAACAACACGCGTATGCTTAAGACTTAAAGAGTGGAAGACTGAAGACTAGGAGACCTTGAAGTCCATTAGTGAAATCAGATGACAAAGTTTGTATACCTTATATAGTCAGCTGATATTATCTACGTGATCAGCCGATTAGAAGATGTTAGCTGATATGGACTTAACTAGATCTTGTCAAGAAGTATTAAAGTTTCAGAAGAGCTACTCAGCTGATGGAATCAGCTGATAGCATGCATTGATGAAGAAGGCAACAACCTTAAACAGACAAAGGGAATGTCGGACCTCGTTTGACAAACTCGACTGAAGACAAGACTGATAGTCTAACTAACTCAGCTGACGAGGACCAATAAGAAGATGCCAACACAGCTAATGAGTTGACTTGGACTAGGGTTTCTGAGATAGTACAGAATCATTTAATGTTTATACCTAAAATAGGCATGATCGCACCAGAATTGCATGAAACATCCAATCCATGAAGATCTCAAGTCCACTCTTAGAAGATTTGTTGCAACGACTATTTCATCCAACGGCTAGTTCCAAGCCCAAATCGTCTATAAATACAAGATATTGTTAAAGTAACAACTTATGAAAATTATACAAGCAAGAACTCACATTAGCCGAAGCAAAGATCATCAATCAATCGACTGAATTCATTAGAGTTCTTATAGAGCCAGTATTCGATCTGAAGAATCCCATAGCTCTAAGTTTCCTAACAATCTAAGCCAGTATTTCATATACTTATCCTAAACTTAGAAAAGTGTTGATTGAACTTGTTGTTCATCACACTAGTTGGTACATATATAAACAAAACCCTTCTATCTTAAAACCCTAGAAGTTTAGTTTGTAGTTTATCACTACCCAAATTGTTAGAGTACTTGTTCTCACAATAACAAGTAGAGCCAATTGCACTCAGATGGTGTATCGAGCTCAAAAGTCTTCTCTTGGGACTATATAGTAGCAAGTAGCTTATTTATAAGGAATTACTATCATAGCTAGGGCTATGAGAGTGGATGTAGGACTAGGGTCCATACCACTATAAATCTTGTGTTCTTTACATTGCTTACTTGCTTATCATCTGTTTAATTGACATAATATTTCAAAAGCATAAGTTTTAAAAGAGCCAAAAAGCACAAGTTAAGTTTTCCATAATCAGCAGATATCAAGTCAATTGATAAGCTCATTGATTTGCCAAAGTCATTCTTTGAAAATGTTTTCATTCAACCCACGAGTCTAAACATTTAGGGCCTACACAATTTCGCACAAACAATTGAATAGATAGTTGTCCAACTGATCATCTAATAGCAGTCAGTAGGTTGGTTATCTATCCTTGTTGTTTTACACTCGCACTTGATCAGATCATATTACTTGCACTAGACTACTTAGTATATCACTAAGTTGTTACCTCATTTGATTATTCACAAAAGTTTTAGAAAATAACATAGTCTATTCACCACCCTAGACTTTGTCCACATCATACTCGTCTACAGGGACTAACCGTAATTACTTGTATATTCAAAATACCTCGATTTTTTCTATTGTTAGGTTTACTTCATTTTAAAGAAGAATATGATTTGCATTTTTCTGGAATACACAGTTAAAGAAGACCTTGATTTTCTGGTATTTTGTTTGTTCCTTTCTTCGAATTTCGTTATGAGTTTCTAGGTTTGATCTTGAATTTATTCGTTTGTGCAAGCATATTTCAGTGTAGTGCAAATTTGTTATTGTTTTATGCAAATTTTATGCAAAACTTTTGTTGTATTATGCTAAAAAAATAAAAAAATGGTTGTTTATGAAAAATGTTGTAGGGATCGAAGAGTTTAAGTAATGTTAGTGTTGAAATGTTTGGTGATTATTTCTGAGATACTGTTTAATTCTGTGAATTTTTTAAGTTTAAATCTTGTTATGCAAATTTTGTGCAAAAAATTTATGGTATTATGTAAATATTTTT
Organism: Galeopsis tetrahit; assembly: GCA_963675135.1. NCBI lineage: Eukaryota > Viridiplantae > Streptophyta > Magnoliopsida > Lamiales > Lamiaceae > Galeopsis > Galeopsis tetrahit. Next base: position 31,376,794 of record OY776119.1, on the reverse strand, counting down.
TTAGTCGTTCTTTGTCAATTTAAATTAATATAGATTGTTTTATATTTTTAAGGGTTAATTCAAAATAAATACACCACCTTTAGTCTCAGTATCAATTTAATCACCACCTTTACGATTGTTGTAAAAAACTCCAACCTTTCATCGTGTTGCAATTAGATACTGTTGGGAAATGAATTGATTTTGATTAAGATACCAAAACCCCTGATTGATGATGGTCAACTCAGTTTAGATAGTACATCAGTCTAGTTGTCTCAGGATAGTTGAGACAGTAAAATTGCCTAAGTCTAAATCTCAGAAATATTGTGAGATTTATAGATCAGGGTAGTTGTCCAAAGCTGGAATGTTAGGCAGCTTGTTTAGGTTTATTGTATTAGGACAAGTCTGTTGATGCCACAGAGATAAGCATGCTGAAGAGGACAACATAACTGATAATCAAGGATTCAAAGAGAAACTACAAGTACTGATAAGAACTATATCAGATCAGTTTCAAGGTTTAAAGATCAAGAGCATTGAATGATGCACACATGAGACAAATTTAAGGAAGCATTTAATACAATCAAGCCTGAACAATGCATTAAAGACTTAGAAGCATTAAAGACTGAAGAATTAAATGAAAGGAAGAACATTCCAACTGCAGCAGGAATGTTCAGGGCACTTGTCCCATCTGACCGTTGGTAGAGTGTAAAGTCTGCCACAATCAACCTTGGAAAATGTGCAAATTTGGAAACTGACACAAGTCATCTCAGCCGCATTTTTCAGAAGACAACACAACCATTGAAGGACCTTCTTACCCACTGGATAATAGAAGGATGACCTTCATAGCCGTTTCAATGAAGCTGCAAATAGGCAATTTGAATTGCTATCTCTCCAATAGATAGTTGATCAAATTGGTCTATAAATTCAGAAGTGATCCAAGGATTCAATTATCCAACTATCTGCTATCAAACTATCATCAAGCAATCAAAGGAAACCAAAGTTGTTCTTCATAATCCCAAGTTTCCTGATCACTTCAAAAGCTAAGCCATTTGTTGTAATATCCCAAGCTTCGCATTGAGATATCCTAAGCCTTTACATTGTTCTTATTGTAAAGGATATCTCTATTAGTTGGAACCAAAACCTCAAACCCTTACCTCATTGGTTGAAGTAGAGTTTGTTGTAGAAGTGAGGAGTTAAGGACTGTAATTTGAAAACACAGTCCTAACTCAGAGAAATTGAGCACTAGGACTCAGATTATCCTAGGGATCTAAGCACTAAGATAGTGTTGTTGATCAGTGCACCTTGGCACTATAACACAAGCTAATTCCAGGTGTTAAGGAATTATCCTGTTCAATCAGGGAAAGTGGATGTAGGAGCTTGAGACTCTGAACCACTATAAATTGCTGTGCCATTTACTTACTGCACTTTTCTATAACTCACATTACTTGCAATTAATCATTCTTAAAGAGTTAATTACAGTAAGTTAAGAAAAACTGTTTTGGACAAAGTCCCTGATCAACTGTTTATTTTTCAGAAATTAACTTGGAATATTCTTTCCAAAAAAAACGGCAACTAAATTCCGCACTTAGCAACTCTTTTAGATATTTATCCAACTGATCACTTCATAGTTTTCAGTAGGACAAGTATCTATTGAAGCACTCACTCAGGCTAGTTGTCAGACAACCTCCCTGATAAGACCAAATTGTTTTGAAAAAGAAAGAATTTGCATACACAAGTGCATTCCCCCCCCCCCCATACACTTGTGTCATACTACACCAAGGACCAACAAGTGGTATCAGAGTAGGGGTTCAAAGACCACTGCCTCTGAAAATCCAACTGGTTTTTCAAATCACAATTTTATGTGGTCACTGAACTGATCCAATTTCTGAAAAACTTATTTGTGCTTATCTAACCAAAATCTCTAGAAATGGCAAACAATGTAGTTCCAGGAGATGTTGTCAACACCATCAACAACATGGGTCCAAATCAAGTGAACCACATTTCTCATCACAAACTGTCAATGTTCTCAATAGAGAACTATGACTTCTGGAAGATCAGAATGAGAGCACATCTTGCCTGCCAGCATGATGAAATGCTCAAAGTCATCACAAGAGGGCCTTTCACCTTCACCAAACTAAATCCCAAAGTCATTGATGCTCAGAAAGCAGACCCAAGGGAACTACTGCCAAAGGATGAGGATGAATTGACAGCTGAAGAAAGAAAAAGGCACAACCTGAACTACATTGCCATGAGCACTTTGTACCAGACTATTCCAGATGTAGTGATGGGAAGAGTGTACCACTGCACCACAACAAAAGAGATCTGGGACACCTTAGCACTTATGTGTGAAGGTACCCAAAAGATTAAAGAAAACAAGCTTCAAGTGGCCATCCAAAAATATGAACAATTTACTATGGAGCCCAATGAGACTATTGATCATCTTGATAGCAGGATCACTGACATCATGAATGAGATAAACTCTCTTGGCAAATTCTATGCTAAAAGAGAAGTTGCACTGAAAATCCTGAGAAGTCTCACATCCAAGTGGGACATATACTCAGTCATGATGCAGAACACCAGCAATCTTGACAACATGCCCATGCAACAAGTGTTCTCTGAGCTCAAAGCATATGAGTTTGATCTGAACAGAAAGAAGGTGCATGAAGAGCCATCATCCTCCATTAAAGGAGTTGCATTCAAAGCTTCTGAGACTGAAAAGAAGAGTGCTCAGAGATCTTATCAAACTCTCCAAAATTGAGATGAATGAGGAGCTGACACTCATGTCTAGGAGATTTGAGAAGCTCAACTCCAGATTTGGTAGATACAAAAAGTTCTACCAAGACAACAGGACCAAGGGAAGATTCAACTCTCCTGACAACTAATCAGAGGACAAACTCTTTGATGAAAAGAAAGAAGATAAATATGCTAACAAAAAGAAGTACAACAAAGCTGAACCATCATCATCCAGGAGGAAGGAGTCCTCAAGCAAGAGAAATGATGATGAAGATGTGTGTTATAACTGCCAGAAAAAGGGTCATTTCCAGTATGACTGTCCTGACCTGAGTTCGAATGAAAGAAAAGAGAGGCAGAACAAAAGAGACAACAGGCTGAACAACAAGAAGGCCATGGTAGCTGGAGAGTCAGCAAGTGAAGAAAGTGTATACTCATCTAATGATGGGCTATTCTCCAATAGTGACAGTGATGATGACTGTCAAATGGCCTTTGAAAATGAAGAGGTATGTTCATCTTCCAACTCTTCAAATAACACACATGAGTCCAGTGAAGTCCACTTGAAACTTAACTTTGGAAAGTTACTTGAGGATTTCACCAGACTTCAAGAAGTATGTAATATGGCATTGAGAGAAAATGAACTGTTGAATTCTAAAGTTGTATCAGCGGATTTGTGAGAGAACATGATGAAATGTCTCTCAAAGTCTCTGAACAACAAAAGTTGATTGATGAGCAAAATCTGGTTCTGAAGAAAAAGGACTTTGACTTTAAAATCCTTCAAGCTAAATTTGATAATCTCTCGCATGAATTTGATGCTCTAAAAATAAGTGAGGGGAGCCTAAGATTAAAAATGTCTGCCTTGAACAAATCCTCTAAAGCAATAAAGGAAATTCAAGGGTTTCAAAGACCAATGGCTCAAAGAAGTGGATTAGGCTATAATCCATATGAACCCTCACCTGGTCTTAGTATTGCTTCAACCAGCAATTCTAAAATGACCTTTGTAAGGTCAGTGGCTCAACTAAAGCAAAATGAAATGGAAGTAAACCAGCCACTGATCAAGGGTAAGGGCAAAGAAACTCTTATACCAACTCAAGTAAACAATATTCCTCAACCCAAACCTAAAGAAAAGGTTAAGGATATTGGATACAAGAGAAATGAGTTTCAGAAGGGAAGACCCATGGGAAGATCAACCCAAATGAACACTCATCAGTGGAGTTGTCCAAGATCTACTCAGAAGAGGCCAACTTAAATGAGGCAACCTCAACTGAATAGCTCAAGGCCCAACACCCCTGATAGGTATAACAGCTTCAGGAAGCCTAGACCCTTCATACCAAAGGGAAAAGGCCATCTAAGCACTTATCCACAAAGGTCTTACCAAGCTGCACCTAAGTCTAGTAATTTCAGGAGACCTCTCTCAAAGCCATTCACTAACTCTCCTGAACCTTACAAGACTAACACCCATGCACAGAAACCACCTAAGGCATTTAAGGGTAGGACTGTGTATGTAGATGTAAATGGAAACCAAATCAGTCACTTTGAGTCAACTAGAGTAATCAGGCAGGTTTGGGTTCCAAAAGGTACAGCTAACCCCCTAGGACCCAACATTCAAAGGGTACCTAAAGTTTGACTTTGCAGGTATGCAAGGACCACAAGAAGAAGAGAAGCATAAACTAAAGAACAGCATGGTACTTGGACAGTGGATGTTCAAGACACATTACTGGAAACAAGGAACTTCTCTCTGACTTTGTTGAAAAAGATGGCCCTTCAGTAACATTTGGAGATAGCTCTCAAGGGATCACAAGAGGTTATGGTACATTAAATATTGGTAGTGTAAAAATTACTGATGTTTCATATGTCCTAGGCCTAAAATATAATTTGTTGTCTATAAGTCAAATCTGTGATAAAGGGTACAGTGTTGAATTTGCACCAAATGAATGTACTATCGAAGAAAAATCAACACAACAGGTGCTACTAACAGGGGTGAGAAAGGGAAATGTTTATTTTCAAGATTGGAGCAAAACCCCTGAAGCAGTCTGTCTTGTTGCCAAAAGCACAAGTGAGCAGAGCTGGCTATGGCACAAGAGATTGAATCACCTGAACTTCAAAACCATCAACAAGCTTGCAAGGAACTCTCTAGTGAAATGGCTGCCAAACCAAGTGTTCACCAAGGAACATGTATGTCAGCCATGTCAGGAAGGAAAACAAATCAAAGCTTCATTCAAAGGAAAGCCTGTCATTTCCACTAAAAGAGTTCTCCAACTACTACACATGGATCTGTTTGGTCCAATTATACCATATTTGTAGATGTTGCCCAGCCTGAACTCCATGAAAATCAGAAACTGGACAACCTACCTGATGGTAATCAACCAGAGGACAACCAACCTGAAGGAGAAATTGAACTGACTAACCCCATCCCAGTTCAAAACCAGGTAACAACTACTAATGAAGAAGCAGGCTCTACTGAGGTAGTCAATAGATCTAATATTCAAGGGGGAACCAATGAAAATGTCAATATTCCTGACATTGAGGACAATAACCCTGAATATGATCCTGAACTTGATCCTTCAATTAACTTCCCTGAATTTAATGAGTCTAGTGATCCAACTTCAGATGAGGACAATCCTCCTGAAGGGATCAGGTCTAGAAGGACTTGGTTGCATGACCACCCAACTAGCCTGATACTTGGTAATATATCCAAGTGAATGGATCAAAACTAGAAGATTTCATAGAGGAAGGGCTTTGTTTTGTTGTTTCCTTTCAGAACAGGAACCAAAAGATATTGAGGAAGCACTTCAAGACACCAACTGGATTATTGCCATGCAAGAAGAGCTGAACCAGTTTACCAGAAATGAAGTGTGGGAACTGGTGGATAGGCCAACACATCAAGATGTCATTGGAACCAAATGGGTGTTCAAAAATAAGAAAAATTAAAATGATATCATTGTGAGAAACAAAGCAAGACTGGTGGCCAAAGGATACTGTCAATCTGAAGGGATTGATTATGATGAAACATTTGCACCAGTAGCCAGACTTGAAGCAATCAGACTTTTCTTGGCCTATGCAGCTCACATGAGATTCAAGGTGTATCAAATGGATGTGAAGAGTGCATTTCTTCATGGAGTTCTGAAAGAATAAGTGTATGTTGAACAGCCCCCGGGCTTTGAAGAAGGAGGCAAGGTGTACAGATTGAAGAAAGCCCTTTATGGCTTAAAGCAAGCTCCAAGAGCTTGGTATGACACCTTATCACAGTTTCTTCTGGATCATAGTTTTGTCAAAGGCACTGTTGACAGAACCCTATTCAGAATCTGTGAAGGAGATGATATTTTGTTAGTCCAAATCTATGTGGATGACTTTATATTTGGATCTCCAAATGAGAAATTGTGTGAGAAATTCTCAAAACTCATGCAAAGTAAATTTGAGATGTCCATGATGGGATTGATGAATTTCTTTCTTGGACTTCAAGTCACTCAATCAAAGAAAGGGATATTTATCAATCAGGCCAAATATACAAGGGACATGATCAAGAAGTTTGGATGTGCAACAAGCAAACCAGTCAGGATTCCCATAAACACCAACTGGAAAATGGATCCTGATGAAAGTGGAGTATCCACCAACTCCACTGAATATAGAGGCATCATTGGATCCCTACTATATCTCACTGCAAGTAGGCCTGACATCACATTTGCAGTTGGAGTTTGTGCCAGATTTCAAGCAAATCCAAAGAAGAGCCATCTTGAAGCTGCCAAAAGAATTCTAAGATATCTCAAGGGAACTGAGAATCTAGGACTATGGTATCCAGCTGATGATAATATTGAACTCACTGGATACTCAGATGCAGATTATGGAGGATGTAGAATTGACAGAAAATCCACCTCTGGAACATGTCAATTCTTGGGCAGCAAGCTAATTTCATGGTTCTCAAAGAAGCAGAATACAGTTGCAACATCAACAACTGAAGCAGAATATGTAGCAGCTGGGAGTTGTTGTGCTCAGATACTTTAGCTCAGACAGCAACTCAGAGACTACAAAGTCATCACTAATGAAGTTCCCATATTTTATGACAACAATAATGCAATTGCTATTTCACAGAATCCAGTGCTCCACACCATATGCAAACATGTTGATATCAAGCATCATTTCATAAGGGATCATGTGGAGAAGAAAGATATCAAGCTTGTCAAAATTCACACTGATAAGCAAAAGGCTGATATCTTGACAAAGCCATTAGCTGAAGCAAGATTTCTGGAACTTTCAGCTGAGTTGGGCTTACTTGATCCAGGGAAGATGAAGAAATCATGAAGGGAGCTCAAATGAAGGGGGAAGTTCATTAAACTGAACTTCAGCAAAGTTGACCAACCTCACTGAAATTATCTGCCTAAAAGAAGAACTCAGTGCAGTTGTCCCTCTAGCCTTCAGCAATGTTGGTCAGGGTGATTGACCTTGTGGGACCCAGTCACCAACATTGGGACCCACTCAGGTCTGTTGATCAGATATCTTGACCTAAATAGAAGTCAAAACACTTATCAGGATGTTTGTCCAAACTGATAAGGTGATAAATGCTATTTTTTGCATTATTGGACATTTAAGAGAATTATTGGGCTAAGAGTAGTCTATTTTTAGGATGGCGTGTGCTATTAAGTTTTTAGCCCCCAAATGGCAAATCTGCATTAAATGCAAAATCTTCTTAAAGATTGCATTAATTACTATGCATTTCATCAAAGCCATTGATTATTCTTAAACCTACATCTAACCGTTTTCAAGCCACTACCCCACTTTATCCATATTGTTTTATGATTTGTCCACCCTCAAATGCCATTATCCGACGGTTAATAAAACCACTGGATATAAAAACCTTTGGTTTTAACTTCACTTCTCTCGCACACATATTTTTAAAACCCTTAAGCAATATTCTGAAAACCTTTGAACTTTCAAATCTTTCTTACCCATCTCCAATCCTTTCTCTTCCTCCAAACATCCATGGCCCCCAAAATCAAAAGAGAGGAACTGGTAAACTTCAATGATCCATCCTTGGATATTGACTTCACCTATCTAAGAAACATCAACTCACTGTGGTTCGAGAAGATTGTGGCTTTTGACAGCCCTGATGAGGAAGTTCTTCTTGTGCTACAATGGTTGAAAGATGCAGGGCTTGAGCAGTTCTTAGGCACCAAACCTGATTCCTGTCTCAACCCCTACATGGCTGAATTCTTTGCATATCTAAGGTGGAAAGGCAAGAAGGGTGATGTCTGCACTAAACTCACTTATGCAGAAGAAGGAGAAGAGGAGGAATCCCAACACACCATCATCTTCTCTTCAGAAGACTTGGATGCGAACTTTGGGTTACCCTCTGAAGGACTCAATCCTGAAGTTTATAAAGAAGGAGAGGAGCAGGAGTTCTCAAATCCATGGATGAAAGTTCCCCAGAAACTGGTAAGTGCTCAAAACAAAAAGACCTTGAAACTAAAGTATGAGCACTTATTTGATATTGTGGTAAAAAGCTTGCTGAGCCATTCTTGGAGTGTAGAGCAAATAAGTTTGCCAAAGTTGAGAGTAATGGCAGCTGTGATTGACTCTACTGAAAGAGGAGTCAAGTTTGATTGGAAAACTTTCATTCTGGGAAAAATGATGAATGAGAAATATAAGTTCAAGGAGATGAAGCACCTTAAAGTTGTGGTTGATGGGAAGCTTCAGTATTGCACAAGAGCAAGCTTGCTCATGGACTGATTTGCTCACTACACCCACCTGCAAGCCAAACCAAAACCATTTCCAGCCCAAAAGGTGATGTTTAGGAAACTATCCATAAAGACAGAAAAGAGGAAGCAAGGTGCTGCAGCAAAACAGGCCTTGACAGTTGCACGTGTTACCAGATCTTCTCCAAGGAAAAGGAAAGCTCAGACTACCAAAGATGAAAAGGATGAAGCAGATTCTCAGTGAATCATCCCTAGAAAGTTAGTCCAACAGTGGAGGTGCCACTTCAGAGGAGATTGACAAAGTTGAACAAGAAGGGGTCAACCCTCCTAAAACTGGTGAAGAGTTCAGGGAGATTGTCCCTCTGCAACCTGAAGCAGTCACTGAGTTCAGGGATCTTGAGAAGCCTACAAGGGCTGAAAGAAGAAGAAGGATCATCAAAACTTCTGAGAAGCAGAGGTTAATTGAGGAGGAAAAACAGAAGAAGGAGTTTTTCAAGGAAATTAGATAAGCAAGTAGGTCTAATTCCAAAACAAGGTCCAAGTCCAAGAGTCCTGGAGCCAACTCTCCTGATATTCAATCCCAGAGGATATCACCAACACATGATGATCCAAACCTTAAGAGGAGGAGTGCAAAACTCCTAAAGATGCCCCAATTCTTCCTAAAAAGACCTACTCTCCTGAAGGTGCTCCTGACAGAGGAGGTATTGATGTTTTGGCTGACCTAGCTGATGAGGAAGATAGACATTTCGCTCCTCTTGATCCAAGACTGATCTCCTACACCGATTTTCTTGAAAGTGCCATTCTTGCTGATGATCAACCCCAAGTTCCAGCCTTCCAGCCTATCCCCATTAACCTTCCTTCTAACCCCTCAGATACATTGCTCTCTACAGCAACTGAGACAAACCTGATTCCCAGTTCTTCTGAACCCAACCTTTTTGAAACCCAACTCACCCTTCCTGAATCCAAGTCCAACCCTTATGATACCCAAGCCAACTCCTCTGATGACAATGATGAGGAGGATACAGAGGAGTACACATATGAAGGCATGCTGAGGCAGATTGCCAGAGCAAATGTTGATCAACTTTATCCAGGGTTGAAGGATTACCCCAGGCTACAACAACATTTCTATGATCTCAGAGCACTTGTTGAGATCAAAGATAGAACAATGGTGGAAATAGCTCAGGCTATCAAGGATAAAGGTGCTAGCTGGTGGCAGGTTGAAGAGAACAGACTATTGCATTTTGCAAATGTTAAGAAATCCAGTGTGTTGACCACTGAGGCACTATTCTGCACAATTGTTCATGAGAAGGTGCTTGTTGAGAAAGAAAGGATAGCTAAGGGAATCAAACATCCTGACAGCACCTCAGATGATGATGATGATGACACCACCAACCCCAACCCTCTTGGACCCAACCCTGCTCAGGTACATTACTTGACTTATCATTCAATTCAGGACTCTGATAAATCAGAGGAGTTGACCAAGAATGGTGACTCAGTCCAAGATACATTGGCCAAGGATGGTTCTTCTGAGCCTGAGGCAAAGCTTGACAATGTTGAGACTTCCTTAGGAGAAGCTGGTTTGACTAAAGCCTCATAAGTGTCAGAGAAGTTAGACACTGACTAGCCTTTAGTCATTCAGGATGACTCAGTGGACTTGGGAAGCCCAAGCACTGTGATCTCCCATCAACTGACCTCTGTGCATCCTTCTGAGGATATGGAGGTGTCAGGTTTAGGACCTGAAGGAGTTGAAAAGGACAATAGTGATAAAAATCCATAGGGAGATGAAGGTGAGTGTGTGATTATAGGTAGCATGAGTGCACCACAAATAGAGGGAGATGAAAGTGAAATGTTGGGTGAAGCCCAACATGAGAGTCAGGCTATTCTTCAAGTTAAATCTGAACTTGATGAATCCCTTGGTGAAAGGAGGCCTGATTCTTTAGTGATTGTGAGTCCAACAAATGTGAATGAAGAAAAGAATAAAGTTGAAAATGAGAGTAAAGGTGCTGATGTATCAGACCTTTTGGGAGATGAAAAGAAAGAGGGTGTTGAGGGTGATTTACCTAACCCTTTTTGTTTTGCAGATTCAGTAGCTTTCACCCTAGAACAGATTTTTGCAGATGCTTCCCTCACTGATATCCCTGTCAACACTGATGTTGATCTTGAGGCCATCTCAGCCAACATGTCCACATTGTCCAAGAAATATTTTGAACATGCCAATGCCACTGAAGCAGGACTGCAACTTGCTTCTCAGACTGCAACATCTATTGAAGAACAGTAAGGCAAGTTGGACACTTTGGTCAGAGAGGTTGAGAAAGCTCATGCAGAAACCACAGATGCTCTTGATGGTCAAGGAAGAACTCTAGCCTCTGTTGAGATGAAGCTCACAGGTTCTGAGGAGGTGGTGTTTCCAACCTTGGATGCCAGAATTAGTGGTGTTGAGACTGGTCTACAAACAGTCTCAACTGAAGTTACAAAGGCCAAGAATGCTATGACCAAATTCACAAAAACTGTGAAGAAAGAGCAAACCAGCCTGAGGGAAAGCTACAAAAACAATGTCTTAGCCTTGAAGAGCACAATAAAAGATGCTTTAAGGCAGAGGACACCAGCTCAAAGGAAGAAAGCTGAGGAACTTAAAGTTGCATTGGTGAAAGAGGCTGCTGAGAAGTTCACTGTGGAACTGATGGCCAAGGTCTCTGATCAGGTTGTGACCAATCTCACTGAACAGTTGCAGGCCAAGCTTGATCAATCCCTGAAGGCTACTCTGGATACAATAGTTGCTCAGAAGATGAAGCCAGTCCATGCCTTTCTCAGCATGGCAAATGACAAAATGCAAAAAATTCATGATGAGAATGTTTACTTGCTGCAAGAACTGAAATCTCTCACTCATGCTCATTCCCACCTTTCTGTTACAATGAGTGAATTAAAGCCCCAGTGTTTTGATCATGCCAGAAAGGGGGAAAGAGAGCGAGCAAGAGCAAAGGGAACTTTGAAGATTGGTGAGCCTAAGGGAAATGACAAACTGCCTGAAACTGAAGAAGAAGAAGAAGAAGAAGAAGAAGAAGAAGTCACTAGAAAAGGCAAGGGGCCTATGAACTTTGAAGACTTGACAGAAGAGGAGCAGATTCAGATTGCAATGAAGAAGTCCATGGCTTCTGTGATTGAGGATCAGGCGAGATGGCAGCAGAGGCCTGGAGGAGAATCTACAGGCCTAGACCCCAAAGAGAAGGTGATTGAAGTAAGGGGGAAGGTTACTGGAGCCTCTGAAAGAAAAAGGAAGGAGCAAACATTCACTGACTTCCCAACAAGTCTGACACTGCCATCTGAATTCCAAGCCGAAGAGGCAACTCAAGTAAGAAAGTCAAAGAGGCTGAAGAAAGCAGCCAAGTTGCCTAAAATCCAGGAAGAGGAAACTGAAGAAGTGGAAGAGGACAAGGATCCTAGAGTGAGACAGCCCAAGCTTGCTGATGATCCCTCAAAGCTGTTTGAGGAGGGATTTGGCAAAGATCCAGAGACTCAAGAGAAGCTAGCTCTTCAGAGAGTTAAGGAAAGAATGGATCAGTTAGTTGAGGCCAACAAAGCAAGGGATGAAAGAAGGGAAAATTTCAGAGCTCCAAGGAGAAGGGCCCTTACAGAAGATTAAAGCCTCAATTGCTTCATAGATGGGACACTCAATACCCTCACCATGACAAATGGGTGCCAATTCAATTGAATGATGCATGGGAGGAAGCCAAGAGGAGTTTTGTTTATGATTTCTATGTCATAGGCAAATGACTTGGAGAGGGTGTTGAGGAAATCTTTGGACAATTCATGTTTGACAACTACAGAGAGTTGTACCAGAAGCTGTTTGCAGCAGCTGACATGGCCAGAATGGAGTTCAAAGCACCAGGTCCCATCCTGTTTATGCCTCCCAAGTTCAACGGGAATATGATTGATGAAGGGAAGATCTTGGAGGAGTTCATTTCCATCATGAAGATGGAAAAGATGAAGTTGGGTCCCAAAGGCACAAATCAGGAGATTTGGGAACTGAAGAAGAGAGTCTGGGCTCAGTATGGGATTGCTCCTCAAGATGAGGGTTCTCTCTGAGGAATAAGTCGATCCTTCCCTTATTTGATTTCATGTGTTCTTTTTATCTGCTTGTTATTTACATTTCAGATTAGTTAGTCCTTCTGATTTTCTGCACTGTAACACTGTTTGATATATATATTGAAGGACTACTATTTCTATCAGAGATAACAACTCATTATCTCAACTAACCTGACCCAACATATATACTTGACCCATTATTGCACTAACAGTTTATTTCAGGAGACTTGATCAGATCATCCATTCTGAAGACAAAATTAGTGTAAGTCAAGTTCCCTTTGTAATAGGTTTTGGCATCATCAAAAAGAGGGAAATTGTTGGAAAATTAATTAATTTTGATTAAGATACCAAAACCCCTGATTGATGATGGTCAGCTCAGTTGAGATAGTACATCAGTCTACTTGTCTCAGGATAGTTGAGACAGTAAAATTTCCTAAGTCTAAATCTCATAAATATTGTGAGATTTATAGATCAGGGTAGTTGTCCAAAAGCTGGAATGTTAGGCAGCTTGTTTAGGTTTAGTGTATTAGGACAAGTCTGCTGATGCCACAGAGATAAACATGCTGAAGAGGACAACATAGCTGATAATCAAGGATGCAAAGAGAAACTACAAGTACTGATAAGAACTATATCAGATCAGTTTCAAGGCTTGAAGATCAAGAGCATTGAATGATGCACACATAAGACAAATTTAAGGAAACATTTAATACAATCAAGCCTGAACAATGCATTAAAGACTTAGAAGCATTAAAGACTAAAGAATTGAGTGAATGGAAGAACATTCCAACTGCAGCAGGAATGTTCAGGGCACTTGTCCCATCTGACTGTTGGTAGAGTGTAAAGTCTGCCACAATCAACCTTGGAAAATGTGCAAATTTGGAAACTGACACAAGTCATCTCAGCAACATTTTTCAGAAGTCAACACAACCATTCAAGCAACCATTGAAGGACCTTCTTACCCACTGGATAATAGAAGGATGACCTTCATAGCCGTTTCAATGAAGCTGCAAATAGGAAATTTGAATTGCTATCTCTCCAACGGATAGTTGATCAAATTGGTCTATAAATTCAGAAGTGATCCAAGGATTCAATTATCCAACTATCTGCTATCAAACTATCATCAAGCAATCAAAGGAAACCAGAGTTGTTCTTCATAATCCCAAGTTTCCTGATCACTTCAAAAGCTAAGCCATTTGTTGTAATATCCCAAGCTTAGCATTGAGATATCCTAAGCCTTTACATTGTTCTTATTGTAAAGGATATCTCTATTAGTTGGAACCAAAACCTCAAACCCTTACCTCATTGGTTGAAGTAGAGTTTGTTGTAGAAGTGAGGAGTTAAGGACTGTAATTTGAAAACACAGTCTTAACTCAGAGAAATTGAGCACTATGACTCAGATTATCCTAGGGATCAAAGCACTAAGATAGTGTTGTTGATCAGTGCACCTTGGCACTATAAAACAAGCTAATTCCAGGTGTTAAGGAATTATCCTGTTCAATCAGAGAAAGTAGATGTAGGAGCTTGAGACTCTGAACCACTATAAATTGTTGTGCCATTTACTTACTGCACTTTTCTATAACTCACATTACTTGCAATTAATCATTCTTAAAGAGTTAATTACAATAAGTTAAGAAAAACTGTTTTGGACAAAGTCCCTGATCAACTGTTTATTTTTCAGAAATTAACTTAGAGTATTCTTTCAAAGAAAAGGCCAACTACATTCCGCACTTAGCAACTCTTTTAGATATTTATCCAACTGATCACTTCATAGTTTTCAGTAGGACAAGTATCTATTGATGCACTCACTCAGGCTAGTTGTGAGACAACCTCCCTGATAAGACCAAACTGTTTTGAAAAAGAAAGAATTTGCATACACAAGTGCATTCCCCCCCCCCCATACACTTGTGTCATACTCCACCAAGGACCAACAAATACACATTTTTTTCTTTTGCCAACAATTGATGATGTGGCTTGCCGGAGCTTGCCACGTTAGATTATATATATTCTTTTTTATTTCTATAAAGTGTAATCTGATGTGGAAAATAAAAAAGAATATGTATAATCTGACGTGGCAAGCTCCGGAAAGCCACATCATCAATTGTTGTCCGGAGAAAAAAATGTGTATCTAATTGCAACACGGCGGCAGCGCTGCGGCCGCGAACGACCGCAAAGGGCAGGGGGAGGGTGTGCGGCCACGATCGTGGTGGAGGAGGAGGGGTGTAAACGGCGGCGTGCACGGCGAGGCTTGGCGGTGTCGGCGAGGAATTAGCGGCCAGCGACAGATGGACTTGCGATGCAAACGGCGTACGACGCGGCTCTGGACGGACGGGGTCGGAAGCGGCAGAGCGATTACAGGCAAAGCGGCGTGGGGAGAGGCCGATCAGAGTGGGTGCAGGCAAAGCGGCGATTGGGCGGCGATTTGGGTGAGAGGCAGAAGATAATTGAAATGAAGGAGACGAGTGTGTGTCCTGCAAATAAATGAGAATTAGAGTTATGAGGGAGAATAAGGGTATTTTTTTAGTTTTTCACGTGGGTGTACTCATTCCACAGTGTGTGTTTAGCCAGTGGGTGTCCTCAATAACTGTGTGTATAACCGTGGCCAATTGCCAATTAGCTTTAGAAAAAAATCGAACGGAACTAAAAGTGGCCACCAAAAGACCTTTTGTGAATTGGTTTGTTCATTTAATTTTATTTTCTTATATTGTTTAATATTCTCTTCATTTCTGAGAAGTTTGCTGTGTTTTTTTAGCACCGAATTTAAAAATATATATATAATGATTGAAGTGTTGATAAATAATTTTGTAAACTTTTAGGGGTATGGAAATTTTTGAAGAATAAACTAAAAAAAAAAGTATGGGAACATGTAAGGGACATAGAGGGAATACTAAGCTATAGAAATGACCACCGCCTATGTGGCACGTCAATATTTAATTTAGACTTTATCTCATATCCATTTTTAATTTAATTTTATTCATATTAAAATTATAAAAAAAAAATTGCAGTCCTTAGAGATAGATGTTGTCCTTAGAGATAGATGTTGTTTGAAAAGGGATATTAGGAATCATAAAAGAAGAAGGGTGAGCTTTTCGGACATGAGGCTGAAACATTAGTTCAACATTAATTTTGAGATGGAAAAAGAGAAAAATGCAACTTTTATTTTGCTTATGAAACATTGGTTTCAAATAATAAGCAAAGTTTTTGTGAGATTAATTTAAGTCCGTCTCCTATAGACTCGACTGCAATGTACTTCTGAGTTTACCAAACTCCTTTTTTTTTTTTTTTTACACTTTTCAGTTGTAATAATTTACATTTTTTTAGTAATATTGTGTTGCACTTTTCAGTTATAATAATTTACACTTTTCATTAAAAAATGTGATACTAACTTACACTTTTTAATAATATTGTGTTGCACTTTTCAGTTATGAGAACTTCGACTTTTCATTAATATTGTGTTGCACTTTTCAATTATAATAACTTACACTTTTTATAAAAAAATTTGATACTGACATGCACCTTTTAATAACATTGTGTTGCACTTTTCAGTAAAAAATTGTATTGCACTTTTCAGTTATAATAACTTACACTTTTCATTAATATTGTATTGCACTTTTCAGTTATTCTGACTTTTACTTTTTAATAAAAATTGTATTGCACTTTTTAGTTATAATAACTTACACTTTTCGTATTACACTTTTCAGTTATAGTAACTTAAACTTTTTAGAAAAAAAAAATTACCAAAAAATAAAAATCAAATGTTGACCAGTCAACGGTGAGCCATTGACCGGTCAACTAGGGTGCATATTAGTACTTGACTTCATATGAGAGTTGGCCCATTAATTTTTATTTTTGTAGAGAAAAGATTTGTGAAAAAATTAATAACAATGAAAAGATTTGAGAAAAGATTTGGTGTGATTTGATAGACATAATATTAAATTAAATGTAAAAAAAAGATTTTATAATTTTAATATGGATACAATAAAATTAAATATTAATATAAAATAAAGTTTAAATTAAATATAAATATATAAATACCAAATAAAGCAAAAAGAAGTAGCTAAATTTTAACTCTACTTTTTAATTTAATTTATTTAAAGCTTTTATTTGAACGATAAATAGAAGTGGGAACTACGTAATTTGTAAGGGACCATCTCTTATAGTCATGAATTGATAAAATTAAAACAAGACACGCTACATAAATTTGAATAATATTCAACGATTTCAGGTCAAGCAGTTTTATTGCAATAAGGGGAAAATATCTCTTATATTTTTTTTGTAAGACACCAAGCTATTTAATTAGATTAGAAATGTTAAGACTTAAAGATGCGTTCTTCTGTTAATAATATTTTATTGGGTTAATTCTAAATGAGTTGGTCTCCTGTGCACAGTGTGTACATGCACACTAATGCACAGGGCAACCCTTATCAAGTTAGTAAAATAAAAATTAATAATAATATGACTGTTGGTCTAGTGGTTACAACAAGTGAACATAAGTATAAGGTCACAGGTTCGAAACTTGTGACCTTCTTTTTTAATTAAAACAATTTTAACTTTCAATTAATTGTGACCTTCTTTTTTAATTAAAACAATTTTAACTTTCAATTAATTGTGACCTTCTTTTTTAATTAAAACAATTTTAACTTTTCAATTAATTGTGACCTTCTTTTTTAATTAAAACAATTTTAACTTTCAATTAATTGTGACCTTCTTTTTTAATTAAAACAATTTTAACTTTTCAATTAATTGTGACCTTCTTTTTTAATTAAAACAATTTTAACTTTTCAATTAAAATATCCACCACTTTTCAATAATAAATTTTACACTTTTCAGTTAAAATATCCACCACTTTTCAATAATAAATTTTCCACTTTTCAGTTAAAATATCCACCACTTTTCAATAATAAATTTTACACTTTTCAGTTAAAATATCCACCACTTTTCAATAATAAATTTTACACTTTTCAGTTAAAATATCCACCACTTTTCAATAATAAATTTTACACTTTTCAGTTAAAATATCCACCACTTTTCAATAATAAATTTTCCACTTTTCAGTTAAAATATCCACCACTTTTCAATAATAAATTTTCCACTTTTCAGTTAAAATATCCACCACTTTTCAATAATAAATTTTCCACTTTTCAGTTAAAATATCCACCACTTTTCAATAATAAATTTTCCACTTTTCAGTTAAAATATCCACCACTTTTCAATAATAAATTTTCCACTTAACTAACAAAATTACCAAAATTTACAATCTTCTTCTTCACCCTCCTAACACCAAACACCACCAACGATGTCTTCCACTACTGTTCAGCACTTCTGGCCATCCTTCTCCATATTCTCCCTCGCTCTAGCCGGAAAATACTCTACCACGGCGATATCCATCGTCTTCTCCGGCGACTTCTCCGGCGAAATTCTCCGGCGACTTCTCCGGCGAATAATAAAAGATTGATTAATGGACCGCTAAATGTAAATGGTATAAACAAAGGATTTGAGAAGGAAGGGGAAGAGAGAGGTTATTCTTCCTTCTCTTTTTCTGCAGCTTTTAAATTGGGAAGGAAATAGGAAGAATTTGGATCGCAGTTTACAGAATAATTTAACCCACCATTAGCAAAGATGAAATCCACATTGCCTTGGATCCAGCGTGATTTGTAGTACTGACGTAGGCCATGGGCATAGTGTATGTCTTGATTGTTAATAAATCACAGAGAGATCGGTAGATGCGGCGCTTAGTTAGGGTTTTTTTTGGAGAGAGAAAACAGAATTAAAAGCGTGTGCACCAAATGATTTGGTGCACACTGTGCATTTGAGAATTTCCCATTCTAAATAAATTCATATATTTAGTCTAAGTATCAATTTTTTATTTTTTTCTTTTTGTCGATATGGTTTTTATTGGATTGAGACAAAGAATTTTCATAACTATCCGTGTGTGAAGTGATTTTCAAGTCCGGTAATCTTAGGAAGGTGTATTCAATTGAGATTCTGTTGGATTTTATTGGACTTTTAAAATCTGGGGGTATTCAATCCGGATTTTTAAAAGTCTTTCAAAATTTTGAGGTATTCAATACGGATTTTAAAAAGTCTTTAGAAATCTTTAGGTATTCAACAATCAATGGATTTTAATACTCTATGGATTTCGTTGGATTCTCCTTAAAAAATATAAATAAATTTCACTATTCAAAATCTCTTCTAAAAAGCAGAGATTTCAACGGATTCTCTCAGAAACTCTGAAAGAGAAGAAAGTAGAGAAAAAATAAACATTTTTGCTGTTTTTCGAACCACAAAATCCGTGTAGCCTCTCTTCTTCAACGAAATAAAATCTAACTATGTTCTTCGATAAGATTCTTCACCACCATTATTATTGTGAAAACTGTATTTTAAAATTATATTTTTTTCTTTAAAAATTATAGTATATCGAACACATGTTAGCAATATCAAAGTCGTCACTCCAGTAATCGACTAAAAGATTTTGGTGGTCAAGGTTGTCACTCCAGAAATGCAATTATTCAATCTTCGCCATGCATCATTAAGAAATGTGATTGAGAGAATTTTTGGTATTTTCAAATTGCTATTCACAAGTTTCCATTTCAAACACAAGCAGGGTTAGTACTAGCTTGGACTGGATTACATAACTTTCTTCGAAAAGAATGGATTACATAACTTTCTTCGGAAAGAATGTCGGATGAATTTCAATCGAATATGAAGAAGAATTGCTTTCTCAAAGCCAACCATAACAAAGAATTGAAACTAATGCATTGAGAACTAGTATTGTTAATACTATGTGAAAAATGAGTAGAGGTATAACTGTGATGGAAATGAAGATAAGAATAATAATGATGAATAATAATATTTTTTTTTGAACTAATATATTTTTGATATTTTTTCTAAATAATTTAGATAATATTTTTTATATACAAGTGTGTTCTTTGCATCAATAGTTTTAGGGGCATAGTTTATGGAAATCCATGTAAATAAATAAAAAAATGTGTATTTCAGAATCCTGTCAAATCTATGAAAATCCATATAAATCAATAAAAAAGTCAGTCAAACTCTACATAGAGTCTATGGATTTTCTAAATCCACTGACTTTTTAAAGTCCAAAAAAATCCAACAGAATCTCAATTGAATACACCCTCCTTAATCTAAGGAGAGAATTATTTTTAAAAAAAATTATGAATAGATAATACATAAATTATTATTTTGAGATTAATTTTTTATTAAAATGTTATGAAATAATAGGTAAATGATTAAGATTATATTTTAAAAAATAAATATATTATAATCTCAAAAATACAGAATAAAATATTAAGATAAGATTAAAAAAAAAATTTAAAAAAAAATGAATAAGAATGTCGAGATTTTGAAATAAAAAATTTGAAAAGAAAGAGAGATGGTAATATAGTGGTAAAATTGTATCAAATATCTCATTAGTCCCGGCCACAAAAAATATAGAGTAAGAATATTAAATATGTGGAAGGTAGTTGCACTTTCTTTGGCCACATAAATTTGACCCGGCAACGCCAAAGTCTTTGTCTTTGTCTATACGTGTATGACAAATTTCGTGGAATATGTATATAATTATGTAATATTATTCTCAATTATACCCCTACGTTTGCCTTTAAATATACAGGAAATTATCCAAATCCGACCAGACCGTGCGTGTAGGCTGTAGTGTGGCAATTCTGAAGGTGACTCTGCGTGCGAGGTAATTAACTTTCTCTCTCACTACAATTTAATTTTTTACTACTATTATGGAGTATTTTACAACGTTAATTGCATCGTGTATTTACGGTTTGGTGTTTAAGTCGTCAACCATTTAATTAATATACTACAGTATTAGATTAGGCACACGAGGATGAATAAAGTATAAATAATTTATATCACAGTTATTTGTCCTACTTATGACCACACCACACTGATCTATGTAAATAGTATTGCTCTCGATACCCCACTTTGAATATATATATATATATATATTACTTTGCCTGTATTTGTGAACATATATTTAGATGGATTTGCTTTTACCATTGGGCTGTTTCACGAAAGTAGTACTCTCTCCGCCCCTTCCACAAATAGTTTTTAATTTTTTTTTTTCGGGACATCCCTACAAACCTATATACGACAGTTTTCACAACTTTAAACTAAAAACTTTTTATAATCTCTGTTCTCACAATATCCTCAATTTTACATAAAATTTTATTACTTTTGACTCACAAGTCAATTTTTTTCTTTACTTTATACATAAATATTTATATAATTACCCTTCAAAACTCTACTCATTATTACACTTTCTTAATTTACGTGTTCACCTGAATGTGAAAGTTATTTTGTAACTTTTAAATTTTATTAACTTCTCTGTTATGGAATTGTATCCACTTAGCAATTCCTCACAAATGATAAAACAAGACAATTAGAAACGCAATGAATTGGAATGAATAAAGAACTCAAAGAAAAATACGAGATTTACGTGGTTTGATCAAATGATCTACGTCCACGGAAGACAAAAGACTCTCTTCACTAATCACGAATGAAAGATTACAGATTACAAGTATTCACAAAGTTTGATATCTCACGTAGAATATTCACTAAGTCCTACGCACTCTCATTACTCACAATCTATGCACTTGGTGGTGTATTTATAGATGTACAATGCATTGATAACTAACCAACTAACTAACAGAAAAACATAAATAATTAACTCTGAAAACTGGATATTAGAAGACTTGTCTAAGTTGATATGCTTATCAGTTGAGTTGGCTTCAGCAGACTTGGACCCAACTGATCTGATCAAATCAGACGACTTGCATCAGCAGAGTTGTCATTAACTCATCTCAAATTAGTTGACACCTATATCAGACTACTAAATCTTTTCAGTTGAGTACACCTTACTCAACTTGTGCTGAACTCCAAGATCAGCATACTAGCTACTATTCTAATAGATAGAATCATATGACATATCAATATTGCATTAATCTCAACAATTATCCACCTTAATGCAAGATTGCCTTCTTCCCAGCCCTCCCCAAGGCTGTTTGTCCAATCTCTTCTCAATGAATATCACAGGTTCTAAGGTTTACCAATTCTATGCAATGTTTGAACTTATTGCTTGGTAATGTATTAGTCAACATATCAGCTGCATTCTCTTCTGAAGATACCTTCTGAACTTCAACAATGTTCTTCTTCAAGATGTCCCTTACAAAATGCAACTTCACATCAATGTGCTTTAACCTCTCGAATTATCACACATCACTGGAATACTCTTCTGGTGTATGCCAAAATCCCTCAGAATGCCCTTCAACCACATTGCTTCCTTCACAACTTCTGTTAAGGCTATGTATTCAGCTTCAGTAGTGGATAAAGTCACCATAGATTGTAAAGCTGCTCTCCAGGTGATAGTATTGCCATACAATGTAAACACATAAACAGACAATAACTTCCTTGTATCTATGTTTCCAGCAAAATCAGAATTCACAAAACCTATCAGAGGACTCTTGGTAACAACTGACTTCTCGAACACTAATCCTAAGTCTTCTGATCCATTCAGATATCTTAGAATCCACTTCAATGCTTCCCAGTGTAGTTTTCCTGGATTTCCCATTAATCTACTCACTATACTAACAACATAGGCAAGGTCTGGTCCACTGCAAACCATGGCATACATGAGACTACCCACTCCATTTGCATAAGGAATAGTAAGCATCTGCTTCTTCTCTTCATCTGTTTGAGGAGATTGCTTGATTGATAACTTGTATTGATGACCAAATGACGTACTAAATGGTCTGGACTAGTGCATAAGAAACCTCTTCAAGACCTTCTAAATATAACCTCTCTGGGATAGGAACAGTTTCCCTGCTTTCCTATTTCTAAGAATATCCACCCCTAATATTCTCTTAGCTTCACCTAAATCCTTCATCTCGAACTTGCTACTCAGCTGCTCCTTCAGCTGAGTAATCTTCCTCATACTCTTGCTACCTATCAATATGCCATCTACATATATTAGTAGATAGGTGTTCTCTAGATAATCTTGTTTACCAATATATACACATCCATCATATTTTCTTCTTAAGAAACCGATAGAAAGCATGAAATTATCAAACTTCCTATACCATTGTCTAGGACTCTACTTGAGCCCGTACAATGATTTCTTAAGCAAGCATACCTTAATTGTAGTTTCAAGTAAGATCAACCCCTCTGGTTGGTGCATATATATTGTTTTAGCTAGTTCTCCATGTAAGAACGCAGTTTTCACATCTAGCTAATGTAACTCAAGATCATCTTGAGCTACCTTAGACATAAGTAATCTTATGGAACAGTGTTTAAAAACTGGAGAAAATACCTCATTGAAGTCTATGCCTTCTCTCTATGTGAACCCTCTTGCCACCAACCTAACCTTGAATCTTATGTGCTCATAAGCACCACTAGATCCAACTTCAAGCTTCTTCTTGAAGAGCCACCTGCAGCTAACCAACTTCTGGTTGTTTGGCTTCTCAACAAAGATTCAGGTCTCATTCTTCTCTAAGGACTGCAGCTCCTCTGACATGGTTGTTATCCACTGCTCTCTCTCAGGACTGGTGATAGCTTCCATATAGTTTCTTAGTTCATAGTGCTCCACGTCTTCTGTTGTGATCAGAGCATATGAAATAAGATCAGCCTGGCCAAACCTAGATGGGGGATGAATCTGCCTTCTGAGCCTATCTCTTGCAAGACTATAATTCCTCAAATCAGCAGGGTTGTCCTCCATGATATTATCTTTTGGATCATCTCCTTGTACCTGTTCTGGGACAACCTCATCTGGGGTGTTGTCTTCTGTACCAGCTAGGTTAGCCACCTCCTCTGGTGCTAACTCATCTGGTCCAAGAAGCTCCACCTCAGCTGAGGAACTCTCTTCCGACTCATTTACAATTCTTCCATTTAGATCATGGGAATTTCCATTATGAGGATATCCCATTACCTTCTCATTAAAATCAACATCTCTACTGATAATAAGTTTCTTATGACATGGTTTAAGGCACCACTGTTTATAGCCCTTGACACCTTTAGGAAAGCCAATGAATATACATTTTAGAGCCCTAGGCTCAAGATTATCCTGTCTAATATGAGCATAAGCTTGACATCCAAACACTTTAAGTTTTGAATAATAACTCAGCTTGTCATACCAGATCTCATCTGAGGTTTTACCTTCTAAAGTAAATGAGGGGTTTTTGTTTATCAACTAATATGCAGTGCACACTGCTTCTCAACAAAAAAATTTAGGTAACTTAGCATCAACTAACATACATCTAACCCGTTCAAAAATAGTTATGTTCATTCTCTCTGCTAATCCATTTTGTTGTGGATTAAGAGGGACAGTTCTATGTCTAGTAATGCCCTTCTCTTTACAAAATTCATTGAACTCAACTATAGATACTTAAGGACTTGCCTTTCTTGTTCTCTATCTCAACTAGCCATTCCTTGAATTTTGCAAAGGCCCCACTCTTTTGTTTTAGAATGAACACCCAAACTTTTCTAGAATAGTCATTTATTATGGATATGAAATACTTACCTCCACCAATGGTTTTGGTTCTTGATGTTCCCCACATATCAGAGTGAACATAATCCAGCATCTCCTTGGTGGTGTGCTGACTCTTCTGGAAGGACTTCTTCTTGGTTTTGCCAAGAATACACTGCTCACAAGACTACAGGTCTTTGAATGTCTTCTGGTGGAAAACTCCCTTCTTGGATAACTCCATCATACCTTTCTCTCCCACATGTGCCAACCTCTTATGCCAAATCATAGCATCATCAGAACTCATGGAAACATCAGTAGCCCTTGTGATTGTCTCACCAATCAAGAATATAACACATTGGACTTCTTCCCTTGCATCACTATTCTATCAGCTTTGGTAACCAGCAAACTTCCTTTTTTTACCTTGAATTCATAAACCAAAGCATTTAGTGTGCCAAGAGATATAAGGTTTTTCTTTAACTCTGGAACAAATCTGACATTGGTCAGGATCACATGTTTATCATTAAACATCTTCACCCTCACTGTGTTAATCCCTCTCACAGTACAACTGTCATCATTTCCTAAAAGAACTGATCCACCACCCATCATCTCAAGGTTTTGAAACCAAGATTTAGTGGGACACATGTGAAATGAACATTCAGAATCCATCACCCATTCATTAACAAGTTTGTTATCTGTTATGCTCATAACTTCTACACTATCATATCCTTTTGCCTCTGCTACATCAGCTTTTGCAACATTAGTAGACTTCTTTTGCTCAGGACAATCTTTCATGTAATACCCTTCTTTATGACATTTGTAGTAAGCTTTGTTATTGACTACATACCCATTCTTCTTCTAAGCTGGCTTGGCATGGTGCTTCTTGCCTTGCCCTCCTTTCATGTCATTCTTGAGTTTGATATTAAGGCTCTCTCCATGGTTCTTGGTCTTCTTGATTAAGTTTGTCACATGTAAACTCTTAGTTTTCAGAATAGACAAAACTTCTTTGAATTTTGCCTTACCCTCCTTGGTAATCAACATAACATCCTTGAAGCTGTTATATGAAGGTGGTAATGCCTCTAAAAGTAGAAAAGACTTCTTGTGATCTTCCAGGGTAATTCCAACATTCTCAAGATCATAAATTGCTTACATGAACTCTATTAACTGCTCATCAAATGCTTTATCATCTGACATCTTGAAATTGTTGAGTTTCATTTCCTTAAACATCTGATTTGTCAGAGATTGTGTTGAATTCAGATCATCTAGGGTCTCAAATACTCCACCAACATCCTCCTCCTTCATAACCTCTCTGAAAACACTATCTCCCAAACTTAGAACAACAATATTGTAAGCTTTATCCATAAGCTCCTCTTTCTTGGCCTTATCTGCATCAAATGCAACAGGGTCAAGTGGACTAAGAGCATCCTTTAACCCATGGTGTGACAACAGAGCCTTCATCTTGGCTTTCCATAATCCAAAATCCGTCTTACCATTGAATTTATCTATCTCCAACTTCACAAAGCCCATTTCTTTTTTCTTGCCTTTTATCTTTCGACTTCCCACAGACGACGCCAATTATTATGGAATTGTATCCACTTAGCAATTACTCACAAATGATAAAACAAGACAACTAGAAACACAATGAATTGAAACGAATAAAAAACTCAAAGAAAAACACGGGATTTACGTGGTTCAATCAAATGATTTACGTCCACGGAGGATAGAAGACTTTCTTCACTAATTACGAATGAAAGATTACAGATTACAAGTATTCACAAAACTTGATATCTCACGTAGAATATTCACTAAGTCCTACGAACTCTCAATACTCTCATTACCTACAATCTATGCACTTGGTGGTGTATTTATAGATGTACAATGCATTGATAACTCCCACTAACCAACTAACTAACTAACAAAAAAAAACAGAAATAACTAACTTTGAAAACTGGAAATCAGTAGACTTGTCTCAGCTCATATGCCTATCAGCTGAGTTGGCTTCAGCAGACTTGGACCCACCTGATCTAATCAGATCAGACGAATTGCATCAGCAGACCTATATCAGACTACTAAACCTTATCAGCTGAGCTAGTACACCTTACTCAATTTGTGCTGAACTCCAAAATCAGCAAACTAGCTACTCTTCTGATATATATATAATCAGATGACATATCAACATTGCATTAATCTCAACATTCTCAAATCTCAAGAGTAAAAGCAACTACAAAGGACTTTTTATGGAAAAATTTTAATTATCTAAATTTTCACCTTTCAAGTAGAACGTGGCATATGGTCGAGACACGCTAATTTAAATGTTTAACTCTCCTTTTACTAACTTATTAACAAGTACCTAAATTGAGATTGTGTTTGGCAGTCATAAGGCTATGTCTAGACGTTTGTGATTAATAAAATCTTGATGATTAATAATATTATGTGTTTTTTTTAGTAGGAGAAGATTTAATTTTATATCAAATTAATGCGTAAGATTTAATTTTATGTCAAATTAATTAATGTTAAATCAATAAATTTGATATAAATGATTTTTGGTGGTTTTTAAAGGGTTGTTACTCAATGGTTTTAGGCTTTTAGCACCATGTTAAAACATTCTAGTGGTAAAAGAATTTGGAATTATTAATAGGTGTAAAAAGACACTTAATATTAAACCCTTTTAAATTGAATTATACCCTTTAGACTCTCCACATGACGTGACCACGCGCTCACAAATTGTTATATTCATGGTTCTTGTTTGCACAATTGTTGTTTTTAGTTTCTAAGGTAAAAATAAAAATGCAAATCTATTGTGCATAGTAATGGACTCATAAATTTTGGATTGGAGGCCCGATTTGTATTACTATAAATAAAAAATAATATTATAAAATTTTATACCTACAAACAAAAATTTATTATAAAATTTTAAATAGACCTCATTTTATAACGACTTTTGTTATGTTTTAAAGAAATTAATTTTAACAGTTTCAACTCATAATGAGTGAAACAATGTTAAAATTTAAAGTGCATTCTCGTTGAGACATTAGTCAACAAATGTAGAACTTAAAATATACCCCTCTATTCCGTGATGACTTGCATACCTTAAGAAATTCGCTTTTGAATTTTTAGTGATGTGTGAGATCAAATAACTGAGGAGTATTTTGAGTGATTTAGTGAGATTTAAGGGGAATTTAGTGAGGTTAAATAAATGAGAAGTATTTTGGTTAATTTAGTGCGCTTTAAATGTGATCTTGTGAGGTGTAGGAAGAATGTGGACCCCAAAATGAGTGACAATTTTAAAAATAAAATGATATAGGGGAATATATTTTTTGGTGATTTAGCGAGGTTTAAATGTAATTTAGTGAGGTGTAGGAAAGAATGTGGACGCAAAATAATGAGTAATAATTTTAAAAATAAAATAATATAGTAAAAGTATTAATTTTGTAGATTATTTACGTATTATAAGTGTACAAAAAAATATTGAGACATCTCAATAAAAGAAATATATATATATACATATATATATATAAAAATCAGTGGCCCCCCTCGACCCTACATGGGTCCGTCTCTGATTGTGCAAGCACAATCTTGCAGAATATGAAGGTTAGAAACCCAGATTTTAAACCCAAAAGCAAATTTCAAACATACAGAAAATGTAAAGCAGGTCCCCAAAACAATATTCTCAATTGGGTCCAAATCAGCTGTGGGCATGATTAGGAAGTCCATTTGGAGATTTTATGCCTTTAATTTACCCCATTTATGCAAGGCCAAAAACCATGATTGCCTCTTTGTCTATACTTAATAAATATTTAGTTAACTGTATAGTTGTTGTCTGAAATATCTCATATAATTTGAACTACACTGGGTAATGCTTAACTGCCATATTTATTAGAGCAGGTGATCGAGGATGGCAGAAACTGCAATATCATTTGTTTTGGATCAGCTTGCTCTGTTGCTTGGTGAGGAGCAACAACTACTTGGAGGACTTAATCGTGAAGTCGAGTCAATCCGGGATGAAATGGGGCAAATGAACGAGTTTCTCAGAGTTGCTGTAGAGAAAGATGAAACTAACCCCAGCCTCAAAGAGTGGATTAAACAACTCCAAGAAATCGCCTATGATGTTGAAGATGTTCTTGACAAATACATGCTTCGACTTGGACCACGTCGTGGTTCAAGTGGATGCTTCAAGAAAGCTTATGCTTCAATTACAAATGTTAAACACAAGCACCAGATTGCTTCTGAAATCCAAGATATCAAGTTTAAATTACAGAATGTTTCCACAAGTCAACAGAGATACAGAGAAATGAATGCTAGCATGCAACAAGGTTCTAGCTCAGCCCTTCGAAGAACAGGATTCTATATTGGTCGTGGTGACGCCTTGTTTTTGGCTGAAGCTGATGTTGTGGGGATTGAAAAGCCAAAGACACAGTTTCTAGAGTGGATCCGTTCGATGGCTGATGGACTTGAAGTGATTTCTGTGGTCGGAATGGGAGGTTTGGGTAAAACTACGCTCGTTAAGCAGGTCTATGACGATGAATCAGTGAAGAGGGATTTTAATCATCATATTTGGATTGTTGCTTCAGACTATAAAAACGTTGGAAGTATGTTGACAAATCTTATTGAGAAACTAGTTGCTGAAATTAAGGAACCGCCGCCTCAGAATCTTGGAGGCATGAATGTTGATGAAATGAGAGAGTTCATTTATGAATTCCTCAGAGGAAAAAAGTACATAATTGTTGTTGACGATGTATGGAATATAGATACATGGGATGCTATCAAATTTGCACTTCCCAAAAGAAGTGCCCATGGTTGCATCATCATTGCCACACGTTTTTACAGCATAGCCAATGCTGCTTGTAGCGAGACTGAGCACGTGTACGAGTTGAAGCCATTGCCAACAAAAGAATCAAGGGAGTTGTTCTACAAAAAAGCATTTCCTAGAAATCCATGCCCTCATTATATAAAAGAATTTGCTGAAAAGATACTAAAGAGATGTGAGGGTTTGCCACTAGCAATTTCTGTAATTAGCAGCCTCTTAGCTACAAAAGAAGATCGTGCTGAAGAATGGGAAATGTTTGAGCGAAGTCTTGGTCATGAATTAATAGGTGGTGGCAGCCTAGAGATATTAGGCAAATCATTGTTCTCCTTGAGTTACAATGACTTGCCTTATTATCTCAAGTATTGCTATTTGTACTTGAGCATCTTTATAGAAGATGGGTTGCTGGAAAAGGAGACTATCATTCGTTTATGGATAGCCGAAGGGTTTGTTCAACCAAAAAATGACAAGACCATGGAAGAAGTTGCAGTTGATTATCTCAATGAACTTTTTAGCAGAAGTCTAATTCATGTGGCAAAGAGAAATATTGATGGAAGAGCAAGAGCGTTTCGTATCCATTACCTCCTACGAGATTATATTGTTGCAAAGTCAAGAGAACACAACGTTGTGACTATATCCAATGGAGGGGAGATGCAGTGGCCTACATCTAGTAGAATTAGGCGTCTTGCAATTCGAAAGAAATTCAGCTTCTCTCAAGAAACAAACATCTTGGATTGTCTTCGTTCGCTTGTTTTGTTGGGCTCTGGAGACATGGATCTTTGTGTAATAGTTGAGATGGTTGGTAGATGCAGGCTTTTAAAGGTGTTGGATTTGAGAGGAGCTCCACTGGAAACTGTACCAAGTAAAGTTTCCAAATTATATCATCTCAAGTATTTAAGTTTAAGGAGCACAATTGTCCACCTCATTCCAAAGTGGATTAAGTATCTTGAGAATTTAGAGACACTTGATCTCAAGAATTGCAACGTGACTGAATTGCCTATCGAAATACTAAAGCTCCACAAACTTCGGCATCTCTTAGTGTACAGGTACAGGACTATTGCTGTCCTATTTGACAGCATACAGAGTTGTAAGATTCCATGTGACATTGGAAGAAATCTTCCCTTATTATTGAAACTGTCCTCCATAGATGCCACTGAAAGTGATGGTATTAAAATTGTGACGGAGGTAGGGAAGCTTACACAGCTACGAAGATTAGGCATCGCAAAGTTGAGAAGTGAAGACGGACAGGAACTTTGCTCTTCCATAGGCAAGTTAACCAATCTTCGCTCATTGAGAATTGATTCAATTGAAGAAGGTGAAATATTGGACATTGACTATTCAATCAAGTTGCAATTTCTAAGAAGTCTTATTTTGAAAGGGCGCATTGAGAAAGTGCCAAAATGGATAAGTTGTTTGAATGGGCTTACCACTCTAGGTCTGTTTTGGAGCAGATTGGAGGGGGATCCACTGAGCAGCCTTCAAAATTTGCCTAATCTCGTGCGCCTGTATATTCATGGCGCGTATGTTGAGGGGTTGAGTTTTAAAGCTCAGGGATTCAAGAAGCTGAAGGAGTTGTGGTTAAGAGAACTAAAATGCATGCAATGGGTGATATTGGAGAAGGGGTCGATGCCGAGTCTTGGGGAGTGGAGTATGAGCGAGTGCAAATTGCTGAAAGAGCTGCCTCAAGGAATGGAGCATTTGCCGCGTCTTCAAGTCCTGGTTTTCGCGAGGATGGGGAATGAATTTGTGGAGAGAGTTGTTGAAGAGAGAAAAAAGGAAGGAGGTAAATGGAGGCTGGCTCATGTTGCCAAAGTTCGTTTTGGCAATGTGATGGATGATGGTAATTGGAGATTTGGTTTTGCGTTGTAGGTGTCGATGGCCTTAATATGTTTGTTACAACTATTTAAACTCTTTACTTGTCTGTTGTTTTTCATAAAGAGAATGAGACTTGGCACAATCCATGCAGTTAAGTCTTTAAGTTTCAATGCCAAATTGCTGAGTATGTACATGCAGATTGTTGGAATTAAGTAGATATTGATATGTCACTACTGATCACCACAATGAAGTCAATAAATTTAGTCATCTTTTGCCATTTTAAGTAATTTGGAGAGATGATTTACGGATAATATACTTTTACAACATATTAATCATTTAATCTAATACCTAGCTAATGCAATGTTGTTTTTTATATACAAAATGTATTGTCTTGGTTCTTTCTTTGCTTGTTCTGTTCTGGAAGCATGGATGTTGTAGCTAGGCTTTTAAAGGTGTTGCACTTGAGAGGAGAAGAGAGGAGCTCCACTAGAAACTAGCTAGTATTTCAATTACTCGTTTAATGAATTCTTATATATCAACATTTATGTTTTAACTCATCAATAAATTCATTTAACTTTTCCTTAGTTTATCTCTAGAAAACTTAGTTTAGGCTCAAAGCTACTCTCACCACTGGGTCCACCATCTCTACCCCTCCTCTTCGTCCTTCCTCCTTCCACTCTTCTATCTTTATTTAGTGTGCACTCTCTCTTTAGATTGAATCTTTCTCTAGAAGACACCATCACCAGCCGCGGCCACTGTCACACCGCTATTCCACCGTTCCCATTGCTACATTTTCTTCTTTGATATTGTAGTTTGGACCAACGGTACGATCTTTCTAAAATGCATCATTCTTACAGTGGTCAATTGATAGACCAATTCGTTGACCCCTCTTTCTATTTTATTTTTTTAGGTCCTAGTTTATTGTTAGATTTTTTATTTTAGCTTTTTTGGTGTTTTAGTTTATCGTAGCTCTTTTGTTGTTTCCGTTAATTTTATACCTCCATGCACCTCTCCTAACTGATATTTTCTACGTCTGACGCGATTTCTCTTTATCTATGAGATTTATTTTCTTTAGTTTTTACACGTGTTGCAAATGAGAAAAAATAGAACCTGAAAAAGAAACGAAATGAAAGATTGGGGAGAAGAAAATGAGTGTCGAGAAAGAGGAAAACATATTGCACAAGATATATGCATATAAACAAGACTACATGGAAGCGCAAAAAATAAAAGACCAGTGTGAAGAGAGAAGGACCCATATTTTTTTTTAAGGACGCGGTTATTATTAAGTATTAAGAATAATATTTTGCTAATCATCATTAAATGTAAATTGTAACGGTAAATCATCATTAGTGTAAATTATAACGTTAAATCATCATTAGTGTAAAACGTAACGGTAGCCAATTAGATTGGATTACACCCCTCTCAATGTAATATAAATAGGAGTATCCTTGTCAATGTAAATCAACCTTTCAATCATTCTCTTTATGGTATCACGAGCACAATTTGACTAACGTCCAATTCTTGATCCTCTTTCCTCCCTTTCAACACCCACAATCCTGTTCTCCATGGCCACCGATGATGCAACGCCAACTGTCACCGTTGCCGGCCAGTCGAACTACACCCCAGCCAACCTCATTGCATTCAACATATCCTCTCAACTCCCCCTAAAACTCACGTCCTCCAACTACACGGCGTGGTGTTTCCAGTTTGAAACGCTCCTCATAGGATATAATCTCGACGGCTTCGTCGATGGCTCTCATTCGTGCCCGTCGACCACCATTGCTGACGGCACCACCACCAAACCTAATCCTCTCCACACAGCTTGGATCCGCCAAGACAAACTCATCCTCGGTGCCATCATCAACACTATATCACCATCCATCATACCCTTCATCGCCAAAGCCAAAACCTCCGCCAAAGCCTGGTCTATTCTTGTTGAGACATACGACAAACCCTCCCGCGACCGGATCCTCGCCCTAAAAAAAAAAAACTCTGAAACCCCTCCAAGGGCTCTCGCTCTATCTCCGAATTTATGCTTGAAATTCGTGGCCTTGTGGACGAACTATCGCTTCTTGGAGTCACTACTGATCCCGAGGACCTTGTCCTCACCGTCCTCAATGGCCTTGACAACTCTTTCAAATAACTCTCTCTCGCGATTCAGGCTCGCGACTCCACCATTGATTTTGAGGAACTCCATGACAAACTACTCAGCATGGAATCCCAGATGGCTCAGCAGTCCTCCGTGACCTCTCCTCTTCTGGCCACTGCCCATGTGTCGGCCTCTACTGGTGGTCGCCCATTTCATCAGCGTGCTCGCCCTCGCCCGCCACCCACTGCTCGGCCTCAGCCGACCTTCTTGCCCTAGTCTCCCGCTCACAGATCCCACACTACTCGCCCGTATATGGGAAAATGTCAACTCTGTGGCGCTCCAGGACACTCCGTGCGACGATGCCCTGACTATCAGACTCTTCTTAACACTCCCCAACCAGCCGTGCAACGACCAGCCTACTCCTCACCCTCCGCACACATGGCCGCCTCTACCCTTTCCCACTCAGACTGGATCCTCGACTCAGGAGCATCCCTCCACACAACGTCAGACCTTGCCAATTTATCCCTCCACTCTCCTTACGATGGCAATGACAGGGTGGTTATTGGTAATGGCTATGGTTTGTGTATCTCCAATACTGGCTCTTTAAATTTTTCTACCTGTCCGTCGCTATTGTTCAATGATGTTTTACACGTCCCCAACATTTCTCGCAACTTGGTTTTTGTCTCTCGCCTTTGTGCTATGAATGATGTTGTTGTCTCCTTCTCTGATTGTGATTTTCAGGTGAAGGATCGTCGCTCGGGGGGCGTTCGCCTTCGCGGACCGCGCGTTAATGGACTTTACTTGTGGTCGGGTGGTGTGTGCTCCTCTCCATTAGCCCTCACGGCTACCAAAACATCCTTCCCAACCTGGCATGCTCGGCTAGGTCACCCCTCTACATTTACTTCCACTGCTCCGCTTCAATTAATATTTTCTGATGTATGGACCTCCCCTGTTTTATAGACTGATGGTTTCAAGTATTATGTGCTATTTGTTGATCACTTCACAAAATATATTTGGCTATATCCCCTAAAACGTAAATCCGACGTGTATTCTACATTTACTGCGTTTAAAGCACTTGTTGAAAAATCAATTGCCACCAAAATCATTTCTCTATACTCTGACAATGGACGAGAATACATCGAAGCTATGTATGATGCTGCATCGATTAGTTCTGAAGATGCTATGTATGATGCTGCCTCGATTAGTTCTGAAGAAGATGAGTCAGATGCTAAACAATCTGCTGAAGTGGCTGAAGCTGAAACTAGTGGAAGGCTAGTTCAGTATGTGCCGGAAGAAGCTATGTTTGAAGCTGCAAAGGATTCTGAGGAAACTCAATCGGACAAGGAGTCTAAGGATAAAGAGGAAGAATTACATGTTTATCGACTGGTGCAAGTTGAGTCGAGTCCTTCACCAGACAAGTCGACTGAAGAAAAGGTTGGTAGTTCTTCTCGAACTTTGTCAATTCCTCTATCTCTTCCTGTTAAAACCAAGGCAAGGCCATTCCGATCTCATGCCAAGCCTATTCCCAAATCCTCTAGGGTGTTGGCATTACAACCATTGAGAGCCAACATAACCCGAGACACTACTATATTTGACACAACTGATACTCCTACAGTTGTCACACTAAACCTAGCCACATCAAAGCCCACAGAAACCACAACCCAAATTCCCTCTACCACAACAGAATATGTTGAGCCCATCAACCCATCTATCTCGAAAACTCCACTAGTTGCCACTGCAACAACTGAGACAAGGACCCCACTTGCTCAGACCCCTTCCGAAACTAGATCCGAATCCCTTGTTTATTATCCGATGTGCTTAAGGGAGAAGAGAATTCGTGCTAAGGTGAGAAACAATCTGAAAAAGAAGCTCTTGTCTATTGAGATAGACACTTCAACAGAGCAGTATGAAAAACTTCTTAGGATTTGCACGTGGGTTGCATTGAAGAAGTCCCCAACATACGACCTGTTTGAAGTCATCTTAGGGATGGGAGGAATCTCCAATTTCATTGATTGGGAGATGGAGCAAAAAGAGAACAGTGGAGTTCAAGATCATTCAGAGTTGTCTCCTGCTCATGCCCTCACTGCTCTTGTGAAGAGAATGCTCAACATTCCAGATGAGGTGTTGTGTTCTGAATTCAAGATTGATGTTGGTATTCAGACTGATCTACTGGAAGAAGAGTTAACAACATAATTAATTGATGTTGCTGTTCAGACTGATCATCTTGAAGAGGCTGCTGAAAGTGTTGAAGAAGAAGACAACTCGATCATATTCGCTCAGGAAGATGATGAGTTTGTTGAAGCCATCATGTTTGATGAAGATGAGCTTGTTGAAAAAGTTCAAAAAGATGTTATTGCTGAAGCTCAGTCGTCTATTCAAGCATTTTCTCAAGACTATCTAGAAGAGTTGAAGATGGACTTGAAGGATGTTGTCAAGTCTGCCATATATGAGTTCTTAAACTCGAAGCTGAAGGATGTGCTAGTTGAACAAAATCAGTCACTTGTTGACAACTCAAGAGAGTTAATAGTTGGTGAAGTCAACAAGATGGACTCGTCTTTTAGAGAAGAGATGTATGCTCAGATAGAAGAATTCTTGAAGAGGCAAGTTGATTTCTCGGAGAAGAGATCTATTTCTTTCGCTAGGTCTTTAGCTGAAGAGTCGAGTAAGTTGGAGAGGCTCTACAGAGTAAAGAATGAAATTGCTGATGAACAAAGATGAGAAGCACAAGACCATTTGGTGCGTTCTCGAGTTATTCTTAATGAGTTAACAGATCAGAATAGGCTGCTCAGACAGACAGCTACTCATTTCAAGGACGAATTGGTCATTAATTCGAAGAAATTGGAGCTGGTTACTGATCGTCTTGACAAGATAAGTCGCGATAAGACGCATCAAAGGCAAATTGAGTTAGCTGCTGAAGCAATGAAAGAAGCTGTAAAAGAAGAAATGACTCGCTTTACTTCTCTTTTCACTCTCAAGGCGACTGATGAAGCCAAAAAGGGGGAAGAGACAAGTAGAGTTGAAGAAAAGTCAAGTGCTGAACCAGAGATGAAAGCTGCTGCTACTGCTATAGAAGAGTTAAGAAGGCCCAAGAGAGGAAGGCTAGTAAAGAAAGCTGATCTAGAAGCAGAAGAGCAGAAGAGACAAGCAAAGGGCAAAAGTATAAGTATTGCTTTACCTAAAGAAGAAGTTCAGTCAATTCAAGTTAAAAGAAAGCTGGTGATTGAAGAACCAGAAGAAGAAACAACTGCAATCGTGAAGAAGCAAAAGCTAGTGGAGAAGACTGATGATGAATCTCACTATGCTAGTAAGGAGAAAATTGGAAAACATATTAGAAGATTGCAGAAGTTGAAGCCAAATCCAGATCTAGTTGAAGATGCATTCATTGACAACTTCATTGATAATGAACACCGTGAAGATTGGTTCAAAGTCAAGTTGCAATGGGAGTTAGATCACTGGATAGTTCGTAAGTATGGAGATTCAGAAAGCTCTCAAGAACTTTATTCTATCTTTAACAAGTTCATGGAAGCTCAAGATCTGAAGCTATTATGAAAAGATTCAAGTAGTTTTGGCTTCATCAAAGAGAGGGAAATTGTTGGGATATGAATCCTAAGACAAGTCCTAAATGATGAAAAGAAAAGATTAGTTTTGATAAGCCAAAAGGTAGACTTGAATATTTTTCTAAGTGTTGACTGATCTAGTCTAGTTAATAAAAGTCATCTTGTACAGATCAGTAGAGTTCACAAGACAAGTACTAGTTCACAAGACAAGTACTAGTTTAAAAAATCAAGTATTGTTTTGAAAGGAAAGAATAAATGTTTAATAAATAAGTACTTATAGTATTAATATACTTTGTATAAGTGTTAGGTGTTATACTGAGCTATTCAAGTTGTATAGAAGCTCATATTTCGTTCTTATTCTTTGTATAATTCTTAAGGTGACTAAGCTATATTATAAAGCTAAAGTGATGTAATAGTTTTATTAAGTTTAGATGATAGGACTAGATTAGTTCTATGATAAAGTCTACTGTTGAAGATCTGCGCAAGACAAGTCAAGTTGGAGACAAGACAGGTGCGCAACAAGCAAAGACAAGAAGACAGAAGTTAGTTACGGAAACGCGTATTGAAGATAAGGATTGAAGAGTTAGTTAAGGAATAACTAATTAACTGAAGAAACGCGTGAAAGGATAAGAAGAAGAAGTTAGAAGTTAGTTTTCAAGAAAAGTTAGTTACATAACAGAAAGTTCTTGAAGTTGAAGCTTATAAATACCCCATGGTATTCTACATTTGAAGACTACTGTTACAAATAGAATTGAAGCATTCAAAGAGATATTAAAAGCAAATACACTCTCAGAGTTGAAGTTCAGAAAGTTCAAGCCAGAAGACAAGTGAAGAAATCGAAGAAGGCTACTATTGGACTTAGAGAAGTTTTACTTTTACATTTTTGTTTCAAGTCGCTAGTTACTTGTATTTAGCTAGTTGTTAGATCGAAGAAGCACTTTGGAAGTGTTATCGATAAGATCGAAGTCTTATATCTTGGGACTTAAAATCACAAGAACACTCGATTGGAAGAGTTAATAAATTTCACAACTGGAGTTGTGAGAGTGGATGTAGACAAGTTGTCGAACCACTATAAAATTGATTGTTGATTTACTTTCTTGTTGTTTAACTGCTTTAATTGATTAATTGCTTATCTAAACAAGACAAGTAGAGTGTTCATACAGAGTTCGAATTTCGAATATAAGTTGAGTATAAACTCGAGTTGGGCTCATTAATAATCTGATAAATTCCGCATTACGTATTCTGATATATTGAAAGATTTTTGAAAAGTCTATTCACCCCTCCCCTCTAGACATTTTCACTAGCTTACTCAATATTATTTACTCAACTTGGGACCAACAAGTGGTATCAGAGCAGTAGTTTTCGAACTGCTGTTCGTATTTGTTCTGATTCATACTATACTTTCTTGATATATTTGTATCTTGATTTCTTGCTATTATCCTATCTAATCAAACTGCTAAAACATGTCTCTTGAGATAAGTGCTAACAAACTTCCCAAGTTCTCTATTCAGGACTATGACTACTGGAAGTTGAGGATGGAAGCCATCTTCAGCTCAACTCATGATCTGATGGTCTCTATGATCAAAGAAGGACCAGTCGTTACCATGATAAAAAACACTGCTACACTGGATCCAACTAAAGACGTTAGCGAGCTGATTGTTAAACCAAGGTCAGAATTGACTTCTGAAGAAATGCGTCAAAACAATTTGGATAGTCTTACTAAGAATCATATTTTACACACCTTGCCAAACGAGTATCTTGGTAGAGTGTTAAAATGTAAGACTGTCAAGCAAATGTGGGACAAATTAGATGTTCTTTGTGAAGGCACTACGATGATCAAAGAAAGCAAACTGTCCACAGCTGTCCAAAGGTTTGAAACATTTAAGATGAAGCCAGGTGAATCCATTGATGAATTGGATACTCGATTTACTAAAATCATGAATGACCTTGAAGTACTAGGAAAGACTTATACTGAAAGAGAGATTAACCTGAGAATCTAGAAGGCTTTGGATGAAAGATGGAAAATGGTCAAGATGATCATTAAATCCACACAAGATATTGATTCATGGCCCTCAGAAACCATGTTCCAGACTCTTAAGGCGCATGAGTTCGAATTAGATGAGGAAGAACTAATTGCCTGTAGTGATAGGGAGAAGGCCGTGTCGAAGAATGTTGCTTTTAAGTCTACTACGTCTAAGAGCTCTAGAGTAGACAGGTCCAAGCCTGCTAGCATAAAAGACGAATTAGACAAGTCTGATCTAAGTCTGAAAGATCAGATGAACCTTATGGTTAGGAAGTTCGACAGACTAAACAAGCGCTATGGTAGATATAAGAAGTTCTATAAAGACTATAGAGGCTCTACTTCTAAGAACTCGTCTGAAACCAGACGAGACCGAAACTCGTCCGAAAGGAGAGACGAAGTCTCGAAAAGTAACAGACGAGATAGAGAGTCTGATGATAGGAAGATTCAGCGTTCTGATAGACGAGATAAGCGCAGGGATAAATCTCCTATTAAAAAGTCTACTAACGATCCTGTATGCTATAACTGTGAGAAACCAGGTCACTACATTTACGAATGTCCAGACCTGAGCACTGGTGATCGTGAAGAACGCAAGGCAAGAAGGGAAAGAAGACACAACAGGGGTAAGAAGGCAATGATGGCTAATAATGACTCTGAAACGGACTCAGACGAGTTACCATCGTCTTCGTCTAGCTACCCGTCTGATCATGATGAAGCATTCATAGTAGATGATGGACTCTGCTGCATGGCTAAAATTGAGCAAGAGGTATCATCTGCAACCTCATTTCAATCATGTGATGAATCAGATTCTGATGAAAGTGATACAGCCGATAGTGGTGTCGGGAGTAGTCTTCATCACTCTACTGGTGTGACTGAAGAAGACCTCCTACTCGCTAATAAGGCATTCATGGAAGTCAGTGATGAAAATATCATTTTAAAACAAGAAATCATTAATCTTAAGGAAGCCCAGTCTAAAGTAGATCCTAATATAACAGTCCTAAATGAACGCCTGCAAGAAGAGTTGAGACAACTCAAAGACAAGTGTGCAATGACAGACAAGTTGTATCAAGACCTACTTAAGACACATGCTACTGAGAAACATGAATTCAATGTTTTAAAAAGCAAGTGCAATAAGCTTGAAGAACGCAATAAGTTCTTAGAGACTGAGGTCGTAAATTTGGACCTTAAACTTACTGAATTGATTAAATCTTCAGTGACTAATCAAAAGTTGTCAGATAGGTATAGGGCTCCAAATGATAAGACAGGGTTGGGTGCTGAAACACTTAACTCGCCTACTCAAGTCATTGAGAACCCTATTGATGTTGGTTCAAGCTCGTTGACACATGATTAAGGCAAAAGACCAATGGAATACGATACTGGAACAACATTCCAAGGCACTACACTCAAGCAGACTGGTGCTAACACTCCGATTACCAAAGGTGGTAAAAATAATGTTAACAACAGACCTGTTCAGTCTAAGACAAGTCGAAAAAGGACCTCTAATCGTGGACGACCAAACCAGGTCAGATACGAGGACTGGTATCCTGAGGAGACATGTACTAGACAAGTACAGACTAGATGGAAAGAGCCTAGACCTCCTTTCATAAGGCAGTCTCAGCTCTACTCGTCTAGGCCTAGGAATGTGGCTCCTAAATATCATATTCAACCCGTCTTATATCCTCCGCCTGAGTCGTATGATATCGAAGGAGAAGAAAGACCTAAACATGTCTATAAACAGTATGGCCCCAATGCATACAAGTCCTACTCTGACTATCACAGGCCTGTGCCTACTCAAGTAGAGGTTAAGTCAAAAGGCTACCTCAGACGAGTAGACCCAAGAACTGCTGATAGGCCAGACAAGGACAACAGGGTCTTATTTTGCAACAAATATGGTCGAAAGCTTAGAAGATCAAACTTGTTAAGGACTCCAATGTATATTTGGATTCCATTGAACTCGACTAACCCCCCAGGACCCCAATAGACAAGGAGGGTACCTAAATTATGGAATATCATCTAATGCAGGGTCGACTCGATCTATACAAGAAGGGTGGCTAAGTAGGAGAAACCTGGTACATAGACAGTGGTTGTTCGCACCACATGACTGGTACCAAGGCACTTCTATCAAGCTACTATGAGCAAGAAGGACCAAAGGTTATATTCGGTGATAGCTCTACAGCCATCACAAAAGGCTTTGGCTATATTCGAAATGGCGACGTAGAGATACAAGATGTATCATACGTAGAAGGTTTGAAATATAATCTACTATCTGTTTCACAGTTCTGTGATCGAGGTTACAAAGCGTAGTTCAAAAGTCAAAAGTACGAAATCATAGACAAGAGGACTCATACCGTACTACTTGTCGGCATAAGACAAGGCAGTGTGTACATTGTGAATTGGAATAGTTGTCCGCGGGACACTTGTCTTCTTACTAAGACACCCAAACAGATAAGTTGGCTTTGGCATAGACGCCTTTGTCACATGAACTTTAAGGTGATTAATAAGATCGCAAGAGATTACCTTGTTTAAGGTATACCCAATGAAATCTATTTCAAATCACATGTATGCGATGCCTGTCAGAAAGGTAAACAGGTAAAGGGTTCCTTTAAATCTATTCCAACCCTCTCAACAAGTAGAGTTCTTGAACTTCTACATATGGACTTACATGGCCCAATTACTCCTCCAACTCTGAACGGTAGAAGGTACACACTTGTTGTGGTAGACGACTATTCTAAGTTCACTTGGGTAGTCTTCTTACACAAGAAGAGTGATACACAAACACTCCTACCTGATCTGTTGAAGAAGATACAAGTTGAGAAGAATCAGTCCATTGTCAAGATCCGTAGTGACAAGGGTACTGAATTCATTAACTGTTATATTAAAGAATTTTGTTCTAAGCGTGGCATCCAGCACCTTACTAGTGCAGCAAGGACACCACAACAAAATGGAGTAGCAGAACGAAGGAACAGAACCCTTAAGGAGGCCTGCAGGACCATGCTGACAGAATATAACACTCCTCAGAAGTTTTGGGCAGAAGCAATCAATACTGCATGCCATTCCCAAAACAGAAGTGCTATCAATAAAGCACTAGGTAAGACGCCCTATGAGGTATGGAAAGGGCGAAAACCCAGAGTTTCATATTTTCATATATTTGGCTGTAAGTGTTTTATCCATTACAATGGGAAAAGCAAGTTAAATGCATTCGATCCTAAAGCAGACGAGGGGATATTCTTAGGATACTCCTCGACTAGCAAAGCATTCAGAGTATTCAACTACTCTACCTTATGTGTGGAAGAAACACCACATGTAGTTTTCGATGAATCACTACAGGACTCGTCTACCGACCAGATCAGTAAGAATGTAACTGATCTATCGATCCAAACTGACCAAGAATCAGAAGTTTATGAATCTGTGCAAGCCTATAACCCGTTCATGAAAGCTCTCGAGTCTGATGTAAAGGAAAAGGTAAGTGCTCAAGGTAAATCTGCTAGACCAGTTGACATGCCTGAGCTAGTCGACTCGTCTACTCCTATTAAATCTTCTCATGTAAATGATATGGAAATGCATGATGCTATAGTTGATCTAGATGATGATAGTATACATGCTAAGACTAGAAAAACATGGAAATTTGCTCATGATACTGAAAATATCATTGGTGACTCTACTGTTGGTGTGAAGACTATACGACAACTCTTTGAGTCGCAAGAACAACCTAGTTTATCTTTGTTTTGCTGGTGTTGTTTCCTCTCATCTATCGAGCCTAAAACCATTAATGAGGCATTGGCTGATAGTAATTGGATCATTGTTATGCAAGACGAGTTGAATCAGTTTGTTCGAAACGACGTCTGGGAACTTGTCGATAGACCTAAACATCATAATGTAGTTGGCACACGATGGATTTTCAAGAATAAGAAAGATGAGAATGATGTAGTTGTTCGAAATAAGGCTAGACTAGTTGCTCAAGGTTATTCACAAGCTGAAGGCATAGACTATGATGAAACATATGCTCATGTTGCTAGACTAGAAGTCATTCGATTGTTCCTTGCATATGCTGCTTATATGAAATTTACCGTATATCAAATGGATGTTAAAAGTGCATTTCTTAACGGTATTCTTGCGAAAGAAGTGTATGTTGAACAACCCCCAGGTTTCGAAGTCAAAGGTGACCAAGTGTACAGATTAAAGAAAGCCTTATACGGACTAAAGCAAGCTCCAAGAGCATGGTATGATACTCTTTCTGTTAGAAAATGGTTTTACTAAAGGCAAGGTCGATAGAACCTTGTTCAGAAGACAAGAAGGTAAGGACATCCTACTTGTTCAAATTTACGTGGATGATATTATTTTCGGATCACCCAACAAAAAGCTGAGTGAAAGTTTTTCAACACTCATGCAAAGTAAGTTTGAAATGTCCATGATGGGAGAGATGACTTATTTTCTTGGACTTCAAGTAAAACAAACCCCCGATGGGATTTTCATAAATCAAGCAAAGTATACTCGTAACCTACTAGACAAGTATGGTATTAAGACTTGTAAATCTTTTGGAGTTCCTATGAAACCTACTTACAGGATGGATCCAGACGAGAATGGTAAGTGTGCTGATCAAACTCATTACCGTGGTCTTATTGGTTCATTATTGTACTTGACTGCTAGTAGACCAGACATTGCATTTTCTGTTGGCGTATGTGCTCGATTTCAAGCTAATCCAAAAGTGAGTCATATGGAAACCACTAAAAGGATTCTGAAATATTTGAAAGGAACCATCAATCGTGGTATATGGTATCCCTCAAATGATGATTTATCCCTAAGTGGCTACTCTGATTCTGATTTTGGTGGTTGTAGAATAGATAGGAAATCTACATCTGGTTCTTGTCAATTCTTAGGCACAAAACTCATTTCATGGTTTTCGAAAAAGCAGACAAGTGTTGCTACCTCTACTACTGAAGCCGAGTACATGGCTGCTGGTAGTTGTTGTAGTCAATTATTATGGCTTATTCAACAGCTTAGAGATTATAATATATGTGAATCAAATGTTCCCATATTCTGTGACAGTAACAGTGCTATTGCCATTACACAAAATTCTGTTTTGCACACACGATGTAAGCATGTTGATGTGAAACATCATTTCATACGTGATCATGTAGAAAAGAAGGATATTCGCATGGAAAAGATTCACACTGATTTTCAAAGAGCTGATATTTTTACAAAACCATTACTTGAGGCTAGATTTCGTGATTTATGCATTAGTCTAGGACTAATTGATCTAGACCCTACTAGTATGTAGCAATGTACTAACAAGACAGGTACATCTCTAAGAAGAAAGGAGCAACAGAGTAGTTACCACAAAAAGCAGAGCACTCGTCTATTCGCTTAACGAACAGGTATACAAGGTCAGACAAGACGACCAAACAACCCGATGAGGAAGCTGGTAAAGCTGAGGGTAATACTAAGGGAATAAACATTTAAGGGGGAATCTGTGATTTCTTAAATATCCTTATGTTGACTCTTAAGTTTGGTAAAAG
Organism: Galeopsis tetrahit; assembly: GCA_963675135.1. Classification (NCBI taxonomy): domain Eukaryota; kingdom Viridiplantae; phylum Streptophyta; class Magnoliopsida; order Lamiales; family Lamiaceae; genus Galeopsis; species Galeopsis tetrahit. Next base: position 31,333,029 of record OY776119.1, on the reverse strand, counting down.
TCATCTTGTTCGAAACCTTGATTACTATACTAGACTGATATTCAAATTAATTATATTACTCTACTATATGTATCTTATCTTATGTGTCGCACAAGATAAGACAGGTACGAAAAGACATTCGACATTCAGAATAGACAAGCACAGTCGAAGGGGGAACTCGTCTGGTGCGCATTAGTCTACTCGTCTGTTCTGGATAGACTCAAACAGACAAGATAAGTGTTCTTATGATTCAAATACTCTAAGTGTTTAATCAATTCGAATTAAGGGTATTATAGTAATTCGATAATGTGAAATTTGGAAAACCCTAGAATTGGATTTATACACTCCCATTTTAATGAGGTGTATACACCCAGTTCGCGCCAAATCCTACTATCTTAGGTCAGATGAGTACACTCCTCTGCCTTAACCAATAGGAAAGGCGGATTCCAAAATTTTACAATATCAAATCACGTAATATTCTCGATTCCGTAAACTGAATTTCAAAGGACTCTCATATCTGTCCATTGGATCAAATCTTTCGATCTCAACCATTGATTCAAAACTCAAGGTTTAACAAAACCCAAACTGTTCTTTCTTCAACCTCTCACATTTTCATAACCTCTCGATTTTCATAACTTCTCAAAGCATTCAACACTCTCAAAACCGATCGATTTTCATAACTCCTTCATTATGTCAATCGTCTCTATATTCTATGCTCGCACTAACATGCAGGCAAGGTTTGATTTAGGGAAGTATATTACAGACGGTCAAGTGCATGTGGAAGGATCTTTATTTTTCAAAGGAAATCACACTGACGACAACAAAGAAATCCTCATGAAGTGTTGGAGATGTGGTTTAAGACCGTATTTGGAAGCATTTCCAGAAGTGGTTCTAGAAGAGGAAGCTCTTGAATTTTACGCCACGGCTACTAGACAAGGCGACTCCATTGAAGCCTTTGTTGGAAGAAGACGAGTAGAAATTACTCGAGAGATCGTAACTGAGGCATTGAAGCTACCGTCCGGATCAATTGACATTGAAAGGTATGCTGATGGTCAAGAGCTGAAGTATCTGAGTATCTTTTGTGGAAAGAAACTCAAATTGAATCGAGATGGAAAGATTCCAGCTGTCAAGAAGAATCAATTGCTCGACAAATTCAAAACTTTGTTGGATATTTCCTCAAAGATGTTGCTTGGAGTCACTGGGAGTTTTGACTCTGTGACACTTCAAAAAGCAAGAGTGATGGCCGTAATTCATGATGGCATCACTGAAGGGAACTGGACTAAGCTCTTCTTGGATAGATTGATGCATTTCAAGAAGAACGTGCAAGTTGACACCAGTACAGTCAACTGGGTCGTATCTGCTGCAGTAAGTTTTGGAAAAAAATCTAAGCATTTTGCTACCGATCTTACTTCCTAACAAGACGAGCTGGAGTAAGGAAAAGTCGTTTCATCCGTTGAAACATTATCTAAAAAAGGAGGCTCTTGCGAAGCAAGCTGCTGGTAGAGCTGCTGCCCCCAGACAAGTCGAGATCAATCCTGACGATGCTATGTATGATGCTGCCTCGATTAGTTCTGAAGAAGATGAGTCAGATGCTAAACAATCTGATGAAGTGGCTGAAGTTGAAACTAGTGGAAGGCTAGTTCAGTATGTGCCGGAAGAAGCTATGTTTGAAGCTGCAAAGGGTTCTGAGGAAACTCAATCGGACAAGGAGTCTAAGGATAAAGAGGAAGAATTACATGTTTATCGACTGGTGCAAGTTGAGTCGAGTCCTTCACCAGACAAGTCGACTGAAGAAAAGGTTGGTAGTTCTTCTCGAACTTTGTCAATTCCTCTATCTCTTCCTGTTAAAACCAAGGCAAGGCCATTCCGATCTCATGCCAAGCCTATTCCCAAATCCTCTAGGGTGTTGGCATTACAACCATTGAGAGCCAACATAACCCGAGACACTACTATATTTGACACAACTGATACTCCTACATTTGTCACACTAAACCTAGCCACATCAAAGCCCACAGAAACCACAACCCAAATTCCCTCTACCACAACAGAATATGTTGAGCCCATCAACCCATCTATCTCGAAAACTCCACTAGTTGCCACTGCAACAACTGAGACAAGGACCCCACTTGCTCAGACCCCTTCCGAAACTAGATCTGAATCCCTTGTTTATTATCCGATGTGCTTAAGGGAGAAGAGAATTCGTGCTAAGGTGAGCAACAATCTGAAAAAGAATCTCTTGTCTATTGAGATAGACACTTCAACAGAGCAGTATGAAAAACTTCTTAGGATTTGCACGTGGGTTGCATTGAAGAAGTCCCCAACATACGACCTGTTTGAAGTCATCTTAGGGATGGGAGGAATCTCCAATTTCATTGATTGGGAGATGGAGCAAAAAGAGAACAGTGGAGTTCAAGATCATTCAGAGTTGTCTCCTGCTCATGCCCTCACTGCTCTTGTGAAGAGAATGCTCAACATTCCAGATGAGGTGTTGTGTTCTGAATTCAAGATTGATGTTGGTATTCAGACTGATCTACTGGAAGAAGAGTTAACAACATAATTAATTGATGTTGCTGTTCAGACTGATCATCTTGAAGAGGCTGCTGAAAGTGTTGAAGAAGAAGACAACTCGATCATATTCGCTCAGGAAGATGATGAGTTTGTTGAAGCCATCATGTTTGATGAAGATGAGCTTGTTGAAAAAGTTCAAAAAGATGTTATTGCTGAAGCTCAGTCGTCTATTCAAGCATTTTCTCAAGACTATCTAGAAGAGTTGAAGATGGATGTTGGGATATGAATCCTAGAACAAGTCCTAAATGATGAATAAAAGATGAAGTTTTGATAAAGCCAAAAGTAGTATGAATATTTTCTAAGTGTTGACTGATCTAGTCTAGTTGAGTTAAGTCATCTTGTACAAGACCAGTAGAGTTCACATAAGTTCACATGAAAAGATAAGTACAGTTTATAAGTACTTCATATGTGTTTACAGTATTTGTTTAAGTTTGTTACTGAGCTATTTAAATGTTGTATAGAGCTCATGATGTTTTTATATGTAATAGATTAGTTTTATTGTATAGTTTATAAGTTGACTAAGCTTGTATTATGAAAGCTTAAAGTAATGTAATAGTCTTGATAGGTTTAGTATAGTCTACTGATTGAACAAGGAAGACCAGACAAGAAGAGTTGAAGTCTACTACTCAAGACAGGAGGACTACAAGACAAGACAAGTACATACAAGTCTGCTCAAGACAAGTCAACGTTAAGATAGTTAGTTAGAAGCGCGTGAAAAGATAAAGATATAGAAGTTAGTTATGGAATAACTAATTCACAACAAGAAACGCGTATATGGATAAGAAGATTCAGTTGAAGGTAGTTATCAAGAAAAGTTGGTTACAACTGATTAGTTCTTGATTTCAGAAGTTTATAAATACTTCATGGTGGTGATCATTTGAAGACGGACTGATACACTGAAAATCTACATACTCAAAGTAAAGATATATTCGAAGTTTACTCTCAGAGTTGATTGAAGTTCAGATAGAAGAAAGAAGACAAGTGAAGAATCAAGAAGGCTACTACTGAAGATCAGAGAAGTTTTTAGTTTTGTTTTGTTATTTTTCAAGGTGCTAGATACTTGTAAAATTTCTAGTTAGATCGTAGACATATCTGGAGGTATAGTCTGTTGAAGATCTAAGTCTTCTTCTTGGGACTTTAAAGACAGGAACATACACTTGTACTCGATTGGAAGAGTTTAGTGGAAACATCACAACTGGGTTTGTGAGAGTGGATGTAGACAAGTTGTCGAACCACTATAAATTTCGTGTTTGATTTACTTTACTGTTTTGTTTGTTGTCTAATTGATTAATTGTTTAGTTAATTGAATTACATAACTGAACTAGACTAGTTGAGTATACATAAAACAGAGTTCTCGAATTAATTTGAGTATAAACTTTAATTGGGCTCATTGTTAATTTCGTATTCCGCACATTGTAATTCTGATATATCGAAATATTTTAGAAAAGTCTATTCACCCCCCTCTAGACATTTTCTTTAGCTTCCCTCGATATTAACTCAACTTAGGGACCTACAATGGACTTGAAGGATGTTGTCAAGTCTGCCATAGATGAGTTCTTAAACTCGAAGCTGAAGGATGTGCTAGTTGAACAAAATCAGTCAATTGTTGACAACTCAAGAGAGTTAATAGTTGGTGAAGTCAACAAGATGGACTCGTCTTTTAGAGAAGAGATGTATGCTCAGATAGAAGAATTCTTGAAGAGGCAAGTTGATTTCTCGGAGAAGAGATCTATTTCTTTCGCTAGGTCTTTAGCTGAAGAGTCGAGTAAGATGGAGAGGCTCTACAGAGTAAAGATTGAAATTGCTGATGAACAAAGATGAGAAGCACAAGACCAGTTGGTGCGTTCTCGAGTTATTCTTAATGAGTTAACAGATCAGAATAGGCTGCTCAGACAGACAACTACTCATTTTAAGGACGAATTGGTCATTAATTCGAAGAAATTGGAGCTGGTTACTGATCGTCTTGACAAGATAAGTCGCGACAAGACGCATCAAAGGCAAATTGAGTTAGCTGCTGAAGCAATGAAAGAAGCTGTAAAAGAAGAAATGACTCGCTTTACTTCTCTTTTCACTCTCAAGGCGACTGATGAAGCCAAAAAGGGGGAAGAGACAAGTAGAGTTGAAGAAAAGTCAAGTGCTGAACCAGAGATGAAAGCTGCTGCTACTGCTATAGAAGAGTTAAGAAGGCCCAAGAGAGGAAGGCTAGTAAAGAAAGCTGATCTAGAAGCAGAAGAGCAGAAGAGACAAGCAAAGGGCAAAAGTATAAGTATTGCTTTATCTAAAGAAGAAGTTCAGTCAATTCAAGTTAAAAGAAAGCTGGTGATTGAAGAACCAGAAGAAGAAACAACTGCAATCGTGAAGAAGCAAAAGCTAGTGGAGAAGACTGATGATGAATCTCACTATGCTAGTAAGGAGAAAATTGGAAAACATATTAGAAGATTGCAGAAGTTGAAGCCAAATGCAGATCTAGTTGAAGATGCATTCATTGACAACTTCATTGATAATGAACACCGTGAAGATTGGTTCAAAGTCAAGTTGCAATGGGAGTTAGATCACTGGATAGTTCGTAAGTATGGAGATTCAGAAAGCTCTGAAGAACTTTATTCTATCTTTAACAAGTTCATGGAAGCTCAAGATCCGAAGCTATGTAATCTGATTATGAGGATAGCTGCTGCTGTGAATTTTAACATTCTAGTCCCTATCTTTCCAAAATGGACTACTCCGATGCTGAGTTCAGGAAAGAGGATTGACTTTAATCAGATTAAGAAGTTTGAAGAGGAGCTACTAGACAAGGAAAAGATAGAAACTAAAGATCATATTTCGGTGATACACAAGAGACTTCTAGATGCATTCTGTGTTCCAAATCCAGAAGGAGGTACTCTCCCAGATTAGTTTTTTTTTACTCTGGTACTTAATTGTTGATTTTTGACTTAGTATGTGTAATCTACTGTTCTTATTTGAATGAATGAAAGATAAGTACTATTTGATATTAAAGACAAGATAACTACTTAACTAGTCTACTATTATGAAAAGATTCAAGTAGTTTTGGCTTCATCAAAAAGGGGGAAATTGTTGGGATATGAATCCTAAGACAAGTCCTAAATGATGAAAAGAAAAGATTAGTTTTGATAAGCCAAAAGGTAGACTTGAATATTTTTCTAAGTGTTGACTGATCTAGTCTAGTTAAGAAAAGTCATCTTGTACAGATCAGTAGAGTTCACAAGACAAGTACTAGTTCACAAGACAAGTACTAGTTTAAAAAATCAAGTATTGTTTTGAAAGGAAAGAATAATTGTTTAATAAATAAGTACTTATAGTATGAATATACTCTGTATAAGTGTTAGGTGTTATACTGAGTTATTCAAGTTGTATAGAAGCTCATATTTCGTTCTTATTCTTTGTATAATTCTTAAGGTGACTAAGCTATATTATAAAGCTAAAGTGATGTAATAGTTTTATTAAGTTTAGATGATAGGACTAGATTAGTTCTGTGATGAAGTCTACTGTTGAAGATCTGCGCAAGACAAGTCAAGTTGGAGACAAGACAGGTGCGCAACAAGCAAAGACAAGAAGACATAAGTTAGTTACGGAAACGCGTATTGAAGATAAGGATTGAAGAGTTAGTTAAGGAATAACTAATTAACTGAAGAAACGCGTGAAAGGATAAGAAGAAGAAGTTAGAAGTTAGTTTTCAAGAAAAGTTAGTTACATAACAGAAAGTTCTTGAAGTTGAAGCTTATAAATACCCCATGGTATTCTACATTTGAAGACTACTGTTACAAAGAGAATTGAAGCATTCAAAGAGATATTAAAAGCAAATACACTCTCAGAGTTGAAGTTCAAAAAGTTCAAGCCAGAAGACAAGTGAAGAAATCGAAGAAGGCTACTAGTGGACTTAGAGAAGTTTTACTTTTACATTTTTGTTTCAAGTCGCTAGTTACTTGTATTTAGCTAGTTGTTAGATCGAAGAAGCACTTTGGAAGTGTTATCGATAAGATCGAAGTCTTATATATTGGGACTTAAAATCACAAGAACACTCGATTGGAAGAGTTAATAAATTTCACAACTGGAGTTGTGAGAGTGGATGTAGACAAGTTGTCGAACCACTATAAAATTAATTGTTGATTTACTTTCTTGTTGTTTAACTACTTTAATTGATTAATTGCTTATCTAAATAAGACAAGTAGAGTGTTCATACAGAGTTCAAATTTCGAATATAAGTTGAGTATAAACTCGAGTTGGGCTCATTAATAATCTGATAAATTCCGCATTACGTATTCTGATATATTGAAAGATTTTTGAAAAGTCTATTCACCCCTCCCCTCTAGACATTTTCACTAGCTTACTCAATATTATTTACTCAACTTGGGACCAACAGTTTGACTGCAAGTGCTTTCCATGGCTTCGCCCTTACACCTCCCGCAAGCTTAAAAATCGCTCCACTCCTTGTATCTTCCTAGGGTACTCCCTTACCTAAAGTACATATCTCTGCATTGATCCATCCACCAATCGCCTCTACATATCTCGTCATGTTGACTTTGTCGAACATGAATTTATCTTCACCGTTCCCCCCCCCCCCCCCCCGCTGCCTCCTCCACCACCTCTTTCCATCCCTCCTCCAAACAATGAGCTCGTCCCCACGCCGCCTCCGTTTGCACACTTACCCCCCGCAGTTCTGCTTGTTCCCATCAAGTCGCATGTGCCCTCGCCCCCTACTCGACCTCCTTCACCGCCATCTTCACGTCCCATGGTCACCCGGGCCCGCAACAACATCTTCATGCCAAACCCGAGGTATGGTCTCACTATGTCACTTTAGTCTGATATTGAACCTCGTACAGTGTCTCAAGCTATGTCTGACTCTCGCTGGCGAGATGCTATGTCTAATGAGTTTACAGCTCTCCTGAAAAATGGCACCTAGGACCTGGTACCCTCCTCCTCCTCACAGAATCTAGTCGGCTGTAAGTGGGTATTTCGAGGGAAGCACAAATCTGATGGCACCGTTGACAAGTTTAAAGCACGGCTTGTTGCTAAAGGGTTCCATCAACGACTGGGTATTGACTTCTCTGAGACATTTAGTCCCGTTGTGAAGCCTGCCACAATCCGAATTATTCTTAGCCTTGTTGTCACCTACAATTGGCCCCTTCGCCAATTTGATGTCAACAATGCCTTATTGCATGGGGATCTTCCCGATGAAGTGTACAAGGCTCAACCTCCTGGCTTCGCTGATCCGAACTTTCCATCTTATGTATGCAAGCTTCATAAATCCATCTACGGTCTCAAACAAGCCCCCAGAATGTGGTATTATGCACTTCACTCCTTCCTTGCGACCTTAGGCTTCACATATACCAAGTCTGATGCGTCTCTTTTTGTCTACAACAAAGATGGAGTCACTGCCTATTATTTGGTCTATGTTGATGATTTGATCCTCACTGGCAACACCCCTAACTTCCTTGACTCATCATCACGGCTTTAGCCTCCAAGTTCTCAATCAAGGACCTTGTCTCTCTCTCCTACTTCCTTGGGGTGGAGGTACTACGGACATCCTCCTCATGCACTCTTGTTCAAAGGAAGTACACCGCTGATCTCCTCGCTAAGTACAACATGCTCGATGCCAAACCCGTCCACACTCCTCTATAACCTGGAATTAGCCTCACACTTACCGATGGATCTCCCCCAACTGATGCCACTGTCTACCGTCAAGCCCTTGGAAGTCTCTAATACCTACTCTTCACGCGCCCAGACATTACCTTTGTTGTGAACAAACTCTCCCAGTTTATGCATGCACCTACTGAATCTCACTAGGGGGCCGTCAAACGCCTTCTCGGCTACCACAACGGCTCGAGATCATTGAATATTTCGCTCCGTCACCACACATCCTCTGCTCTTTACTGTTTCACTGACGCCGAATGGGCTGGTGACAGTGATGATCGCACCTCCACCTGTGCTTACATAGTCTACCTTGGGGCGAATCTGATCTCTTGGTCTTCTCGCAAGCAACGCTCGGTTGCTCGCTCATCTACCGAAGCTGAATATAGAGCCATTGCCTCCACTGCTGCTGAACTTCAATGGACACGATCTCTTCTGTCTGAACTATGCATCCCAGAACATTCAATCCCAGTGATCTACTGTGACAACATTGGTGCTACCTATCTATGCTCCAATCCTGTCTTTCACTCTTGGATGAAACACATTGCCATTGACTATCACTTTGTCCGAGACTTGGTTCAGAATTCTTCCCTTCGTGTCTCCCATGTCTCCTCATCTGATCAACTCGCCGATGCTCTCACAAAACCCCTTGCTCTCCCTCGGCTTCGACTTCTCATGTCCAAGATTGAAGTTGTTGATACCTCTCCATCTTGAGAGGGCATATTAAGTATTCGGATAATATTTTTCTAATCATCATTAAATTCAAATTGTAACGGTAAATCATCATTAGTGTAAATTGTAATGATAAATCATCATTAGTGTAAAACATAACGGTAGCCAATTAGATGGGATTACACCCCTCTCAATGTAATATAAATAGGAGTATCCTTGTCAATGTAAATCAACCTTTAAATCATTCTCTTTAGTTATACACATACACCAACTTGTTGAGTACACCCACCAGATAAATTTTTCATCTTATAGGACATGTAAAATGTCCTTTTTATACCCTTTCTGTAAAAAAAATTTTTAAAAAAAGAAGATAAATACACCCACCCATTTCATTTTGCCAGAATCATCCCCACCATCACCATAATCTTCAAAAAAAATCTTTAACAAACACAAAATTAGAAAAAAAAAAAAAGATGTTCGCGATTTTTTTTCGAACAAATCAACATTGTCCGGAAAAAACAAGAGTTGTTCGGGATTTTTTTTCGGACAAATCAACATTTTCCGAAAAAAAAAGAGTTGTTCGGAAAATTTTTTCGAACAAATCAACATTGTTAAAAAAAAAAGGTGTTCGAAATTTTACCCGAACAAAATCAAATTGTTCGAAACTTTTTCCTGAACAAACACATATTGTCCGAAAATAATTCATAAACAACATCCAATTGTGCGAAAAAAAAATCAATGAACAAACACAAATTCATTAACATGCATTATCAGTTTTTTACCCATAAACCCTTAAGGTATGTTTACTTTGGGCTTTGGGTGGTTTTAAAAATCGGGTTTTTGAAATTCTGATGGATAATAATATGAGTGTTTCTTTTGGGTTTTGGAAAAGTGGAGGATTTAACTTTATGTCAAATCAAATTGTAAGATTGAATGAGTTTGTATTATTATATTATTGTTTGGTGAGATTATAATGATTAGTTGATTGGGTAATGATTGAATATATTATATTATTGTATTATAATATTATTATATTATTGTTGAAAAAGATTATAATGATTGAAGTAATATTATATAGATATAACTTTATGTCAAATCAATATGTTTTGAAAACCGGTTTTTAAATCCCGAAGTAAAATGGATTTTGGATCTTGAAATCCAAAACCTGATTTTTAAAACCAAAAGTAAACATAGCCTAATACACTTGATTCTGTAAAATAATACATTTGAATTTGTAAAATTTCTAAAAACCCTAACACAAAAAACAAAAAAATTCACAAAAAATTATTTTTATCGGTAAAAACCTAAAACCTAAAACACTAAACTTACCGGAATCGGGGAGGCGAGACACGGCGGCGGTATGCACGGATTCGAAGGGTAAGGGGCGGTCGCGTGTAGGATGGGGAGGGGAAGGGCGGCCGCGCGCGGGACGACAAAGGGAAGGGCTGCCGCGGCGACGTGGGGAGGTGGGCGGCACTGTGCCGCCGTTGAAGACCTTCTACTTCACGCAGCGGCGGTGGCCTTCTTCACGAAGCGGCGACATGTTGGGTTTCGGTGGTAAGACGTATCTGGAGCGAAGACGACGACGCACCCCGTTATATCCGTACACGAAGACGGCGATACACCCTACAAAGCGCTTGGGCGTGGACAGCGGCGCTGCTTGGGCGTGGAAAGTGGGCGTAGGTGGAGGTAGGTGTAAAATGAGGGAAAATGGGGGAGAAATTGTTTAATTAGGGTTTAAGAAGGAATGGGTATTTTAGAACTTTACACGTGGGTGTCCTCAATAGGTTGATGTGTGTGTATAACCGCGCCCTTTTTTTAATGAGGAAATTGTACTAGTCACTTCTTGAGAAAAATATACCTAGTGAATATCCCACAAAAAAAAAAAATACCCACACGGGAGGCTTGCAATTGGGCTGATAAATTATGGATAGCATGGGTTATATGCCCCTCCAACAATGTTAGATGCACTCCCTCTAACATTAATAATTATATATATATATATATATATATTTTGTCCTTTTAATAAAATATTATAAATATTTACACTCCCCTTTAAAATCCTCCTCCAATCCTCCACCACCACCATCACGTATGACAGCCACCATCACCTTCTCCGGCAACCAAAAAAATTAGAAATTCAATAATAAAACACCACAAAACTTAGCTTAACAAAACTCAACAACAAACCCTAAAATCTAAACTCAAAACTTAGAAATTTAAAAAAAATAATAATAACCTTATTTTCGACAAACCAGAGTCGACCAAAAACACTCCCGTCGACACTGGTTCGTCGACCAAACCTACTCCCGTCGACTCTAGTTTGTCGACCAAAAATACCCCAATCAATAAGATTTTGTCGAAAGAATTTTTGTCAAAAAGAATGTAAAAAAATTAAAAATGTCCACATTAAAGGGTCGACCATAAACACTCTCATCGACAACATTTTTTATGGAAGCGTTGCATGTTGCGGCACTGGGTGACCCTGACGGCGGAGGCGATGGCCAGCTGGGTGGAGGAGGGCGAGTCGGTTGATGGAGCTAGAGTTATGGAGGGGCGACTGTTTGTGAGTGTAAAAGAATGGGAAGAAGGGGGAAGAAGATTGGGTAGTTAGGGTTTTATTGGGGGTTGATTTGTGTTAAAATTGCTTGAAATTCATGTGTTTATTTTCCATAATTTTGATGGTTTTATTGCATTATTCACACTAAATTGATTAATTACACTTGATTTGGAGAAAAGTAGTGTTTTAGTTTGTTAACTTTGTATGTAAGTTGAACACATTTGGAAGCAAAATACATGTCTGAGAATTTATGAAGTTAAGAAGATAATTTCCCTATTGGATGTGTCTCGAAAAAGTGAGTGGAATGAAAAAAAGAATCAATACAATTGGAGGTCGGGAGCTCAAGATATGATCGAAACGAGAAAATTAAAATTGCAGCAGAATTCACTCGGGCAGTCGAGTCAACTCACTCGGTTGGCCGAGTCAAACCACCCGATTGATCGAATCAACCTGCTGATGCACGAAAATTCGAGAATTTTAAAGGAGACTTAAGTGTAAAATTTGTCTTAAACACTCCTCCAAGCTATAAAAAGCACCCACATTCAGATTATTGGGAGGTTTGGCCTCATTTTAACAAACTCAAATCCTAGTTTCACTCTTAGGTATATTTTTACTAATTTTGCAAGTTCATTTCAATAGATTAGCTTTAAATTTGAGTATTTATATTAGGTTTTTGAAGATTATAACTATATTCATTTGTAATAGCTTGGGTTATTGAAGAATCATCAAGGTGACTTCCACTCAAACTCTCTTTTGCTATAATATTTGCATTTTCATGTTTATTTTTAGTTCTCTTGTTGTTTTAGTCATGAGTGTTTCATCAAACACTATGGGCTAAGTTTTTTATGCTTTGGGTGTTTGAAATCATGTGAATGTTGAGTTTTGAATTATTAATGCGTTGCTATTGTTGAAATTAGGATTATTGTTTCTTTTATTGGGTATTACTAGTTTTATGCCCGTGCATCGCACGGGTCAGTTGTAAAACTCAAATAAAGAAAAAGAAATCGATGATTAGAAAAATGCTAAAATATTCAACGTCTTAGACCAAATTTTTGTGTTAGAACTACAAATATTTCAATAAAGTGTGTGTTTCCGTTTCTGTGTTTAATATCCTCAATTATGGTAAATGTTTAATCTGATCGACAAATGTTTAATATCCGCAATCGATGATTAGAAAAAATGAAAGGTTACATCCATTGACATCAACAAAGAAACATATTTAGATATTAGAAAAATAAGGCCACAATTTCACAGAGTAAAGACATTAAACTTTGTTTACACTTAATCACTACAATTCAAAAACTCAATTAAGATTCAAGATTCGGTAGAAATTAGCAAAAAAACTAAAACAATTAGATATGTTTTAAGGAGAGGTTCAGGACTAAGAATAAATGACAGCACCCTCGAACATTCTCAATAGTTTTGAGCTTAATTTAGTCCTAGAGAAGATACAACTGATAAGTTTCCATTTTTTGATTCAGACATGCAAACTAAATAAAGATGGTTGGCTTAACACTCACTCTACTTCCTCTGCGCAACTTCTCCTCATGTTAGCAGTTACTTGTCCATTAGAACATATACCAAGCAAGAAAAGATTGACATCAATCTACAAGGGTTCAAACTTCTAAATTAAAAGGAAAAAAAAAAATCAATGCACAAATAATTTGCACCGTGAAATGACCAACAACCTTTAAATGTGCTTCCAATCTTTCAAGTATTTCGTGACTAATGTCTAGCACACCTTTACGTTGGATCAATGACCTTCTAGCAATGAGTACAACCTAAAATGATAAACCCATGTCAAAAGAGATAGGGCCAGCCATAACTCCAATTCTTGGCCATCGACTATCCTAAAATAGAATTAACATTTCAGTTTTGCATGCTTATAATATCTCAATAACAATAGATGCAGTTTGCCTGACTTTTCAAGATGATTCTACGTTCAATTTCTTTCAGGTTATTCTCCCTCAATGTAGTAGCATCAGTTATCCCCATCTAAAAGAAATTAAAGAAACAATCAACATGTATAGGATGGAATGACATGAGAAACACAAATCATAGCAACTCACTAAAGACTGGAGATGAATACATGTATAGTCAAACAAAAAGTCCATATTTAGTTTCTGATAAAAAACTACCCGCCGTATTACACAACAATCACTTGAATTTTTTATTTCCACATACATACCTAAAAATTAAAAAAATAGGATCATAAAAGGGGCTAAAAGAACGGTGCTCCAAATTCAAGTAAAGAAATACATTGTTGGAATTTTGGAGATACTGGCACAGAGATGTACGAACGACGTAAATCATAGTAACTCTCCAAAGACCGAAAATGAATACATGTAGAGTACCAGTCATGTATCAGCAGTCTCTTTTGTGTTTCCATCAATCCGGAGCATGGTGTTGTCTTCCTGAAAATACACATACAAATTATGGATTATTTTGGAACATCTCTTAGTATTTAATTAGGAAATTATCTGCATCCTGGAAGAAATAAGAACATCAAGAAGAATATATTTATCTTTTCACAGCTACTGTTAATTTTAGTATTAGGATAAGATATATTGAGTGTTAATTTAACATTTAAATTTTAAATATCCAATATTACCGAACATCAATCGATTACATATCTTGAGCCAGGCTGCTTGCCTACTTGCCAACCAGTTTGATATATGTGTGTATTATGCGAGATCATTGACATTGATTAAATGATTGCATTTGATAAATCAAATAAATTGAACTTAGAGAAAATATAAACCTATTTGATTTTATATTGTTAAGAATTAAGATGAAAGCTATATATACCTCTTTATAGCTCCATAGCCATGGCTACCAACAACCAAGACAGAGGCGATGTGCTTTTCCAGTGCCTCACACAAAACATTCCTAGGATTACCTTCCACAGCCTCACAAATAACATCATTAGCCTGTGTACGTAAAACTATAAATTTAGGACGAACAAATATTGATCCGGTGATTATGGAATTCATTTATAAGGATCAAACAAATTCTTGAGTACTATGTGCAAGAAATTTGAATCCTAATTGATAATGAGTTTTAGCTTGTTATAACTCGGAGTGCAGTTTCGGATTTACCTGCAACAACATAACCAATAACCAAAATATTGTAAAATGCCATCTTATCAAACCCTTGCTTCATAAAGTGAAGCAGCAAGTCCAACATTAAGTTCATCAACTTCGCTTTTGATATCATCCGGAATATGGAAACCCAAGTATCTACCTGGACAGAATCACCCCTGCATGAAAAACATCTCATATCATCAAATTTAAACTATTAATAGTACATCTATCTAAACTTTCAACCATATGATAAGCCAAAATATTTACCATGAAATTTTCAAATACGCTTATTGTTGGGAATAAAATGATTTTGATTTAGATACCAAAACCCCTGATTGATGATGTTCAGATTAGTTGAGATAAGCTCAAGTCTAGTTCAGGCAAGTTGTCTCAGTACTCTTGAATTTGTTGTTTGCTTAAGTAAAAAATCTCAGGAATGTTGTGAGATTTTAGTACTCAGAATAGTTGTCCAAAGCTGAAATGTTAGGCAGCTTGATAAGTCTATAGGACAAAGTTGCTGAACTTTCAAGACAGACTGACCAAGTGGACAACTTAGCTGAAGAGATCAAGAGCAGTAAAGCAATGCTCGTAAATGCAAATGATCAAGACAGTTGAAGTACAAATGATCAAGAGCATTGAATGTCAAAGCCCACAAAAGACACATTCAATGAAGCATTTATTGCCAATCATGCCTGAACCAAGCATTAAAGACTTAGAGCATTAAAGAGTGAAACATTGAATGAATGTTGGAACATTCTAAATTGCAGCAGGAATGTTCAGGGAGCTTGTCCCATCTGATCGTTGGTTGAGTCTAGCTTCTGCCACAAATCAACCTTGAAAAATGTGCATATTTGGAATCTGACACAAGTCATCTCAGCCGCATTTTTCAGAAGTCAACACATTCATTCAAGCAACCATTGAAGAGGTCTTTTACACAGTGGATAAAAGAATGCCAAGCTTCATAGCCGTTTCAATGGTGCTGCAAATAGACAAGTTTGAATTGCTATCCCTCCAACGGTTAGCTGCTCAAATTTGCCTATAAATACAGAAGTGATCAAGGGATTCAATAATCCAACTACAAGCTATCAAACTATCATCAAGCTTTCAAAGGAAACCAAGCTGTTCTCTAGAATTCCAAGTTTCCTGAATCACTTCTTTCAGCTAAGCCAATCTTTGTAAACATCCAAAGCTTAGCATTTAGATATCCTAAGCCTTTACACTGCTCTTATTGTAAAGGATATCTCTACTAGTTGGAACCAAACCTCAAACCCTATCTCATTTAGTGAAGAGAGAGTTTGTTGTAGAAGTGAGGAGTTAAGGACTGTTATTGTGAAACACAGTCTTAACTGAGAGAGATTGAGCACTAGGACTCAGGTTATCCTAGGGATCAAAACACTAAGAGAGTGTTGTTGATAAGTGCACCTTGGCACTATAAAACAAGCTAATTCCATTGTGAAGGAATTATCCTGTTCAATCAGGGAAAGTGGATGTAGGAGCTTGAGTCTCTGAACCACTATAAACTTGTGTGCCATTTACTTACTGCATTCTTTATTGCACTTACATTCAAACATATTTTAAAGGAGCAAAACTCAGTAAATGAGAAAATCTGTTTTGGACAAAGTCCCTGATAACCTGTATCTTTTCAGAAATTAACTTGGAGTATTTCTTTAAGTCAAAGGCCAACCACATTCCGCACTTAGCAACTCTTTTAGATATTTAGCCAACTGATCACTCAATAGTAATCAGTAGGACAAGTATCTATCAAAGTTCACTCAGGCCAGTTGTGAGACAACTTGCCTGATAAGACCAGTTTGTCAAAAAGAAAAAGTGCATTCCCCCCCCCCATACACTTGTGTTATACTCCACCAAGGACCAACACTTATCATGATAGATGGGTTTCATTGTTGTGATTTCAGTTGCTTTCTACTGTGATCAAATTAATCATCAAAAGATATTTTAAAATAAAAGTTCCAAAATGCAATGGGCATATTCCTCAGTTTAAGCCAAAAACAATTTACAAATGTCACAATATGAATTGAGAGTAGGATAACAGATTTATGAGGATATCTATCACCCAACTTTTGTACTGATTTATCATGATCTAAGGACTTACCTATCACTGAAGCAAATGCCTAAAATGTTAATTTAGTACTCCCTCTGTCCCGGAGGAACTTGCACCCTTTGACCGGCACACATTTTAAGAAATGTGTAAGAAAAGATGTAATGATTGATGTTTTGAGGGGTAGTTTTGTAAACTTTTATGAATAAAGTAAAGTAAAAAGTAGATTGAGTGTGGAAAAGTAATGGCATATGGGTAAATATGAATATATTTCAAGGGTGAGGGTTGTGAAGATATTTCCTTTTATAGAGTGTGCAAATTGGTATGGGACATCCATATATGGAAAGTGTGCAAATTCCTGTGGGACGGAGGGAGTATAAGACAGTGAAATGTGTAGAAATTGTACCACGTTGAATTGGTAAGTGAAGAGAAAATGAAGAAAACACAGAGTAAATACCATTTTGTTGGTCCCAAAGTTGAGTTAATAATATTGAGTAAGCTAGTGAAAATGTCTAGAGGGGAGGGGTGAATAGACTTTTCAAAAGTCTTTCAATATATCAAAATACACAATGCGGAATAATCAGATTACTAATGAGCCCAATCAAATTTATACTCAACTTTTCTATAGATCTTTATCTTTGTTAATTCTTAATGTTCTTAATGTTCTTAGTTAAACAATTCACACAAATCAAACAGAAAAGTAAAGAACACAGAATTTTATAGTGGTTCGACAAATGTCTACATCCACTCTCACAACTCCAGTTGTGAAGTTTTATTACTCTTCTTGAGCTTCTTGTGGCTTAGAGTCCCAAGATTAAGACTTTGATCTTTTCGATTATACCACCAGGTATATCTTCGATCTACTAGTAATTCTACAAGTAACTAGCACACTTGTTTTACAAAATACAAACTTAAACTTGAAAAGTAAAACTTCTCTTTGAGTAGCCTTTGATTCTTCTCTTCAATTCGGTGGCTTCTTCTTGCTTTGATTTCCTTAACTCTGTGAGTTCTTTCTTGTAGACTTGCTCTTGAATTCTCTAAGATCAGTAATTGCTCAGTAGTCTTCAGCAGTAGGAGATCATACAGTATTTATAGAACTTAGTATGACAGTTAGCAGTTTGTGAACTAACTTTCAACTAACTCTAAAACTGTTTTTGTAACTTCTTCTTGTAACCGACTTTGTAACTTCCTTCAACTTCCAAGTCAGCATATCTTCAATAAATCTTCAGTTACACTTTAAATAAGCTTTCCAAACTTATTCTTCAATTTCACCAAATCAGCACAGTAACTTACTGTTCTGAATTTTACTCTTCTGATTTTTACTCTGCTGAGTCAATCAGCACAGTAACTTCAAAACTGTTCAAAACTTCTCCAGATTTCTTCTGAGCTTATCTTCAATTCTTCTTTGAAGTCTTCTTATTCTGAAGTAGTCTTTTGAGTCTTCATTAGTCTTCTGATCTTCTTCTAATCTAGTTCTAATCTACTGTTCTGAACTTTTACATTGCTGAATACAAATAGAATACAACTTTACATATATAAAACCTATCTATACATCAACTGAACTATATACAGATGAGTATATCTAAGTCCTACACTATAAGCTGTCTATACAATTCAAAACATCAACTTAGTTCCTAACAGTTCATATATCAGATCAGTAACCAATAAGATCAGTAACTCACATATAAGTTCAATAACTTTTATATAAGATCAGTAAATACTAAGATCAGTAAATATATCAGATCAGTAACTTAGATTTCAAATATCTCATATAAGATCACTAAAATTGTTCTCAGTTTCCATACTCAGATCAGTAATCTTATTTCATATAACTCAGTTAAGATCAGTAATTTTACTCTTAATATTACTTTATAAGATCAGTAAACTTACTTCAGTTAGCATTAAGATCAGTAATCTCAATTTAAGTTTCTCATTAGATTAGTAAGCTTAGATTCAGATGACTTAGTTAAGATGACTTAGAACCACATATATCACTAACTTTAAGTTGCTTTTGGCCATCAAAACATACTTTCATCAACTAGAACATTGTTTAAAGGATTCATATCCCAACAATTTCCCCTTTTTTTATGAAGCCAAAACTACTTAAATGTTAATAAATCAGTAGTTAAGTATGTAGTCAATCATAACAGTTCATCAATTCAGAAATCATATCATATTCACAATCAAATCAGATATTTCACATATTACACATACTCACAAAATATGAAATGATCACAAAATATAGAAATAAAGATTAAGGATAGAAATGTTATCTTCTGAGCTTGTCCTTCATCTTCATTCTGCATCTTCAGATTCTGAATGCAACATACATCCTTGCTTTGATATCCATCATATGTTGATGGTCAGTGATTCCTTCTTCCTTAATGATCTCAGCAATAATGTTGTTGATCTCTTTGTAATCAGGTTCTCCACTTTCCAGTCTTGGAGGTTCCCAATTAGGTTCTTCAGGACACAAAATCTTTGTTCCAGCACGATTAGCAACTTGTGCTATGTCTTCCCAAAATTCTTGATCAATATACAGCATGAATTCTTCAAAATCAATAAATTCTGCTTCCTTGCTCGAATGATCACCAAACTTCTTCACAATGAAGTTAGCAATCTGCCACTTCTTCTTCAAATTCTTCCAGTATTCCATATGTTCTGTCAAAACAATGAAATCCACAAAGTTTTCATCTTGAAAATCTTTGTCAAACTCTTTTCCTTCAGCTTTCTTTTGAGTATTCATCTTTCTCTTCAAAGCTGTAACTCGATTATCAAATCTTGTTTTCAAGAACTTGACATCCTTTTCTTTCTTCTTTTTCAATTTTTCTTCTTCACTTGTCATAACAGCTTTCATCTTGCTTTTTGATCTGGTAATTCTTCCAGCTTCTTCTTCTTGTTGTTCTTCATCAGACAGGACTAACTTCCTCTTCTTCTGACTTGAACTCCCAGCAATATCAGGTCCTTTCTCAACAATTTCTTGACCTAGCTGTTTTTGTTGCTTCCTTTGCTTCAGCTTTTCATTCAGAATAGCAATTTCAGCTTTTAATTCATCCTGACTCACAACCAACTGAGCTTGTTGTGACTGTGTTTGTTCCATCACTTCCCTTGTCCTATCTTCCCCCTTTTTGGCTTCATCATGCCACTCTTTCAAGGAAGATATGTGTTGCTCCAGCTTCTTATGCAACACTTGAGACAGGTTCTTTTCTTGTACTCTATGAAGATCAAAGATTTTGGACATTGTATGCTCCATTACCTTTTCATAAGAGTGTTCAGAAGTTAATTTATTCATTCTCTCAGTAGCTTCTTGGAACATCTTTACAGCATCTTCCAACGTTGCTTGAAGCTCTGCATTCTGCTTTTTCAACATCTCAACGTCAGAATTATCAGATTCCTTCTCAACAGGACCTGTTCTGATCTGTTCTTGCACATCCTCAAGAACAATATGATCAGCAGAGTGAATTGGAATGCTTTCCATCTCTTCAGCATCCAAAGCTTGATTTTCAACAACTTCTGTTTCTTCAATCACAACAGTGTTCTCAAACACCTCTGTTGCATTGTCAACATCTTCATCAATTTCCATTAAATCTTTTTCAGCAGCATTCTCAGCTTCATCAACACCCTTCTCTTCACTAAACAAATCTTCATCAGAGTTAGGAGTTGCAATCTTCTCAACAGTGTACTTGATTCCTGTTAGTCTTTCAACAAGAAGTACAACAGATTCTGGAGTGACCAACTCAAGAAAAGAGTTAACACCAGCTGCTTGCATCTGTTCTGCTTCCCAATCATCAAAGATTGAAGCACCTCCCATACCTTCCATGATAGCTAAATTCTCCTTCAAAGTACTCCTCTTAAGATACACCCATGTGCCAATCCTAAGGAGTTTCTCAAACTCAACTGAGCTCTCATCTAATCCAGGAAATTGTGTCAACAATGCTATCCTCAAATCTATCCTGATTATATCCTCTTTATCACAGATAGTGTACTCCATCAAATCAGCAGGTTTAGGAGCAATAAATTCAGGTTCAGGGGATGATGAAATGTCAATTGGTTCAGTAGAAGGTTCAAATTCATGTTCAGTAGAGTGATCATGAACTTGTATTGGGGATTGATGTGGTGAAGGTTGATGTGAAGTTTGATGTTGAGGACTAGAAATTGGGGTAGGATCAAAGTTAGTGTTCTGAGGTGATGAATGGGGAGTGTTCTGAGTCTTAGAAAAATAGTGATCTGATCTTCCAGAACATGAAGGTTGAGGGTTTTGGGTTTCAGTTTGGCGTGGTTCAGAGTTTGAAGGGGTAGGGGAGACAACAATCAATTTCCTCCTAGCACTCCTTGACTTAGTCCTTTTATGAACAGCAATAGGACCAGGAACACTAACCTCTTGCTCATCTGAGCTTGATTGCACCACAGTTTCAACAAATCTAACTGTCGGTTCTGAGGCAGCTGTAGCAGACCTTCCTCTCCTTGGTCTAGTACTGTTCGGATCATGCCTTGCCTTCGACCTCACTTCAGGTTGATTGTCCTCAGATTGGTACATTGAAGCTCCAGACTCTTCTGCTTCAAGCTCTTGAGGTTGTTCCAGAGGGTTCTCTTGTTAAAACTGAACAGACTCCTTCTTCATCAAGAATTTCCCATGATGAAATTTCTTGGGATTACTCCAATATGGCTTTTTCACCAGCTGAGGCAGCAAGAAACTCAGCTTGCTTCCAAACCCTAATTTCGATTTAATCGAAAATTCCATGGTATCCTCATCGAACAAAACTTTGTCTTTTTCAGTTAGCAGCCTCTCCAAGAAGAATCCTTGCCAATCACCTTGAACTCTGTCGATGATTGCAGCCATAATTCTAATCTTGAAACTTGATAAGGCATCCTGGCTATGATGTTGCCCTAACAAGCATTTTCCAGCTATGTCCATCAAAAATTGAAGACCTGTAGGAAGAACATCCTTCTTCAGATTAGTCAATGTCTCTGTTTCAACACCTGACCACCTTCCTACACATTCCTTTTCCTCTCCAGCTTTTTAAGTCAAAATATCCACCGGGCCTTGCGGTAAATCCAACATTACTTCTAGGATGTCCCTAGTAATTGTGACCTTGTGCCCAGCAAGCATGGAGTGGACACCATTTTTATCACCTTGGAGTTGCAAATAAAATTCCACAGCTTCTGGTTCATAGACATTCATGGGAAATGATTCCAGAAATTTTCGTAGCCCACACTCTTCGCACATAGTCAGAATGGCTTGATTTTCAGCACTGTGTCGGCCATTGAAATACATAGCGTTCTCCACAAAAATGCCCTTTTTGCGAATCCAGAAATTAGAATCGAATGTTCCTGCAACTTGGTTAGCTTCATTGATAATATTAATGGTTGCCATTTGAGAATTTTGTAGAAACCAGATTTTTTCAGAAGTTATGAGGTTAAGAGATTTCCAGAAATGAACTCGTAAAAACGAAGAAGATGAAGTGTGATCGTTTTTGTTAAATTCAAAACCAATCTAGGGCTAGGATTGAATTTGATTATCACAAAGAATGGTTGGGATTAAGTCTCGAAATTCGAGTTAAACAATAATTGTTCACATTCTAGTAACATTCTCAATTTTTGGAGCCAACTTGTGTTTGATAAATACACCATAATTTTTAGGTTTAGAAATAGAGGAGTGTATTAATCTTCTCTATTAGTAATCTAAAAATTTGAACAATTTTTTACTTAGAGTAATCTAAACCAAAAGACTGTTCTGATGCAAATCAGCACAGTAGTTTCCAAAACTATTCCTCTTCATTTTCTTACAAGTATATAAAGAAAATATCACTTATCTGGATCAGCTGAGTACTGTGATCAGCTGAGTAACCTTTTTAGAAATCAGATCAGTAGATGAATCAGCACAGTAGATTTCAGATCAGTAGATGGGTCAGCACAGTAATCCTCAGATCAGTACCCAAATTTCCTGATTTCATCTTTTTGATATCAGCACAGTGATCCTCAGATCAGTACTGTGTCAGATCAGTAGATTTCTTGTAGACAGATTAGTTGTAAACAAATTTTTCTGTAGACAGATTAGTCAGTAATCAGATTAGTTCTGTAGAATAACTGAATTGTAATCAGATCAGTACTGTAGACAAAGAATCTTTGTAATCAGTACAATTCTGTAGACAAGTCAATTTATTAATCAGAATATATCTGTAGACTGCTATGTTCTGTAATCAGATCAGATTAGTAGACTTTTCAAATCTGTAATCAGATCAGTTCCCCCTTCAATGGAGAATTCCTCTTCTGTGCCTGTTTCACCTTGGTAGAAGTGTTAGTTCATGAGATATAAGTGTCAAACAGTACAGATCAGTAACAATATGTTTAATTTAATGATCACATCAAGGTTTATGCTAAAGTAACTTAGTGATCTGAGTCAACAAAAGGATTTTTAAGAAATCACAGATTCCCCCTTAATGTGTGTTCTCAGTGTCCCTCAGCTTTACCAGCTTCCTCATTGGGATGAAGGTCACTTTAGTAACCTTGTTACCTGTTTTAGTGATCTGACATAGTGTTGTCTCTTCAGAATTTTGAGTTTTGATGTACTGCTCTTAGTTTCTGCTTCATGTCCTCCTTGGTATAAGGTCAGTACCTGAAATGTTAGCACAGTTCTATATACAGACAGAATCCATATCTATCAATCCTAAACTAATGCACAATTCTCTGAATCTCACTTCAGCCAATGGTTTTGTAAAAATGTCAGCTCTTTGAATATCAGTATGAATCTTTTCCATTCTAATATTCTTCTTTTCAACATGATCCCTAATAAAATGATGCCTAATGTCAACATGTTTGCATCTAGTATGAAGAACGGGATTTTGTGTGATGGCAATGGCACTATTACTGTCACAATATATAGGTACATTAGATTCTACAACATTGTAGTCTCTGAGTTGTTGTATTAGCCAAAGAAGCTGACTACAACAACTACCTGCAGCCATATATTCTGCTTCAGTAGTAGAAGTTGCCACACTTGTTTGTTTCTTTGAAAACCATGAAATGAGCTTAGTTCCTAAGAATTGACATGAACCTGAAGTAGATTTTCTATCTATTTTGCAACCTCCAAAGTCCGAGTCTGAATAACCACTTAAAGATATATCATCATCTGCAGGATACCATAATCCTCGATTAATGGTCCCCTTTAGATATTTCAATATCCTTTTAGCAGCTTCCAGATGACTTTCCTTGGGGTTTGCTTGAAATCTTGCACATACTCCAACAGAAAAAGCAATATCAGGTCTGCTGGCAGTTAGATAGAGTAGAGAGCCAATTAAAGCACGATAGTGAGGTTGGTCAGAAGACTTACCTCCTTCATCAGGATCCATTCTGTATGTAGGTTGCATGGGCACACCAACTGTCTTACAGGTTTTAATACCAAATTTATCTAGCAAATTTTTAGTGTACTTTGCTTGATTTATAAAGATACCTTCTGAAGTTTGTTTTACTTGAAGACCAAGAAAATATGTCATTTCTCCCATCATGGACATTTCAAATTTACTTTGCATGAGTGTAGAAAAGCTTTCACTCAAGTTTTTGTTGGGTGATCCAAAGATAATATCATCCACATAAATTTGAACAAGTAATATATCATTACCTTCTTGTCTTCTAAACAAAGTTCTATCAACTTTGCCTTTTGTAAAACCATTTTCAAGTAAGAATAGAGAAAGAGTATCATACCATGCTCTTGGGGCTTGTTTCAATCCATAGAGTGCTTTCTTTAACCTGTATACTTGGTGACTATTCACTTCAAAACCAGGTGGTTGTTCCACATAAACTTCTTCAACAAGTATACCATTCAAAAATGCACTTTTCACATCCATTTGATACACAGTAAATTTCATATGTGCAACATAAGCAAGGAACAATCTTATAGCTTCTAGTCTAGCCACAGGGGCAAAAGTTTCATCATAATCAATACCCTCAGCTTGAGAGTAGCCCTGAGCAACTAATCTAGCTTTGTTTCTAACTACAAGATCATTTTCATCCCTTTTGTTCTTGAAAATCCACTTAGTGCCTACAACATTATGATTACTAGGTCTATGAACAAGTTCCCAAACTTCATTTCTAGTGAA
Source organism: Galeopsis tetrahit (assembly GCA_963675135.1). Classification (NCBI taxonomy): domain Eukaryota; kingdom Viridiplantae; phylum Streptophyta; class Magnoliopsida; order Lamiales; family Lamiaceae; genus Galeopsis; species Galeopsis tetrahit. The sequence continues at coordinate 31,308,366 of OY776119.1, read as the reverse complement.
CTGATTTAGTTCTTCCTGCATGGCTATAATCCAGTTACTATCACTTAAAGCTTCAATCACAGTTTTAGGCTCAATAGATGATAGAAAACAGCACCAGCAAAATAAAGACTTACTAGGTTCTTCCTTTGAATCAAACAATTGTTTTCTAGTTTTAACACCTATACTAGAATCACCTAGAATCAGATCAGTAGAATGAGCAGACTTCCATGTCCTTCTATTCTTAACAGAAATGTTGTCATCATTTACATCATGCAAATTATTATGCAGATCAGTATCATTTATATCAGCAGATTTGTTCATAGGAGAGCAGTCATTCAATTCTTGTATTTTAGAAGTTTTAGATGACTCACCTTTGTCTTTTACCTTTTCTTTATCAGAATCTTGATCTAGAACATTCAGGAAAGGATTATATGCTTGTACAGATTCATATATTCTTGTATCATCATCTTCATTGTTGATTTGAAGCTGTAGTTTGACAATTTTCTTACTGAGCTGATGATCAGCAGAGTCCTGCACATTCTCATCAAAGACAACATGGGGTGTTTCTTCCACACATAGGGTAGAGTAATTAAACACTCTAAATGCTTTGCTTACAGAAGAGTATCCTAAGAATATCCCTTCATCAGCTTTTGCATCAAAAGCATTTAATTTACTTTTTCCATTGTTATGTATGAAACACTTACATCCAAAGATATGAAAATAAGAAACTCTTGGTTTTCTGCCTTTCCATACCTCATAAGGTGTTTTACCATGCACCTTATTAAGAGCACTTCGATTTTGGGAGTGGCAAGCTGTATTAATAGCTTCTGCCCAAAATTTCTGAGGTGTGTTGAATTCTGCAATCATGGCTCTGCAAGCTTCTTTTAGTGTTCTGTTTCTCCTTTCTGCAACACCATTTGGTTGAGGGGTTCTGGCTGCACTTGTCAAATGCTGTATGCCAGACTTAGAATAGTAGTCAGAAATGTAACAATTAATAAATTCAGTCCCCTTGTCACTCCTAATCTTGACAATGGGATGACCTTTTTCAACCTGCAACCTCTTCAATAGATCTGGAAGTAGTGTTTGTGTATCACTCTTTTTGTGTAGAAAGACTACCCAAGTAAACTTAGAGTAATCATCTACAACAACTAGAGTATACCTTCTTCCATTCAATGTAGGAGGGTTGATAGGACCATGAAGATCCATATGCAAGAGTTCTAAAACTCTACTTGTTGACAGAGTTAGAATGGACTTAAATGAAACCTTTACCTGTTTACCTTTCTGACAGGAATCACATACTTGTGATTTGGAATAGATTTCATTAGGAATGCCCTCAACAAGATGTTCTCTAGCAATCTTGTTGATTATCTTAAAGTTTAGATGGCAGAGGCGTTTATGCCAGAGCCAACTGTTTTCTTTAGGACTCTTAGTAATAAGACAGGCATTCTTAGGACAGCTATTCCAATTCACAATGTATACACTTCCTTGTCTTATGCCAACAAGTAGAACATTGTGAGTCCTTTTATCTATTATTTCACATCTTCTGGTTTTGAACTGAACCTTGTATCCCCTGTCACAGAATTGAGATACAGATAACAAATTATACTTCAAACCTTCAACATAGGAGACATCTTGGATTTCAACATCTCCATTCTTGATGAATCCAAATCCTTTTGTGATTGCTATTGAGCTATCACCAAAGATGACTTTTGGTCCTTCCTTCTCATGATAGTCTGTAAGTAAGGCCTTGGTACCAGTCATGTGGTGTGAACACCCACTGTCTATGTACCAGGTCTCACCAACTGAACCACCTTTCTTGTATAAGTCCAGTCGATCCTGCAAAGTAGTGATCTTAATAACTTAGGTACCTTTGTTTATTGGGGTCCTTGGGGGTTAGTAGTGAGAGGTACCCAAATGAACATTGAGGATTTGAATAAGTGGGACCTCTTCAGTTTTCTTCCAAATTTATCACAGAACAGTACTTTATTAACCAATTCAGAATTATCAGCAGACTTAGGATCTATTTTTCTGAGATAGCCTTTCCTTGGTTCTATCCCTTTTTCAGTAAGATCAGTATGCCTGTAATAGTTTGAATATGGTCTAAAAGCATGTGGACCATACGGCTTATAGATGCGTTTTGGTCTTTCCTCACCAATGATATTGTAGGATAAAGGAGGAGGATATAGAACAGGTTTGTTATGATAATGAGGCACAAATCTCCTAGGTTTAGTTGAATACAACTGAGACTGCCTTATAAAAGGGGGTCTAGGCTGTTCCCAACTTGCCTGTGCTTGTCTTGACCTACTGTTCTGAGTTTGTCTCTTCTGATTCCAGGACTGATCTGATCTGGTCAGAGGAGTATAACTCTTCTGGTATGGTCTTGACTGTACTGGTCTTAATACATTCTTCATTTTACCATTCTTGGTAGTAGGAGGGATGTATTTAGACTGTACTTTGAGTTTTGGATCATCATTATAAGTCATAGGTTCTTTTCCTTTATCTAGTTGCAAAGAACTTGTACTAGCTCCATTAGTGTTCTTAAATTCTGAAGTAGATGGACTAGGCAGATCAGTACCTATTCCTCTTTTATCATTTGGAGCTCTATATCTGTCTGAGATTGTTTGATTAATCTTAGTAGAGTTAATCATCCCAGATAGCTTTCGATCTAGGCTCACTACTTCAGATTCTAAGAATCTATTGCGCTCTTCAAGTTTTTCACATTTAATCTTTAAGTCATTGAATTCATTAGTCTCTTTGGCTTGAGTTTTGAGCATACCCTGATATAGTTTGTCAATGGATGCATACTTTTCTTGGAGTTGGGACAACTCTTCTGATAGTCTTGCATTTATGACAGCTATATTAGGATCTACTTTTGACTGAGCTTCTTTTAGCTTAATGATTTCTTGCTTTAAAGATATATTCTCATCACTAATTTCAATGAATGCTTTGTTAGCTTGTAAAAGGTCTTCTTCAGTCACTCCTTGGGAATGATGAAGACTACTTCCTACACTACTAACAGCAGCATCACTTTCATCAGTGTCAGAATTTTCACAAGATTGAAATGAGTTAGCAGATGATACCTCATCATTTATTTTGGCCATCATTACCAGTCCATCATCTGCTATGAAGGCTTCATCTTCATTGCTAGAGGGGTAGTCAGATGAAGACGATGGTAACTCTTCTGATTCCGAATCAGAGTCATTGTAAGCCATCATTGCCTTCTTACCCTTGGCATATTTTCGATCTCTTCTGGCTTTCCTTTCTTCTCGATCTTCAGAACTCAGATCAGGACATTCATAAGCATAATGACCTGGCTTATCACAATTATAGCAAACAGGATTGTTAGAAGTTCTTTTAGGAGGAGAATGCTTTCTGTTCCTGTCATGCTTGTCAATTGAGTTCCTGTCTTTCTTATCAGAATACTTTCTGTCTCTCTTTTCAGATGAGTTCCTATCTCTCCTGTTCTCATTAGAGATCTCATCCCTTCTTTCAGAAGAGTTTTGATCCCTTTTGTTCACAGAAGAGTCCTTGTTACTAGAACCCTTAGTTTCCTTATAGAATCTTTTGTACCTACCATACCTCTTGTTCAGTTTATCAAATCTTTTGATCATAAGGCTCATCTGATCTTTCAGACTTAGATCAGAACTGTCTAGTTCATCTTTTATGCTTGAGGCCTTAGACTTAGATGATCTAGACCCCTTTGAGGTAGAGGCTTTAAAGGCTATGTCCTTAGAGGCATCCTTATCCTTATGAATCACAGAAATAGGATCTTCTTCATCTAACTCAAACTCATGTGCCTTAAGTGTTTGGAACATAGTTTCTGCTGGCCAAGAGTCAATGTCTTGAGTGGTTTTAATGATCATCTTGACCATTTTCCACCTTTCATCCAAGGCTTTCAAGATTCTCAGGTTAACTTATCTGTCAGTATAAGTCTTTCCTAATACATCAAGATCATTCATAATTTTGGTAAATCGAGTATCCAACTCATCAATTGATTCTCCTGGCTTCATCTTAAATGATTCAAACCTTTGGACAGCAGTGGATAACTTGCTTTCTTTGATCAGTGTAGTACCTTCACAAAGAATAGCCAGTTTGTCCCACATCTGTTTTGCAGTCTTACATTTTAGTACTTTACCAAGATACTCATTTGGTAAGGTATGTAAAATGTAGTTCTTGGCAAGACTGTCCAAATTGTTTTGTTTCATTTCTTCCGAAGTCAGTTCTGACCTTGGTTTAGGGACCAGTGCTCCAACTGGTTTTGATGGATCCAGAACAGCAGTGTTTTCCACCATGATGACAATTGGTCCTTCAGTCACCACAGACACCATTAGATCATGGGTCGAGCTAAAGATGGCCTCCATCCTAAGCTTCCAGTAGTCATAATCTGCAATCTTGAACTTGGGCAGCTTGTTCACATTAGTGTCATCCATGTTTGATTAGACAAATAGGATCAGTAGTATAGCAGATAGATTTCAAGTATTCAGATAGTAACAAATATCAAGAAATAACAGCAAGATCAGTAAAATATCCCTCAAGATCTGTAAGGTTATCAAGAAACAGCAGTCCAAAGAACTACTGCTCTGATACCACTTGTTGGTCCCAAAGTTGAGTTAATAATATTGAGTAAGCTAGTGAAAATGTCTAGAGGGGAGGGGTGAATAGACTTTTCAAAAGTCTTTCAATATATCAGAATACACAATGCGGAATAATCAGATTACTAATGAGCCCAATCAAATTTATACTCAACTTTTCTATAGATCTTTATCTTTGTTAATTCTTAATGTTCTTAATGTTCTTAGTTAAACAATTCACACAAATCAAACAGAAAAGTAAAGAACACAGAATTTTATAGTGGTTCGACAAATGTCTACATCCACTCTCACAACTCCAGTTGTGAAGTTTTATTACTCTTCTTGAGCTTCTTGTGGCTTAGAGTCCCAAGATTAAGACTTTGATCTTTTCGATTATACCACCAGGTATATCTTCGATCTACTAGTAATTCTACAAGTAACTAGCACACTTGTTTTACAAAATACAAACTTAAACTTGAAAAGTAAAACTTCTCTTTGAGTAGCCTTTGATTCTTCTCTTCAATTCAGTGGCTTCTTCTTGCTTTGATTTCCTTAACTCTGTGAGTTCTTGCTTGTAGACTTGCTCTTGAATTCTCTAAGATCAGTAATTGCTCAGTAGTCTTCAGCAGTAGGAGATCATACAGTATTTATAGAACTTAGTATGACAATTAGCAGTTTGTGAACTAACTTTCAACTAACTCTAAAACTGTTTTTGTAACTTCTTCTTGTAACCGACTTTGTAACTTCCTTCAACTTCCAAGTCAGCATATCTTCAATAAATCTTCAGTTACACTTTAAATAAGCTTTCCAAACTTATTCTTCAATTTCACCAAATCAGCACAGTAACTTACTGTTCTGAATTTTACTCTTCTGATTTTTACTCTGCTGAGTCAATCAGCACAGTAACTTCAAAACTGTTCAAAACTTCTCCAGATTTCTTCTGAGCTTATCTTCAATTCTTCTTTGAAGTCTTCTTATTCTGAAGTAGTCTTCTGAGTCTTCATTAGTCTTCTGATCTTCTTCTAATCTAGTTCTAATCTACTGTTCTGAACTTTTACATTGCTGAATACAAATAGAATACAACTTTACATATATAAAACCTATCTATACATCAACTGAACTATATACAGATGAGTATATCTAAGTCCTACACTATAAGCTGTCTATACAATTCAAAACATCAGCTTAGTTCCTAACAGTTCATATATCAGATCAGTAACCAATAAGATCAGTAACTCACATATAAGTTCAATAACTTTTATATAAGATCAGTAAATACTAAGATCAGTAAATATATCAGATCAGTAACTTAGATTTCAAATATCTCATATAAGATCACTAAAATTGTTCTCAGTTTCCATACTCAGATCAGTAATCTTATTTCATATAACTCAGTTAAGATCAGTAATTTTACTCTTAATATTACTTTATAAGATCAGTAAACTTACTTCAGTTAGCATTAAGATCAGTAATCTCAATTTAAGTTTCTCATTAGATTAGTAAGCTTAGATTCAGATGACTTAGTTAAGATGACTTAGAACCACATATATCACTAACTTTAAGTTGCTTTTGGCCATCAAAACATACTTTCATCAACTAGAACATTGTTTAAAGGATTCATATCCCAACACATTTACACACACAACCAAGAATAAGAGGAAATAATATGGCAAAATTTACATGCATATGAATACCAGTAACACTACCTGCAAGAAAAAGAAAAAAAAATCATCACGGGATAATCACCAATTAGAAACATAAGAATAACACTTACACAAAATGAATCAAACATAAGTAAATGGAATTATTTCTTGTGCCAAAAATTGAGAACAGATGTTTTTGAGTTCCTACCTGGTCCGTGTAGTGGCTGGTCTGCACAAGGAGCGGCGGTGACGGTGTAAGGACTCATTGAAAAAGTATTTCTCGATTATCAAATTACACCACAATAACTCAACTGTGCAAGCTCATATTTCAATGTGAACGGTCATTAGTCCTCATTTAAAGCTAGATGAAGTGCTTCTAAGTGATAAAGTTCCAGAAAGAATACCTCAACCTGAATATCACATAATGCGGAATATTCAATTGGATACCTCTGCGCCAAGAAAATAAGCCCAAACAGAAGAATGCCCAAAAGGATCAATCTGCCACTAAATGAATAAATGGATACTGAAAGCAATTAACACCAACATCAAATATGTTGAAATATAGTTTAATTCAAATTATATTCAATTTCACAAATTTTAGAAACATATACACATCTGAGAGCGATATATAAATAAATATGTAGCAATTTTTATCAAAATAGCATAAGATAAGACAAAATAAACAAACTACATAATAAACAGCAAAATTGCATAAAAGCATAAATAAAGAAACTCGAAATCCAAAATTTTTAAAAGAAATTTTATAAAATTGTAAGCGTTGGAGCTGGATTTGAGTTTCTTCTCCTTGATACAACAATTTTTGGGACAAAGTTGCATAGAAGCATCAATAAAGAAATTCGAAATCAGAATTTTAAAAAATAAAATTACCAAATTGGAGGCATTGCAACTGGATCATCTGGTCAACCGCCGTCAAGTAATCATCGGAAAATGAAGACAAATCGGCATCATTAAAAATCAGAAAAGTTAGCAGATTCTCCTGAAATAGTTGAACAAACTATTTTACTGTGACGTATATAAGGACGTACCGGACCAAGATACTTGATGCAATGTTGTTGAAGCTTCGAATAGGGGCACTTCTGGATAAGATTAACCTCATTTCGTCCTTTCCCTTATATCGAGCCTGTACAATAACCAATTCATTAGCATCATCAGATAAGAAAGAAGGTCGTCTGATCGAATATTTCTAAATGATCTTAGAGATCATTAACAGTAGAAGAAGGGATATCTGCTATGAGAATCCAACCAACTCATGTAATAGAAATGCAGATTGTGCCCATATCGATGTCGTGGATCAATCTTTATAACATCAAATTAAATAAATTCAGCATCTGCTCATGATTAAGCTAAAGAATAGTAACAAATATTCTTACAGCTTCGAGCAAATGTTATAAAGTGAGTTTTTGAGCTTTGCTGTTCTTCGATAAACCTTATCCTACCTGCAAATCACATTAGATCATCAGATTACTTCTACAAACACAATTTAATTGATGCAATTATTTGGTTTGATAGAAATCTACCTTGGCAGCTCTCGTTCTTGCTCTTGACCAGGCTGTGTCATGTTTCTCGATATCAAAAAAAGGAAAATGAAGGACGCTTGAGTTCTGCAAAATCCAACACTTTCCATCGGCTCTGCTCAATCAGAACTGCACAATCTGCTAGCTTTCTTTTTGTCCGGAAGCTTTTGTAAACCTTCTGTAATATCTGCGCCAAGCAAATAAGCCTGAACAAAAGAATGCCCAAACGGATCAATATGCCATTAAATGAATAAATGGATACTGAAAGCAATTAACACCAACATCAAATATATTAGTAAGATATAGTATAATTCAAATCACATTCAATTTCGCAAATTTTAGAAACATATACACAATCTGAGAGCTATATATAAATAAATATGTAGCAATTTAATCAAAATAGCAGAAGATAAAGACAAAATAAACAAACTACATAATAAACAACAAAATTGCATAGAAGCATAGACAAAGAAACTCGAAATCCAATTATTTTTTTTAGATAATTAAGTTGGTAAGTGATCAAACTCTAGAATGAATGAATGATATACACTAACTACTTCTCCCAATCTAATATATCTGTCTCTACAACTCAATCAAAGAATCAACACCAATAAAACACATACAGACAGAGATAGTTATTTACAGTAAATAAACAAAAATAACTTAGCTTAAATGATCGAGCACCAGCTCTCTCAAATGTTGGTCATTTTAACTAAAGCTCTGGCGTGATGATGTATCGGATTTCTGATCTAATTCAGCAGTAGCCTGGACTTGAGCCGCATATTGCAAGTTCCATAACACATCTTCAAATGAGGATTCGAGTGATATGCATTTGTTTCTGATGCCTATCACAATAGATAATGATTCCTGCGAGCTAGATACAATGATCCAAAAAAATTTAAAGAAATTTTATAAAATTGGAGGCATTGGAGCTGGATTTTAGTTTCTTCTCCTTGATACAACAATTTTTGGGACAAAATCACATAGAAGCATAAATAAAGAAATTTTAAATCAGAAATTTTTAAAATAAAATTACCAAACTGAAGGCATTGCAGCTGGATTATTTGGTCAACCGCCGGTCAAGTAGTCATCCGAACACGAAGACGAATCGGCATCGTTCAAAATGACCCGCTCAGCGGCATTGAGTTGGGAAGTGGTGGAGGATGATTCACATTGTATTTGAGAATTTCAATCAATAACGAAAGTTTTTTTCTTTCAGGGAAGGAGAATATGAACAGTCGAATTTTTTTGGGAAGACCAAGAACCGAGTATTTTTTTTTTTGGAAGACAAACCACATCATCGAGAGAAACCTATGACAAGGCAGACACATGTCAGAAAGAGGAGGAATCTCAAATGCATATGTGTAGTTGAATAGTTTTTTATTCGTCGAGAGAGAGTTAATTGTATTAAAATCCCATTAAGGGACACTAATTACTTGAATGGTTGTTTGAGTAGTTGTTGAGGATTAGGAAGAAAACCTTATTATCGGATTTGGGAACACCTTAGACTTAAAGTTATATTACCCGAAGGGAAATGGTTATCATCCTAGCATTTAGGTGCTCTTAGCAAGTCTTAATTAATTGAAGCATAAACAAAGTAAAAGCAATTACACTCAATTTCACTAGGTAGAGAACACCTAAAGCATTCACTCATCCTTGCACTTCTTCGAATTAAATTTTTTATTTTAGTAGTAATTTCTCTTACTAAGTTGTGTAATTTCTCTTTATGGTTATTTGCTTGTTTTAGTAGTTTAGATCACTTGCTGGCTTCTAGATTGGTATTTGATTTAATTTTTTGCAATTTGATATTAACTTTGCTTAATTTTAGACATTCAACACTCGAAACCGTAGTTATATTGTTTATGCCGTCATACAACTCTAGGGACTCATTTTACAAATCCACCTCCTAGGTCGATACTACTTGGTCGAATACTTCTATTACAACTACAAACCCTTATGCGTGCTTGAGGGAAAGTAGTTAGTCAAAATATATTGCCTAAAATTCGTTCAAGTCAATGGCGAAACCATATCTTTTGAGCCTATTAATTGTCCTAATAATTTGTAGAGCTTCAATATTAATTGAAATGGTGACAAAATTCAAGTGAGCATATTTGTATTGATCAAAGTGAATTCAAGAATGAAGAAAGGTGAAAAAGTAAAGGGTTGAAAAGAAGAAAAATAAATAACGAGTTTATGTTTAATGTGAAAAATAAAAGGGAAACATAAGTCCCTAAAGCTCAAGACACAAAAGTGAAGAGAAATGACTCTAAAAGTTGTGAAAATAAAAAAATGGGTGAAATTCATTTTGAGTGAAAAGAAAATAAAGAGAGCAAGTGTTGTGTGAGAGTTGAATGAAGTTTGAGAGAAATACCAACATTTGTTGCTCTACAAGTTGAATGAGTCACTATTCCCAATTTCACCCTACTCATTTTTCAAAGAGCCTACATTACAACCTTTGAAAGATCTCATAGATTGATAATTGATGCCTAAATAATTGGTAGAGAATTGAGTTGAAGAGCAAAAGCATATGATTTTTGTGTTTTTTGTAGATTGACATTTGAGAGTCTACATGTCCATGTACACTTGTGTGTTGAGAGAAACACTTCTTAAGAGAGTGGCACTGTTTGAATTTTTCTTGGCTTGGATCACATTTTGTTTTAGCGTTGTTAGAAAAGTTCATGTGTTGATGAACCATACATAGGAAGCATTGCTTGATCATCCTTATACTATGCATTGTATCCATTTATAAATCCTTCACAATCACCCTCATTTGTTTTTCTCTTTCTTTGCTTGGGGACAAGCCTCTAAGTTTGGGGGTTGATTGGACGTGATATTGCTCGTATTTGTGCTTATTTTTGCTATGTATTGTAGAATTTTGATGCGATTTTGGGTTTTAATTGATAAGAAATTGTGTTAGTAATCTTGTTGTCGAGAATTGTATTCATAATGTAGGAAATAAGGTGAAATGGTGCATTTTTAAGGGAAAACGAGCAATGACACATTGAAGTTGAAGTTCGAATGGAGGACGATCTCGAAAGGCTAAGAAAAGAAGGAAAAAATCCAACATGCAGAAATAACTCGGTCGGCCGAGTGACCTCACACTGGCGGCCGTGTAAGGTCGAGTTACAAAAACTTTCAAGAATTTTCATTTCACTCGGGGAATTTCGCAAATTTTGAAGAACTTCAAGGACATAATTGTTAAATTTGTCTCGCACTCTTTAAAGCTATAAATAGCTACCCAAATCAGATTATTGGGAGGCTTGACCTCATTTTACCACACTCAAACCCTAATTTCATTATGTAGATTTTTACTAATTTTTTTGCAAGTTCATTTCAATAGATTAGCTTTAAAATTGAGTATTTAGATTAGATTTTTGAAGATCATAGCTATATTCACGTTCACGTGTAATAGCTTGGATTATTGAAGAATTATCAAAGTGCCTTCAATCCAAACTCTCTTTTGCTATATTGGTATTTTCATATGGCTAAGTTTTTTTATACAATGTGAATGTTGAGTTTGGAATTGTAATGATTTGTTAGGGTTGAAGCTGATGTTTATGAAAAAAATTCATTCTTGAAAAGTGTAAATAATTGTGGGACTGAATGATTAAGGAAATAGTTCAAACAAGCAAATATGTAATATTTCATATATGATTATCTCTTATATATTATATTAATTGAATAAAATTAATTAATTTTATTTTGTAATTTTCATTGATAGCCATCCGTAAAATATACTATATAAGTATATTTCCTAATCTATAGAAAATTTATTTTTTTTAGAATATTCTAAGAGATAAATACAAGAAAAATACAATATATTTACACTAAAATAATCAACATATAATCTAATCTGACGTTGATTTGTAGTTATGTATTAGAATATTCTAAAAAAAAATAAACTTAATTTCTCTATAAATTAGGAAAAACACTTATATATACTACCTTGATTCATTGCTTAAAACCCATCACTTTTGAACATAAGTTTTAATGTATGAATTATTTATTAATATTATGGGAGATAAAAGTGAGGATAATAAAGATTTTAAATTTTATGAGTTAATAAGATGTTTTTTTAGATTTGATACAACCAGTTTTTAATGGCAATAGCGGTACATTAATTTTAGGACTTCATTAGACAAAAGAGATGTCATGTCTATGTGCAGGTTTACGATTTTAGGTTGAAGTTTGTGCAATTGCAGGACTTCATATGCCAAAAGAGATATTAAAGTTTGTGCAACTTTAGAATTTCATTAGGAGCCTCGACTTTGGAATTACCTTGACCATGGTATATTTAAAGCTTAAATACGTGATATTATATAATTTGAAAACTCTATACCCTGCATATTAATTAATGAAAAAATGTAAGTTATTATAATTGAGAAAAGTGTAAATTATATTAATGAAAAATGTAAATTATTATAACAAGTGTAAGTTATATTAATGAAAAGTGTAAATTATTATAATTGAAAAGTGTAAATTATTATAACTGAAATGAAAAATACAATACAATATTATTGTAAAGTATAAGTTATTATTAAAAAGTGTAAGTCGTTATAAATAAAAATATTATTATAATGTGTAAAACACTACAGGTGCAATATTGTTTCTTTTTTACGATAGCGTGGAAGAAGCTTGAATTTGCATTGCCTTCCTGAAGCCATTTCACCCTATATTTTTTGAAATCTAGCATGTGCCTCTTTATTATTGTTTGGTTTAGTACCGCCATCAAATTCTTTCTATTTAACTTTTCCTCCACTGTCCATTCCCTTACCTCCAATAGTTGATCAAACTTGTTAATCTACATCTCCAGGTCTTTGGTGCAAGTGTTAAAATCATTCCTCTTATTCGCTATCCATTCCTTAATGGTGAGTTTGACCTTGATCAGTTTTTGTGTACCACAAATGCTCCACGTCCCCTGCACTCGTCGAAGTTCCAGACATCTGTCACCATCTTTTGTAAGTCTTTTTCCTCGAGCCACCTATTATACCCAGTCAAAAAAGTCAATCTTTGACAAGTCAATCCTAGTCACCTGCTTGCGTGGCGACGACTAGTCAACCAAGTCATGCGATGACTAGTCAACATTATGAAGAAAATGTAATTGTGTGCTCGCCCAAAGATGTTGGCGAGCACATGTAGAGCTAGCTAGAAAAGACCCGTGTAAAAGCCTTGGGAGAGAGTATGGAGCATGACGAGCACGACGAGTGCGACCACCATCCATGAAGATGACCGGACGACCAGGTCCTCCGGCGACCACCGTGGCCCAGCTCCTCGATTCCGGCGAGGACGACCACCGAAGAGGCGGTTTAGCATTTAATGCAGCGTCCCATCACCTTTATGTGGTGGGATTTCAGGTCCAATATTAGCCCGTCACGTGTAAAGGTCGGGCAGCCTTATAAACCTAGTATATAATGCCTAAAAGGCTCATTTGTAAACACAAGTTAGAATTTTCCTACACACCCCAAGCTTAAAGCAATACACCTCCCAAAGCTCAAAGCTTTTAGCTTCTCCAAGAAGTTACCTCTTGTGTTCTTCATTGTTCTTCGATAAGATCATAACAAATCAACTCGATTAATCGATATTACACGTAATATTACATGTTTGTTTAGTGCTTACGAAAAGTCCACATCCAAATCAACCGAACAAAAGCATGTGCAACATTGGTGCTAGAAGGAGGGGTCCTTTTACGTGTTCTTCATCAAAGTTTCAACCAATCATCGAACGATTGGCTTGTAAACTCCTTATTTCAGGTTTTAATCGGTAGAAATACCTTTTAGAACATCATCTACGTATTTCATATGTATTTTCATTATCTTCGTGTTCTTGAATATTTTAGGTATTCTAGGCATATTTTGGAGTTTGATCTCCTTGTATTTCTGTTTTTAGATTTTTTTTGTTGTTACTTTGCAAATTTGTAGTTGTAATATCACGTTCTTCTACGCAAGAACTCGAATCTTTGGTTTTTTAGCATCGAAAGCTTAGGCCAAGTTCATATCTTTGTAACTGTTTACCAGAAAACACTCAAAGATGTCTCATCATACCAATCGTGATGAAATTCCGCCTCCGGGAGGGAACGAAAACCCTCCACCGCCGATAGCTCCGTTGGCCAATCCTTTGGCAAACATCAATCTGGGGGAAATCTTGAATGATCCCCAACACTTGAGAGAATTCACTGACTACCTCAACGAGAAGAGGAGGAAAAACGAAGTTATGGAACTTGAAAAAGCCAAAGATTAGGCTTTTGAAAAAGCTCGAAAGGCGAAGGCCAATGCCAACAATAATGACGAGGACGAGCACTCCTATCACTCGTACTCGGTACATCCCCACGATAAGGGGAAGAATAAATTTTATGAGCGCTCCCACAACAGTTATACTGGGGACTCACATGGTGGCCGAAACTCTGTTTTCGATCGCGTAGGCGACAAAGACGCGAGAGCTCCTCGCCCAATACCATTTAAAGTCGGGGGCCGAATAGAGAAAGACGGTCGACCGGGGAAAGACGACCACAAAGACCGTGGTGGATAGAAAGATCAAGGAGACAGAATCTCTGCCCTCGACCGAGTAGGGCCAAACTCGCGAGCACCGGTGAGAAGTTATCGCAGTTGTCAGCCGGAGCGATCACGCCATCATTCCCCCGGACGATCACACCGAGACCGAGATGATCGACCGGTTGCATCTTATGGGATTCGATGTGACGAGCACGTTGTACCGCGACCACAAACTGCCGAAGAAGGGCAGATCACCCAGTTCTTAGAAACCTAGAAACAGATGAAATTAGAGATGGAGAACTTGCGAGCAGAGGTGGCCGCATCTAAGAGAGGAATTGTCCCTCCAGTCACTCTTCCCGCTCCACCTATAAATGTTATGATCCTCACCGCCCCCATACAAAGGAAGATCCAGATGCCTTCAATGGCACCATATGATGGGATGTCCGACCCACGGGTACACTTGTCGAAGTACTCGAACTACATGGCCTCAATTGGGGCAACGGATGCCACACAATGTCGAAACTTCTCCCTAACTTTGGGAGACCGGCCCCATCGTTGGTACACAACCTTGGGAGCCGGGTCCATCAACTCCTTCCTCGAGCTGGGGCAGCAATTCTAGACGTACTATGGGTCAATTGCTGCTCGCCCAGCTTCAAAGCAGCGTTTGGCAAACGTTCGTCAGACACTGACCGAATCAGGCAAAGACTTTATCGAACGGTTCGATAGGTTGGTGATCGACGGGGAGGCAGTAAATGACGAGACAAAGCTGATCTCGACAGTTTCCGGCCTAAGGATAGGTTCCAAGCTGTGGGAATCTATGCATACACTCTTCCCGAAATCTTATGCAGATTTCTGTAATCGGGCCGAGAACATCATTCAAATGGAGGAGATAATGGACGCCGCCAAGGCTAACGAGCAGTCTGAAGCGGCCAAGAAAGTGTGGCCGAAAAAGAACTTTACCACTGGGGAGCCGTCCCAACCAAAAAAGGCAGTCAACCAAAGGAGCAGTGCTCGCCCATCAAATTTCAGGCCATTTGAAGAAGCATCGGAGACCCTTGTTTTTTATCCAGGGGCCATTCTCGATGCGATCAGGGGAAAGAATCTACTACCCCCGGCGAGGGCGATGCATACAAATGAGAACAATTTGGACGGGAATAAGTTCTACAACTATCACAACTCCATCGGCCACCATACGAATGGGTGCCAAGATTTAATGAAGAATTTATACAAGTTATACACAGAGGGCAAGCTCGCCCAGTTCATCAAATCCAGGGATAGTAATGTCGACCACCGTGGGAAGAAGCGTCGCGATGACGGCGATGGCGACCAGGATCTGCGCCAACAGATTAATCGCCAGAAACTACTCCCTCCGATGCCGAACGCCCCCGTTGGGTCAGCCCGCCCCGCCACTTAAAATAGTGGGTTGGGCTAAGCTTTTCCAAGCCCGTCAGGAAGCGGGCCCAGGTGGGCCGGCCCATTTGGTTCGTGGTCTTTGGCGGGTTGGTGCGGGCTTTGGCGGGCTGGCCCGCCTTTTTTAAAAAAATATTATATTTACTTAAAAAATATAAAAAAAGTGTATTTTCTGCCTTTTGCAGGGGTTGAACTCAGGACCTGTCTAGGTAATGATGCTCTAACCATTTGAACTATCCAACTTTGTTTTAAAAAATATACAATAAATCTAACTAATAGTAAATGACAGATTATAGAAGCAGCTCCATTTTTTTCCTTCTTTCTTCATTTTCTGATATATAAAAATAATATTATTGTAATTTATAGTGTATTATACAATTAATAATGACAATGTTTATATTTAGTTTTTTTGTTGTTAATTATTAACACTATAATTCTTGATATATACTATAATTTTTGTGTTTCTTAATAAATTTAATAAATACTTTTGTAAAAAAAAAAAAAAAAAAAATTGGCCCGCCTAAACCCGTGGCCCGCCCATTTTTGGGTTGGGTTGAGGTTTTTGCAGCCCGCTTGACAAACGGTCTGGCCCGCCCCGCCAAATGGCGGGCTTTTGCGGTTTTGGCCCGTCCCGCCCCGCCGGCCCGTCTTGACAGGTCTACCCGCCCGGAGACATTGACTTCGTCGGCGGCGACTACAGTGTGATAGAAGGTCCCTTGGGGGGAACTCATTCAGGGATAGCTCTGTCTGTTCGTCGACAGCAGAGTGAAATGCGAGCACTGAACAATGTGCACCAAGTGTGTGTCACTCCGGCTGCCGAGAAGCCCCTATCCGACCAAGTCATATTCACGAACGATGACCTAAATGGCGTGGTACAACCAAACAACGATGCTTTGGTTGTTACCGGAAAAATCATGGGAACAAATGTCCATCGCCTGATGGCCGACACCAGGGCATACACCAATGTCTTATTCAAACACACTTTGGATGCTCTCGGTGGATACGCTGCATATATCGAGCCTTGCGACGATATTATTGTAGGCTTTGGGGACACCCGCTCCCTTCTAATGGGGAGAATCAGGCTATCACTGGAACTGGCATCGACGAAAGAGCCAGCAATGCATTACACTCAGCAGGTCGACTTCATGATCGTCGACATGCCATCATCGTACAATGCTTTCCTCGGCCGACCTTTCTTCGACGAATTTAAGGTTGCCGCCTCTACTTATTACTACTGTGTAAAGTTTCCAACCCCGACGGGAGTTATAACCGTCAAGGGCGACCAGACGCGGGCGAGGGAGTGTCTCGTCCGTTTTGCGAAACGTCATTCTAAAGAAACTCCTATGGTTGGAAAGTATATTGAGTGTCATAACGAAAAAACACAAATGAACTACTTGGATGGTTTTCCAAACAAGTATCAAAGGATAGAAATTGGGGAGTCAAGTCAGATTTTTTACGACCACCAAGCAGAGATGGACGAGCACACCTACATTTGTAAAGTTCAAAATTTTAAATACATATCAAGTTCTAAGTTTCATCAAGTGTTAGATAAATTTTAGAATTTTTAGATGAGGCTCTGCGTAGCCAACTAGAAACGAGTTCAACCGACGAATGGTTGACTCTAAACACATACGGACGTAAACCAACGAATGGTAGAGGTCCGGAAACGAGTTCAACCGACGAATGGTTAACTCTAAACACATACGGACGTAAACCAACGAATGGTAGAGGTCCAAAAACTAGTTCAACCGACGAATGGTTAACTCTAAACACATACGGACATAAACCAACGAATGGTAGAGGTCCGGAAACGAGCACAGGCCAACAAAAGGTTTAAATGTAACGACAAGTACTCATTGAAAGATACTTGCAAAAATAATTACAAAGTGTAAGACAGTGACGAGGAAGATCACTACTAAAGTACGAGCTCAAACCAACGAAAGGTTGAACATAAATTGAAAAGCAGTGACGAAGATGATCACTCAAAATAAACGAACACAAGTCATAGTAAAAAGTTCATTCATTGTAAAAAGCCTTATAGGCTGAGAGATTACAAAAAAGGCCTCTAAGGCCGAACACTACAAAACGGCCTTATAGGCCGACCATATACAAAAAAAGAGGTTTCAATAGTCGAACAGAGATCAAGGTTGATCTCCAATTTCTACAACCTCTTCCCCGGCCGGAGCATCTTGCTCGCCAGCAGCCACCTCCTCGACAGGAACACTCTGCTCACCCTGGACCGGTGGGAGTTGGGGCGGACTCTCGAACAAAACTTTCCTCGCCAAAAGGCGAGGAAACATGAGACCCATGTTCACTAGGTCGAGCAGGGGGAGGACGGAGCCTTCTACAGGTTCTTCCTCAACGAGATGATTGTCAATAAAGTCGCCAAGAAGGGACACAACTGCCTCCGGATGAGTATCCTTGAAGTGGCGAACGAGCTCGTGCGCGATGAAGGCCGCCGAGTAGCAAGCCCCGGATTCAGCGAGATAAGTTTGCCTATCCCGGTCTTCCTTCAAAGCGGTCAGCTCTCGCCCAAGAGAAGCCAACTCACTTTTAGAAGTTGTAAGACGAGTTTGCAGAGTGGCCTCCTCCTTGCGAGCAGCAGCGAGCGCGTTGGACTTCTCTGTCCTCTCATCCTCGGCAGCTTTTAGGCGAGCACGTAGATCTTCGATCATTTGATGATCCTCTTGATCTTTTTTCCGAACAGCTGCGAGTTGGGCCTCCAAGTCGGCCACCCTTTTCTCAAGGCCATTATTAGCCTTTATCAGTCGGGCGATCGCCACGTCTTTCTCATCATTGCCTTTCTGGAGTTCATATATTTGAAGGGAAAGCTGCTCGGCCACATAAGCTTGGTGACAAGCGCTGATGGCGATCTGTCGAGCATTCTCGGCAGCGTTGTGACAGTCGACCTCCTCGACGAAGGGTTTAGTCAATGACCGGGGCAAGTTCTTCATTGCTCGGATCGCGAGCTGGTCTAGTACATCATCGTCGGTCGGGTTCCGCGACCGGTAGTAGTTGAGAAGATCTTCGCTGCAGGGAGCGGAATTCGGGTGCTCGACAAGCCTAAAAAAGAACAGAGAGCGATTAGAAGAAGATACTTCTAAAAATATTCAAAGGCAATTTTAATGAAAGCTTACTTGGCAACCCGCTCGGCGCTCCAGCCGAGCATAGTGATATCTTCGGGGGCGCTCTGCCAGGCCGACGAGGTCGCGGCGACCTCCCGCGACCGTTTCATTTTGCGTGTAGGAGATGGTTTTTTGGGAGGCGGCGAATTCCTCATCGGTGGGGATCTCCTCGGAGAAGATCTCCGGTCGGTAGCCGCAGGGCCCTTTTTTGAGACCGCCGCACTCTTCTTGGGCGGGAGCGCCGACGGCTCGGTCGGCTCTTTCCTCTTCTTGTTGGTGCCCTCGATAATATCGTGCTCGCGATTGACGACCGCTAATCGAAGGGATCGGTTCACCATCATTTCTTGCAGTTCGATGGTCGGAGGAAGATAGGTGATGACTTTCGTAGGAACCACTACTAAAAACGAAGAGTCAACATTTTAAGAAGAAGAGGTCAAAAAAGATACTTAGAAATTTCTCGATACCTAGAGGAAACTCTCTAGTAATATGGTGAGGAGGTACTCGAAGGCCTGATCGCTCCCGCATGCACTCACGGTTCAGGAAACGACACGACGTCTCCAGGTAGCGACAACGCGCGACGCAGCAAGTGTGATATTGGAATAAGGGTGTCAGACGATGCTCGCCGACCTTCGCGCGAACAGTAGCACCTATAAAAGCGAGGAGTTATTCAGTATAGACAAGAACGAGCACAAAATCAAAGGACTTACCACGAATTCTTTAGTAGTCGGTCGCAATGGAAATGCGATTAGAGGACCCATCGGGTTTCATAGCACTTTTCCAGTCCCCGGCGACCCACCACCAGTTGGTTTTCCAGTCCCGAATTTTGTTGGGGACACCTTCGACCAACTTGATGCGATCGCGACCTTTCACGTAATACCAGCCCTTTCCCACCTTCTTCCCGGCTTCGGCCACTTGAAGGAGATAGTTAATCTCTCGAGGACTAAGGCATGTATGGCGACAACCATTCTCGATGGCCTCCAGACCGAACACTGTGAGGAGTCCTATTATATTAGACCACTCGTTCGGCGTCACTTGAGAGGGTGCCACCCCAAGGAAATGCAAGTAACGAGAAATTCCGGGATGTAATGGAAACCTCAGCCCAGCCTCCATCATGCCATTATTTACGGCGACCATTCCCTCAAGAGGCTGGTCGGCCCTCTCGTCTTCTCGCGAAACGAAGAAGCACACATCCTGAGGTAACTGGTATTTCCTTCGAGAATTGGTCAGTTAGGCCGACGAGACCATGCTCGCATATTCACTAGCGGCGTATATTGATTCATACGCCTCCCGGTAAGGGTGAGGAAACGTCCTAGGTGGGTACTCGGCCGCATACTGATAATATGCTTCCCGAGATAGCTCATCCCCAAGTTCTTCTCGCCCACTCAGTATATCTTTTATGCTCGCGACATAGCGAGCAATCTCCTCATACTCCTCACGGAGGGTATTTTTCAGTGTGTCTTCCACTCTTACTGGGTCGATCTGCTCGCCCACTTCCACATCCAAGTCCTGGTCGCCCAAATCTGAGTCGTCCTCGGCATCATTGCCGGCATCATCCCGTTCAGACTCGTCGGTCTCATTGGCGACCGCGACACCAACCACCTCTAACATTTCCTCCCAACTATCGGTCGGAATGTTAGGAATCCCTACTCTAAGGGGGTTAGGCGAATGAATGCTAAAATCAGAGGAGACCACTCCTTTTCCTAGGTCCCGCGAGGACTCTCGCCGGAAGGTCCAGCACCACCACTAAACGGCGACGAGCCACCACCGGAAGCACCACCAACCACCATTTTTTCCGATAAAGAGAAGGGAAAATGGAGGAACAAGAAGAAATTGTAAGTTATTTACCTTTACGCCGGTCGGAAACACCCAAAGTCGCCGGAAAGCTTGAAGAAACTTGCTTGGAAGAAGACTCGAGAAGAAGTTCGTAAATTGCAAAGTGAGAAAAGTGATTTCAAGAGAAGAGAGGTTGTGTTTATAGGCAAAATATCTGAGGACCAAAGTGCAAAAAACAGGGTCAAAATCGCAAATTTCCCAAAAATATGGGGTCATCCCCGAAATCGAGGCGGGAAAGTGGGCGTCACGCGCGACCTTTGAGGTCGGCACGCGCCCACGCGCAAAATTCAAATTTTCGCGCTTCCTCACGCGCTTGACATTGGCGGCTGCTGACGTCATTTAAAACGCTTCGGAAAGCATGCTCGATGCGGGAAACGAGGCGACCGCCGCCAAATCTCATCATCAAGATTCTAAATTGATTTATTTTTCGAAGACAAGTCCGCCTTCCAAGAAGACGATCACACTGCCCGCCTTCCTATTCTACGAACACGAAGAAAGGCGACCAGGGGGCAAATGTTATACCTGGTCAAAAAAGTCAATCTTTGACAAGTCAATCCTAGTCACCAGCTTGCGTGGCGACGACTAGTCAACCAAGTCATGCGATGACTAGTCAACATTATGAAGAAAATGTAATTGTGTGCTCGCCCAAAGATGTTAGCGAGCACATGTAGAGCTAGCAAGAAAAGACAAGTGTAAAAGCCTTGGGAGAGAGTATGGAGCATGACGAGCACGGCGAGAGCGACCACCATCCATGAAGATGACCGGACGACCAGGTCCTCCGGCGACCACCGTGGCCCAGCTCCTCGATTCCGGCGAGGACGACCACCAAAGAGGCGGTTTAGCATTTAATGCAGCGTCCCATCACCTTTATGTGGTGGGATTTCAGGTCCAATATCAGCCCGCCACGTGTAAAGGTCGGGCAGCCCTAAAATCCTAGTATATAATGCCTAAAAGGCTCATTTGTAAACACAAGTTAGAATTTTCCTACACACCCCAAGCTCAAAGCAATACACCTCCCAAAGCTCAAAGTTTTTAGCTTCTCCAAGAAGCTACCTCTTGTGTTCTTCATTGTTCTTCGATAAGATCATAACAAATCAACTCGATTAATCGATATTACATGTAATAACCCCCACATAAATTACATGTTTGTTTAGTGCTTACGAAAAGTCCACATCCAGATCAACCAAACAAAAGCACGTGCAACACCACCAATTAATGCTTCGAAACGGTCTAAGTCCCCAGTCCACTGCAACGTCTGAATTTAGTTTGATCGGGGCGTGATCTGAAAAAACTCTGATAAGGCCTTCTTGTTTCGTATTTGGCCAGGAGTTTAACCATTTTTCAAACACAAGAAAGAGATCAAATCTGATGCAGCACGAACCTTGGTCTTTATACCAAGTGTATTTCCTCAGTAGAAGGGGAAGATCAACCAGTTTAGTCTTGTGGATGAAGGCTTTTAGCGCTTGATCTTCGTTGGGTTTTCTGGTCCCCTCCTCGTTCTTCAACCTCTTCCTTTCCGAGTTGTGCACCACCGCGATGAAATCCCCACAAATGCATCGACACGCCTCTGGATTAGATAGGACTCTACCCGAAATTTTATTCCACAGTTCATCTCTTTTTCTTTTATCACAAGGAGCATATATATTCACTATGATTACCTCGGATTTCTCTTTACCCCAAACTCCCCTGACAGCAATCGCCCCTTTCTCATCCCAAAAGTCAATCGAGTTGAACGATGACTTGTTCCATATACTGATAATGTCTTCTGAATCTCCAATTGCCCCTTTAGCGTATCGATCGAATTCCTTATTCGGCCACGAACCACATTTCCTTATATCCGCATAGTCCCACTTTGTTTCTTGAATACAAACGCTTTCTCCTTATAAATCAATTCCCTAATGCAATCCTTCTTCCTCAAACTACCCAAACCCCTGCTGTTAATACTCACAATAATCATCTTAAATAAAGTTTTCCCTGTCCCCTCTCTCGAATCTAGGAAAGATTAGAGAGCGCTTCCTTATCCCTCTGTTCAAACTCCATGAATTTCTGAGACATAATTGCCTCATTTTTCTCTTTGCAAAAACCCAAAAGATCGCATACCTCCAGCATCCGAGAGATTTCGCCTTACATAGGCTTCCTTAAGCTCAACTACCCATTCTGGGGTGCAGCGTCTCCCATCCCAGTCGAGCGTGCTCTCGATGATTTTCCTTTCTTCTTGGGCACTCTATGCTTTCTTGGTTTAGAGGGTTTGAGAAATAAGAGGGCAGATTTGATGACAAAATCCATATCGCCGATGAAGTCTGACCATGGCCCTACACACTCTATCACGGCTTTGTCTCTCGAGCATTTAGGGTTAGAGTTTCGATACCTTCCTGCTTTAGGGTCGAACAATTTATCGATTATAGGTCCTGGAACAAAAGGATCAGATCCAGTCGAACTCTCTTGGACTAGAGTCTCCACTAGATATGTTCGCTGGTTGAAAACTGTCGATTTCGGTTAGAAACCGGTGGTTACGATTTTCAGAAATGGCGAACCGTAACCGAACCGCGAACTGCCAGTTACGGTTTTTGAACCGGCGGTTCGGTACGAAAACCGTCGATTTGGTAGTTTTTTTTTAATATTATCTCCATTTTTGTTCGTTTTTTATTCATTTTAACTCATTTTTTAGAAAATACATTACTAGAACTGAATAAAACTTATATAACTTGAATTTATACATTAAAAATAGAAGAATTGTGTATTAAAAAAATTAATTTTTTTTATATAAAAACCGCCAAACCGCCGGTTAACCGTCATAACCGGCCATCCCCAAAGAGTTGGCCTAGTGGTGTAGGCTTGGGACTTAGGAGTATGCTCCTCTCTAGGTCTCAGGTTCGAACCCTCTAAGCTGCAAACAATTTCCATAGGGTCATGTCCATACAGAGCTTTGCGCTCTGGCTTTAAACGGGACCCCCGCAAGTGGGCTGTGGGATTGGTCCCCCGGGATTAGTCGGTCTAAGACCGAATACCCGTGACTTCAAAAAAAAAACTGCCATAACCGGCCAAACCGACGGTTTGCGGTTTGTCAAAATGTCAAACTGTAACCGAATCGCCATTTTTCGGTTACGGTTCATTTTTAAACCGTAACCGGTGGTTTGGTCGGTTTGGCAGTTATGTTTTGCCCATGTCTAGTCTACACATGCTCCCTAGGCCCACACGGATAATCTTGAGGACGTAGAAATTCTAGCCCACTAGAATTAGGACTGCCTCTATTGGGTTGGGCTTCAAGAATAATAGGCTCAGCGTCAATCCTTATTTCGACTCTCCATCTCCCCCACATTAAATTCCACATTGCATGCCTCCTCGGGAGTAGTGATTATTGTTGGGATATTCATCATACTCCTAAGATCTAATTGTACCTTAGTTATAAGTTTTGATCGATGGCCAAAACCAAATCAGTAGACCAAGTGTTAGTGAGTAATAAATTGTAATTTAGTATAAGATTACCTAAACTGTTTTTTAAAGCTTAAAATTAAAGTAATGTAATAGAGTCTAAGTCTTAGTCAAGTGGATCAGTTGTATGTATAGCAGTTGATGCTACATCTGGTTAAACATGTGCACACTCAAGACTCTGATAAAGTAGAAGACCTCGAAGCTCATTAGTGAAATCAGATTGAAAGGTTGTTGTATACCTTATCGACTGAAAGAAACTATATGATAATCTACAAACAAATCAGAAGATGCATTCAGTAGATATGAGCTCCCCTGATCTTGCCTAAGAAAAGCCTTAAGAGTATTAAAGCCAAGTTCATCTGAATGATCAAATGATAGTTCACATTTAAGATGAAAGCACCTTGAAGAAGAGGCAGTTCATTAAAGATGTTAACACATTGAATGAAGAGGCAATTAATTATAGTTGACTTGGACCAATGAGAAGACGACAGCACAACTATTTGAGTTGACTTGGACTAGGTTGCAGAGATCTTTTGCAGATTCGTACAAGCATTAAATGGAAATTTAATGCACATTACCATTTAAGGTAATATCGTACCAGATCGCAGAATGAACATCAACTCATGAAGATCTCTAACCTTAAAGAGAAGATTTGTTGCAATTGCTAGTTTCTCACCAACGACTAGTTTGAAGCTCAAATCCTCTATAAATACAACATTTGTTCTTTGGAACAATTTACGGAAACTCCATAAGTTTGAACTCAAGAATTTAGCAGACCTCAAGAACACCAAGCTTTCTGAAATCATCCAATCGAGTTCTTTAGAGCCAACAAAGAATTTCTATCATTTACCTATAAGTTTCTGATCCTAAGCCAGCCTTAAGATTCTTATCTTTAGTGCTTAGAACATAGAAGTGTGATTTTGATCACATTGAGTTGATTATTAAAATACTTTTTACATTTCCAGTTTAGAACCAATTGTAAAGGGTACTTGTTCTCTAACCAACAAGTAGATCATTATACACAAGAAGAGTTGTGTATCTTGATCAAAAGTCTTCTCTTGGGACTTTAAAGTTAGCAAGAAATATAGTTTCACGATTGAGATCGTGAGAGTGGACGTAGAACATGTTGTTCGAACCACTATAAATATTGTGTTCATTTACAACTTTATTTACATTCAGTACTCTATTTATATTGCTCATATCTGATAAAATAATAAGTTTTCAAAAGAGTCAAAATCCACAAGTATAGTTTTACAAATCAGTAGATACTTGTATCAGCTGATATCATTGTTTTGAATTCATTCTTTAAAAAAGTTTTCATTCAACCCACGAGTCTAAACATTTAGGGCCTACACAATTTCGCATCTATAGTTGTTAAGATAGTTTTCCAACTGACCAACTGATTTAAGCAATCAATAGGTTTTTTATCTTGATCTGCTGCTATATTCACTCGTACTCTCAGATCAGATAATCTTATTTCCATCGGACGATAGAGTATATAACTCGAAGGGAAATGGCTATTATTCTAGCATTTAGGTGCTCTTAGAAAGTCTTTATTGAAGCATAAACAAAGTAAAAGTAATTTCACTCGATTTCACTTGGTAGAGAACGCCCGAAGCATTCACTCACTAATTCGGGTGGAATTTACATACTTTAGATGCACATGTGAAGCTTATTTTGATGATTATTTCATTGAATTGTGGATTGAATATGATGATTTGAGCCAAAATGAGGGAAAGGTTGTTTTTTATCGATTTTGTAGGAAAAACGATGGAATTTGGAGCAAAACACCCAACATACTTTACTGGATCAAAAAGAGGAGTGCACCATTGAATCGAGTCAATCGGAGGTTGGAAACTCGAGATATGAAGAGACGAAAAAGCATGTCCGGGTGGAATGATCGGGCGGGTAGAATGACCCAGCCACAATTTTGTACACCCACGTTTTCTACTAGTTCACCCATCGAAGGTTTTGGCCGGGTAGAACCACCCGGGCGGGTCACTTTAGCCCGGCCATGCCCTATTCTAACAAAACTTTCGTATTTTGGCCGGGTAAAACCACCCGGCCGGGTGAGATGAAATTCGGGGGTTTTGACCCATTTTCTCCATTTTTTAGGGACTAACTTGCAATTCTTTCACCCAAACCCTATCCCAACACTATAAATACCCTTATTCTTGAATTCAAACACACCTTACCCCTTTCTCAAGAAGTCTTACACACAATCACACACATTTGGAGGTTTTTATCATCTTCTTCATCAATTCTTCACCAAATCAAAGAAGGAAGGCACCATTAGCTTTGGAATTTCATTCCACATCATCCATTAGACTAAGTTTTCTATTTCTCTCTCTTTTTATTTAGTTATTTCATTTGGTTTTGTTAATTAGATTATGTTGTTGATTGGCTAGAACACTTTTGGTTCTAGGGCCTTGTAAATACTTTTGATGAAGTTTATGAATTAATTTTTTGCTTATTTGATGTTTGTGTGGCTTAATTCTATTTGAATGCTTGATTTCCATTGCAAAACATGTTATTAGTGTACAATAGTGATGTGTTAATCTTAGTTAATTGAAATTGGATTGAGAAATCTCTTTTGATTAATTGATTGCAAGTATTCGACCTAATTTTATTGAGAGATCGAGAGATGATCAATGATTAGGAGGATGTGTGATGATCTTAGGTGCTAATTGAGTTTTATGATGCAATTTAGGTAAAGATACTAATTTGGATTGTATTTCTCTTGGGTTATTTGGATCGAGAGAACTCTTAACTCATTATTTTGTGATCAATCATATAGAAAAATGCACAACACCACTGGAGTAGATTATTAATCATAGATGGATTCATTAGTATTGCATGTGCTTTAGAACCTACCTTCTCTTATTTGAGTTTTACTCATTTTTGTGATTTGCATGAGCACTTGTTGATCGATTTCTTTATTACTCTTTTAATTGTCTATTAGTGACACTTTGGTAGATAATTAGGGGTAATTACTTCATTTCAAACTTATCGATCACGTCTATTTAGAACTTACATCAACAAACTATACTTTTACACTACACCTCTCTGTGGGATCGACCTCGTACTTATCACGCTACAATATACGCTGTATACTTGCGGTTGTGTATTTTAGAGTTGTTAAATACGTGAATCACTCACCCTTGCACTTCTTCGAATTTAATTTGTAGTTGTTCTTTGTCTTGTCAATTTCTTATTTTAGTAGTAATTTTTCTTACTAAGTTGTGTAATTGCTCTTTATGGTTATTTGTTTGTTTTAGTAGTTTAAATCACTTGCTAGATTCTAGATTCGTATTTGATTTAGTTTCTTGCAATTTGATATTAACTTAGCTTAATTTTAGATATTCAACACTCGAAACCATAGTTACATTAGTTGTGTCGACATACATCCCTTTTTTTGTGCATAGATCCCTTTTTTGTTGGCCCCCTCTTTTTGTTTTGGAAAAAATGGGCTGAATGTCCCCTCTTTTGATGTGTTCACCCCTCAACTTTTTTTTTTTAAATTATACCTAAAAAGATGATATTACCCTTTTAATAATTTATACTGAAATTAATACCATCAACCCTAAGTTATACATTAAAAATTTGTAGCCTAGTCACGATCGAGTCACCCATATTTCTTTTTTTTTTTTTTTAATTGAAAAACATAATTTTGGGGGAAAAAAATTCCAAATTTTTGAAGAAAAAAAAATCCCAAAATTTGCTATTTTTTCAAAAATATGTTTTGAAAAAATGAGAAAAAAAAATGGTGTTTTTACAATTTTATTCATAGCAAAAAAAAAAAACAATAATTTTCCAGTTTCTTCCAATTCCAATGTAAAAGATCACAAAAGAAAAATCGAAATTCAAACCTCCCAAAGCAAAGCTAAAAGAAAACCACCCCCAACTCAAGCCTCTCTCTTTGTAATCACAGCCTCAAGCCTCTGTCTTTGTAATCACAGCCTCTTTCTACCAATAAATAACAAAAAAAATAAAATAAATTGCATTCAATATATATATATATATATATATATATATATATACTCCCTCCGTCCCGGAAGTGTTTGCACCACAAAGTGGGCACACTTTTTAAGAAAAAAGTGTAATGAGTGGAGTGTTGAGGGGTAATTTTGTAAAGTTATATGAATAAAGTAAAAAGGTGATTGGAAAGAGAGTAAAAGTAATGGCATTTTGTGTAAATATGTGAATATTGTGAGGGTGGGGTTTATGAATAAGTTTCCTTTTATGGGTGTGCAAACAATTGTGGGACGGACAAATAAGGTAAGTGTGCAAACAGTTGTGGGACGGAGGGAGTATATAGTTAACCGTTTTGATGAAAGTTTTGATTAGAGAGAGGGAGTACGGCAACAACGGGATTGGGCTCGCAACGGAGGCGACGTGTCTGTGTGGTGACGGGGCTGGGCTCCGTTTCCGATGGTCGACGAGTTTGTGTGAAGGGACGGGGCCGGCAGGCAACGAAGTGTGGCGATCGAAGCTGGGCGTAGTGACGGAGCCAAAGAGGGCCCAGGGGAACGACTGGGCCCCATCAATTTTGAGAAAAAAAAAATCAAGGATCAAGGGCATTTTAGTAATTTCATGTATATATAAAAAAATTAATAAAAAAAGATATTCTTCCTCCCATAAGAATTTGCACACTTTCCATATATCCATAAAAGGAAATATTGTCATAACCCTCACCTTCAAAATATACACATATTTACTCATATGTCATTATTTTTTTACAATCAATTTACCTTTTACTTTATTTTATTAGTTTACAAAACTACCCCTCAAAACATCACTCATTACACGTTTTCTTACACATTTATTAAAATGTGTATGTGTGCCATCCCAGATGTGCAACTTCCTCCGGGACAAAGGGAGTATAATACAACTCTCATTTACTCTCTAGTACACTAACTTTTTTATCATTAATGTTCAATACAAAATCATGGATAAAATTCTTCTTCTGCCCTTATCTCTCTCATTTCAAGGACCTGATAATCATTTCCCATTTCACTTTCTATTGAACCGTCATCTCTCTCAATCACAATTACTCGAAACCCATTTTCTCCCATCCATCATTTTTCAAACTCTCTCTCAAGTGAAAATTTATCTTCCTTTTTTGTATTATATGTGAATTCAAACCAGACGGAAATGATGGCCCTTTTTTTTTTATGGAGAATCTCCCTACTATCGATTTTCCCCAATTTTTTGTTCAGATTAAGATGGGGAGTGATGTGACATAATGGTGTAGGTCCAAAAAGGAAGAGCTACTGACCAAAATCAAAATAAAAGTTGATCACTTCCTTTTGGGATCAGGATCAGCAAAGTCTCTACCCATGATATGAGACATGATCTGATCTGATCTGATGTGGCATAATGGCGTAGGTCTAGGAGAGAGAAGCCACTAGCTAGAAGGCAAGACGAGTCCGATCAATTTCTTCCTAGGATCTGGTCATGTCGGCATCTGATCTCATGAAACTGGGCATGACCTGATCAGATCCCTTCGGGACCTGATCTGGTATCAAGAACCATACTCTAAAAACGCGATTAGACTTGGGGAGCGCAGATAAGAAGGAAAGCCCCTCCTTCGACCCTCCTTGCTCAGGACCAGGGAAATGAATTTTCTTGGCCTTCAAGAAGAGTAAGAAATCTTGAGGTGTCAGAATATCTCTGAATACTTCTGCAAATGTATGCGCACTACCCGAATAATCAGTTATGTGTCAGGTAGTACAGTGACGTGGCACTGCTTGCAACAAACCCTAGAGGTAAAATTACTTCCCTACCCCTACAAGGTATAAAAGCATTCCTTCTTTATTTCAATTGTTTTCTCTAAGTCATTCTATCCATTTACAACACACAAACATGAAACACTCTTATTATCTTCATCTTCATCATCGAGCTCAACTGACTTGAGCGTCGGAGGACCGTCGCCGGACACTCCTCCGGCCCGGTTTTGCGTGCAGGTCCTCGGGCATACTAAGGCGTGCATTGCTATCAAACATCCAAGGATTTATCAAGGGCTCATTTAGGTATTTCTTATCTTTATTCTTTCTTTGATTGTGTTCCTTATCATCCACTCCTATGGATTCGATAAGGTCACATGAAATGGCGCCGTCTGTGGGAAAATCTGAGCTGAGACGTGAGATTTTTTCCATTCATATATGTTCTTCCCAAAATATATGAGAGTGAACTATTTGGGGAAATTTTTTGATATTTGTTCACTGAGAGTTCAAGTTGGTTGTTTGTTGTGATTTGAATCACTGGGTTATGGAGAATCAAACACCGAGAAACTCGAATGAGGTGCTGGAAAATGTGGCTTCTACCACTGCTTCGGCTCCAGGTAAGGAAGAGGGTGCTCTTACTCAACCCTCCTCCTCTGGACCAGCGATCACTCTTTCTATAGAGGTATTGAAGGAACTGGTTAATGCAACAATAAATCGAGCTCTAATCTCCAGAGGAGATCCAATAACCCCACCATCTGTAAATGTGCACGAAGAACTATCTGTTCCAGAAGAAGTAACCCTCATATCTGTCACAAAATTAGCTAATCTGAAAGAATCCGAACAAGGGTTAATGGCTCAGAGGCGAGCGAAGAGAGGTCCTGAGAGAATAGAAGAGAAATTTGTGCCCTTGCCAGAAGAAGAAGGAAAAGATAACTCGAAAGAAGAGTATGTTCAACCTCATGTTCGCGAAAGTGTTAATGTCAGGACCCGGGATCTGACGTGAGAAATAGGAAGAAGAGGAACCCCGATTCCGAGGAGAAGTTCCTAAAAAAAAAAAAAATAAGAAAAGAATGGTAGAAGAAGAGACGAGGAGGGAAATCGAGAGGAATGTGCAAGATAATGAAGAAATGCGACAAAGAAGTGACTCGCCTCTGGATTGTAAGTAAGTTAAGCATATCATTGTTAGAGGAGATCAGAGATCTCAACGAGATAGGGAACTGATGAAAGTAGCCTTTCCTTACCACTACTTCAGAGCAACGTATACAAAAATGAATAACTCCCCGAGGAGTATAAAATCTAACTCTGAATGAGCAAAGTGTTGCTCCTTATATTCGGAGTATAAACAACTCCCCGAGGAGTATAAACAACTCATATAAGAGTATAAAATAGGACTCTGAATGAGCAAGTGCTGCTCCTTATATTCGGAGTATAAACAACTCCCCGAGGAGTATAAACAACTCATATAAGAGTATAAAATAGGACTCTGAATGAGCAAGTGCTGCTCCTTATATTCGGAGTATAAACAACTCCCCGAGGAGTATAAACGAGAAGAGATCTCAGGACCTGAGTCCGAGATCAGAAACATTTATTTACTTGGAAAAAATTTCAATCTTTTCTGAGGACGAGAAAAGATCTCAGGACCTGAGTCCGAGATCAGAAAACATTTATTCACTTGGAAAAAATTTCAATTTTTTCTGAGGATGAGAAGAGATCTCAGGACCTGAGTCCGAGATCAGAAAACATTATTTACTTGGAAAAAATTTCAATCTTTTCTGAAGACGAGAAGAGATCTCAGGACCTGAGTCCGAGATCAGAAAAATTATGCACTTAGAAAAAAATTCAATCTTTTCTGAGGACGAGAAGAGATCTCAGGACCCGAGTCCGAGATCAGAAAACATTTATTCACTTGGAAAAAATTTCAATTTTTTCTGAAGATGAGAAGAGATCTCAGGGCCTGAGTCCGAGATTAGAAAACATTTATTCACTTGGAAAAAATTTCAATTTTTTCTGAGGATGAGAAGAGATCTCAGGACCTGAGTCCGAGATCCGAAAACATTTATTTACTTGGAAAAAATTTCAATCTTTTCTGAGGACGAGAAGAGATCTCAGGACCTGAGTCCGAGATCAGAAAACATTTATTCACTTGGAAAAAATTTCAATTTTTTCTGAAGATGAGAAGAGATCTCAGGACCTGAGTCCGAGATCAGAAAACATTTATTCACTTGTAAAAAAATTCAATTTTTTCTGAGGACGAGAAGAGATCTCAGGACCTGAGTCCGAGATCAGAAAACATTTATTTACTTAGAAAAAATTTCAATTTTTTCTGAGGATGAGAAGAGATCTCAGGACCTGAGTCCGAGATCAGAAAACATTTATTCACTTAGAAAAAATTTCAATTTTTTCTGAGGATGAGAAGAGATCTCAGGACCTGAGTCCGAGATCAGAAAACATTTATTCACTTGGAAAAAAAGAAAAAAAAAATTCATTTTTTTCTAAGGATGAGAAGAGATCTCAGGACCTGAGTCCGAGATCAGAAATATTTATTTTCAAGAGAAAATATTGAGAAGAAGAAATTCCTAACCGGGATCAGAACCCAAGATGTGGGTCTAAAACTTAAATATTTTCAAGAGAAAATATTCAGAAGAGATCCCTAACCGGGATCAGAACCCAAGATGTGGGTCTAAAACTTAAATATTTTCAAGGGAAAATATTGAGAAGGGGAGACCCCTAACCGGGATCAGAACCCAAGATGTGGGTCTAAAACTTGAATATTTTCAAGAGAAAATAATGAGAAGAAGAGATCCCTAACCGGGATCAGAACCCAAGATGTGGGTCTGAAAACTTAAATATTTTCAAGAGAAAATATTGAGAAGAAGAGATTCCTAACCGGGATCAGAACCCAAGATGTGGGTCTAAAACTTAAATATTTTCCAAGAGAAAATATTGAGAAGAAGAGATTCCTAACCGGGATTAGAACCCAAGATGTGGGTCTAAAACTTCAATATTTTCAAGCGAAAATATTGAGAAGAAGAGATCCCTAACCGGGATCAGAACCCAAGATGTGGGTCTGAACACTTAAATATTTTCAAGAGAAAATATTGAGAAGAAGAGATCCCTAACCGGGATCAGAACCCAAGATGTGGGTCTGAACACTTAAATATTTTCAAGAGAAAATATTGAGAAGAAGAGATCCCTAACCGGGATCAGAACCCAAGATGTGGGTCTAAAACTTAAATATTTTCAAGAGAAAATATTGAGAAGAAGAGATTCCTAACCGGGATCAGAACCCAAGATGTGGGTCTAAAACTTAAATATTTTCAAGAGAAAATATTGAGAAGAAGAGATCCCTAACCGAGATCAGAACCCAAGATGTGGGTCTAAAACTTAAATATTTTCAAGGGAAAATATTGAGAAGGGGAGACCCCTAACCGGGATCAGAACCCAAGATGTGGGTCTAAAACTTAAATATTTTCAAAAGAAAATATTGAGAAGAAGAGATCCTTAACCGGGATAGGAACCCTAGATGTGGGTCTAAAACTTAAATATATTCAAGGGAAAATATTGAGAAGGGGAGACCCCTAACCGGGATCAGAACCCAAGATGTGGGTCTAAAACTTAAATATTTTCAAGAGAAAATATTGAGAAGAAGAGATCCCTAACCGGGATCAGAACCCAAGATGTGGGTCTAAAACTTAAATATTTTCAAGGAAAAATATTGAGAAGGGGAGACCTCTAACCGGGATCAGAACCCAAGATGTGGGTCTAAAACTTGAATATTTTCAAGAGAAAATATTGAGAAGAAGATATCCCTAACCGGGATCAGAACCCAAGATGTGGGTCTGAACACTTAAATATTTTCAAGAGAAAATATTGAGAAGAAGAGATCCCTAACCGGGATCAGAACCCAAGATGTGGGTCTGAACACTTAAATATTTTCAAGAGAAAATATTGAGAAGAAGAGATCCCTAACCGGGATCAGAACCCAAGATGTGGGTCTGAAAACTTAAATATTTTCAAGAGAAAATATTGAGAAGAAGAGATTCCTAACCGGGATCAGAACCCAAGATGTGGGTCTAAAACTTAAATATTTTCAAGAGAAAATATTGAGAAGAAGAGATCCCTAACCGGGATCAGAACCCAAGATGTGGGTCTAAAACTTAAATATTTTCAAGGAAAAATATTGAGAAGGGGAGACCCCTAACCGGGATCAGAACCCAAGATGTGGGTCTAAAACTTAAATATTTTCAAGAGAAAATAGTGAGAAGAAGAGATCCCTAACCGGGATCAGAACCCAAGATGTGGGTCTAAAACATTAAATATTTTCAAGAGAAAATATTGAGAAGGGGAGACCCCTAACCGGGATCAGAACTCAAGATCTGAGTTCAGGATCTGAAAAATTGTTCACTCAAAAGAAAATTTTATGAAGTAAAAAGATCTGTGATCAGGATCTGAACCAGAGAACTCAAGATCTGAGTTCAGGATCTGAAAAATTGTTCACTCAAAAGAAAATTTTATGAATTAAAAAGATCCGTGATCAGGATCTGAACCAGAGAACTCAAGATTTGAGTTCAGGATTTTAAAAATATTTTCAAAAGAAAATATTATGAAGTAAAGATATCTGTGATTAGGATCAGAACCCGAGATGTGGGTCTGAAACGTTTTAAAATGGGAGATCCTTAATCAGAATCAGAACCCAAGATGAGAATTCGAAAAGACTCTATTCTTAACTATTTCGACAAAAAGCTATCATAGTCAAGAATAGGGGGGAGTGGATGATGTGACATAATGGTGTAGGTCCAGAAAGGAAGAGCTACTGACCAAAATCAAAATAAAAGCTGATCACTTCCTTTTGGGATAAGGATCAGAAAAGTCTCTACCCATGATATGAGTCATGATCTGATCAGATCCCTCCAAGATCTGATCTGATGTGGCATAATGGCGTAGGTCTAGGAGAGAGAAGCCACTAGCTAGAAGGCAAGACGAGGCCGATCGATTTCTTCCTAGGACTTGGTCATGTCGGGATCTGATCTCATGAAACTGGGCATGACCTGATCAGATCCCTTCGGGACCTGATCTGGTATCAAGAACCATACTCTAAAAACGCGATTAGACTTGGGGAGCGCAGATAAGAAGGAAAGCCCCTCCTTCGACCCTCCTTGCTCAGGACCAGGGAAATGAATTTTCTTGGCCTTCAAGAAGAGTAAGAAATCTTGAGGTGTCAGAATATCTCTGAATACTTCTGCAAATGTATGTGCACTACCCGAATAATCAGTTATGTGTCAGGTAGTACAGTGACGTGGCACTGCTTGCAACAAACCCTAGAGGTAAAATTACTTCCCTACCCCTCCATTACAAGGTATAAAAGCATTCCTTCTTTATCTCAATTGTTTTCTCTAAGTCATTCTATCCATTTACAACACACAAACATGAAACACTCTTATTATCTTCATCTTCATCATCGAGCTCAACTGACTTGAGCGTCGGAGGTCCATCGCCGGACACTCCTCCGGCCCGGTTTTGCGTGCAGGTCCTCGGGCATACTAAGGCGTGCATTGCTATCAAACATCCAAGGATTTATCAAGGGCTCATTTAGGTATTTCTTATCTTTATTCTTTCTTTGATTGTGTTCCTTATCATCCACTCCTATGGATTCGATAAGGTCACATCAGGGAGAGATCTCCGATGGGGGAAGGATTTGCACCGTTGTGAAGCCCAGCGCCACCGTGTTGAACGTGATCTCAGCCGCCATAAAGACTAGCGACGATGTGGACATCACACAACTGCTCAAAAAAGCCTCTGGTCGGATCTAGACCCGTCATAGACTCGAATTTTTTCAATGTTATTTCGGTTCTAATATTTGATTAACACATCTATTTTTCAATATTTCTTCTATGATTAACACAGGTGGGTTCCTTTAGGTATGTATTCTTTCTTTGGTGAAAGTGTTATTTCTCTTAAACAGACCAAAAGTAGTAATGATTGAGATCTTTTGATAAAAGTTCATTTCAACTCAATTCAATATTATTGATATCAAACAAGTTTGAACATTTTTTTTTTTGTATATGTTCGATAAAGACTGAAATTCGACTCGAGATTTTTTTTTAAAAGATAAAATAAATGTAAGCATATCAAATTACTTGAAATTGACTCGTGTGCGCTCGATTAAAGCTCGCTAAGACTCGACTCAATTAATTATCAAACAAGCTTAAACATAAATTTTAAAACTTGTCACATTTTAAAAAAACCTAAAGACATACATGTTTGGCTCGCCTCTACTCATTTAAAACCCTATGGTATTATATAGTTTGGGACGAGCTATCATACAACACTTTCAAAACATAAAGTACCTAATAAAATACTACTATAATTTAATTGTAGTACGTTTTTATATTTAAGCTTGATGCAATGCTTTCCAAAAAATTTTATTACTGTTATTGGGCCCTCCGGATCGTAAATTCTGGCTATGTCACTGGCTAGGCGGGAAGGCAACAATCGTTTGAAGAATGGAGTGGGAGAGGCGGTGCAACGTGCGAGGGAGAGAGGGCGACGTGGCTAGATGGGTCGTTGGGCCGATTTGGAGAGGGAGTGACGGAGTGTGGGAGGCTGAAAGAAAGAAATTGAGGATGATTTTATGTTTAGGGAGCATTTGAGACATTTACTTTTAATTTACATTTTTTGTTTGTTCAATTTACGTCCTTCTGCAAAAAATTTCATTAGGTTTGAAAATTCAAATTTCAAAATTAAAAAATTCCATAAAATATTCTAAAAATCTCATTAAAATATAAAATTATAAATGTGTAAAATAAAAATGAAAAAGTCTTATTAAAATTTTTATAAATTCTAAAAACCTCATTAAAAAAATATTCTAAAATGTTTAAAATTAGAATTTTAAAAATTCTAAAAATTAAAAACTCCACAATTCAAAAAAAAAATGTATAAATTAAAAATTAAGTAATTCTAAAAAATCTTAAACATCTCATTAATTTTATTTAATGTGTAAATTAGAAATTAAAAATTCTAAAAGTTTTATAAGAATAATAAAAATTATTAATATTTCATTAAAAATCTCAATTGTTATGGATTCATCCGCCATTAAAATTTTGCTTGAACTCCTGAAAGTTTTCGATCGACCGTGAAACCCTGAAGCGTTGGACCGTGAAACCATCTCAAATTCACTCTGATGAGAGCTTTTATAAATAAAAAAATACAGATTCGTAGAATTTTAATTTTATAAATTTTAGGTATGTATTCTTTCCTTTAGTGAAAGTGTTATTTCTCTTAAGGGCTTTTCTAGTGTAAGACAGGGTGTTCGCCCTGTCTTACAAAAGGCGTCCAATAAAAAGTTGACACGTCATTTATCTTTATCATAAGCGATTGTACTTCGCAATTGTATAAAATATTTATTTTTTGTAAAATAATATATAAAATTACCGAAATATCCTTTTGCATTTATTTTAAGAATTGTTCAATTTTGGTCGAACCACTATAAATTATGTGTTCTTTACTTTTTTATTTTGTATTTGTTTGATATTTGTTTAACCAAGAACAGTAGAAATTACTAAGTAAAGATCTAAATAAAAGTTGAGTATAAAACTGAAACTGGAAGTACTGATCTGAGTCAGTAAGAACAGTACTATTTAG
The DNA here is from genome assembly GCA_963675135.1 of Galeopsis tetrahit. Taxonomy (NCBI): domain Eukaryota; kingdom Viridiplantae; phylum Streptophyta; class Magnoliopsida; order Lamiales; family Lamiaceae; genus Galeopsis; species Galeopsis tetrahit. The sequence goes on along the minus strand of OY776119.1, from coordinate 31,270,983 downwards.
AACACATATCCGCATTATAAACTCTGATATTTTGAAAGATTTTTGAAAGTCTATTCACCCCTCCCCTCTAGACTTTCTTAGCTTACTCAATCTAAACTCAACTTGGGACCAAAAATGTCGATCCCGCACTTTGCGAAAGGCCAAGAACTATACACCGAGGTGAGCTCGTCTGGTGGTGAGTGTATGGCGGGAGCGAAAGCTTGACATCTCTTGCACGTCTGCGCGTGGTGGATTGCGTCCTTCTTCAGGGTAGGCCAAAAGTAGCCTTGCCTCATTATCTTCAAAGCGAGTGCTTGCCCTCCTGTGTGATTTCCACATACTCCATCGTGGATTTCATGCATGACGATCTTCGCTTCCTTTTCTCCAAGGCATTTTAATAAAGGCATTGAAAAACCTAGTTTGTATAGCTAGTCGCCAATAATGGTATATCTGGCGGACCTGAGTTGCAGTCTGGTCGCCTTAACTTTGTCTTCTGGGAGCTCGCCGGTCTTGATGTATTTCGTGATCGGCGACATCCAGTCCTCGTCGCTGGTCGCTTCAACCTGTAAAATTTGATTTTTACTTACTGATGGGGAAGAAATTTTGGTGATCGTCACTTCTGAAAATGTTGCCTCCCCCTCTGAAGTGGCCAGTCGAGCTAAAGCGTCTGCTTGCGTATTCTCCTCCCTAGGGATTTTCTCGATGTAGATTTGATCGAATTGCTCGAGCAATCCTTTCACCAAGTCTTGATACTTCAACATCTGGTCGCCGCGAGCCTCGTACTCGCCCGTAATTTGACATACCACTAGTTGAGAGTCTAAATTTTTTTCAGTTTTCTGGCGCCCACGACCATTGCCATCTTGATTCCAACGACCAAAGCCTCGTACTCTGCCTCGTTGTTGGTCGCCCGATACTCGAACTCGATCGCCGAAGCAAAAGTTTGTGCGGATGGGCTGGTGAGGACGATTCCTGCCCCCGCTTTGGTGCTCGTCGACGAGCCATCGACGAAAAGTGTCCAAGGAAGTTCGATTTCCTTGTCAAATTTATCAGGGAAAGTGAGTTCCACTATGAAATCTGCCAACACTTGTCCCTTGATCGCCGTTCTGGGTGCGTAAGTGAGCCCGAATTGCCGATTTCTACTGACCATTTCAAAAGTCTTCCAGTGGTATCCGGCCTATGTAGCGCTCGTCGTAGAGGAAATGTCGTAAGAACCAACCACCTCGTGGTCGAACAGGTATTGCCTTAGCTTTCTCACGCTCATGACCAAAGCGTAAGCCAATTTTTCCATTGTGGTGTACCTTAGCTCGGCATCTCTCAATGACTGACTCACATAGTATATTGGCAGATGTGTGCTCCCTTCTGCTCGGATGAGCACTGAACTGATCGCACAGTCAGTGGCCGCCAAGTATAGATATAAAATTTCGCCTGGGACTGGCTTAGATAGGACCTTTGGATCCGATAGATATTCTTTCAGCTTTTCGAAAGCTTTCTCGCACTCATCGGTCCATTCAAACCTTCCTTTTTTCAAAGCGTCGAAAAAAGGTTTGCAACGATCACCCGTTCGTGCAATGAATCTATTCAGCGATGCTAGGCATCTTGTTAGTCTTTGTACTTCTTTTACATTTCTTGGGCTTTGCATGTCGATGACTGCTTGAATTTTTGTAGGATTTGCCTCGATGCCCCTATGGCTAACCAAGTGCCCCAGAAATTTTCCGGAGCCAACTCCAAAACTGCACTTCTTTGGATTCAGCTTCATGTTATATTCTTTCAAGATATCGAATGTCATGGCGAGGTGGTGTAGGTGATCTTCTTTCCGTAAGCTTTTGACGACAATGTCGTCGATGTAGACCTCCACCATCTCACCGATGTGTTTCTCGAACATTTTATTTACCAGCCTTTGGTACGTTATCCCTGCGTTTTTCAAACCGAAAGGCATTCTTTTCCAGCTATACATGGCTGTCGCTGTCATGAACGCTGTGTGTCTCTGGTCGTCAGGATGCATCGCGATCTGATGGTATTCTGCGAAAGCATCCATAAACGTTAAAATTTTATACCTCTCCGTATTATCCACCAGATGATCGATGTGGGGCATCGGAAAATGGTCTTTGGGACAAGCATCGTTTAGATCTGTGAAGTTTATACACAGTCGCCACAACCCGGTCATCTTTTGGACGAGCACCGGATTTGCCAACCACTCGGGATCAGTTCCTGTTTTCTCGATTAACTTGTTATCGATCAACTTTTTAACTTCGACCGCCATAGCCGCATATTTATCAGGACCAAACTTTCTTCATTTTTGCGTGATGGGTCTTTTCTTGTAGGATAAATATTTAATCTATGGCATGCATGGTTCACGTCGATGCCCACCATATCTTCGTGCGACCAGGCGAATGCCCTAATGTTCTCTTTCAAAAAGGCGATCATTTCTGATCGCAACTGTACTGGTAAATTTGAACCTATGAACACTTCAACTTCTGGACGAGCTTCATTTAAATGGATGGTTTCAAGGTCCTCTGCTGGAGTTGCCCGTTCTTTGGGTTCTTTCCAGCGAGGGTCCTCGATTCCGATCTCTGGCTCAAAGCCTAGCCTAGGTTCTAGATCTGGAATGTTCAGTTCTGGGACCTGGTCGTCGGGGAGTTGATCGCTCAAATCCGTCTGATCGTGCGGTGTGAATCTTGATGCCCATCGTTCACCGGAACGACGACGGTGAAAGGGACGCGTGCCTGTAATTTGGTGACGACAACTTGATCGTCACGCGTTAGGGTGGGATAGATCGCCAGAGTCACGACGACTCCAACCGTGGTCTTGGTTGGTTCACCGGAGTTACCGCCGTGATCTTGGTTGGTTGACGCCGCTTGAATATTTTGCAGAAAAACTGCGTGAGGATTGAGGAAGAAAGATATTTTTAAAAAAGTCTTGATTTGAATTTATTTGGAAAGAGAATTATTTTATGTTTTTTGTGTTTCAATTTTAATATAAAATGTTAATAATGATTTTTTTATTTTATAATTAATAGGAATATTTTTTATTTATGTTAAATTAAAAGGATAATTTTGTCATTTTATATATAATAATTTAATTTATGGATAGGGCGATGCAGTGCAATTGCAAATTGCATAGAGCAAACGCATTAATGCAAAGTGCAATCATATAAAATCAATTTTATACGTAAGATAAAAAATCCAATGGTATTTGAAGTGGCGCCTTTTATAAGACAGGGCGAAGCCTGTCTTTCCGTAGAAAAACCCCTTCTCTTAAACACATCAAAAGTAAAAGTAGTAATGATTCGAGATCTTTTGATAAAAGTTCATTTGAACTCAATTCAATAATATTAATATCAAACAAGCTTGAACATTTTTTTTTTGTATATGTTCATTAAAAACTGAAATTCGACTCCAGATTTTTTTTAAAGATAAAATAAATGTAAGCATATCAAATTACTTGAACTTGACTCGTGTGTGCTCGATTAAAGCTCGCTAAGACTCGACTCAATTAATTATCAAACAAGCTTAAAAATAAAATTTAAAACTTGTAACATTTCAAACAAGCCTAAACACCTACATGTTTGGCTCGCCTGTACTCATTTAAAACCCTATGATATTACGGGGGTGTTTTCAACCACAAGTGATAGCTTATAATCACTTATTTTGAAACTAAAATCACTTATGGGATGTTTGGAAACTCAATAAACTGATTAACTTAACCACTTAAAAGTAGATTTTATGAAGCACCCTCCAACTAGCTGATTAACTTAACCACTTAAAAGTAGATTTTATGAAGCACCCTCCCACTAGCTTCTACCTGCTTCAAAGTGATTATGGTATTTTGGTAAATACATACCAACTTTTTTTCCAATTTTAACCTCACTTTTTTCCATTAATATATTATGCACACACTTTTGGTACACAAGCACTACAAGAAAACTGCAATTTAGCCGCGAAAAAATTTATCGCTAATTCTAATATTTTCGTCGCTAACATGAGTTAGCGATGAAATAATTTTGTCGCAGGATTTGTTGCTATACGCCCGTCGCTAACGTGTTTGTGACAAAAAAAATTAATTTTGTCGCAAATGTTTGCGATAAAAATTTGAGTTTCATCGCAAAATATTAGTGACGAAAATTTGAGTTTCATCGCAAAATATTAGCAACGAAAATTTAAGTTTCATCGCAAAATATTAGCGACGAAAATATAAGTTTCATCGCAAAATGTTAGCGACGAAAATATGAGTTTCATCACAAAAAGTTTGCGAGGAAAATCAAACATTTGTCGCAAACACGTTAGCGACGGGTGTATAGCAACAAATCCCGTGACAAAATTATTTCATCGCTAACTCACATTAGCAACAAAAATATTAGAATTTTTGTTGTTAATATTTGGCTATGATATCCGATTTACGAATCATTCTCTAAACCCACTTCCGTCCTCGACCAACCCAACCCGCACCCGCCCCGCCCCAACCCACACTCGACCCACCCCAACCGAACCAATTCAATCGTTCTCTAAACCCACTTCTGCACTCGACCCGCCCTAACCCGCCCCACCCCAACACGTACCCAACCCGCACCAACACTCGACCCGCCCGCCCTAACCCGTACCCAACCCACTCCCGCCCCAACCGACCCCAACTCAACCCAACCCAACCCACACCCACATACCCCCTCCCCCATTTTATTTAAATAAATATTTTATTTGGTCTTAGTGGGAATTGATCCCGGGTGGATGGGCACCCATAGCTAGGCGCCTACCATTCGGGCAGACAGCTCTTTGGTTCAGATTTTAATATTAATTATATATGTATTCAATTGTTACTAATTTAGTTATTTTTACTCATTTAATGATTTATTTCACATTTATTAATTGATTAATTTTTAACTTGTAACAACTATATATGTATATATATTGTAATTTTTAAAACAATTCCAATTGTAAAAAATCAATGTTACTTTAAAAAATAAAAAATAATAATAAATATTAGAGCCAATCTTCATTCTCCCATCTTTAATTATGTCCATCTTCATTTGCATCATCATATTTATAAATATTTTTATAAACATCCATACTGATTTATAAGACATAAAATTTGGAGAATTATTAAACATTTAATTATATAAATCGATTTTCTTGATTTAATAAGCATAGTTGATTTAATATTAGCCACGAAATATAATTATCATTGTTGTTCTTATTATTAACAACAAAATAAAATAATTTGATAAAAGTGTAGCGATAAAATATTTTAATTTTGTTGCAAATATTAATTCCAAGAAATTAGTCACAAAAAATATATTTCATCGCAAAATAATAGCGACTAAATATAATTTTCATTGTTGTCCTAATTATTAACAACAAAATAAAAGAATTTGTTGCTAGTTTAGCGATGAAATATTTTTATTTCATCGCAAAAAGTAATTTCAATAAATTAGCCACAAAAAATTATATTTCATCGCAAAATATTAGCGACAAAATATAATTTTCATTGTTGTTCTGATTATTAACAACAAAATGCAGCAATACGTTGCTAGTATAGCGATGAAATATTTTAATTTCATCGCAAAAATTAATTTCAATAAATTAGCCACAAAAATTTATATTTCATCGTAAAATATTAGTGATGAAATATAATTTTCATTGTTGTTCTGATTATTAACAACAAAATGAAGCAATTTGTTGTTATTATAGCAATGAAATATATAAATTTTGTTGCAAAAATTAATTTTAAGAAATTAGCCACAAAATTTTCAATTTCATCGCAAAATATTAGCAAGAAAATATAATTGTCATTGTTGCTCTGATTATTAACAACATAATGATGCAGTTTGTTGCTAATAAAGTGATGAAATACATAAATTTTGTTGCGAAAATTAATTTCAAGAAATTAGCCACAAAAATTTCTATTTTCGCAAAATATTAGCAACGAAATATAATTTTCATTTTTGTTCTGATTATTAACAACAAAATGAACCAATTTGCTGCTAATATAGCGATGAAATATATAAATTTTGTTGCAAAAATTAATTTCAAAAAATTAGCCACGAAAATTTCTATTTCATCGCAAAATATTAGCAACGAAATATAATTTTCATAGTTTTTCTGATTATTAACAACAAAATGAAGCAAATTGTTGCTAATATAGCGATGAAATATATAAATTTTGTTGTAAAAAATAATTTCAAGAAATTAGCCACGAAAATTTCTATTTCATCGCAAAATATTAGCGACGAAATATAATTTTCATTGTTGTTTTGATTATTAACAACAAAATGAAACAATTTGTTGCTAATATAGCGATGAAATATATATATTTTGTTGCAAATATTAAATCTAACAATTTAGCAACGAAAATTTATTTTTCGTTCCTAAAAATTGATTTTAGCGATGAAATATAGATTTGTCGCAAAATTTTCGTCGCTATTCCCCCCATTTCTTGTAGTGAAGGTCGTTTTTGTAAAATTAATAAAAAATGATTTTTTTAAAAACACCATCAACTTCCATCAAATTGCTTAAAATCACTTTATTTTAAAACACCATCCACTTCTCATCTTCCTACAAATATCAATTTTAATCACTTCTAATAAAACACAATATATAGATTGCAAACACACCCTACATAGTTTGGGACCAACACTTTCAAAACATAAAGAACCGAATAGAAATACTATAATTTAATTGTAGTACGTTTTTATATTTAAGCTTGATGCAAGGCTTTCCATTTTTTTTAATACTGTTATTGGGCCCTCCGGATCGTAAATTCTAGCTCTGTCACTGGCTAGGCGGAAAGGCGACGATCGTTTCAAGAATGGAGTGGGAGAGGGATCGAAAATGAAGGAGGCAGTGCAACGTGCGAGGGAGAGTGGGCGACGTGGCTAGATGGGTAGTTGGGCCGATTTGGAGAGGACTGTGGGAGGCTGAAAGAAAGAAAGAAAGAAATTGAGGATGATTTTATGGGTAGGGTGCATTTGAGGCTTTTACTTTTAATTTACATTTTTTTGTCAACTTTACGTCCTTTTGTCGAAAAAATTTCAAACTCACCAGAATTAATTGAGATTCCCACCAAATAGTCCAATTTACTTAAGTTTGAAAATTTAAATTTCAAAATTAAAAAATTCCACAAAATATTCTAAAAATCTCATTAAAATATAAAATTATAAATGTGTAAAATAAAAATGAAAAAGTCTCATTAAAATTTCTATAAATTCTAAAAACCACATTAAAAAATTATTCTAAAATTAGTAAAATTAAAATTTCTAGAATTTTAAAAATTCAAAAAATAAAAAATTCTACAATTAAAAAAATGTATAAATTAAAAATTAATTGATTCTAAAAAATCTTAATCATCTCATTAATTTTATTTAATGTGTAGATTAGAAATTAAAAATTCTAAAAATCTTATAAGAATAACAAAAATTATTAATATTTCATTAAAAATCTCAATTGTTATGGACTCATCCGCCATTAAAGTTTTGCTTGAACTCCTGAAAATTTTGAATCCCACGAGGTCTCCTGACTCGGCATTGAGGTTGAGGAATTCCACGAGGTCTCCTGACTCGGCATTGAGGTTGAGGAATTCCACGAGGTTTCCTGACTCGGCATTGAGGTTGAGTGGAACCTCGACGCCTGGATCACCGTGAAACCATCTCAAATTCATTCTAATGAGAGTTTTCATAAAAAAAAAATACAAATTTTTAGATTTTTAGAATTGTAGTATTTTAATTTTAAAATTCTATAAATTTTATTACACATTTTAGAATTTTTAATTTATAGATTTTTTTATTTTGAACTAGATTTTTAGAGATTTTAATAAGATTTAAAAAAAAATTATTTTTAATTTACACATTTTTTGAAATTTTAGAATTGTAGAATTTTTTTTTTTTAAATTAGAATTTAAATTTTCATTTTACACATTTTTTAATTTTAATAAATTTTTTTTTTTTTAATTTTCAAACATAAAAGATGTCAATTGAATATTTGGTCAAAATCTCAATTTGTAAATTGGACTAAAAATAACATAAAATGAATTTTTTTTAAAGCAAAAGACACTACAAAAAACGCGGAGTTTGCCGACGGAAGGCTACCGACGGAATCCATTCTGTCGGCCGGCCCGACGGATCGCCGACGGAATTCTCGAATCGACTGACTCCCGACGGAATACAAGATCCGTCGGGACCGACCGACGGACTTCTCGACGGAATTTAGTTCCGCAGCCAAACGGTGTCGTTTAGCCTTGCTTGCCGACGGATTTTTTCCGTCGGTCGTTCAAATTTCGACTGCCGACGGAAATATCCGTCGGTAGCCGACCCGCTTTGACTGACACATTAATATTCGCGTGCTACCGACGGAAATATCCGTCGGTAGCCGCACCGCTTTGACTGACTAATTAATATTCGCGTGCTACCAACGGAAATATCCGTCGGTAGCCACAATTTTTTTTTTATAAGAACTGCCGAAGAGAGGCAGTTCTTCCCCATAAGGGAAAAAAAATTTTGGCTTTCGTCCCCCTCTCCCTGTTCGTCTCCTGTTCTGTCCTTGTGGATTGGATTTTCTTGTGCGTGGTGCGTGGATTGATCGACAAAGGGCATTACGATTATCTACTCCAATTTTCTTCAATTTAAACGGTACGTTTTTTCTTAATTAATTTTAATTAAGTTATTGTATTATAAATTGCTTGTTAATTATTATAAATTGCATGTTAATTATTATAAAATTTCATGTACGTAGTTGATGAATATATATGTATAATTCATTCAAATATATGTTAGTACGTGGATTATATGTTTTTTATTGGTTAATTGTAATTAATTAATGTATGTTAGTTCAAATATATAATGTAGTTTTGTTAGTTCGTTTTGATAATTAAACTAGGTTATTATTGTTGATTAAATTAGTAATTATTCTTATAAGTAGAGGTTATAAATTGCATGTTAATTATTATAAAATTTCATGTACGTAGTTGATGAATATATATGTATAATTCATTCAAATATATGTTAGTACGTGGATTATATGTTTTTTATTGGTTAATTGTAATTAATTAATGTATGTTAGTTCAAATATATAATGTAGTTTTGTTAGTTCGTTTTGATAATTAAACTAGGTTATTATTGTTGATTAAATTAGTAATTATTCTTATAATTAAACTAGGTTATTATTGTTGATTAAATTAGTAATTATTCTTATAAGTAGAGGTGTTGTAAATATAGTAATTATTGTTATTGTTTAAATTAAGTCATTATTAATTAGTTTGGTAAATTATTGATTTCATTAGTAACATAATTTGTTATTGATTAAATTAGGAAATTATTGACTTAAATTACTAAAATGTTATTAATTAAATTAGGAAATTATTGATTTCATTACTATATTAATTATTGATTAATTTATTATACTTTTAAATTTTATTTATTAAAATAGATGAGTCAAGATGCTAGTGGGGCCTCAGGATCTCGACGTAGGAGAGGCTCACTTAGGCCTGTTGAGCCTGCTACGTTGACGTCGTCGGCATCCGTTCCACAGCATTCGCCACCGTCATCTCAGTCGTCGGCAGCTCGTGGACATCCCACGCGGGCCCGAGAACACAGACTGAAAATATGGATTGAGGGTGTACAGTAAGTAATTAATTAAATAATTTTAAGGTTTAACAATATTTAATAGCATCAATTTTTGTAGGTTTTTTAATTTATAATGTGTTTGTTTCTTAATATATAATGTCACAGCTTACTTCCTGGTAATGAGATATCGAAGATTTGCACTGTGGAGATTACTAAGTGCAAGATTGTTGCGAATGCTTACTCTTGGCTGAAGGTGCCGCAGACGAAAAAGGATGAATACTGGGAGGAATTCCAGGTATTTGAGTGCATTCAATTAAATATTAATAAACAATTTATTATATATATTATTTGATAAATATGCTGATCGAATATGTGCAGAAACATGCTTATTGGCAGAGGGAGTTTTTTTCGGACAACGATATCCACCGTCACTGGCTATCTTCATGTCAGTCTAGGTATAATGAGATAATGTACACCTGGAGGAATGCTTGGCGTAAACGTGGCGTGGTGCAGACGTTGGGGGAGGACGAAAATGGAGTCAACGTGTGGAACACGTTGACCACGTATTGGAGTAGCCCGGAGTACATGAGGAAGTGTGAAATTGCTCGAGCCAACCGTACAAGTGATGGGGGAGGTGGGATGTCAAGGCATCGGGGGGGGGGGGGCCGATCCGCGTATGAGCACTTAATTGCTCTAGTAAGTGTTCACTAAATTTATTTCAATTATTTATATTATATTATATAAAATAATTTTTATATGCTCATTTGGTACGAAATAGGAGCGGGAACTTGGGCGTGAACCCACACACGTGGATCGGTTGAACGTTCTTCATCCGTTTGATCCAGATTCACAGACGTCCACATATGGACGCACTACCCAGCTTCACGTAAGTTTAATTAAATTGTGATGTTTTCTTAATATTTAATTAATTAAATGTATTGAACTATGTATTAATTTAATTTTTTTGTAATTATGTAGTTGGATGTGAACCGGAGGATTGAAGAGGAGACGACACAGGTTTCTGCTGAAGCCGGGCCCAGCGCTCCGCCTGATCTTAACCGGGTTTACCTGGACGTTGCCCCGGCTGATCGAGGACGGGTCCTTGGCCTTGGCCGGATGAGCCGCTCAGTGAGAGTTGCGTCGTCCAGTTCGTCCCAGCGTGCATCGCAGGCCTTTGTATCCTCCACTGCTGTTCCGGACCCGAACGTAGTACACATGATGAACCACTACTTCCGACAGCTAACTGACACTATGGGTCGATCGTTGGGGATGTCTTCTAAACAAATAAATACATGTTTTGAACAGGCGATGAGCGTTCCCCCTCCGCCTTTCGATGCTCCGGTTGGTCCAGTTCCCTCTCCGCATTTCGATGCTCCGGTTGGTTCAGTTCCCCCTTTCAATGCTCCAGATGCAGAGGCAGACGACGATGGCTTGGATTTCATTGGTGGTGGTGATGATGAGTTTTTTGGGTATAATGGTTGATGTTTGAACTATTTAATTTTCTGTCGAACTATTTATTTTTTCTGTCAAACTATTTAATTTTCCGTTGGACATATTTATTTCGGTTGATCGATGTTTGTCAATGGATTGTTTATTTATGTTATTGTTTTTAATTTATACATAATACATAATTTTTCGTTAGATTTTGGTATAAAGTAAAGTATTTTTTATTTTATTTTTTCAATTTTTATTTTATCCCGCCAATATTACCGACGGAAATAAATATTCTGTCGGAAATAACGTCTGCCGACGGAAATAAATATTCGTCGGAAATAAAGTCTGTCGACGGAAATTCCGTCGGCCAAGTACTCTACCGACGGAAGTTTGGGCGGCACCCTACCGACGGAATTTGGAATCCGTCGGTAGATTCAAAATGTACGCACCGACGGAATTTCAAAATCCGTCGGTAGCGCGTAATATTTACAGAAAGTTTCTTCCCCTTTCTCTCTCTCAGTCGAAAAAAATTGTGGAAATTGTATGAGAGCAAGCAAATGGAGGTACGTTTTTCTTTTTTACTTGGTTAAATTTTCTGGTTTAGTTGTGCATTTTATATGGTTATAGTTTAATTAGTTGTGCAATTTATATATTTGTAGTTTAGTTGTGTAGTTTAATTAGTTGTGCATTTTATATATTTGTAGTTTAGTTGTGTAGTTTAATTAGTTGTGCATTTTTTTAGAAGGAATAAGAACAACTTCTTGAATAACAGAACAGTTACACACAATCGACCGCCCCTTCGAAACGGTATTTTAATTATACAATTATTTGATCTAGTATAATGTTATACGTATATGTTTTATTAATTTCTTCTAGTATAATGTTACCGTACAGGACAAACGTTGTTACATGAGATTCAGTGGACGGGTTTGAAAAAATCTACTGAGGAAAATGCAGCTGAACACAACGGTCGAATCCCGGGTGGATGGAATAGAAAGAGTATTTTTTGGGATTTGCCATAGTGGAGTTCATTATTGATCCGACACAATTTGGATGTGATGCACATTGAGAAGAATGTGTTTGATAATGTGTTCCACACAATGATGAACACAGAAGGCAAGACGAAAGATACTCCAAAGTCCCGGGAAGAGTTGAACATTTATTGTCGTCGCGAAGAGTTGAAAATGGATCCCAGTACAGGTAGATATCCGAAGGCTTGCTACACACTGGATAAGCCACAGAAATAACAACTGTGTCGTTGGATTCACAAGTTGAATTTTCCAGACAACTACGTGTCAAACTTGAGTCGATGCGCAGACATAAACAGGGGTAAGGTTTCAGGGATGAAAAGTCACGATTGTCATGTTTTTATGCAGCGCTTGATACCGATTGCGTTTCGAGACGTTGTTCCTCTCAATGTGTAGAGGGCTATCACTGAATTAAGTCTTTTTTTTAGAGATTTAACTTCTTCAACGATCAAGATCGATGATATGATTCGTTTGGAGCAAGACATTCCAGTGATTTTGTGTAAGTTGGAACAAATTTTTCCACCTAGCTTCTTCAACTCCATGGAACACTTACCCGTTCATTTAGCGTATGAAGCCAGAATTTGTGGTCCAGTGCAGTACAGGTGGATGTACCCATTTGAAAGGTAAACTCTTACATTTTTCATTTTTTATATATACTACATGCATGCATGTTCACTGAATTAAAATATATGTTTTTTTATTATAAATCAGATATCTCCACAACTTGAAATGCAATGCTAAACAAAAGACAAATGTGGAAGCATCGATTGTTAATGCATATTTGAATGAAGAGGTTGGCATGTTTTGTTCTTATTATTTTGAAGACCATGTCAACACTCGGTTGAGAAGTGAACCACGTAACTACGGTGGTAGAGATACAAACAATATCGGTAAAGAGGTCGATGGAATGCTGTCTATATTCAAGTCTAAGGGACGACCAATAGGAAAATTCACTGAACGAGAGTGGGAGTCGAACAGAGAGGCAGAAAAAGCACAAACGTATGTGTTATTGAATTGTGATGAAGTTCAGCCTTACATTGAGTAAGTATTTCATATTTTTATCATTACTTCATTTATGTAATTTAATATTAATTGTGATTGGATGTTGTGAATTAGGATGTATACTCAAGAACTAAGACGAACAGAACAAAACATCTCAGATACAGATATAGATGCTCGTCTTCAACGTGATTTTGCCCGATGGTTCCAACGTTGTGTGAGTACCATTTCCTTAAATTTTACGTAAATAAATATGATTCATAATTAATGTTAATTATTTGAACTGTATAGGGACGGTCAAACGATTTTGGGAATCGATTCTTAAAGGATCTCAGCAAAGGACCACTACGTCGTGTAAAGACTTACAACGGCTATATTGTGAAGGGCTACAGATTTCATACATCTGAGTATGCATCAAGAAAAGCGACTACCAACAGTGGTGTTTGCGTTAGCAGTGCAAACTACAATGCAGATGCAAGTGACTACTATGGGGTGTTGCACGAAGTCGTTGAAGTAGAATATCCGGGATATCCAACAAAGACTGTAGTGTTGTTCAAGTGTCATTGGTTTGACTCAGGCCCTTCAGGAACAAGGATTCATCCGGAGTACAAACTCGTCGATGTTAATCCGAAAAGGAGCTATATCGGGAATGATCCATTTGTATTTGCCCATCAAGTATCTCAAGTATACTACTGCAAGTATCCAGTACGATCACGTAGTAAAATTGAATGGCACGCTGTTTGCAAAGTAAAGGCAAGATCAATGGTAGAAGTCCCTACAAAGGACAGGAGTGATGAAGATGATTCTCCGTTTCAAACGGAACAAATAGAGGCTAGAACTGAAGTCTTTTCGGGAGATTTGAATATCCACGTAGACTTGACGGGTGGAAATTCACAATTGATCGAAATTGAAAACGATAATGAAAATGAGGAAGATGATGAAAATGAAGAGGATGAGGAGGAGGAGGAGGAGGAGGATGATGAAGAGGAGGAAGATGAGACAAATAATCAAAATGTAGATGAAGAAGATGAAGAAGAAGAAGAAGATGAATAATAAATTATATAATGTAAGCTAATTATTTTATTAGATGTAGAATTTAAAAATATTTATCATTAATTTACAACTAAAAATTATGAAAAAAAATTAATTTTTTGAAATTTTTTAAAATATAATTAGCAAAAAAATGAATATTTTAGTAAAAAAAATGAATATTTTAGTATTTAAAAATATATAAATTATAGATTACAAATTTAATTATTTAATTTATGTGAATGACATTAATTTTTTGAAATTTTTTGAAAAATAATTAGCAAAAAATGAATTTTTTACTAAAAAAATATTAGTATTTTAGTTAAAATATGAATATTTTAGTATTTTAAAATATATAAATTATAAAAATATAAATTATAGATTTCAAATTTAATTATTTGATATATATGAAAGAAATTAATTTTATGAATTTAAAAAAAAAAAAGGGCCGAAAATGAGTACATATACAATTAATATTACAATTACGAACAAGTAACACACTTGTCCGAGTGGTAGGCGCCCCTCTCTAGGCGCCCACACACCCGGGTTAGATTCCTAGCAAGGCCAGAATAAATGGTGGCCTTAATAACAGGTAGCGGGTCGGGGTCGGGCCCGGGTCTGATCCGCCCCAGTAATTTTTTTTGGGTTACCTTACTACCGACGGAACCACCGACGGGCACCGACGGAATATAATTCCGAATTAAAAAATATAAAATCGAGTTCCGTCGGCAGATCCGTCGGTAGTACCGACGGAATTCCCGACAGAAGCCGACGGATATATTTTTGAAAAAAAAAATTCTAAAATAAATTTCCGTCGGCAAGTCCGTCGGTACTACCGACGGACGTCCGACGGAATTGCCGACAGAAATCAGACCCGGTTTCAAAACGGGTCATTCGGCCTACCGACGGAATGAGATCCGTCGGCAGACTCGACTGATTTATTCCGTCGGTACTACCGACGGAAAAAAAAATTTCGTCGGTAAACCGGGCCGACGAGCCTAGAACCGACTGAATTATTCCGTCGGTAGTTCCGTCGGAAACCACGCCTACCGACCACAATTCCGTCGGTAAACCGCGCGTTTTTTGTAGTGAGATATTGATAAAAAAAAATGCATGAGTCATTTAACTACCAAATGGACTTTTTTTTTGAAGGGGGTCAAAAACTCTTTTTTTTTAATTTCAAAATGAGTATATTTTTTCTATATTAATATATGTAATGCATGTCATGAGAATGATTGCTTATAATTTATATACTAAAAGTCTATTCAGGAAATTAGTTTATTCAATTAAATGCGTTAGACTACTTATGGTCAAGTTAATTAATGAAAATGATAGTAATGATGATGTGAATTACCAAATTGAGAATTACCATGGAAATGTTGGTTATATTATTAGTTTATTGTTCTAATTTTGGAATAAATTTCGATTAAAAAAAGAATACTCCCTTCTTTCTAAAATAAATGATGTTTTTGCCTTTATTCATATACACAATTAATGATGTTTTAATTTTTTTTTTTGCACGTTGGCTTTTAATTAAAAAAAATACTCTAAATTCCTACTTTACGTTTACATTACAAAAAACGCGTGGTTTACCGACGGATCTACCGACGGAATTGTGGTCGGTAGGCGTGAACTACCGACGGAATAATTCAGTCGGCTCTAGTCTCGTCGGTCCGGTTTACCGACGGAATTTTTTTTTCCGTCGGTAGTCCCGACGGATTCCCGACGGAATAAATCAGTCGAGTCTGCCGACGGATCTCATTCTGTCGGTAGGCCGAATGACCAGTTTTGAAACCGGGTCTGATTTCTATCGGTAATTCCGTCGGTCGTCCGTCGGTAGTACCGACGGACTTACCGACGGAAATTTATTTTAGAATTTTTTTTAACAAAAATATATCCGTCGGCTTCTGTCGGGAATTCCGTCGGTACCTTCCGACGGATCTGCCGACGGAACTCAATTTTATATTTTTTTAATTCGGAATTATATTCAGTCGGTGCCCGTCGGGGGTTCCGTCGGTAGTACCGACGAAAAATTTCGTCGATAAGTCAACCCAAAAAAAAAAAAAATATTAAGGCCACCATTTATATGGCCTTGCTAGTGAGGGGCGCCTACCATTCGGACAAGTGTGTTACTTGTTCGTAATTGTAATATTAATTGTATATGTACTCATTTTCGGCCCATTTTTTTTAAAAATTCATAAAATTAATTTCTTTCATATATATCAAATAATTAAATTTGAAATCTATAATTTATATTTTTATAATTTATATATTTTAAAATACTAAAATATTCATATTTTAACTAAAATACTAATATTTTTTAGTAAAAAATACATTTTTTTGCTAATTATTTTTTAAAAAATTTCAAAATATTAATTTCATTCACATAAATTAAATAATTAAATTTGTAATCTATAATTTATATATTTTTAAAAACTAAAATATTCATTTTTTTTACTAAAATATTCATTTTTTTGCTAATTATATTTTTAAAAAAATTCAAAAAATTAATTTTTTTTCACAATTTTTAGTTGTAACTTAATGATAAATAAATATTTTTAAATTGTACATCTAATAAAATAATTAGCTTACATTATATAATTTATTATTCATCTTCTTCCTCTTCATCTTCTTCATCTACATTTTGATTATTTGTCTCATCTTCCTCCTCTTCATCATCATCATCCTCCTCCTCCTCCTCCTCATCCTCTTCATTTTCATCATCTTCCTCATTTTCATTATCGTTTTCAATTTCGATCAATTGTGAATTTCCACCCGGCAAGTCTACGTGGATATTCAAATCTCCCGAAAAGACTTCAGTTCTAGCCTCTATTTGTTCCGTTTGAAACGGAGAATCATCTTCATCACTCATGTCCTTTGTAGGGACTTCTACCATTGATCTTGCCTTTACTTTGCAAACATCGTGCCATTCAATTTTACTACGTGATCGTACTGGATACTTGCAGTAGTATACTTGAGATACTTGATGGGCAAATACAAATGGATCATTCCCGATATAGCTCCTTTTCGGATTAACATCGACGAGTTTGTACTCCGGATGAATCCTTGTTCCTGAAGGGCCTGAATCAAACCAATGACACTTGAACAAAACTACAGTCTTTGTTGGATATCCCGGATATTCTACTTCAACGACTTCGTGCAACACCCCATAGTAGTCACTTGCATCTGCATTGTAGTTTGCACTGCTAACGCAATCACCACTGTTGGTAGTCGCTTTTCTTGATGCATACTCGGATGTATGAAATCTGTAGCCCTTCACAATATAACCGTTGTAAGTATTTACACGACGTAGTGGTCCTTTGCTGAGATCCTTTAAGAATCGATTCTCAAAATCGTTTGACCGTCCCTATACAGTTCAAATAATTAACATTAAGTATGAATCATATTTATTTACGTAAAATTTAAGGAAATGGTACTCACACAACGTTGGAACCATCGGGCAAAATCACGTTGAAGACGAGCATCTATATCTATATCTGAGATGTTTTGTTCTGTTCGTCTTAGTTCTTGAGTATACATCCTAATTCACAACATCCAATCACAATTAATATTAAATTACATAAATGAAGTAATGATAAAAATATGAAATACTTACTCAATGTAAGGCTGAACTTCATCACAATTCAATAACACATACGTTTGTGCTATTTCTGCCTCTCTGTTCGACTCCCACTCTCGTTCTGTGAATTTTCCTATTGGTCGTCCCTTAGACTTGAATATAGACAGCATTCCATCGACCTCTTCACCGATATTGTCTGTATCTCTACCACCGTAGTTACGTGGTTCACTTCTCAACCGAGTGTTGACATGGTCTTCAAAATAATAAGAACAAAACATGCAAACCTCTTCATTCAAATATGCATTAACAATCGATGCTTCCACATTTGCCTTTTGTTTAGCATTGCGTTTCAAGTTGTGGAGATATCTGATTTATAATAAAAAACATATATTTTAATTCAGTGAACATGCATGTAGTATATATAAAACATATAAGAGTTTACCTTTCAAATTGGTACATCCACCTGTACTGCACTGGACCACAAATTCTGGCTTCATACGCTAAATGAACGGGTAAGTGTTCCATGGAGTTGAAGAAGCTAGGTGGAAAATTTTGTTCCAACTTACACAAAATCACTGGAATGTCTTGCTCCAAACGAATCATATCATCGATCTTGGTCGTTGAAGATGTTAAATCTCTAAAAAAAAGACTTAATTCAGTGATAGCCCTCCACACATTGAGAGGAACAACGTCTCGGAACGCAATCAGTATCAAGCGCTGCATAAAAACATGACAATCGTGACTCTTCATCCCTGAAACCTTACCCCTGTTTATGTCTGCGCATCGACTCAAGTTTGACACGTAGTTGTCTGGAAAATTCAACTCGTGAATCCAACGACACAGTTGTTGTTTCTGTGGCTTATCCAGTGTGTAGCAAGCCTTCGGATATTTACCTGTACTAGGATCCATTTTCAACTCTTCACGACGACAATAAATGTTCAACTCTTCCCGGGACTTTGGAGTATCTTTCGTCTTGCCTTCTGTGTTCATCATTGTGTGGAACACATTATCAAACACATTCTTCTCAATGTGCATCACGTCCAAATTGTGTCGGATCAATAGTGAACTCTAGTATGGCAAATCCCAAAAAATACTCTTTCTATTTCATCCACCTGGGATTCGACCGTTGTGTTCAGCTGCATTTTCCTCAGTAGATTTTTTCAAACCCGTCCACTGAATCTCATGTAACAACGTTTGTCCTGTACGGTAACATTATACTAGAAGAAATTAATAAAACATATCTGTATAACATTATACTAGATCAAATAATTGTATAATTAAAATACCGTTTCGAAGGGGCGGTCGATTGTGTGTAACTGTTCTGTTATTCAAGAAGTTGTTCTTATTTCTTCTAAATGGATGATCTCGAGGTAAGAACTTTCGGTGATTATCGAACCATGTAACTTTCCTACTCTTCTCAAGACTGAAAGCTTCAGAAAAATCCATACAATACGGACATGCTTGAAACCCAGCCGTTTTCCACTCAGACAACATAGAATATGCAGGAAAGTCGCTAATGGTCCACAATACAGCAGCACGCATCGTGAAATTCTGTTTTCTGAACACATCATATGTTTGGACACCACTTTCCCATAAAAAGATCAAGTCTTTTATAAGAGGCTAGAGATAAACGTCAAGTTTATCCTTTGGATTTGATGGACCTGGCACCAATACAGTTAGAAACATTGTTTGAGGTTTCAAGCACATCCATGGAGGAAGATTATACGGAGTCAGAATCACCGGCCACAACGAATACTGCTTTCCAAAGCTCCCAAACGGTGCAAAACCATCAGTACACAAACCTAGTCTCACAATCCTCGGTTCAGAAGAAAAATTGGGATACACGTTGTCAAGATGTTTCCAGGCCTTCGAGTCCGCCGGATGTCGCATCTCCCTAGACTCGGTCGAAGACGAATCTGTTGCATGCCACGTCATGTGTTGTGCTGTTGCAGTAGATTGATACAATCTCATTAAATGAGGAATGATTGGAAGATAATACATCTTCTTGTGTGCCACTTTCTTCTTCGACGACTTCGATTGACCAGCGGGCCCCTTCCGACGTAGCTCTTTGTAACGAGGATGACCACACATCCTACACATTTTCAGATTGCTATCTTTATCACCCCAATATAACATGCAACCGTTTATACAACAATCAATCTTTTCGACCGGCAATCCCATATTTTTCAGCATTTGCTTGCTTTGATGATACGTTGTAGGCACCTTATTCTCAGGAGGGCAGATCTCACTGCATAATTGTGTCATTTGCTCATATGCCCTGTTAGAAAGCTTGTTCTCGGTCTTGATAGCCATAAGTCGGGCATTAAATGACAGTTGAGAGTGTGAATCACAACCCGGACACAAATCTTGATCGAGAAATTTGAGCATTTCATAAAATCAAAATGCTTCATCCGTCGGCTCCTCTTCTACATTTAAAAAACCGGCTTCCATTATCATTGTTTGATACATATTGGGTTCGACCTCCCCAAGTTGTTCTTCCCCACCAAATTGTTGTTTATTACTCGTGCCGGCTTGATTACCAAATTCTTTCATAGATACCAGCAGTGTAATAGTATAAAACTTGATCAAAGTTATAAGGCCAACGTAATTCGCCGTGAAATGTCCAATTATAATAATTAACAGTGAAACCATTCTTCAGAACATGTACCAAAACCTCATCAATCGACTTAAATATTTTATTCTGACATTTTTTGGCATTACACGGACACTTGATACAATCCCCATGCATGTAATGTGGGTGGAGCTTTGCAAATTCAACAAATGACACAAGTTCATTATAAAATTCACTATTCACATTTCCTAAAATGAACCTAGGAGTTTCATACATCCATCGACGATCCAGCAATTCCATCTGCTAAACATTTAACATAAAATTCTTACAAACATATAAAAAAATGCACAACTAATTAAACTACAAACAATATAATTAAAATACACAACTAAACTACAAATATATAAAATGCACAACTAATTAAACTATAACCATATAAAATGCACAACTAAACTACAAAATTTAACCAAGTAAAAAAGAAAAACGTACCGAAATTTGCTTGCTCTCATACAATTTCCACAATTTTTTTCGACTGAGTGAGAAAGGGGAAAAAAGTTTCTGTAAATATTACGCGCTACCGACAGATTTTGAAATTCCGTCGGTAGAGTACTTGGCCGACGGAATTTCCGTCGGCAGACTTAATTTCCGACGGAATGTTTATTTCTGTCGGTAATATTGGCGGGATAAAATAAAAATCGAAAAAAAAATACTTTACTTTATACCAAAATCTAACGAAAAATTATGTATTATGTATAAATTAAAAACAATAACATAAATAAACAATCCATTGAAAAACAAGCATCAACCGAAATAAATATGTCCAACGGAAAATTAAATAGTTTGACAGAAAAAATAAATAGTTCGACAGAAAATTAAATAGTTCGACAGAAAATGAAATAGTTCGACAGAAAAATAAATAGTTCAAACATCAACCATTATACCCAAAAAACTCATCACCACCA
The DNA here is from genome assembly GCA_963675135.1 of Galeopsis tetrahit. Classification (NCBI taxonomy): domain Eukaryota; kingdom Viridiplantae; phylum Streptophyta; class Magnoliopsida; order Lamiales; family Lamiaceae; genus Galeopsis; species Galeopsis tetrahit. The sequence continues at coordinate 31,249,853 of OY776119.1, read as the reverse complement.
ATGAAATCCAAGCTGTCGTCTGCCACTGCATCTGGATTTGGATCTGGAGCATTGAAAGGGGGAACTGAACCAACTGGAGCATCGAAATGCGGAGGGGGAGGACCAACCGGAGCATCGAAAGGCGGAGGGGGAACGCTCATCGCCTGTTCAAAGCATGTATTTATTTGTTCAGAAGACATCCCCAACGATCGACCCATAGTGTCAGTTAGCTGTCGGAAGTAGTGGTTCATCATGTGTACTACGTTCGGGTCCAGAACAGCAGTGGAGGATACAGAGGCTTGTGATGCACGCTGGGACGAACTGGACGACGCAGCTCTCACTGAGCGGCTCATCCGGCCAAGGCCAAGGACCCGTCCTCGATCAGCCGGGGCAACGTCCAGGTAAATCCGGTTAAGATCAGGCGGAGCGCTGGGCCCGGCTTCAGCAGAAGCCTGTGTCGTCTCCTCTTCAATCCTCTAGTTCACATCCAACTACATAATTACAAAAAAATTAAATTAATACATAGTTCAATACATTTAATTAATTAAATATTAAAAAAAACATCACAATTTAATTAAACTTACGTGAAATGGGTAGTGCGTACATATGTGGACGTCTGCGAATCTGGATCAAACGGATGAAGAACGTTCAACCGATCCACGTGTGTGGGTTCACGCCCAAGTTCCCGCTCCTATTTCGTAACAAATGAGCATATAAAAATTATTTTATATAATATAATATAAATAATTGAAATAAATTTAGTGAACACTTACTAGAGCAATTGAGTGCTCATACGCGGACAATATAAATAAATGAAATCAATAATTTACCAAACTAATTAATAATGACTTAATTTAAACAATAACAATAATTACTATATTAATCAAACCGTACAACACCCCTACTTATAAGAATAATTAATAATTTAATCAACAATAATAACCTAGTTTAATTATAAGAATAATTACTAATTTAATCAACAATAATAACCTAGTTTAATTATCAAAACGAACTAACAAATTAAAACTACATTATATATTTAAACTAACATACATTAATTAATTACAATTAACCAATAAAAAACATATAATCCACGTACTAACATATATTTGAATTAATTATACATACATATTCATCAACTACGTACATGAAATTTTATAATAATTAACATGCAATTTATAATACAATAACTTAACTAAAATTAATTAAGAATTTATAAAACGTACCGTTTAAATTGAAGAAAATTGGAGTAGATAATCGTAATGCCCTTTGTCGATCAATCCACGCACCACGCACAAGAAAATCCAATCCACGAGGAGAGAACAGGAGACGAACAGGGAGAGGGGGAGGAAAGCCAAAAAAAAAATTCCTTATAAGGAAGAACTGCCGCCTTCGGCAGTTCTTATATAAAAAAAATTGTGGCTACCGACGGATATTTTCCGTCGGCAGTCGAAATTTGAACGACCGACGGAAAAAATCCGTCGGGAAGCAAGGCTAAACGACACCGTTTGGCCGCGGAACTAAATTCCGTCGGGAAGTCCGTCGGACGGTCCCGACGGATCTTGGATTCCGTCGGGAGTCAGTCGATTCGATAATTCCGTCGGCGATCCGTCGGGGCGGCCGACAGAATGGATTCCGTCGGTAGCCTTCCGTCGGCAAACTCCGCGTTTTTTGTAGTGTTATGGTTATGCTAAAAAATTTATTAATTAAGAACAAATTTGTTAATACATACATTTTAATTCATTAAAAAAACACAATTTATGTGGAAGGGAGTAGATTGTTAATTGATAACTAGTAAAATGATTGAGAATAAGTAATTAAAAGGGAACCATAGACACGCTTCTAGTTGCACAACGATTCGAAGGTTGCAAGCTGATTGTTGATGCTTGCTATGACGAGAACCGCAACTTCTATAGTGTAGGGCATGGAGTTATCGGTAGATCGGGGACAATGCTAGCAGCGGGATGTCGGCAGATCAATCCCCCGGGCTCGGTAATGGGCGCAGAAATTGAGGCGATATGCCATGGACTCAAATTTGCTGCCCACTACCCTACTGGGCAAGTGAAAGTGTTCTCAGAAGCGGCTGTAGGTGGGAAAGATCAATACCTGGGTCCAGAACAGGAGGTAATAGAAGAAATGAGCAACCTACTTTCACAGCAAGGAGTTTGCGGTCTGCACCACCTGCCTCGCAAATGGACCGTGATGGCGCACAACCTAGCAAAGAGAGCGTCAACCTCTCCTCTCCTCTCCCTCAAGCTTGGGAAGGAGCAGAGATACCTACATGGGTTAGATATTCAGCTCATATTTTCACTGTTTAACCTTGTGAGCTTGTTTGTCTCCTCAAAAAAAAAAAAAAGGAATAAATTTAAGTAAAGAATAATTATTACTACTAACTTTTTTTGAGTATTTTTTTTTTTTTATTTAGGAGTACGAATTATGATAAAAGTGAATTAATAGTTTTTTATTCTCATTAATCAACACAATTATTTTAAATTCATTTTTATTGAAGAATTAATAACCATCCTTTTAGATAAAACGAGTTTAAAGTGAATGGACTTTTAAAATTAGTTTACATGTCTGAAAACCGAACAAAGTTGATAAAAAATAATTAACCTACCAATCAAATGAGTCTAACTTTTATAAACATGCTCCGATTTTTAGAACCAAAGTTTGATGTAACCTATTTTCACCAATAATTCTAAGTACTCAAATGGAAATAGTGTTTCAATTGGTGCTAGGGTTAATTAATTTAATAAAATAAAATTGATTGAATTTTAATTGTATCTTTGTGATGATGTCACCCATTTTAGATTTTTGTTTGTTACTATCTCGGTTTAATTTTGAACTTTGCAATCTCAAACTCTTTTTATTTCAGGATTTAAAAGTAAGAATTTTTTAAATCATACTTTAGTAGATTTTGTCTTGGCGGTCGAGGTGGTTCTAAACGACCATTTTATTTTGAATTTATTATATAAAAAATATTTAAAAAACAGAAAATTTAAAGTTTGAATAGTAGAGAATCGTTCATTCACGTTTTTTAGAATTTATTTTAAATTTTCACTCAAATTCACGTGACATTTATATATATTTTTTTTCTTTGTTTTTATGATTTTTGGTATTAACTGTATTTTGATTTCTTACTTTCACAGTACTATTTGTTAATCAATTTTCCTATCTTACTGTATCAACTAGTATCATTTTTAAGAAGAAAAAAAAATTCAAGTGCGCGAACAGAGAATTATGAAATAATATGTGCTTAATTATATATAATTGTTGCGTACAACTCTGATCACACTCCATATTATTCCATTGTAGTTTTAAAAAACATAATAAATACATACGTATTTGGGCTATACTCCATAAGCCAAAAATAGTTTATTTTTGTGGTTCATCAGAAAGATGCTGTACAACTAAGCACATAAAATTATTATTAAACGCTTTAGTCAATGTATAAATCTGATTCCAAAAAAAAAAATGTATAAATCCATAAACTGAAATTGGCCGGCAATTGCCTCATTTATTTCTTATTAATTAAATTCATTATACATCTTTTATGCATCTACTTGAGGATCGTTATGTTTAATGGAGGTTAATTGCAAAATTATTCCTACAAGAGTATTTCAATTGCATTTTTTATGCCTATATGGTTATATATAATAGTCAAAGTTACCAAAACTTTTTTTTTGTCTACTCAATAAAAGTTATCCATTAATATTTTATTAGCAAACTACTTTCACATTTTATTATATTATTTTATCTCTCAATTACATTACTTCTAATACATTTACTTATTCTATTTTCTTTTTTAATTTGTGTGCACAAAACTCACAAGTAGTTTTTATCAAAGGTGAAGTGGTAGATAATTGATGAAAACCGTTTAGTTTAAAAATGACCATCAAAAGACTTTTGCGAATTGGTTTCTTCAAAAAAGAATTTCTTATATTGTTTAATATTATAACCTAATTGATTGTTTACTTGCTCCTATGGAATTCTCTTTTAATACACGTCGGTGTATGACCTTAGGCTAAATGCAATAATACAAAACGAAGCACAAAGAAATAGCCCAGAATCTTTAACTCTCCTTTTTAATTTGGATTAATTGAAAACTAAATTACTATCTTTTAACTTATTTGTAATTTAATCTAAATTTTTAGATATATAATTGTAAATAAAGCACTAGTTTAAATATTGTTGCAATTTAAATTTTTTGGCGGTGTAATTTTGACAGTTTAATTTTTTAATTCTATGTAATCTCAAAACGTCTTATTCGACACAAATGCGGCTGTCAATATGTCTAATTTATAACCATATTTAAAGTTGATAATTTATTTTAAAAAACAAAAAAATTAGACTAAATTGTAAATGGACAAAAGATGATGATTTAATTTACAATTAACCCTTTTAATTTTTTAATTTAAATTACTAAAGTCAATTCTTGTAAAACTTAGTCACTTCCACTTGAACGATCATTACATGATGCCATGATGGGGAGTGGGAACTACTTCTTCCAAAAGGTAAAAGATAAATGATTTTTTTTTTTGGTAAAAGTGTATTGTCAATTGATGAGTATAAGATAAAAATAAATATGTTTTTATTTAATTTTAAAATATTTAAAAGAAATAATTGGATAAAATAAAATTATTTAAAAAAAAAAAAGAAACAATTTTATATGGGATAAATTAAATGAAAAAATGGGTAATCTAATGTGGGGCATACATTATTTGAAAGGTACCATCTATAGGGAATTGGTGGAATTAAAAGAAGACACGCTACATTGATAAATTTAAGGCCCGGGCTATACAAATTTCATATAATATATTTTTTTCTATTCTACGCGGTAAATCAAGAAAAAGAAAAAAAATTGAATTCAAAATACTTTAAAATTTTACAAAAAAATAAAAAATCTAAAAAACTAAAACCCTAAATTTTGATAAAAACTAACAAAATTGCATATAAAAAAATGAAGATTAAGCGTATCAAATTTACTCATTTTGTTCGTTAGAAAATTCTGAAAGTCAAATATGTACGGTTGAAACTCTTCCTTTCAAACTTGAACTCACCTTTTTTTTTTCACCTCGTTTCTTCAGTTGAGAAGATTTTTTCGTAATTTTTAATTTTTTTAGAATTGAATTATAATTGCCTAATATTGAGGCGTGCGTATTAATTTTTTCTTTTAAATTATATTTTATGTGGAGTGTGTATAGTAATTTGAGTTATGGGGTGTGTATAGTACAATTAGGGGTTTGTTTAGCCGTAGCCTAAATTTAATATTCGATGATGTAACTTGGGATTGTTTTGGGGGCAACGCTGGTGCTTCTGTGTAGGGGTATAAACGAATCGAAGCGAATATTACAGCATTCGAATCGATTCGTGAAAATATTCAATATTCATATTAATATTTGTTTATTTTTTTAATAATAAATTTGATGATTCGATATTCGTCGAATGATTATTCTATTCAAATTTTTGAAACATATTCTAACCAATATTTTTCGAGCATTCGATTCGTTGAAACTATTCGATTCGAATTTTATGGAAAAAATATGTAAAAAAATATTTTAAATCATATAGGACATGAGACAAAATGATCATAATTATACATATATAATAAATATAATTGAATATTATAAATTTGTATTTGTTTACAAATCGAATTAAAAAGAAAAATTGTATACGAATTCGAATAATAAAATTTCGAATACAAATATCAAAATTCAAATATGAACACCGAATCAACCAAAATTATTTGATTAGTTTACAACCTAATTTTGCATAAGTTAAAGAAAAAAAAAACAGTTTCATTGTAATATGGGTAAATATGTCTTGGAGTATATATTATTTTTGTAACACATAAGGTATTTAATTAGATTAAAAATGTTAAGATGCATTTTTATTACGGTAATAATTTTTAAGAGGATATTTTGAATATCCCTTCTAAAATTATTTTCTCTTTTCCGTTTCCTCTAACTTCTCTCTTTTCCATTGGTTTTTTTTTATGTATAATTTTAATTTTCTTTTAAACTTTTAAGTTATTTTATTATTTCTTAAATGCTATAGCTTTGATATTTTAAAATTATTTTCTCTCTCCTCTTACTTCTCTTTTTCATGGTTTTTTTATTTTATTTTATATAATTCTAATTTTTTTTAACTTTTAAGTTTCTTTTTAACTTTTTTTTCTTTTCTTCTCTAATAAAATAAAAAAATTATACGACGTATATGTTTTCATTAAAAAAAATTATCTTAAATTTTAATTAAAAAAAAAAATTTCATAATATTGCGTAATTACGCGGGTCTTGTGTCAATTTGCACTTTCTTTAATTTGGCCACATATAAATTTGACCCGCTCCCCCGAAGGTTTTATTATTTTAAGCCAGAGTCTTTTTTCTTTTCTTTTGAGATGTTAAGCCAAAGTCTTTGTCTATCCGTGTATGACTTATATCATGGAATATATATAATTTTATTTTATTAAATATATGATTTTATTTCCAATTATACCCCTACGTTTGCCTTTAAATAGGAAATTATCCAAATCCGACCATACATTAGACACAACATCTGAAATAATTTTTTTTATTTTGCTTGTAAGTTGTATACATAGCTGTGGCAATTCTGAAGGTGATTCTGCTCGTTATCAGACCACAAATCCCTTTATTCTGCAAGGTAATTAACTCTTGCCCGAAGCTTTTCATTTACTTTTACGTATTGATTAAGAAATATAATATTATATGTACAGTAGATTACTAAGATAAAGAGAGATGAAAAAAGAAAAGTAAAAATATAGAAACAAAAAGGTAAAGAAATAACGTTTTACCAAAAAAAAAAAAAAAAGAAGTTTTTGTTGGAAATGTAGTCTTAATAAAATGGGAAACTTAGTATACAGTTTTTTTTTTTTTTTGAGGATCAACTTAGTATACAAGTAACGAAGGGAGTATATTGCACTTAGCTTTTATTCCATATATCACCCTATATTTATAACTATCATACTAGAATATACTCTCTTTCATTCAAAATATATGTTATTCTAAACTTATGCACACATATTAAAAAAATAAATTATTTCTCATGTTATTTTTAATTAATAATTGTACATTTTATAAAAAAAATACATTTATGTAAATATTTAGTAATCTTAAGGTTAAATTTGAAAGAAATGCAATTAATTTTTGCATTAAAAAGTGTAAAACGTTAAATAATTTATTTAAAAAAAATGAAATATCAAAACGACCTATATTAAGAGTATATTAAGAGGGAGTATAAAAGCAACAGTTGTAATTTGTATTAGTACTGTATTTTACAACATTAATTGCATCGTGAGTATTAATTTATGGTTTGGCTTTAATAATCAATCGTTCAATTAAAGTTAGATTAATTTGTGACATGATAAATAAAGTAGAAATAATTGGTCACCTATTTGGCTATTTCTATTTTTTTTTCCAACTCATCATGAAAGTAATAGTGTTGTTTCCACTTACACTATCCCAAATTTGAATATACAGTATTACTGCAAGCAGCCTGACGGGCTTCTTTGCCTAGATGTGTATTTGCCATAGATTTTAATTGCTCCTACTTTCATTTAATTTTGACTTTTAAAAGTTAAAATGACCACACTACTACATAATTAATGTATGTAGACTAATGTGGTACAAGTAATGGAGAAAACAATAAGGTGATGTTTAATTTGAGTTTTGGTGGTTTTAAAAATAAGTTTTTGAAATTCTGGATTTTTTAAATTTGATGAATAGTAATACGTGTGTTTCTTTTGAGTTTTGAAATAATAGAGTATTTAACTTTATGTCAAATTAATGTGTAAAATTAAATGAAAAATGTATTATTATATTATTGTTGGATGAGATTATAATGATTAATTGATTGTGTAATGATTGAATGTATTATATTATTGCATTATTGTAGTATTATTAGATTATTGTTAAGAAAGATTATAATGATTGAAGTGATATTATATTATATAAGTATAACTTATGTCAAATCAATATGTTTGATAGAGGTGATTTTGACTTTTGAGTGTGTTTTGAAAACCAGTTTTTATTTTTAAATCCATTTAGAATCTTAAAATTCAAAACCTGATTTTTAAAACTAAAAGTAAACATATGAGATGAAATGTAATAAAATAATAATCACTTTATACCCTTTTTAACTATACATTTTAGCATTTTGGGTGTTATTCTTTTAATAAATTGTGGTCCACCTGTGTTATGTTACTTATGTACAAGAGCATCTGTTATAAGTTTGTGTCATATTTGACATGTAATTTAGTTATATATGTTTAAAAAAATGGTGACTAGACTTTTACATAAGCCTATGTTCAATGCGGAAGGTTCATTCCCAAATGTGGAATGGATTCGTCCCACTTGGAGGGAGTTTGGACCCAGCTGGTCAGAAACCGTTCGTAATTTTTATGAAACCTATTACGCGACCTCCACAAAATATATATTTATTTAAATACGTGTGTTTGTTGTTAGTTGTCACTGTTACTCAATGTTTTTAGTCACGTATCATTGTTGCCACTATTACTCAATGTAAGTGTCAGTAACATATATTTGGTGTAACTGTTGCTCAACGTTTTAGTCACATTTATTCATTGACACTAAAATACATATTGTAGTTAAAAAAATAATCATGTCACTATATATAAATAAGACTTTTAGTCATGATTGATTATTATCACAAAATATGAAGTTTATGTTGCAATATAATAGTTGCAACTATAATTGTTTACAATTCATCACTAAAGGCTAAAAATTGTTGTTTCAATGACCTCATCTTGAATCGCACCAGGATACCCACAAACATGGTGTGATGGTTGTTCAGTAATGCCTCCACGCAAAGATGCAAAAAATCCCAATGTCGGATCTAGATCAACAAGCAGCGTTCACCGTCGAAAAATTACACGGTGGCGATATGACTGAACGTGTTGTCGATCTGTTGGTTCTAGTCAGAGAATTATACTACAATGATACGAAAAACAAAGTGAAGTCGAGCGAGGTAAAATCATTTTCTCGCAAGACAAATAATGAATGTGATTTTACTGTTTAAAACTAACAAAATCATGGTTGTAAAACACACGCGCCTTTAACCTCTGAAAAAAAAACACAATATCAATGGAACACTCCCAAATCAATCCACCCAAATAATAATAGTTCCCAAATTGCACAAATTCGTTGCCAAATAGTACGAATCCATCATAAAATTCCCCAAATCGCATTGAAATCTTTCCCAATGAATCTAGCTTGAAATCGTCAACTGTAAAAAATGGGAAAAAATCACGATGAAAATTCACAAATTGAAGATGAATGAGATATTGAAATCTGAAATTGACAAGGATCTTTGATTTCTTACTTTGAGACGAGGCTAGAGTGTGTAGCCGTTACGAGTTTCGTGACCGGATTTTAATTTTGTAGCCGAATTATTTCACAAGGTTTTGGTATTAACGGTGTTACCTGTTGACGTGTGGTTCCAGGTGGCGGCAAGGTGGTGATGAGAATGGGGCTAGAGCGCGGCGTGGGCGGAGAATGGGGTGGGGACTGGGACACTCGCCGGCGAGAAGAACATCAGGGGAGATATGTGGGCCGGTTTATTTTTTATATACTTGTTTCTTAACTTTATTTTTAATTTGATTTTTTCTTAATTTAAATTTAAAATATTTGTAACTAATATTTTTTTAATTCAATTTGACAATAAAATTAATATTCAAATTTTATATAAATGTTTTTTTATTCTAGTTTTAATTATATTTTTATTAAAAAATTATTTAGAGTAATTTCATAATTTACATTAGGTAATTATTTTTTTTTGAATAATTATTTTTTAGTATTGATAAATTATATTCCAATTCCAATATAATATTAATTTTCAAATTGTAAATAAATTAATTTGGTTTTTGAAATTTTTATTTTTTTCTATTTTAAATTTAATCCAGATTTTATGGGGTTAAAGAATAATTTGAATTTTCAGATTGTATATTTTCTTTTGAATCTGTATTTTTGTATATATTCAGATTTAATGTTTTTTTTTTTTTATATTCAGATGATTTTAAAATAATTTACATTTATTTGATTTTTGTTATTTTTAAATTATATTCACATTTTTGGGTTATAAAAAGAATTTCAGATTCTTAAATAATTTTTTTAGTTTCCAGATTATATCATGTAACAAAAACTGTTAAGTATTTAACGGTTGGAACCTTTTTCGGAAAAAGTGGGACTAAATTTTTTTTTTTAAATTTCTCGTGAGACTTGATGTGGACAAAATGTGTCGTCCTGTGAGATAATGACACGTGGAGTCCGGATAAGTTTTATCCGAAGAGGTTTGGATATAATTATGAGATTATTCGTTTACTTGATGTGGACAAAATGTGTCGTCCTGTGAGATAATCGTTATATTGATGATGGGATTTTATGATATTGTATTGGGCCAAGCTTGGGCCCAAATCCACAAGAATTGAGATAAATAGGCCAGGTGATGATGAAGATCGGCCATAGAAAGAATAAGTCATAAGCCTTCCAATTTTCTAGGCGATTTGTTGGGCCTGGACCCGAGTTTCAAACCGCGGAACTTGCGCTTGGAGCTTTGACTCCACTTCGTGGATAAGGTAATTTTTGGAGCACCTCCCAAATTTTTCGAAGCTCGGATGTGCTAGTGGGGTTTAAAGAATTGGGGAAATGGGTATCCTTATCCCCAAAGTACGTTTTATATGCTTTACATGCATCATTTCTGATAACCAACAACGATAATACATTTTGTACACACTTTCACACATACTCACCCGAAAGTTCACTGATACACTTTTAGGTGCATGTTTGTAACCTGAAATACACCTAAAATAACTCCTGAGCAACGGGAGCTTTAACTGAATTGAGTAAAGAGTACGCACAACATTTACACCCACTGTGGAGGACAGTTTTACCCTCGTTTGACTGTTCTCCAACCACACATTATTTCGGAGATCACCGGTTTTCTGACTTGAGCGTCGGAGTCCCCGCGCCGGAGATTCCTCTAGCGTGTTTTTGCATGTGCTGGAGCTTATGCAGAAGGAATTTGCAACTTACTTCCAGCCCCCGATTGCTAATCCAAGGTTAGTGGATTGTATATCATTACGCGTTCATTTTGAACGAAACAATTGGTGTCGTTTGTAGGGTAATTGAGTTAAGGCATGATAATTCTTGTTTTGATTTTGCATGGATTATCTTTTTAACAAGTTATTATTGATATTAATCTATTGATGATAGTGTTTGAGCATGTTGTTTGAAAGGTAGCCCAGATTAATTGTTCCTGTGTTGAGAATTTTCCAGGGATACATTTAAAAGGCTACCATTGAGATTGATGTTGCTTGTTGAAGGTCGAGGATAAAAGAAGCGAATCCACGACTGAGAATTGAGATTAAATCAACCTAATCATAAGAACTTTTAATGAAGGTTGAAATGATTCAGAAGGTAAAGACCGCGCCATTAACCTATACAAATTATGTATTTAGTTAGAGTACCATGGTCATAGTAAGATATTTAACTGAAGTATATGTATACCCTCACTAAAACATTACAAACTACTCATTTAGTGAGAGTAATTCATCCCCTCACTAATTTTTTTGTCACTAAAAGTAGTTTTTCTTGTAGTGAGTGCCCCTTTAAAGCCAGGTCGCAGTTGCGGTGGCTCAAAGTATAATTCCATTTGATTTGAAGCCAGGTCGCAGTTGCGATGGCTCAAAGTATAATTCCATTTAATTTTCTTTCTTCATTTTAATTTCACCCCGCTGGGTTTCTTTAGTTTGATCCTTCCATCTTCCTAGCTAGCCACGTATATAACTTTATATATTCTTTGAATCTTTATATATATTCTTCATAGCTATTTTCTTGAACAAATGAACTCAACTATATATGCATATATTGTTGACCTTTAATTATTTGGATAAATAGAATATTAGGAATTAAATTGAAATTTAGATCGATAAATGTCTGTTTCACATAATTTTTTTATCATTATTAGAATAAAATAAGAAAATGCCTTTGTTTATTCATAATATGTTTTCTATTTTCGATTTAGAAACCAACTGCAAATTATGTTTATGTGTTTGTATCATCCTTAATTACTTTTCTTCCCTCATCTAAGCAATTGCTTACATCCTTATATATCAAATATTTTTAGCTTTATATTAGTTTTCATACCAATTACCTAACATAAAATGCATGTGTTCTATTCCTCAATATCAAGTTTTAGGATGACAATATGGGTCAGGGGGGGTAGGTACCTAAATATCTGGACCTCTCCCCATTCTATGAGCGGGGCTGGCCGACCCATTTTTAATTAAAAAATATATTTTATAAAAATAATACATATATTTTTTTAAAATAAATAAAATTTAGATTTCTATTGAAAAATAAAATAGTCTTAGAAGTATGTTCATGAACTTATTTTCACATAATAAAATAAGTGGACTTTGATCGAGTTGTTTGTGGTTTTGATCCAAAATGGTGCAAATGGATCAAGGACTCAATCAGAAAATGCCTCTATATATATTGGTCAATGGTAATCCCACGGATGAGTTCTTTTCGAGAGGGGAATTAGACAATAGGACCCTCTTTCCCCTTTTCTATTCATCAATGTTGCAGAATGTCTAAGTCTCATGACGGTAAAGGCAACTTCTTTGGGTTTGTTTGATCGTGTTTGCGTTGGGGTTAACGAAATCAAAGGTCTCTCACATCTTCAATTTGATTGCCAACAATATGATTTTTTTCAGTTTAAATAAAGTTGTGGGTTCTCTTAACCAATCACTAAAAGTGTTCCACTACAAATTTTTTTACTTGAACGAAACCAAAAATAGCCACGAATTCTTGAAACAATCTCCTCTACTTCAAACCGAGTGCCTTTAAAAACAATAGAGAGAAGCTTCAAGTTGACTGTAGTACAATGAATTCTGAAATGTTTCAATAACGAACCCGGAGCAAATGAATTAATTCCAAATTATCTAAGCTTAGATATTCTTATGCCAGATTATCAGTGAGAAGGGACAGGAGAAAAATAAATGTTCAGTCCCCTCAAAGATGACAGGTTGTAGATAGACTGAGGTTGTAAGCTCCTTTCTTCCGTAGGTTCAAGATGGTTGGGATTCTGTCTTGAACGAGTCTCCACGCAAAAGATGATACTTAAGAGGGACCAACATAGCTCCACAATTTCCTGCTTGAGGGTTTGAACCCTTAGAATCTTCCAAAATTCTTTTGTATGTTGTGTTGCCGAGTATACTCTATCCGTGGATAAAGACCAAGTCCATCAATCGTCTTCGTCAGAGTAATGTAGAAATATGGATACCATCAACAACTCACTACCCAGGTGTTTCTCCCAAACAAACAAATTTTTGCGCCGATTTCAGGTGGGCTAGAATATACAATTTAATATGGGTGGAGTTGCTTTCAAGAGGAATTGAACCAATGACATGTTTATGAAGAATTATGTCTCATCTAAAATTTCGAACTTTGTAATGACATGATATATTAATTAATTTATATTAATTTCCTAATACACACCAAAGCACAAAGCCTGTTCCTCATCTCCTGAACTACATTCGACCATGCTTTAGAACTATGATGATTACTCCGACCTGAATGTCCTTTTCTCTAATTTTGTTGACGAAAATTAAATAGCAGCTGGAATATATGAAGATTCAAAGAAAACTAAGGTTGGCGAGAAATTCAGCTTGGTTGTAATGTCGACGCCGATGAAACAGTTGTTAAGGTTGGCGAGAAGTTCGTCGAGGGAGGTGGGGAGAGGTGTATCGGGGAGCTGGAAGACGAGGCAGCGCCTTCCCACCAACAACTGCACTGTGCAGATACGACTAATGTGCGTGTCGACCTCGAATTCAAAACCAATGCGGCGGACACCAGTATTTTCGTCGGCTTTGATCCACCGTGTGACTGCGTCAGGATGCTGTGTAACGGTCGTCAAGAATGTGTTGCCGATGATAGTACTCAATCGCTTCTTCTTCCTCGGGATGCGCTGTAATGGCGCATACTGGTATACTAATTGTTTCCGTATTTTTGTTTAATTTATATATGATCCTTTCCCTCCATATATATTTTCAAATCATATATATATAAGGTCTCAAGTCAAATTAAAAAGAACTAGAAACGGTTGCCTGTCTCTCTCTCTCTCTCTCAACTCCCAAACGGAAACAATGAATTTGTCAAGCAGCATTAGAGCGCACCCCGTGGCAGAAGGCGCAATCGAGTATGTCTACACTGTTAATGTCGTCGACCTAATAATCTTGACCACCGTCACAAAGCACCCCAACGCTGATGTCCACCACATCGGATTGGAACTCGAGTTTGACTACCCTGTCAACCGTATTGGCACGTTGCAACTGTACGTGGACGGCCGCTGCCTCGTCTTCCAGCTCCTCGATACACCTTTCCCCCCATCCCTCAACGAATTCCTCGCCAACCCAAACAACTGTTTCATCGGTGTCGACATTCCAACCAAGCTGGATCTGTTGTCGGCACAGCGCCACTTTGAAACGTTGTCGGTGCGGTTCTTGGATTTATTTCAGTCGCCGCTGCATCGTATTTCATCCGTGTTTGTGGAAAATGACTGGGCTCGCCCTAGGAGGCTCTCACGTCGCCAAGTGCTCTTTGCTTGTTTAGATGCTTTCTTCAATATATTTGCTGCAATGGTCTGGAACATCATTTAATTTGCATGGTTCTTTCAACTTCTCAGTTTCTTTTCATGTATGCTACGGATCTTTTCATTTTTCTTTGAATATTCTTGCTATGTTTCTTTTAATCTTTACATATTAATTGTTCTATTTTAATTATTTCGCTAATTAGAATATTAGGAATTATTTTTAGATTTGGAGAGATATTTCACTTTTAATCAAAACCCTAATTTGGTTATTCATATATAATATCCTTTCTATTTTCTGTTTAGAAACCAACTGCAAATTCTGTTTATTTTGTGGTTGTATTATCTATAATTACTTTTCTTCCCACATCTAATCAATTGCTTAGTCCCTTATTTATCGTTGTTTGTTTGAAAGGACCTTATTTATCAAATATTTGTATCAATTATCTTAATTTCCATATCAATTACCTAATATTATAAAATGTGTTCTATACATATTGCTCTCGTATTCTTATTAGACGTCATTTAAGGAGTAAATGGTTTGGAGAGAGAGAGGTTTTTTTTTTTTTTTGCTAATTACTACCAAATTCTCTTTCCAAGATTAATTGGTGTTCAAATCTTAACTCGTATTGTAGTTAGATGAATTGTATTTCAGGGATTTTTAATTTTCACTCTCTATAAGGCTGCTTTAATAAAATTAGAGAAAAGGAAAAAAATTAAAGAACTGAGCAGAATGTGTCTCGGTCTCTCACCTACAATACGCCAAGTCGCCAACGACACCATTTTGGTGGGCAATACCTCTACAAGCAATATTTGGGCCCTTAAATGCATTTCGATTATCTTCTGGCCTCAAAATCAACTACTCTAAATGCAGCCTCTTTTGAGTTACTTTTTTGGGATGTGGAGTGGGATCCTTCCCTATGACTTTCCCTTAAGTGGCATAAAGCATCACAGCTCGGCTGATTGGAGAATGTGATTCAAAATGTCAAAAATATGTTGCAAACATGGAGTGATTGACATATATCATTTGGAGATAGGATTATATATCCTCCTCAATGCGATTATCAATTTGCTACCCATTTATTATCTTTCCTTCTACGAGAAAAAATCATTTTTGATCCCACCATCCACGGCCCATCATGGTTTGGGTCCCAACACTTTGTATTTTGGTTCCATCCGGCTACGAGAAAAAAATGAAATTTATGTCATAATTACGAGGAGAGTGAGAACCATGCATCTATTCGGCGATTTGGTTGGGTTTCATATGGGGCATATGGTTTGCAGGAAACAAAGAACTCTTCGAGGGAGTATGTATTACAGTTGAGGAATGTTTTATGTCCAGCTGCGCAAGACTTTGGAGTTGTGGACCAATATTAGAGGAAGGCGGAAGAATCATTATAGTTTGGAGGACTGAATGAATAACCCGATACTTTGTTTACAGAAGGATTAGAATTTGTACGCGGTTGTGTCGATTCATTTTACTTTCTATAAGGGCATGTTTGTTTTGGGATTTTAAGGATTTTGAAATCCGGATTTCAAAATCTAGTGGATTTCAAAATCCTAATGGTTTTTATGTTTTGTGTTTGTTTTGGGATTTATGTAGGGTAGGATTTAACTTTATTGTATAGGATTATAGGTTTTATAGGTATTTATATAGGGTTTATAGGTATTTATAGAGTTAACTTTTATAGTGTTATAGAGTGGGATTTTGAAATCCTGAATCAAAATCCCAAACTCTAACGGGTTGGAGTTTTGAAATCCCAAATCCGGATTTCCCATCCCAAAACAAACATGCCCTAAGGGTTGAGCACCCTTTGCTTTCATTTTCCGATTTTTAATACACGTCAAAGTGGAACAAAAATAATATTGGGACCAAAACCGCTAACGATTGACTAACCTTATAATTACTTTTGTCAAATCTTTTGTTTTTGGGACCAAAATTCAGAGTGTTGGGACCAAAAGTGAATTTTTCTCTTCCTTGTACTACTTACCAAAAAATACCTTGAGAGTTCTCACTAAACTCCAGCGTGATTTTTTATGGGCGGGAGGTTTGTGAATACACCAATAATCCCTTGGGTTTCTAGGAGATTAGCAGTCGTTGAAGACCAGCTGAAGAAATTGTCAATAGTCCCGACCAAAACTTATAAAAAAAAGATAAGTCAATTGGGAAACAAATACTAGAGGCTACTGATGAGATTGAAGAAATTGAAGATGAGATCGAAGATTCAGACGAAGAACAATAACAAGATAAATTTAATAATGAAGCAAATGATCATATAATCAAACTGTATTCATATATTAAGCTTGTTTGATTGAATGTATTTTCAACCGGGGATTCCTTATTTTTTCTATTTTTGACCGTCTTTTGTAAGACTCTCTCTTATGGAAATAAAATGATTTTATTCTTTTAAATTATCCCCTCCAAAAATCTCAAAATTATATCTAATGTTCCACACAAATGTCATCTTGTTTTTTTCTTGAATTGACTATTAATAAACCCTCAACAAAAAGTTATTTTACCTATCATGTAGTTGTGGATAGCAAATCGGCGGAAGAGATCATGTAAATAATAGAGGGGATATCAAACAATGCCTTTAAAATGAAAATTGATAGATGAAGAAGGCAGAAAGTGGCTCAAGTTAACGAGATAGAAACAGTGAAGACAATGGTCACCACTTTGATTGAAAAGGTGAACGCTCTATCATTTAATTAATCAAGTGAGAGAAAATTACCTATATATGGTTCAAAGAGAGATTTCAATGAATAAAGTTGAAGATGAATGATGTAGTGATATGCTTAAAAAGAACTGCACCGTGCGGATATGATTTAACGTGTTGTCCACCTCAATTTCTAAGTCGATGTAGTGGTGGATGTAACCATTTACCAGGTTCAATTATATCCACTCTGCCGCGACGAAGTAATTGGGAATAATAATATAGGAATAATATCTTTTTATTTTACTCTATATCTTTGTATATATATCTTTGATAAGGTTGTTGTATTTACCTTAATTATCTCCTTGTAAATACTCTTATAAATAGTGAATCATTAATATCACCCCATTAACGGTGATCACATACCTATTCTCACATGGTATCAATCTGACTCATCGAAACCATAATTTTATCTCTAAAGCCTCACGCTATATTCCCTCTTCCTAATGGTGCCGGCCGATGTCACTCCCCCCACAATCCCTCTCAACGTCTTGGTCCATCTCTTGACCATCAAGTTGTCTTCTTCCAACTATCTGATTTGGCGCAATGAGTTAGTCCCGCTACTGTCTAGCCATGATCTCATATCTCACGTTCATGGCACGATAACTGCTCCGGCAAAGTCGATCACCACATCTAGTGAATCGGCTCCAAACCCAGCCTACATCGCTTGGCTTCAAAAGGATCACAAGATCCTTAGTCTTCTTCTTTCCTCACTTTCTAAAGAAGCCATGGTCGAGGTCATCGGTTGTGACTCCTCGCGCTCCATCTGGATCGCACTCGAGGCAGCCCACAGCCACACCTCGGTCTCCTTTATTACTCAACTGCGGAATCAGCTCCTGTCTCTTCGCCGTGGATCCACCTTCGTCGATGTCTTCAGCAAGAAGTTTTGTGCTCTCTGAGATCAAATTTCCTCCATCGGTAAGCTTGTTGATGATGACGATAAGTGTCATTGGTTTTTTACCAGTCTCGGCCCCCAGTTCGCTGGTTTCTGTAACACTCGCATGGCTATGTCGTCCATGCCTGCCTTTCGGGATCTGATCCATCAGGCCTTAAACTACGAACAGTTTACTCGCTCGATGGACTTCTCATCCTCACCCGTTCCAGCATTCTCTGCCTCTGCTCGCTCGGGTAAGCCTTCTCACCTTAGCACCAGATCCCGTCACTTCTCTCCTCGGAATTTTGGTGGCCAAGCGCCCACTGGATCCTCGGCTGGTGGCTCGGCCCCTGCTCACCGCCCTCCCACTTGCCAGATCTGCCTCCAACACGGACATTATGCGAATCGGTGTCCGGACCGCTATGCTCGCCCTACCTCCTTTACGGCTAACCTTGCTCATGCCCTTGACTCTCAGTGTCGGGTCTCGCAACCTCCTACTTCAGATTGGTTCCTTGATAGTGGTGCCTCCTCTCACATGACTCCTCATACCGTATTCTGGTAACGATAACCCTCACCCGTATTCTGGTAACAATAATCTCATTGTTGCTAATGGTTCAACTATTCCGTTCACTCACGTTGGATCGTGTTCGGTCAACTGTTAGATGTGCTCTTCATACCACATTTCACTAAGAAATTCTTATCCATTAGTAAGCTTACTTCCGATTTTCCTATTGATTTGTTGTTTACTAATGACTCATTTGTCATCCAGAATCGGGCGACCAAGCAACCCTTGGCGAGGGGTCGGCATAGTCGAGGAATCTATGCCATAGAGTAGGGCACTCCAGCCTTGGTCGCTGCTTTACGGAGCTCGTCATTGAAGGCTTCTTTTGAGTGGTGGCATCGTAGATTAGGCCATGTTCCTATTTTTATAGTTAATTTGTAGAATAAATTGGGCTTGTTGTCCCTTACTTCTGTTTTTCCCAAACCGGGCTTATGTACTCCATGTCAATTGGGTAAGAGTAAACATTTATCCTTTGCATTAAATGAGAAGCGAGCATCTCGTGTTTTGGATTTAGTTCATTGTGATCTGTGGGGACCTTCCCCTGTTGCTTCGAATGATGGGTTTAAATATTACATTATATTTGTGGATGATTTCTCCAGATTAACTTGGTTTTATCCCTACACGCCAAGTTTGATTTCTTCGATGTACGTGTTTTTTCGGTTTCACACCTTTGTTAGAAATCAGTTTTCCACTTCGATCAAAGTCTTCCAGAGTGATGGCGAAATCGTTAATGGCCGCGTTCGTGGCTTCTTTCTCGATCATGGCATTCATCATCGCATCTCTTGCCCATACACTCCTCAACAAAATGGTAGAGTTGAGCGCAAACATCGTCATGTCACTGAAACTGGGCTCTCTTTCTTCTCTCAATCGAGCATGCCTGGTCACTTTTGGGTTGATACCTTCTCCATTGCTGTCTACATCATTAATCGGCTGCCCACGCTTATTCTCAAAGACAGATCACCCTTTCAGCTCTTGTTCGGCACTACCCCCAACTTTGCAAATTTCAGAACTTTTGGATGTATGTTATTTCTGTATCCTCGCGACTATGCTCTCCATAGGCTTGCTCCTCGCAGTGCTCCGTGTATTTTTATGGGATACAATTCTTCCCATAAAGGGTTTAGGTGTTACGATCCAATCACTTCTCGCTTCTACACTACTCGTAATGCTCAGTTTGATGAATCAGTGTTCCCATTCTCGGCTGCTCATACCCCATCCTCGCTTGATTCCCTTGAAATTAGTTCGTTTATGGAACCATCTGCTGCTCCTCGCCGGCCCCCTTGTAGTCTCTGCCCTGACTCACAGGAGTCCGCCCAGCCTTCTGCTCGCCCAGCAGTTCAGTAGCCTCCTCCTCGTCCAGCTGCGCGCTCGCCCACTTCCTGTACAGACTCATCCGATGGTTACTTGTGCTAGATATGGTATATTCAAGCCTTGGCACATTGCCGACATTGCGACCACTGGTCTCTTGTCCGCCCTCTCGGTCTCTGACAAGCCTAAGGGTTTCAAATCGGCCCTAAAGCATTTCCACTGGTTAGCTGCGTGCAATGCAATCTGAGCTCGATGTCGTGTATGCTAATCAAACTTGCGGATGGTAGAGTTAATCGCTATAAAGCTCGTCAGGTCACCCAGGGCTTCTCACAGGTTCTAGGCCTTGACTTCCCGTCACGTCGTCAAGGCCGCTACTATTCGCATCATCCCATGTCTAGTTGCTCGAAATTAGTGCCACATGCACCAAATCGATGTCAACAATGCCTTTCTCCATAAACGGTTGACGATCACTGTTTACATTGCTAAACCTCTTGGCTTTGTTGATCCTCGCTTTCTTGACCATGTTTGTCGCCTCAAGAAGGCATTATATGGTCTTCGGCAAGCTCCCCTCGACTGGTTTGTTCGCTTTATATAGATTAGGCACTCTTGTATATATTATTGATGTAACTCACGTTTTTATTTAAGAAAATATAATATTTACACTGTTATGGTATCATAGCCTCTAGGCAAATGACCTGGGTTCGATTCCGTCGGGAAGCAACTCAACCCATTTAAATTGTCCACTAGGCGGGCCTCCTCCCCTATGAGTAAGAGGTGTTAATTCAGCCCACGAGTGACGGGGAGTATTAGGAATTAATATATAAGAATTAATTCCCAACATCTCTACAAGTTCGGACTTTTAGTGAGACAGAACTGAAAACCCTACCTATTCTCATTCACGCCATTAGCGTCCTCCTCTCCCTCACAATATGGCTACATCTACCCCTTCCTCCTCCACTACATCTTCTGATACACTTCGTTATGCTACCCTAATCGACATGCTTACAATCAAAATTTCTTCGACCAATTACCTTTTATGGCGAAGTCAGATTTACCCTATCCTTATTGGTAAAAACCTCATCAGCCTTGTTAACGGGTCACGTCCTGCGCCACCGGCTGAAGTGGTAACAGACGGCAAGTCGAAGCCGAATCCAGAGTATCAATTATGGCGTGTTGCTGATCAGCGCCTCGTATCTCTTATTTTCTCCACATTAACAGAGGAATCAATGTCCGTTATTGTCGAATGTACCACTACTCGGGCTGTTTCGATTGCACTCGAGCACTCCTTCAGTCATAAATCTAAGGCACGAGAGTTTCAACTCAAAGGGCAACTCTAATCTCTCAAAATGGGTGATCGAGCAGTCGCAGATTTTAGACGCGATTTCAAACTACTGTGCGATCAGTTGTCAACGATTGGTTGTAGTGTGGATGACACAAATAAAATCCATCTATTTTTAAAAGGTTTAGGCTCGTCTTTCTCCTGTTTTTCAGCAACCCAGATGGCTCTCTCTCCATTGCCATCATTCACAGATTTACAGAATAATGCAGAAGCCTGGGATATGTTTCAACAGGCCCTTGACCCACCTATTTCTACGCAGACTACTTTTGCTACGTAGATTCCTCAACCTTCTGCCTCTCGTCCACCATTTACTCATTTCTTCCATGGTCGTGGCAAGCTAGGGGGTCGTGGAAATGGTCAGTGGAGAAAACCCCATTGTCAGATATATATGTCGAACAAATGGCCATTACGCTAATGCATGTCCCGATCGTTTCAATCATAGTATTGGTTCTCCTTCAGCAAATATTGGAGAGGCTCCCTCTACTGCTTGTGCCATTTCTGATCCTTCTGCTTCGGATTGGTACCTGGACATAGGAGCTTCGGCTCATATGACTCCAAATTCGACACTTCTGGACTCCTCGTTGCCTTATACTGGTTCAGATTCAGTTATTGTTAGTAATGGTGATTTATTATCGATATCTCATATTGGCTCATGTTCTGTAAAATCTTTGATTAATTTATCTGGGGTATTGGTTGTTCCTGGACTCACTAAAAATTTGTTTTCCGTAAGCAAATTAACCCCTGATTCACCTATTGATGTGATTTTTACTGATAATTATTTTACGATTCAGCATCGAATCACTCGAAATATTCAGGCTTGGGGCAGTCGTAAGTATGGCCTTTATAATCAGGATGATCCAGAGTTGGCATTGGTTGCGGCTAGATGTTCGAAGGCTTCTTTCGAGTTATGGCACTCTAGGCTTGGCCATTTTCATTTGATGTAATTTCATTTTTGCATAAGATTGGGAGCATTTATGTTACTGCTTTGTTAGTAAAACCTGTGATTTGTGGCTCTTGTGAGAAAGCGAAAAGTAAGCGTTTACCATATGTTTTGGATAATAAATGTGTGTCTTCTGTTTTAGACTTAATTCATTGGGATTTATGGGGCCCTGCCCCAGTTACTACTGATTCTGGTTTTCAATATTATGTTATCTTCGTGGATGATTTTTCAAGGTTTACATGGCTATATCCTTTGCCACATAAAACTGTTTTTTTTTTTTTTTTTATGTGGTGCTTAAATATCGTGCTTTTGTTGAGAATCAGTTCTCTTGTCGTATTAAAACTTTTCACAGCGATGATGGCATTAAGTTCACAAACAACAGGGTGCAAAAGTTTTTTGGAGATTCAGGTATCAGACATATTTTCTCATGACCTCATACACCGGCACAAAACAGACGTGCAGAACTAAAACACAGACACGTTACTGAAACTGGTCTTACCATGTTATTTCATTCTCATACACCTATGAAATTTTGGGTTGATTCTTTCAGTAGTGCTGTTTACGTTATAAATTGTTTGCCTACCAAGGTACTCAATGGAAAATCATTGTTTGAGTTATTATCCTCAACTTCTCCGAATTTTGAGAATTTTTATCCGTTCGGTTGTCGGGTTTATCCTTGTCTTAGGGATTATGCTACCCATAAATTTGAGCCACGAAGCAAAGCTTGCATTTTTTAGGCTATCGCAGCTCTCACAAAGGATTTTGTTGCTACGATTCTATATCCTTCCGCATTTATATTTCTTGTCATGCAAAATTTGGTGAGTCAATTTTTTGTGTCTGAATTTGTTGAACCGGTTTGGTTGAATGGTCCTTCTCCTACACCACCTACTGTTCAGTCTAATGCTCCTCAAGGGACTCCATGCTCATTATGTCCTTTTCCGGACTCAAGGCCTCATCTTACCATTCCTTTAGTTGGCCCCAGTAATGATGAATATCATGTGGTCGACGAGCGGCCTCTTGAACTTTAGCCAGTTCATGATATTGGGCATGTCCCAATTCCTATAGTTCCTCTAGTTAGTGATCCAGCCCATATTCCACCATTTCCTCGATCGATTCATCATATGCAGACTCGTGCAAAATCAGGTACCTTTAAGCCAAATCATTTTACAAGTTATGTTTGCACTTCTTTGTTTAATGCATTGATTACAATTAATGAGCCTCGTGGTATCAAGTTTGCCTTGAAACGTCCAGAGTGGGTGGCTGCTATGCGTGAGGATGCTTTTACACAATTGTCCTCTTCATCAGTTAGACGTCAAGAATGCTTTTCTAAATGGTGTTCTGTCGAAACCTGTATTTATAGAACAACCTCCTGGTTTTATAGATACGAGATTTCCTAACCATGTATGTCGTCTCAAGAAGGCTTTGTATGGGCTCCTAAGAGGCCCATTGGACTATTTACAAAACATATAATCAATGGTGTATTAATCATCTCGTAAAATGAATATAAATACTTGGTGAGGATAACTCATTGTTTATCCACGTGTCTTCACCTCATAAGACAACATATTTTGGCCGCTTCAGAGAGTATTTTTATCTTTTTCGCATAACGTCCCATTTTAGTTAAAAAAATTAATTTACGTCTCATAACTCCTGAGAAAATTGGACCTAAATTAATTAATTAATTTGGAACGTTTTAAAAAAAAGGTGAAAGTTACGGGACGTATATAATATTTTTCTCTATATTTATCATACGAGATTGATATAGTTCCCACCGGTAGCCACTATTTTTTGTGTTTGTCGCTTACATGGCATTGCCATATCATTAAAACCTTTTTTATATAGTTCTACTTAACCAATGTTATTAATCTTTTCTCCATCTTCAACAATTTATTTAATAATTTATATTCAACCAACAACTATTATCTTTTAAAAGGTATAAAAGGACCCAACTATTAATGGGTACCTAAGTTTTGAAGTGTAACACGTACAATTGGACTAAACACAGAAGAGAAAGGATGCTAAAAAAAACACATTGTTGTTAATTACGTTTAAGACCATTATTCTAAAATTTAATTGTATTTATAACTTCAACTTAAGTTGCCTATGGCAACACCTAAAAAATGTTATCTAATAGCTATATATAAAATGTTACCATAGAAAATAGGTAACACTATTAGGAGCTTCGCATTTGTCCGTGCAGCCTAAAGTCTAATGTAACACCTTAATAGCCTATTGTAACACCGTTAATATTTGTTAATAAGTGTAACACTTTGTTGCTAACACTTAAAGATGTTACATTTGACTTTAAAGGTATCACTTTTTTATTAAATGCATCACTATTTTAATAACACTTTTGAAATGTAAGACAACATTTATTTCAATAATTATAACACTTTTAATTATCTAATGTATCACTACTTATCACGTTTAATTTTGTAAGGTAACATATTTTAAATAAATATGTAACACTTTTAATTTTTATAATGCTACATTTTTAAATAATATAAAAATAATTATGTTACCGTTCTTAAATAATTATACAACAAAATAAAATCATGCTCTACTTAATCTCATTGACAAAAAAATAAAATATATTAATAAATCTATAAAATTTATAATCATGTAAGTAGATTAATACTTAAGATTTCATACACTTACATGAACACAAGACCGAGAAATCTATAAAACACATAGGTTGTTGAACAAACTGATTTAATAACTATTCTACAAGATCTTGCACCTCTTTTTTTATTTTCTCATTCTCTCTTTCCTGATCACATGGTTCGCAGTTTAAAAGATCTTGCACTTTGTTTTTCATTTCCACACCTTTTTTTTTCATGCTCATCTCATGGCTTGCTTCCGCTAAAAATGAGTGTGAATATTAGTTGGTGGGGGCAAATGCTGCATCAACAACACAATAACATAAGTTATAGTGAAATTTAAAGAGTTTGAATACTTACCAACACTCAATATAATATTCCACTAAACATTATACAACAAGTGCTTCTCCTTTACTTGCAAGACTCGAGATAATAGGGTCATCTTGGTAGTGAATCTGTCAGCATTAATAGAAAAGTAACTATTATAATTCACCTTGTCAAGGTTCATTAAGTATTAATCCA
Organism: Galeopsis tetrahit; assembly: GCA_963675135.1. Taxonomy (NCBI): domain Eukaryota; kingdom Viridiplantae; phylum Streptophyta; class Magnoliopsida; order Lamiales; family Lamiaceae; genus Galeopsis; species Galeopsis tetrahit. The sequence goes on along the minus strand of OY776119.1, from coordinate 31,224,393 downwards.
CAAAAATTTTGTGAGGTTCGTTTGTACGGGCTGGAGTACCCCTTGTACTCATTTTCGATTATTAAGTTTTTTGCCGTTGACAAATGCATCAGTTACTTTTTCATTTGAAGAGTATTAGGGATTTATAAAACAACTTATTTTATTTTATTTGTAGGGGGAAAATATTAGCATCATTGCACAAATCAAAAGGCAGCGAAACTCCGTACTCAATGGTATTACTCGACTATCAGTCGTCTTTCTTTTGATAAATTTATTGCAGTGTCATATTCATTTGCATTTTTTGTTGTGATCACAACCTTTCTTCGGCATGTTTGGATATGGAGGTCCCGTTGCTGCCACGTGTTTCGGAAAGTATGTGAATTATCTCTTTGTTTATATATACTCATAAACAGATGGAGCTTCTGTAATTAATCACATCTCTAATTCTTTATGCAACTTTACGTATGCAAGCGCGCTATCTTTTCATCGAAGACTAAAAATTGTGACAAAGTGTTAACAGTAACTCTGGAAACAGAACCATCAGAAAACTGCTGGAAGATAATTTACCTTTATTTTGTTGCTTTGCCTTTATTTTTCCATATATAGTTTCTTAATCTCGAATCTTTGATCTATCTTATTCACAGACGAAATGGGGAATGAGAGATCCTCTAAAAGATGAAACAGAGAAGTCACTGCATGGAAGCTTCACGAAGGTATGTTTCCTTGTATTTGTTTCATTAATGGCGCGTTTATCTCCCTAAATTGTTTATAACGAAAATCGTCTCCAAAATATGGTTCGTACAATGTTATGTGTTTCAAACTAGCACGATTTCTGATTTTTTTTTCTCCATCTTGCATTATGCTATGCATGTCAAACTACACAGCAAATCCTCTATATCTAGTCGTTGTGCCACGTGCTCCTTCCTTTTATTATCTTCTCCTATTTGTAGGGCTAATCGAAGAAATCTATGGTCTTACTATTTATGCTACTTTTATAATGACAATATTCAGCATGAACCAAATCTTTCTACTAAATTTTGATATCTATTGTTGTTTAACTTCTGTCAGGTTGAAATTTTCGACCCGAAGGTAAAGAATCTGGATATCAAACGTTTACGATGCAAACTCAAGGACATTTTCTTTCCCTATATCAAGGTGATCTACCTTCCATTAGTATTTTTTGTACTTGATATGAATGATTTTTTTTGTACTTGTTAGATTATATTTGCATAATAATTGGTATAGATTTATTCACCAATTCCTTTTTAATTGCCAGTGTGCTGAAGTGTCTGGCACAAAAATCCCTCCCATCGAATTTCAGGTGATTTTTATTACTCGTCGTGAAAGCCATCGTAATAAGTTGCAAATACGAACTGATTATCTGCCTTACTTAGTTTTTTATCATTTGATTTAAAATTTGGGATACTTTGTAGGTGAATGGGAACGATTTATCAGAAGTTGAAGAAGTTGTCGCAAACTTGCACTTTTGCAATGATTGCGACTTAACATCATATACTGCGAGATGGAAAATCCTAAATCATGATAAAGATATACTGTATAAAACCAGGTTAGTCACCTTCTATGGCATGAATTTTTTTCTCTGTATTCTTGTGCCATTTTACTCTATTTTTCTCTGTAATCTTACATTAATTGCGAAAAAAAACATTTTGTCGAATCTCAACATCATTGTTGAATTTCACAGGGTCGGTTCATATTTAAGACCATTGTATCTATCGTGCATCGATAGATACAATAACTGTGTCCAGTTCACGGAAGTACCAAAATTGAGCATCGAGCTCAATTCAAATGGCAAGGTTCTGGCACATGTACACCGAAAGAAAGTGGAGATAGAGCCTGGAAACTCAGCTATAAAAATTAAGGTACATATAGTTTTAACTCTTTTTTTTTTATGTGCAATTCCATCGTTCCTTGGCTTATAAGTTGTAAAGTCCGCATGATTTCTTCATTAAAAGCACTGGATTGGATGATATTCGACCAAACTATGAAGCTACCTTAACAATAACCATTGCTGATAAGATGTACTCTACTGAATTCCAATGTTAAGGTATTTTGTACAAGCCGAAATTGTGTCCTTTTATTTCGCTTAATTCTTGAATTACTAACTTGAACATGTTGCTATCGACGGTTATACCTGGAACTCCGGAAAAAATCACTCTATGTCCACCAACATTATTAAGCAGCTATCATTGGAGGTATATTTGTTCGTTATCCTCGTCTCTTTTACTTAATACGGACTATACTCTTTTTAGGCCCGTAACTTTACCTTTTTTTTGGTCTAGACCATTTTCACTTTTTAGAATTGGTCCTGTAAATTTAACATATTCGGCCTTTTCGTCCTGCGAATGGAAATTGTAGTTAACCCAGGCGGTCATTCGACGAAAAAGTCAAATATGGTAAACTTACAAGACAGATTTCAAAATGTAGAAACGATCTTAATGTGTGTGAATAATTAGACTAAAACATCGTATAAATGGAGATGAACATAATTGATTCGGGTGGAATTTACACACTTTAGATGCACATGTGAAGCTCAATTTGATGTTGATTTCATTGATTTATGGGGTGATTATCATTGTTTTGGTCGAAATAAGAGAAAGGTAGTGTTTTGTCTATTTTGTAGGTAAAACGATGAAATTTGGGAGCAAAACACATACCACAAGTGATTGGATCGGAAAGAGGAGTGAACCATTGGATCCGGCTCGAAAAATGGAGTGAAATAGCAAAACGAATCGAGTCGATCGGAGGTCGGAAGCTCAAGATACAAGAGGAACGAAGTTGGAGGACGAAAACGAAGGACGGAGCCAAAACGAAAGTTTGGCCCGGCCGGGCCACTATACCCGGTCGGGCGATAAAATATTGATTTTTTGGCCAATACGAAGGTTTGGCCCGGTCGGGCCACATTCCCACCCGGCCGGGCCACTTACCCCCTGTTCCCAAAATTTTCGGCCAACATACCCGCCCGGGCGTGCCACATTACCCGCCCGGCCGGGCGATAAAATGTTGAATTTTTGGCCAAGACGAAGGTTTAGCCCGGCCGGGCCACATTCCCACCCGGCCGGGCCACTTACCCCCTGTTCCCAAAATTTTTGGCCAACATACCCGCCCGGGCGTGCCACATTCCCACTCGGTGCCAAACTCATATTTTCTCCATTTTCAAGGGACCAACTTGCAATTCTCAAACCCAAACCCTACCCCAACACTATAAATACCTCACTTCTTAAATTCAAAAGGATCTTACCTCTCCTTCAAGCATTCTCACACACAATCACACACACTTGGAGGTTTTCATCATCTACTTCTTCAATTCTCCATCAATTCATGCAAGGAGGCCACCATTAGCTTGGGAATTTGATTCCTCACCATACAATAGTCGAAGCTTTCTTTTCTCTTCACTTTTTATTGCTTTTACTTTAGTTTTCATTGTAATTGGAGTATGTTGTTGATAGGCTAGAACACTTTTGGTTCTAGAGCCTTGTAAATACTATTGTTGAAGTTTATGAATTAATGTTTTGCTTAATTGGTGTTTGTGTGGCTTAATTCTATTTGGATGCTTGATTTTCATTGCAAAGCATGTCATTAGTGTACAATGATGATGTGTTAATCCTAGTTAGTTGAATTAGGTTGAGAAATCTACTTTGATTAATTGATTGCAAGCATTTGACCTAATTTTATTGTGAGATTGAAAGATGAACAATGATTAGGAAGATGTGTGATGATCTTAGGAGCTTGATTGGGTTTTATTGTGCAATTTAGGTAGAGATACTAAGTTGTGTGATATCTCCTTTGGATTACTTGGATCGAAAGAACTTTTAATTTATTATTATGTGATCAATCTTATAGACAAACATGAACACCACTTAAGTAGATAGTTAATCATAGATGTATTCATTAGTATTGCATGTGCTTTAGAACCTACCTTCTCATCTTTGAGTTTTCATCCATTTTACTTCGTTTTCGTGATTGCATGCTAGTTGATCGATTCTTTGTTACTCTTTATTGCTTATTTGTGACAACTTGATAGGCAACTTTAGGGTAATTCATTACAATCACTTTATCGATCACCGTCTATTTAGTATTCCGTCAACAAACTACACTTTTACGCTATACCTCCCTGTGGGATCGACCTCATACTTACTTCGCTACGATAGACGTCGTATACTTGCGGTCGTTTATTCTAGTGTTGTAGAATACGTGAATCAATAACATACAATGTAGGTGCTCGATGTGTATGGCAACCACGTCGAAGAAGGTAAAATCATTTTATTGAGAGTCGAGGGGTTGATGTTCCAAGATGGAAATGACAGCACTGATTGTATGAAAAAGGTTTGTTCACTACTTAAAATATTGAGCTTACTAAATTAAGCTCGATTAGCGTTTAATAATTCACATAAATTTGTTGAGATTCAAATCATGCTAGATTCTTTTTTATACATTAATGTAAATCCATTTAAACTGAACTTTGTGCTGAATATTGTTCTTCAATTTACAAGTAGATACTCATGGATTTGTCGATTTGAGAAATTCTCTCAAAGTTTCCGACGGATATGGCAAAAATGATACTATATAACCTATATCTTATTCTATTTCTTATGTGTAGCAGATTCTTTTTCTTCTAAAATCAGTTTTTTGTTTTCTTTGTACTGTTTCCCTTAGTGTAATTTTCAAGGACAGAGTCATTTTCCAGCAGCAGTTTCAGATTGAACTAAGAGACATAACATCTGTGCGAAAGGTGCGTATATATCTTTTTCGTTCATAAACGCGAATTCGCACAACGTAGATGTATATCATGCATTTTTTTATGACACAAGTTTTTCAATATAGGAGCTCGAAGACGATCTTATAACAAGTGCATGTGCGGTGAATAATCTCAATAGGGAATTAGAGTGTCTACAATATGAACAGTTACATATCCAAAAGGAAATAAAATATTTACAAGGTTTTCTCATTCCCTCTCTTTTAGCTATATCAGTTTTTCTGTTTTCAAAAAAAAAAAAAAGTTAAACTTGCCAGGTTTAGGTAAATTGCAATTTTGGTCCCGTGAATTTGGGATTACGAAAATGGTCTCATACAAAATTACAGCTAACGGAATTTTGGGACCAAAACTGTTTTTTAAAATTTCTCATGGGACCAAAACTATTAAATTTTCATACCAAATTACAGCATCATTGCACCAATCAATAGGGGACCAAAACTGTTTTTAGAAAATTCTCTTACGACCAAAATTGCAATATACTCTCCAGGTTTAGAAATTCTGTAGAAACAATAGTTTCCAAAATTTATTAGTTTTACCAATGGATTTTTGATAATTTTCTTAGTGGGTGAAATTTTAACTACATGCAATACTTTTAAAAAATATTGGTCTACATTACTATTTCTCATCTATGTAAATTATTGTTGTAATTAATTTGAAAAATATTAATTTCCAGGGGAACCGCGATGGCTCTTTTATGAAGCCTCGCCGGCTTCAAAATTGGCAAAGCAGAAGTTGGAGCTTGCAAAGATGAACAAAAGTCTTGAAGAGACGAACAAGACCTCTACACAAGCCACTGAGAAGTTCCTTATGACTCGAGATAAGTATAACAACTTATCTCGGATAGGATCATCTTCCGTATCAGGGACGAGGAAATGAAATGAAATTAACTACTACTGTTGTAAAATTACACCTTTTTTTTTTTGTGTGTGTTGTATAATCAATGAAGGCACTTCAATTGGAAGCATTCTTGTATTCTTTTTAGTTTTAATTCAGCGTTGTTAACTTAATTCACCAATGCACCCCAGGTATATAATAAAATTCACAGGGAACAAATTCATAGAATTTTGAAAAATAAGGAATCAATTTAGAATGAATATTATTGCTAGAGAGAATACTTACAAGCAAAAAATTGCACCCAAAGAGAAATCAATTCTTACCGGGTAGTTTTCGCACCCAAAGAACTGTCGACTAACATTCCAAAATTCCCCTCCTTCCATGAGGTGGCGACGACAGCTCCCCTTTGGCAATAGCATTTGACATGTTTTTTGATTTAGGAAAAAAACATTAACAGATAAAGTATGTTAAGTTTTCATTTTCAGGAAATAAAAGTTTTATTTTAATTAGGTTTTTCCAACAAAACAATGATGTGATATTTTTAAGGTTTTTCGCCAAAAGAGAACACAAACATACCAAGCGCATGACCAAAAACGATAGTACATTTGATCCTAGATTTCGTCGACCATATATGTGACGAAAAATGTACAATTCATGAAAAATTGGGACTGTATTCGTACAATTAACTTTCTTGGACCATTAGACTAAAGGTGAAAAGTTATGTGAATAAAATAAATTGCATCCCTCTAATCAGCCTATAATTGAAATAGATTCAACCATTCATCAAATTCTTACATGATTTGAAATACACCAAAAAAACAAAAAAAAAAAAAACCTAGATCCTGCAAAATTCTAAAATATAGAAGAAGCAAAATTCTTTCATCCAAAATTCAGCGAAATCCTTTCTATCTTATGCCCTGTGTTCCCATGAATATAATTTTTGCTTTGTTCCAAAAAAAATAAAAATAAAATAAAAATAAAATTCTAATGTAATGCATGGCAATGTAAAACGATTTGTTTTCTAGATTTTTTTTGGAAACGACAAAATATAATATTGATAGAGGACCAGAAATGCCACTACAAGAAAGAAGTTAAAAGGAGAAATAACGATAGAAATTACATCAAACAAAGCATAAAATCGATTCCCTTAACCATTCTCTAAACGAATTCCACGTACGAAGAAAGATGAAAGACAGATTCTAGAGACAATCACATTGCAATCGGTATATATGAAGTCCCTCAAAGACTACTCATTGTGAACGACTAGGTGCATCCTTCGTCAGTTGGAACATGATCAATTCCTCCCCGAGTTAAGTTTTTATACTTATCTCGAGCCATAATGAACTTCTCAGTGGCTCGTCTATAGTCCTCGTTCCCAACAACAAGACATTCGCCAATCTCTGCTAGCTCCAATTTCATCTCGGCCAATAATTGCGGAACCCATGCATTTTTAAAAAATAGCCGTAGTCTCACTGCAAATATTTGTTAAAATTATTTCATTCAACAAGAGTCTGGGTTAAAAAAAAAACACTAATGAATACAAACTATAGGAATTAAACCTTGTAACTGTTATATTTCATGCTGCAGTTTTAATTGTGTAAGTTGTAGACTCTCCAACTTCCTACTGCAATCACTCAACTCAAATGCAGTTAATACGAGATCATCCTCGACCTCCTACGTGAAAAAAAAATTGTCGTAAGAAAATGCACAATGTCTATGTCGTGTGAATTTTGCAATTATGATTGAGCTTACCGTTAGGTAAAGATCATTTTCTACCTCCAATTGTGGAGTCTCTACAGTTTGCAATGGCTGCAAAAGAAGTTCAGACAACATTCTTAGTTTGATCAAAATTTAAAAAATTGAATGAAAGTACAAAATCGCAAAATTACTAGACCTTCATATTGTTAGAGGTAGAGAACACAAATGAATTTCTTAATTTCCAAATGCCGAGTACACGGGGTATATATAAGTACAAAAATACAACATTAATCTAATAATGGAGAATCTTGAAAGTCAGTTTCAATTAATACATGAACTAGAAATTAATTCAATGTTAACTACATGAACAAAATTAATTCTAGAATAAAAAAAGACACAATTTTTTTAAAATAAAAATTATATTTCAACATTGATGCGGCCTAAAAATGTCACTTAATAAGGAGTCGACACGTGTATAAGGGATAGGATAAAAGTGAAAGGATCAGATTATGAAATATGCTCTGAGGAGAAATCCTCTCGGGAGATCCCTTTGGAGGGAGCTACCGCCAAAGAGAAGCTTCCAGAAGAATTACTTTGGAGGAAGTTCGTGAGCCTTGAACGTAGGGAGGTTCCGCTATTTTCGGCTTGGACTCGATAGAAGATGGACCTTATCCTCTATTATCCGGGGGAACCGAGTCAAATAAAGATGAGATATGGCCGAGTCTTCGGGAAGTGGAGGAAAGAAGGCTTCGTCCACTCCGCAGGACCGAGTCTGGCGGGTATTTCCGGAAAAGAAGGAAGGCTTGACTTCCTCTCCAACTAATATCTCTATAAATAGGTAAAATCGAGGAGATTTCCAGGTTAGACTCTCGTACATTACGCATTTACTAAATTGAATACAATCTACCTTTGAGAGATCTTTCAAGAACTGTTTTTTATATATCAAGGATCCCGAGATCCTTGGGAGAGATTAATAAGCCCTATACTGACTTAGGCATCGGAGTGTCCGCGCCGGACTCCCCTCCGGCGTGTTCTTTGCAGGTTCTTGAAGGTTTTGAACGAAGGCAACACACTTGGAGTGATTGTGCGTGTTCGAAGAGTGGGACATCCAATCCAGAGGACACGCAATCCTCTCGTGCAAATTTTAGCACATCAACTGGCGCCGTCTGTGGGAAAGAATTGAAAGATTTTCTCACGAATTTCTACCTGTTTGAGCAAATGGGTGGCGGAGACAAAACATCCATTTCTGGAAAGAAAAATCTTCCGGGTGAGAATCCCCCTTTGCCGATCGATCCCCTACCAACAGGAGGCCGGGGGAAAAACCCAATTCACGCGCCTTCTGGATCACATCATCCGTTGGCGCCCACTCCAGATTTAGGTGATGAGAATCATCCCTTACCGGTCCGGGAGGGAATAACCGGGGATCTTGAAACCCCCGAGCCCCAGACCGCAGATCCTCAGCGAGAGGATATTCCAGACTCAGGGACACTCTTGATCTCTCCCGATCAATTGAACGCCCTCATCAGACAAGCCGTAGATAAAGCCTTTGCGGATCAAAGGGACCAGATTCCCAAGGTTGCACCAGGGAATCCAGAGGTACCGCCCCATAGACCCCAGGATGAGGCACCTGGAACCTCCCAAGTGTTGTCCAAAGAGATGGGGATACGAGTGGAAGAGGATGATAAAGTGCCCTCGCGCGCGGAAAGAAGCATTCCCCTTCGAAGCACTAGAAGGAACGTAGAACCGGCACCCCGAGGGACAGAACCCCTTGAGACAGAAGAAAGCACTGATGATACCTACGGAGGGCCAGTTAGCGACCAGCTACAGGCTCTGCAGAAAGAGATGAAGGATATGAGGAGACAGTTGGACAACCGAACCAGTAGATCCGCTCACACATCCGGGTGCCAGTTCTCTCCTAACATATTACAGGATGAGTTACCATTCAACTTCAAGCCCCTTAACTTTGAATATGATGGTACGGCAGATCCTTACGAACACTTAGTAAGGTTTGAAAACGCTGCGCTATTACATCGCTACGGAGAAGGAATTAAGTGTAGGGTGTTCCTGACCACCCTGGCCAAAGCAGCACAGCAATGGTTCACTCAGATAGAACCTAATACCATCCGATCCTGGGAAGAATTCAGTGAGTTATTTCTCCATCAATTTGCAAGTGCCCGGAGATAGCCAAGGGCCACCTTGACCCTCTTCAATCTGAGGCAGGGGGAGAGCGAAAGCTTAAGAGCTTTTCTCCGGAGGTTTAATCAGGCAGCTCTGGAGGTCCCTACAGCCTCTCCGGAGGTGAAGATCAATGCCCTCACTAACGGATTACGAGATGGGGATTTCTTTTCCTCCTTAGCTAAGAAGCCAGTTAAGAATTTCGATGAGCTGCTGCACAGGGCTGAGAAGTACCTCACTTTAGAGGAGGTCCGTAAGGCCAAAAGGCTGGAGGTTAGGCCACCAGATCGAGAGAGAAGAAGGGAAGGTCCTTCCAGACGATCCAGCCCAGAGGTCCCTCGGACCTCTGGATCAACAAGAGATAGTAATCCCTCCGGAGGTCCCCGGTCTGGCCCTCGTGGGAGATTCGAGAAATACACGCCCTTGAGGATTGAGCCTGCTGAAGTACTGGAGGTAGCTGGAGACCATCCAGACTTGAAATTCCCATATTCCAGAAATCGAGGACCTCAGAAACCCAAGTCTGACCGATTCTGTCGATTCCACAATGAGTATGGGCATGATACGAACCAATGTTACCACTTGAAGGACGAAATTGAGAGGATGATCCAAGCGGGTCATCTAAAAGAATTTATATTCAGAGATAGGCAGGGCCCTCGAGGGCAGAAGCGGAAGGATCATGAAAGAAAACCAGAAGAGAAGGAAACCAGAGAAGTAGCTGAAGATATGCCCCCTCCTCCACCGAAGAGAGGAATAATCCACATGATAGTGGGAGGGCCAGCTGATGGAGATTCTTTTCGGAAGAGGAAGCAAAATGTCCGGGCTCTAAGAGTAGAGCAAGGGAGCCAGTTAAAAGAAGTGGGGCGCATGACGGAGACGCCCAATATCCGATTCGGCCCAGAAGATGTGAAGGGAGTTAAGGAAGATCACAACGACGCTCTGGTGATCACTACCGACATAGCTGGATTCGATGTTGCTCGAATCTTCGTAGATACGGGAAGTTCGGCTGACATCATGTTCTTTGAATGTTTTAAGAGAATGGAGCTGAATGTGAAACTGCGCCCTGTAGATACCTCTCTGTATGGTTTCTCCGGAGGAGCAATCCAACCTTTGGGGTCAGTGATGTTACAAGTAGGATTGGGAAATGCTCCAGCTCGGAAGGTCCACGTGGTGGAGTTCCTTATTGTTGATATTCCCTCGTCATACAATGTTGTGATGGGACGGCCCAGCCTGAATCTTTTTCAGGCAATCATCTCCACATTTCATATGAAAATGAAATTCCCTACAGCCACAGGGGTGGGAGAAGTGAGAGGAGACCAGTATCAAGCACGGAAGTGCTATGCAGAGTCCGTGAAAATGGCAGATAGAGCCCTAACTAGGGGCCTGGAGCGGGTGAGAGGAGATGACCCTGAGGTTAAGAGGAAGAAAGTAGAAGGAGTGGCACCTGAACAAGTAAATGTTAAAACAGACGAGGAACTGATGAGCGTGGAGCTCTTCCCAGGGAAACTCGGCTTTGTTACCAAGATAGGTACCCAACTGGGGCCTGAACTCACAGAGAAGGTAATATTTACATTACGTCGAAATTCCGATATATTTGCATTTTCTCCAGCTGACATGACAGGAGTCCCTCCGGAGATAGCAATACATTGCCTTAATGTTGATCCAAAGGCAAGACCCGTAAAACAAAAACTACGAAATTTCGGGATTGAGAAGAATAACATTGTGAAGGAAGAAATCGAGAAGCTATTGAAAGCAGGGCATGTAGTGGAAGTCCAATTCCCAGAATGGCTCTCCAATGCTGTGCTGGTGCCTAAAGGGGGAGGAAAATGGAGAATGTGCATCGATTTCAGGGACCTCAACAAGGCATGCCCTAAGGACCACTACCCGCTACCAAGAATAGATCAGCTAGTGGATTCAACTTTAGGCTTGGAGTTGCTGAGCATGATGGACGCATACCAAGGGTACCACCAAATCCAACTGAATCCTGCAGATGTCCCCAAAGTGTGCTTCATAGCAGCCTGTGGAACGTTCGGATATGTTCGGATGCCATTTGGATTAATCAATGCCGGAGCAACCTATCAGAGAATGGTCGATGCTGTCTTTCGAAAGCAGCTAGGGAGAAACATGGAGATATATGTAGATGATATGTTGGCTAAAAGTGTGAAAGCAGATCAACATATAGAGGATTTGGAAGAAATTTTCCAAGTAATTCGAGAAAACGGCATCAAGTTGAACCCAGCCAAATGCTCTTTTGGAGTAAAATCAGGGAAGTTCCTGGGATATATGGTCACTCAACGAGGTATAGAGGTGAATCCAGCCAAGGTGAAGGCTGTACTGGACATGCGGCCGCCAAGAAACATAAAGGAGCTCCAGACACTCAATGGAAGGATTACAGCGTTGAGTAGATTCATAGCTAGGTCTGCTGAAAAGAGCCATCCCTTCTTTAAAATTCTTAAGAAAGGAACCAAGTTTGAATGGAGCGAAACATGCCAAAAGGCCTTTGAAGACCTGAAGCACCATTTGTCTTAGTTGCCGAAACTGACGAAGCCTTCTCCAGGAGATACCCTTATTTTGTATCTCTCCGTAGGGGAATTCTCACTAAGTACTGCTTTAGTCAAAGAAGAGGGATCTCTGCAGCACCCTATTTATTATGTCAGTAAAATCATTCAGGGGGCCGAAAATCGTTACTCAGAAATTGAGAAGGCTGCTCTAGCTGTGGTCGTTACAGCCCGGAGGCTGCGCCCATATTTCCTTTCTTACAAAATATTGGTCCGCACTAATTACTTGTTGAAACAGGTTATAGGACGAGCAGACCTCTCTGGAAGGATGGTGAAGTGGGCGATCGAGCTCCAAGAATATGACATAGATTTCGAGCCACGGAAGTCTATAAAAGCTCAAGCCCTGTCAGATTTCATCCAAGAGTCGACTAAACCAGAGGAGGTCGAGGGATGGAAGGTGTACGTAGATGGCTCAGTGACCCTGAGCGGATGCGGAGCAGGGATTGTGTTGATAGGCCCCCGAGGAGAGGACCTACAATTCGCAGTGAGGTTTCAATTCATGACCTCAAATAATGGAGCAGAGTATGAAGCTTTGATCAGAGGGATGGAGATGGCATTGGAATTGGGAGCTCCAAAGGTAACCCTATACTCAGACTCCCAACTAGTTGTTCAGCAGGTGAATGGTGAATATGTAGCCAAAGATAGCAGGATGGCTGCTTATTTGGAGCGTGCCAAAGCGGTGATGGGCAAATTCCAAGAATGCGAGGTAGTCCAAATACCCCGAGAGAAGAACATGCAGGCGGATAGTCTCTCCAAACTCGCTAGCTCCACAGAGTTTGATGGACAGGGAACAATAACTCTAGTAGTTGCGGAAAGAGAGACTCTGGAGAACCCCATTGGCTCCATTGAAGAGGAAGATGATTGGAGAAGGGCTATATGGATAGAACTCACCAAGGAAGCAAATGCCCCTACCACCAGAGAGACCCGAGCCCTTCGGATCAAATATTGTATTATCGGAGGGCACTTATACAAGAAGTCGTTCACGCACCCATATTTGAGGTGCATATCGACTAGAGAAGCTATATACACACTTAGAGAGATCCACGAAGGTGATGCAGCCAGTCATGAAGGATACAAAGCGGTAGTGAAGAAAGTTTTAAGGGCAGGGTTATACTGGCCCTCCATGACAAAAGATGCTAGAGAATTTGTGAGGAAATGCGTCAAATGTCAGAAAAATGCTCCATTGATAAGGACCCCTGCGGAAGAGATGGGAGCGATGCACTCTCCTTGTCCCTTCGCTAAGTGGGGAATCGACTTGGTAGGACCCTTCCCTCCAGCCTCCGGAGGGAGAAAATTTCTAATAGTAGCAGTGGACTATTTTAGCAAATGGGTGGAAGCTGCCCCCCTGGCTACGATAGATGAAGAAAATGTGATTAAATTCCTGAAGAAACAAATCTGCTGTAGATTCGGAGTACCCAGAATATTGGTCTCCGATAATGGAACACAGTTTAATGGCGAAAACGTCCGAGGATGGTGTGCAAGATTGAACATAGTACAGAGATTCACTTCTGTAGCCCATCCTCAGGCTAACGGACAGGTGGAGGTTACTAATCGAACAATAGTAGATGGGATCCGAACTAGGTTGACAAAGATAGGAGGAGGATGGGTAAACGAGTTAGATAATGTATTATGGTCATATAGGACTAGCCCGAAGACAGCAACTGGAGAGTCCCCATTTCAGCTGGTCTACGGAGCTACGGCGGTGATACCTCCAGAGGCCGTTTTACGATCGCATCGAGTTGCCCAATTTGAAGAACATCAGAATGAAAGATTGATGAGAGAGGCTCTAGATTTGATGGAAGAAGAAAGAGAGATGGTCAGGGTACGTGTTGAAAGATATAAAAGCAGAATTAAAGCTGCATATGATCGAAGAGTGATCCCGAGGTCCTTTAGAGCAGGGGACCTGGTGCTGAGAAGAGCGGACGCCCTGAAAAACACAGGAAAGCTGGAGCCCAACTGGGAGGGACCCTACAAAATCACACAGGTGTTGAAAGGAGGAGCATACAGACTGTAGAGTATGGAGGGGGTTGACATAGCTAGACCCTGGAACGTTTGCCATTTGAAGAGATTCTTTATTTGAAGACAGTGTAAGGTCTTGAGACCACCTATTACTTTTGTTTTGTGACTTTTTGCATTGATTCGTACTTTACTTGGTGTATTTTGTGGCTTCACCGGAGCTCTTTTTCCCTCTCTGCGGGTTTCCCCTTTGGGGTTTTTCCGTAAAGAGGTTTTTAATGAGACCGGCGTAGGTTATCTATGGCCTATGTTGAAAATTGACAATAAATCAATGAAGCCTTATCCCTTTTTGAAAAATGAATTACTCAGATTTATTATGTCTTGTTTATCTTTCTCATATGTGAATGTGCGACGTATGAATATAACTATAACGAGTGAGAGACACTCAACGGCCTAGAGGCCGAGGTGCTCCAGAGAGCCCTCACTTTACCTGAGACCCAAGTGGGATACTGAAATGAGAGGATTTTATGAATTAAAATCTTTTAAGAATACGAGTGAGAGACACTCAACGGCCTAGAGGCCGAGGTGCTCCAGAGAGCCCTCACTTTACTTGAGACCCAAGTGGGTTACTGAAATGAGAGGATTTTATGAATTAAAATCTTTTAAGAATACGAGTGAGAGACACTCAACGGCCTAGAGGCCGAGGTGCTCCAGAGAGCCCTCACTTTACTTGAGACCCAAGTGGGTTACTGAAATGAGAGGATTTTATGAATTAAAATCTTTTAAGAATAAGAGTGAGAGACACTCAACGGCCTAGAGGCCGAGGTGCTCCAGAGAGCCCTCAGCTTACTTGAGACCCAAGTGGGTTACTGAAATGAGAAGATTTTATAAAATAAGATCTTTTAAAAATAAGAGTGGGAGACACTCAGAGGCCGAGGTGCTCCAGAGAGCCCTCACTTTACTTGAGACCCAAGTGGGTTACTGAAATGAGAGGATTTTATGAATTAAAATCTTTTAAGAATAAGAGTGAGAGACACTCAACGGCCTAGAGGCCGAGGTGCTCCAGAGAGCCCTCACTCTACTTGAGACCCAAGTGGGTTACTGAAATGAGAGGATTTTATGAATTAAATCTTTCAAAAATAAGAGTGAGAGACACTCAGAGACCGAGGTGCTCCAGAGAGCCCTCAGCTTACTTGAGACCCAAGTGGGTTACTGAAATGAGAAGATTTTATAAAATAAGATCTTTTAAAAATAAGAGTGGGAGACACTCAGAGGCCTAAAGGCTAAGGTGCCGAGAAATAATTCCAAATTAGCCCACAAGACCAACAAGGAGGGGGGAAAGAGAATACACCTCCAACACATTCCTTGCTGATCTTGTACGCTGCTCATGCAAGAAAGAAAGAGACCACAAAGCATGCAACATTAAGCTAACATAATTACTACAAAAAGCCCCCACATATCCAGGAGTGTGGGGTCCCCTACAAAGTATGAGGAGCAAATGTTATGAGCAGAAAATAAAGAGTGTAGCAAAACAACAGAAAAATAGATTGTCTATGATGATCAGGAATATGATATTTAAACTGCTTTTTCAGCAGCAGCTTCCTGGGTAGCAACCCCCTCAACCTCAACTCCTTCAGTTACTCCAGCAGCGCCCTCTTCCCCAGCAACATGATTGCTAGATCCTCCACCTTCCTCCGGATCCTTCATACTCCCCATAGCATCAGCAGTGCCGGTCCCTCCATCCATCCCTGTTGCCACTTTTGGAACAGAAACATAAGGATAAATAAGTGGCTCCAGAGGCTTTAGCTCAGCCATACCTATCTTGGCAGCCTGCAACTTGGCAATAGCTTGGCCCATCCCGGGTAGCCACCAAGGACTGTCCGGACTCTCTTGAGGATCCCCCAGGAACTTTGGAGGGGTAGCGAGTCGATCCAGATGAAACTCACGAGAATAAGTCCCATCGAATCCTGGGGCTGAATGCTCGGCGATGGCGTTGCTGAAGCCGTGATCGATAAAATGAGGAATGTGCGGCCCCATGGCACAGAGAAAGCTCGAGCTCTTCAGGAAACTGGACAACCACTGAGTATGAAGAGTTTCTAAGAACTCTTGGCCCAAGGGAGAAGTGAATAGAGACTCAATACAAGCCCGCACCCCAACATCCGGCAGCTCCTGTTTCATCCGCCCTACCTCCTGCACCAGACGCTTGATCCTGACAGCATCCTGCTGGCTTTGGGTCTGTAAGAAAGACAACTCCTCGGATAGAGCCTGTGCTCGCTTATGAGCCTCCTCCTTTTCCCTAGTAATATCCTTGAAGGACAATTGAAAGGAGGACACCTCAGCTCGGAGAAGCTCAAGTTCAGCCACCATCTCGACACCTCGGTCGAGTATCTTGGCATAGGTAACGCCAAACTGCAAAGGAAAGGAAAATGACGTTGGAGATGTAAAGAAAACAACGAACGTGAATAAGAAAAATCAAAATAGAAGATACCTCTGCGAAAAGATGAGCGCCATGGAGTAGTTGGTCCTCAGGAGGGGAGGAATCAGATGAAGCAGTAGCATGGGAAGGAACGAGACATCGGTCAATAAGACGATGGAGAAGTTCATATGGAGAGGAGCTTTTCTCGACAGGAGTACGAGGCGTTTTTCCCTTCTTTTTCTTAGAAGTCCCACAGTCAGCAAAAACGGCGTTGGCAGCCGAGCGGGTTCTTTTAGCAACTGAACCTGGGACCTGAGTGGAAGAGCTAGGGAGAGGGGGGATCTTTGAAGAACCCTCTGGAGCCGGAGTCTTAGTAGAGCTCTCGAGAGCGGGAGATGGAGGAGCCTTTGGAATGTCTTCTGGAGCGGATAATACAGGGGCCTTCACTATGCTGAGAGCAGGGGCATCTCGGGAGATATGAGTCAACTAACTCATTGCTACAAATAATCAAGAAAATTTTCAGAATTCAGAAAAACAACCACATGCAAGAAATAAAATATAGCAATAGAAGATTTTTTACCATCTCGAGAACCTAAGGGAAAATCTTGAGGACAAAAGCCGAAGTGGGAGAGGATGCGAGGATTGTTGCAAATGGCAATAACATCGAAATAGTCGCGCAAATGAGTATGAGTGTTGAGATTATCCATAATGGTGAGATTGGAAACTGAGTAAGCTTTCAGGGGAGGAGGAATCACTCCGGGATTTTGGAATAACCAATCCCCGTGAGGAAATGGCCAATCGGTAGGACTGGTAGCAAAGAAGTAGTAATCTCGCCAAGATGAGTCTTCCTCATGGAGTTTTTTCAGAAATTTACAAACACGGGACCTTCGACCACTAACATAGAAGAAGCCATCATTCACCTTACATGAGTGTTGGCTCAGAAATAGTTCGGCAGATGGGTCACCCCCATTCCCCTTCACCAAGATGTAGAAACCTATCATAGTACGGATGGCATTCGGAGTAAACTGGTTAAGGGGGATCTGCATACGGGTGGATATGGCAGCCAGATAAGGATGAATCGGAAACCGTAGTCCGGCCCTAAGATGGGCTTCGAAAAAAGCAAGGGTCCGAGGCTGGGAAATATCTGGGCGTTCATCGGAGCGAGGAGCACGAAAGGCGTACTCCGATGGAAAGCCATAGGCGTGAGCAAGGTCAACCAAGTGAGTATGGTCGATTTGGGAAGCGGGGGAAATTCTATTCTCTGGACTCCCCATTAGAGAGGGAGTCGCTTCAGAGGAATTTTGGCTGGTAGCTTCCGGAAGAGAGGGAGGATTTGACATCGATTTACACTATTAATAAAAGCAGAACAAGAGAATAGCTGGGTTACCTTGAAGTAGAAGGGCTATGGAATCAGACGAGGCGGTTGACGACAGCAGAGACTCGAGGTGAAGAACACCGGAGAAGAAGGATGAAGACGACGAGAAATCTTTGGGAGGAGTGAAATTTGAAAAGTAAAGAGAGAAAAGGGAGATGGTTGCGTGAAGTAAGTGAGGAAAGATAGGGGGAAAAATCGAGGGTTTTCCTCGGGAGAATAACAGAAGAGAGAGAAAGGTGATCGCGTGAATTTCACGCGCGGAAGCTGAAAAGTCTCCCAGAATTTGAGGCGGGAAAGCCCTCGGAGAAGGACATTTTTGAAACTTCCTCTCCAAAGCGGGGAAGATACACGTTTCTCCAGGAGGACCTTTGTAACAAGTTCTAGGAAAATTTCTCTACTCTCACAAAAGATGTCCCCCTTTTACGAGAGTAGGGGGGAGTGATGATGCGGCCTAAAAATGTCACTTAATAAGGAGTCGACACGTGTATAAGGGATAGGATAAAAGTGAAAGGATCAGATTATGAAATATGCTCTGAGGAGAAATCCTCTCGGGAGATCCCTTTGGAGGGAGCTACCGCCAAAGGGAAGCTTCCAGAAGAATTACTTTGGAGGAAGTTCGTGAGCCTTGAACGTAGGGAGGTTCCGCTATTTTCGGCTTGGACTCGATAGAAGATGGACCTTATCCTCTATTATCCGGGGGAACCGAGTCAAATAAAGAGGAGATATGGCCGAGTCTTCGGGAAGTGGAGGAAAGAAGGCTTCGTCCACTCCGCAGGACCGAGTCTGGCGGGTATTTCCGGAAAAGAAGGAAGGCTTGACTTCCTCTCCAACTAATATCTCTATAAATAGGTAAAATCGAGGAGATTTCCAGGTTAGACTCTCGTACATTACGCATTTACTAAATTGAATACAATCTACCTTTGAGAGATCTTTCAAGAACTGTTTTTTATATATCAAGGATCCCGAGATCCTTGGGAGAGATTAATAAGCCCTATACTGACTTAGGCATCGGAGTGTCCGCGCCGGACTCCCCTCCGGCGTGTTCTTTGCAGGTTCTTGAAGGTTTTGAACGAAGGCAACACACTTGGAGTGATTGTGCGTGTTCGAAGAGTGGGACATCCAATCCAGAGGACACACAATCCTCTCGTGCAAATTTTAGCACATCAAACATATATATATAACTACATTCAAATTAAAGTATTTAATGTATTCAATTAAGCCGTAATTTAAATACATTCTATTTCTATACTAAAATATTTTTAAACATATTAACAAAAATTACAAACCTAATTAAGTCTATTAGTCTCAATGTTATACCTAGTTTTCTAATATTTGTTCATCCATATTGAAAAGATAATTTAATTAGCTCTATATGTTTTGCCTAAGAAATACATCGTATTTATGTTTTGTGAACTTCGCGATTACGATCGAGCTTACATTTTGATGAAGAATAGTCGAATTCGTTGGAAGATCATCTTCTTGCTCCGATTTTGGAGTCTTTAGAGTAGGAAATGTCTGCAAAAGAAGTTCAGACAATATTCTTAGTTTGATCAAAATTTAAAAAATCATATGGAAGTACAAAATCGCAAAATTACTAGACATCAACCTTCGTATTGTTACAGGTAGAAACCATATATTTTGGTGGAGAACTCATATGGATTTCTTATTTTTCAAATGCCAAGTACATGGGGTATTTATAGGTACGAAAATACAGCATTAATATAATCAAATAATGGTGAATCTTGGAAGTCACTTTGAATACATGAAGTACAAATTAATTCTGGAATCAAGAGACACAATCTAGAAATTTCTAATTATATTCCAACAAATATAACTGCATTCAAATTAAAGTATTTAATGTATTTAAATACATTATATTTCTATACTAAGATATTTAAATACGTAACTATTTAAAAATAATCAGTCCTGCGTCCCCTCCTTAGGTTAGGGTTTTTATGTATGTCATATTAATTAGTTTAATGGATTAAGACCAAAAGATTCTGATGCGTCGAAAAAGAACGC
This sequence comes from Galeopsis tetrahit, assembly GCA_963675135.1. Taxonomy (NCBI): domain Eukaryota; kingdom Viridiplantae; phylum Streptophyta; class Magnoliopsida; order Lamiales; family Lamiaceae; genus Galeopsis; species Galeopsis tetrahit. The sequence goes on along the minus strand of OY776119.1, from coordinate 31,204,609 downwards.
CTTCGGATGTCGATCGTTCCCTTGCGAGCACTATTAATCACGAGCCCAATCTCTCGTTTTATCCTTGGCAATCTTCAAGTAAAACTCCTTGGAAATCCGAAAATAACCTGCAAAAGTACACCGGAGGGGGGCTCCGGCGTAGAAGCTCCGACGCTCAAGTCAGATTCGATAGTAGGCGAAATCAAAGAGGAATTCCCCTCTGTATCTAGGGAAATTCCGGCGAATGTAATGAAGTTTCTCTTCAACTCAGTGTATCATTCTTAGGAAAAATACGTATTGTATGTAAAAAAGGTGTGTATTGTCATAAAACTTACCTGATAATGTAAAATAATTGGCTTATATACCTGGCCCCCTCTCCCCGGGAAAGAGGGGGACTTATTCTCCCTACATTCTTGGTCCATTCCCCAGAATCCGGCCCCTCAACCCTGAAGACTTGGTTTTTGAGCATATCCTCCCCTATTCTTGCGGGTTTGACTCGCTCATATGACTTGGCCAAGAAAGATGGACTATCCGTTCCATGTTTAGGTCGAGTTCCTTCTGGGCCAAGAGATATTAACCTTTCTGAATATGGGCCGAAGGCCCAATAACCCTGCTTTCTCTCATTTCCCTACTCAAGCCCAGGGGTGTATTAATCCTGTTTCTTCGGCATCCCGATCCAATCATGACTATCATAATCTATCCCGTTTCCACGTGTCGGCTCCTCTGAGAGCAACATATTTATCTACATCAACCACTCCCCCCTACTCTCTTAAAAGGAATCATTTTAGGAGAGTAGGAAAATAATAACTCTAGGACATATATTATGAAAATATTCCATTCTTTAAATATTCTTTGAAATACTCTTGATTTGATTCCCTTCATCATAATTACCCTCAAAAAGCTTCGGGACTTTTGCACTTCCACACGCAATCCTCCCCTCGAGATACGCAGCCACGCGTTCAGTTCAGGGCCAACATCAGGCCGCCCTTCCTCATTCACGCGCTTCTCGATTGGGGGGTATTTAATTCTTCTCGATCTTCTCCCTTCTCTCTCTTCTGCCTAATCATTTCAAAACCCCTTTTTCCACCAAAAACCCTTCTTTCTTTCGTTTCAAACTTATCTAATTTCCATCTTCATTTTCACCTCTGCGACCCTAACCTCTTTGTGCACGTTCAGCGGCCGTTCCGTCATCACTTCTTAGAACCGACTTTACTCCAGGTATCTATTCCTCCCTTTCCTCTCTCATTTACAGTATCCTCATGTCGTCTTCCTCAGACTCCATTTCCATGGAGAGTTCAACTTCCAACCCACTCCCCATATTTCCTGTAACTGACCGAACCTTGAAGGATGAAATTTCTGGGTCCTCCCTTCTCACTTCTGAGCGTGTTGCCGCTTTTCTTCGTTCGGGGATCTTCCCCGCAGATTATCTTGTTAGGGCTGCGCATAAGAGAGAACGCCTTAATTTTCCAGGTCACAATTCCTTAGCCTTTTGGGAGGCTCAATTAAAAGCGGGCCTCCGCTTTCCCATTCATCCTTATCTCTGTGAAATTTCCAGTTACCTCCGTATACCCTTGAACCAATTTACCCCTAACGCCATACGCGCAATGTTAGGTTTCTACATTCTGATGAGGGGAAACGGTGGGGAGCCTTCAGCTCAACTCTTTCTAACCCAATATGTCTGCAAGTTTTCGGACGGGTTCTTTTATGCTAGTGGTCGCACCTCCCGGACCGGCAAATTCATGGAGAAGCTCCATGAAGGGGTCCAGGATTGGAAAGACTACTATTTCTTTGTTACCAACCCTCTTCCTTGGGAATTTCCTCATGAGGGGTGGATTTAATGAAAATCCTGGGGTGCCACGTCCTCCCCTTTCTGTCTGTTCCTCCTTAAACCTGGATGTGATGAACCGTTTAAACGATCAGGTCTCTAATCATGGCTTTTTTGATGTAATGGGTATCTGCAAAAATCCTAGAGTCCTTTCTCATTTCGGTTTTGGTAGCCCTGATTACCCTTTAGGTCCCGATGATGGTAATACCATTTCTCCTCTCCTTGTATTGTACTCAAGACCTTTAACCCATTATACTTATTAATGCCGTTTCATGTTTCTTTGTACAGCTATGAGTTGGTTGACTCAGATTTCGCGTGATGCTGCCCCTCTCTCGATGGTTAATAGGTCTCCAGCGCCTGAAAGTTCCTCGAAGGCTCAAATTTCCCCTTCTCCAGTGGAACCTGCTACTGGATCTGTTGCTAAGCGTACCCGTTCCTCTACTGAAAAGGCCATGGTGTCTACGTTACCTCCTGTTTCCGATGCTTCCAAGAAAAAGAAGTCCAAGACCAAATCCTCTCTGCCCGATGTCGGTTCTGATGCTCCAGATGAGATGAATGTTGACCAACTCCTGGGTTTTATAGAGCGTTACACTCCGGCCCATGCCACTGAGGCCCTCAATGCTCTGTCCTTTGGTGAGCGAGTTGTGCATGCCGCTCACAGCTTTACCCAGGTATTCTCCTCATGAAAATACATTTCTAAGTAATTCTAATAAAGAAGAATATGCTTGTCTTACTTCTTTAGATGATCCCTTGTGTAGTTTGGTCTCCTGTTTTCCAATGTATCTGAACGAGCCCTTCAGTCCCTTCAGCTGGTGGATGACTTCCACAGCCAGGTAGAATTGGAAAAAGTGAAGAGGGATATTCTTGAAGCAGAATTGCATGACGCTAATCAGAGGTATAAAGTACTCCAAACGACACTTTCGGGGGAGATATCTTTACTGAAGAAGGAATTTGGCAAACGGGTGGAACAGCTGGAGGTTACTCTTCCTCAGGCTGGTATGAAATTGTGCATAGATTCCCTGTTTACCTCTGCCGCAGGTCAAAAATTTCTAGGTACCTTGCATCAGGAGTGGCTGGAGGCTTTTCTTCAGAGTAGCAGCTTTCTAGGGGCGATGGGTGCATATATCCCTCATTTCATTGATCATGGATTTTCCAACGCTGTAGCGGAACATTCTGCTCCTGGGTTCAACGGTCAATATACTCGTGCCCTCCGGTCAGAAGAATTGGACACTCCCCCCAAGTTCCCTGGAGATGCTAAAGAAGACATCCATACCCCCTGGTGGTTACCTGGGATGAGGAAGGCGATCCTGGAGTTGAAGGAAGCTGCCCTGAAATTGGATGATCTTGCACCTGCAAGGGATATGGCCTTTCCTGTCCATGTGGACAACCCAACTCCAGTGGCTACTGTGGCAGCGGGTGCTTTGATGGAGAAGGCGGAGGAAGGCGATTCCAGTGGACGAGCAGAGGAGGCAGGAGAAGGTTCTGAGGGGAAGAATGGTGTTCCCCTCTCTGCATGACTTTAATTCCTTGATAACACTTTGGTACTTGAAAACACTTTTTTATTTTGTTAAGGCCTCTAAGGCCCCTTTTGATATTTTCCGGAGACTCCACACTCCGGGGTTTTTCTGTGGAGGGCTTAGGCATGGTGCCTCAAGTCTTGAATATTCCTGCTTCTCTTTCGTTTGATATCGTACCTGCACATTTATTACTTGGCATGCATATATACATATACATCTCTATCTTTGTTATAAGGTGTGGTATCTGTTAGCATGTTTTCGACATTTTCTGGACACGTAAAGGCTCTAAAGCTCCTAGAGGAACCTTAACGAGGAGATAGGGTTTATATCCCTGCACTTACTTGGTGATTTGCTAACGTCTCTAGCCTTTCTCTTGACGCCAGAGTTTTTAGGGATTATCCTTCCTTTCCCCTAGGTCAGAATTCGTAGGGATTATACTCTCCCTTAAGTTGTTTATACTCGTGAGAGTTAGTTTATACTCGTAAGAGTTAGTTTATACTCGTAAGAGTTAGTTTATACTCGTGAGAGTTAGTTTATACTCGTAAGAGTTAGTTTATACTCGTAAGAGTTAGTTTATACTCGTAAGAGTTAGTTTATACTCGTGAGAGTTAGTTTATACTCGTGAGAGTTAGTTTTTACTCGTGAGAGTTAGTTTATACTCGTGAGAGTTAGTTTATACTCGTGAGAGTTAGTTTATACTCGTGAGAGTTAGTTTATACTCGTAAGAGTTTGTTTATACTCGTAAGAGTTTGTTTATACTCGTAAGAGTTTGTTTATACTCGTAAGAGTTTGTTTATACTCGTAAGAGTTTGTTTATACTCGTAAGAGTTTGTTTATACTCATAAGAGTTTGTTTATACTCGTAAGAGTTTTGAGAGTCGCTAGGGATAGGGTTTGTCGACGAGTTAATCATGTTTTCCGCTACCGTACCCCTTACTCCCCCTAGCTTTAGAGGCTGTCGTGAATAGTAACTTTAGGAATTTTTCCTAGGTATTCTCTGTTCGAGCATGTATGAATTGGTGTGAATTTCTCTATCTTGCCATGTCTTTATCATGCTATATTTCAGTTTCCAAAACATATTCATTATTTCAGCACTCATCATGCAGGCCTTCAACAGTTATCTTGACACAATATTAACATATGAGAAACATTTCATCATAAAATTAGCGCATAAGAGTCATCTCATCACAATATTAACATGCATTTAGGGAAATTGCTGAAATTTTATCAAAACCGATGCTCCATTGATCGAAAACGTTTATCAACATAGGCAAATAAGGGGAACCTATGCCGGCCTCATTAAAAACCTCTCCGTGGTAAAACCCCAAAGGGAAACCCACGTAGAGGGAAAGAGAGTGTCGGTGAAGCAATTATTCGAATAAGAAGTAAATGTTCGAAATTGTTCATAAAGAAAAAGGAAGTAGGGGAATAACACCTTCCTCAAACATAAAATCTCTTCAAGTGGCACACGTTCCATGGCCTTAGTATCTCTTTCCCTGTCATGTCTTGGAGCTTGTATGCTCCGCCTTTTAGTACCTGTATTACCCTGTATGGACCTTCCCAGTTGGGTTCTAGCTTTCCTGTGTTTTTCAAAGCATCTGCTATCCGAAGGACTAAGTCTCCCACTTTAAAGCAGCGAGGGATTACTCTGCGATCATAGGCTGCTTTGATCCGACTCTTGTACCTTTCTGCTTTTAATCTCACCATTTCCCTTTCTTCATCTATCTGATCCAGCGCTTCCCTCATCAATTCTTCATTTCTTTTTTCTTCAAAATAGGTGATCCGGTGCGATTTGAGTCTAGCTTCAGGGGGTATCACTGCTGCTGCTCCATATACTAGGTAGAAGGGAGATTCGCCTGTAGCTGTTTTAGGGCTGGTTCTATAAGACCAGAGGACATTGTCTAACTCCTTCACCCATTTTCCTCCTACTTCTTCCAATCGCGTTCGAATACCATCCACTAGGATTCTGTTTGTAACCTCCACCTGCCCATTAGCTTGTGGATGAGCTACTGAAGTAAACCTCTGTATGATACTCCACCTTTCGCACCACTTCCTTACTTTCTCTCCATTGAACTGCGTTCCATTGTCGGAAACCAAGATCCTAGGTATTCCAAACCTGCAACAAATATGTCTAGCAAGGAAAAGAATTACATTATCTTCTTCAATTTTGGCCAAAGGCACAGCCTCTACCCATTTACTAAAATAATCCACAGCTACGATCAGAAATTTCCTCCCTCCTGGTGCCAAGGGGAAGGGTCCCACCAGATCAATTCCCCATTTGGCGAAGGGACAGGGCGAGTACATAGCCCCCATTTCTTCTGCAGGTATTCATATCAGGGGTCCATTCTTCTGACACTTCTCGCATTTCTTCACATACTCTCTAGCATCTCTGATTATGTTGGGCCAGTAAAAACCTGCCCTAAATACCTTCTTCACCATGGTCTGGTACCCTTCATGGCTGGATGCGCAACCTTCATGGATGTCTTTGATCACTAGCTCTGCTTCTCTTCTCGAAAGACATTTCAAATATGGTTGAGTGAATGACCTCTTGTACAATTGACCTCCTAGGATGCAATACTTCCTTCTCCAAGCCTTTGCTTCTCTGGACATTGGGGCTGCTGGATCCCTGTTCAATTCTTCCCATATTTCTTTCCTCCAATCATCCCCTGCTGTTATTTCTCCGATCAAGGTTTCTGTAGCTACTTGATCTGCCACCAATAGGGTTATCTTTCCGTCTCCCTCGAATTCAGTGGAACTAGCTAGTTTAGACAATCCATCTGCTTTCATATTCTCTTCTCTTGGTACCTGTATCACTTCAAAAGTATGGAATTTATCTTTTAACTTCTTTACCTCCTCTAAGTAGGTGATCATTCTCTCATCCTTGGCGAGGTACTCCCCCATGATCTGCTGTACTATCAGCTGTGAATCGGAGTATAGGGTGACCTTCTGTGCTCCCAACTCTGCAGCCATGCTCGCTCCTCTAATCAGGGCCTCATACTCTGCACCATTGTTTGAGGTTGAAAATCGGAATTTGACAGCCACCTGCAGTTCTTGACCCTCAGGGTCGATCAATAATATCCCTGCTCCACATCCCAAGGCGGATGCTGAGCCATCCACATATACCTTCCATCCTTGTTCTTCTTCCACTCTGGTAGACTCTTGAATAAAATCTGCTAGGGCTTGAGCCTTGATGGCTCTCCTTGGTTCATAATCTATATCATACTCCTGTAATTCCACTGCCCATCTGACCATTCTCCCTGATAAATTTGCTCTCCCTAATGTCTGTTTCAAAGGGAAATTAGTTCGCACCATAACTTTATAGGAGAGGAAGTATGGGCGTAATCGCCTAGCCGTTACCACCACCGCCAGGGCTGCCTTCTCTACCTCTGAGTACCTCATTTCAACTCCTTGGATGACCTTGCTCACATAATATATGGGTTGCTGTGCAGAACCTTCCTCTTTCATCAGGGCAGTGCTCAGAGAGTGTTCCCCTACCGAAAGATATAAGAGCAATACATCTCCCTGAGAGGGCTTTGTCAGCTTCGGAAGCTGTTCAAGGTGAAGCTTGAGTTCCTCGAAAGCTTTCTGGCACTGGTCGTCCCATTCGAACTTCGACCCCTTCCTTAAAGTTCTGAAGAAGTGGTGGCTCTTTTCTGCTGACCTTGATATGAACCTACTGAGAGCTGCGATCCTACCATTCAGGGTTTGCAATTCCTTCAAATTCCGAGGGGGTTGCATGTCGAGCACCGCCTTCACCTTAGCAGGGTTCACTTCTATCCCTCTCTGAGTCACCATATATCCCAGAAATTTCCCTGACCCTACTCCAAAAGAACATTTAGTAGGGTTTAATTTAATACCATTCTCTCGGATTACCTGAAATATCTCCTTCAAGTCGTCAATATGTCCCTCTGCCTTGACACTTTTAGCCAGCATATCATCCACGTAAACCTCCATGTTCCTGCCTATCTGCCCTCGGAACACCGAGTCTACCATTCTTTGATAGGTGGCTCCTGCATTTATCAGTCCAAAAGGCATACGTACATAACCGAAAGTACCACATATCGCTATAAAGCATACCTTTGGTATATCGAGGGGGTTCAACTGGATTTGATGATACCCTTGATAAGCATCCATCATGCTGAGTAATTCAAACCCGGACGTGGCATCCACCAGCTGATCAATCCTAGGCAGTGGATAGTGGTCTTTAGGGCACGCCTTGTTCAAGTCCCTGAAGTCAATGCACATCCTCCATTTGCCGGCTCCCTTAGACACCAGTACTGCATTCGAGAGCCACTCAGGGAACTGCACTCTCTTCACATGCTCTGCGTTCAACAATTTATCGATCTCCTCCTTTACAATGAGGTTCTTTTCTTTACCGAAGTTCCTCAACTTCTGCTTCACGGGCCTAGCTTTGGGATCCACATTCAGATGGTGTACGGCTATTTCTAGAGGGATACCCGTCATATCCGTCGCTGTGAATGCAAAGATGTCCGCATTCTCCTGGAGGGTGAGTATCATCTTTCCCTGGAGCTCAGGGTTCATATTCATACCTATCATGGTTGTAAATCCCTCCTTTCCTGGGTAGAGCTCGATGCTCATTAACTCCTCGTCTGCTTTAACTTTGGGTTGCTCTTGTACTAGCTCACCCACTTTCTGCCTCTTCAACTCAGGGTCTTCGCCCTTAAATCTCTCCATTCCCCGGAACATGGCCCTGTCTGCTATCTTGACTGATTCCACATAACACTTCCTTGCCTGATACTGATCGCCACATATCTCTCCCACACCCCCTAAGGCAGGGAACTTCATCTTCATGTGGAAGGTGGAGATCACTGCCTGAAAAATATTCAAGCTTGGCCTTCCCATTACTACATTGTAGAAAGATGGGACATCTACAATCAGAAATTCTATTACTTGCACACGACGGTTAGGGGCAACTCCTAACCCTACTTGCAGCAACACTGAACTAAGGGGTTGAATAGCTCCCCCTGAAAATCCATAAAGAGCGGTTTCCACCGGTCTGAGCTTTATATTCAGGTCCATCTTCTTAAAGCACTCCAAGAACATGATGTCAGCGGAGCTTCCAGTGTCTACAAAAATTCTTGCTACGTCGTATCCTGCTATATCCGTGGTAATGACCAATGCGTCATTATGAATTTCTCTGGGTTCCCCAGCGTCTTCTGGCCCAAAATGGATGTCTGGGCCTTCTGCCATCTTTCCCACCTCATTATGCTCTACATTCCTCTCATTTTTCAACGACCGAACGCTCTGCTTCCTCTGCCTAAAGGAATCCCCATCGGCAGGGCCTCCCATAATCATATGAATAGTTCCTCTCTTCTGAGGAGGGGGTGGTGGCTCCTCATTGCCCTTCCTTTGATCTCTTCTATCGTCTTCCTGTTTCCCTTCGGGGTCCTTTCGCTTCTGACCCCTGGGGCCTTGTCGATCTCTAAAGATAAACTCCTTTAGGTGGCCTGCCTGAATCATCCTTTCTATCTCATCCTTCAGATGCCAACATTGGTTGGTATCATGGCCATAGTCGTTGTGGAACCTGCAGAATTTGTTTGACTTATGGTTTTGGGGACCTCTGCTTCTTGAGTAGGGGAATTTCATATCTGGATGGTCCCCTGCCACCTCTAGGACTTCGGCTGGCTCCATCCTCAACGGGGTATATCTCTTCGCCCCCCTCCTTGGGTTCCAGGGTACAACTTCCTCTCTTCTTACACTTTCTAGTCTCCTGGAGCTTCGATGTCTCTCCGGACTTGGCCTCCTAAACGGAATCTCTTTCCTCCTTTCTCCATTACTCACTACGGCCCTGGTCTCTGATCGCTTAGCTTTCCTTACCTCTTCAAGGGTAAGGTATTTCTCTGCTCTCCTCAACAATTCATCAAAGGTCCGAACTGGCTTCTTGGCTAGAGATGTGAATAGATCCCCATCTCTTAGCCCGTTGGTGAGGGCGTTAATTTTGACCTCTGAGGAGGCTGTAGGTACTTCGAGAGCTGCTTGGTTGAATCTTTTCAAGAAAGCCCGAAGACTCTCATTCTCTCCTTGTCGCATGTTAAATAAGGTGAGGGTGGCCCTAGGTTGCCTCCTAGCGCTGGCGAACTGGTGCAGGAATAGTTCGCTGAACTCCGACCATGAATGGATAGTATCTGGCCCTAACTGGGTGAACCATTGCTGCGCCGCTTTAGATAGGGTAGTCAGAAATACCCTGCATTTGACGCCCTCTCCGTATCGATGCAATAGGGCGGCATTCTCGAACCTCATCAAATGCTCGTACGGGTCCGTGGTTCCATCATATTCGAAATTTAAAGATTTAAAATCAGGAGGCAGTTCATCTTGTAAAATGGTGGGTGAAAATTGATAACCAGTAACGTAAGAAGGTTTACTTACGTTATCAATCATATGCTTCTGCATGTCTTTCATCTCCTTCCGCAAGGCCTGTATCTGATCACTGACAGCTCCCTGATACGTGTCGTTCGTGCTTTCTCCCATCCCTGTTTCCATAGTGGTATCCCCAAGGATCCTCTCCGTATCCCTCCGAGGAGGTCTTTCCAAGATGCTTCTTTCCGCTTGAGAAGGTATTTTTTCTTCTAGGTTCTGAGGGGGATCCTCATTCCTGGAAGGGACTGGAACAGAATCGATGACTTGTTCTGGAAGATTTTGTCTTGTACCCTTACGGGTGATTGGAACAGGTTCGGGAGGGCGAAGTCCTCGAGTAGCGATTATTCTTTCAACTGATTGTGCGATCATCTCATCTAATTGATCTCGAGAGACAGTCAAGAGTTCCGGTTGAGTGTTAGGGTTATCCCTATTGATCCCACTCCCTGAAGCTCCTGAGGTGCCTGGTGCGTCTCCCTCCAGAGTGGGAGGGATATCCTCCGGTATATAATCTACGGGCTGTTTCCCTAGATTTCGGTTTGAGGGAAAACCCGGAGGGGGAATATCTTCTGGTGTATGGTCCACAGGTCGTTTCCCTAAATTTCGATTTGAGGGAAAACCTGGAGGAGGAGGAGTGGAATCTCCTTTCTCCTTCGTCTGCTTCACTGAATCATGTCCTCCACCCATTTAAGTACGGAACTTTTCTCACGCCTTAGCTTGAAATGTTCCCACAGACGGCGCCAGTTGATGCGTCGAAAAAGAACGCCTTCGGATGTCGATCGTTCCCTTGCGAGCACTATTAATCACGAGCCCAATCTCTCGTTTTATCCTTGGCAATCTTCAAGTAAAACTCCTTGGAAATCCGAAAATAACCTGCAAAAGTACACCGGAGGGGGGCTCCGGCGTAGAAGCTCCGACGCTCAAGTCAGATTCGATAGTAGGCGAAATCAAAGAGGAATTCCCCTCTGTATCTAGGGAAATTCCGGCGAATGTAATGAAGTTTCTCTTCAACTCAGTGTATAATTCTTAGGAAAAATACGTATTGTATGTAAAAAAGGTGTGTATTGTCATAAAACTTACCTGATAATGTAAAATAATTGGCTTATATACCTGGCCCCCTCTCCCCGGGAAAGAGGGGGACTTATTCTCCCTACATTCTTGGTCCATTCCCCAGAATCCGGCCCCTCAACCCTGAAGACTTGGTTTTTGAGCATATCCTCCCCTATTCTTGCGGGTTTGACTCGCTCATATGACTTGGCCAAGAAAGATGGACTATCCGTTCCATGTTTGGGTCGAGTTCCTTCTGGGCCAAGAGATATTAACCTTTCTGAATATGGGCCGAAGGCCCAATAACCCTGCTTTCTCTCATTTCCCTACTCAAGCCCAGGGGTGTATTAATCCTGTTTCTTCGGCATCCCGATCCAATCATGACTATCATAATCTATCCCGTTTCCACGTGTCGGCTCCTCTGAGAGCAACATATTTATCTACATCAGATTCAATTTAAATACATTAACAAAAATTACAAACCTAAGTCTATTATAGTCTCAATGTGACACTACTAATTTTCTAATATTTGTTAATCCATATTCAGAACATAATTTAATTAGCTCTATATGTTTTGCCCAAGAAAATGCACCATATCAATGATGGGTGAATTTCACGATTATGATCGAGCTTACCTTTTGGTGAAGAATAGCCGAATTCGTTGGAAGATCATCTAGCTTCTAGCTCCAATTTTAGAGACTTTAAACTAGGCAATGCCTGCAAAAGAAGTTCACACAATATTCTTAGAAAGAATTTAATTAATTTGTTCATAATATAAGGAGAAATAATTTTTTCTAGTCTGGCAAGTAATCCCTATTTTTGTTTCGGTTGATCCTGTCGACTTTTACTAATTGAATTAAAATAGTCAAGTAACTTTTAATTTTTCAACGTTAATTATAGTCTGATAACCGGCTGTATGGCTTGACCTATCAAACTCTACCACGTGAACAAATCAAAAACTATGCCTCCTACAATCAATTACTGGACTAATTAGAATGTTGAACATTTTACCAGATTATTATAAATTCGTGAAAGTCGACTTAATTAAAATAGGGATATTCATGTTATCAATGACACTGATAATATTCACCTGTGATCCTATCTCTTCATCAATTTGTTCGTTTTCGAGCTTCTTCCTCTTTGCCTCGTTAAGTGCATCGCTACACTTAATTCGAGCATCCGTTGTTGAATTTGTACATGCTGTAACATCTCCCCGTATGCCTGCAATTTGTTGCTTCAATCTGTGAATGCCTCCATGCATCAATTTTCCACACAAGATGCACTTCACCCTATCCAAATTGTTTGGATCTGCCAACACCGCAAACTCCCATCCTACATTGTTGGATTTTCGTTTCAGCGGCTCACAAGGCGCCGAATTTGAAGAAGCCTCCATCTTACTACCAAAAAAATATCAAGCGTAATCAAAAAATCAAAAGTTCAAACAACAATATACTTTCTAAATGTTAATCAAGTCTACTTTCAAAAAAAAAAAAGATAAACTAATTAGTGTGCGGACGGCGTGCAAAAGGATGGCGGGTTACCATGGGCGGAAAAAAAATTAAATCTTTAAACTGAAACAAAACTCAATGCAAACTAATTAATTTAATTTGAATACATGTAATCTGGTAAAAGGAGAATTTAAATATCAAACTCATTTAGAATTTTTTTTCTAAAATAATTTTTTATAATTTAATTAATACAGTTGGGGTTTGAGATAAGTTTAGCTGACTATGTATTTAAGTATCAAAGAAAAATTGTTTAAAAATTCTTTTAAATACTTCAAAAAACAAAAAGTATGAAAATTTTCACAAAATTTGATTTTAATCCACTTGGGACAAAACTTGGTGAAATTCAAAATAAACAATAAGTATTGGGAAGACACTAAATTTATAAATGAATCATTCAAAAATTGGTGGAATTCAAAATAAACAATAAGTATTGTGTATTTAATTTCTTTTTTTTTTTAATACGAATTATTTGGTTTGTCGATTAACAAATTGTTTATGTTTCTTATGGTTCGTTTAAATTAAAATCATAGATTCCACAATCATCTTATGACCTTGCTAGATATTGTATGTTTTGGTTTATTGATTACAATCATTTGAAAATCCAATTTACTCCCTCCGTCCGCCTATAAATTTCACATTTTGTCATTTTGGTCCGTCCGCCTATAAGCTTCTCATACCCTTTTTGACAAATATCTTGTAGAATTCATAGAAGGATCCCATCTATTGGAATCAAAGAATGAAAATATTCTCTTGATTGAAGAAACAAGCTTTACAAAGAGTATAAACTCAAAACCGTCATCAATACCAAAGCCCTAATTAACATTTATAGGCTTAAGTAAGATTAAGTGCTAATAACTAACTAATTGTCTAACAAACTAAAGGAAGATACATAGCAGGGAGTGTATTTACCAATACTGGAGGTATTGGGTTTTAATGAGGAGGTGCATTTACTAAAACAGTGGATTTATTAATTAAGCCTTTATATATCTTTTAACTTCCACTTTTATCTAAGTTTTTGTCTCTATCTCTTTCCCAACTACTTTCATTTGTATTATTCGTATTATATGTATTATTTAATCATTTTTCTTAATGTATGTGCCCAAACTTTATATTCAAAAGTAACGAAAAACTTATAAAATTTTTTTCTAAAATATTTTTAAAGTTTTAGAATTCTATAATTTTAAAATATTAATTTTAAATTGAGATTATTCCCTAATAGAAACATTCTTACAACCCCTTAAGCAAATAGAAACACCAAGTTTAAAAAATTTATAATAGAGTCAATTTGAAGACAAAAAACCCAAACTACCCTTAATATAATTATTTTTAAACTAACACAATTATTTTTATTTTTTTTTGAAGTCTCGGGTATCCGGTCCAAGGGCCGACTAATCCCGGGGGACCAATCCCACCGCCCACTTGCGGGGGTCCCGTTTAAACTAACTCAATTATTAAATTCCATAAATGTTGCAGCTAGTGAAATCCTAAATTTTAGGTTAAGTTATCCGAAATTCCCTGACTTTCCAATTTGACTAGAAAATTAATTACTCAGATTCTTGTTATGCACTGAAATCAAAATTAGAAAATTTCCCAAATTTCGATTTTGAAATTTAATTTCTCAGAATCGATAATGCACTGAAATCAAAATAATAAATCATTGAAATTCAAACCGTCATTGCTACCGTGAAACGCGGCCTCCGCCGCCCCCATGGTTGCCACCTCCATATGTACGGCGAAGACGGCTACCCATTGTGCCCCAAAGCTTAGCCATCGTCTGCAAACCTTCGCCGCCCATTGTGCCCCAAAGTTGTTGAAAATATAATTGGTTATTCCCCCATAGAAGTGAATCAAATTACTTTAGGATTTTCTGAATTTTATGTTCCAATATACATATGTTTAGATTGCACTTTAGTTTGCATATTTTTATGCAAAATTGTCGAAATGCACTTTAGTTTGCATAATACTGGATGTAATTCACATGAACTTCAATATACATATGTTTAGAATGCACTTTAGTTTGCATGCTTTTATGCAAAATTATATATATGCACTTTAATACGCATTATCCTATTCACTTATTGTTGTATAACTGTATACTTTTTTTGCAGATTAAATTTGGAAGGTGAAATCTCTCAATTAAATATGAATGCCTTCTTTTTAGGAATGATTTGAAATTTGGAAGCCAATTAAATGTGAAACTTTTTTTTTTAGGAAGGATTTAAAATTTTAAGTGTTTGACTAATATTAATTAATTCGAAAAAAATTAAATTAAAAGGGTTGATTGGTCTATTTATGTCCAATTTGATCCTATTAGAAACAAAAAAAAATAAGGTAGGTTTTATTAGAGAAAAGTAGGGGTGAGATGACTCTTAACAATTATTTCCCTTTTAAATTTAGAATCTCATTAAATTTTAAAATATGAGATTAAAATCAGATATTAATTTACTCATAAGATTTTATTGGTATTAATTTTAAAATTCTACTGTATAATTTAAAACCAGATTAAAAATTATTCTAAAAAACGCATTAACTTTTAAAATATTTTTGAATTCTAGTATAATTTTAAAATGTTAATTAATTGCGCAGAGTACACCGCGTAATTTAGTAAAAATACTAAATCCCTCGTATGTAGCCATTAAGGGGCCTAAAAAGACGCATTGGATGAAGAAGTAGCGCAGCAGGCGAGTCCTGGTAATTATTGGAAATGGGTTTTTAGTTTTCATGTTTTGTTTGTGTAATAGTATAATTATTCGAATTACTTTTGAATTTTTGACTAGGGTTTCATTTGTGGAACCATGGATGAATGTCAACTCGTGGATCGACTCACTGAGTTACCCCACTCGTTAATTCTCCGAATCCTCTCATTGTTGGCCATGAGAGATGTTGTTTCGACAACTCTTCTGTCAAAAAGTTGGAATAACCTCTGGACCACCGTCCCCTGTCTTAATTTCCGCGAAAATATAAATGAAGACAAAGGGATAGAGAAAGTTCAAAACTTTATTAATCGTGCTCTCCTACGGTGGAAAGGGCCCAAGATTCTGAAATTCGAAATTAATATCAGGCCCCAATTTGATATGTCATTAGCTGGTGACATTGATTCGTGGGTGCATTTTGCCCTGGGAAATGGTGTAAAAGAGTTGAATATAGATTTGATGTGCGAAGAGGATAAGATTAAGTTGGAAGATGCAGAAATAAGTATGAAAGATGTGTACAGGCCTCCACAGTTGCTGAACTCGTGTTCGTCAATAAAAAAATTATCACTCGTGGGATGCAATCTTCGAATCCCTGGAATTCCTGTCTGGAGTCAGCTCAAGAGTTTAAAAATCGATGGTTTTCACTTCAGTAAACGCTTAGTAAACCGAATTCTGTTGGGTAGTCCTCGGTTGGAAGACTTTGACTTGCACCTTTTGTTAACCTCTGGGAACTTGAATATCAGATCTACGAGCTTGAAAAAGCTCAAGATTTCTCAGTATTATGCTAATGATTTTATACCCCTGGAAGGAGTGCTGAGAATCTGCTGTCCGAAACTTGAAACATTGGAACTCCTCGGAGTATTATTTTGTAAGATTTTTCTTACAAATGTGTCATCTTTAACTGATGCAACTCTTGGTTTTAATGATGCAATGTATCACGATTCGCTTGGGGCTGAAACATTGAGGCAAATCTTGGCAACTGTTCAACATGTTGAAAGACTCGGTTTATCAGTTCTGTCTGCTCAGGTTTAGTTTCTTTTCGATACGTACTTGTACTTGTGCATTAGATGATTATTTGAACAGAGAATTGTTTAGTATAATGAAGTCGTAATAATACGAATTGTTTGACGATCTTTTTGTAGATTTATTCATTAATTTCAGAGTAGTTGTTAATATATTTGGCTTGATGTAGATTTTTTATTCATTAATTTCAGAATGGTTGTTAATATATTTGGTACAGTGCAACTTAATTGGTTCCAACTTCCATACTTGTGAACTGAGTGTTGTTGGTATTGTACATAATTTGTTATGTATAAGAGAAGAAGGAACCGGCCAGCTAGTTAGGGTTGGGTATCCGTATTTGGGGCCTTCTTGTGGCAGTTAGCCGCGCGTTAGTTTGGTTCTGATTGTATATATACTTCTGAGAAAGGATTGTTGATTGACTTGGTTATTAGATTCGGATTTATGCTTGGGCAGATTATTCCATAGTTCTGTTCTATTCTTGTTCCTGGCTACTCCTTTGCATCTAACATAATTATTTATTGGTGACACCATAAATGAATTTGATGGAATTACTGATAATAGATTTGGAATTTTGCCTTTTATTCATACATGTTTTCCATTCAATTCGTTACTCTCCATTTTTTAATGCAGTCTATATTATTGTTATACCAGGAGCTTGGCGCGTCGCACAAGGAAGCTACGCTTTCACCATTACCAAATGTCAAGTTTCTAAGACTTATAGGTACTGATATTGACCTCTATGAAGTTGACTTCAGAAACACAATGAATCTTCTTGGGATCTTCCCTAATATAAGGATGTTAGTCATTGAAGACGTGGAACCGACTTGTTTTAAGTATCCACCACCGCTCGACCTGGAATTTGTAACTAATCTCTCCAACTCCTTTCTGATGCAACTGAAGACAGTTCAGATTACTTCACATTTGAATAGCTCCTTACTATTTCAGATTATTGAGTTTTTGTTGAAATATGCAAGAACACTCGAAAAGTTGGTGATCCAGCCCGAATGCGGCAGGACACATTCACAGGCGACTTTTTCTCGAGCAGCAAAGATACTGCTGAGCATGCCAAGATCCTCACCAACTGCAAAGGTGATTTTCACCACAAATTGATCATAACGATATCATGTCACTTCAAGTAAAAGTTCTCATTCGCATTTTGGTGATATCCTTCACTTCCTGAACTTTGCTACATTTGCAAACTTGAACATTTTGTTAGATATTTATTCCATAACTTCTATCTCGCTCGAATACAGTGTTTGGATTGACTCGTGTATTTAAATTCACCAATATATTTTCATGCGTTGAAATCTATCGTGGACATATCTAATATATTATGCTAAATTTGAATGGGGTCGTTTCAACAAATATATTACGCTAAAATGAAACGGGGCCAGTTCGTCGAAAATTCTTGTCTTGTAATTAGAGGTGGGAATGGGCTAAGCTAAGTGATATGCTTTTCAAACCAGCTCAAAGTAACATTATTTTGAATGGTTATATTGAACTTGGATAGTTTAATGTGTATCCTATTATGTTATTTGGTAACCGTGCATGCAACCCCTGATTAATTGTTGTGCTAATGAAATTGTGTTTCTATCTCTAATTATATATCATAATTGGAAGGAATTACTTGAACTAGAAATCACGTTATGCACGATCGATTCAATTACAATTAGGGCAAATGAAATTATATTTCTCTCTCAATTAAAATTAAACAATTACTCCGTAATTAACAGTAGTTTGATAGCATACTCGTTTGATTTCAGATTTGCGTTGAATGTGGTAAGTGTGGATGAAGTTTTATGTCAAATCAATACTTAAGTAATAATGATTATTATTTAATTATTGTTAGTCAATGGAGTAATAATTACTTTTAAGTAATAATGAGTATGACTTCTCATTAAAACAAAGATCATTGCGGCTGTTCCATATCATCCAGATGAAGAACTGCCATATAAGGTTTAGTACCTTTCGTCTAGAATCTTTTGGTTCTTTCATGCAGAATTTATTCAAATGCTCCACTGAAGAATTTGAATATAATGCTTGCCTGCTCACCAACAAAGTCAGGGGACATGAAATGAAGAGGTGTACGTCTAACTGTTTCTGTCGTCGAACTGCAGCGGTTACATATAACATTGAGGCCTTCCGGGTTGATGCCTCTTTTCATCAGATTGTCCGCCGTAGCCACTCTTTCGTGTAGTACTTTCCAGGACAGCGCTGAAACCTTAGAAGGGATACATTTCCACCAAATTTTCGGCCAGTTATTGGCGCTGTTTGAACTGGCTCAACCAGAATATCGTACATTCATTTGGTGCTAAACATCCCGCTTGTCGATTTGTCGATCCTTTCCAACACACTGTATCATCTCTCTCGTTATCGAG
The DNA here is from genome assembly GCA_963675135.1 of Galeopsis tetrahit. NCBI lineage: Eukaryota > Viridiplantae > Streptophyta > Magnoliopsida > Lamiales > Lamiaceae > Galeopsis > Galeopsis tetrahit. The sequence continues at coordinate 31,186,265 of OY776119.1, read as the reverse complement.
CTTGTACCTGTGAATGAGCAACCAAAGAGAGACAAACTCTAACATTTCATTAGCTTTAAGAAATCTGTTCCAAATAAAAGCCCATGTTTCCCCATCTTGTTTAAAGAAATCCCGAACTCTCCGTAACTTATTTGACGAAATATTGTACAATGTAGTTTTGAGATAGTTAATCTCCAAACATGCATGTTTCAATATTTAAGTGTGGACTTTTGGAAAAATGGTTAAACTGCTGCACTTAATTTTTATAAATAAGTGATTCAAAGAGTATTTTTTATAGTTTGCCAAAATCAGTTTCATTACTCAGAAGTTCCTTAGTTACAGTGTGGAGTTGGTCCCGAGCAGAATCTCGATTTTTGATACTGGTCCGGGCATGGACGGCGTTGCTGGAAACCTAGAGAAGTGGTATGATGTTACATTATTGTGAACTGTCAATATTTTTGTTCTTGCAGATACAAACCAGTTGACAAATGTATCAGATACCCCTTGTACTCATTTTCGATTATTAAGTTTTTTGACGTTGACAAATATATCAGTTGCTTCTTCATTTGAAGAGTAATTGGAATTTATTTTATTTTATTTGTAGGGGGGAAATATTAGCATCATTGCACCAATCTAAATGGGGTGAAACTCCATACTCAATGATATTACTCGACTCTCAGTCGACTTTCTTTTGATAAATTTTCGTTGTAGTTATGAATTCATTTGCATATTATGTTGTGATCACAGCCTTTCTTCGGCATGTTTGGATATGGAGGTCCCGTTGCTGCCACGTGTTTCGGAAAGTATGTGAACTATCTCTTTGTTTATATATACTCATAAACAGATGGAGCTTCTGTAATTAATCACATCTCTAATTCTTTATGCAACTGTATGTACTGCAGGCGCGCTGTCATTTCATCGAAGACTAAAAATTGTGACAAAGTATAGGAATTAATATACAAGAATTAATTCCCAACCTCTCTACAAGTTCGGACTTTTAGATGAGACGGAATTCTTTCATGGTATCAGAGCAAACCAGGCAAACGACCTGGGTTCGACGGACTTTTAGATGAGACGGAATTCTTTCACAAAGTGTTAACAGTAACTCTGGAAACAGAACCATCAGAAAACTGCTGGAGGGTAATTTACGTTTATTTTGTTGCTTTGCCTTTATTTTTCCGTATATAGTTTCTTAATCTCGAATCTTTGATCGATGTTATTCACAGACGATAGGGGGAATGAGAGATCCTTTGAAAGATGAAACAGAGAAGTCACTGCATGGAAGCTTCACGAAGGTATGTTTTCTTCGTATTTGTTTCTTTAATGGCACGTTTATCTCCCTAAATTGTCTTTAACGAAAATCGTCTCCAAAATATGGTTCATACAATGTTACGTGTTTCTAACTAGCACGATTTCTGATATTTTTCTCCATCTTGCATTATGCTATTCATGTCGAATTAAACATCATATCCTAACATTATGGAGATTACAACCATATCCTCTATATCTAGCCGTTGTGCCACATGCTCCTTCCTTTTATTATCTTCTCCTATTTATAGGGCTAATCGACGAAATCTATGGTATTACTATTTATGCTACTTTTATAATGACAATATTCGACATGAATCAAATCTTGCTACTAAATGTTGATGTCTATTGTTGTTTAACTTCTGTCAGGTTGAGATTTTCGACCCGAAGGTAAAGAATCTGGATATCAAACGTTTACGATGCAAACTCAAGGACATTTTCTTTCCCTATATCAAGGTGATCTGCCTTCCTTTAGTACTTTTTTGTCTTCTATCAGAAATTGATATTAAGGATTTTTTTTGTACTTGTTAGATTATATTTGCATAATAATTGGTATAGATTTATTCACCAATTCTTTTTTAATTGCCAGTGTGCTGAAGTGTCTGGCACAAAAAGCCCTCCCATTGAATTTCAGGTGATTTTTATTTCTCGTTGTGAAAGCCATCGTAATAAGTTGCATATACGAACTGATTATCTGTCTTGCTTAGTTTTTTAAATTAAGGAGTGATTAAAATTAAAACTTGGGATATTTTGCAGGTGAATGTGATTGATTTATCAGAAGTACATGGCAGGGAAGAAGCCGCCGCAAACTTGCACTCTTGCAACGGTCCCGACTTAACATCATATGCTGCGAGATGGAAAATTATAACCATGATAAAGATATACTGTATAAAATCAGGTTAGTTCCCTTCTATGGCATGATTTTTTTCTCTGTATTCTTGTGTCATTTTACTCTGTTTTTCTCTGTAATCTTAGATTAATATTTTGTCGAATCTTAACATCATTTATGAATTTCATAGGGTTGGTTCTTATTTAAGGCCACTGTATCTATCGTGCGTCGATAGATACAATAACTGTGTCCAGTTCACGGAAGTACCAAAATTGAGCATCGAGCTCAATTCAAATGGCAAGGTTCTTGCGCATGTACACAGAAAGAAAGTGGACATAGAACCTGGCAACTCAGCTATAAAAATTAAAGTACATACAGTTTGAATTTTAATATATTTTTTTTTGTGTTATTCCATCGTTCCTTGGCTCATAAGTTGTAAATTTCGTAGGATTTCTTCATTTAAAGCACTGAATTCGATGATATTTGACCAAACTATGAAGCTACCTTAACGATAACCAGTTCTGATAAGACGTACTCTGTTGAATTCCCATGTCGAGGTATTTTGTACAAGCCGGAATTTTGTTCTTTTATTTCGCATTAATTCTTGAAATACTCACTCGAACATGTTGCTATCGACAGTTATACCTGGAACTCCGGAAAAAATCACTCTATGTGCACCAACATTAATGCGATTGATTCCAGGCCAGATTATTAAGGAGCTATCATTGGAGGTATATTTGTTCGTCATCCTCGTCTCTTTTACTTAATACGGACTAATTATACTCTTTTTAGGCCAGTAACTTTACCTTTTTTTTTTGGTCTAGACCATTTTCACTTTTTGGAATTGGTCCTGTAAATTTAACATATTCGGCCTTTTCGTCCTGCGACTGGAAACTGTAGTTAACCTAGGCTGTCACTCGACGAAAAAGTCAAATATGGTAAACTTACAAGACTGATTTCAAAATGTAGAAACGATCTTAATGTGTGTGAATTAGACTAAAACATTGTATAAATGGAGATGAACATAACATACAATGCAGGTGATGTTCCAAGATGGAATTGACAGCACTGATTGTATGAAAAAGGTTTGTTCACTACTTACACTACTACAAAAATGGGCTTTAGAGACGCTTTGGCATAGCGTCTCCTGATTTGCCGTTTCTATAGATTACTGTCGTGACGCATTAAAAGCATCACTGTAGATGGTAATTGTGACGCTTTTATGCATCATAGAAAATCTATTTAGTGACGTTAAATGACATCACGACGGAGCACTTTAGTGATGCTTTCTCACGTCACAAAATAATTCTAACTAACTTAACCACCTCGTTTAGTGACGCTTACATGTGTGACTAAATGATAGTATTTTGACACCACCATATGTCACAATTAACATTTTTGTGACGCTTTGTTACGCTGTATCTTTTATTTTAAATAAATTTATTTGCAAATTAAATTTAAAATAACAAAAAAATTCATAATATACAAATAAATAAAAAAATATAGTTTGAAATACATTAAAATTTCGTAAAATACTAATCAATATCGAAATGTCTTATACAACCATATATAAAATCAATTTTACTAAACGATTACACGTCATAAAAAATATATCCGAAACAATGTAAAAAATACAATAAACTCTACTTTCATATCATGAGTAAAATTAGATCACATCATCAACCGCCTCTGCCTCTGCACAAACCACAAGCATATAAAATAGAAAATAAATCAAGTCCTTTAGACATAAGAAATATAATCACAATCTACCTTCTTAAACTATTTAATTCATTTTCTCTTGTGTACAAGTTATACAATAACATTATCATAAGTACAAGTTATAAAATAATATTATCACAAGTACAAATTTATTTAGAGAAGTCAGAATTATATTCTAAAAGCTGAAGGGAAGGCAAACCTCTAGAAATTGTGCTGGACACAACATGCAGTTATTGGAGGAAGTCATCCCTTGTAATTGAATGACTATTTTGGGCACTTCTGAAATTGAGAACATTGATATTTTGTTATGTACAACAATCTACATTGTATAACTACCAATACAGTGGAATGAGAATTGATGAAGGACACCAATAAGTAAATTTGTAAACTGTCTCTTCCATTTAATGAAGCTATTGCAATGCTCAATCAATATGAATCATCAAAAAAGGTAGGAACAATGATTATCCTAGGCCTGAAACATGAGTGCAACCTGTGATTAGCCTACTTTATACTTGTGATGTGCAAGTAACTAAGAATAATTAAAATTCAACTATTAGTTAGTGCAGGCTTGGTTCTAATTTCATATGCTAAATCTGATTAGGATAGATCAATAGATACACAAAGTAATACTATATATACAAACAAAGCATGCAAATAAATTTCTACAGGACATCAGCTATGTGCTGGCAATATAGTCCTAGACTCATAGGATGAAGAACTACCATGGAATAGAAGTTTTAACTTTGATAAATGATTCAACACCCCTTACATTACAACATATAGAACTCAAATTATGTTCAGCAAATTAAGAATGATCTTTGTAAAGATCATCAAGATCAATTAAAGCAGATTTGATTGCTTGGGATAGAAAAGCTGATAAGCAACAAACTCTAATAACTGAAAGGGATGTGTGAAATGCAAATAATTACAAGTAAGTTATACACCGACTCTGAAAGACGATGATAAAAATAAGGAAGATAAAGGGGAAACCGAAAGGTCCTCAAAGAATTTGTAAAATAATGAAAAAGATAAGAAGCAGCAGATCGAAGACATACTAATTGAACAATAGCCCCACTACTTCCACAACATCGTACAATATTGAGTTAGACAATGCAAGCACGTGGTCATCACAGAAACCACTAATTTCTGAATCAAACAGACTGGACAAATCATCAGAAAGTAGTAATATTAATTCCTAATTCTGAAAACGAAGTAAAGCTGAACAGCTAAATGATTTAACAAATGAATTAAAGTGGGAAAAAACCTTATAAATGGCAAAACCTGGATGAAGGTGTTTGAAACCAAGTACAGGTGCTCGTGAGCAGCTGGTTAAAAACATATATATATAAGAAGCTTACATCGTTGTTGTGGCTCAAATCCTGGGAATATCTGAACAGGGAACCAAAAGAGACCTTAAGGATTAACTGGTATGCAATTGCAGACCCATTTATGTATAGTTTCTCTTTTAAATTACATTTACCCTTGATCCAAAAATATAGATCATAACTTATCTTTAAAGAACATTTACCATTGATCCAGAAGAATTATCAGTCAGAACTTTCTTTGAATTGCATTATTTTAGATTATTATTTATAAGAAATGAAGCAGCTTCTAGAATAAAGAGTGTCAACGTAATAAGAATAAGGAAGAAAAGTCATGTCAAATTATTTAATCACCTTACTGAAAACAACCTTTTCACGGATTGGAACTGCATCTGCCTGTTTACTACCCTTTCTCATATTGCATAGTTTCCTGCAAAAAAAAAAAACATGTGTGGCGTTAGAATGAATAAAACTGCATTCTTAATCGAGCTTTGCCCCTTTAATATCAAGGTCACATGTTGAGAACATAGTAACAGACCATACAATATATTAGCCTACAAAAGCCTGATGATTATCATAGAGTAAACCATCATGAAGACTGAAGTGAACTTTTATCCATCAATGTATGATATAAAAGAAAAACCTTGGGTTCTGAAGAGCTCAAAACAGGTTAGGAAGATACTTGATTATGAATCTCAAATCCTTTGTGTGTGTGTGTATTTAACTCTCTCTAAACTGAGAAAAAATTAAGGCAAAAATGGATGAGAACTTGCAAAGAGTAAGAAACAATTGAACATGGCTTGCATAATGAAACCTCCTGCACATATCTCTAGTTGCAAACCTGAAATACGATTAAGGGTAACTAAAGCACCTGAAAGAAGTCATTAAAGAAACACAGAACCACACTGTTTTGGACAATAACATTCTCCTAAAATGTGCATAGATAAAAAATTTAGCATAAACAACTACTAAGTGGGGTTATAACCTGTACACGGCCTTCATCCGAACTGCATATCTTCAAATAACGGTGATATGTACTGTGGAGGCAAAGCAGGTCAGTCCCTTCACCTGAAACAGACATCATTACAAAACTTTGAAAAAAGATATGAAAATTGGAAAAAAAGAAACACAACTACTAACCGGATACTAATTATTATGAAAAAAACTTCCCAGTTCAAAGAAAAATTGAAGAACACAGGGTGCAGGGATCAAGACATATTTTAATAGCCATAAGCAAAACACGTTTGCCACAATATTTTGTTAAAACAATGAAATTTTGAGTTTAATCATCCCCGTATAATAGAAGCAGATTTTTATCTATTTTTTTCCTGCATACTTAAGAACACCACCTTATTTAAGAATCATCACGGCCTCAGTAGGCCTTTCCATCTTTTGATTACCCAAAAGTCACCATTATTCCACTTCCCTCTTGCGTTAGTTCTTCCGTTGGTGGAACTGGTTCATTAACCGTCCATGGCAAAGTTGCAGGTATTCGTGACGAAAAATGTGGTGGTTTTGCATCAAGACTCTTATCAATAGATTCAAGTGACATTTTTCTCAAACACAAGCATCTACATCATACTATCTGCTTCTTTTTTTTCTTTTTTTTTCATAAGAAACAGAGCTTTTATTACTCAAATTAAGGGTTGCAGAATCCCTTATTTATTCAGAAGCCATATTTTTCAGAAAAAATCATGGTTCAAACCTATCAATCAAGTCATTTAGAGTATCAAACTATCATCAAAAAGAAAATTAGTTTGCATCATTGAGCCGAGACTTTGTATGGCCAGGTAGAGGAGAAGAAATTAGATTCTGATAAGAAACCATTTAAAAGCAAGTTACATTCAACAAGCAGCAATCTCAATACAAGTAATTCGGAGTTTCAACAAGAAGCTCTGTTGGTCCCAAAAGGAGTGTGACACGTGTATGGGGGGGGGGGGAATACACGTGTGTGTGTTTTTCAAAAAAACTTTTGCATGTAATCGACACAAATAATCAGAGTCAAGTAAGTTACACAGTGTGTCAAGTCCTATGAAAATACTAACAGTAGATTCTAAGAATTCTTAACAGTATGCAACTTGTATGCGGAATAAATGATAGGCCCTTTTATACTCCTTAATTAATATGCACTTAGATACTAAGTTATCAAATAGCAAATAGCAGTTATAACAACACTAAAGCTAAAGCAATAAGATAAATGCAGTAAGTAAGAACACAAGACGTATAGTGGTTCGGAGACTAAACTGCTCCTACGTCCACTCTCCTAATTTAATAGGATAATTCCTTAATCACTTCGGAATTAACTTGTTTTTACAGTGCCAAGGTGCACTCTACTTCTTCTCCTTCTCTTCTCTTGATTTCTTACAACCTTCTCTCGTTGCAATACTCTCAATCTCTACTACGAACTCAACAATACTCTCAAGGTGAAAGTAGGGTTTTGTTCTAGTACCAACTAATTGTGTGATATCCTTTACAATTTAAGAACGAATATAAAGGATAGGATATCACTGTATAGGCTTTGGATAATCAACAATAAGCTTGCCTAGTGGGGACTAAAGGTAACACTCACAAATGAATATGCTTAAAAGCTTTTTAATCTCTCGAGTGTTTTGAATGTTTTTGGATGCTAAAACAATTGCTAGAATATGTATGACTTGTAGCTTGATGTTTGTCCCGTCTCTCTTGAAATGATTCAAGATATGGCCTATTTATAGATGAAGTAGACTATCCGTTGGTGGAGATAGTAAAACTTATCCATAAATTTGAACTTTCAAATTGTTCAGGGGCCTGCATGCAAATAGTACATGTATTCACGTCCATTCTGCAATTTGCATTCCAATATCAGAGTTTGTTATGCGCAGTGACAGGTGGCTCTCATTCCTTGGCTAATTTGGAATAATTTTGTCCTTCCCGCTAACGGCCTTGTACTGGGTAAGGTGCCTAGTCATTCCTTGTCTTTGTCCATAAGTATGCCAAGTCCAAAGTATATGAATATCCAAATTCATCATACTTGACTTTTGTTGTCCAGCATGCTTGTCTTCCTGAATCCTTGTCACTTTCTTCATAACACTTCAGCTCTTTGTCTTCAATGATACTTGTCTTTGTGCTTTCAGGTCATAGATTCAAAGAATAATCTATCTAAAAAATTAAAGGTCCCTAACATATATGAGCTTTTCTAACCTGAAAATCTAGACTTGGCAAATCATCATACTTGGGGTTTTACTTAGGGTTTTGGTATCAAATCAAAATCAAATTTTCTTTTATTAATATAAACCATATCCCAACAATTCCCCCCTTTTTGATGACGCCAAAACCTACTTACTTCAAAAGATCCATAGGGATTTCTTTTTCAGTAGATTTGACAAAAACAGGACAACTAGCATGTATATTCTATACTTAGAGAATTTCACAGAATAAATTCAGATAATTAACCTAAAAAGGGCTAAGTTCTCTGAGTTCTATAAAACTTGTTCTAAGCAAGAATCAATTTAAAATCATTTTGCTTGATCCTATTTTCAGACAAATAACACAAGTATAAAGACTCAAAAATTGTTGTCCAGTGCATTTGATAGATAATAAGATAGCACAGTAGTAAGAGCAGAAAGTTGTAAGTTCTAGCTCTTAAGGAGCAACAATTGTCTGGTAATTAAAATAAACATAGATTAAAAATTCATGAAAGTTTGAATTGAATCTTGACTTGACCTTCAGTAGCTTCATCACTCGGCTGCATCTGTCTTCTTCTTCAGGAAAGATGGGAGTTCCTTGAACAGTGGAGTTAGTCCATATGATGCAAAATGCCTATCAGTAATAGCCTTCCTATCAATTCCTTTACCATCAGCCTTCATTGGTGGAGTCCAGAAAATCTGTTCAGGAGCTTTGACCATCACTTTCTCCTTTTGAGCAGCTCCAAGAATTTTCGTGTACAGTTTTGGATAATTCTCCATCATAAAACCTTCATAAAGACCATCAATGTCTTCAAAGTCTCCCCATCTCTTCACAACAAAGAAGAGATGATCCCATACTCGATTGGCTTCATCCCAAGCACCATTGAGTTCAGTAGGAACCCAACTGTCAGTATGAGGGATCCTTTTCAAGGTTTCAGACTTCCTTTTAGCTCTATTTTCCATCATCAAGGCATAAGAACTTTTGTAAGATTTAGAATTTCCTGGATTAAAGTCTTTGTGCCTCTTCAACCTACACTCTTCAGCATCATTGAACATCTTGGTTCTTTCTTCAATAAAAAGCTTCCTCACTCCTTTTCTAGTTTCTGCATCTTGTCCAGCTCCTTCTGTAAAGATGTTTGCAACTTCTTCAAACACATGAGCTTTGTTTTTCACAAGATCAGCAGCAGTAACTTCAGGAGAAGTTCTTCTAACAGGCAGTTTATCCTCCCTTCTAATCAAGGTTGGAATTTCCATCTCTTCATCATCATCTGGTTCACTTGACTTGTACTTCTTGCTTTTCTCTTGATCAGAGATATCTGCAAGTTTCTTTCTCTTCAAATTTGGCTTCCTTATCTTTCCACTTCTGGTTTTGAGGCAATCTTCCTCCTCTGTAGCCTCAGCAATCTCCAAAACTTTTGCTTTCCCTTTCCATTTGCTACCTTCCCCCTTACTTTTCTCACCCTTCCTCAATAGATCTTCCCCCTTCTTTTCACTTTCCCCCTTTTTGGCATCATCACATGCCTCAAGGTTGATGGGGTCAGCAGGGTTGGCATCAATCTTAGCCATAGTAAGTGAGAGCTCTTGTTGGTAGTTGTCCATTCTTTTCATCTGGACAGAAATGGGGTCAACATGATTCAATAGAAATGCAGAAATGGTGGAACTTACAGACTCTTCCACTTGCTTCTTCACAACCTGATCAACTTGGTTCTTCATCATCTTGATTATGCCTTCCAAGTTGTCTTTAAATAGATCAGAAGCAGCATTTAGTGAACTCTTGATGGTCTCTCTAATCAGTTGATCTCTTTGACTCTGCATGGACTGAGTCAGCTTTTCAATGTCCTTTGACAGCATCTGGGAAATCTCTTCCTTCTCTTTGGCAACATCATCCTTTAGCCTTAGAATTTCCTCTTTGTCCTTCTTGATCAGCTCTTTCTCAGTGTGAAAATATGTGGTAACAGCATCTGACATAATCTTTGATGACTCTCCAATCTTGAGGGTAGAGTCCTTCACATCCTTTCCAACACTGTCAATTTTCTTATCAAAGGTCTCAAATCCTTTTTCAACAGCTTCCAGTTTTATGGTTGTGGAGTTCATCTTTTCTTCCAAACTCTCAACCTTGATGCTTAAGTCCATAGCATTGTTATCAATGGTTTCCTCCAGGTTCTCCATCCTCCTTGTCATCCTTTTTACCTTTGTGTTCAAATTGATCAAAGACTTGTGTTGGGCTTCATTTGTTGGAATGATAGTTTCATCCAAACTATCTCTCACATATTTTCCCATGCACTATGCCATAAATCGCATACCACAACGGGGATTCCCCGTTGTCGTAACTGTTTTTGGCCTGTTGACTATCAAACTAATGTCGTATGTCCATAATTTTTTACAACGGAGAATCCCCGTTGTCGTAGTTCATTTATTACAACGAATCATAATTTATAACAACGAAAAATCACCGTTGTCATAAGCAATTAATAACAACGGAAAATCCCCGTTGTCGTACCTATTTTTTGCTTGTTGTCTGTCAAACTAATCTCGTAGGTCCGGACCTTTTGACAACGGTGAATTCCCGTTGTCGTAGGAAATTAATAACATCGGGGAATCCCCATTGTCGTACCTACTTTTTGCCCGTTGTCTATCAAGTTGTTGTAGTAGGCTATTCTTTTTTTTTTTTGTACTATACAATTTTTTGTAATTCTAACATAAATATAAAAAATCCAATGAGAATAATAAATAATGTATAAGAAAATTTCATAATACAATCATCATTTATCAATTACAAAATTCTTGATGTTTACAATTCAAGTAAATTTAATAATTAATTCGACAACATAACTAATGAAAATTAAAGAGAAAAATAAAAGAACCTAACTATCATTTCAACGTCGTCTCTTCCATATTCCGTCTTCCATCTCTCGAGACAAGCAATTTCACACACAATTAATCTGTCATTATTGTAACAACAAATGATAAAAATTAGTGGAATACTTGCATTCCTATTGATATTTTAATTAAAATTCAAATGCTATACAACTATTGTTAGAAATAAGCCCAACCTGATAAATAATTGTAATTGGAAAGCATAAATGATTAAATCTAATAAACCAAAAACTGCCAAAATATAGTAGCAGGAACACTTTAGAGAAGAAAATATAACCATCAAAATACAGATCAAATTATAGATAAAATAAAGGTTGAAGCACAAGCTTATTGACATATCATCTTATTTTCCTAGTTCCCTGAAACACAAATACATATATTGTATAAGAAGCAGGATTTAACACATAATGACATAACGCAATACATATATTTTATTTTTAATATCTTGACAAGAGCCATGTGCTTCCCTCAGTAAGAAAATCAGGATTTAACAGATAATGACTTACTTTTATTTTGACAGCTAAGAACAACTCTCTGATTTACTTCTATTTTGACAAATTATGTAAGGTTCTTTGAACCATTAGATCACATGTACCTATCTTCTAACTTACCATATTTATCATACATTCACATGGCATTTCACATAATATTGAACACATAGGAATCCTGAGAAACCATAGAAACATATGTTGACTGGACTAGGGGATTGTTTGGGCGCATTGACAATTAACTTTAATAAATGATAATTATATCCCTACAACACCAATTGACAAAAACACCAAACACTAAACTAAAACATAAATAAGTTTCCAAGAGATAAAGTGTTAACTTACACGATAAACCATGCTCCCCCGACTAAAGGAATTGCACCCAATAGTAATCCAAAAATGAGGCCTAATGCTTGTCTAATCCAATGAAGTACCTCTCTGAGTTGATCCTGTAGCAGATAGAGAATGATAATTACATTCTACCTTTCAAATGTACAATTAAATAAACTTTCCTATTAATTGTGCTAAAGGAAACTGGAATTTCAAGTATTCTCATAAAAAAAAGAGTGATGGAGAGACCCGTGCATGGATAATACGAAAAACTCAAATGCCTTTGGACCTTAAATTACAGCCTGTCAAACCTTCGAATTATGCATGATAAGTTTGTGTACATAATCTGCCTAGACTAATTGTTAAGACAACTTATCAGCTAATCTAGTATCCTTCTCTATCTTTCTCCAGATTCATTGAATGATAATCATGTATATAAAGAAACACATGTTTGAGGATGATCTAAAAACTCAGCATGGAGCCAAAGTTGTGTATCAGCTTTCATTTCTTTCACCCAAATTCACACATATAAAGGTATAGAGAAAAACAACAGATGAGTAACATCACCTAATTGCAACTTGCAACCCATGCTGAAACTTTATATGCAACATGCATGGTCCCAAATCAATAATTTAACGTGAAGAATTAAATTTCAATATATATATATACATATATATATATATAATTAATTAATTAAAAAGCTTCTACTAATTTATGTGTACTACTAGTGAAGGACCACAAGGGCGTGTTTGGTTGGTCGCTGAGAAAGGCGAATCAGCCTTTGCTCCGTCCTCATAGCTCAGGCAAATTAAAGATTAGATTCCAATTGGAGAATATGGATTATTTGACTTTGAGTCATATATTGTATAAGTTAGCAGTGATTATAGTAAGTAAAGAATTTGTACTAGTGAGTGAATGTGTACTAGTGATCAATCAGTGAGTGACATAACAGAAAGATAGCAACAATTAATAGAAAGCTCTCTGGAGGATTGAGGAACTTGATTCCTCGTTGTTTGTGATTCAAACACAAAACTTTATTCCTTTACATCCATTATTTCTCAACTCAGGTATGAAACTTCCCTCCACCAGTTTAACTCATTACTTTTATACGAAGTAACAAAAAAATGTTTACATTACCAAAGTGAGTTAAGTATCCAACTGAGAAGTTGACTCCTTTGCTACTATTGAATGCCACAAAACTATAAATTATTTTCAGATAAATCACTCATATAAAGAAAGTACTTGTTTAAGTGGAACAAGTTCTACTCCAATTTAAGAACAAAATATTTTTTTATTTGTTAAAACCATGGTTGGAAACGAGAGATAATTTTTCTCAAAGTAGAGTTCCAAAATAATTGTGCAGTGTGTTTTCTTACTAGCATAGTATGTTCATAAATTCTTTTAACCATCATAACTCAAATAAAACTCAAAATAAAACCATAGATATATAGTACACGTACTGATTAACATGTAAGTGGATGAAAATAGCAAACATTAACAAGTTAAAGCAAGCATCAAGATAAATGAAAACATTGAAAAACACATAATTGAAAACAGAAATTTGAGTACCTCTCTTAGGAATTTCCTCGAACACGTTGTGTGTGTATCCTTTCTGCATAAAATAGAAAGGGGCAGGCGGGGAGGCTTCTTGTACAACGACGACTTGTAGTGTGGTAGTGGCGATTGCGGCTGTGGGATGACCATTTTCTGGATTGAGGCAGAGGAGCGCGGTGGTTCGGCGGTTCTGCTCGGTGGTTTTGATGCAGTGACAACGGTTTTATTTGACGCTGCATGATTTCCGAGCAGATTTTTGTTGCCTGAAAATGGGAAAGTGTGCCCTGTTTCTGAGCACGAGTCTTCACAGTAGCAAATAAAACATAAAAGATTGTTTTTCCTTCTTTCTTTCAACATTGAAAATTAATCTACTCATTGCAATCTATAATTCTTAATAACTACCGCAGGCATCAAAGAGGGAAAATTAATCGAATCATCACAACAAAATATAAAAATATATAGGTCCAGCCATCACTTACTCAATCTTCCAGAGCTAAATTGACAAAAGAGGATGAACTGGATTCTATGAAGAAACCTGTAGAAAAAAGAAACAGTCGATTATAAGAAACTGCACCGAAGAGTAAAAAAATAAAAAAATTAGGGCTGAAATTAGGAATTAGGAATTAGGGTTTAAGTGATTGGCGGCGGCGGCGATCGGCAACGGCGGGCGGTGAATGCTGTAAGGGGTGAAAGATTTGGGGAGGAAAAGTGAAAAAAAATAGGGCTAAAAAAAAAAATACGAAATAGGGCGTACGTAAACGGCAGCGGACGGCCAGTGGTGAACAGGGAACGGTGGCAAGGCGATGAGAAGAAATTTCTTCTGGAAGAAAGATATCGCGATATGAAAACTGTAAAGGTGGAATGTGAATAATCAAAAAAAATTCTTAAGTATGGGTATTAACTTAACAGAACATATAAAATTATATTTTGAGTAAAATTTAAATAAAAATAATAGTATAAAATAGAAAAGAACACAAAAAAAGACAACGGGGGATAAACCTGTTGTCTTTCAGCACTCTTTAAAAAATAAAAGTAGAAAAGAAAACGGAGAAAGACAACGGGGGATTAAACCCGTTGTCTTTCAGCGCTTTTTAAAAAAGAATGTCAATATAAGACAACGGGGATATATACTACAACGGAATCAAAGTTTATAACAACGGGAAAAGTTAACACCCGTTGTCTTTCCACTGTTGTCGTAGGCTATTTGTGGCATAGTGATGTTTAGGCATAAGCCTTCAACATTCTCCAGCCTCTTCCTCTCAACTTCATTGATTTGTTCAATCTCAGAATTGAATTCTTCCATCACTGCCTTCATTCTTCCATCCTCCTTATCAATGATGCAGACTTCAGTCAAAGGAGAAGCATCTAAGTGAATTGGCAACTCCATCGAAGTTGATGGTGCTGCAGCTATTGCCTCATTTTCCAAGGGCTTCTTCATAGCAGCTGGTTCCTCAGTCTTCACAGCTTCTTGTTGAGCAATATTGGCCTCCACTTCATCCTTCTTGGCCTCAGCTTCAGTGACTTCAGCAGGAGTTGGCTCATTCAACTCAGCATCATGAATGTTAGGATTTTCAGCAGTCTTCACAGTTGGAGGTTCAAAAATGACAATCTCCATGGATGCAGTGGCTTCAACAGCTGGCTGTATTTCAACATTTTTAATCAATTGACCTTGGTCAATTTCATCAATCTTTCCTCCTTCACTTATTTCTCTAATCTTCAATTCTTCAATGGCAGTCTCAACTCCATCAAAGAAATCTTTCTCAGCAGGCTTCTGGCTTTCATTTCCTCTTTCAGTGATGTCTGCTTCCATGGCAGCAATCTCTCCATCATCTTTGTCCTCAACAATCTTGAACTCTTCTTCATTCTTGTCCTCAGTGCTTTTGGACATTTCAACATCTCCATCTTGCTTATCATTCTCCTCCATTAAGTCTTCAATGTTCAGATCAATCCCAGCAATAATGGATTGAATAGCTTTCTTCTGAATCTTAATGTTCACCAAGTTGGCAAACAACTTTTCATCTGTCAATTCAAAAGTGGATTCCACTTCAGCAAAATCTGTTAATCTTGCTTCCTCGTTCTCCCACCAGTCCAGTCCCTTGGACTCAATCACTTTCCCAATATCATACATGGATTTCTTCCTTATATCTACAATCAATCTAAGATCATAGAAGGTTGATCTTAAATCTGGATATTTGGTAAGTTGGGGATAAAGTTGGTCTAGGAAAATTTTGGATTCATCTCTCAATGACATTTCATAGGTGTATTCAGGGGTTGTGTCTGACTTGGATGAGGGTTGAAGTTCATCAAAAAGAATGGGTATGGGGTATCAGACTTGTAGACAACTTTTTGAATGGTTGGATCATTCAAATGGGGGGTAGTTTCAACAGTTTTTGGGCTAAGACTTGAGGGTTCATTCAAATCTAGGTTTTCAGATGATACTCTTTCTTTATCATCATCACCTTCATCATCATCATCTGATCCTTCCAATTCAGCTTGCTCATCAATATCCATTTCCTCTTCAGAAGTATCAACATACTCCTCTTCAGTTTCATCTTCACTAGGGCTAGACATGGCCCTCTTTTTCTTGGACTTTGAGGCTGTCTCAACCTCCTTTCCTTTCCTTTCTTTTCCTTCTTGGCTTTTTCAAGAATACTGATCACCATTTGTGTTGCTTCTTCACTCTTCTGCTTGGCAGATTTAGCTTGCTTCCTTGTTGAGGCTTTTGGTGATTTGATCTCCAGCCTCAATCTTTTCTGAGTTCTCACAGATAATTGTCTGAACAATATCTTGGTGGTGTTGAACTTTACTCCATCTTCAACAATGTCATCAGGTCCATATTTGTATAAGAATGCAGCAACTTTTGTACAGAAGGCTAGTTTCTTCTCAATGACTACCTTCCTTACATCCAACATTTTGAACTTTGCTTTTTCTTCAGCCAGTTTCTTCAGAAAATAACATTTCCAGTTCATTGGCTTCTTTCCTCCATCAATGACAGCTTTCATCAATCTCACCTTGGATATGCTGATCTGATCATAGCTCCCTGTGGTGCACATTACAGCCTTTGCAACCACATCAAGTAATAGTTGATATTCATCTTTCAGAACTCTCTTGTGTAGACCAGATTTGAGTAGTACTGGCTTGTTCATCCATTGGTTGGCAACTTCTTGTTCATTGTGCCTCATATACTCTTCAGGATCTTCTCCAGTAGCATTCAGAACAAAGAATTCATCAAAGTTTTCTTCAGTGAACTCAAACTTCTCAGCAGTCTTCTTGGATGTGTCTGGTTCATGAGTCATAATGTAACCAGATCCTGAGCTTTTTGGAGTGAATGTGCCTAAGAACTGAGTAGTTGATAGTTCCAGGCATGTCTTGGGGATGGCCTCGAGCCATTTTCTCAATCCAGCTTGCTCCAGCCAGGTAACTATTCTCCTTGTGTGTTTATTTGACAGATTGTCAAAGCACACAGTCTGCTCAAAGTGGAGCATGGTTGCTTCACTCAAATAATTCCAGTTGATGTCCAAATCAGGAGCATTGAAGTCAACTAAAGATATAGCCAATATACAGTATTAGTATGGTTTAATAGCACCATATTACTATTAAAACATAAGATTAGGCTATCTTGGAACAGTATCTTGCACTTATGTCTCAGATTTACTATGGATAGATTTACATAACAAGTTCATAGCATCATAATACCATATCCAACAATGTTTTAAGCTTGTAATCATGTTCTCTAGACATAATATGTGTATGAATCTAACACGTTTTTAAGCATTACACATGTATTTAACAGCATATCATTCAATGAATGACTAATCCGTAAACAGATTCATTTAGAGCTAAAAACAGAGCATGCTATTTTTCTGGAAAGCTTTACAAATATGCATGTCTCTAACAGAAGATTATGAGAAATACTAACCCATATCCAAAGACATTTTTGTTAAAGTTCTAGAGCTTTGAGCAAAACTTGTAGATAAGCTTGAAGATTCTTGAGCGATTCAGCTTAGGGCTTTTTCAGAAATTTTGAAAACGTAAATTGTGAAAAATTCTAAGTTATGCTTTTATATCTCCTCAACTGTACAATTTGAAAAGTATTAGGTGTAGGGCTGAGATTGAATTGATAAGATTTAATGGTTTAGATCAATTCTGTTACACCAAAGGACGCAAATGTCGTGTCCTGCGCTCAGTAAGTTGCTTTTTCAGAAAATCGTGCAGTTGATCGTCTTTTAGCAAAAATCTCTTGTTTGTCTGTTATGAGCATTAAATGCGTACTATAAAGATGAACAGAGTTTAACTTTTATGAAAAAGAAAACTTATCTACAGTCAAGTGACAACTTGACTGAATAACCCTTGACAACTTCTATTGAAGTTTCTCATGTTCTTTGTCATCCTCTGCGTTGTCCTTCGTAGTTTTCCTCGTACTTGAGTGTCATGTACTTTGTCCAAGTTTCCTGCATGAAAGTTCTTGAAAATAATATCAGAATGTGAAAAATAAATTAATGAACTTTGTATTGTCACATCAACTTATTCTTCCTAAATCTTCAGTCTAAGTTCCCCCTTGGATTAGTACTAGTATCTCTGGCATGAGTAAAGTAATTCCTTATACTTTAAACATTCTCTCCAGGATCTAATAAACCAAGTTCCATTGAAAGTTCCTTGAACCTTGTTTCAGCTAGGGGTTTTGTAAGAATATCAGCCCTTTGCTTATCAGTATGAATCTTTTCCATTCTGATGTCCTTTTTCTCTACATGATCTCTTATGAAGTGATGTCTAATATCCACATGTTTACACCTTGTGTGTAACACTGGATTTTGAGTAATAGCTATGGCACTATTATTATCACAATAAATAGGTACATCTCTTGTGATAACTTTATAATCTCTTAGCTGTTGTTTGAGCCATAAGATTTGAGCACAACAGCTTCCAGCAGCCATGTATTCAGCCTCTGTGGTTGAAGTAGCTACAGAAGTTTGTTTCTTGGAAAACCATGAAATCAATTTGTTTCCTAAGAATTGACAAGTGCCAGTAGTTGATTTTCTGTCTATTCTACATCCTCCATAGTCGGCATCGGAATAACCAGTCAACTCAATGTTGTCTTCAGATGGATACCACAATCCTAAGTTCACTGTACCTTTTAAATACCTAAGTATTCTTTTGGTAGCCTCTAAGTGACTTTTCTTTGGATTGGACTGAAATCTAGCACAAACACCAACTGCAAAAGTAATATCAGGTCTGCTTGCAGTTAGATATAATAAAGAACCTATTATTGCTCTATATTCAGTGGGGTTGGTATCTAATCCATCACTGTCAGGATCCATTTTCCAATTTGTATTCATAGGAATCCTAACTGGTTTGCTATTTTCACAGCCAAACTTCTTGATCATTTCTCTAGTATACTTAGCTTGATTGATGAAGATTCCTTTCTCAGATTGTTTGACTTGTAAACCTAGGAAAAAGTTCATCAATCCCATCATTGACATTTCAAACTTCCCTTGCATGAGAGTTGAAAATTTCTTGCACATATCCTCATTTGGTGAACCAAAAATGATATCATCAACATATATATGTACTAACAGAATATCATTTCCTTCACTTATCCTAAATAAGGTCCTATCAACTGTGCCTTTCACAAAACCATTGTCCAATAGGAATTGTGATAGTGTCTCATACCAAGCTCTTGGTGCTTGTTTGAGACCATAAAGTGCTTTCTTCAATCTATACACTTTGTCTCCTTCTTCAAAACCAGGTGGCTGCTCTACATAAACCTCTTCTTTAAGTACACCATTCAGAAATGCACTCTTCACATCCATTTGGTATACCTTGAACTTCATATGAGCTGCATATGCTAAGAACAGCCTAATTGCTTCTAACCTAGCTACAGGGGCAAAGGTCTCATCATAGTCTATTCCTTCATGTTGACTATAACCTTTAGCAACTAGTCTGGCTTTGTTTCTAACTATAACATCATTTTCATTCTTCTTGTTCTTGTAAACCCATTTAGCTCCTACAACATTCTGATGTGTTGGTCTGTCTACCAGCTCCCAAACATCATTCCTTTTGAACTGATTTAGTTCCTCTTGCATTGCTGTAATCCAGTTGGAGTCTGTCATTGCTTCTTCAATGGTTGTGGGTTCTGTTTCAGAAAGAAAACAACAAAATAAGGCACTCTCTCCATGTTGTCTCCTAGTGATTACACCACTAGTAGGATCACCAATGATCTGGTCTGAAGGATGAGCATCTAGCCATGTCCTTCTAGACTGGTCATTTTCAGATAAGTTAGTCTCATTTGATTCAACATTTAATTCAACATAGAATTCAGGAAAATTAAAAGCAGGATCAGTTTCATATTCAGGGGTGTTGTCCATGTCATCGATATTGACATTTACAGGTTGAGTCCCCCCTAAATCATTTGATCCCTGTACTCCCTCAGCATTACCAGCTTCGTCATTGGGAGAACTTACCTCAGGTTGAGTGGGTTCATTCAACTCAACATTGCTGTTTTCCTCATAGATGTTGGCTCCAGGTAAGTTGTCTTTATCTTGATTGGCTTCAGATATGTTGGATATCTTGAGGTTGTCCAAGTCAGGATAGTGTACATCAGTAAATGTAGATTCTTTTCTTTCACCATCCCTTAACCTTGTCACTCTTGTGTTGATTACATCATGAGATTTGTCTTCTTTGTTTGAGGTCCTGTACTTGAAAGAAAACTCATTAAAGATAACATGAGGTGTTTCTTCAACAATAAGAGTTCTACAATTATAAACTCTAAAAGCTTTGCTAAATGAAGAATATCCTAGAAAGATTCCTTCATCTGCTTTGCTATCAAATGTTTTTAATTGTTGCTTCCCATTATTGTGAATGAAACATATACATCCAAAAATATGAAAGTAAGAGATTCTTGGTTTTCTCCCTTTGAAGAGTTCATAAGGAGTTTTTCCTTGTTCCTTTGTTAGCATGGATCTGTTTTGGGTGTGACAAGCAGTATTCATTGCTTTTGCCCAAAACCTCTTTGGAATCTTTGCTTCTGCTATCATGGTTCTTCTAGCTTCTTTGAGTGTTCTAACTCTCCTTTCTGCTACACCATTTTGTTGAGGTGTTCTAGCTGATGAAGTTTCATGAGTGATTCCATTTGCTTGACAGTATTCATTTATGTAAGAGTTGATGAATTTTGTTCCTTTGTCTGATCTGATCTTTACAATGCTCAAGCCTTTCTCATTTGTAATTTTCTTCAAAATGAATACTACCCAAGTGTATCTTGAGAAGTCATCCACTACTATTAGTGTATACTTCTTTCCACTGATGCTCACAGGGGTAATGGGTCCAAATAAATCCATGTGAAGTAATTGTAATACTCTTGCAGTTGAGATGGCAGCCTTTGTCTTGAAAGATGCTTTGACTTGCTTTCCTTCTTGACATGCTTGACAGATATGTTCTTTTGTGAATACCTCATTTGGTAGGCCATCTACTAAGGAAAATCTTGCAAGTTTGTTCAAGGTCTTAAAATTCAGATGGTTTAGCCTTTTGTGCCACAGCCAACTGAGATCTTTAGAACCTTTTGCAACTAGGCAGATATCTTCAGGGGATTTGTTCCAATCTGCAAGATAAACATTACCTTTCCTTGACCCAGTTAGTAGTAACTGTTGATTTGATTTGTTCTTAATATAACATAAGTTACTAGAAAACTCAACATCAAAACCTTTATCACAAAATTGGCATATTGAAAATAGATTGTGTTTCAGACCATAGACATATGAAACATTTGAAATACTTACAGTACCAATTTTGAGAGTTCCATAACCTTTGGTTGTTCCTTGTGAGTTGTCACCAAAAGTTACTTGTGGTCCATCTTGTTCAACGAAATCTGACAGAAGTTCCCTGTTTCCAGTCATATGTCTTGAACATCCACTGTCCAAGTACCATGTAAGTTCTTTAGGACTTCTTTTCTTTGTTGATGGCACCACAGGAACCTGTTACAAATTAAAACTTAGGTACCCTTTGAAAGTTGGGTCCTAGAGGGTTAGACATACCTTTTGGAACCCAAACTTGCCTTATTTTCATTGCTTGAAAAGGGCTAATTTGTTTTCCATAAACATCTAAATACACAATCTTCCTTTTAAATGCCTTAGGTTGAGATTGAGTATTAGTGTAAATCTTGGATGATTTAGAAGAATTATATCTATTCTTGTGAATATATCTGCTAAATCTATCTTTTGACTCATGTGCAGCATGCTTGAATCTTTGTGGATAGGCATTCAGATTACTTGATGTCCTTGGCATGTAGAATTCAAGTCTTCTGTACTCATTGTACTTAGGCTGGAAATTCCTTTGATAATTCATTGTAGGCCTTCTCATTTGAGTTGGTCTTCTTTGAATATCTTGTGATTTTCTTGCCTGAGTCTGAGAGTTTTTCAGGTGAGTTGTCTTCCATTGACCTTTACTCATCTGAATTGTCTCAGGCCTCTGATATCTTATCTCAGGTCTTGCAACCTTTGACTTGTGATTCAGGATAGTTGGTACAATGGGTTGTTTACCCTTGTCCTCTATCTGTGGCAGCTTTGGTTCAACAATTTCAGTCTGAGCCACAGATTTTACAAAGACTCTCTTAGTAATACTTGTTGAAGTATTACTGAGGCATGGTGAAGATATTTTATCTGGATTGTAACCAAGTCCAGATCTTTGAGTCATAGGCCTTTGCATCCCTTGTAGTTCATCTATTGAATTAGATGACTTATACAGGGCAGCCAGTTTAAGTTTCAGACTCTCTTCACTAGATTTAAGACATTCATGTTCCTTGAAAAGATGTTCAAACTTTGCTATCAATGCTTGGTAGTTTGAATCCTTACTCTCATGAAGCTTAACCTTTTCTTTCAACATAGTAAGTTGTTCAGATGACTTGTCCTTTAGAGTATTCAGCTCCTTAGTTAAGTTATTGCACAACTCATTAGTTCTCAAATCATGTTCAGCTTCAACCTGAGTAATTCTTTCAATCTTAGCATTCAAGACTCTGTTTTCTTCTAAGGTTTGATCATGAATCTCTTGTAGTCTCATGAAGTCTTCCATCAACTTACCAAAGGTAAGCTTCAGGTTATCTTCATTTGACATCATTGTGCTACTAGAATTGACAGAACTAGAAATAGACTGTACTCATCATTGTCTTCAATAGCCATTAGACATTCTTCATCACTGCTGTCTGTAAACATCTCAGATGATGAAGATGGAAGTTGATCATCTTCAGAGGTTTCTTCTTCAGCTTTCAATGCTTTCCTCTTTCCATATTTCTTGTCCCTCTTAGCTTGTCTTTCCTTCCTTTCCTTGGAAGTTAGCTCTGGACAATCATATTGGAAATGTCGTGTCTTCTTGCAGTTGTAGCATGTATCCTCATCTTCATCTTTCTTCTTTTCAGCATCTCTCTTCTTGGTTGATGAAGATGGATCTTCTTTGGAGTTGTCCCTTCTGGATCTCCTTTCATCATTCTTCTTCTCAGGTGAGTTGAACCTTCTTCTTCTATCTTGGTAAAACCTTTTGTATTTACCAAATCTAGAATTTAATCTTTCAAATCTTCTAGCCATCATGGCCAACTCATCTGAAAAGTCAGCTTTGGAAGTCCCTTTTCCACTCTTGCTTGATTTGCTGGTTTTCTTGGAATCAGGTTCATTAGATTTGGCCTTCAGTGCAATCCCTTTGCTCTCAGGTTCCTCAGTGTTGTTCTTTTTGTTCAAGTCATATTCATATGCCTTGAGTTCTGAGAACACTTGTTGCATTGGCATTGTTGACAAATCCTTTGTATTCTGCATCATGACAGCATACACATTCCATTTGGTTGTCAAGCTCCTAAGTATCTTCAGAGCCACTTCTCTCTTGGAGTATACTTTTCCAAGTAAATTGATCTCATTCATGATGTCTGTGAACCTTCCATCCAGTTGATCAATGTTTTCATCAGATTTCATCCTAAATTGTTCATACTTTTGAACAGCAACTTCAAGTTTGTTTTCCTTGATCTTGTCAGTTCCTTCACACATTAGAGCTAATGTGTCCCAAATCTCCTTTGCGGTTGTGCAGTGAAACACTTTACCCATTATAGCATCTGGAATGGTCTGATATAGGGTGTTCATTGCAACATAGTTGAGATTCTGCTTCTTTCTTTCTTCAGGAGTGAGCTCATCATCATCTTTTGGAATTTCTTGTTCTCCAGTTGCTCTTTGGGCTTCTGTAACATTTGTGTTGGATTTCATGAACACAAATGGACCTTTAGTGATCACCCTTAGCATTTCATCATGGAGACAGGCCAAGTGAGCTCTCATCCTTATCTTCCAGAAGTCATAATTCTCAATAGAGAACATGGGCAGTTTCTGGTAAGATATCTTGTTGATGGGGTTGGTCCCCATAGTAGTAGGTGGTGGAACAGCTACACCAGAAATCTCAGAAGAAGATGTGTTAGGCATAGTGAATAATCAGAAATAATGAATATCAGAAAAAGTGCACAAGTAGATCAGTTTAGGTAACCACAATTAATCCTCAAAGCAGTGGTCTTTAAACCCCTGCTCTGATACCACTTGTTGGTCCCAAAAGGAGTGTGACACGTGTATGGGGGGGGGGGGGGAATACACGTGTGTGTGTTTTTCAAAAAAACTTTTGCAAGTAATCGACACAAATAATCAGAGTCAAGTAAGTTACACAGTGTGTCAAGTCCTATGAAAATACTAACAGTAGATTCTAAGAATTCTTAACAGTATGCAACTTGTATGCGGAATAAATGATAGGCCCTTTTATACTCCTTAATTAATATGCACTTAGATACTAAGTTATCAAATAGGAAATAGCAGTTATAACAACACTAAAGCTAAAGCAATAAGATAAATGCAGTAAGTAAGAACACAAGACGTATAGTGGTTCGGAGACTAAACTATTCCTACGTCCACGCTCCTAATTTAATAGGATAATTCCTTAATCACTTCGGAATTAGCTTGTTTTTACAGTGCCAAGGTGCACTCTACTTCTTCTCCTTCTCTTCTCTTGATTTCTTACAACCTTCTCTCGTTGCAATACTCTCAATCTCTACTACGAACTCAACAATACTCTCAATCTATCTCGTAAGGTGAAAGTAGGGTTTTGTTCTAGTACCAACTAATTGTGTGATATCCTTTACAATTTAAGAACGAATATAAAGGATAGGATATCACTGTCTAGGCTTTGGATAATCAACAATAAGCTTGCCTAGTGGGGACTAAAGGTAACACTCACAAATGAATATGCTTAAAAGCTTTTTAATCTCTCGAGTGTTTTGAATGCTTTTGGATGCTAAAACAATTGCTAGAATATGTATGACTTGTAGCTTGATGTCTGTCCCGTCTCTCTTGAAATGATTCAAGATATGGCCTATTTATAGATGAAGTAGACTATCCGTTGGTGGAGATAGTAAAACTTATCCATAAATTTGAACTTTCAAATTGTTCAGGGGCCTGCATGCAAATAGTACATGTATTCACCTCCATTCTGCAATTTACATTCCAATATCAGAGTTTGTTATGCGCAGTGACAGGTGGCTCTCATTCCTTGGCTAATTTGGAATAATTTTGTCCTTCCCGCTAACGGCCTTGTACTGGGTAAGGTGCCTAGTCATTCCTTGTCTTTGTCCATAAGTATGCCAAGTCCAAAGTATATGAATATCCAAATTTATCATACTTGACTTTTGTTGTCCAGCATGCTTGTCTTCATGAATCCTTGTCACTTTCTTCATAACACTTCAGCTCCTTGTCTTCAATGATACTTGTCTTTGTGCTTTCAGGTCGTAGATTCAAAGAATAATCTATCTAAAAAATTAAAGCTCCCTAACATATATGAGCTTTTCTAACCTGAAAATCTAGACTTGGCAAATCATCATACTTGGGGTTTTACTTAGGGTTTTGGTATCAAATCAAAATCAAATTTTCTTTTATTAATATAAACCATATCCCAACAAGCTCTTAATTATAGAGAACAACGTTTAACTTTGTGAACTCTTACAGAAACATAAAACAAACTTATCCACGGAAACCATAGGCAAGTTCACTTCTCATACTTAGCGACCTCGCCTATATTGGGGAAAACTCCCATAAGCCTTCCAGCAGATATCTGGTAGGCTTACATAAAACCTCCCATTTCCCCTATCAGACACCCACGAATCCCTGGCTTAATTCCAATTTAGTTCATTACAAAAATAAAAGTCAACAAATCATTCAATGTTTATTCTGAAATTACTTATAAACAACAAGTAGTCGGTGAATTTTTTTAATTGGGATATATAAGGGGTAATACCTGATAGGTACCCTATGATGGCGGAGATGCTGGTGATGGTGGAGAGACGGAGGTAGTCAAGGGGATTAAAATTGCTCACCGTATTTGTGAATGATGTATTCCGATCCATCACTAGGTACTCCGGCTTCTCTAACGTAGTTATATCGGTGTTCGTATTTTCTTCTCTGTTACTTTGATTGAAGAGAGAAAAATAAATCTGATCGATTCTCCATAATGTAGTGAATAAATCCTATCACAACAATCTAAGATTTATATGTTTGGTAGAGGAGAGACAATTAATTCCATCACATAAACTCATTAATGTAGCACAGTTTTAATTTAGGGTTCACGCAAGATTTTCTTAAAAAAAATTAGGGCACATGAACTCACCTTTTGATATTGAAGACCTTGGAAGGCAACATACTAAAAGATGGTGGATGGTGGATGGCGGACGGTGGGCGAAAAATGGCAGATTGGGGTGAACTGCAATGATTAGACCGATTTCTGGTAATGGAGTCCCTAATCCAGTCTCTTGACATCAAGCTTTATTGAAAGAATTGTGGGAAATCTCGTGAAAAGAGGGGAAATCAGAAAACGATTCAAAAGAGAAATTTGGAGAAGAGTTTGACTCGCAATACTAAAAGAAAATGAAAAAAATTCAATGTGCACTGATGAAAAATTAAGCAGAAATTAAAGCCGTGCTTAATTTTTGTTTGTCGGAGCGTCACTAAACATTAATTAGGGAATTGGGGTCACTCTATGTAAAAATTGTGACGCTAGGTTAAAAGTTTGAGTAAACGAGCGTCACTACATGGGATATTTTCTAGTAGTGTTAAAATATTGAGCTTACTAAATTAAGCTCGATTAGTGTTTAATAATTCACATAAAATTTGTTGAGATTCAAATCATGCTAGATTCTTTTTTATACATTAATGTAAATCCATTTAAACTGAACTTTGTGCTGAATATTGTTCTTCAATTTACAGGTAGATACTCATGGATTTGTCGATTTGAGAAATTCTCTGAAAGTTTCCGACGGATATGGAAAAAATGGTACTCCTACATCTTATTCTATTACTTCTGTGTAGCAGATTTTTTTTCATCTAAAATCAGTTTTTGTTTTCTTTAATTTTACAGTTTCCCTCAGTGTAATTTTCAAGGACAGAGTCATTTTCCAGCAGCAGTTTCAGATTGAACTAATAGATATAACATCTGTGCGAAAGGTGCGTATATATACTTTTGTTCATAATCGCAAATTCGCACAGCATAGATATCATGCATGTTTTTATGACATAAGTTTTTCAATAGAGGGAATTAGAGTGTCTACAATATGAACAGTTACATATCCAAAAGGAAATAAAATATTTACAAGGTTTCCCTCTCTTTTAGCTATATCAATTTTGCCATTTTCAAAAAAAAAAAAATGCAATTTTGGTCCAATGAAAATTTGGGATCACGAAAATGGTCATTTTTTAACAAAATTGGTCTTATACGAAATTAAAGCTAACAGAATTTTGGGACCAAAACTATTAAATATTTAAGGGTTAAGACCATTGATTCACGTATTCTACAACGCTAGAATAAACGACCGCAAGTATACGGTGTCTATCGTAGTGAAGTAAGTACGAGGTCGATCCCACGAGGAGGTAGAGCGTAAAAGTGTAGTTTGTTAACGAAGTTCTAAATAGACGCGATCGATAAAGTGAATGTAGTGAATTACCCTAAAATTGCCTACCAAGTTGTCACAAATAAGCAATAAAAAATAATAACGAATCGATCAACTAGCATGCAAATCAAGAAAACGAGAAGTAAAACGGATGAAATTCAAGTATGAGAAGGTAGGTTCTAAAGCACATGCAATACTAATGTATCCATCTATGATTAACTATCTACTTAAGTGGTGTTCATGCTTTGTCTATAAGATTGATCACCTTATAACGGATTAAAAGTTCTCTCGATCCAAGTAATCCAAAGGAAATATCACACAACTTAGTATCTCTACCTAAATTGCAAAATAAAACCCAATCAAGATCCTAAGATCATCACACATCTTCCTAATCATTGTTCATCTTTCAATCTCACAATAAAATTAGGTCAAATGCTTGCAATCAATTAATCAAAGTAGATTTCTCAACCTAATTCAATTAACTAGGATTAACATATCATCATTGTACACTAATGACATGCTTTGCAATGAAAATCAAGCACCCAAATAGAATTAAGCCACACAAACACCAATTAAGCAAAACATTAATTCATAAACTTCAACAAGAGTATTTACAAGGCTTTACAACCAAAAGTGTTCTAGCCACTAACTAGCATAGTCAAATTACAAAATCAAATGGAATAACTAAGTAAAAAGAAAGAGAAAGAGAAAGCTTAGTCTAAAATGTGGTAGAGAATTGAATTTCCAAGCTATTGCATCCTTCCTTGATTGATTTGATAAAGATATGGCCAAAACACCTCCAAGTATGTGTAACTATGTGTGGAAATTGAGGAATTGGGGAAGAATGGTTTGTAATTCAAGAAATGGGGCTTATATAGTGTTGGGGTAGGGTTTGAATGTGAAAATTGCAAGTTGGTCCCTCAAAATAGGCCAAAATGTGGAAAAAACACCGAAAATGGGGGTAGCACGGCCGTGCACGGAGCACGGCCGTGCAAATTGGACATGAGGTGAGCAGGTGCTCGGCCGAGCTGGGAGCTCGGCCATGCTGGGCATGTGGGCGAAATGGGTAAGGCTCGGCCGAGGCGTGCGGAACAGGGGCTTAGGCGTGCTCGGCCGTGGCTGCTTCTCGGCTGAGGCATTGTGGAGCATGGACGATGGGGCGCTCGGCCGTGGCCTTGTCTCGGCCGAGGCATTGGTCGGCCTAAAAAAACCTGTTTCGAAGAAGGCCTCCTCGAGCATAGTGCTCGGCCGTGCGCTGGGATTGAGCTTGGCGTGGAGCTCGGCCGTGGCTCTTGCTCGGCCGTGGCATTGGGCTGCTCGAGCTCGGCCGAGAAGGGTGCTCGGCCGTGCCCTTTCTTGGCCGAAAAAGCCTGTTTCGAATACTTCTTGCTCGAGCACTCGTCTCGGGCGTGCTCTCTCTCGGTCGACTTCGACTCTTTCTCGTTTCGTGCATATCTTTCGCCTCGGGTCTCCGATTGACTCGATTCTTTTGGCTATTCCACTCCATTTTTCGAGACGAATCCAACCGTGCACTCCTCTTCCTGATTCAGTAAAGTATGGTTGGCGTTTTGCTCCAAATTCCATCGTATTTCCTACAAAATCGACAAAACACGACCTTTCTCTCATTTTTCGGCTTAAACAATCATATTCAATGCATAATTCAATGAAATCCACATCAAAACATGCTTCACATGTGCCTCTAAAACGTGTAAATTCCACCCGAATCAACCATTTTTACATAAAAAAAAAGGGACCAAACCTGTTTTTAGAAAATCCTCTTGCGACCAAAATTGTAATACACTCTCCCAGGTTTTGAAATTCTGTAGAAACAATAATTTCCCACACTTATTAGTTTTGCCCAATGGATTTGTGATAATTTTCTTAGTGAGTGAAATTTTAATTGCTTGCAATAATTTTAACAATTATTAGTCACATTACTATTTCTCATTTACGTTAATTATTGTTGTAACTAATTTGAAAAAATATTGATTTCCAGGGGAACCGCGATGGCTCTTTTTTGAAGCCTCGCCAGCTTCAAAATTGGCAGAGAAGAAGTTGAAGCAATTGCAAAGATGAACAAGCATCTTGAAGAGACGAACAAGGCCTATACACAAGCCACTGATAAGTTCCTTACGACTCAAGATAACTATAACAACTTATCTCGAATAGGATCATCTTCCGTATTAGGGAGGAGGAAATAAATGAAATCAAACTACAACTTACCGTTGTAAAATAAATGAAATCAAACTACAACTTATCTCGAGTCATAATGAACTTCTCAGTGGCTCGTCTGTATTCCTCGTTCCCGGCCTCGACAAGATGACATTCGCCAACCTCTGCTAGCTTCAATTTCTTCTCGACCAATAATGGCGGAACCCAGGCATTTTCAAAAAATAGTTGCGGCCCCACTGTAAATATTTGTTAAAATTATTTCTTTCAACAAGAGTTTGAGTTAAAAAAAACACTAATGAATACAAAATATAGGAATTAAACCTTGCAACCGTTCTATTTCAAGCTGGATTTTTAATTGTGTAAGGTGTAGTCTCTCCAACTTTCTACTGCAATCGCTTATCTCAAATGCAGTTGATACGAGATCATACTCGACCTCCTACGTGAAAAAACTTTTGTCGTAAGAAAATCCACAATATTTATGTCGTGTGAATTTTCTACCTCCAATTGTGGAGTCTCTAAAGTTTGCAATGGCTGCAAAAGAAGTTCAAACAACATTCTTAATTTGATCAAAATTTAAAAAACCGAATGGAAGTACATAATCACGAAACTACTAGACCTTCTTATCTAATCTAAAGAACGTATATTTATACATACAAAAAATACAACATTAATCTAATCTAATAATGGGGAATCTTGAAAGTCAGTTTGAATACATGAACTATAAATTAATTTAATGTTGACTACATGAACCAAATTAATTCTAGAATCAAAAGACACAATTAAAAAAATAAATTATATTCCAACATATATATATAACTGCATTCAAATTAAAGTATTTAATGTATTTAATTAAGAAGTGAATTAAATACATTCTATTTCTATACTAAGATATTTAAATACATTCTATTTCTATGTCAAATTAATTAGTTTAATGGATTTTAGGCTAAACGATTAAATTTAAACATATTAACAAAAACTACAAACCTAATTAAGACTATCAATCCCAATGTGACACTACTAGTTTTGCCCAAGAAAATGCATCATATTTATGTTTTGTGAACTTCGCGATTACGATCGAGCTTACATTTTGGTGAAGAATAGCCGAATCCGTTGGAAGATCATCTTCTAGCTCCGATTTTGGAGTCTTTAAAGTAGGCAATGCCTGCAAAAGAAGTCAAGACAATATTCTTAGTTTGATCAAAATTTAAAAAATCATATGGAAGTACAAAATCACAAAATTACTTGGCGTCAACCTTCTTATCGTTAGACGTAGAGAACATATATTTTGGTGGAGAACTCATATGGATTTCTTATATAATTTTCAAATGCCAAGTACATGGGGTATTTATAGATACAAAAAATAAAGCATTAATCTAATCTATTAATAATGATGAATCTTGAAAGTCACTTTGAATATATACCTAAACTATAAATTAATTCTGGAATCAAGAGACACGATCAAGAAATTTTAATTTATATTCCAACACATATAACTGCATTCAAATTAAAGTATTTATATACTAAGATATTTAAATACGTTGTTATTTAGAAATAATCAGTTGCTGCGTCCCCTCCTTAGGTTAGGGTTTTTATGTATGTCAAATTAATTTACAAACCTAAGTCTATTAGTCTCACTGTGATACTATTAATTTTCTAATATTTGTTCATCAGAACATAATTTAATTAGCTCTCTATGTTTTGCCCAAGAAAATGCACCCATATCTATGTCGTGTGAATTTTGCGATTATATGATCGAGCTTACCTTGGAGTCTTGGGCTGCAAACGAAGAAAATATGTTTTGGAGTGCATTTGGTCATGTTCTGTATGGTTCCTATGGATGTCTAGAAAATAGCAGAATTTTCAAAGGCGAAGAGATCAATCCGGCTAAGACTTTTTGAGGAGATTAGAGGGGTAAAATGCAAGTTTGGTCCCAAGAGAATTTCTTGAAAACAATTTTGGTCCCACGTTCTTTTTTGGTCCCATTTTTTGCAAAAATGGTCTCGACTGTTAAATTTTTTTGCAAAAAAGTGCTAAAAATGTAAAAATGGTCCCAAAGCAAAATAAGAAGACAAATGCTTTGGAATTGAATTTTTTTTGGAAGGAAATAACCTGCATATTTTTTGGAGGTTAAATGGCTCATACATGCCATTAAATAGCATGCATACCCTATCAACTTAAACCAACACTCAAAAAAGAAAAAAATTGCAACAAACAAAAAAATTACTCACGTGCCTTCATTTTCTTTGACATCTAACATTTTATCGAACATTAGATGTGGGTGCGGAATGTTCTATTTTCATTACATAATTCCAAACAGCTAACAAGTTCATAGCAAAAAAAAAAAAAAGACCCCCTCATCATAACACCAAAAAGTATTGTTTTGTTTCAAACTAACTAGCAAGCAAAAATAACTTCATCTAGGTTTCATCCTAGACAGAGCCAATCATTTAACCACAAACTAGATGCAACATTTCTGAGTAACAAGTTCCCAAATAAAAGATAAAGAAGCTGCATACTTTACTTCTTTTTGCCACCCTTTTTCTTGGAAGATTGAACCATTGGTGCTTGCAAGTTTGTTATGGTCACATACTTCTTTGCCCCAAACTTTCAGCAATCGAACAACAGGTGATTCTTGAGTCAAACTTTCAGAATACTCACTACAGTTTCACCCATATCAACTTGTGATTCTTGAGTCAAAGGTGGAATGCCATCAGTTTGCTTCATCTTGTCCATTGATGGAATTCCTTGAAATTAATATAAATATCAGAATACAAGAAAATAATATAAAAATCAAAATATAAGAAAAATTAACTTAACTGACTTGTGATTCCCTTAAATTAACTTCAATATGCACAACAGAGCAACTCAAACAAACAAATATGCCACTAATAAAATGTATGATTGACGTTAACTTGGTATTTCTTCGCCTGAGTACCCACGCTCCCTAAAAAAATCATATATGTTATAACAACAATCTGATTCGTTGAAGACTCGGGACTACTGAAGAAAAATATCATACACAGCATCTAATAGATACCTCCAGATTCCATTAAACAGTCCACCAAGGGTCAGCATTTTGCACTAGAAAGCAGTCCACCAAGGGTCAGCATTTTGCACTAGAAAGCAGTCCACCAAGGGTCAGCATTTTGCACTTGAAAGTAGTCCACCAAGGGTCAGCATTTTGCACTAGAAAGCATACTCACGACTTAAAAATATTTCTATCGAGCAAATTAAAAGAAAATAAAGAAACATACAGGAAACTTTAAACATTCAACGATAGCTGGCAGATTTTGATAGAAGCATCATATAAACAAGCAATGAAACAATTTAATTAATTGGTTTCTGAAACCAAATTCCAAAGATAATGGTGAACTTCATCACAAAATATGGTGAACTTCAAAAATATAGTAAAAAACACAAAATTACCAAATAGTAAACAACACAAAAATGCAAGTTTTCTGTCTCAGAAAACACCAAATCGTAAAAAAACAGAGACTAAAGAAATTAAAACACTCATCATTATGTGCGCAAAAACAGAGCATAAAGAAAACCCATCATTTTGATGAAATGGGGGAATTAATAGATTTCAGAGGAACTTACGTTGTGGAGGGAGGTTCTCCAACACTAGTATTGCTTTGTCGCAGCATCTTCAATAGGGTGCGATTTCAGTGTCTTCGATTTTGCGTGCCATTTCAGGGTTTTTCGATTTCAGAGGAACTTAGCGATTTGGGATTGGGATTCCAGGGTTTTTCGATTAATATAAAAAATATAAAATGATAATTGAATACACGGTTGATAAAGATGATTCTTTATCTTTGAAAAGGGTCAATATTAAGATTTGTACAATGCCAATTAACTTCCCCGTGAAATAGTAATGGACATGTTTAAAATTAATAATATTAATTATATTAATGATGAGTGAATCAAAACGTAATGTGAATTGTAACTTCCCCATGAAATTAGTAGTAACTCCTCGTACATATTATTAGTTTAAAATCTTTGATATGAGATACATTTTTTTATATGCAAAAATATTACCCAATATATTTATGACTATATTTGACAATTTCCATAGCTAAAATAACACATGCACAGAGTAAAGTATATGCAATTATCGATTGCATATATAAAAAAACACATGCATATTTGAAAATATATGCAATTATCGGTTGCATATAATAAAATATGCATATATACGTATATAAAAAGATATATGTGGCATAAATGCTAAAATTTTAAAGAATATTCAAACATAACAAAAAATTTGGAATATATCTTGTAAAAATATTCTAGACTTATTCAACAAGTATTTGTTAATACAAGTTGTTCACCAAATTATTTAAAAACTTATAGACTTTTATCGAGTAAAATAATTTTTTTAATGTATTAATTTTATTAATGGTATGCAAAATAATAACCATATGAATATTTAATTAAAGTATATTTTTTATTAATATTTGAATATATAAAGATATGAGTGTGGAAAGTAAATTTCGGAAAGTTGTTTGAATTGAAATTAGCGCAATAATTGAGGAATAAAATCTTCCAGCCTTTTCAAATTTATTTGGTTGACTTTGCATATTTAAGATTAATTGTAACTTAAGGGTGTGATGGTACATCTAAGTGGTATTTTATCATTAATTGAAACTCTAATAAAAATTGTCTTTAATCTTAAAGACTAAGGAGGGTAAATTGTAACTTCCCGGGCAAAAAATAAGTAAGGGAAAATTTTGAATTTTGTCATTTTATTCTCTTGAATAGTGAAAAATGAAAATAATGTTAAGGCAAAATTTCTACTGAAGAAATAACGTTAAAATGAATTTAAGAGAGTATATGTGTAATTTACAGATTTGTTGAGTGTGCAGCCAAATGTTGCTCTCATTCGCTATATATTCATGCATCTCTGCAATTTTATAAAAAATATTCAAAATTTAAAAAGGGTGGGACTCCTGTGTAACTGGGACATGGGTGTAACTGGATCCATTTTTTTAAATGGATCCTACTGGAGTAGTTTAATATATTATATATCTATTGCGAAGTTGCCTACATATAGCATGTGTAACCTGTTGGCCAGCCCCATGTTGTTCTCTCAAATGTCTACGGGTCGATTCTTTTGATTAGCAGTGACGCTCCTTTATTTTTTATTTCCATGGGCTTTTAATTTGCCCATGGCCCAACAAAACTTAATAATATTAGTTTGCCTATGGCCCAACAAAACTTAATAATATTAGTTTGCCTATGGCCCATCAACAATTAAAAATAACATTAATAATTTTTTTTTTCTTCACAACATTTTATTTCAATTAATTGACCTCTCAAATCAAATTGTACTTCATTTAATCTCCATCTTACAATGAACAAATTCAAATTCTTGACAACATTTTACCAATGGCGGAAAATCAAACCAAGCTATTCGATACTCGATTCGAAATCGTTCGGTAAAAGTTCGTTTGAGCTCAATTCGACATAGATATCAAATAAGCTTGAACATATATTTACGTTTGGTATGGTCCAAAGCTCGGCTCGAGCTCGATAAGTAAAAAAAGATAAATTTAGTGTAAAAATGTCAAACTACTCGAGCTCGGCTCGAATAAAGCTCGTTCGAGCTCGGCTCGTTTAGTTATCAAACAAGCTCAAATACTAATTTCAAAGCTCGATAATATTTCAAACAAGCTTGAACTGCATCACGTTCGGCTCGACTCATTTAGAGCCCTAATTTTACCTCAAACATTAATAATTTATTAATTAAAAAAATCTCCACCCCGCGATGAACAGATTATTGACAACATTGTAGCTAAATTAATTATTTTTTCATCTAACCTTTTAAATTGTACTCCCTCCGTCCGCCTATAAGCTTCCCATTTTACCATTTTGGTCCGTCCGCCTATAAGTTTCCCATACCTTTTTTGGTAAATATTTTTTCTTACACTTCACTTTATATCTTACTTTTTCTCTCTATCTCTCTCCTCTCTCAATCACATCACTTGTACTATATCTATTATTTAATCACTTTTCTTAATCTTTGTGCCAAAAAGTAACGTAACACTTATAGGCGGACGGAGGGAGTACTTCATTTACCTTGATTTTATACTGCTAACATTTTACTTCATGTTAGCTCATTTAGTTATATTTTTAAATATTATTTAGCTATATTTTAGTTTGTTATATGTGTTATGATATTCTTGATAAGTGTTATAGAATAGTATTAGTTTATATACAATATAGTATTAGTTCACATAAAATATAGTATTAGTTCATATATAATATAGTATTATAAATGTATAAGCTCTAATATCTTCTAGTTTCAAAATATATATGATATGTTATGAGCTCTAAGTTTAAAAAATGTATAGTATTAGTTCACATACAATATAGTATTAGTTTGCATATAGTAAAGTATTAGTTTATATTTTTCTTTTCAATCACACCTCCAACTGAATCTTTAAACTACAACTTTGTTTTCTGCAATAAGAAGCAAATGTATAAAATTATGAAATCAATATCAACATTTATCACTACGAAAGTATATCCCTAAAATGAGATTGTGCATTAATGAAAAATATCACTAATTGTTTGTGTGTCTTATAAGGTAAACAAATCAATAAAGAGAATGCAGACAAACTTTTAAAATCATCAACCCATTAGACAACCTTTTTGATTTTAAAACAGTGGCCAAGTTTTTAATAGTAGATGTAGACTTGACATTGTATACTTCACCCAAACTGTTACATAACTTAAAACCATCCTCTGCTCTATTGTATTGTAGAACATGAGATCCCTCATTCCTAGGTAACATGAAAACGTCATAGATGTCATCAGTTGTAATGGAAAAAAAGCGATGACCATCTATGTAAAGGACACGTCTACTGCTATTGAGATTTGAAATCAGCCATGATAACATCTTGTGGTTTGCACATTGATTTAATTTCATCTCAAACAGCTTACCGAAACCTATGGACCTTACATCATCTTTTCAATCATAGAAGAAAAAAGTTTCTCTAAACCATTAGGCCTACACTGAGAAATGAATACACTGCATATAAAATGAAAAAAAAATCAGATTAATTACCTATTCTCTTATGCAGTCAAATATAAAAATTGTATACTATAAAGTAATTAATGTTACCTCTCACCATGACCATCAAATGGTATATCTTCATTAACACCAGGGATTCCAGGTTTAACATTCCTTTAAAAAAATATAATAAGGTGAGGTAAATATTACATATCTAAATATTTGGAAAATAAATACAATACACTATAGTATTGCTTCACATGTTGTATAGTATTAGTTACATTACAATACAATATTAGTTTAAAAATATTATTATTAGTACAGTAATAGTTAACATGCGATATAGTATTAGGTTACATACTGTATAGTATTAGTTAAAATATTGCATATTATTAATTCAAGTCTAATTAAAAAACTATATTGTATGCTACCCAATACTACATTGTTGTGAACTAAAAGTATATTGTGTGTGAATAAATAAAGTAGTGTATGTTAACAGATATTATATAGTATGTTAACTAAAAAACTATATTGCATACTAACCAATAATACATAATTGTGTCCTTATTGTACTACAATTGAATTCTATTAAAAACACAAGCAAAACTATAAAAAAAAATATACCTTTGAATAGGACGGTACCTTCTTGATTTGTGTCAACTTTGCTTCTTTTTTTCTTTTTGCCAACATCATTTCTTTCTTCAGTTCTTCCTTTACCACTTGCACTCGGATTTGGCCTGTCAAATATTAATCGTAATGAGCAAAGACAATTAAACATATAAATATAATGTAGCAAAAAAGATAGGATAAATATACTAAAATAAAATGGCAACACAGACTTCTCTATGATTTCTGCCTTCCTTTTTCTTTTTCTCGGATATCCCCAGTTCCTTATTAAAAAATTATAACAATTATTAAAAAATTATAACAATTACTCAATTCATACCACACGTGACCAGTATTTCTATAATTACAAGCAACCTGCTGCTTAGTAAAGTGTCATATTATCTTTCTTTCTTAATAATATAGATTACTAGATGACTCCCGCGCATTACGCGGTATATTGATAAAAGTTAATATTAAAAATAGTATAACTTATATTTTAAAAGATACACTTATAAAATTTCATACGTAAATTTACTTTTCATAATTTAAAATTTTATTATATAATTTTTTATTTGAATAAATTTTTTAGTTATAATTAGTACTGATAAAATTATATACAAATGAATTTATCTGATTAATTAATTAAATTGATATATTTTATAAAATGTATAGATATTGACTTCAAAAAAAAAAATGTATAGATATATTTTTAGATAAAAGAACATAAAAAAGGAACTTAATAAAAATAAGATATTAATTGATTTTAATTTTAATTTTAATTTAGGTAATACTTTCTATTTTAATATTAAAGACATATGTATTAGCCAATAGTTTAATTACACATTAAATTTTAAAAAAAATTAATTTAATCTCCATGCGACATATCATCACATTTAACCATATGATGACATGTGGCAAAACTAAACTCCCTATTAGTATATAAGGGTGATGTGTCAAATTTAACACAAAAGTGAGAGACATCATATAATTGGTTGTTGAAAACCAGACATTATATATACACACATACTGAGAGAGAGAGAGTCTCATTGGCACACAATTAACATCTTCTACAATGGGTAATGTGGCATTGTGTGCTCCTTCAATAATCTCAAAGAGTGAAGTAAAAGTGGTAGCAAGCGATGGAAGATTGGTGATTTACACAAGGGCACCAACGGAAGCTGCAGAAATCAGGGTAAAGAATCCAGGGCAATTCAATAAACATGACAAATAAGATCTTAAAAAGCACAAAATCACAGATGGATTCCGCAGTTAATAATTAAACTCACATGCTTATGAGCATCCGATTAACTATATTCAGAGGGAAAAAAAGGAAACTAAGTTGGATGAAACCATAGCCAATCTGCATAACAGGAAAACAAGAACTGTAAGAAAGGAGTATGGCTGCTAGGGAAGAATATCACTTTGAATATTATTGGTTGCTATTGTGAATAACTATGATTGACACATAAACCTTAAAATAAATTAAGCTAACAACCAATAGTCACTCATTCAATTTCACCAAATTAGATATACTATGAAATACACAATATTTATAAAATTGCAATTACATATTAAACTTGAAAAGTACTGCTATAATAAAGTAATATTAGTAGCTACTATCATCCAATACTAGTAAGAATGTAGAAACTAAAAAAAAAAACCTTATTTCAAAATCGTCATCGTTGAGGTTTACATCAGGCTGTGCTTCACCTACATCTTTATCATGTGAAACAATTGGTGTCTCAGTAGCTTGAGCATCATGATCCCTGCATTTAATTGGGGATCATATCAGAACATAGAAAATAAATTATGAATTGTGTTTAAAAGGATTACAAAAAAACCTGATATCGAAATCATCAAGGTCATTATTAGCAGTTGTATCGTTTTTCTGCTTCTTATGTGCACGACGATAAAAGGAGCTTGTTGAAAGACATGCATTTCTTTCTGTTTTAGACCTCGTCCGAGAAGAAATGCTTAACCTCCTTCTCTTAATACTAGCATAAGACGTGCACATTGTTTAGTTTTCATAATCTGAAAAAAAAGGTGAGAAAAAGCACACTAACTACACAATTAATGGACACGATCACAATCAATAAGCATATGAAGGCATCAACATGCAACATGTTTTTGGGAACAACCAAATATTATTGAGTGGGTATAAGAATACCATAAGAAGCAAAGTTTAGAAATACGTGGAAAATGCTTGGCATGGATTCTGTGGAGATTGAGGAATAACATTATCTTCAAGAAGGAGCAGGGTACAGTTGCAAAAGCAATCGAGGAGCTGAAGGTTCACACTTGGAGATGGGGTGTAGAAAAACAAATATGCAAGGGGTCTGTGGAGTTTGCAGAATGTAGTACAAATCCTAAGCTGGCAATTGGAATATAGGTTCATATAGATAGCAAGAGAGAGCTTTGAGAAGTTGTAGCTGTATAAGATATGTAAACTAATTGAATGGGGTACTACTCATATCCTGTTCATGAGATTTTTTATATAAATGAAATCATCGTTTTAAGAAAAAAATACATGGAAAATAACCTCTAATTCCTAATACAAAGCATTGGCTCTCTGTTCCAATCTGCAAAAGTGCACCAGTATTAAACTTAAATCTAAACTTGAGTCATCCAAATGAAAGCCCACAAATTTTATCAAGTACAACTTCTAAGGTAAAGTCCTGACCTCTAAATATCGCTTCTATCAGTTCGCTTCAACAACATTTTTGTCAGAATTATAGTGTATATTTAGATTGGAACTCTAAAACATTGAAATAAAACAAAGTAGACATAAAATTCACCTTATCCATGAGATGACTTCCCAACATTTTCATGTAGATGAATCATAAACAAAATAGTACAAAAATCATTAAATAGGGTTTAAAACTACAAATTTAGGGTTTAAAACTAATAAACGCTTGTAAAATGAGTAACAATTACCTCACAATGAAGAAAACGATTTGTGCGATAACAAAATTCCCCTGAAGCGGTACGCAACTAACACCTCCATAAAAAAAAAAAAAAAACTTTGAATGAAGAAGCTGTACATAACCTAGCACCTCCACAAAAAATATTCCTCGAATGAAAAAGCAGTACAAAGTAGAATGCAGAATCGTTTAGATCTGAAGAAATTTTCGATTGAATTTTGAGAGCGAAGAAAACAGAAGACACAATCAAGGAATGATTCTAGAAAGTGAAGGAGCAAGTGAAGAAAGCGTGAGTATCATAAAGGAGCAATTGATGGGGATGAATTGTATAGCCGTTTGATATATCAAATACAAACTCTTAAAAAATCTGCTTATGACCCACTGGTTATATAGATCCGACCCATTTATAAAAAAATAACTGGTACACATAAGTAAATGTGATTTAAAAATGTATGATAAAGAAAGACCAAAAATAACGAATATTAATAGTAAACGCATGTATAATAGAACAAGTTAGGTTCAACTAATTAATTATAAAATAAAAAAATCAACATCACTTACAACAATGGCATACTTTATTATATGATCATTAGGCAGCTGATTTTCACAGTTTAATGACCAGATCATACATACATTAATCATACTAATTTCTGCAACTTTATACACAGAAACAGAGTTTTTGTGAAATGGAAGCTTATGCAGCTCTACTTTCTCTGTTCCACTCCTTAAATCAAATCAAGAGTCACCCTTCCCCTCCTATTTCTCTTGACCAAAATCAGGTGGAATCTCTCATCCAAAGCCTCACTTTCTTGCAACATTTCTTTGAACGTTATCCAACCTACGAAGGACGACGCCTTGGAGAGCCGCATCACCACTGCAGCTTATGCAGCTGAAGATATAATTGAATCCCATATAGTCGATCAAGTTCACGCTCGATCAAACATTGCTGAGGAAGAAATAATCGAATCCCAAATAGTCAATCGAATTTGCGACCAATCAAACATCACTACCGTTGAGATTCCTCAAGGTCGGGGGGAGAGTGATGGATTTAATGAAGAGAAAGGGGATGAAGATCAAGAAAAAGGTGATGAACATCATGGGAGTCCATCATTCTGGATCCACAAATGATCCACAAGATAGTGATCATTCTGACTTGTATGGAGATTTAAAGATAGTGATAAAGACATGGATTTGATTCATGATGGATCCACAAGTCATGATTTGATCAAGTCAGAGGTCATGATGATGATGACACCCCAACATCAACCCCATCTACATACAAGTTCTTCAGTTTCCACTTTGCAGAGCAACACCACGCCGGTGTTTGAAGATGCCATGATTTACAAAGTTTTGGATAAGCTCGTTGGACAACAAAGCGCTCTCAACATCATCCCCATTGTTGGAATGGGTGGAATCGGTAAGACCACACTTGCTAAAGATATTTACTTTAAACCACCTATTCTCCAACACTTTGACACTCTTGCTTGGGTTACGATTTCACAAGAGTATACTAGGAGAAATATTTTACAACTTCTTGGCCAAGATGTCAAACGGAGCAAAAATGTTTCGAGTGAAATGAGTGAAGATGAAATTGGACTTGTTTTATACAAACATTTATGTGGTAGAAGGTACGTATTTCATTGTGTTGGATGACATATGGAGTGTTGAGACCTGGTATATGATTAAGTCCTACTTCCCTAATGACAACAATGGAAGTAGAATCATGATAACCACTAGGCTCACAAATGTGTCTTGCGAGTTAAGTGGTTCTCAGGACTTTCAAATGCAATTTCTAGATGAGGATAAGAGCTGGGATTTGCTTTGCGAAATTTTGTTTGGTAAACTAGTTTGCCCAATTGAACTGGAGAACATTGGAAAGGAGATTGCAAGAAAATGTAAAGGGCTTCCTTTGTCAATAGGTGTGATTGGAGGGCTTCTAAGAAAATTCAACATGACACAAACAATTGGATGCATGCTTTAGAGAATCTAAGTGTCATCATTAATTTGGAGTACGATGAATATACCTTACGAATATTGCGCACGAGTTATAAGGAGTTGCTAATGCATCTAAAACCATGTTTTTTGTACATGGGAATTTTTCCAGAAGATAAGGAAAGTTGTGCGTCACTGCTCATCGAACTATGGGTTGCTTAAGGAATTCTGAGTCCAATTTATGATAAAAGCTTAGAAGAAGTTGCGAAAGAGTACTTAGAGGAACTCATTGATAGGAATCTCATTTTAGTTGCAAATTCGAAGTGGAATGGAGAAGCAAAAGTATGCAAAATCCATGATGTGTTGAGGAATTTATGCTTGAGAGAAGCACAAAAGAAAAAATTCCTTTGTGTAGTGAGGCAGCAGAAACACCACACTCCACAAGACTCGTCGTCAATTCGTCTTGGATCGTTAAGGTTATATTCATCGATTAATGAAGGTAATGATCATAAAGGTGCCACACACTATAACAATGCTATTTTCAAGCATGCTAACTTGCGGTACCTTTCTCTGAAAATGGAATCGAAAGCAGTATCGAGTTTGTGTTCTCTCCTTTGGAATGTACAAACACTTAAGGTTGGTAATCAGTATCAATATCCCTCCTGGCCTATGATTACAATGTTTAAAATATGGGAGATGCCTCTACTTAAACATGTCATGCTCTACAACTTTGAAATCCCAGATCCTCCCAATGGGGAACACAGCTTTGTCTTCAAGTACTTAGAGACACTCTCAGGTATAGTCAATTTAAAGTTAAGTGAAGAGGTGATTAAGAAAATACTCTATCTCAAGAAATTGGAAGTCGTATACAGAGGAGTTGGAAATAATAACGAATATTGGTTGCCTAATTATTTCTCCATAAAAAATCTTGGTCGTTTGCAAAAACTAGAGTCCTTGGATCTTCAAGTTAACATCAATGACTATTCTGATGCTGAAAAAATAATTTGGAGGGATTTGGTGAGCTTTCCGCATTCCCTCAGGAAGTTGAGTTTATCTGGGACCGAGCTCAGTTGGGAGGAATTGACGATAAAGATAGGTTCATTGCCCCTTCTTCAAGTTCTCAAAATATATACGAATGCATGCAGGGGACCCAAGTGGGAAACAGTTGACGGGCAGTTTTGCAGCCTCAGACTCTTGCAACTTTCGTGGTGTCATGCCCTGAAATATTGGGAAACGGACAACGCCCACTTTCCATGCCTCGAGTACCTTTTTCTTAAATTTTTACAGGTATTGGACGAGATTCCTTCAAGTCTAGGAGACATACCAACCCTCAGGTCTATTTGGTTGGACAGTTGCAGCAAATCTTCCCATGATTCTACCAAAAGAATTAAAGAGGAGAATGGGAATGAAGACCTTCAAGTTGTAATTGGTAATAACTAAACACCTCACCAGTGATTACGATTCGTCGTTCGTTTTATTTATAATTTTTCATTTGTGTTTTCACATTTTGCTATATGAAGAAGACGAAGTTGACTCGGACGAAGATGAAGATAATTTGACTCGGATGCGGAAGATATATAGTGTAATAACAAAGTCTGCTTTATTTTCTCTCCTTACCCCTACAATTCCAAAATTTGCTTCTAAACAGAGTGATAATTAACATTAGTTATAGCTATTTTCTCCTCTTTTAGTTTGGTGTAATTAATCCCCACTATTTGTTTCAATGAAATAACATTTACCAAGTTTGGGACTTTATAACTTATACTCCGAGGAATTGTTAGGAATTAATATACAAGAATTAATTCTCACCCTCTCTACAAGTTCGGACTTTTAGATGAGACGAAATTCTTTCATGGTATCAGACCAAACCGGGCAAAACGACCTGGGTTCGAT
This sequence comes from Galeopsis tetrahit, assembly GCA_963675135.1. Classification (NCBI taxonomy): domain Eukaryota; kingdom Viridiplantae; phylum Streptophyta; class Magnoliopsida; order Lamiales; family Lamiaceae; genus Galeopsis; species Galeopsis tetrahit. Next base: position 31,142,217 of record OY776119.1, on the reverse strand, counting down.
TCCTATTGAAAACACTCCACCCATTTAAATTTTCCACTCGATGGGTCTCTTCCCCAAAATGGGTAAGAGGTGTTAATCCAGCCCACGAGTGAGGGGGAGTGTTAGGAATTAATATATACGAATTAATTCCCACCCTCTCTATAAGTTTGGACTTTTAGATGAGATGTAATTTTTTCAATTACCATTTTTTAAATTTTAGTCCATTGATCGGCTACTGAAGGTAATTAAAGTAACCCGTCGCTACTGAATAATCTGAGAACAAATGTAGCTTCAGCAGAAGCTAAGCCACAATGGTACACATCCTCTGAAATATACTCTACTACCCAATCTAAGTGATTTCAAACAATGAACCAACTGAGGGAAACAAAATACTCCCTCCGTCCCATATTAATTTTCATAGGTAGATGGGCACAAATATTAAGAAAGTGTAGTAATGAGTGGAGTTTTGAGGGGTAATTTTGTAAAATTTTATGTATAAAGTAAAGAATGAGTTGACTTTTGTGTATGTGTGTAGAAAAGTAATGGCATTTGTGTAAAATTAAGAATATTGTGAGGGTAGAGTTTGTAAAGGGTTTTCCATTTTAAGGGTGTGAAAGTTATTGTGGGACTTCCAAAAGTATATGTTTTCAAGTACGTGTTCTCCTGTGTATTCCGATGAATAATAACATGCGTTCTGTGTTTATGCACAAATTATCAATAAATGAACATACTTTACAATATGGTATATATCACAGAGTCAGTTTACAAGTCTGGTGGTTTCTGTGTTGATTTCTTCATCCCGTCTCTGATCTCAATCTTCTTCAAATTAGTTTAGATTAGAACAACTATTACAGGACCACTATCATTCTTATTGATCACTAAAGTAATGGAGCCTCTTCCTCCTCATCAATGAGGGTAATTTCACCATATCCCGAGGGCCATAATGAGTTAAACCCGCGTATTAGACTAGGATGCTCTTTAAGGCTGTAGAATTTCCCTTTGACTGTTACCCACTCAGATCCCCCAGAAGGCATGTCGACTCAATCTGAGATATTGAAGAAGGGGAAAAGAACCTATCTTTGTCGCACACTCCTCCCAGCTGAGCCTCATCCCACTTAAAGACTGCACCAAATAGCGGGCACCAAAATTGGCAGAATCATCAAAGAAAAGATTAAGGGAGTAGAGTTTTGTTAGATAACCAGTATAGTTGAGACCGAGATCATTATACTCTGCTTCTCCGTAAAATATTTCCAATGTCTTGACGTCTCCAACCAATATAGATAATCAGATCCTCAAACAATCCAACAAAGAATAGCAATTCACCAATATAATCAAAACGAGAACATAAAACAAAGCACACAAGGATTTAAGTGGTTCGATCAATTTGATCTATATCCACTGGACACACGACTTCAATCTTGTTTGATAAAAGAGATGTTTACACACTCAACACTCGGAAATTGATTTCTCCTCACTTCACTCGTGAACTCACAACTCAAGATGAATGCTCGTAAGCATCGAACTTTATAATTTACAACCTATGGGCTATTTATAGATATCAAGGTTGATTGCAGCGTGTGTTGATTGCGTGATCATTGTCATGTTGGAGTTTGTTGTAACCGTCTAATAAACTCACATTTTCAGCACTGCCCAATATGAATTGACATCCTTGCCCTTCACTTGTTCCTCATAAACATATGACACAATCAGAAGACTACCAGACCTCCCTCTTCTGTTTGACTCTTCAGATATCCAAACACTTAGCCAAAAGACTAACTCTCCAAACAGAACTCTACTGAGCTGATAAGAACTCTTCTGATTTTAACAACTTAGCTGATTCTAAGCAACACCTTCTCATCTGACTGGAAACCTCCAACTCATTTGATCGGGCCTAAGTTAGCTTGCCTGACTCTACTAGCTGATACGCCCAACAACTAAGTCCATCAGCAGACTTCTATCAGCTGATTTCACCAGATGAGTACACCTCATCTGATTTGAGATTATAAGATAAATCTCACAACTTAATTACAACTGTACTACACTTCGAGTTACTTATGCACGAGAGTGTTTGTGATATACAAGATTATCTCTCATTTAGACTATGATTACGAAACTATAATCTAGGCTACAATTAATTTATAATAGTCAAGTACCATATACAACACATATTATAATTGTTGTTGAGTGTTAAACAATTTGTCGCACATCAGATTAGCATTGAAGGATCATTGGGTATTAAAGGGTGGACTAGTATCTCCATTGGTATGAGGCCTTTTGAGGATAACTCAAAAGAAAATACGTGAGGGTTTCGCCAACCCAAAGCGGGGCTTCAGGATTCATAAATCGTAGATTTACCCAACACTAATATATGTACATATATTCTATTTTCCCCCGCAGTTGAAATGGGAGGAGGTCGAACACTGAGACTGTCCTGAAATTCCTCGAACAAGAAATGGCAGTCCCTTTGTGAAGGACCCACAAATGGCCACGGGTCACTTTATCGTGCACGAAATGTAGGTCAATTTCGATGTGTTTGGTGCGTTGGTGTTGCACCGGATTTCCGAAAAGATAAATGGCACTAATATTGTCACAATAAACCATCTTGGCAGTCGGTATCGGGCAATGAAGCTCGAAGAATAAATTGCGTAACCAACAGCATTCGGACACTACATTCGCAACCCCACGGTATTCAGCCTCAGCGCTCGAACGAGAAAGTGTGGACTACCGCTTGACGGACCAAGAAATTAAGTTATCTCTTAAGAATACACAATAACCCGAGGTTGAGCGACGAGTATATCCGGGCACCCTCCCCTATATTAGTACCCAAGAAGATTCATTGTGTATCTGAATTCATCTTCAGTGTAATACCCCGAATCAAATTATGTCGGTTACACTGAATTCATCTTCAGTGTAATTTGACGGCGAAAATAACCTCACGTCTAATTAAAAACGAACTACTAATTGATAGTCCAATTATCAAAAAATATCAAACACTCCTATTGTTTGCATAAGATATGCTTTTAATTAAATTAAATATATTATTACACTTTGTGCCGTTGTTGATTAAATTCCATGGTATGTGAAATCTATTTATCACATCATATTATGATTTAATTAATTAGCATGACATATCACACATAAAGAGTACGGTGTAACATTTACCTAAGGGTGTAGCACATTTTTTATTTATCTTTAGAATTAGGATAATTTAATTCATGAGTCCAATTCTAGTCCATTGGTTATTAACCAAACTTACACTATAAAACCTATATCGTAAGCTAACACTTCCTCCAAATGTGACAACACATTTTATTCTAGTTTCCCATGTCTAAGTAATCGGCCAAGATGGCCCTACCACATTTAATTTCTATTTCACTTTCCCTTCTACAACACTCCACTCCACTCCTCACCACCAACTCCCATCTCATCACTCTTGATCTTCCGTTATATACTCCCTCCGTCCCGGAGTAAGTTTCCCACTTCTTTTGAGTGTTTAGATTAAGGAATATGATAAAATAATAGATGTAGTACAAGTGATGTGATGGTGAGAGAGAAAATAATAAATTAGTATGAGATGAAGTATAATAAAATAATAGATGATGTGATTGAGAGATAGAAAATAATTTGACAAAAATGGAATGGAAAACTTATTGTGGGACATCCAAAAAAGGAAAGTGGGAAACTTATAGTAGGACGGAAGGAGTATATTACACCCCTGCACTTCATTTTCAAGACCCAAAAGAAAATATGTACGTATTGCTCCACTACTCTCCCCCTTCAAATCTACAGCCTCCATGGGTGGTAGGAAAGCTCATTTTTCCTATCACCATATGATTTGGGTGGAATTTACACACTTTATAAGCACATGTGAAGCATATTTTGATGTGTATTTCATTGATTTTTGCATTATATATGATTGTTTGAGCCAAAATGAGAGAAAGGTCGTGTTTTGTCGGTTTTGTAGGTAAAACGATGGAATTTAGAGCAAAAAACATACCACAAGTGATCGGACCGAAAAGAGGAGCGCACCATTGGATCCGGATCGAAAAATGGAGTGGAATAGCCAAAAGAATCGAGTCGATCGGAGGTCGAAAGCTCAAGAAACGGAGGGACGAAGTTGGAGGACGAAAACGAGGACGGAGCCAACTTACGAAAGTTTGGCCCGGCCGGGTGGCATCACTCGCCCGGCCGGGCGGCCGAGCCTAGAAATTTGCAAGTTTACGAAAGTTTGGCCCGGCCGGGTGGCATCACTCACCCGACCGGGCGGTCGCAGGACACTTTCTGGGCAGATTTTGAAGTTATGGCCCGGCCGGGCGGCCGAGAAGGCCAACTCTCCCAGCCGTTTACGAAGTTTTCGCCCGGCCGGGCGGCATCACTCGCCCGGCCGGGCCACCCATGCCCTGTTTCCGTTTTGCTTGGCCGACCACTCCGCCCGGCCGGGCCACTTCCCCACCCGGCCGGGCCGCCCCATTTTCGGTGCCAAACGCGTGTTTTCTCCATTTTTGAGGGACCTACTTGCAAATATCACACCCAAACCCTACCCCAACACTATAAATACCCCACTTCTTGAATTTTACACCATCTTACCCCTTTCTCAAGAGTTCTTCACACATTTACACATAGTTGGAGGTTTTTGGCCATATCTTCTTCATCTCTCCACCAATTCATGCAAGGAAGTAGGCAATAGCTTAGGAATTTCATCCCCTACCACAATCTAGACTAAGCTTTCTCTTTCTTTTCCTTTTTACTTAGTTATTTCATTTGAAATTTGTAATTTGATTATGTTTGTAGTTAGCTAAACAATTTGTGGTTCTAAGGCATTGTAAAGTTTTGGATTAATGTTTATGAGTAATTTCTTGCTTTAATTGGTGTTTATCTCTTATTTGCATGTTTAATTATCCATTGTAAAGCATATTGTTAGTGGCCATGATGATTTGCTTGATCCATTGTTAATTGGGGTAAGATCGAGAGATTTATTCCATTTAATCGTATGCAAGCATGCAACCCGGTATTATTATGAGCTCGAGAGAGGATTAATTATCGGAGAGGGATTTGAATGATCTTAGGAGCTATTAGATCGAGAGATTAATTAATTCTTCTTGTGTGATCACCCTATATGAGATAACCTTAATGGCCATTTAAACGAGACAACTCTCATAAACGGATGTCTAAATACTACAATTGCCTTGGAACCCACTTTCTTTCTTTGAGTTACATCCATTTCACTTTCGTTTTCTTGATTTATATGGTATTTGATCGATTTCGTCTTTGCTCTTTATTACTTATTTGTGACACTTGGTAGGTAATTTTAGAGTGAATCATCATATTCAAATTATCGATCACGTCTACTTAGAACTCGACTAGCAAACTACCACTTTTACGCTTAGCCTTCTCGTGGGATCGACCTCGTGCTTATCACGCTACAATAGACACCGTACACTTGCGGTTGTTTATTTAGTGTTGCATAACACGTGTATCAAGCTTAGGGCGCCGTTGCCAGGGAGGTTTAGAGCTCTAGAGTGTAGGTTAGGAGGGTTTTTGTTTAGACATTTACTTGCTTTCTTTATTTGCAAAATTCCAAAAATATTTGTGTTTGTTACCTTGATCTTATTTGCAATTCTCACTCTCGTTTGCTCTTTTGATAGACATGGTTTATGATCACACGATCTAGGAGGAACCACCAAGAAGTGCTACCCTTAGATCCGGAGATTGAAGCCAATTGTCAAAGAAGGAACGCCGAAAGGAGAAGACTGGAGTTGGAAAGAATGAATCGACGGGAAAATCTGGTTGAAGAAGAGGAGGAATTTGAGAATCACGGGGTAGAAGGAGTTGAGGAACAAAACGGGAATGGAGGTAACCGACCTCAAGGAGTACTAAGGGACAATTTTCGTCGAAGAGGTGAAGAGAATATTGGTATGGAGAGAAATGGAGAGCAAAGGGAGAAAAACGGGAATCAACGAGTCTTGAGAGACCACTTCCGCCCTATCCCTAGACCATATGGAGGAGCGGGTAGGGAACCCGTAGATGCTCATAACTTTGAGCTCAAACCGGCGCTAATCATGATGGTCCAAAACAACCAATTCGGAGGGTTGTCGAAGGAGGATCCCAACCTCCATTTATCTCAATTCTTAGAGATAAGTGGAACGATTAAGATCAACCATGTCCCTCAAGATTACATCCGTCTCCAATTGTTCCCATTTTCCCTCCGTGATCGTGCAAAATAATGGTACATGTCTCTTGACTTAAGGACGATTGAAAATTGGGCCGACCTTGTAGATGCCTTTCTTATGAAATACTTTCCTCCAAGCAAGACCATCAAGATACGAGGAGAGATTTCATCATTTATGCAAGATGAGGATGAGTCCCTAGCCGAAGCATGGGAGCGCTTCAAAGATTTGATTAGAAGTTGCCCACAACATGGTTTCTCACGAGATCAACTCATTTGCTACTTCTACAATGGAATGGACCATCGCACGAGAGGGATGGTGGATGACTCGGCCGGTGGAGGTTCTTTGCTAGGAAAGACGACGGATGAGGGTTATGTTCTCCTAGAGAAGATGGCAAAGAACGGAAACCAATGGCCATCCGAGAGAAGGCAAACCCGGAAAGTTGCTTCCACTAAGGAGTCGGATGATTTTGCTACTCTATCCAACAAGGTGGATAAATTGACTTCGATGATGGCGGCCAAGTCATTAATGGGACCTAGTGACGATCACTATGAAGAGGCCCATTATATGAACAATCAAAGGGACCGTCATTTTCGAGAAAGAGGTTGGAACGAGAGACAAAATCCCCCTAACCCAAATCATTACCATCCCGGGTTGAGACAACATGAAAACTTCTCCTATGCCAACACAAGGAATGCCATCATCCCACCTCCAAATTTTAATGTTAGAGATGGAGCAATTGTAGAATCCCCATCAAAGTTATCCTTGGAAGATATGTTCGGTCACTACAAGAAAACTGCAATTTAGCCGCGAAAAAATTTGTCGCTAATTTTAATATTTTCATCGCTAACGTGAGTTAGCGATGAAATAATTTTGTCGTAGGATTTGTTGCTATACGCCCGTCGCTAACGTGTTTGCGACAAAAGAAATTAATTTTGTCGCAAATGTTTGCGATGAAAATTTGAGTTTCATTGCAAAATATTAGCGACGAAAATTTGAGTTTCATCGCAAAATATTAGCGACGAAAATATAAGTTTCATCGCAAAATGTTAGCGACGAAAATATGAGTTTCATCACAAAATGTTTGCGAGGAAAATCAAACATTTGTCGTAAACACGTTAGCGACGGGTGTATAGCAACAAATCCCGCGACAAAATTATTTCATCGCTAACTCACATTAGCGACAAAAATATTATAATTTTTGTTGCTAATATTTGGTTTACGAATCATTCTCTAAACCCACTTCCGTACTCAACGGACCCAACCCGCACCAACACCCGACCCACCCCAACAGAACCAATTCAATCGTTCTCTAAACCCACTTCTGCACTCGACTCGCCCCAATCTGCACCAACACTCGACCCGCCCCCGCCCCAACCCGTACCCAACCCACACCCAACCCACACCCGCCCCGCCCCAACCGACCCCAACTCAACCCAACCCAACCCGCACCCACATACCCCCTCCCCCATTTTATTTAAATAAATATTTTATTTGGTCTTAGTGGGAATTGATCCCGGGTGGATGGGCGCCCATAGCTGAGCGCCTACCATTCGGGCAGACAGCTCTTTGGTTTAGTTTTTAATATTAATTATATATGTATTCAATGGTTACTAATTTAGTTATTTTTACTCATTTAATAATTTATTTCACATTTATTAGTTGATTAATTTTTAACTTGCAACAACTATATATGTATATATACATGTGTATATATATTGTATTAATTTTTAAAACAACTTCAATTGTAAAAAATCAATGTTACTTTAACAATTTTAAAAAATAATAAATATTACAGCCAATCTTCATTCTCCCATCTTTAATTATGTCAATCTTCATTTGCATCATCATATTTATAAATATTTTTATAAAATTCATACTGATTTATAAGACATAAAATTTGGAGAATTATTAAACATTTAATTATATAAATCGATTTTCTTGATTTAACAAGCATAGTTGATTTAATATTAGCCACGAAATATAATTATCATTGTTGTTCTTATTATTAACAACAAAATAAAAAATTATCATTGTTGTTCTTATTATTAACAACAAAATAAAACAATTTGATAAAATTGTAGCGATGAAATATTTTAGTTTTGTTGCAAATATTAATTTCAAGAAATTAGCCACAAAAAATATATTTCATCGCAAAATAATAGCAAATAAATATAATTTTCATTGTTGTCCTAATTATTAACAACAAAATAAAAGAATTTGTGGCTAGTTTAGCCACAAAAAATTATATTTCATCGTAAAATATTAGTGAAAAAATATAATTTTCATTGTTGTTCTGATTATTAACAACAAAATGCAGCAATACGTTGCTAGTATAGCGATCAAATATTTTAATTTCATCGTAAAAATTAATTTCAAAAAATTTGTCACAAAAATTTCTATTTCATCGTAAAATATTAGTGACGAAATATAATTTTCATTGTTATTATGATTATTAACAACAAAATGAAGCAATTTGTTGCTAATATAGCAATGAAATATATAAATTTTGTTGCAAAAATTAATTTCAAGAAATTAGCCACAAAATTTTCAATTTCATCGCAAAATATTAGCAAGAAAATATAATTGTCATTGTTGCTCTGATTATTAACAACAAAATGATGCAGTTTGTTGCTAATAAAGTGATGAAATATATAAATTTTGTTGCAAAAATTAATTTCAAGAAATTAGCCACAAAAATTTCTATTTCATCGCAAAATATTAGCAACGAAATATAATTTTCATTTTTGTTCTGATTATTAACAACAAAATGAAGAAATTTGCTTCTAATATAGCGATGAAATATATATATTTTGTTGCAAAAATTAATTTAAAAAGATTAGCCACGAAAATTTCTATTTCATCGCAAAATATTAGCAACGAAATATAATTTTCATTGTTTTTCTGATTATTAACAACAAAGTGAAGCAAATTGTTGCTAATATAGCGATGAAATATATAAATTTTGTTGTAAAATATAATTTCAAGAAAGTAGCCACGAAAATTTCTATTTTATCGCAAAATATTAGCGACGAAATATAATTTTCATTGTTGTTTTTATTATTAACAACAAAATGAAACAATTTGTTGCTAATATAGCGATGAAATATATATATTTTGTTGCAAATATTAAATCTAACAATTTAGCAGCGAAAATTTATATTTTGTTGCTAAAAATTGAATTAGCGATGAAATTTAGATTTGTCACAAAATTTTCGTCGCTATTCCTCCCATTTCTTGTAGTGGGTGCATTCATGGGAGAAACCAAGAACTTCATGAGAGAGACTAGGGAGAATGCAACCAAAACTTGGCAAAGAATTGATGAGCATGGTGAGATGATCAAGAATGCCAACAATGTGAAGGCCATAGAAAAGCAAATAGGCCAACTCTCTAATGCCATTGGAAAGCAACACGTTCCGGGGCAATTCCCCTCTAACACGGAGCTAAATCCTAAGGAGCAATGCAACGCCATAAGGCTAAGAAGTGGGACAAGCTACGAAGGGCCCAAGATGCCATTAGAGGAGGAAGTGGTAATGGCACCCGAGGGTGTTGATACAAGAGATGGCTTAGTGAAAGAGAAAGAAGAAAAAAAAAAGGGAGAAGAAGAGTGAGGAGGCAATCCCTCCTCAAGATAAAAGCAGAAATGAGGTACCTCTTCCATACCCTCAAAGATTGAAGAAAAAGGGTTTGGATCACAAGTTTGCCAAATTTGTGGAAATGTTTAAGAAGATCCACATCAACATTCCCTTTGCCGAGGCACTTGAGCAAATGCCCCACTACTCCAAATTCTTGAAGGAGATCATGTCTAACAAAAGGAAGATGGTGGAGTATGAAACGGTGCATTTGACCGAAGAATGTAGCTCAATCATTCAAGCAAAGCTACCTCAAAAGCTTAGAGATCCCGGATCTTTCACTTTACCATATGTCATCGGGGATGGAGGTACATTTCGAGCTTTGTGTGATTTGGGGGCAAGCATTAATCTCATGCCCTTGTCCATATTCAAGTCACTTGGTTTGGGAAAGCTTACACAAACCACAATGAGCCTTATATTGGCGGATAGATCCGTGATATACCCTTTGGGTATAGTGGAAGATGTGTTAGTTAAGGTTGATTAGTTTATATTCCCGGTGGACTTTGTAGTGTTGGATATGGAGGAAGATAAGTATGTTCCATTGATTTTGGAAAGGCCATTCTTGGCAACCGGTGGGGCTAAAATTGATGTAAAGAAAAGAGTGCTAAAACTTCAAGTGAACGATGAGAAAGTCACGTTCAACATTTATAGAGCTATCAGAATCCAGAATGATGAAGAATGAGAGTATGCGCATTCTAGAAGAGATCACCCTCCAATACCAATGAAAGAGGAGGTGGAAGAAGATCTCAAGATCAACTTTGTGAAGGAGGACCCCCAAGTGGAAGAGAATGAGTTGAAAATGGGCAAGAAGGCCAAGTTTGGGGGAGTTTTCTTTAAAAACTCCCCCAAATCAAGAAAAGTTACTTATACGAACTTGGGGATGAATGAGGCATCAACCTCCTATGACATGATTGAAGAGCCGGATGGAGTGGCTAGTGGATGCTTTAATGGTTTCAAGAAGGTTGCTTGGGCCAAGAAGGTCAAAAACAAGGAGGATGATGGGGTGACTTGATATTCCCCTCAAAGAAGGACAGTCCGGCATAGGACGTTAAAAATAGCGCTTCTTGGGAGGCAACCCAAGGTTTTATTGCTTTCTTGTTTTTATTGCTTTGATATTTTTGATGGCTTGGTTTATTTTGTAGGTATGGATGAAGAGTACTATGGATAGCAAGTCTTGGAGAATGAAGAAGAAGCAAAGCCAACTTTAGAGTGGAGGAAGCAAGTGTTGCAATGGTGATCTTTGAAGAAGCATTGGATGTGCAAGGAGGGAGGTAACAACTTGTAGCCCCAAACTTATAATTTATACATAGTAAAATTCTAAGTTTGGGGGAGTTATTATTATTATTTTTTTCTACAAGTTGCTACCCTTGCACCGGTTCGTCATTCTACTTGTGTCACATTTTGCACCGGCGCACACTTGGTTTTCACATGTTTATATTAGTTAAGTTGGTTTTGATCATATGTTGGGTAGTGGATCTTTGGTGAAATGTGAGCATGAATAGTCATTGGAATCCATTGTTGAGTAGTTGTGGTGATGTCTATTTGCTTTGAATGTATGCATGATTAGTGTTGGAGTATAGTATCATGTTGTGTTCATATTTGTGAATCTTTGATAGCATGGATGTATGATATGTTGTTGTTTGGGAACATTTGATGAATGTGAGAGTTCTATTGAATAAACCGGTGAGAATTGAGCCTTAAATCGAGCATGTAATCCGGTTTAGTTCATTTGAGAGTGGACTATGTTATTGCTAGTAATCCTAGAACTTGCCTAAGTTCTTGTTTGGAAAGCATGATTGTGTGAGATGATGTGATGTGATATAGGCCATCTTGTTCTAAAAGAGTCACTTAGCCAAAATTTCCCAAAATCGAAGTAATTTTCCGTAGTTAGCCCCTTGAGCTTAATACCTCATTTTCTTGGCAAACTACAATGTTAACCACTTAGTTTTTTTTTTGAGCCTTTTGATTCCTATATCTAGTGGAGGATAAAAGACAAAGTGGAAAGCATGTGCATTGAATGAATGTCTTTGGTGAAAAGAAAAGTTGGAAAAGTTGAAAGAAAAAGAGAAATATGAAAAGAAAATCAAGGAAAAAAAAGAAAAGAGGGACAAAGAGCCCCAAAAGCTTGAAAAGAAAAATGGTTCAAGGGATGAAGTGATGAATGCTTGAAAAAGAATGGAAAAAGAAAAGTGAGGATGGAGTTTGTGAAAGTTTGAAAGTGAAAGCACAAATTATATAAAAGCAAGCTTTGTCCTCCACTAGAAGAGTCACAAACTCCCAAATTCATCCTACCTTGTCCAAAGAGCCAATGTTATATCCTTGATTAAGTCCAATTGATCACATTGTTGAGCATTTGAGTGTGTGTAGAAAGTAGAAGTTGGGCAAGCATATGGTGATTGCATAACATGACTTGGTTGATGAGTGCATTAATATCCTTAATTTGTTTGTGTGTGTGAGAGAAACACTCCATCATGTGAGTAGAGGACTTGAGCATTTGGATTATGTTTCCCATCACAATGTGTTGTGTAATTGTGCATTCTTTGATTTATGAATGTGAAGTACAATAGTGAGCATATGACCTTCATTGAGAAATGCACTTTGAGAAAGAAACATCATTACATCTTACTTTGCATGTGTGATTTGCATTGAGTATTCCATTGTGATCATTCCACCCTCATTGCTTTAAGTGCTTAGTTGTTTGAGGACAAACAACGTTTTAAGTTTGGGGGGGTTTGATTCGGGTGGAATTTACACACTTTATAAGCACATGTGAAGCATATTTTGATGTGGATTTCATTGATTTTTGCATTAGATATGATTGTTTGAGCCAAAATGAGAGAAAGGTCGTGTTTTGTCGGTTTTGTAGGTAAAATGATGGAATTTAGAGCAAAACACATACCATAATTGATCGGACCAAAAAGAGGAGCGCACCATTGGATCCGGCTCGAAAAATGGAGTGGAATAGACAAAAGAATCGAGTCGATCGGAGGTCGGAAGCTCAAGAAACGGAGGGACGAAGTTGGAGGACGAAAACGAGGACGGAGCCAACTTACGAAAGTTTGGCCCGGCCGGGTGGCATCACTCGCCCGGCCGGGCGGCCGAGCCTAGAAATTTGCAAGTTTACGAAAGTTTGGCCCGGCCGGGCGGTCGCAGGCCACTTTCTGGGCAGATTTTGAAGTTATGGCCCGGCCGGGCGGCATCACTCGCCCGGCCGGGCCACCCATTCCCTGTTTCCGTTTTGCTTGGCCGACCACTCCGCCCGGCCGGGCCGCCCCATTTTCGGTGCCAAACGCGTGTTTTCTCCATTTTTGAGGGACCTACTTGCAAATATCACACCCAAACCCTACCCCAACACTATAAATACCCCACTTCTTGAATTTCACACCATCTTACCCCTTTCTCAAGAGTTCTTCACACATTTACACATAGTTGGAGGTTTTTGGCCATATCTTCTTCATCTCTCCACCAATTCATGCAAGTAAGGAGGCAATAGCTTGGGAATTTCATCCCCTACCACAATCTAGACTAAGCTTTCTCTTTCTTTTCCTTTTTACTTAGTTATTTCATTTGGAATTTGTAATTTGATTATGTTTGTAGTTAGCTAAACAATTTGTGGTTCTAAGGCATTGTAGAGATTTGGATTAATGTTTATGAGTAATTTCTTGTTTTAATTGGTGTTTATCTCTTATTTGCATGTTTAATTATCCATTGTAAAGCATGTTGTTAGTGGCCATGATGATTTGCTTGATCCATTGTTAATTGGGGTAAGATCGAGAGATTTATTCCATTTAATCGTATGCAAGCATGCAACCCGGTATTATTATGAGCTTGAGAGAGGATTAATTATCGGAGAGGGATTTGAATGATCTTAGGAGCTATTTTAGGTGGTGTAACATTTGTAAGGTAGAGATACGAGCCTATGTTGCATTGCGTCTTTGGTTAATTAGATCGAGAGATTAATTAATTCTTCTTGTGTGATCACCCTATATGAGATAACCTTAATGGCCATTTAAACGAGATAACTCTCATAAACGGACGTCTAAATACTACAATTGCCTTGGAACTCACTTTCTTTCTTTGAGTTACATCCATTTCACTTTCATTTTCTTGATTTATATGGTATTTGATCGATTTCGTCTTTGCTCTTTATTACTTATTTGTGACACTTGGTAGGTAATTGTAGAGTGAATCATCATATTCAAATTATCGATCACGTCTACTTAGAACTCGACTAGCAAACTACCACTTTTACGCTTAGCCTTCTCGTAGGATCGACCTCGTGCTTATCACGCTACAATAGACACCGTACACTTGCGGTTGTTTATTTAGTGTTGCATAACACGTGTATCACCATATAAGCAAGAGGAAGAGTCCAAGCTTGTAGACACTCCCCCATTGTTAAGGTTTAAGGGTCTTCTTCATTCTTTTCTTCATCTTTTTCATAGTTGTTTTGCTAACTCCTTTTGTCTTACAAACCATTGTAGATACTCATACCCAAGTCCAGGGGTGGCCCTGAGGCAGGGCGAGAAGGGCGACCGTCCCGGGCCCCAAATTTTTAGGGGCCTACTTTTTTATATATATAATATTATAATTAATATTTTTTAAAACAATTAAAAGATAAATATAATAATTAATGTGAGTGCATAAAAGGTAAAAAAAAAATATTAATAAACTAGCATTAATTGTATTCTTGAAAATGATCATGACTTTAATACTAAATACAATTATTTATTTTTAATTAGTAATTAATTATTAATATCTAATTAATAAGCTAGCATAGTATCAATACTAAACACAATTATTTATTCCTAATTAATAATTAATTATTAATATCTAATTAATAAGTACCGATTCCTATAAATTAGGATATGCATTTCTCTTCTATATTCTATTCCATTCAATTTCAATCTATTTTTTATTTATTTATTTTATATAATATATTATTGCATCCAAAATGGTTTATCTCATTTGGAGATTCAACATTCGACTTTCTCTTTCAGTGTTTCAAAGTCCACAATCACGGTTATATTATTCACTTGTTTATTGTTTTTTTTTTTACTTATTGAATATTGATTATTTGACTTGTTGTTTTTTTCATTTACTTTTAGTTGAATTACTATTTATTGTCATTTAGTTATCAATTTTTACTTTTTAATATAAATATGTTTTCTAAAAATTAAACATTAATTTTGTAGTGAGAAAAGGCAAAAAAGAAAGAGATTTGAACAACTAATTTTATCACAAAAATGAGCATTGGATAAACTCTTTTCAAAAAAATTAGGACAATCGAGTCGTTTAAAAGACTTGAATGATAATGTTAATAGTGGATCAGAGCTAAACAACATAAATGTAAATAATTTGAATTGACAAACTAGTCATATAGTGGATGTAGATATAAATAATTCAAATGAGGATATAAATGAAAATGAATCTAATATTGTTAATGAAGAAGTTTCTCTAAATTAAAATTGCTAAAACGTACGATCCACTATGTCACAAGAAAGATTAAATGGACTAACAACTTTATGTATTGAAAAAGATATGCTAGAACAAATTAATTATGAAGATATTATTGAAGAATTTGCTTCTCAAAATGATAGAAGAAGTCATTTTAAATGATTTATTTTTATAACATTCATTCATTTTTAATATGTGCATACGTATTTCACTTATTTTATTTGATGTTTTTTTTTTAAGTTTTTATAACATTCATTCATTTTTAATTAATATCTGCATACATATTTCACTTATTTTATTTGATGTTTTTTTAAAAGTTTTTATAAAATTCATTCATTTTTAATATGTGCATACGATATTTCACTTATTTTAGTTGATGTTTTTTTAAAAAAGGGGCCCATTTTTTTTTTCACCCCAGGCCTACAAAATCTCAGGACCGGCTCCAACATTTAATTTCTATTTCACTTTCCCTTCTACAACACTCCACTCCACTCCTCACCACCAACTCCCATCTCATCACTCTTGATCTTCCGTTATATACTCCCTCCGTCCCGGAGTAAGTTTCCCACTTCTTTTGAGTGTTTAGATTAAGGAATATGATAAAATAATAGATGTAGTACAAGTGATGTGATGGTGAGAGAGAAAATAATAAATTAGTATGAGATGAAGTATAATAAAATAATAGATGATGTGATTGAGAGATAGAAAATAATTTGACAAAAATGGAATGGGAAACTTATTGTGGGACATCCAAAAAAGGAAAGTGGGAAACTTATAGTAGGACGGAGGGAGTATATTACACCCCTGCACTTCATTTTCAAGACCCAAAAGAAAATATGTACGTATTGCTCCACTACTCTCCCCCTTCAAATCTACAGCCTGGTAGGAAAGCTCATTTTTCCTATCACCATATAAGCAAGAGGAAGAGTCCAAGCTTGTAGACACTCCCCCATTGTTGAAGGTTTAAGGGTCTTCTTCATTCTTTTCTTCATCTTTTTCATAGTTGTTTTGCTAACTCCTTTTGTCTTACAAACCATTGTAGATACTCATACCCAAGTCCACAAGGGTCATTCTAGTTCATAGATGTACCATGGGGTCAAGCCATAAAGAAAGACTTAGAAGGAATCATCAAAGGTTGTTATTTAAGTATAACTTTCATAATACTTGCATATGTTTTTAAAATTATGTGGTGTACACATTTGGTTTTTTTTGGGATATGAGGACTTGTATACAATGATATGCACGATATTTTAAGTTATATAGAGTGTAGATATGTAGTGTTTGTTTTTGGAGTATGATAGAAGATGTAAATGAAATACTGAAAGCATGTGTTAGCAAAATCACTACTGTGACGTTTTTGTAAGAAACGATCCTTATGGTTTTATTTTATGGAAAATATTATTTTATTATATCGAACCATTTTGAGTTGGGAATCCACTCCAACAAGAATCATGCTAATTAGAGTTATATTTTGAAAGATATAAATTTTTGAAGATTGTGTGACAAACTGTGGTCTTTTTCGTGTTCACGAATTTTCTGGGAAGAATAGCCTCGGGAAAAACTTTTAAAAAATTTATATTCAAATACTATATGAATATATGAAGTTATAAACCTCTGTAATATATTTCATGAATTTATAATGAGTAGAAATAATTTTATAAAATCTTTTTCTGTAACTGCTCAACCTGGAAAAGTTACTGTGACCACTGCACCATTTTCGAAAATAAATCAAAACTCTTCTTTATGACAGCCAAATTTTATAATGCAAATTTTATATGTGTTCTACACTTCAATATTTACCAACTTTATAAAATTTATAATTTTCAAACTTGTTTTAGTATTTTATAAAAAAGCTCAAAGTTGACTATGTGACTCATTTTCACAGCACCAGTTTTACAAACGAGCCTAAAACTCTTATTTTTGACCACCAAACTCTTGGAACAAATTTTATAAACATTCTAAACTTCGATGAGTGCCTACACTTAAAGTTTCATAATTTTTCAATGAGTTTAGATATTTTAAATAAATGCTAGAAGTTGAGGCACAAACCATCTTACAAGCTGCATACGTGAGTTTTTCATGAATATTGGATTTATGTACTTCCGTTTGTTTATGTGTAATAAACTGATAAGTATGCAGATTTAGTAAACTTGAAGATTAGTGTTAATAATATCCCACATTGATAAATGTGAGAATTAATCTCCTCCTTATTAATAGGAGTTAGTTAAGGGAGTTCAAATTGTAGTGACTATTTAACCATTCAATTAGCCACACGCGCGCGCGCCGCTTGCCCGGCCGAGTCGTGCCGGGTCTGGGGTCATTTAATAATACCTTGGAGGTTACAGAAATGGCGAGAAAAAAGTCGTTTTGGTCCCACCTGCCACGCACCCTCGTTTTTTTGGTCCCATGACTTTCACATTTAGTCCCAATAGGTTAAATTTTATCACATTTGGTCCCCGTATTGTGCAAATTTTAAAATTTTGTCCCAACCCCGTTAAGTTTTAACGGATAGACTCACGTGGCCGTCAGTCAGTTATTTTTCACTCTCTCCAACGTCAACACTTAACATAATTTCCCAAATCGTGCCAGAACCCTAAATCGTGCCAAAAATCCCCAAAGTCGAAAACTCAAAATCCCCAAATTCCAAACAACGATTTCGTGTGAAATCGACGCGAAATGTTGCGACAAAGGCGTAAGTTGAAGAAAGGTGTACCCCCATATTGTAAGTTTCGATTTCACTTCCACCATTCTTATTCTTACAAACAATTGTTTCGTTTTTTGCTCAAGAATGAAGTTTATGGGTCGATTTTTGGAGAAAATGGTAGTATGTTCTTGCGAATGAACTAAATGTGGTTGTTTTGGGTCGATTTCAGATGGGTTTTCACTGTAACTAAATGTGAACGAATGTTGTTGTTTTCAGTCGATTTTAGATTTTTCAAATTTCTTCATTTTTTAAAATGTGAATTCCCTGTAACTCGTAATTTGTTTATTTAGTTTGAAAAATATCATTAGTGTTTTGGGTTTTATATGGTCGAATTCACATGCATGTTTGTTTATGTTAGTGAAAATTCTTGTTTAAATGTTTATAGGTGCCATTGGAATGAGGAAATATTATACAATGTTATTGCAACATGGGGGAACTGTTGGTGCAGATGATAATGGAGATTTAGTATATAATGGTGGGTCAATGAGTGTTTTTGATTTTGTGGATAGAACTAGGGCAGATATTGGCTATATAGGTAAGTTATGTGAGCAACTAGGCTATATTGGGGATAAGCAGTACTATTGGAAGAACAAAGAGGGAAAGTTAGAGGAGGTCCAAGGTATGTCTGACATACAGAAGTTACTTAACCTAGGCATAGAACCTAGGCTTTTTTCTTTCTTGGAAATGCACGTACGAGCCTCTATTCCACAAGGGCATACCACATGTTTCGGCTTGGATGTGGACATGATTTTTTTGGTTTTTTGTTTTTGTGTGGTTTGGGTGTGGATGGAGCACAATAATGAGCCTCTATATATAGATGTAGAAAATTTTTCCTCCAATTGTGTGGTTTGCACCAATTTTCCCTCCTTTTTTTCACCAATTTTCCCTCCAATTGTGTTAGTATCCAATGTTGGCGCCAATTTTCGCTCCAAAATGAAAAAAATATTAACGGGACCAAAAACGCTAACAGCTGACTGATGGCTGACTAACGGTGGGACCAAATGTGATAAAATTTAACCTATTGGGACTAAATGTGAAAGTCATGGGACCAAAAAAACGAGGGTGCGTGGCAGGTGGGACCAAAACTCCCATTTCCTCCAGAAATGGCACTTGAATTTTTCCAGCAAACTTGTTTTCTACATTCTGCATTCTGCATTACATTTAGAGTGCAGTCCAGTTCAAACGTGTATTCAGTTCGTCCGAGCTTTGTACGCTGCGGTGTTGCTCGTGCAAAGATGAAGTCGTTTCGTCATTCTGCATTCTGCATTACATTTAGAGTGCAGTCCAGTTCAAACGTGTATTCAGTTCGTCGGAGCTTTGTACGCTGCGGTGTTGCTCGTGCAAAGACGAAGCCGTTTTACCTTTCGAAGCAACTCGTCACTCCGTGAACACTAGCCGGGACGTGTTTATTTTACGGGAAAAGCTCTTTTCCCTAACTTTTCTGTCTCTCTACAGTGGACCTGCCATTCTAAGAAGCTGCTCAAAGAAGAAAGCTGCCTCTTTTGGAAAGTTGAAGATTTCGAAGACATTGTAATTTTCTTTACTGTCTTTATTTTTTCGTCTAAATTACTTTGTAAGCCACTGTTGGTAATCTATAAACCAACAATCGTCTTGAACAAATTAATTAACTCAACTATACATATATGGGTGATACTTGGGTACACTCGAATGCACCGTACCTACCAATTTTAATTTATATTTTATATATACTTGCCCAAACCATTTTTTTACTACATGTATTGTTTATTTTACGAGTTCACCCTAAATGTACTCACTCATTTTTTGAGTTCACCCCCAAATTATTTGTTTTCCACAATTATATACACCCGCTCATTTTATGAGTTTACCTCCAAATATTTTTTTTTTAAAATTAATTACATTTAAAAGACTATATTATCCTTTTATTAATTTACACAAAATATAATAAAGTAAACCTTAATTATATATTTACAATCTGCAGCCGAGTTACACTTAATTCACCACCAAATCACTCATATTAGGCACAAAACTTTTTTTTCCTTCCAACTTCCATTATTCTTTTTTTTTTCTCATTTTCAGTTTATCTTCCAAACTTTTTATTTCTTCATTTTTTCCATTTTACTTTTTTTTAAAAAAAAATTAATATAAAATAATATTATAGGTATGATTTTATTATAGTCGGTAATACAATAAGTAATAATCGGTAATACCATAAACAATAATTAGTAATATCTTATAAAATAAAAGAAATTAATTCACACATCTAATTATTATTAGTAATACCACGAACAGTAATTAGTAATACCATGAACATTAATCACTAAAATTTTATACAATAACAAATAATTTCACACATTTAATTATATTATTAATACCAAAAATAATTATCAGTAATACTATGAACAATAATCAGTAATATCATAAACATTGATCAATAATATTTTGTGGGTGCAAATCATTACTGGGGTGAACTAAAGAATTTTACATTGATCAGTAATATTTTGTGGGTGCAAATCATTACTGGGGTGAACTGAAGAATTTTATGGGTGCGAGTTCATTCAGAGTGAACTGAGTAAACAAAAGGGTGTGTGACTAGAATCTGAGGCCCAGTCCCATGAAAGGCCCAATGACCGGAAACTCATAGGTAGAGGGTATGGTACAACATCGAGTGCATACAAGTATTTGGCTACATATATACCGTTGACCTTTAATTTAATTATTTGTGTAATTAGAATAAGAACGAAAATTAAATTGAAATCGTAAATTACATCATGTTAGAAACGGGAAATAATTTTTTTACGTCCCATAACTTTTCAACTTTTTCAAAAACGTCCCAAAAAAATTATGTTTTTCAATTACGTTCCAAATTTTAGCTAACTTTTCCAAGTACGTCACAAAGTTGCCGGAAACATCAAAATGACGTCGTATTACGTCATAGTTACGACGTCGTTTTGATGTTTCCGGCGACTTTGGGACGTAAATGAAAAAGTTAGCTAAAATTTGGGACGTAATTGAAAATTTTAACTTTTTAGAATGCTTTTAAAAAAATAGAATAGTTATGGGACCTAAAAAATATTTTATTCAAATTGCTTGATTAATCGATTGTATATGTTTATATACTTTTTAAAAAAAAATTATATACTTGATATTTATACTTAAAAAAAATTGTAATGTAAATCTAAACGAATAAATTTACTTATATATTTTATTATCGATATATTCTAGTCGCCATAAAGGTATATAATCCATATATATAATTAATGTGAATAAATTAGTATATATAATTTTTGAATAATATTAATTAGTACATTATCACATTTATTTATTTTATAATAATTTTAGCCTTTATTTCATTCAATTTTAAAACATAAAATTATACTGAATAGAATTACATGATATTTTGTTAACATATTATATTTATGGTCATTAATATTAACATAATTCCTTATGATAATTATTAATTTTTATATTTATTGTTTTTAATTTTTTAAAGTTAAATTAATTCATAATTTTTAATTAATACAAAGTATATGAAATTTTATTATCTATTTATTTATTATTACTCATTATTTTTAAAGTAATGATTATAGTTATTGATGCGGCCTAAAAATGTCGTCTCATAAGAAGTCGACACGTGTATAGAAGATAAGATAAAGGATGAGACATTGGATTGAAGAATACTCTCTGGATATAGAGGCTCCTCTGGAAGTCCTTCCGGAGGGAGCTCCTCCCGGAGAGAAGTATCAGGAAGACTCAATCTTGGTATGACTTGGTAGGCCGAGAATGTAGGAGAGCCCCCATGATTCGGTCCACTGAGGAGGAGTGATTCCGATTCTTTAGGGAAGAAGAGAATTGAGGACCTTGTCAACACAGCAAGGCTGGGTCCAAGGAGTAGCTCCGAAATGGAAGGAAGCCGTAACTTCCTCCTTGAGAGAAAGTTCTCTATAAATAGGTAAATCTGAGTATATTTTCAGGTTAGACTCTTTACTTTTTACAAGACTGATTACATTTCTTATTATACACTGCGAGATCCTTCGAGAACTTGATTTGATAAATCAAGGACTTCGAAGTCCTTGTGATATATTGAAAGTCCTATACTGACTTAGGCATCGGAGTGTCTGCGCCGGACTCCCCTCCGACGTGTTCTTTGCAGGTTCTAGAGGATCGTACCGAAGGCAGTAGCATACCCGGATTACTCATACTCGTTCAAGAATTCATATATCCGACTCAGAGGATATCCAGTCCATCCGTGCAAATTTTGGCACATGAACTGGCGCCGTCTGTGGGAAAGAGTTGAAAGATTCTCTCACGAATTTCTATCTATTCGAGTGATGGGTGGTGGAAATAACACGGTCACATCTACTTTGGGAAAGAAGGCTCTCTTAGGGGAAAATCCCACTTTGCCGACTGATCCCACACCAAAAGGAGGCTGAGGGAAGGATCCAGTTCATACCCCTTCCCGATCAAATCCGCCATTGACGCCTACCGCAGGCCTAGGTGACGAAAACCATCCCCTCCCGATCGAAGGGGGGATAACGGCGAACATTGTAGCCCCAGCGGTCCGAACTTCCGATCCCCAACGGGAGGATATTCTAAATTCGGAACCGTTCCTGGTTTCTCCCGATCAATTATATGCCCTCATCAAGCAGGCTGTAGAGAGAGCTTTCGCGGCTCAAGGAGATCGAGCCCCCAGAGCTACACCAGAAGATGTGGAGATACCTACCCCGAGACCCCAGGAAGAAGCACCAGGAGCCTCCCAAGTGCTATCCAAAGAAGTAGGGATGCGGGTAGAAGGAGATGATAAGGTGCCCTCCCGAGCGGAAAGAAGCATTCCCCCTCGGAATACAAGAAGGAATGCAGATTTGGCACCCCGAGAGACAGAACTCCCTGAAGCAGAAGAAAGCACCGATGAAACCTACGGAGGGATAGTCAGCGACCAACTACAAGCCCTACAGAAGGAGATGAAGGATATGAGGAAACAAATAAACAATCGAGCAAGTAGATCCGCTTATGTTTCTGGATGTCAGTTCTCTCCTAACATATTACAGGATGAACTACCATTCAACTTCAAGCCCCTCAATTTTGAATACGACGGCACGGCAGACCCGTATGAACACCTAGTAAGGTTCGAGAATGCTGCGTTATTACACCGCTACGGAGAGGGAATCAAATGCAGGGTGTTCCTGACCACCCTGGCAAAAGCGGCACAGCAGTGGTTCACTCAATTGGAACCCAATACAATCCGATCTTGGGAGGAATTCAGTGAGTTATTCCTCCATCAATTTGCAAGTGCCCGGAGACAACCGCGGGCCACTTTGACCCTCTTCAATCTGAGGCAAGGGGAGAACGAGAGATTGAGAGCTTTTCTCCGGTGGTTCAATCAAGCAGCTATGGAGGTCCCTACAGCCTCTCCGGAGGTGAAGATCAACGCTCTTACTAACGGATTACGTGATGGAGACTTCTTCTCCTCCTTGGCTAAAAAGCCGGTTAAGAACTTTGATGAGTTGCTACATAGAGCAGAGAAGTACCTCATCCTGGAGGAGGTTCGTAAAGCCAAGAGACTGGAGGTTAGGCCACAAGATCGAGAGAGAAGAAGGGAGGGCCCCTCCAGACGTTCCAGTCCAGAGGTCCCTCGGTCCTCCGGCTTAACAAGAGACAGCAATCTATTTGGAGGTTCCCGGCCAGGTCCTCGTGGAAGGTTTGAGAAGTACACACCCTTGAGAATTGAACCTACCGAAGTACTGGAGGTGGCAAGAGATCATCCTGACTTGAAATTCCGTTATTCCAGAAGTCGAGGACCTCAGAAGCCCAAGTCTGATCGATTTTGCAGATTTCATAATGAGTATGGACATGACACGAATCAATGTTATCACCTGAAAGACGAGATTGAGAGGATGATCCAGGCAGGGCATCTAAAATAATTTATATTTAGAGACAGGCATGGCCCTCGGGGGCAGAAGCGGAAGGAACATGAAAGGAAACCGGAAGAGAAGGAGACCAAGGAGGCGGCCGAAGATATGCCCCCTCCACCACCAAAGAGAGGAGTAATCCACATGATTGTGGGAGGACTAGTAGATGGGGATTCCTTCCGAAAGAGAAAACAAAGTGTTCGAGCTCTAAAAGCGGGACAAGGAGGTCAACTGAAAGAAGTAGGACGTATGACAAAGATGCCCAATATTAGATTCGGGCCGGAGGATGTTAAAGGAGTTAAGGAAGATCACAACGACGCCTTGGTGATCACTACCGATATAGCTGGCTTCGACGTCGCTCGAATCTTTGTAGATACGGGAAGCTCTGCTCATATTATGTTTTTTGAGTGCTTCAAGAGGATGTAACTGAGTGTGAAGCTACGACCGGTAGATACCTCCTTGTATGGCTTCTCCGGAGGTGCCATCCAACCCTTGGGATCTGTGATGTTACAGGTAGGATTGGGGGACGCTCCAGCTCGAAAGGTCCACCTGGTGGAATTTCTCATTGTGGATATTCCCTCATCATACAATGTAGTAATGGGGCGACCCAGCCTGAACCTCTTCCAAGCGATCATCTCCACATTTCATATAAAAATGAAATTCCCTACGGCTACATGAGTGGGAGAAGTAAGAGGAGATCAATACCAAGCACGGAAGTGCTACGCAGAATCTGTGAAGATGGCGGACAGAGCTTTAACCAAGGGCCTGGAGAGGACGAGAGGAGAGGACGAGAGGAGACGACCCTGAGGTAAAGAAAAAGAAAGTGGAAGGAGTGACACCTGAGCAAGTAAGTGTTAAAATAGATGAGGAGCTGATGAATGTGGAGCTCTTCCCAGGGAAACTTGGTTTTGCCACCAAGATAGGCACCCAATTGGGACCTGAACTTACAGAGAAGGTAATCTCTAAATTACGTCGAAATTCCGATATATTTGCATTTTCTCCAGCTGACATGACAGGTATCCCTCCGGAGATAAATATACATTGCCTTAACGTTGATCCGAAGGCAAAGCCAGTGAAACAGAAGTTACGAAACTTCGGAGTTGAGAAGAATAGTATTGTGAAAGAAGAAGTGGAAAAACTATTAAAGGCAGGACATGTGGTGAAGGTGCAGTTCCCAGAATGGCTCTCCAACGCAGTGTTAGTACCTAAGGGGGGAGGGAAATGGAGAATGTGTATCGACTTCAGAGACCTCAACAAGGCCTGCCCTAAAGATCACTATCCACTGCCAAGGATAGACCAGTTAGTGGACGCGACCTCTGGCTTCGAGCTACTGAGTATGATGGATGCATATCAAGGATACCACCAGATCCAGCTAAACCCCTCTGATGTTCCTAAAGTATGCTTTATAGCAGCGTGTAAAACATTTGGTTACGTCCGGATGCCATTCGGGTTAATCAATGCTGGCGCAACATACCAAAGAATGGTCGACGCTGTCTTTCGAAGGCAAATAGGGAGAAATATGGAGATATATGTGGACGATATGCTGGCTAAGAGTGTGAGAGCAGATCAACACGTGGAGGACCTAGAGAAGATTTTTCAGGTAATCCGAGAAAATGGTATCAAATTAAACCCGGCCAAGTGCTCTTTTGGAGTGAAGTCGGGGAAGTTCCTTGGATACATGGTTACTCAAAGAGGGATAGAAGTCAACCCAGCTAAAGTGAAGGTTGTACTGGACATGCAGCCGCCGAGGATCGTGAAAGAACTCCAGACACTCAATGGAAGGATTACAGCGTTGAGTAGATTCATAGCCAGGTCCGCCGAGAAAAGCCACCCATTCATCAAGATTCTCAGGAAAGGGGCCAAGTTCGAATGGAGTGAAACATGTCAGAAGGCCTTTGAGGACCTGAAACGCCACTTGTCCCAGCTGCCGAAGTTGATTAAACCATCTCCAGGAGATACCCTCATTCTGTATCTCTCTGTAGGGGAATTCTCACTAAGCTCAGCCTTAGTTAAAGAAGAAGGGTCGATCCAGCACCCTATTTACTACGTCAGCAAAGTCATTCAAGGAGCTGAAGCTCGATACTCGGAAATTGAAAAGGCCGCTCTGGCCGTGGTATTTACGGCGCGAAGACTGTGTCCATATTTCCTCTCTTATAAAATACTGGTCCGCACTAATTACTTGTTGAAACAGGTTATTAGCCGAGCAGACCTCTCGGGAAGGATGGTGAGATGGGCAATAGAGCTTCAAGAGTATGATGTGGATTTCGAGCCACGGAGGGCCATAAAAGCCCAAACTTTGTCCGATTTCATCCAGGAATCTACCAAACCAGAAGAAGCAGAGGGATGGAAGATATATGTGGATGGCTCAGTGACTCTGAGTGGATGTGGAACAAGAATAGTGCTAGTGAGTCCCCAGGGAGAGGACCTACAATTTGCGGTGAGGTTTCAATTCGTAACCTCAAACAATGGAGCAGAATACGAAGCTCTGATCCGAGGAATGGAGATGACGGTCGAATTGGGAGCTTTTAAGGTAATCCTATACTCCGATTCCCAATTAGTTGTCCAACAGGTAAATGGAGAGTATGCAGCCAAAGACAACAGAATGGCTGCTTACTTGGAACGGGCTAAAGAAGCGATGGGCAAGTTCCAAGATTGTAAGGTGACTCAAATACCTCGAGAGGAGAACATGCAGGCTGATGGCCTTTCTAAGCTCGCCAGCTCCACAGAGTTTGATGGAAAAGGAACAGTGACCTTGGTAGTAGCAGAAAGAGAGACTCTCGGAAGTCCCATTGGTTCAATCGAAGGAGGAGATGATTGGAGGAAAGACATTTGGACGGAACTCACCAAGGAAGCAGATGCCCCTACCACTCGAGAGGCTCGAGCTCTTAGGGTCAAATACTGTATAATTGGAGGACACTTATATAAAAGGTCATTTACCCAACCATACTTGAGGTGCATATCAATCTGAGAAGCGATGTACACACTCAAGGAGATCCATGAAGGAGATGCAGCCAGCCATGAAGGATATAAGACAGTGGTGAAGAAAGCCTTAAGAGCAGGATTATATTGGCCCTCCATGACGAAAGATGCCAAAGAATTCGTAAGGAAATGTGTTAAATGTCAGAAAAACGGTCCCTTGATAAGGATTCCGGCAGAAGAGATGGGAGCTATGTGTTCCCCATGTCCTTTCGCTAAGTGGGGAATCGATTTGGTGGGGCCCTTTCCTCCAGCCTCAGGAGGAAGAAAGTTTTTGATAGTGGCAGTAGATTATTTTAGTAAATGGGTTGAAGCTGCCCCTCTAGCAACGATAGATGAGGAGAACGTAATCAAGTTCCTGGGAAAACAAATTTGCTGCAGGTTCGGAGTACCCAGGATATTGGTCTCTGACAATGGGACACATTTCAATGGAGAAACCGTACGAGGATGGTGCGCAAGACTGAACATAATACAAAGATTTACCTCCGTAGCCCATCCTCAAGCTAACAGACAGGTAGAAGTTACAAATCGAACGATAGTAGATGGTATCCGGACGAGGTTGACAAAGATAGGTGGAGGATGGGTGAACGAATTAGATAATGTGCTATGGTCCAACAGAACTAGCCTAAAGACAGCAACTGAGGAGTCCCCTTTCCAATTGGTCTACGGAGCTGCGGCGGTGATACCTCCAGAAGCTGTGCTGCAGTCCCACCGAATTGCCCAATTTGAAGAACATCAGAATGAGAGGCTGATGAGAGAGGCCCTGGATTTAATGGAAGAAGAAAGGGAGACGGTTAGAGTACGTGCGGAAAGATACAAGAGCAGAATTAAAGCTGCATATGACCGAAGAGTGATCCCGAGGTCCTTTAGAGTGGGGGACCTAGTGCTAAGAAGAGCTGATGCCCTAAAGAATACGGGAAAGTTAGAGCCCAACTGGGAGGGACCTTATAAAATCACGCAGGTACTAAAGGGAGGAGCTTATAGATTGCAGAGCATGGAGGGAGTTGACATAGCTAGACCCTGGAACGTTTGCCATTTGAAGAGGTTCTTTGTTTGAAGAAAGTGTGAGGTCTTGAGACCATTTGTGATTTTTGCTTTGTGATTTTTGCATCGATTCATAATTTGTTTAATGTATTTAGTGGCTTCACCGGAGCTCTTTTTCCCTCTTTACGGGTTTCCCCTTTGGGGTTTTTCTGTAAAGAGGTTTTTAATGAGACCGGCGTAGGTTATTTATGGCCTATGTTGAAAACTGACAATAATCAATGAAGCTTTATCCCTTTTTGAAAAAAGATTTATACAGAATTATCGTGTCTTGATTATCTTTCTCTTACTCGAATATATGATGTATGAATATGAAACTTATGAGAGTGAGAAACACTCAGAGGCCTAGAGGCCGAGGAGCTCTGGAGAGCCCTCAACGTATCAATGAGAAGATTTTATGAATCGAAATCTTTTAAGAATAAGAGTGAGAAACACTCAGAGGCCTAGAGGCCGAGGAGCTCTAGAGAGCCCTCAACGTATCAATGAGAAGATTTTATGAATCGAAATCTTTTAAGAATAAGAGTGAGAAACTCTCAGAGGCCTAGAGGCCAAGGAGCTCTGGAGAGCCCTCAACGTATCAATGAGAAGATTTTATGAATCGAAATCTTTTAAGAATAAGAGTGAAAAACACTCAGAGGCCTAGAGGCCGAGGAGCTCTAGAGAGCCCTCAACGTATCAATGAGAAGATTTTATGAATCGAAATCTTTTAAGAATAAGAGTGAGAAACTCTCAGAGGCCTAGAGGCCGAGGAGCTCTGGAGAGCCCTCAACGTATCAATGAGAAGATTTTATGAATCGAAATCTTTTAAGAATAAGAGTGAGAAACACTCAGAGGCCTAGAGGCCGAGGAGCTCTGGAGAGCCCTCAACGTATCAATGAGAAGATTTTATGAATCGAAATCTTTTAAGAATAAGAGTGAGAAACACTCAGAGGCCTAGAGGTCGAGGAGCTCGGGAGAGCCCTCAACGTATCAATGAGAAGATTTTATGAATCGAAATCTTTTAAGAATAAGAGTGAGAAACACTTAGAGGCCTAGAGGCCGAGGAGCTCAAGAGAGCCCTCAACGTATCAATGAGAAGATTTTATGAATCGAAATCTTTTAAGAATAAGAGTGAGAAACACTTAGAGGCCTAGAGGCCGAGGAGCTCTGGAGAGCCCTCAACATATCAATGAGAAGATTTTATGAATCAAAATCTTTTAAGGATAAGAGTGAGAAACACTAAGAGGCCTAGAGGCCGATGAGCTCTGGAGAGCCCTCAACGTATCAATGAGAAGATTTTATGAATCGAAATCTTTTAAGAATAAGAGTGAGAAACACTCAGAGGCCTAGAGGCCGAGGAGCTCTGGAGAGCCCTCAACGTATCAATGAGAAGATTTTATGAATCAAAATCTTTTAAGAATAAGAGTGAGAAACACTCAGAGGCCTAGAGGTCGAGGAGCTCGGAAGAGCCCTCAACGTATCAATGAGAAGATTTTATGAATCGAAATCTTTTAAGAATAAGAGTGAGAAACACTTAGAGGCCTAGAGGCCGAGGAGCTCAAGAGAGCCCTCAACGTATCAATGAGAAGATTTTATGAATCGAAATCTTTTAAGAATAAGAGTGAGAAACACTCAGAGGCCTAGAGGCCGAGGAGCTCTGGAGAGCCCTCAACATATCAATGAGAAGATTTTATGAATCGAAATCTTTTAAGGATAAGAGTGAGAAACACTAAGAGGCCTAGAGGCCGATGAGCTCTGGAGAGCCCTCAACGTATCAATGAGAAGATTTTATGAATCGAAATCTTTTAAGAATAAGAGTGAGAAACACTCAGAGGCCTAGAGGCCGAGGAGCTCTGGAGAGCCCTCAACGTATCAATGAGAAGATTTTATGAATCAAAATCTTTTAAACGAAAGTGAGAGACAAGTAGAGGCTTAAAATCCAAGGAGGACTGGGGAGTATCTCCCCATAACCGAGACCCAAGATGAGTACTTAGAAAACAAAAATAGTGTTAGTCGAAGAAAACCTCCCCAAGCCATCTGAAACCAGAGGCAATCCCTTGAAAGGGGGAGAGGTCCCTCATATTTCTTAAGAGAATACTCTGAAGGTTATGAAACCAAGAAACGATTATGATGAAACCTACAAGACCAATAGAGGGGGGAGAAGAGCACACCTCCAACATATTCTTTACTGGGCTTATAGGTTGCCCACGTGAGCATAAAAGAAAAAGACAACATGCCAACAAGCAAGCGATATGAAGCTAACACAACTACTACAAAAAGCCCCCACATATCAATGAGTGTGGGGTCACCTACAAAATATGAGAAAGCAAGTATTACGAGCAGAAATTAAAAGAGTGTAGCAAAACAAAAGAAAGGTAAAGTGTTTGTTATGACCATGTAAATATGAAATTTAAATTGCTTCTTCAACAACAGCTCCCTCAGCAACAGTTTCCTCAACCATAGCTCCCTCGATCGCCGCCTCCTCAATAGCAGCATGACTGCTAGACCCTCCGCCCTCCTCTGGGCCCTCTTCATCTCCTAAGGGAGCCTCAGTACCCTTTCCTCCATCTGACCCTGTTACAGTCTTGGGGGCAGAGGCATAAGGATAGACCAACATCTCCAGAGGCTTTAGCTCAGCCATACCCACCTTGGCAGCTTGTAATTTGGCAATGGCCTGACCCATTCCAGGTAGCCACCAAGGACTATCGGGGCTCTCCTTAGGATCCCCTAAGAATTTAGGAGGAGTAGCGAGCTGGTCCAGACGAAAAGCGCGAGAGTAGGTCCCATCGAACCCCGGGGCTGAATGCTCGGACACGGCATTGCTGAAGCCATGGTCGATGAAATGAGGGATATGTGGCCCCATGGCGCATACGAAGCTCGAACTCTTTAAAAAGCTGGACAACCACTGAGTATGAAGGGTTTCCAAGAATTCTTGACCCAAGGAAGAGGTAAACAGGGATTTGATGCAGGCTTGCACTCCAATGTCTAGTAGTTCATGCTCCATCCTTCTCATCTCTACTCCCATCCTTTCCACCTCCTCTTCCAGATGCTTGACCTTAGCTGCATCCTGCTTGCCCTGAGCCCGTAGAAGAGGCAATTCCTCAGCCAGAGCTTGAGCTCGTTTGTGAGCTTTGTCCTTTTCCGCGGTGATACCCTTGAGAGTCGACTGAAAAGAGGATGCCTCAGCTCGAAGGAGTTCAATCTCAGCAACCATCTCAACACCTTGATCAAATATCTTAGTGTAGACAAGGCCGAACTACATGAAGAAAAGGAACAATGTTTAAGATACAAAGAAGGTAGAAGCCATGAAGGTGATGGAAAATACCTCTGAAAAAAGATGAGCACCACGAAGCAGTTGATCTTTAGGAAGGGGCTTGTCGGAGAACTCAATGTTGGAAGGAGGAGGACATTGGCTGATAAGGCGCTGGAGAGGTTCGTACGCAGCAGAAGAGGGAACTTCTTTCTCAGCAAGAGCTCGAGCAGTTTTTCCCTTCTTCTTCTTAGAAGTGCCGCAGTCAGAAAAGAAGGCATTGGTGGCTGAGCGAGTTCTCCTGGCAACAGAACCCGGGACTTGGGTCGAAGAGCTGGGGAGAGGAGGAACCTTCGAAGGACTCTCTGGAGCCGGAGTCTTTATTGAGCTTTCTAGAGCAGGAGATTGAGGAGCTTTTGGGAGATCTTCAGGAGCAGCCAACGCAGGGGTCTTCACTATTCCGAGAGCATGGGCATCTCGCGAGATATGAGTTAACCAACTCATTGCTGCAAATAACCATGGAGATTTTCAGAACTCAGAAAAATAACCACATGCAAGAAACGAAATGCAAAAACAAGAGATTTTTTACCATCTTGAGGTTCTAAAGGGAAATCTTGAGAATAGAAGCCAAAGTGGGAGATGATGCGGGGATTTTTGCAGATACCAAGAACATCAAAGTAATCGTGTAGACTGACATGGGTATTGAGATTAGTCATGACAGTGTGGTTCGAAACAGAATAAGCTTTCAAAGAAGGAGGAGGTATTCCTGGATTATGGAATATCCAATTTTCAAGGGGAAATGGCCAATCAGTAGGGCTAGTAACGAAAAAATAGTAGTCCCTCCAAGATGACTCTTCTTCATGGAGTTTTTTCATGAACTTGCAAACACGAGATCTCCTTCCACAAGCATAGAAGAAGCCGTTGGTCAATTTGCAAGAATGTTGGCTCAGAAATAGTTCAGCAGAAGGCTCACCGCCATACCCTTTCACCAAAATGAAAAATCCTATCATAGTACGGATAGCATTCAGAGTGAATTGATTGAGAGGAATCTGCGTGCGAGTAGATATGGAGGCCAAGTAGGGGTGAACCGGAAATCGAAGACCTGCCCTAATTTGAGCTTCGAAAAAAGCTAGAGTTCGGGGTTCGGGGAGATCAGGGAGTTCATCTGAGCGAGGAACGCGAAAGCTATACTCCGGTGGAAAAACGTGGGCTTGAATAAGGCTGGCTAGGTGAGTATTGTCGATTACGGAAGAGGTGGAAATCCTATTTTCGGGACTCCCCATCGGAAGCGGGCGGGACTCAGAAGGGTTTTGGCCGGAAGATTTAGGTGGAGAAAAGGGGCAAGACATTGACTAAATAGTGTTAATAAAAGAAGAAGGGATAGCTGGGTTACCTTGTTGGAAGAATTACGAAGTCGGACGGGGCGACCGGCGACGGTAAGACTCGGGAAGGAGAACGCCTGAGAAGAAAAGTGGAGACATTAGAAGAATTTTCGAGAAAGCGAAATTCAAAACAGAGAAAACGAAAGGAAAAGGTTGTGTGAAGTAAATGAGAAAAAGGGAAATCGAGATTTTTCCTTGGAAAGATAGCCGGAGAGAGAAAAAGGCGACTGCGTGGGACCCGGGCGCGGAAGTCGAAACGTCTTCAGAATTGGGAGCGGGAAATTTTTTGGAGAAAAGCATTTTTGAAGTTCCTCTCTGGAACAAGAATCATACATGTCTCTCCAGAAACATCTCTGTGCTAGACTCATTCTAATTTTCTACTCTCATAAAAGATGTACTCCTTTCACGAGAGTAGGGGGAATAGGTGATGCGGCCTAAAAATGTCGTCTCATAAGAAGTCGACACGTGTATAGAAGATAAGATAAAGGATGAGACATTGGATTGAAGAATACTCTCTGGATATAGAGGCTCCTCTGGAAGTCCTTCCGTAGGGAGCTCCTCCCAGAGAGAAGTATCAGGAAGACTCAATCTTGGTATGACTTGATAGGCCGAGAATGTGGGAGAGCCCCCATGATTCGGTCCACTGAGGAGGAGTGATTCCGATTCTTTAGGGAAGAAGAGAATTGAGGATCTTGTCAACACAGCAAGGCTGGGTCCAAGGAGTAGCTCCGAAATGGAAGGAAGTCGTAACTTCCTCCTTCAGAGGAAGTTCTCTATAAATAGGTAAATCTGAGTATATTTTCAGGTTAGACTCTTTACTTTTTACAAGACTGATTACATTTCTTATTATACACTACAAGATCCTTTGAGAACTTGATTTGATAAATCAAGGACTTCGAAGTCCTTGTGATATATTGAAAGCCCTATAGTGATTTAGGCATCGGAGTGTCCGCGCCGGACTCCCCTCCGGCGTGTTCTTTGCAGGTTCTAGAGGATCGTACCGAAGGCAGTAGCATACCCGGATTACTCATACGCGTTCAAGAATTCAGATATCCGACTCAGAGGATATCCAATCCATCCGTGCAAATTTTGGCACATCAGTTATAATTATAATTTTAATATTAATTTATCTTATACAATTCAAAAAATTCAGCCTTTATTTCGTTCAATTTTAGAACATAAAATTATACTGAATAGAATTACATGATATTTTGTTAAATATTATATTTATGGTCATTAATATTAGCATAATTCCTTATGGTAATTATTAATTATTATATATATATATTTTTTAATTTCTTAAAGTTAAATCAATTCATAATTTTAAAGTTAAATCGATTCATAATTTTTAATTAATACGGAGTATATGAAATTTTATGATCTATTTATTTATTTATTATTACTCATTATTTTTAAAGTAAATGATTATAATTTGAATATTAATTTATCTTATACAATTCAAAAATTTTAATATTAGTACGGGTACATTTTAATATATTATATGTGTATATAATAATTCAATGAAATATTATACGGAGTATATAATATTGTCATGTTTATTAGTGTTAAAAATTTATTAGTTCCATATTTTTTTAATTTTTTAAAAAATGTCTAAAAAAAGTTAAAATTTTCAATTATGTCCCAAATTTTAGTTAACTTTTTCATTTACGTCCTAAAATCGCCGGAAACATTAAAACGACGTCGTAACTATGACGTATTAATACGACGTCGTTTTGATGTTTTCGACGACTTTGGGACGTAATTGAAAAAGTTAGCTAAAATTTAGGACGTAATTGGAAAAGTTAACTTTTTTGGGACGTTTTTGAAAAAATTAAAAAGTTATAGGACGTAAACAAATTATTTCCCTGTTAGAAACTGTTGGAAAGCTCGCAAAAAAAAAAAAACAACAAAAAACAAAAGGAAAATACACCGTTGGAAAGACACAAATTCTAATGTCGTTCAGCTTAAAAAATCGAGTAATTAATTTTGCAATTCGGCGATTAATGACCGAATTTGATGTATTTAAAAAGAAGGGAATAATAAAAATTTTACTCTTCTGAAACTTTAATTTGTGAAACATCATAACATAGAATGAATTGAAAATTGGAATTAGATAATCAAATTGAATATTAAACATGATTTTCATCCCTCCTCTATATAGAAAGGATTTCAAAAAATGTTACAACTAACAATGAACTATTCCTATAACAAGAGGGTAGAAAAGGTACTCGTACAAATGAATATTGAGGAAAGCACGTGCACAAGCATAGTGCACTTGCTGAGTTGAGAGACTGTTAGGCCGATCCCAATCAGTTTCCGCCTCCGTCAACCCAAGAAAATTCAATAGTCCCGCCATAGTCTCTGCCACACGAAATATTATTGTTCCCGTGAAACGGTAAGGCAACTCCCTGTACGTTAAACGGGTGACATTCAAGTTAAACTCTCGTATCAACCGGCTCATATTGAACCGTACCTGGGTACCCACGAACACGTTACGATGGTCGTTCATTAATACCTCGATGTAAGGATGCAAGTAAGTCCAATGCCGGATCTGGATCACCAGGCACCGTGCCCCGTCGCACAACTGCACCGTCCCAATACGACTGAACGTGTTGTCCAACTGCAGTTCTAAACCGATGAGGCGGTGGATGTAACCATTTAACAGGGGGGCCATCCACTGTGCCGCGATAACCGGGTGCTTTGCCACCGTCGTCTCCACGATTTGCCCCAATATATGAACGTAGTACATTTGCCGGATATTCTCCTCTTCCACGTTGTGCGGTGCGATGAAGGTTCGTTGCACCATTGATGATCAGAGCACAAAACAAATTCTACTATTATATATGAAGTATCAAAATTGAAAATTGAGCCCCCATTTATATAACAAAGGCCGGCGGTTTGTTTAAAGAATGAAAATATTTTTTATTTAATTGTTCAGCTACTATTTTGGGAAAAATTATTAGAGAATATTATAGAAATAGTATAATATATTATAGGTAGTAATCTTTTATTTATGTTAATTATTTTTGAATATATTCTCAAAAATATAGTTTATGTAGAAATATTATATTATATTATAGGTAGTAATCTTTTATTTATGTTAATTATTATCTTTGAATATATTTTCAAAAATATAGTTTATATAGGAATAGTATAATATATTATAGGTAGTAATCTTTTATTTATGTTAATCATATATATATATATTCTCAAAAATATGGTTTATATAGAAATATCATAATATATTATAGATAGTAATCTTTTATTTATGTTAATCATTATTTTTTAATATATTCTCAAAAATATGATTTATATAGGAATAGTATAATATATTATAGATAGTAATTTTTTATTTAAGTTAATCATTATTTTTGAATATATTCTCAAATATATGGTTTATATTTATTTCCCTATTTATCTCATTTTTACTCTATATATATAATATATATGGACTACCCATAGTAATCTTTTATTTATGTTAATCATTATCTTTGAATATATTCTCAAACATATGGTTTAATTTAAAGAATGAAAATATTTTTTATTTAATTGTCTAGCTACTATTTTGTGAAAAATTATTAGAGAATATTATAAAATAATATATTATAGAAATATTATAATATATTATAGGTAGTAATCTTTTATTTATGTTAATTATTATTTTTAAATATATTCTCAAAAATATGGTTTATGTAGGAATAATATATTATAGGGAGTAATCTTTTTTTATTTATGTTAATTATTATCTTTGTATATATTCTCAAAAATATGGTTTATATAAGAATAGTATAATATATTATAAGTAGTAATATTTTATTTATGTTAATCATTATTTTTGAATATATTTACAAAAATATGGTTTATGTAGGAATAATATATTATAGGGAGTAATCTTTTTTTATTTATGTTAATTATTATCTTTGTATATATTCTCAAAAATATGGTTTATATAAGAATAGTATAATATATTATAAGTAGAAATATTTTATTTATGTTAATCATTATTTTTGAATATATTTACAAAAATATGGTTTATGTAGGAATAATATATTATAGGGAGTAATCTTTTTTTATTTATGTTAATTATTATCTTTGTATATATTTTCAAAAATATGGTTTATATAAGTATAAGAATAGTATAATATATTATATGTAGTAATAGTTTATTTATGTTAATCATTATTTTTGAATATATTCACAAAAATATGGTTTATGTAGGAATAATATATTATATGGAGTAATTTTTTTTTATTTATGTTAATTATTATCTTTGTATATATTCTCAAAAATATGGTTTATATAAGAATAGTATAATATATTATAGGTAGTAATATTTTATTTATGTTAATCATTATTTTTGAATATATTCACAAAAATATGGTTTATATAGGAATAATATATTATAGGGAGTAATCTTTTATTTATGTTAATCATTATCTTTGAATATATTCTCAAAAATATGGTTTATATAAGAATAGTATAATATATTATATATTGTAATATTTTATTTATATTAATCATTATCTTTGAATATATTCTCAAAGATATGGTTTATATTTATTTCCTTATTTATTCCACCACTTGTAATCCTATAGAGTGGACCACTCGGTTATTTTTGTACTTTTGATTTGCATGAAATTTATTTGATAAATCAATTCTCGATAATTTTTACAAGGTCATTCCTAAAAACACTTTTTTAATTAAGAACAAAAATTATAATAATTTTAAATAAGGTCAAAAAGCTACATAAAGACCCCCTTATACCCTTTCTATTTAAAAACTATAATTAATTTAAATTATAATTATAAATGAAATTTAAATTCTACTTTCCCTATAATTTCGAGAATTCCATAAAATAAGAAAACTATTGACTTTCTTTCTATATAATTTTGAAAATTCCCTAAAATAAGAAAACTAATATAACCTAATTGACTTTCCTTTTAAGATTTGATTTGAATATCATCTAAATATTTGATTTTCAAACAAATCCCCTTCACCCATTCCATCCATAAACGTCGATCTGTATTCCGCACAAACATAGGCGCCGAACACGATCAAACCCCCCGAATGGAAGACAAAAGGATTGTCAATGGCAGATCTTCTGTAACGCCCCCAAAATCCCGGTGGGCGCTATGGTTTGATAGAACACTTTTTGACTTAAATAAATTCAAGCGGAAGACTTTTCAATAAAAGATACACGAGTTTTTTTTTTTAAAGGACACCATGCTTGTGCCTAACTCGTGTGTCACCCACATTTCTAAGCCAAACGTGTACTTGACTAAAACATTATAAAATTCAAAATCATCATATAAGTGGTGTGATGTCCAAAATACTTTAACGTTAGAAGATACGACAATTTGTAATAAGGTTGTCACACACGAAAATTAGCCTTTAAAGAGTAGACAAACATCCTAGTAGTTTAAATAGGTTTGATCAATTGACCTAGTAGTTCATACATAATTACGAAATTAAACTTAAAGATAACATGAGTCGTAATAATAACAAAATAAGTTTCTTACGTAAAACTTAAAACTTTAGGAAAACGTTTATTAAAGCTTGCCCAGTCACTCACACGTCCTCCTCGTCGTCTACGAAACCTAAAATGATTAAAGTAGCATCATGAGTCTTCTCCTGGAGGAGAAGCCCAGTGGGATAACATTTACTATGCATGTACATTAAAAAGGCTAATTAATATGTCAATCGAGTACACGCCGAGTCCCATGAACCCGACTCACTTCACACAGAACATGGTCCGAAGACTTATCTGTTGCTCACACAGAGCATAATCCGTAGAATTGCTTATTTCACACAGAGCATAGTCCGTAGGCTTACTTATTTCACACAAAGCATAGTCCGTAGACTTGCGAGCAAAGTTCGTAAACTTGCTAATTCACACAGAGTTCACACAGAGCATAATCCGAAGATCTGTCTAGAAAATGAAAATGTAAATAAATGTTACCCACTTTGTCGTTCGTTGATAGCGGGCTAGCCTCCTGAGGATTCGACTGACTTGCACTACACTCGAGACATTTACTTAACTTTTAGGTTTAAAGTATATATATATATATATATATATATATTCATATATCTTTTGTACATATATCTATATAGGTGACACTACCAAATTATCGATAGGTTTAGAACATTTCTATTTAAGTTTCGTCACATATCAAATGATCAAACCTAGTTATGAAGCTTAGTTGAAATCACATGAAAAATACACGTTGGAGAAGATAATTAAATTAATCCTGAGCACCTTTAAAGGGTATTATAAAAAAAGTTTCAAACAGACATATTAGTCCAATTTGTTTATTTTGGAATTATATTAAATTTTCAATAAACAATTTATTCACAAGGTTCTGTTAAACTCATTTCATACATTAAAAATCTAAAAAGACAGCCTGTAGTAAATTATTTATCATAAATCATATAAAATCTTAAAATTCACAATTTTTGTATAGTAGACTCCAAACATACAGTGGTACACATAATACAATTTTCATTTAAAAAAAAAACCTATAGAATATTTCTTATAGATTTTGTAAGACTATTGAAAAACAAAACCGAAATGGACTGTGACAAGAGATTTTCTAGAATTTGTTAAAACTTTTTCGTTTATTATAAGAATGTAAGGCCAAAACCTACACAACTATAAAGGCCAGTAGCAATATCTATAAAAACATTTCATTTTAATATTATCCATTGTTATTTAATCTTGTATTTCCTTTTGAACATCAAAACAGTTTACTTTTATAAAGAACAAACACTGTTTGTTAGAAAAATCATAAAAAATATAATATAAATCCAAATGTGTCTAGGTAAAATTCTTATGAAAACCAAGACACAGTAAGTTAACATAGTTGAAATTTAGCTCCAAAAACGAAGTGAGCTGTGTGAGGAAATTTTTGTAATCTCAACCCAGACGTCTCCAAGTCACGACTAGGGTGCGTTCTAATGCAGCATGGAAAGGTCATAGCATACGCATCACGACAGTTGAAGGTTCATGAGCAGAACTATCCAACACATGACCTAGAGTTGGCAGCAATTGTTCATGCACTAAACATTCATTCCATAAAACTGGCGTTGGTAGAGGAGATTACCTTCTTTTGGTTTTTGGAAGGAAATAGTGAGACTTTAGGAAATAGTGAGAAGTGGCGTTGCTTGAGACTTTTTTTTTTTTGTTATTCTTCAGAGGAAATGTGGGAGTGTATTACTGTTACTGGGTAATGAAGAAAAGTGAGAGGAAGAGGAAGAGTTTTGAGAGGTTGCGTGAATGAAATGTGCTTTCCTCCGCCTTATAAAAGAGAGTCATCATTACCCTTTTCTAATTTTCTCGGTTCAATTAGTTTACTAAAATATCTGAATTCAAAATTCAACATAACATTATTTTATTATTATTTTTATTAATAATAAATACCCTTTTATCTATCATTTATATTAATAATTTATTGGATAAATTATTCATTATTAAATTCTATTATAGTTTACTCCATTTTAAACTTATCTCATCATCTTATTAAATTGTGTCGGGTGAGTCATAATCGAGTTCGATCTCCTCAGTAAGCTATTCTGCAAAACTCTGTGCAACTTATTGAAAACATTAGTTCATAAATTATATAAAATCATATATCTTTAAAATATCAATTAATTTGTTATTTAATACTTAAAAGAGATATTTTAATATCTAAAATCATGAAATGAAAAATTTTAAATTTTAAAAATGGGGTGTTACATCTTCCTTGTCGTCGTCGTCCACGATCGAACCCCCCAACCAATCTCTTTCGCGACGACGTGACAACACAGACACTGTGCAAGTGACTGGTTCGATTTTTACAATTTTTTACAGTTCGATTGTGTTGCCCACTCTAAAGAGACGAAGGCGGCGCTCAGAGTACAGTTAATTTACGCATTTGTTACAGATGGTTGTGAGATGATTTCTTGGTGTTTATAATAGTGAGTAGTTAATTTTTATCATTTGTTATTCTCTTTCTTTTGCTCTGTTTTTCATGAAAGCATCTAAATATCATGTTACAGTGAATTACGAAGTACATTATTTCTTGGTGTTTATAATAGTGAGTAATGATTTTTAATCTTTTGTTTATTTAGATGCGTGAGTATTTTCTTGAGAGTACATTGATTTTGTGTTGTTTTTGTTTTCTCCTGTGGAAAGCGTCCTGTGATTGAGTTGAGCACAGGTTAGAGGGGAATATTATTTTTGTACAGAAATATTGCTTCTTTATTTATTTATTTTAGATTGATTTTTTTTTTTTTAGGATATATAGATGGATATAGTGTTATCTTGGAGTTGCTAGGTGGGAGTAGAGCGTTGTCACACTAGGTGTTATTCATTAAATTAATTAATCGGTCATATCCTACATCAAATAATTAATTAATTGAGAGTGATGAGATATTGCCGTGCCTTCTTCTCCATCTTCAATCTCTGACAAACATATGATGCATTAATATATTCTCCATTTTCTTGCTGTAACAAAATCTGGGAGTGATGAGATTTGTAGTTGATAGTGATGATTAACTACTTGAGCAAGTTTTCGATATACCCTCCCTACCAACTTATTCTAAATGAAATATTTCCTTCTTCACGAAATCATACGACAAAAAGGTTTCACTCGAATCAATTCTGAACATCAGTTTAGTTCGAGTGTTGTTCATGAATTGTATTGGTACGAGTTTATAATTAGACGACATCTTTATGTAATTTATTTCCTACTTCTTTTCCTAAGTTAAATGGTTCTTATTTATATACTATGGAGTATTTTTTAACAAGAATTATGTCATAGGATATAATTTTCAGTTTTTTTTTTTAATATCTCCGTAATTATTTATAAAGTTTTACCTATGTTTTAATATTCGAATTTATTAAGAATGTTGATATTTGGGAATGTAGATCCGATCTGCATAAATACAATTCTTATGAATGACAAAATTTGAATATGCAAATAGTATAATGTCTATTTCTACATTATTAATATTATTATACAAATATTTTTATATTTTTTCTACACAATACGTTTGTGTAATCCTACTTAAATGTACTTTCTTACCCTTAATATTTAAAATTGAGTTTTAATATATTAATTAGTCAACGATTTTAAATTTTTAAATGAAAATCTTTCTCTCACTCGAAAACCCTGTTGATTATTCTGTATTCCTAAAATTTAGGAGGATTTTGACGAGAGATAATTAATTCAACCCAATTCAATTGCATTTTCCCTAAAATCTAGGACGATTATGACGAGAGATAATTAATTCAGCTCAATTCGAAAAGATTAAAATATGTGTCGTAAGAATTCTAGAAAAACGGAAATCGTGGTAAAAGTAGCAGAAAGACTGCGCGACTACAAACCCGATGGTTGTAACAACTTCAAAGGTTCAAGAATCCATGATTCCACCACTGAATTGGGTCCTCAAGGTGTCAGAACCTCTAGAGCTGTTGTTTTGATCTACTTGTTTGAAGGGGAAAATGGTGATATTCGAATAATTCTGATAAAAAGATCTTCAAACATGTCCTCTGATTTTGGTAACTTCTTGTATTGCCAACATTTCTCCTTTTGAAAGGTTTGAAGTATAGAATTTAAAGTACCAAATTAAGAAATGAAGTATAGATTAAATTACATTAATTAATTCCACCATTCCTCATAGGTTTCTGGTTTTCTAAATGATTCAAACCTTTTAGGTCGATCAAAGTTTTTTTGATTATGTCTGGGATGAAGAAATTCTAGAATCGAACATGCATAAATGAAATTGCATATTTGTCTATGTATTGTGTTTAATGAATAACATATTTTGTTATATGTCGAATGGAATATGTATATAGTATTTGTAGTGATGATGATTTTACCCATTTTTTTTTTGGTGACCTATAAATCTCCATGCAATATCTGCAAATTAGTTATTGTTAATGCTATACTCTATTTTTCTGATTGTATTGAAAGATATAAGTACGATTTTAGGATTTATTGGTGTTATAGAGATTTGGGGAAGATTTGAATATTAGAGCTTTGGGGAAAGTCCTAAAATTGGGGATGTAGTTTTGGGAAAGTCCTAATATTAGAGCTCATAGGCCTACCAAGAAACATTTTCGATCATTCTTCCCTTGTTCTTGAAGATCAAAAAATAGATTGGGGCCCCAAACCATTAAGTTTTTTTAACGCTTGGATCCGTCATCCAACCTTTAAAACCCACAAAACAAATCTTTGGAGAAATACACCTATCGAAGGCAGGGGTAACTACGTGATTTATTGTGAGATTGCTCAATTTTGTGGATAAATTATGCTTTAAATATCAATTTATGCTTGAAAGAATAGTGAGAAAGTGGTTTAATTGTTGAAATGATGATACATGATCAT
Organism: Galeopsis tetrahit; assembly: GCA_963675135.1. Lineage (NCBI taxonomy): Eukaryota > Viridiplantae > Streptophyta > Magnoliopsida > Lamiales > Lamiaceae > Galeopsis > Galeopsis tetrahit. Next base: position 31,099,395 of record OY776119.1, on the reverse strand, counting down.
TAATTCATGCTTGATTTCTAGGTAAATTAGGTGTTTCGAAAAAAATCATGAAACATCAGGGCGATGGATCAATCCATTGATTGTATTAAATGAAATAAATTAAAGAGAGGGTCGTAGTGAAATAAGAATCAAGTCGATCGGAGCTCCGGATCAAAAGTTATGCATAAAACAAGACACAATAATGACATCGCTAAGTCACACAACTCGGCCGAGTCAGCCCGTGAACGAAAAATGGCTCGATCGAGCCCAAGGCTCGAGCACGACAACCTTGTCAAAGGGAGTTAGGTAATAAGACCAACTCGACCGAGCCCTACTACTCGGCCGAGCCCCTAAAGATCAAAATCGCGCGCACACTTTTCTTAAAGGCAGGTCGGCCGAGCCCACCGACTCGGCCGAGTCACATAATATTTTTGCTGTTCATCCCCATTTAACCTTGGGAAATGGTACAGACCGTGTCGGGAGAGTATAAAAGTTAATATTTTCAGATTTTCAAACAGGAAGCGGCCATTGGAGAGTCCTCAAGCTCACTCACACTATTTTTCATCATTTTTTCACACCAAATAGCTAGTTTAGCCATAGAAATTAGCAATTTTCAATAAAATAATTTACATTTGAGTTCTATTTTCATTATCCAAGAAAGGATTCAAGAGGTTGTAAAGCATTTCAAAGTTTTGTCTACATTTTTAAGCAAATAGGTGATATCTTAAATTTATTCCATATTTGGCTATTATCAAGCATGAGTATGTTATTTCTCTTTCGTTTCTTCATTTGTTTTGTTAATTTATCCATGGGCTAAGCATATTTATGTTTAGGTGTTTTGATTTGTGATGGAATTTGTGTTATTAGCTTAATTTTGATTGTGTAATTTAGTTGGAAGGGGTATTGGTTAGGTTTATGGATTTTAAATGATCATTTTCTTGAATTCAATTAGTAGATTATATGTTGAAGCTCGATTAGTGCAACGAGAGTTGGTTAGTCTTGATAGATCGTATAATCGAGGGTTGGGGACGAGTGGATTGAGTTAATATTAATATGGATTATCCCAACGAGAGTTGTGTAATTTTCAATAGAACTCCATTAATTGCTTGAATGTGAGTTTAGATAATTGGTGAGAAGACCATATGAGCTTAATTTCTAGTATTCAATTGGAAAAGTATGATTCTGGATTAATTAGCTTAATTTAGATAGAGTAGAACCCCCTAATTGTGTGATTACCCGGGCAAGAATGTCTATATTCTTCCTCCCGATCCTAGGTGCCTTATGAGATATATGCATTAGTGATTGAAGTCGAGCTTTAACTTAATTTCCACACAATGACGAACACCCGAACACTACCTCTCATCACTTGATACTTATCATTATAGTTCTTGTTAATCAATAGTTATTCATTTTAAGTTTGCATTAAATTTCATTGACCACACCATCACTTTTCACTATATTCAAGTAATAAAACATAACATTAAGGATACACGAATAATCTAGTCCTATGATCGATATTTAACTGGGCACTTACTAATATTACAAGTTTCCTCATATACTTGAGAGGTGAGTATTACAAAAATACGTGTCAAGCTTTATGCGACATTACCGTGGACTAGTTTTATTTTCGTGTAACTTAGTGTTCGTTGAACTTGAATACTAGTGATTTTATTTTTTCTTGTTTGGAAGTTCTTTGTTTGTCTTGTCTTTGGAATTTGATTATTGGTTGATTCTACAGGTGCATGAACACAAGATCAAGTGGAATTAAACCTATTCCTATTGATTAGGAGATCGAGGCTATGACACGAAGAAGAAATCGGGACCGAAACCAAAGATTAGAACAAGAGAGAGCAATGGCAGATAACCAAAGAAACAATAATCCGTAAAACATCGTTCCTCCAACCGACAACCAAGTGATTGAGGCGGAGGATGAGGTCGAAGTTGAACGAGGGCAAGAGATTGAGACCTATTCGGGATTAATATGAACCCCCGATTGAAAGGTATTATAATGGAAATGAGCGCCCTCTTATTGCGCCCAACAATTGTGAGATTATTCCGAGTCTAATTTGAATGGTAGAGAAGAGGAAATTTGGGGGTGAGCCACTTGAAGATCCCAATCAACACTTGTCCCGATTCTTGAAGTATGCGGATACGATGAAGATCAATGGGGTACATGAGAATACTTTGACGATGAGGCTCTTTTCTTTCACCTTGAAAGATAAAGCTAAGGAATGGATTACCTCAATGATCAACAACCGGGAAACAACTTGGGAGGAGCTTAGCAAGAGGTTCTTATTGAAATTCTTCCCTCCATCAAAGACTCTTCAATGTAAATCCGATATTACTCGATTTCTTCAAAGGGAGAATGAAAGTATATATAGTGCATGGGAAAGATTCAAAAGTCTCTTGAGAAAATGCCCTCAACATGGGTTTATAGAAGAACAAACAATTAGCTTCTTCTATAATGGATCGGGGTTTTCTTCAAGGCAATACATTGATGCATCGGTGGGTAAGCAATTGTTTGCAAAGAGTGCAAAGGTAGCAAAAGAAATCATCGAAACAATTGTTACAAACTCCTACGATTGGCCTATTGATGGAAATATAAGATCAAATAGCTAGAGTTGGTCAAATTGGAAGGGGTTGTTCTGCTATGGACTCGAGTGCATATTGTGCACCCTAGTCCATGTTGCACTTTTCAGTTTACTGACTTACACTTTTTGGTAAATGGTGTTGCACTTTTCAATTATTAAACTGTATAATAATATTTTTAGTAATAATTGAAAAGTGCAACACCATTTACCAAAAAGTGTAAGTCAGTAAACTGAAAAGTGCACATGGACTAGGGTGCACAGCATGCACTTGAGTGCATACTAGACTTTACCAATTGGAAGTGATTCCACAACATTGAGTGGCACAATCAAGATGCTCATGGACAAGGTTGATTCAATGGAGAGAAATCGAAGAAGAGGAAAATTTGGTAGGGGAATGAACATATTCGACATGTTGAACCAAGTTGAAGATGCTAACTACATGGGAAGGCCACAATACCCACAAGGTAATTTTTAAGTTAATTATCAAGGTAACCAACTCTTTTCCAAACTAAAATCCAAATCAAAACCATTTCCCACAAAATCCACAAACCCAACTTCTCATACGAAAATTCTAAAACCCCTCTCACTCTCCCACCGGGATTTGATCTGGGTGCTCATGCACCAAACAATGAGGGGAGACCACAATTGAAAGACATGTTGTTCACGTTCATAATTTAAAACAAGGAGAAAATGGAAAAAATGGATGAACAAATGGTCTCACCTACTAATCCAGTAAAGAATATGGATTTTCACATAAGTCAAATGGCTACTTCGAGCGGTGGAAATCAAAAGGGTAAGTTTCCTTCTACTATGGAAACTAATCAAAAGGAGCATTCCAAGAAGGTGGAACTAAGAAGTGGGACTAATTATGAAGGCCCAAGCATGCCAGTCAATTGAGGAAGGAGAGAAGGTTGATGAAGAGGATGGAAATGGAGAAGATTTTGTGATTGTGGAAGAACGAGTTGAGATTGAAGACACCAAAGAAAAGTAAGAAATGCAGAAAGAGGAGAGGATTCCTAAGTGGAAGAAAGTTAAAGAAGCAAGGTTTCAAGAAGAGAACATAGAGTGTGACAATTGGTGAATTCCAAAAACACTTGATCCACCACCTTTTCCTCAACGTTTCAAGAAGAAAACTTTAATGAGAAATTCTCAAAGTTCCTAGAAGTGTTCAAGAAGGTGACTATAAACGTTCCTTTGATGGAAGCTCTTGAAGAAATACCCACACCTATGCAAAGTTCCTTAAAGACTTAATCACAAAAAGAAGGAAGACAGGTGAAGCCGAAGTGGTGAATCTAACGCTGGGGTGTAGTGCAATACTACCAAAGAACCTTCCTCCAAAGATCAAGGATTCGGCAAACATAACACTCTCATGTGAATTGGGAAAAAATGAGAAAAAAAGAGCATTGTGTGATGTATGGAAAAAATTAACCTCGTGCCTCTATCTATTTCCAATTGATTGAAGGATAGAGAAATGAAACCTACTTCCATGACCCTCTAACTTGCGGATCGATCCATCACATATCCAGAGGGCATTGTGGAGGATGTGTTGATAAAAATTGGGAAGTTCATTCTTCGGGCAAATTTCATGGTGATGGACGTAGAAAAAGATGAAAATGTGTCATTGATCCTTGGGAGGCCATTTCTAGCCACAGCTAGGGTGGTGGTGAACACATTTTCGGGTGAAGTTACATTGAAGCTTGGAAATGAGAAGCTAGTTGTCCAATCCTATGAGGCCATGAAACACCCATCCGAAGAATGTGAGACGGTGAATCTACATACATAATGTAGTTCTTTAATTCAAAAGAGTCTCCATCAAAAGTTGAAAGACCCCAGGAGCTTCACATTGGAGTGTGAGATGGGAAATGGAGAAAAGAAGAAGGTTTTTTGTGATCTTCAAGGTAGCATAAATTTGATGCCCCTTTCGGTGTGCGACCTTTTGAAGCTTATAAGTATGAAGCCAACCAACATGACTCTACAATTGATAGATCATTCTATAATTATTTATCCGAAAGAGTTGTAGAAAATGTGGTGATGAAAGTGGAAAAAGGTAGCTTTCATGCAGACTTTATGGTGATAGATATGGAAGAGGACCCCGAAATTCCTTTAATTTTTAGGAGACCATTTTTAACTACGGGGGGAACAAAAATTGATGTGAAAGATGGAAAGATCAAGTTGTAAGTGGATGACGAGGAAGTGACATTTGTAATGAAAGATTTGAAAAATTCCTCAAACTCAAGCATGAGCCATGCTATACTCTCCACTTCTCAAATTCTTGATAATTCAAAGTGTTCTAACAAATCTTGTGTTACTAATATTAATTAACTTTCTTTGTGGTTTAGGAAGAAAAGTTAAGAAAAAAGTTTATCCAAGCTCAAAAGTTCTAAATAAGAATTGAAGGATTGGTATGTCAAGAAGAAGAAAAAGGACAAAGCAAATAAGCACCACTATGCTTCTTCTTCAAAAGAAGTTGGTGTTGTCAAGATGAAAGAGGAAGTTTGAACTCTATAAGTTTCGTTCGGTTTGAAGACGTTAAACTTGGCGCTAAATGGGAGGCAATCCATTTTTACTTGCATTCATAATTTAGTTGTCTCTTATGTTTCTTGTTGTTGCTTTTTAGTGGTGGGTGAGCTTCAGTTTTATAGGGAAATTTTGTGTGGACGTGTGGTCAAAGGATTGAAGAAATGCACGTGTTATCATTGAAGTGTTATAGCCATCATGGAAGGTACACCCTATTCCTAACTTTGAATTGCTTAGTAATGCCCACTACTACACATTTAAGCTTGTAGAACTGCACTTGGACAACCTTTTTTTCAAACAGCTCTCCAAGATATAGCTTGGAGAGCGATTTTATTAAAAAAAAACTATAGACAGCGGTTCATAACCGCTGTCCAAGTGAAACACTTGGAGAGCGGTTGAGAACCATTATTATCGTCGTCACCCAAATTTGAATTCGATATCCACAATTCAAATTTAACGTCTCCCCCAAATCCGTCACCGTCGCCTCCCTCTCCCACCCGTGCGCTGTCGCCGTCGTCCCTCTCCCGCCGTGCGCCGTCGCCTCCCTCTCCCGCCCGCGCGCGTTGTCGTCGCCTCCCTCTTACACACTCAACACACACACGTAGATGTAATTAAATCATAGTTATCGAATCGAAATAGGTATCGCTCTTTCCATGTGTTTACTCTTCTTCGATTCGTTTATATGATTTTTTATTTGAATCATTTGTTTTGTTGTTTTAGTATGTGTTAATTGTGATTTGGTTAGGACTTAATTATCATTAGAATTACCTCTCGTATTTAATGGTGTTGTTGTTGCTGCTCTTCTGTTTGAAATACTGAATTTAAATATCAGAAATTCGTGAATTTTGTGTTTAAAATAGATAATTTTACACTTATTCGGAGCATAATTTATTTGAGGGGCAATAAACCATATGATAAGATAGAATCAAGTAGGGCGAATGGGAAGATTGCAATCGTGAAAGCTTTTCCCAAAAGGGTTTTTTGCGAGATTGAACAAGAGATAATGAAATATTTGCGAGATTGAAGTTCTTGAAATTTGAGGGCTGTGTTTGTATTAAATGTTTCAGTTAGTCTTTTTTTCTTTTTATTTTTGATTTTCTAGGGTGGGGTATTGGGATATAATGGCTGCTAAATTTTGGCATGATTTATGTTAGCCTTGTTTCGTATCGAGTCATTTGGAATTTGGAAATGCTAATTTCATGTAGAGTTTCACTTATTTAATGATGAATTGTTGGAGTTACCCCATGTTTGTCATCAAATTTCCAAAAGTCGAAAGTTTGGTATATGTGGCAGTAAATCCCCTAATGTAGTTTATTATAAGTTGGAAAAGTTGATACTGTCTTGAGTAGTGACTACTAATTCATGTAAGAGTACGTAAGATTGAATAGTCAATAAAAGAGTGTTGATGAATACGTGTCTACACCTTATTTAAGAATTTTGAATATCTTTGATTCAAATTCAGCATTGTATATTCATATAAAAATAAATCAAATTGGTAGATTAAATATGATTGGGTGAATCACATCTATGACAATATATGAATACGTGTGTATATCATAGTAATTGGAAAAAATCCATTAGGATACATTGTCTTGAGTAACACTTCATATTGTCTTTCCTATAGACATCTATAGTTTTATGAGGATCGAAAGTGGGTTCGAGTAGATCGATTATCAGAGGAGTGTAGGAATGGGGTGGAAGAGTTTTGTAATCATGCAATTAGATACTGCACCGACCATCGGTTCATTCCACTTCCTTGTTTGATACATTATGATACATTGTCTTGAGAAACATTTCATATTGTCTTTCCTATAGACATCTATGGTTTTATGTGGATCGAAAGTGGGTTCGAGTAGATCGATTATCAGAGGAGTATAGGAATGGGGTGGAAGAGTTTTGTAATGTATAAATGGAAAAACTGTTAGAGGTCGAGAAAATTTGTTCACCCACTTGATGATTCAAGGTATTGATAAAGCATATACCGTTTGGACATCTTAAGGTGAGACAAGAGATAGATGTAGCTCAAGCAACCTAGGAACAAACTTTAGGTTTGAAAATACAGTGGATGCGGATAGTTTAGAAGATGTACTATGACGATGATCTTGAAGATCACCCTTATATGTCAAAGAAGTTAAGGGATTCTGCTGGATTACCCCTTTGGCCCGGGTGTAAGAAGGCAACAAGACTGTCAGCTATTGTTCAACTTAAAAGCAACTCATGAGTTATCTGACGTGTGCTTCACAAATATGCTAGAGCAATTAGTGGTCTATTGCCTGATGAAAATGTACTGCCTAAGAGAGCATATGATGTTAAACAAATGCTCAAGTCCAACGGGTTAACACACCAGAAAATTCATGTTTGTTCGGGTGATTGTATCTTATTTCGGAAGCAGTATGCAGACCTTGATGAATGTCCCGAGTGTGGGAAGAAGCGATATAAGAAAAATAAATCTCCCGCGAAGGTGATGTGGTACTTTCCAATAATACCAAGATTCAGGAGAATATATGGTAGCGCTGTGGATGCTAGAAATTTAACTTGACATCATGATGATAGGATCAAAGATGGAATGCTAAGACACCCTGTTGATTCACCCTAGTGGAAGCCATTCGATGTCAGGCATCCAGAATTTGGCAACGAGCCACGACACTTGCGTCTTGCACTCTCAACTGACGGAATGAATCCGTTCGGTATTCAAAGTACCAACCACAGTATGTGGCCAGTGATTCTGTTAGTTTATAACCTTTCACCCGAGTTGTGCATGAAGCACACTTACATGACGTTGTCTATGTTGAAATCAGGAACTAAACAACCTGGTAACGACATAGATGTATATCTGGCTCCTTTGATATAGGACTTGAAGCTCCTATGGGATGAGGGTGTCGAGGTTCTTCAAGGCAATGAGTATCAAGGCAATGACTGAAAATGTGTGCATAACCATAACAAAGTTATGTTGGTTCTTCAAGGCAATGAGTATCAAGGTCATAGATCCTAGAAAATTGCTTGGTTTTTAGAGACAGATTGTGGGGACGCTCTATGAGCTTGAGATGTATTTCCCTCCATAATTATTTGATATAATGGTTCACCTAACCGTTAATTTGGTACATGAGACAAGGATGTGTGGTCCTGCTCGTATGCGATGGATGTATGGTGTAGAGAGTTATATGAAAGTGCTCAAAGGATATGATGAATATGTCCAGGCTAGAGGGATGCATTGAAGAACGCTATTTAGTAGAAGAAGCAGTCGAGTACTGGTCTGAATTTATTCCGAGTGTCAATGCAATTGTACTTCCAATTACCCGGTACACCAATATGATGGATGGTGAAGGCATTACTGGTGGTTAACACGGATGCACTTGTGCGTACTTCACAACACGGTCGACGTGCTTCCTAATTCTATTGACCTTCACATGCAACCACTTGCGGAGACATTTCCCACCAAAGATAGATCATGGATTGAAGTTTAGCACAATCGCACGTTTGTTGACTGGTTCAATGGTTATGTAGAAAGTATGTTGTCACGGGATAAAGATTCAGTGAAAGAAAGAATTAAATGGTTATCCAGAATGCCTGATACACATGTTATTCATACAACTGTTATCTTATTAACGGATACACATTTTATACTAGTGATCATGATGCCACAAGTACAATGCATAATTGTGGGGTGTCCAATACTTCAACTGCAGGGGATCAATCGACTACTACTTACTTTGGACAAATTGTCAACATTTGGGAACTGGACTATGTTGTTCACCGCCAACCAATCTTCGAGTGTAGTTGGGTGAGGATCCCTAACGGGGTCCAAGTTGAAAGTTCTAGGTTTGTACGGGTTGATTTGAAGAATGTGGGATACAGATATGACCCTTACATAATGGCCAGTCAGGCTCAACAAATTTTCTATGTCCCCGACCCAGTTAATAAGAAATGGTCCATTGTGGTTCTGTCAAACAAATTGAACAATAGTTACCAGATTAGCGACAACGTCGATGAAGATGATCATTTTCAAAACTTCACTCATTTTGTACCCTCTTTCAATGATCGTGCAAATCCATGCCCGTACCAGAGAATAATTAGATATGAGGATGAATATGGCAATTCAGATCCTGTTAACATTTATGGTCATGAACGAGAAAAGTCAACCAAAAAACGAAAAAGAAAAACAAGTGCTAAAAAGAAATGTACGACTTTATTGAATGTTGTTTCTTCTTCTTTATTGAATTCTGCTTTATTAAATGTTGTTTCTTCTGCTTTATTGATTGTTGTTTATTTTTTGTTTATTTAATGTTGTTTCTTATGCTTTACAGGATCATGTTTAATTTGCAATATCCCGGAGATGACGAAGATTCTAATGGAGATCAGGGCGCATATGATCGACAGCATACTGATGACTTGAGAAAGGGTGACACTGATGCTCCGACCAGTAGCAGCTCTGGGGAGAAGTGTGCGAGAGGTTTAGTCACGATGTTTTCTATTAAGAGAGCTCGTAGCAAAGGGAAAATACTTAAGGTAATTTTATTACAATTGAACAGTTGAAATTTTAATTATATTGATTGATCGTTGAACCTAATTAAATGATATGTTATTGCAGTTATCGTCTAATGAGTATGGACATCCCATAGGAAAAGATAGTGATAAGTTGTCCTTCTACATTGGAGTTGCAGTCAGGAGCGTAATCCCTATCGTGCCGCCATCCAAGGACTGGCGTAGCGACCTACTAACTCCTTTGAAGGAAAGATTATAGAACGAACTTTCAGTATGTTAATTATATGCTTATTAAAAGTTGTTGTATAATTACTAAATTTACTAAATTGTTATGTTATACGCGTATAAACTAAATTCATCGGCCTTACCATTCCAAGAAGAAGCAAATACCGACGCAGGCTGGAATAATGGCCAAGAATTTCCGGGCTTGGCTGAGAAGTAACCCATGAGATCTGGACACTGGACTTTACTTGGCTAGTCCGCCTAAAGCGTATCAGAATAGCCCTACGGTGGCCCCGTACTGGGAGGAGTTTGTGCGTATAGCTATGGATGATGATTTCCTAGTAAAATTGATCAATGTCATTTTACTCAATTCCTAATGGCCCATGCTTTTCAGTGTTTATCGTATTTCTATTACACTGTAGAATCGAAGTAAGAAAAATCGCCAACAAGCTAAAGCGATGGAGGCTCGATATATCGTGGATCGAACAAAGGTTATGAATGCATAAGAGAAGATACGGTGAGATCAAAATCCAAACTTTTTTTTTATATATTCACTTTTAATATATCTAATAAAGGGACACTTTCATCACTAACGTAGAAAGAATAAAGAAGGAAAGCGGGAGAGAGTGAGCCTCTTGTTACCCATTTCGATTTATTTCAGAGTACCAGAAAGACTCGAGATGGGCGTATTCTTGATTCCAGTACACAACGTATCATCAAAGAAGCGGTAATCTATCCATTAATCTATCTATCTTTCAATTACAAACTATTATTTCTAAACAGATAATTAAATAATACTTTTTTTGTGATTCAAGAGCGCATATCCCAGACCATGACGCCCGATGACATCGACACTATCGGTACTGATCATATGCTTGGACGGGCTGTAGGGCGCCAGGAGCATCCCGACCACTTACGTAGTTTTGGATATGGTGTGACGAAGAGCTCACTAGCGATGGCACCTACTCTTCAAGCCATGAATATGGTGGGTATACTTTCAGAACAGGTTGCCAAGTTGACTAGAGATATGGAAAGTATGAGGTCCGAGAGAAGATCGAGTCACGGAATGTCGTCGAGTGGAGCAAGATGTGAGAATAGTGTCGTTGATGCTAGGGACGACTTTATTGAGGCACTTCAAAACATCTCTTAGGTATCAAAACGTGCATGTCTCGCCTTGGTTTTAATTAAAGACTAGTGTATTAATATTTTATAACTAAATATCTTATTCTTACAGCCAGCGACCCTTTTCTACCTTTATTTTGAGGATCCTACTCGGTTGGTGGCCACGGGATCGTTGCACAACAGCTCCCATGGAATGATTCATGGTCGTCCACTCACTCCTACTTTCGTGAGGGTCACACTAGATGTACCCGTACTCGAAGAAGCAGATTCACCCGTGCCGAAACCAATAGATGAAGCTGTCACAGTCGGAACAACGAAATTTATAAGGGGTTATCCATTTTAAGGGTGTGAAAGTTATTGTGGGATATCCCGAAAAGGAAAGTTTGAAAATAATTGCGTGACAGAGGGAGTAGAAGATTTGAACTTTATGTCAAATCAATGTGTAAGATTGAATGAAATTGTATTATTATATTGTTGTTCAGTGAGATTATAATAATTAGTTGATTGTGTAATGATTGAATGTATTATATTATTGTATTATTATAGTATTATTATATTATTGTTGAGAAAAATTATAATGATTGGAGTGATATTATATAGATATAACTTTATGTCAAATCAATATGTTTGATAGGGATGATTTTGAATGGATTTTGAAAACCGATTTTTAAATTCCATTGTAAAACGGGTTTAGTATCTTAAAATCCAAAACCTAATTTTTAAAACCAAAAGTAAGAATAGCATTGTAGTCTTGTAGTTGCACTCTCCTTTTTAGTACCACTCTAGTAATTAATACATCACTTTTTCCGTCTGAAAAAAAAAATAATAATAAAAAAAAATCATATTTAATTTGACCCTATGCCTTATGAAATATGAATAAAATCTCTATATTGAACAAACTCATTAAATTTTTCTCCATCTTAAAAATTTCATAAAATAATTTATATCCATAAATTAAATTCAAAGCATTCAAAACACTCCACTACAAAAAAAAATAGGTTTTTAGTATCGGGAAATTGGTATCTGATGCATTTTCCGATACTAAAATATTGATACTACTTGCATACTTGGTATCAAAAATTTATCTTTTCATACCATTAATTTCATTGCATCCGTTATTTTTTGATACCAAAGTTATTTTGGCATCAGAGTTTTTTTATTGATACTACTTATTTTTTTGCATCAAATAATTTTTTGATACTACTTATCATTGGTATTGGAAATTGAATTTCCGATACTATTAATTTTACTTCTAGTATTAGTAATTGTTTTATTGATACAACTTATTTTTTGTATCAAATAATTTTTTTGATACTACTTATCATTGGTGTCGGAAATAAATTTCCGATACTATTAATTTTATTTTTAGTATTAGTAATTGTTTTATTGATACCACTTAGTTTTTTGTATCAAACATTTTTTATTGGAAATTGAATTTCCGATACTATTAATTTTACTTTTAGTATTAGTAATTGTTTTATTGATACAACTTATTTTTTGTATCAAATAATTTTTTTTGATACTACTTATCATTGGTGTCGAAAATTAAATTTTCGATACTATTAATTTTATCTTTAGTATTAATAATTGTTTTATTGATACCACTTATTTTTGTATCAAACATTTTTTTTGTAGTACTTATCATTGGTGTCGGAAATTAAATTTTCGATACTATTAATTTTATTTTTGGTATTAGTAATTGTTTTATTGATACTATTTATTTTTTGTATCAAATATTTTTTTTGATACTACTTATCATTGGTGTCGAAAATTAAATTTTCGATACTATTAATTTTATTTTTAGTATTAGTAATTATTTTATTGATACCACTTATTTTTTGTATCAAATATTTTTTTTGATACTACTTATCATTAGGATCGGAAATTAAATTTTCGATACTATTAATTTCATTTTTAGTATTAATAATTGTTTTATTGATACAACTTATTTTTTGTATCAAATAATTTTTTTAATACTACTTAGCATTGGTGTCGAAAATTAAATTCTCGATACTATTAATTTTATTTTTAGAGTTAGTAATTGTTTTATTGATACAACTTATTTTTTGTATCAAATATTTTTTTTGATACTACTTATCATTGGTGTCGGAAATTAAATTTTCGATACTATTAATTTTATTTTTAGTATTAGTAATTGTTTTATTGATGCTATTTATTTTTTGTATCAAATATTTTTTTGGATAATAATTATCATTAGTGTCGAAAATTAAATTTTCGATACTATTAATTTTATTTTTAGTATTAGTAATTTTTTTATTGATGCCATTTATTTTTTGTATCAAAATTTTTTTTTGATATTACTTATTATTGGTGTCGGAAATTAAATTTTCGATACTATTAATTTTATTTTTAGTATTAGCAATAGTTTTATTGATACCACTTATTTTTGTATCAAAATTTTTTTTGATACTATTTATCATTGGTATCGAAAATTTAATTTTTGATACTATTAATTTTATTTTTAGTATTAATAATTGTTTTATTGATACCACCTATTTTTTGTATTAATTTTTTTTTTCGATACTACTTATTATTGATATCGAAAATTAAATTTCAGATACTATTAATTTTATTTTTAGAATTAATAATATTTTTATTAATACACTTATTTTTTTGGTATTAATTATCTTGAGTAATTTTATGAATTCCATCATTTTTTATACTATTATTATTTCAGTAGTATTAAATTTTTTTTATAGATATTAAATATTTTAATATTATTTATTTATTGATACCATTTTGTATTTAATATTTTTTAATAGTAATGATTATTAGTATCAAATATTAAAAATATCCGATACCAATTGCTCTATGTGAGGTCTCTTCAGTCTTTTCTCCTAAACGATCTCGTGTTGCACATCAAAGCAATATATTCTTCCCAAAACCCATCCCCTTCAACTCGAATAAAAGAAAAAAAAGGAAAAAACCACCCCCTCACTATGTGCGATTTACGCAAAGTGAGGTTCTTCCTCAGTCACGGTCGCCGCGTCTGGCCGTCTCTGTCCTCGGCCGTGGCGCTCTAGGCCGCGCCGCCCACGCTCAGTCACTGCCGCTGCGCCAGGCCATCTTCTCTCCTCGGTCGCGGCGCTCCAGGCCACACTCCACGGCCATAGCCGTCAGGCCATCGGCCGCCTCACCTCGCACCGCGGCGCACTCGCCGTCCCTCAGCTTTTGCGTTCGGTCGGCGGCCGCGCCATCGCCGGAGGCCCCCGATCTGACGTTGTCGACCTCTTCAGGCCATCTAGGGCCCTCCGACCGGCCGCTACCTTCTCTTTCACCATCTCTTGTAGAATTGAAGTTTCTTGTTAGCATGTAAGTCGGAATGCAATTAAGTGTTTACATTATATATAATTGGAAAATTGCAAATTTATTCACCTTTTTTAACCTAGTGTGTTAGATTGTCAATGTTTGTACATGACTAGGTTGATTTACTTAATTAGCATATTGAGTTTGTGGAATAATAATGTGTTATGTTTTTATCTAAATGATAAGCAAACTTACATTGCACTGTTTCTTGGATCAAAATGCTTTTGGTATGGATTTTCAGTATTTCTGTTTTCATTAGTATTGTTTAACTCACTGCCTTACTAGGAGTTTTTCCTAATATTGCAAATGTCGATCCTTAGGAGTCTGTGTGTTTTAAAGAAGCTTCAACCGAATACCTTATGATTCAATGTTAAGTTTATTTAAGTGTGTGGAGATAGGTCTGTAGTTATTGCAACTTTTAGTTTTGAATGTTCAATACTCATTGATCTAGTGAATTCATATAGATTTGATTGTACATTTAAATGTCTTGTTCATCATACTTGTAATCTTGGCTACGTTGTCTAATTTATACACCTTGGTTTGATGCATAGATTCTTCATTAATTTTTGGTAATTTTTTCATGTTTATTTCCGTATACATGCTTTAAGATGAGTTGTAGTCGTAATTTAGTAGAATCATATGAGACTAACATAAATTTAGATGAGTTAGTTCATTTATTCTACTATTGTCATATATAAGAATCATTAATATGTAGCTTTAGGAGTAGAATATTTAATCTTTGAAAATCAAGTTTCAAACAAAAGTGTTTTAAAGTACTAGGAGTAATAATTAAATATCTATTGAGAATGGTTTAAATCTTTAGAATATTGAGTTAAAATGTGGTGGATAAGAGAATGGGTTATAAGTTATAACCTGCAAACTACATGTACAATCTGTGATTACATTGTTTATGCACTAAACGAAGGCAGTAAGGCACACTACAGTCCATAGATGCTCTTAGACAATTATTTGCCTTTAATTTTGTAGATTTGTTTGTCTATGATGCATGTTGCTCTATAATATTGGTTTTATGTATGCAATATAGTCTCTCAATCATATAAGATAAAAATTTCTTGATTGAATTGTCATTTGAACTTGCCATTATCTAATTTAATTGGATAAGTGCTTTTGAATTTCTGAATCAAGCTGGTTCAAATTTTGATTTTTTAAAAATAATTTTTGAAGTCAAATTGGGGTGTACTAGTTAAGTGTCAGAAAGGTGAGAAAGAGAGAGAGGGTGTAGGGAAAAAGGGTACTCTGTTTTCTTGATTTATTTTGGCAAGATTACACGATTTTATTTTGTTTAAGAGAATGTAGGAATCCATTGGATTTAAATGTTTTATTGCAGGGGATTATTATCTGTGTGTGTAATTATAGATTGTTCCTATCATTCTGTAATAAGCTTCTCTAATTGAGTTACCAAACACCTACTTCTTTGTTTCATTTGCCAATAATTAGAATCATTTTTGTTCCTTATATTTCCATTCCTTTTTTGCTGCCTTCTTTTCTGCTAGTGTGAAACCCTCTCGAATTTAAAATAGTACCATAGTGCAACAACTCATTTAACATCAATGCTCTTCTTTTCTTATCAAACACCCAGCCTCATAAACTCTTTCCTTATTTTTTAAAACAACTCATTTAATATTCACTTTTTTCCAAGTATAAAGAGAGACCCCTGGCACTGCACTGCATATAAATATGCATTAATATGTTCTAGAGGCTTCCCTCTCAATGCAAAAACTGGTTGGGCTACGTCACGTAGTAATCTTATAATAAGAGTAATAATATATAAGTTATACAGTACATACATATTATTTCTTGAAAGTTGAGAAATATGGCTTCAGAGGTAGATTTTTATGGTGTTCTTGGATTGAACAAAGAATGCTCACCAGCTGACCTCAGGATTACTTACAAGAAACTTGCAATGGTCAGATTATTTATTTCCTTGCAATTTTTTGTTTTTTAAGAGTGTGTTTGTTTCTTGATATTGAAAGACTTTTAATTCCTGGGAAAATCTTGGCTTAATACTATGCATTAAGATCAAATTATTTTCGTGAACAGAGATGGCACCCTGATCGATTCCCTGCTTCTGGAAATTCTAAGTAGGAAGAGGCCAAGAAGAAATTTTGAGGCATTCAACAAGCCTATTCAGGTACACTTTTTTTCTTCTTTTAATTAAAATGAGATGATTTTCAAATTTTCATGCATATTAATTCCAAAAAATTAACTTCTTACTTTTTTTTTTTTTTTGACGGGAAAATTAACTTCTTACTTAGGCAATAGTGAAGGTAGATGTTTAAAGCTGAAATTTTGTAAGTAAGTGTCTATATTATATTTATTCTACTTCATGGTTTATGGCCATCTTTGAGTAACTTATTAGTATTTGGTGTGTATTTGTATGTGAATTCAAAGCTGTATACAAAATTAGCCCTGAAAGTTTACTCGTTTCTTGATTGTTTTCTTTTGGACTCTTGGCCTTTTTGTTATATGATACCAGTATAATTCACATAATTTTGTTGTTGTTAGGTACAAACAAACCAACTTTTTTTAATCCATATATCAAGTCAATGTGTAATTAATTATTATATGCCATATGAATTTCATTTATATGAATTTGTGCTTTAATGTTTGATCATTTGTGGAAAATATGTGATAGATCTGAAAGTGGCTCAATTGCAGGAGATTATGGCAACGGCGAGGCTTTCCACAATTTGCATGTTCGAAAATGCTCCACAAACCAACCTAATATACTAGTTCTTGAAAATCACATCACGTTAAATATTTTTTAATGGAGCTTATACACTAGTTTTTGTATATGAAACTAATATACTTGTGGTTCATTGTTGATAAATGTTACTCGTATTTTGATTTTTGAATTAGTAATATGGAGGGCAAATAAAGCTAGATTTGAATCATACATATTGAATATTAGCATTTTATGCGTGTAATAAAGCTAGTGTGATTTTTGCTATTCGAAAATTAATATTAGAACATTTTTATAATACAATTAATTTTAGAATCAGTTGGAACTGTTTTAAATACAATAAATATAATATTATATTAAAAAAATAATATAATTATCCGATCGATGTTAAATGCCTTTTTTGATACTAAATAATTCCATTTTTTAGTATCAGAAAATATTTATTGATACTATATATTTACAATGTAGTATTAAAAAAAATTGATACCATTATTCGATACTAAATATTTTTCTGACACTAAAGGTTATATCCTTTAGTATCAAAATAATTGATACTAAAAATACAATCCGATACTAAATATTTTTCTAATACTAAAGGTTAAATCCTTTTAGTAGAGAAAATTTCATTTTACGTCCTGTAACTTAGGCCTAATCCAAAATATATCCTTTAAGTTTTCACATTTTCAATTTACGTCCTAGGGTGTCCAATTTACATCCTTTTCGGTCCAATTTACGTCCTTTCCACCGGAAAATTGGAAATCCGGTCAAATAGTCCAATTTACATCCTTTATGTTTGAAAATTAAAAATTAATAATTAAAAAATTCTGAAAATCTCATTAAAAATTTAAAAATCTCATTAAAAACTTATAAATTGTGTAAAATAAATATAAAAAATCTAAATTTTTTTATAAATTGTACAATTCAAAAAATCTGAAAATATGTAAATTTATTTATTTTTTCTTCTAAAAACTCATAAAAATAAATAAAAAAATCTATAATTTCTACAATTCAACAAAATCTGAAAATGTTTAAAAAAAAATTCTTTCTAAAAGCTCATAAAAATAAAAAAAATCTATAAATTAAAAATTTTAAAATATTTAAAATACAAAATTCCACAATTTTAAAAATATCGTGAAAATGAATTTAGGACGGTTCCAAAATCGATCAAGGTGTACATGGAACTTCCACTCAACCTCGACGGTGAGTTGGAAAATCTCGTGGGACCCAAATTTTTAGGAGTTCGAGCAAAACATTAATAGGAAACGAGTATGAATCAAGTCTGGTTTTTAATGAAATGTTAATAATATTTATTATTTCTATTAGATTTTTAGAATTAAGTAATTTTTAATCTACACATTTTTAATAAATTAATGAGATTTTTTGAGTTTTTAAAATTTTAATGAGATTTTGAATTTCTTAATTTTTAAATTACACGTTTTTCATTCTTTCAATTGTAGAATTTTTTATTTTTTGTATTTTCAAAATTTTAGAATTTTTTATTTTTGTTTTACACATTTTATAATTTGTAATGATATTATTCAAAATTTTATTGATACATTTTGAATTTTATTTACACATTTTATTTTTTTTAATTTTAAGGAGATTTTTGGATTTTTAATGATATTTTAGATTTTTTAAATTTTTAATGGGATTTTTAGAAAATTTTAATTATTAAATTTTAATTTTCAAACTTAAAGGACGTAAATTGGATTATTTGGCCGGAATCCCAATTTATTCCTCACATTCCGGTGAGTTTTAAAATTTTCCAGCGAAAAGGACGTAAATTGGACTAAAAAGGACGGAAATCGAAAAAGTAAAAACTTAAAGGATATATTCTGGATTAGGCCTAAGTTACAGGACGTAAAATGAAATTTTCTCCCTTTTAGTATCAGAAAATATTTATAGATATTATACCATTATCCGATACTAAATAAATATTTAAAGGATATATTCTGGATTAGGCCTAAGTTACAGGCCTAAGTTGTTTATTAGTATTGTGTAAGATAAAGTGGGGGTAATAAAGACTTTTCAACTTTATAAATAGTAATAAAGTTACTTTTTAGTTTAATAAAGTAGTGGCATTTGTTGTAATATTGTGATGTTTTAAGGGGAGTGTTTAAAAGTGCTTTTACTATTTTAGGTAATGTTGCTTCAAGTATGGGACGCCCAAAATGGTAAAATGTAGCTTCAAGTATGGGACGGAGGGAGTATTATTTTGATACTAAAGGGTTCAATCATTTTATATCAAAAAATATTTATTGATACTATATGTTTAGTATCAGTAAAAGTTTGCGATACTATAAATGCATTGTTGTATCAAAATAAATTGATACAATAATCCGATACTAAATACAATTCTGATACTAAAGAGTTCAATCCTTTAGTATCAGAAAATATTTATTGATACTATACATTTCTGATACTTACCCTTTAGTATCAGACTTTTTGTTCTGATACGCGGTCTTTAGGATCGGGAGTATAGGTATCGGAAGTGGTATCGAAAATAAATTTGATACCAATACCCTTTGGTATCAAATATTTCATTTTTAGTATAAAAAAAAATTCGATACTAAAAACCTCTTTTCTTGTAGTGCTCAAGCATTCAATAAAACTTTTAAGCAAACACTCGAGTAGGGTGGGGATATATATCAAAATTTTTGGTATGGTATCGATATGAAATTTTTCAATATCGAAATTTTCGGTATGATCTGTATACCGTACCGAACCACCCGTACACTTGAGTGATTAATTAATTAGTTCTCTTAAAGCAATATTCTTTGTATTATCTAAAGCCTAGTAAATGATGTCCTATATAAGCCTTTGCATTTGCACTAAATTGTAAAGGATATCACATAGTTGGAAGCCCAAGAACAGAACTTTATACTAGATTTGAGTGATAGTTTGAGAGTATTGTTGAGTTCAAATTGAGACTAGAGAGTACTAACAAAAAAAAAAAAAAAAAAAAACTGTTTTTAATGACGTTTTTTTTTTTGTCACTAAATCTTTAATTTTTTTCACTAAAAATAGTTAGTGACAATTTTGGGGTTTGTGGCTATAAATCGTGTGACTAAAAGATTAGTGACGAAAATTCCTTAGACATCACAATATGTCATATTTTTAGTCACATACATATTTTGTCACCAACTCTTATTTTATAGTCACGTATACCATTACTCTATATTTTAGTCACATATCCTTGTTGTCATTGTTACTCAATGTTATAATCACATATGTTTGTTGTCAGTTGTCACTGTTACTCAATGTTTTTAGTCGCATATCTTTGTTGCCACTATTACTCAAGTCATCACTATTATGATGTCACTAGCTCCAGGATACTCACGACATTGGTGCGATGGTTGTTCAGTAATGCCTTCATGCAAAGATGCAAAAAATCCCAATGTCGGATCGTATCACCAAGCACCGTTCCCCGTCGAACAATTGCTCCGTGGCGATACGACTGAACGTGTTATCTGTTGGTTCTAGTCGGAGAATTATACTACAATGATACGAAAAACAAGTGAAGTCAAGTCAAGAAAAAATCATTTTCCCCAAGACAGATAATGCCATGGCTAAGGCTCACATGATATGCGTGAAGTCTCCAAAGGTAATACGACTTCGATATTTGGTTTAACAACACCGCAATACCGGAGTAACATCGAACATACGGGAGTAATTAGAACTGAACAGTTGGGGTTTTTTAAAATGGGTAAAATTCAGATTTGGTCCTAAGAGAATTTGTTCTCACAAAAATGGTTCCATTTTGTTGAGCAAAAAAAGGTCTTACGGATTTTACTGTTTAAAACTAACAGAATCATGAGTGTAAAACACGCACGCCTTTAACCTTTGGAAAAAAAAACACAATATATATCAATGGAACACTATCAAATCAATCCACATAAATAATAATAGTTCTTAAATTGCATAAATTCGTTGCCAAATTGTACGAATCCATCATAAAATCCCCCAAATCGCATTGAAATCTTTCCCAATTTGCACGAATCTAGCTTGAAATCTTCAACTGTAAAAAATGGCGAAAATTACTATGAAAATTCGCAAATTGAAGATGAATGAGATATTTAAATCTAAAATTAACAATGGTGTTTGATTCCTAACTTTGAGACAAGTATGTATCCATTATGAGTTTCGTGACCGGATTTTAATTTTGTAGCCGAATTTTTTCTCTAGCTTTTGGAAAAATATATATGGGAATAACGGTGCCACGGTGGTGACTGTGGTACCTGTTGACGTGTGGTGGCAAGTGGCGCCAAGGTGTTGATGAGAATGGGGCTAGAGCGGTGTGGGTAGAGATTGGGGTGGGGACTGGGAAACTCGCCGGCGAGAAGAACATCATGGGAGGGGAAGATATATGTGGGCAGGTTTTTTTTTTATATACTTGTTTATTAGCTTTATTTTTAATTTGATTTTTTCTGAATTTAAATTTAAAATATTTGTAACAAATATTTTTTAATTCAATTTGATAATAAATTTAATATTCAAATTTTATATATATATTTTTTTATTTTAGTTTTAATTATATTTGTATTAAAAAATTATTTAGAGTAATTTCACAATTTACATTAGATTATTATCTTTTTTGAATAATTACTTTTTTAGTATTTTTAAATTATATTCCAACTCTAATATAATATTAATTTTCAAATTGTATATAAATTAATTTGGTTTGTCAAAAAAAAAAATATATATATATATATTGTATTTTAAATTATATCCAGATTTTATGGGGTTAAAGATTAATTTGAATTTTCAGATTGTATATTTTAAATTTCAATTTTCAATTTTTTATCTTCAAAATTTACTTTTGAATTTGTATTTTTGTATATATTAAGTTTTAATATATTTTTATATTCAGATGTTTTTAAAATAATTTATATTTATTTGATTTTTGGTATTTTAAAATTATATTCGCATTTTTGGGTTATAAAAATAATTTCAGATTCTAAAATAATTTTGTTTAGTTTCCAGATTATATCACGTACGTAACGGAAATTGTTAAGTATTTAACGGTTAGGACCTTTTTCGCAAAAAGTGAGACTAATTTTTTTTTTTTTTTAAATCTCGTGAGACCTGATGTGTACAAAATGTGTCGTCTTGTGAGTTAATGACACGTGAAGACCAAGTCCGAAGAGGTTTGGATAAAATTATGTGATTATTCATTTACTTATCTTTATTATTATATTGATAATAATTGTTATAGTGGTGATAGGCTTTTATGATATTGGATTAGGCCAAATTTAGGCCCAAATTCACAAGGATTGAGATAAATAGGCCAGGTGATGATGAAAATCGGCCCTAGAATGAACCCGAGTTTCGGAATATAAACCTAAAGGGGCTCAAGCACCTCCAGATCCTCGAGATTCAAACCGCGGAACTTGTGCATGGAGCTTTGACTCCACTTCGTGGATAAGGGACGTGCTAGAATATGTTTTTCGGAGCTCGGACGAGCTTGTGGAGGCACATAAGGGTATCCCCCATGGTACATTTTATATGCTTTACATGCATTATTTCTGATAACCAACTACGAGAATACATTTTGTACACACTTTCACACATACTCACGGAAAGTTCACTAATACACTTTCCGGTGCATGTTGTTAACCAATAAATTTAAACACACCTGCAAATATGCACATAAAAGGCGATAAAAATAAGATAAACATATTTTTATTAAAAATGTGGGTTACAACTCTCGTTGATCTCTTGATTCCACTCTCTAAACATAATTTGATAACGGGGTCTCAGCGACTTGTTCCGTATTTTGAATTTAACCTACAATTTTGTAGTGGGCTAGTCTTTTGTGAAATATTGCATATATGCATTTCAGTCATTCACACTCACATTCTTTATAAATACACCCAGTGACAGTTCAACCCACATTTTTTATAAATACACCCACTGACAGTTCAATTCACACCCATGTTTTTTATAAATACACCCACTAGCAGAAATATTTTTTATAAATACACCCACTAGCAGAAATTGTACTTAGTCGTCTTCTCCGAGCAGTTTTCGGCCACCCGAGGCCGCGGCCGAACGCTGCAATTTACGACTGCCTTAATCTTTAAATATTTTTTATTTCTTTAAATATTCTTTAATTATTATTATGGATCGAGGTTATTTTATATTACTAAATGCAATAATATATGTTACTATATGTTATAATGTGAGTTACTTAATTAATAAAAATTCTAGAAAAAAATACTACATAAAAGAATCGATATTACTATATATAAAAAATTATATGTTATTACATACTTCAGTTTGAATTACTACATTGAATATGCGTTTGTTACTATATGTAACTTTATCAAATGATTTGCATTACAACATGGTTATTGTGTTTACTACATGCGATAGTATATGTTACTACGTATTATAATGTGAGTTACTACATTAACAAAAACACTAGAAAAAAAACGGGTTACTAAATAAAAGAATTTGTATTATTATATAAAATAGTTTGTGTTATTACTACATAAAATAATGTGTGTTACTACATATTACGATTTGAATTACTACATTTAATATCCCGCGTTCGACAATAAAATAAAAGATAAAAAAATCACAGAAATTGACAAAATAAACGGGTTAAATTTTTTTGTCGAAATTAGAATACAAGAGGGCCCGTTGACAAATAAATTAAGAATTATCTCAAATGAATTAATGGTGGCCCAATAATATATATTTTCAGCCCATTGACTTAATAAGTCAATATTTTCAGCCCAGTTGACTTAATTAGTCAATATTGCATGTATGCAATATTGCATATAAGTTTTTGCGTTTGGTAGTAGGGAGATGATGGAGTCATATGTGACTTATTCCATTAGACTCGATTTGACCTACAATTTAGTAGTAGGAAGTTGATGGAGTCGAGACTGACTTATTCCATCCGTGTCAACTTAAATTCTATTTTCACACTATTATTTATAAGAGATGAATGCCTTAGAGAGCAAGAAAAACATATTCGAAAATCTAAGAATAAGGAAAGAGTTAATTCCTCAATTTAGGAGATATTATTTTATATTCTTATCTCCAAAACTAGAATTCACATAATATTAAACACGTTCAAAATTTAATAAAATTTCAGTGTATACAAATGCCCCCTCGAGATCTGTTGTAGAGATCTATTTCGAATGCAACTTGATCTCGAAATCTTGATGTAGAACTCAAAAGGTGATTTAGCATGCCCCCAACGGTGAATTTGACATGCCCCATGAGATTATGCATACATGAATAATGAATACTTGGAGATTGGAGATGAAGAGCGAAAATGGTCCCACCGGGCGTGCCAATTTGTTAACCAATAAATTTAAACACCTACAAATATGCACATAAAAGACGTTAAAAATAAGGTAAACATATTCTTATTAAAAATGTGGGTTACAACTCTAGTTGATCTCTTGATTCCACTCTCTAAACATAATTTGATATATACCCGTGTCTCAGCGAGGTGTTTCGGATTTTGAATTTAACCTACAATTTGGTAGTAGGGAGTTAATGGAGTCGTTTGTGACTTATTCCATCCGCGTCTGCTTAAATTCTATGTTCACACTCTTATTTATAAGAGATGAATGCCTTATAGAGCAAGAAAAACATATTCGAAAATCCTAAGAATAAGGAAAGAGATAATTCCTCAATTTTGGAGATATTATTTTATATTCTTATCTCCAAAACTAGAATTTACATAATATTAGACACGTTCAAAATTTAATAAAATTTCAGTGTCTACACACGTCTATAACCTGAAATAACTCCTAAGAGACGGGAGCTTTAACTGAATTGAGTAAAGAGTATGCACGACATTTGCACCCACAGTGGAGGACATTTTTACCCTTGATTGACTGTTTTCCGACCACACATTATTTCAAAGATCACAGGTGTTCTGACTTGAGTGTCGGAGTCCCCGCACCAAAGATCCCTTCAGCGTGCTTTTACATGTTTTGGAGCTTATGTAGAAGGAATTTGCAACTTAATTCCAGCCCCCGATTGCTAATCCAAGGTTAGTTGATTGTTTATCATTACGCGTTCATTTTGGACGCAAAAGGACCAAACTTGCTTTTTACCTAAAAATCGAAGGTATGAAGGCTGTGAAAAACTTTGTGTTTTACTAAGGGAGGAGACCGGATAAATATAGGCAAACCTTCACAAAGGCCCGTTGGGGAAGTTAAGATATCCGTGGATCAGCCCATGGAGGTAGTGGGCGAAATTCATGGCAGTCAACAACTTGTAGATCACGAAATTCTAGATTCTTAGCTGATGAATTTGATTTCGGATAGGAATTCTAGATTCTTCTGGCTTTTGGATCCTTCTGAAATTATATCATAAACGAATGGGTCGGCCCAATTTCAAAATGGACTTTTGGAGTTTTTGCTTCTTCGAAACGGTGGGTGGGCTCCAAAGACCACCAAAGACCAATTGCCAAATCCAGATCCGAATCGGGCCAGTCTTACCGAGCAGAAGGGCTGGCGAGCGGCAACGGCGCGCGCGCGTGGTGTTTGGGAGTGTGTACCCATTTTTCATAGTTGGACTTTAAGAACACTTCAATATTTAAAAAACTTTCAAAACTCTTCTAAACTTTCCATATGGGATAAGGTGAAACCTTTCACCTTCACATTCAAACTCATCATTATTATTTTCAGAAGATGTATAATAACTCATATTTAATAATTAATTTCTCACTCACCAAAATTTAGTTTTGAGAATTTAAATATACCACGTTTATCTACTCCACGAGTAGATCGACTATCACGTTTAATTTTCCAACAATTAACATTTAACGCATTTAATACTTCTTTTTAAACATGAGTGTCAAAACCCATTATTCCCAACAATCCCCCACACGAGTGAAAATTGTATCTATACTACATCAGACTCATTGTTTTGTTCATTTGAGACTTTAGTGCAACCAGAAAAGTAGTTTTTGACTTTATACTTTCCGTAGCCAAACACAATCGGGTACACCAACGGCTTAGTGGACGCAATGTCTTGAACTAATCCTCCACTGTGTATACAAAATCAACAATGTAGGCACACTTCAATCTCAACTCCGTTTTGTTCTCACGTTTTTGTATGTTTTGGGCATGGGCGTCATTTGCATTCATAAATGTTTGGTCGAAGTGGCCCTGACTTCTCATTTACGTATTTGATCTCCTTTTGAGTATCTTGTCATACCCGGTCTTTAGGAATCATTAAGAGTCTAAGTCTCAACGTTCACCACATCTTACGAGTCTTCAACACTTGATACAATGATGTCAGGAATTGTCATGATTTTTAAATGTTGTATTACTAGCATCCACAGTTTAATTTTTCCATTGAACCAAGTTCTTGGGATATCTAGTCATCATGTTTGGGTTTCCACTATTTCAACTTTTCTTTGTGGGTTTTAGACCCATTCCTTTTATGAGCTTATTCATTTGATCTCGATTTATACTCTTCGTGAGGAGATCCGCTATATTATCTTTTGACCTCACATAGTCAATAGGTATTACTCCAGTTGAGATCAAATGTCTAACGGAGTTGTGTCGACGACGTATATGTCTCAATTTTCCGTTAAACATAACCTTCATATCTCTGTCAATAGCAGTTTGACAATCATAATGCACCATCACTGAGGATACTGTTTTGTTCCAATAAAGAATGTCTTCCAGAAAGTTATGCAACCACCCAACCTCTACAACGGCTAGATCTCCACGATAAATTTTGATTCCATTAATTGTGGAATGGGCAATACACATTTGTTTCGTGGATCTCCACGACACTACTGCTCCTCCAATAGTGAACACATATTCACTAGTGGAAAATGAGTCTTTAGTATTAAATATCTAGTTTACATCACTGTACCCTTAAAATACATCTACATGTCTCGTGTGGTGAAGCCCAAAGGCAAGGGTGTACTTTTAAGTATTTTAAAACCCTTTTCAGTGCCTTTCATTGCTCGAGATCTGGATTGTTCGTGTAACTACTCAGTTTGTTGACCGAGCATGCAAGATCAAGAAGTGTACAATTTGTAATGTACATCACACTTCCAATGATCCTTGCGTGTTCCAGCCGAGCCACTAGTTCTCCTATATTCTTTTTTCAGATGAACATTCAGTTCCATTGGGGTTTTAACACGTGGATCGTCAAATACATTAAATTTCTTCAATACTTTCTCAACGTAATTAGACTGTGTCAAAGAGATTTCATTAGACGTTCTCTCAATCTTGATTTGTAGAATCACATCTGCTATCCCATGTTCTTCATGTCTACTTAAAATGTTTTTCGTATTAGTTTTGACATCGTGATTATTACCCATGTTTTTCATTGTTTTTCGTATAAGCACACAATAACAAAACCATTTGATGTATTCTTTACATATACACACTTGTCACATCCATTAATACGAAACTCATTTGACAACATCGTATTGTAAAATTTAAATGTCACTACTTTGGAGCTTGTTTAAATCATAGAATGATCGGACAATTCTACACACCTTTTTCTCATTTCCAGGTGCAACGAATCCTGCTGGTTGATCCATGTATATTTCAACATCTATATCACCATTAAGAAATGCAGTAATAGTCCATTTGGTGTATTTCGATATTGTGCAAAGCAACAATTGCTATAAGTACACGAATTGAGGTGATTCTTGTCATTAGTGAATAGGTGTCAAAGAAATTATACCCTTCTTTTGTTTGAAATCATTTGCAACCAAACGGGCTTTATACTTATTTACTAATCCACTTGCATCCTAAGGTCTTGAAACCTTTAGGTAGGTCAACCAACTCTTATGTATGATTTTACAAAATTGAATCATATTCACTTCTTATGGCTTCCTTACAAAGAGATACATCTAGTCTTGCCAAAGCTTCGTTGATAGTCTTAGGTTCATCCTCCAACACGTAAGTGATGATCAGAAGTACGGACCAAATGTCTTATCAATTCAAGCTCGTTTACTACATCTAGGTTCTTAATTCACTCTCTTGAGTAAATGCACTTGCAGTGTCATGCGTTATTTTGTGAGTTCTCTTTGTTGAACTCGCTTCTTCTCTTTCCCTACACGGGAAGATGTTTTCAAAGAATATGGTATTACTTCACTCAATTGTAATGCATTCTGTCACTATTAAGAGCATATCCTTATAAAGATACAACCGACTATTTCAAGGCTGGTTTTCACTTATTTAGGAAGTGGTACTTCTATATTAGCCAAACCCTACCCCCCCCCACACACACACATTTTGAGGTATTTGTAGGATAGTTTATGCTTTTTCCATACTTGATAAGGAGTTTGATCATTAGTCTCTGAGACATAGTGTATAAATATCACAAAAAATAACTTGAAACATGGGAAAATAGCATATATGTGCACAACTTAGATCACTTCAGGCGACCATAGTTAGTCCTCAAAGAATTGAAGTGGTCTTTTGAACCCCTACTCTAATACCACTTCTTGGTCTCAAAGAGGATTGTGACACGTGTATTGTCTATGTTCTCAATAGAGAACTATAACTTATCTTCATGATGAAATGTTAAGAGTACAGTGCTAGTCAAAGGACCATTTTTTTTTTTCACGAAGGGAAACAAAAATGCCAATGAGAGTAGATGGAAGACAAGAGATCCCAAAGGATGAGGATGAGCTCAGTACTACGGAAGAAAGGAAAAGACACAATCTCAACTTTGTGACAATGAATACACTTTATCAACCACCTATCCCAAATGCAATTGTGGGTAAAGTATTCCATTGCACAATTGTCAAGGATATTTGAGATACATTATTTCTAATGTGTGGAGGAACATACAAGATAAAAGAGAACAGACTTCATGTTGCAGTCCAAAAGTATGAACAATTTTCCATGAAACTGAAGATAAGAAATTCGACTTCTAAATGGAATATGCAAAACACAAAAGACTTATCTTCCATGCATATGCACTAGGTATTTGCAATTATGATGCAAAGCACAAAATACTTATATTTTCCATGCCTATGCACCAAGTATTTTCAGAGCTCAATAAACAAGGGTGTTCTCAAGGCCAAAGCCACTGATCCTGAATCATCATCCATGAGATCAAGCAGATATGGACTGGTCCCTTAAGGATTGATTGCACCTTAGGGGAATGTTTGCTTCATGGGTTTAGGGGGGTTTAGTGATGGGTTTGATATGTAAACCCATCTTCTCCCATGTTTGATTTCTAATAACTTTAAACACCTTGACCCGTGTTGGTCCCAAGTTGAGTTAATAATAATGAGTAAGCTAGTAAAATTCTAGAGGGGAGGGGTGAATAGACTTTTAAAAATCTTTCAATATATCAGAATACGTAATGTAGAATTAATCAAAGTAACAATGAGCCCAATCAAATTTATACTCAACTTATATTCGAAATTCGAACTTCTGTATGAACACTCTACTTGTCTTGTTCAGATATGAAATTCAATCAATTAAGCAATTAAACAAACAGTAAAGTAAATCAACACACAACGATTTATAGTGGTTCGACAACTTGTCTACATCCACTCTCACAACTCCAGTCGTGAAATTTATTAACTCTTCCAATCGAGTGTTCTTGTGATTTTAAGTCCCAAGATATAAGACTATGATCTTCTCGATAACACTACCAAGTGCCTCTTCGATCTAAACTAGCTAAATACAAGTAACTAGCGACTTGAAACAAAAACGAAAAAGAAAAACTTCTCTAAGTCCAGTAGCAACCTTCTTCAAATTCTTCACTTGTCTTCTGGCTTGAACTTTCTGAACTTCAACTCTGAGAGTGTGTTTGTTTTGAATATCTCTTTACTTGAATATCGAATGTCAGTGTATCAGTAGTCTTCAATCGTTCAATACAATGAGGTATTTATAAGCTTCCAACTTCAAGAACTTTATATTACGTAACTAACTTATCTTGAAAACTAACTCTCAACTTCTTCTTCTTATCCATCCACGCGTTTCTTCAGTTAATTAGTTATTCCTTAACTAAATCTTTAATCTTTATCTTCACACACGTTTTTGTAACTAACTTCTTCCTTCTTGTCTTGTCTTGTTGCGCACCTGTCTTGTCTCTTCTTAACTTGTTTTGCGTAGGTCTTCTTCTGTAGACTTCAACATAGAACTAATCTAGTCCTATCATCTAATCTCAACAAGACTATCACATTATATTAAGCTTTATAACATAGCTTAGTCACCTTAAGATTTATACAACGAATATACAATCAATATAATCGAAATTATGAGCTTTCTATACAACTTCAATAGCTCAGTATAAATCCTAACAAATATACAAAGTACTTATAAAACGTACTTGTCTTTTTCTTTCATACTTATCTTTTGAAACTATCACTTATCTTGTGAACTCTACTGATCTGCTCAAGACGACTTCATAACTAGACTAGATCAGTCAACGCTTAGAAAATATTCAAGTCTACTTTTTGGCTTATCAAAACTCATCTCATATATTCATCATTTAGGACTTGTCTTAGGATTCATATCCCAACAATTTCCCCCTTTTTGATGAAGCCAAAACTACTTGAATCTTTTCACAATAATAGACTATTTAAGTAGTTATCTTGTCTTAATCATCAAAAGTGTTATCTTTCCATTCATTCAAAATAAGATCAGTAGATTACACTTACTAACTCAAAATCAAAAACATAAGTAAAGATACAATTACTTACTAATATTACCTCCATCTTGATTCTGAACACAGAACGATTCATGGAGTCTTCTATGGATCTCTGAAATATGTTCTTCATTATCGATCTTCTCCTTGTCTAGCAATTCTTCCTCGAACTTCTTGATCTTGTTGAAGTTGATTCTTTTTCCAGAACTTAGCATAGGAGTTTCCCACTTAGGAAAAATCGGAACCAAAATATTAAAATTTACAGCCGCATAAATCCTTATGATCAAGTTCCATAGCATCTCATCTTGAACCTCCATGAACTTGTCAAAAATCCTTGTGAACAATCCAGTGATCAAGTTCCCATATCATCTTGACCTTGAACCATGCATCTCGATGTTCATCGTCAATGAAATTGTCAATGTAAGCATCTTCAACTTGATCTGGATTTGCCTTTAACTTCTGCAATCTTCGAATATGCTTGCCAACTTTCTTCTTGCTAGCATAATGCGAATCATCAATCTTCTGCTTCTTCAGGATTGCAATTTCATCTTCAGCTTTAGGCTCTTCTTCAATAATTGCTTTTCTCTTGACCTGTCTGGTTTGAACCTCAGGAGTTACAATCGACTTGCCCTTAGCCAATCTCTTCTGCTCTTCTGCCTTTGCTTCTAAATCAGCTTTCTTAACTAGCGTTCCTCTCTTTGGCTTTCTCAACACTTCTATAGCAGTAGCAACATCTTTCATTTCTGGTTTAGCACTAGACTTTTCTTCTACTCTACTTGTCTTTTCCCCCTTTTTGGCTTCATCACTTGCCTTAAGAGTGAAAATAGAAGTGAAACGAGTCATCTCTTCTTTCAAAGCTTCTTTCATTGCTTCAGCAGCAATCGATCTCTATCTGTCTTTGATGCGTCTTGTCTTGACTCATCATGTCTAGTTTAGTAGCAACTAGCTCCAGTTTTTGTGTAGATAAATTCAACTCTGTTTTGAAATGAGTAGCAGTCAATCGAAGCAACTTGTTTTCCTCAGACATATCTCTTAGAAGTTTTCTGGCTTGCACCAACTGATCTTGTGCTTCACGCCTTTGCTCATCTGCTATCTCAATTTTCACACGATAGAGTCGTTCCATCATGCTTGATTCTTCAGCCAATGATCTTGCGAAGGAAATAGAACGCTTCTCTGCATAATCAACTTGCATTTTCAAGAAGTCTTCTATCTGAGTATACATCTCTTGTCTGAAGGTTGAGTCCATCTGGTTGAGTTCACCAACAATCAACTCTTTTGAGTTATCTACAAGAGATTGATTCTGCTCCACGAGAACTTCTTTCAAATCAGATTTCAAAAACTCATCTATTGAAGACTGAACAACATTTTTCAAGTCTGTCTTCAATCTGTCTAGGAATCCATCTGGAAATACATGAGTAGCATGAATAACATCATCATCATCATCTTTAACCACGATTTCATCTTCATCAAAGACAAAAGCTTCAACCAACTTGTCTTCCTCTTCAGCAGATAAGACCAAGTCATCTTTAGCTTCAGCACTTCCAGCAATATCTTTTAACAGATCAGTTTGAATTCCAACATCAATGGTTTCAACAACCAACTCTTCATCAAGCAGATCAGTTTGAACTCCAATATCAAACTTGTCTTGAGAAGATAACACATCATCTGGAATATTCAGCATCATTTTCACCAAAGCTGTCAAGGCATGTGCTGGGAAGAGTTCTGAGTGGTCTTTCACTCCACTGTTCTCTTGCTGCTCCATTTCCCAGTCTTGAAAATTTGAAATTCCACCCATTCCACTAATTACTTCGAACAAGTCTTCAGTCGGGGCTTTCTTCAATGCAACCCATGTGCATATTCTCAAGAGTTTCTCAAATTGTTCAGAAGACGAGTCGATCTCGACTGTCGAGAGCATGTTTCTCAGCAAGGATCCTAGATGGGAGGGGTCTGAGCACAAATCCTTTTCTCTCTTAAACACATCGGATAATATACCAAGGATTCAAATCTATATACGGGAGGGGTCTGAGCAAGTGGGGTCCTTGTCTCAGTTGTTGCAGTGGCAACTAGAGGGGTTCCCGAATTAGATGGGTTGGGGGGTTCAACATATTCTGTTGAGGGAATTTGGATGGTGGTTTCTGGGGGCTTTGATGTGTCTAGGTTTGGTTTGACAACTGTAGGAGTATCAGTTGTATCGAATATGGTAGTGTCTTGGGTAATGTTGGCTCTCAGTGGTTGCACTGCCAACACAGACGAGGTTTTGGGTACAGGCCTGGCACGAGATCGTAGTGATCTTGCCTTGGTTTTGACGGGGAGAGAAAGAGGAATTGACAAAGTATGAGAAGAAGTACCAACCTTCTCACCAGTCGATAGACTTGTAGATCCTCCTCTTCTTTCCGAGTCTCCTTGTCTGATTGAGTCTCTTCTGAATCATCAGCAGCTTCAAACATAACCTCCTCTGGCACATACTGAACTAGTCTTCCACTAGTTCCAGCCTCAGCCACACTTTTAGATTCTTCATCATCATCCGACTCGTCTTCCTCATCACTAGACGAGGCGGCTTCGATTATAGCGTCTCTAGGATCTATCTGAACTTGACTTCTCTCACTAGCCCTTTCTTTCGCTTGCTTAGCTAGAGCTTCCTTTTTCAGATAGTGCTTCAAAACATGAAACAACTTTCCTTTGCTCCAACTAGTCTTGTTCGGAAGCAAGACGGGTAAAAGAATGCTTAGCTTATTTCCGAAGCTAACTGCAGCAGATACTATCCAATTTGCTGAATTGGTGTCAACTTGCACATTCTTCTTGAAGTACATCAGTCTGTCCAAGAAGAGCTTAGTCTAATTGCCCTCTGTGATGCCATCATAAATTACAGCCATCACTCTTGCCTTCTGAAGAGTCACATAGTCATAACTCCCAGTTACTTCGAGCAGCATCTTTGAAGAAATATCCAGCAATGTCTTGAACTTGTCAAGCAATTGATTCTTCTTGACAGCAGGAATCTTTCCATCTCGATTCAATCTGAGTTGCTTACCACAAAATATACTCAGATATCTCAACTCTTGACCTTCAGCATACCTTTCAATATCGATCGAACCGGACGGTAGCTTCAATGTTTCGGTCAGAAATTCACGAGTAAGTTCTACTCGCCTTCCTCCAACAAAGGCTTCAATGGAGTCGCCTTGTCGAGTAGCTGTGGCATAAAACTCGAGCACTTCTTCCTCGAAAATTACCTCAGGGAATGCCTCCAAGTAGGGTCTCAACCCACACCTGTAACATTTGATTATAATCTCCTTATTATCGTCTGTGTGCCTTCCATTGAAGAACACAGAACCTTCAACACGAACCTTTCCTTCAATGATGTATTTGCCCAGATCAAATCTAGCCTGCATGTTAGTTCTAGCATCGAACATAGATACTACAAACATGATTATAATAAAGTATGATAAGATTTGCAGAAATTGCTTTGAATCGTAAGCACAAATGAGAACGATTGAGAGTATAAAGGAAATGAGATCGTGAGGAGTGATTTTAGGAAAGTAGAGTGGTTTTTTTAAGAAAGAAAGATTGAATCAATGGCTAAGATTTAAAGTTTTGATCCAACGGTGGGGACTTTTGAAATTCAGTTGCGTAATCAAGACGATTATCTGTTTTGATATTGAAAACTTTGGAATCCACATTTTCTATTGGTTAGAACAGAAAAGTGTACACATCTGCCCTAGCGTAGTAGAATTTAGGCGCGAACTGGGTGTATACACCTCATTAAATGGAGTGTATAAATCCAATTCTAGGGTTTTCCAATTTTCACATTATCAAATTACATTAATATCCTTAATTCGCACTGTATAAACACATAGAGTGTATTGAATGATAAGTACACTTATCTTGTCTGTTCGAGTCTATCCAGAACAGACGAGTCTAATGTACACCAGACGAGTTCCCCTTTCACCTTGTGCTTGTCTGTCTGAAAGACGAACAACTCCATATACCTGTCTTATCTTGTGCGATATGTGAGAGTGTATGCCGGTAGTAGAGTAAAATAATTAACTCAAATATCAATCTAATATAGTAATCACGGTTTCGAATCAAGATGACTTTTAACAAACTTAAGAGTCAATCATAAGGATATTTAAGAAATCATAGATTCCCCCTTAAATGTTTATTCCCTTAGTATCACGGTTGTTTTGTCATGTTGTCTGACCTTGTATACCTATCTGTTGAGCGAGTAGACGAGTGCTCTGTTTCTCCTTTCTTCTTGGTGATGTACCTGTCTGGTTAGTACACAACTACATACTAGTAGAGTCTAGATTAATTAGTCCTAGACTAATGCATAATTCACGAAATCGAGCCTCAGGTAATGGTTTTGTAAAAATATCAGCTCTTTAAAAATCAGTGTGAATCATTTCCATGCGAATATCCTTATTTTCTACATGATCTCGTATGAAATGGTGTTTCACATCAACATGCTTACAACGTGTGTGCAATACATGATTTTGTGTAATGGCAATAGCACTATTACTGTCACAGAAAATAGGAACATTTGATTCACAGATATTATAATCTCTAAGTTGTTGAATAAGCCACAATAATTGACTACAACAACTACCAGCAGCCATGTACTCGGCTTCAGTAGTAGAGGTAGCAACACTTGTCTACTTTTTCGAAAACCATGAAATGAGTTTTGTGCCTAAGAATTGACAAGAACCAGATGTAGATTTCTTATTTATTCTACAACCACCAAAATCAGAATCAGAGTAGCCACTTAGAGATAAATCATCATTTGAAGGATACCATATACCACGATTGATGGTTCCTTTCAAATATTTCAGTATCCGTTTAGTGGTTTCCATATGACTCTCTTTTGGATTAGCTTGAAATCAAGCACATACGCCAACAGAAAATGCAATGTCAGGTCTACTAGCAGTCAAGTATAGTAATGAACCAATAAGACTACGGTAATGAGTTTGATCAGCACACTTACCATTCTCGTCTGGATCCATCCTGTAGGTAGGTAGCATAGGTACTCCAGAAGATTTACAAGTCTTAATACCATTCTTGTCTAGTAGATTACGAGTATACTTTGCTTGATTTATGAAAATCCCATCGGGAGTTTGTTTTACTTGAAGTCCAAGAAAATAAGTCATTTCTCCCATAATTGACATTTCAAACTTACTTTGCATGAGTGTTGAAAAACTTTCACTCAGCTTTTTGTTGGGTGATCCGAAAATGATATCATCCACGTAAATTTGAACAAGTAGGATATCCTTACCTTCTTGTCTTCTGAACAAGGTTCTATCGACCTTTCCCTTAGTAAAACCATTCTCTAATAGAAATTGTGAAAGAGTATCGTACTAGGCTCTTGGGGCTTGTTTTAATCCGTATAAGGCTTTCTTCAACTTGTACACTTGGTTGTTTTTCACTTCGAAACCTAGAGGTTGTTCAACATACACTTCTTCCACAAGAATACTGTTAAGAAATGCACTTTTAACATCCATTTGATATACAGTAAACTTCATATAAGCAGCATATGCAAGAAACAATCTAATGGCTTCTAGTCTAGCAACACGTGCATAAGTTTCATCATAATCTATGCCTTCAGCTTGAGAATAGCCTTGGGCAACTAGTCTAGCCTTATTTCTAACGACTACATCATTCTCATCTTTCTTATTCTTGAAAATCCATCGTGTGCCAACTACATAATGATGTGTAAGTCTATCGACAAGTTCCCAGACGTCGTTTCGAACAAACTGGTTCAACTCGTCTTGCATAGCGATGATCCAATTACTATCAGCCAATGCCTCATTAACGGTCTTAGGCTCGATAGATGAGAGAAAAAAACACCAGCAAAACAAAGATGGACTAGGTTGTTCTTGCAACTCAAAGAGTTGTCGTCTAGTCTTCACACCAACAGTAGAGTCACCAATGATATTTTCAGTATCATGAGCAGATTTCCATGTTTTTCTAGTCTTGGCATGCATACTATCATCATCTAGATCGGCTATAGCATCATGCATTTCAACATCATTTGCATCAGAAGATTCAATAGGAGTAGACGAATCGACTAGCTCAGGCATGTCAACTGGTCTAGTAGGTTTACCTTGAGCACTTACCTTCTCCTTGTCATCAGACTCGAGAGTTTTCATGAATGGGTTATAGGCTTGAACAGATTCATAAACTTCTGATTCTCGGTCAGTTTGGATCGATAGATCAGTTACCTTCTTACTGATCTTGTCGGTAGACGAGTCCTGTAGAGATTCATCGAAAACTACATGTGGTGTTTCTTCCACACATAGGGTAGAGTAGTTGAATACTCTAAATGCTTTGCTAGTCGAGGAGTATCCTAAGAATATCCCCTCGTCTGCTTTAGCATCGAATGCATTTAACTTGCTTTTCCCATTGTTATGGATAAAACACTTACAACCAAATATATGGAAATATGAAACTCTGGGTTTTCGACCTTTCCATACCTCATAGGGCGTCTTACCTAGTGCCTTATTGATAGCACTTCTGTTTTGGGAATGGCATGCAGTATTGATCGCTTCTGCCCAAAACTTCTGAGGAGTGTTGTACTCTGTCAGCATGGTCCTGCAGGCCTCCTTAAGGGTTCTGTTCCTTCGTTCTGCTACTCCGTTTTGTTGCGGTGTCCTTGCTGCACTAGTAAGGTCCTGGATGCCATGTTTAGAGCAAAAATCTTTGATATAACAGTTAATGAATTCAGTACCCTTGTCACTACGGATCTTGACAATGGACTAATTCTTCTCAACTTGAATCTTCTTCAACAGATCAGGTAGAAGTGTTTGAGTATCACTCTTCTTGTGTAAGAAGACTACCCAAGTGAACTTAGAATAGTCGTCTACCACAACAAGTGTGTACCTTCTACCGTTCAAAGTTGGAGGAGTAATTGGGCCATGTAAGTCCATATGTAGTAGTTCAAGAACTCTACTTGTTGAGAGGGTTTGAATTGATTTAAAGGAACCCTTTACCTGTTTACCTTTCTAACTGACATCGCATACATGTGACTTGAAATAGATTTCGTTGGGTATACCTTCAACAAGGTAGTCTCTTGCAATCTTATTAATCACCTTAAAGTTCATGTGGCAAAGGCGTCTATGCCAAAGCCAACTAATCTCTTTGGGTGTTTTAGTAAGAAGACAAGTGTCCCGTGGACAATTATTCCAATTCACGATATACACACTGCCTTGTCTTATGCCGACGAGCAGTACGGTATGAGTCCTCTTGTCTATGATTTCGCACTTTCGGCTTTTGAATTGTAATTTGTAACCTCGATCACAAAACTGTGAAATAGATAATAGATTATATTTCAAACCTTGTACATAGGATACGTCTTGTATCTCTACATCTCCATTTCGGAAATAGCCAAAGCCTTTTGTAATAGCTGTAGAGCTATCACCGAATATAACCCTTGGTCCTTCTTGCTCATAATAGCTTGATAGAAGTGCCTTGGTACCAGTCATGTGGTACGAACAACCACTGTCTATATACCAAGTTTCTCCTACTGAGCCACCCTTCTTGTATAAATCGAGTCGACCCTGCATTAGATGATATTACACAATTTAGGTACCCTCCTTGTCTATTGGGGTCCTGGGGGGTTAGTCGAGTTCAATGGAATCCAAATGTACATTGGAGTCTTGAATAAGTTTGATCTTTTAAGCTTTCTACCATATTTGTTGCAAAATAAGACCCTTTTGTCCTTGTCTGGCCTATCATCAGTCCTTGGGTCTACTCGTCTGAGGTAGCCTTTCGACTTGACCTCTACTTGAGTAGGCATGGGCCTTTGATAGTCAGAGTAGGGCTTGTATGCATTGGGGCCATACGGTTTATAGACATGTTTAGGTCTTTCCTCTCCTTCGATATCATAGGATTTAGGCGGAGGATATAAGACGCGTTGAATACGATATTTGGGAGCCACATTCCTAGGCCTAGACGAGTAGAGCTGAGACTGCCTTATAAAAGGAGGTCTAGGCACTTTCCATCTAGTCTGTACTTGTCTAGTACTCGTCTCCTCAGGATACCAATCCTCGTATCTGACCTGGTTTGGTCGTCCACGATTAGAGGTCCTTTTTCGACTTATTTTATACTGAACAGGTCTGTTGTTAACATTCTTTTTACCACCTTTGGCAATTGGAATGTTAGCACCAGTCTTCTTGTATACAGTGCCTTGGGATGTTGTTCTAGTATCGTATTCCATTGGTCTTTTGCCTTTATCATGTGTCAAAGAGCTTGAACCAACATCAGTAGGGTTCTTAATGACTTGAGTAGGCGAGTTAGGTGTTTCTGCACCCAACCCTGTCTTGTCATTTGGAGCCCTATACCTATCTGACAATTTTTTATTAGTCATTGAAGATTTAATCAAGTCAGTAAGTTTAAGGTCTAAATTTACGACCTCAGTCTCTAAGAACTTATTATGTTCTTCAAGCTTTTTGCACTTGCTTTTTAAAACATTGAATTCATTTGTCTCAGTAGCATGTGTCTTAAGTAGGTCTTCATACAACTTGTCTGTCAATGCACATTTGTCTTTGAGTTGTCTCAACTCTTCTTGCAAGCGTTCATTTAGGACTGTTATATTATGATCTACTTTAGACTGAGCTTCCTTAAGATCAATGATTTCTTATTTTAATATGATGTTTTCATCGCCGACTTCCATGAATGCCTTATTAGCGAGTAGGAGGTCTTCTTCTGTCACACCAGTAGAGTGATGAAGACTACTCCCTACACCACTATCGGCTGTATCACTTTCATCAGAATCCGATTCATCACATGATTGAAATGAAGTTGCAGATGATACCTCTTTCTCAATTTTAGCCATGCAGCAGAGTCCATCATCAGCTATGAATGCTTCATCATGATCACACGGGTAGCTAGAAGAAGACGACGGTAACTCGTCTGAATCCGTTTCAGAGTCATTATTAGCCATCATTGCCTTCTTACCCCTGCTCTATCTTCGTTCCCTTCTTGCCTTGCGTTCTTCGCGATCATCAGTGCTCAGGTCCGGACATTCGTAAATGTAGTGACCTGGTTTCTCACAATTATAGCATAAAGGATCGTTAGTAGACTTTTTATC
This sequence comes from Galeopsis tetrahit, assembly GCA_963675135.1. Classification (NCBI taxonomy): domain Eukaryota; kingdom Viridiplantae; phylum Streptophyta; class Magnoliopsida; order Lamiales; family Lamiaceae; genus Galeopsis; species Galeopsis tetrahit. The sequence continues at coordinate 31,059,764 of OY776119.1, read as the reverse complement.
AGGAGACTTATCCCTTCTCTTATCTCGTCTATCAGAACGCTTAATCTTCCTATCGTTAGACACTCTATCTCGTCTGTTACTTTTCGAGACTTCGTCTCTCCTTTCGGACGTGTTTCGGTCTCGTCTGGTCTCAGACAAGTTCTTAGAAGTAGAACCTGTATAGTCTTTATAGAACTTCTTATATCTACCATAGCGCTTGTTTAGCCTGTCGAACTTCCTAACCATAAGGTTCATCTGATCTTTCAGACTCAGATCAGACTTATCTAACTCGTCTTTTATGCTAGCAGGCTTAGACCTGTCTACTTTAGATTTCTTAGATGTAGTAGACTTAAAAGCAACATTCTTCGACACAGCCTTCTCACTATCACTACTGGCAATGGGATCTTCCTCATCTAGTTCGAACTCATGCGTCTTAAGGGTCTGGAACATGGTTTCTGAAGGCCATGAATCAATGTCTTGTGTGGTTTTAATGATCATCTTGACCATTTTCCACCTTTCATCCAAAGCCTTCAAGATTCTCAGGTTAATCTCTCTCTCACTATAAGTCTTTCCTAGCACTTCAAGGTCATTCATGATTCTAGTAAATCGAGTATCCAATTCATCAATTGATTCACCTGACTTCATCTTAAATGTTTCAAACCTTTGGACAACTGTGGACAGTTTGCTTTCTTTGATCAGCGTAGTGCCTTCACAAAGAACAGCCAGTTTGTCCCACATTTGCTTGGCAGTCTTACATTTTAACACTTTGCCAAGATACTCGTTTGGCAAGGTGTGTAAAATATAATTCTTAGCAAGACTATCCAAATTGTTTTGACGCATTTCTTCAGAAGTCAATTCTGACCTTGGTTTAACAATCAGCTCACCAACGGCTTTAGTAGGGTCTAGTGTAGCAGTGTTTTTGATCATGGTAACGACTGGTCCTTCTTTAATCACGGAGACCATCAAATCATGAGTTGAGCTGAAAATGACTTCCATCCTCAACTTCCAGTAGTCGTAGTCCTGAACAGAGAACTTGGGAAGTTTGTTAGCACTTATCTAAATAGACATGGTTTAGCAGTTTATCACAAGATTACAGCAAGAAAGTCAAGATACAAATATATCAAGAAATGTGATACAAATCTGAACAAACACGAACCAAGACTTCACCCAAAGTCTTTAAATGTTATCAAGAAATAGCAGTTCGAAAACTACTCCTCTGATATCACTTGTTGGTCCCAAGTTGAGTTAATAATATTGAGTAAGTTAGTAAAAGTCTAGAGGGGAGGGGTGAATAGTCTTTTAAAAATCTTTCAATATATCAAAATACGTAATGCGGAATTAATCAAAGTAACAATGAGCCCAATCAAATTTATACTCAACTTATATTCGAAATTCGAACTTCTGTATGAACACTCTACTTGTCTTGTTCAGATATGCAATTCAATCAATTAAGCAATTAAACAAACAGTAAAATAAATCAACACACAACGATTTATAGTGGTTCGACAACTTGTCTACATCCACTCTCACATCTCCAGTCGTGAAATTTATTAACTCTTCCAATCGAGTGTTCTTGTGATTTTAAGTCCCAAGATATAAGACTGTGATCTTCTCGATAACACTACCAAGTGCCTCTTCGATCTAAACTAGCTAAATACAAGTAACTAGCGACTTGAAACAAAAACGTAAAAGTAAAGCTTCTCTAAGTCCAGTAGCAGCCTTCTTCAAATTCTTCACTTGTCTTCTGGCTTGAACTTTCTGAACTTCAACTCTGAGAGTGTGTTTGCTTTGAATATCTCTTTACTTGAATATCGAATGTCAGTGTATCAGTAGTCTTCAATCGTTGAATACCATGGGGTATTTATAAGCTTCCAACTTCAAGAACTTTCTGTTACGTAACTAACTTATCTTGAAAACTAACTCTCAACTTCTTCTTCTTATCCATCCACGCGTTTCTTCAGTTAATTAGTTATTCCTTAACTAACTCTTTAATTAATCTTTATCTTCACATGCGTTTTTGTAACTAACTTCTTCCTTCCTGTCTTGTCTTGTTGCGCACCTGTCTTGTCTCTTCTTAACTTGTTTTGCGCAGGTCTTCTTCTGTAGACTTCAACATAGAACTAATCTAGTCCTATCATCTAATCTTAACAAGACTATTACATTATATTAAGCTCTATAACATAGCTTAGTCACCTTAAGATTTATACAACGAATATACAATCAATACAATCGAAATTATGAGCTTTCTATACATCTTCAATAGCTCAGTATAAATCCTAACAAATATACAAAGTACTTATAAAACGTACTTGTCTTTTTCTTTCATACTTATCTTTTGAAACTATCACTTATCTTGTGAACTCTACTGATCTGCTCAAGACGACTTCATAACTAGACTAGATCAGTCAACACTTAGAAAATATTCAAGTCTACTTTTTGGCTTATCAAAACTCATCTCATCTATTCATCATTTAGGACTTGTCTTAGGATTCATATCCCAACACCCGGGTTTATAATTTGACCCGATTTTTATACACTAGATTCCATGGGTTTAGACAACCAGCCTCCGCTTAGGTTTATCTAGCCTCCCCCTTCGGTTTATCTAGCCAAGGTTTACATATCCCACCACATCTAAACTCATTTTATCCCAACTCATGAAGCAAACATGCCCTAGATGTTTTGAACCTGAGACCTAGAAAGGAATACATACACTTCTCAGTCCAAGCCTACACTACTAGGCCAACTCCTTTGGATTAATTGATATATAAATTAATATAAAGATACAAAAAAACATTTGATCAATAAGGAGGTGAGCAATTGATTAATATTAGATGCAATAGAAAAACTAATTAATGATGATACAATCACTAAATAAACATAAAGTGAAATAGTTGAATTACTCCTCACGTCTCCAAGGTTTACAATTTTTTTAGGTCAATTTCAACCTAAAGTTCACTTTCCTTATAATCTTTTTTCTTCAATTTTCACCTAACATTTCAACTACTCACTGCACATTTAATAATATATAGGTAGTACGTATCTTAATCTTTGGGTAGGAATTATTTCGATTTAATTCTCCTAACATTATAATTAGCCAATTAAATAATTAATGTTGAGCAATATGTGCTGAAGAAAAATAGCATGAATAATCAAAGAATCAAAGAAAAATGAAAAGTAAGCATTAGCGCGTTTTTGATATATCAACGCAGGTCACAATGAAAAGAAACAATGAAACCCATGAAGGCAAGTTGATCGCATATGTTCTTGAAGGCGGTTTCATATTCGGTGATAGATCTTGAGCGTTTCTTGATCAATTGAAGCTCATCTTTGAGACGCAACTCACGAGCCTTTGAAGGCTGATTATAAGCCGTTGCTAAGTTGTTCCAAATGTCAGCGGACGTATTGCAGCCTACGATGACCGCCATTGTAACACCCCATCCCAAAGTTAATATGAAATAAAAGAATAAATGATTTAAGAGTTTTTCAATTATATTGACAGTGTTATTTGTTCTCAAAAGATTTGATTTTCAGGAAGACGAACGAGCATTTTGATCCGGGAGCACTCCTAGCACATAATAAAGAAATAAATAAAGTATAAGATTTGATGAATATTTAATAAGTGTCGAAAATGAAAGAAGTCTAGTTAATAACCTTACCAAATCATTTCGAAAACTTATGATAAACAAACTAAGAAAAAGCATAATATATTTAATAATGATATGTTATCTTAATTTAATATAATTAGATTCATTTACTTGCTGTGATATGATGTTTGTTCTTATGCTATTTAAATTAAATTAAAATTATTAGAATTAAAATTAATTTAAGCTGAAAATGCATATATACATATGTTTCCTTTCATTCCTTATCTTATTTAATATGTTTGTTTACCTAGTCTACTTGTTCTATAATAAACCCAAATATGATATATAAATTGTTTTATTAAAATGGCCCATTTAATTTGATTTTCTAAGCACACTCATTTTATTTACCAGCCCAGATACATTCATTTTATTTGCAAAAGCCCAAAACAATAACACCCAGAACTTACTGCTACAGTTCTTTCTGCACACATATATACACGTATACTTTTGTTTACAACTTAGCAAGATATTTTCTAGCCACCATCATTATAATACTACATTCATACCACATTAGCATGATGATATTTTAAATTTATACCTACTAAACTACTGTTCATACGTACATTTTCATCTATAAAAGAATGATTTGGGGTAAGAAATAATTCACACCTCTCCTCCTCTAATTGTTGTAGTATTAATTCTACCTTACCACTAGCAGTCACCTTCTTCCTCCCCTCTCAAAGCAGCGCCGCCAACCAAACACGTCGGAAATCGGTCGCCGGTGACTTTAGCCGAGCTACTCAACTCATATACCAAAATAATCCCCTCAAAACAAGGAACCCAAAACTACGAATCGTTTCTTCATTGGATTTCTCATTTGAAGGTAATTTCTATTTACATTCTCGAAACTTACCTTCACCAAAAGTGCCACCGTCGCACCATCGCACAGTTGGTCTCGATTCTGGTCCCTTTTGAAAGCCCTCGAAGAGGAGAGCAAAACCCCTTACTCAATTTTACGATCGGACTCCGGCAAGATCGCCAATTTTCCGACGGAAATTTCTATTGAAAACACACTTCCTTTATAAACTAAAATCTGTTTCTATCCATCACGACCTTGATTTCATTTGAAAGTTTGGAGGTGTATCTCTGTATCGGAAAATTGTTTTTTAAGGACCCCAACTTAGGGGGTGTTGCAAAAAGAGGACCGTAACTTTACGGCCTGACAAAATTAGGCCCGTAACTTAATTTTTTCGCAATTTCAGGACAAATTAGCTCAATCAACTCAATTTCGGGCTGATTTAGGCCCATTTTTTGGCCCGAATGCAGGTAAGTAACAAAAAGAGGACCATAACTTTATTTATGACAAAAAGAGGATTGTAACTTTTTTTTCTACAATTTTAGGCCAAATATAAATATATAATTTTTAAAATCCACTCTAGCTCATATTCCCTTCCTCAATTAAATCCCTATTGTCTCATGTCCTATATTATACAAAAAAAATTCATAACATTTCAAATCAAATAGTTTAATATATATGTACATATATATAAATAAATAAAACAATAATAAAATAGAATATTCAAATTTAATTATAATATAAATCAATGTAAGAAATTACAATATATGAAAACTATGCGAACAAGGAAGAATCGGGGTGGAGCTACCCGAATCAAGTGAAAGCTCTCGCAAGAATGGTGTATTTTTAAAAGTATTTCGTACTTTCAATAATGTAAAATGAGTAAACTCAAGTACGCAAGTGTGTTGGTGTGTTGTATTAATGATCCCTATTTTCTATATCGTATAATGAATATATTTAGACTCCAAAATCATACCTTGGGAAAAGGTAGTGTTTTCCCCTTTTTCCTCAACAACCTTCCCCTAAACTTTTAATAATTGTAGATGTAAAAATTTAATTATTATGAATTAGACAACATTATTTATGTTTAAAAAAACAAATATATACTACATATAAATTATAGTGAATTGAAAAGAATAAACTATTATAATTTGGTATGAAATTTTTTTAATTCTTAATTAAAAAGATTCTCACAATATAAAGACAGTATTTACATACATAATGCTTATATATTTTACAACTATATCGGTAATTGAAGAAAAAAAATTCATAGATTTATGGAAAAATTTATGGAAAAATTTTGTATAATATTTGAAAATTGTACGTAGAGAGATGTATAATATTTGAAAAATCATAGATTTATTATTGAGGAAATATGCATGAGCTAGAGTAGATTTTAAAAATTATATATATTTATATTGGGCCTAAAATTAAATAAAAAAAAGTTACATCCCTCTTTTTGTCATAAATTAAGTTGTGGTCCTCTTTTTGTTACTTACCTAAGTTTGGGCCGAAAATGGGCCTCAATTAGCCCGAAATTAGGTTAATTGGTCTAATTTGGTCTGAAATTGCGAAAAATAGAAGTTACGGGCCTAATTTTGTCAGCCCGTAAAGTTATGGTCCTCTTTTTGCAACACCCCATAAGTTGCGGTCCTCAAAAAACAATTTATGCATTTTTCTGTTTGTAAGCTGTGAGGGAGAGTGTCATGTAACGACGAGCAAAAGGGAGGGAGAGCAGAAGCGAGGGAGAGTAGAAAGGAAGAGAGAGAGAGAGGAGGAGGGAGGACAGGGTTTTCGCAAGAAATGACCGATACCATGCTAGAGTGAAAGAAGTGTTTCATTAAGAGAAAAGAAGGCACTTGGCCTACTTTTATACAAAGCCTTGTAACCAACTAATGTGGTTACAAGTAAATAACTTCCAATAACTAACACTCTAGCTTAGTCTAACATCCATCTTCCTAGTTTCACTTTACAACGGTTTCTCCATTGAGTTGATGTATTTGCATGCTTTTTTCATGTATGGTATGGATCTTGACATTGCTTAGTTTTCTTTTGAATCTTTAATTCATTTATGTTTTTCTGAACAAATTAATTAACTCAACTATACATATAATATACAGTTGGCCTTTAATCATTTGTGTAATTAGAATACGACGGAAAATTAAATTGAAATCGAAAATTACATCACGTTAGAAACTGTTGGAAAGCTCGCACAAAAAGAAAAAGAAAAACCATTGGAAAGCCCCAAAGTTTAACGTCGTCGATCAGCTTAAATATTCGAGTAATTTTGCAATTCGGCGATTAATGACCAAATTTGATGTATTTAAAAAGAAGGGAATAGTAAAAAATTTACTCTTTCGAAATTAACTACTTTTTACAAAAACGAAAAAGATGTTCAACTAGAGATGAATTTTTATAATCAAATTGTATTCATATATATTAATTTAGCTTGTTTGATTGAAGGTTTTTTCTTCCGTGGATTCCTTATTTTCCATTGACTGCTCGTTACCAAAATGATTTTATTCTCCTGAATTGATGACTATTAATAAACAACCCTCAACAAAAAGGCCAAAGTCTTGTATGTACTCAAGTACACCATGTACTTGAGTAAATTTTTACTAGTCAAATGTTGACCGTTGACCACCGTTGACCGATCAACGGTCAAACTTTGACTTTTTTTTTTTTCAATTTTTTTTTTCGATTTTTTTTTTTAAAAAGTGTATGTTATTATGACTAAAAAGTGTATCTTTGTTTTTTTAATGAAAAGTGTATGTTATTATATTTAAAAGTGCAACATTATTTTTAATGAAAAGTGTATGTTATTATAACTGAAAAGTTTATGATATTATAATTGAAAAGTGTAAGTTATATATTAATGAAAAATGTATGTTATTATAACTACAAAGTGTATGATCTATTAATGAAAAGTGTATGTTTATATAATGAAAATTGTCTGTCATTATAACTGCAAAGTGTATGATCTATTTAATGAAAAGTGTATGTTATTATAACTAAAAAGTGTATGTTATATTAATGAAAAGTGTAAGTTATATATTAATGAAAAGTGTATGATATTATAATTGAAAAGTGTATGATATTATAACTGAAAAGTGTATGCTAATGATACACCTTTTGTTTATTTGTATTTGCACTTTCATAATCTAGAAAAACTGGTGCTAAATTTTTTTTTAAAAATTATTATTAATTTTACACGTTTTATTGTTATTATAACTGCAAAATGTATAATCTATTTAATGAAAAGTGTATGTTATTATAACTAAAAAGTGTATGTTATATTAATGAAAAGTGTAAATTATATATTAATGAAAAATGTATGGTATTATAATTGAAAAGTGTATGATATTATAACTGAAAAGTGTATGCTAATGATACATCTTTTGTTTATTTGTATTTGCACTTTCATAATCTAGAAAAACTGGTGCTAAATTTTTTTTAAAAAATTATTATTAATTGTACACGTTTTATTGTTATTATAACTGCAAAGTGTATAATCTATTTAATGAAAAGTGTATGTTATTATAACTAAAAGGGGTAATTAGTATATAGGACATTTCACCTATAGAAACTAGAAATAAAGACAATAAATTTTAAAGTTAGGAAGAAGGACAATATGATTTATAAAAGTACAGTTTTATCCTCCGTTTAAAATAAACTCAAAATTTGAATATTCAATTAAGATAAAATAGGAAATTCAAAACATGATTTGAATATTAAATTGCCGGAAATCCAGGGCATAAATGCGTTCGAAAATCAAAGTTTCCTAAATCAAGCTGGATTGTCATATTAAATTACTTTTAATTATATACAAAGATTATTTAAGACTTTTTCAACTCTGTACATCTTTAAAAATTATTATTCAAAAATAAATATATTCAATGCTCTATAAAAAAATATACAATAATTCGTTCAATAATTACATATAATAATTTATAATTATATAGAATAAATATTAAAGATTGTCATATTAATTATAATTGTAACTTCTCCATTAAATTAAAATGCATTAATGTTATTAATGTTATCTTTAGGGGAACTAAAAAAACGGATTATGAACCAGAATAGACAATATTATACAATTTGGATGGTAGACCGTTACATACACAAAAACAAAACAAACAAAAAAGAAATACATATGATGTAATTAAGTAAGTAACGTGGGGAGTATCGAAAGTGAATATATGCGAAAGTATATGCCAAACAAATATGCACATTGTGATATGTGCATTATGGAAGAAAAATTAGACCATTTTTTTTATATATTTATGACTATTACGATAATCATATTATTATTACGTGGATATAAATAAACTATTCATTTTAGAAATTGTAATTATAATATTATTTATAGAAAAAAATTACATTTGAATATAAGTATGTTTGAAAATGTCAAAAATATATTGTTTGTTTGGATTACGTGAGATAATTGTGGGGAGTAGTGGGTATATTCCTATTTTAAATTAATAATATTGTATTAATGATGATTGACTTTAAAATTGTGGATTGTAACTTTCCAAAAGATATTCATTATTATGATATTTCCGTGATATCATTGGATAGCTAAAAAAATATTACATTATGGCTTAAGTTAAGTATATCTGGCCCTATCATAAGAAAACTACGAGTACATATCTAGATACTGCATATTGAAAAATATATGCTAAAGATTGATGCACATGTGTGAATATTAGTTGAATATATGCTAAAATAGCTTTAATATCTAGAAACTTGGTTTTCTCCTCGAATTCGAACTTTAATATCACAGCGTATTCCATCTCTGATACTGTAAAATAGCTTCTCCAATTAACACGTTCAATAGAGCCCTAAAACGCACAAAATAAAACAGGGTAGAATTAGAAAAACTCGAAGATCGAATCGGACAGGGTATAAATTGAAATAACAATGAACCAATCAAATTATTGATTATTGAATTAAAACAACCAGGAATAAAATTGTCTACCTAGATAATGTAATGGTTCTCGGATGAGATTTAGAAACTCAAAATTCACTCTATTTTGGGTATTTCGGTGATGATCGAATGTCGAAGATGGGATTTGAAGATCGAATTATTGATTATCACAGTTGGAAATTGAATATGGAATCATTGCATCAAAACGGAATTCATACCTCCAAAATGGAATGATTCTGGTATCGAAGATAGCGCAATTGAGATTTGCAGATCGATTTATTGATTATTGAAGATTTGATTTGCAGATGGGATTTGCAGCAAAAATGGAGGTGGTTCGGTGATGATCGAATATCGAAGATGGGATTTGAAGATCGAACAGAATTCATACCTCCCAAATTGGAATAATTCTGTTATCGAAGATAGCGAAATTTAGGATTTGGAGATCGATTTATTGATTATGCGCAATTGGGATTTGGAGATCGATTTACTGATTATTGAAGCTGTGATCTGCAGATTGGATTTGCAGCAAAAGGGAGTGTTTCAATGTTGACCATGAAATGCTTTAAATTTAAGATATAATTTTATTTTACATTGATTTGAAATTAAAAAATACCGATAACTTTAATTTTAATTATTATTTTAATTTAATATATTGGTGTGATGAAAGAGTAAGGGCATAATTTGGTCATTTAGTTATGAATTTGACCTTATTCCTAATGCTATATCTTTTTGTCTCTTTTTCTAGTTGTGTCTATAGGATTGTCTCTAATCTTAATTAAACTCTAACTAAAAAGTGTATGTTATATTAATGAAAAGTGTAAATTATATATTAATGAAAAATGTATGGTATTATAATTGAAAAGTGTATGATATTATAACTGAAAAGTGTATGCTAATGATACACCTTTTGTTTATTTGTATTTGCACTTTCATAATCTAGAAAAACTGGTGCTAAATTTTTTTTAAAAAATTATTATTAATTTTACACGTTTTATTATTTTTTTACTTGCAATTTTATTACTATTAATTATATTATTAGTAAGTGCAATTAATGATATTACTAGTACTTGCACTTTTTTTATAATGTATACAAAATCTCTGATGCTATTTTTTTTTTAAATTATTATTAATTTTACAAATTTTATTATTTATTAATTGCACTTTTAATGCATAAAAAAAATGTTGCTATTTTTTAAAAATTATTATTAATTTTACAAATTTTAAGTATAAAAAAAACTGTTGCTATTTATTAATATTAAACTGTTGCTAAATTCTTTTTTTAATTATTATTAATTCTACAAATTTTATGTATTAAAAAAACTGCTACTATGGCAATTCAAGGACAACCACTAGACTACAATGGGTTTTGTTAAATATTTTATTATTTATCCTATATATAATATATATTCTCTATATAGTTGGACTCAAGTACACCGTGTACTTGAGTACACAGCAGCCCTACCCTAAGTTAACATATTTGAAAATTAGCTCCAAAAACGAAGCGAGCTGTATATTCTAGCTTTCAATTACCTCAATGTGGTAAAATGCTTTGTTTCTAGGTTTCAATTACCTCAATGTGGTAAAATGTTTTGAGCTAAAACATTGGGGAAAGGGTTGTACTCTTTTAAAATTAACATGCAATAACAAAAGGGGGCTTTTCAACCTATTTTAAAACATTCATGACCTTTAAACGGATTATCGAGTACATAAGGAAAGGTGTACAATGAGTGAAATGAACTCAGATCACACATGCAATGACAAGTACCACATGCAATCCAAATATAAGCTTAAAATGAGTCACGTAATATTCAAATCCCACAAGTTTTAAGGAGAAAGTAAACACAATCCACCTAGGAAACAACCGTACTTTAAGAAAAGAAAAGGTGTACAATAGGTAAAATGAACTCAGATCACACATGCAATGACAAATACCACATGCAATCCAAATATAAGCTTAAATGAGTCACATAATATTCAAATCCCACAAGTTTTAAGAAGAAATCGACACAAAAACTTAATCCGCAACTCATAAGGCATTCTTACTTCAAATAAAGACGACTCAGTAACCATAAAGTAAGAACCATGAGAAAATAAAAATATCCAGAATCATCGCTTAAAGAAAGACTCATAAGGCATTGATATATTGTGCATCTTATTATTTATAATTCAATTCTATTATAATTTATTTCATCTTTAAGTTATCTCATCATCTTATTAAATTGTGTCGGATGAGCCATAATCGAGTTCGATCTCCTTAGTAAGCTATCCTGCAAAACACTGTACAACATAATGAAAACATTAGTTCATAAATTACATAAAATCATATATCTTTAAAATTGCGATTAATTCGTTATTTAATACTTAAAAGAGATATTTTAATATCAAGAATCATGAAATGCAAATTTTAAATTTTAAAAACGGGGTGTTACAGGATATCTCTTTGCTAAGCTTGGATTTTTACAGATTGGCTTAGCTGGAAGTGATCATGAAACTTGGGATTTGTAAGAAGTAAACTTGAGTTTCCTTGAATGATTGATAGTGGTTTGATAACAAATAGTTAGATGCTTGAATCCTTGAATCACTTCTGAATTTATAGAGCAATTTGATCATCTATTCGTTACAGAGATAGACTTTCAAATTGTATAATTACAGCTCCATTGAAACGGCTATGAGAGCAACCTTCTATTATCCATTGTGTAAGAAGGTTCTTCAATGGTTGCTTGAATGAATGTGTTGACTTCTAAAAAATGCGGTTGTAAAGACTTGTGTCAGTTTCCTAACCTGCACATTTTCCAATGTTGATTGTGGCAGGCTTTGTACTCTTCCAACGGTCAGACGGGACAAGTACTCTGAACTTTTCTGCTGCACTTGAAATGTTCTTCATTCATTCAAATTCCTCACTCTTTAATTCTTCTAAGTCTTTAATGCTTGTTCAGGCTTCATGTTATTAATGCTTCATTAAAGTTGTCTTCTAAGAGAACAACATTCAATGCTCTTGATCTTCCAAGTCCTCAACTTGATCTGTTATTGCCCTTATCAGTTAGTGCCTTTAGTTCAAGCTACTCCCTTGAGCATTCAGCCATGTTGTCTTCTTCAGCACACTTGTCTTTGAAAGTGTGCGTGGGTTAGTATCTAGTGTTTAAGTAAAAAACAGAACAATGTTACACTAAATGTTGTGACAATTAGTGTAGCATTAATTCTAACAGAATACAAAAAGTAAACACAGTACACAGCGGAAGTCTAAAACACTAAAACACAATAAGAACACAATGGAATAATTTTAAACATAGATTTTATTAATAACAAAACCTATGCTAAGCCTTACGGCGAAAACAATAACTTAGTTCCTAAGTTACGAAAATGTCGTGTGAAATGTCTCAGCAATTACTTCAACATTCCATAAATAGAAACTACAATCGAGGCAGGTGCCTGAATCCGCAAATAGACTGAAGTGTAAGAACACTGTCTAAAGAACTAATCAGATCTATGATTCACTCGATACAAGACTAGAACTAAGTACACTTGAAGGCGTGGTATCCCTCGGCGTACGTTAAACGATACTACTACTGACCATAACTTCTAACTAGGGTTGAACGCTCAAGAAGGTGTTACTCGAATAGTGCATACTTTGAAATGAAAGGCTTCAGCGGTATTTATAGACCAATAGCCGAATTCTAGATCCTTCCATTATGAAATCCTATTTTTTAGGACCTCAACTTCCATGATCTCTCTAGATCCTTCTTCCATCTTCCAGGTCGTTCTAAACTGCTCCAGACTCTTCTATCACGTTCTCCAACATTCTGGAATCTTTCAAGTTCCAGACTCTTGTAGAAGCTTCTAGAATCGTGCCTGAATGTGAGAGCATTTAGTACAACATTTAATGTAACATTTCAGAAAGGACTTAGAATAAATCAAGAAAGGTCAAATTAAGATGTTGTTGATAATGTTAAAGCATTTAAGAGTTAACAACATCTTCAATCTCCCTAATTTGACCTTTCGACTGCAACACACCTGATGTACATATATTTCTATACATACTCAGTATTATGTATTTAGGTGAGGTGTACATCAAGTCTTAATACTAGTCAAGACAATACATGTTGTAACAGTTGTATCGAATAAAAAATAGATCAAGAATAATTTTACTAAGATCCGTGCCATAAGATCAAGGTAATCTTATTCAAAACCAAAACAAGTATAAACAGTACACTTGTTTACAAAACATATAACTATACAAAAATCAAAGATTAAATCAGAGAATAAAAGTATATACCAAATTAATTCTAAGACTTATGTAAGACTCGAAAACAAAAAAAACAGAACAAGGACTAAACAGAAAAATTAGAGCAAAAGCAAATAAAAAATTTAACATGATTAATCCTAATGTAGTAGGCAATTAAAATTTTATTCTTTAGAGCAAACAGTTTAAGCCTTTTGAAGTAGTAAGCAAAATAGGAATACATTTTAATGCAAACAGTTTTAAGCATGTAGGACATAGATTAGAGTTAAACAGAAAACGAACAAAACAAAATGAACAAAAAGAACAAGACATATTCACCATGCAGTAAACATTTAATGATAGGAAAACCATTTAAGCAAGAAGCAGTAATCAAATATCATTAATGCAAACTAAGTAAAGCAAGATAAATATAAACATCTTATCAACTAGAAATAATAAATATTGTATCAGAATAAACAGAATTTAACTTAAACATAATAGAATAAAAAAAACAAAACTAGGACTGAAAATGGCATGAAGTGCTATAATAATAGCAGCAGCATCAAGGTCCTGCACATGTGCCATTTGTACTTCAGTACTCCCCCTGTCTTGCAGCATTTGTTCTAGATATCACCATAGAGGATTTCCATATCCTCATCATCTTCAGTAGCATCTGCAAACTTGTCTTCACCAGCCTCTGGTTCTTCAATAAAACAAGTTGAAGCAAAGAGTGCAACAACATTGTTAGCAGCAGCAGTTCCTCCATTCTCTGTAGTATTAGCATCAGGTACACCTCCAACTTCAGGATCCAGTTCTTCAATAATAACTCCAGAAGCTCTAGCTGAAGTGGAAGGTGGTACTCCCCCTGTTGTAGTGGAAAGTAACATGGTCCACTTGTCTTTGATGAATTGGAGCTCATCAATCTGGTCCTGTAAGTGTTGTAACTGCAATAATATAAAAGATCTGGGAACAAAGAATGTGGTATCAGAATTACCACCAAAGTTCTCAGCATCTGATGCAGCGTTAAGTGCAGCTGGTCTATGTGCTGGTGTGGGTTGAGGTTGAGGTTGAGCAGGAGCTGGTCTTTGAGAAGAACTTCCAGGATTGTGCAAGGGCAGATCTTTCATTATTTCACCAATGAGCAAGGCAGGTGAAATGGTGTATAAATGAACCTTTCCTCTAAGAACTTCAGTTTTCTTATGAGTAAAACCATGCATCTTCAGATATGAGCATATAAGTACAGGGTATGGGAGGTTGCCTTTATGAGAATTGTGACCACTAAACTTCATCATGTGGTGGAAAATAGTCAATCCCAAGTTAAACTTCTTCAAAACCACTATCCTATAAAGCAAGATTGCTTGATCCTTTGTGACTTTGGTTGAGTTGGTAGAGGGTATCCAGTTATAAACAACCAGCTTATGCAATACAGAGTAAAGAGATGTAAGGTCCTTAGCCAACATTCCATTCTTCCACTTAGTCAATAAACCACCAGTCATAGAAACAGTAACAACATCCAAATCAGGTTCATCATCATCAAGTACTGGTTCTATGCCTAAGAAATCATTAATCAAATCTGGGGTAAATGGAACTGACCTCCCCCTAAACTGTACATTCCCATATCAACGGGAACTCCTCCTACCATTACTTTTCCTCAAGCAACCATAGAATTCATACACCCAATCAGAAACAAATGTATCACACAAAATCAGAGCTTTCATCAACTTTCTGTCTTCTAAGAATTGAATCAAATTCTTACTCTCAAAATCAGAAACATGAATTCTCCTTTCCATTAACAGTTTTCTCCTAGACAACTTGGTAATTTTTTCACCTAAACCATCAATATCAGAATCTACATCAGATTCAGAATTACCTTCCTCAGAAGTACTTTCCTTAGAGCTTGGTTCTTTCTCCTCCTCAGAACTGGATTTAGCTTCCTTTCCAGAGCTTTTCTCAGAAGCTGCACTGCTCGAATCATCTCCATCATCAGGTTCTGGTGCTGGAGCACTTGATTCAGCATGTGAGGCAGCATTCTTTTTCAGGGCTTGCTGAATATCCCTGAGACAAACCTCCATTTCAGAATCAGAATCAGGTTCTAATTCTGTAGGCATAGTTCGAACAACATCAATCTTTGCCTTCCCTTTCCCCTTTGGATCAGTCTTTTGCTTGGTTGGTTTCTCAAGCACCACATGTTCTTCATCGGATTCAGAAAATACCTGAATCGGTTCAGCAACATCACCACCTAGATTCTTCTTCTTCCTCAAAGATTCTAAGTAATCAACTCGAGTGAAAACTCGGTTTGATCATCTTCTTTGAACTAGGCTCCTCTTGCGTTTCCCTTGTTCAACATTCCTCTTGAAAGGAATCAGTTCAGAATCCGATTTCGAGATGTTAGAGTCAGTTTTGTCGGATTCTTCAGCATCGTCCATCTGAGCGTCCTCACTTTCGGATGTCTTCGCATTCGACGGCTCCTTTGACTCAGCAACAGGGGATTCTTTAATGTCCTTCTCGTTCTCCCCCATAGAGGCAGCACTCGGGGCCTCTGTTTCAACATTAGGGCTCGAATTTTGGGGCTTTTCAGCTGTGGATGAAGAAGGTGCAGTGGTGATAACTTCTTGGGTGCGAAGGTAGTGCGAGATATATATGGACATGTAGATTGTTGTCGGTGTAGCTTGGTTTGGAATGTGGATTGTTGTCGGTGTAGCTGGAATGAGTGTGACGGTTGTGGCAGTTGGGGGTGAATTCTCGTGCGAAGCAGCCATGGAAGCTAAAGTGTGAAGGTTTGAGAGGGATGGAGATGACGGTTGTGAATTTGAAATTGGAGAGTTTGGTTTCTGTGAGTGGGTTTTCTTGTTCCCTGCCATTTAAATCAAGAATTCGAAAAGAACAACACAAGAATCGAGACAGCACAAAATAACTTATAACAAATCTGCAAAAATAATACTTCACTTACTCAATTAATTAACAAAGCTTAGAAAATCACAAAATGTGAGTATTTATAGAGAGAGCTTAGTAGTTGGAATGCTGTATGTGTGATTAAGGCTTGACTTAAAGAAAATTCTAGACTAAATCGATAATGCTCCACAAATTCAGCCACAAGTAAAATCATGGGTGAGTTAGTGGGGTAAAATCCTAATTAATAAATTTATTAAATTAAGAATATTCTTGAATTAATTAAAAATAAAAATGTGTATAATCTGAAATAATAAAAAAACATGGTTAGTATAATTATAAATAAATAAAAAAATTCCCACAATTTAATTAAATAATTACAGCTTATAAAAATATAATTGAATCATGTAATGTTGTGCTCAAGGATTTGACATACACCTCAACATTGGTTTTTCACAAGTTTTACCTATCCAGTGTAGCCAATTTTTCAACATTTTTCTTTTCATTGCATTTCTTCTTTTTGTGTTACAGCATCTAATTCGTATTGATCCATTGTTCCTCTAGAGTATATCGTAGTAGTGAACTCTGTACCCCATACTTACTTAATGGATTACGAACCTCTTGATGTTTTTACCAAAATTCACCTTTTGAAAAGAAGGCATCGTAGTAGCGAACTCCGTGCTCCATAGTTACTCAGTGAATTGGTACATCTTTTAGTATGCTGTAACATTCTCAATTTTTTCATGCTTTTGAGAGGTGTAGTACATGCCTATTTTTGCACAAACAAATTTCAAATTCAAGAATATTTTACAAAGGAATTATTCAACGAAAATAAGAAATAAATCAAATCTATAATAAGTATACCACCTTAGGCTGTTGTCCCAAATGCTACCGCATTTGTGACAATATCCTCTCAAGAATTATTCAGATATTACGCATACTAAGAGATTTCCTCAAAAATGAGAATCTCTCAAGGTCAAGAGCCTTAGTAAAAATATTAGCATTTTGATTTTCAGTAGGCACGTATTCCAACTTAACTATGTTCTTCTCCACTAAAACTCTCATAAAATGATGTCTAATTCTAATGTGCTTAGTGAGTGAGTGTTGTACCAGATTCTTAGATAGGTTTATAGCGCTTGTGTTATCACATAAAATTGTGAGGAAATTATTTTCAATTCCATAGGCATGAAACATCTTACTCAACCACAATAGTTGTGTGCAACAACTTCCTGCAGCTATGTATTTAGACTCGGCAGTGGATTGAGAAACACAATTTTATTTCTTGCTATGCCACTACAAGAAATGGGGGGAATAGCGACAAAAATTTTGCGACAAATCTAAATTTCGTCGCTAAAATCAATTTTTAGCAACAAAATATAAATTTTCGTTGCTAAATTGTTAGATTTAATATTTGCAACAAAATATATATATTTCATCGCTATATTAGCAACAAATTGTTTCATTCTGTTGTTAATAATCAAAACAACAATGAAAATTATATTTCGTCGCTAATATTTTGCGATGAAATATAAATTTTCGTGGCTAATTTCTTGAAATTATTTTTTACAACAAAATTTGTATATTTCATCGCTATATTAGCAACAATTTGCTTCATTTTGTTGTTAATAATCAGAAAAACTATGAAAAATATATTTCGTTGCTAATATTTTGCAATGAAATAGAAATTTCTGTGGCTAATTTTTTAAAATTAATTTTTGCAACAAAATTTATATATTTCATCACTTTATTAGCAGCAAATTGCTTCATTTTATTGTTAATAATCAGAAAAACAATGAAAATTATATTTCGTGGCTAATATTTTGCGATGTAATAGAAATTTTTGTGGCTAATTTCTTGAAATTAATTTTTGTAACAAAATTTATATATTTCATCACTTTATTAGCAACAAACTGCATCATTTTGTTGTTAATAATCAGAGCAACAATGACAATTATATTTTCTTTCTAATATTTTGTGATGAAATTGAAATTTTTGTGGCTAATTTCTTGAAATTAATTTTTGCAACAAAATTTATATATTTCATTGCTATATTAGCAACAAATTGCTTCATTTTGTTGTTAATAATCAGAACAACAATGAAAATTATATTTCGTCGCTAATATTTTGCGATGAAATATAATTTTTTGTGGCTAATTTATTGAAATTACTTTTTGCGATGAAATGATTCTTTTATTTTGTTGTTAATAATTAGGACAACAATGAAAATTATATTTAGTCGCTATTATTTTGCAATGAAATATATTTTTTGTGACTAATTTCTTGGAATTAATATTTGCAACAAAATTAAAATATTTTATCGCTACACTTTTAACAAATTATTTTATTTTGTTGTTAATAATAAGAACAACAATGAAAATTATATTTCGTGGCTAATATTAAATCAATTGTGCTTATTACATCAAGAAAATCGATTTATATAATTAAATGTTTAATAATTCTCCAAATTTTATGTCTTATAAATCAGTATGAATGTTTATAAAAATATTTATAAATATGATGATGCAAATGAAGATGGAATTGTTACAAGTTAACATTGATTTTTTACAATTGGAATTGTTTTAAAAATTACAATATATATACACACATATATATATACATATATAGTTGTTACAAGTTAAAAATTAATCAATTAATAAATGTTAACTAAATTAGTAACAATTGAATACATATATAATTAATATTAAAAACTGAACCAAAGAGTTGTCTGCCCGAGTGGTAGGCGCCCAGCTATGGGCGCCCATCCACCCGGGATCAATTCCCACTAAGACCAAATAAAATATTTATTTAAATAAAATGGGGGAGGGGGTATGTGGGTGCGAGTCGGGTTGAGTTGAGGTCGGTTGGGTTGGGTTGAGTTGGGGCGGGGTGGGTGTGGGTTAGGTACGGGTTGGGGCAGGGCGGGTCGAGTGTTGGTGCGAGTTGGGGCGGGTCGAGTGCAGAAGTGGGTTTAGAGAACGATTGAGTTGGTTCAGTTGGGGTGGGTCGGGTTGGTCGAGTACGGAAGTGGGTTTAGAGAATGATTCGTAAATCGAATATCCATAGCCAAATATTAGCGACAAATATTCTAATATTTTTGTCGCTAATGTGAGTTAGCGATGAAATAATTTTGTCGCGGGATTTGTTGTTATACACCCATCGCTAACGTGTTTGCAACAAATGTTTAATTTTCCTCGCAAACATTTTGTGATGAAACTCATATTTTCGACGCTAATATTTTACGATGAAACTTATATTTTCGTCGCTAATATTTTGCGATGAAACTCAAATTTTCGTCGCTAATATTTTGCGATGAAACTCAAATTTTCATCGCAAACATTTGCGACAAAATTAATTTTTTTTGTCGCAAACACGTTAGCGACGGGCGTATAGCAAAAAATCCTGCGACAAAATTATTTCATCGCTAACTCACATTAGCGACGAAAATATTAGAATTAGCGACAAATTTTTTCGCGGCTAAATTGCAGTTTTCTTGTAGTGTGCCAAGAAACAAGATTGTTTCCCATGTAGAAACATCCTCCACTCGTACTCTTTCTGTCATCTATATCTCCAGCCCAATCCGCATCACTGTATCCAATCAATGTGTTGTTGGTGTCCTTAGTGTACCATATCCCTAGTTCACTTGTACCTGAAACATACTTGATAATTCTTTTCACTGCATTCAGGTGAGATTCCTTTGGATTAGCTTGGTACCTAGCACAAACACACACATTATACATAATGTCAGGTCTACTAGAGGTTAGATAAAGTAAACTACCTATCATGGATCTATACAATGTTGGATCAACATCCTTTCCACCATTGTCTTTGCAAAGTTTCAAAGTAGAACCCATAGGAGTTTTCATTACTTTTGAGCTTTCAAGACCAAACCGTTTGACCAAGTTTTTAGCATACTTACCTTGAGAGAAGAAAATACCATCCTTACATTGCTTGATTTGAAGACCTAAGAAATAATTCAAGTCTCCAACCATACTCATCTCAAATGTTGCTGTCATTGCTTCAACAAATTTGTTCAGCATTTTATCACAAGTTGAACCAAACACAATATCATCAACATATATTTGAGCAATACGTAAATCTTCTTCAGTATGTTTAATAAACAAAGTCCTATCGGCTTCTCCTCTAATAAATCCATACTCTAAAAGAAAGTTGTAAGCCTACCATACCATGCCCTAGGAGCTTGTTTTAGACCATACAATGCTTTCTTTAGTTTGTACACATGATCCGGGTATTGTGGATCTTCAAAACCTTTTGGCTGTTCAACGTATGCTTCTTCATTTAAGATGCCATTTAGAAATGCAGCTTTTACATCCATTTGATGTAGTTTAATGTCAACAAAACATGCAATTGCTAGCAATAATCTAATAGATTATATCCTAGCAACGGGTGCAAAAGTTTCATCAAAATCAACACCTACAACTTGGGTGTAACCTTGTGCAACTAACCTAGCTTTGTTCCTAACAATGTTTCCAGACTCATCAGTTTTATTCTTATAAATCCACTTAGTTCCAATGACATTAGTATGACTAGGTCATGGAACAAGTGTCCAAACTTCATTTCTTTCAAACTGATTAAGTTCCTCATGCATAACATTTATCCAATATTCATCAGTTAATGCTTCATTCACACTTTTAGGTTCAATTTCGGAATAGTAACACTATGCATTCACAATATTGCAAATAGAAGACATGCATATTGTTCTTACCACATCTACCTTATTCGATCTTATTCTTCCTCTTGTTTGCACTCCAACTGTAGCATCGCCTATGATCTGGTCAGAAAGATGACTTTTCCCTATTCTTGAAGAAGGATTCATTTTGGGAACATACTAATCATTCTGTGAGATTACAACTAACTGATTTGTAGATGTTGCTCCAATTGTGTTAGCATTTGGTGTAGCATTTTCAGGTTTCAGTGTATTCTCAGAATTGTCAGTGACTTGTGATACATCTTCTTCATCTTTGTCATCTGTAAGACCTTTATCATCATCAAACACAACATTAACAGATTCTTGAACAGTGTTAGTCCTAAGGTTATAAACTTTATAAGCTTTACTATTTCTAGAATAACCTAAAAAGAAACCTTTATCACTTTTAGAATCAAACTTGTGAAGTTGATCCCTATCAATCAAAATATAACACACACAACCAAATACATGAAAATATTTCACACTTAGTTTTCTAACTTTCAGAATCTCATATGGTGTTTGATTAGTGCCAGATCGAATATAAACTCTATTAATAATATGACATGCTGTATTCAATGCTTCAGCCCAAAATCTTTTAGAAAGACTTTTAGATAAAAGCATGACTCTTGCCATTTCTTGTAAACTTCTATTCTTTCTTTCAACAATTCCATTATGTTGTGGAGTTTTAGGAGATGAATATTCTTGCAATATACCTTTCTTATCACATAAATCATTAAACATGTTATTCTCAAATTTCCTACCATGATCAGTTCTAATACGGCTAACTTTCAAGTTATACACATTTTTGAACCTTTTATAGAGAACTTTAAAAGCAGCAAATGTTTCAGATTTATCTCTTAAAAACTCAATCCAAGTATATCTAGAAAAATCATCTACCACAACTAAGGAATATTTTTTACCTCCAATGCTTTCAGTTTCCATAGGACCCATCAAATCCATGTGCAATAATTCAAAGCATCGATGTGTAGAACAATGTGACATCATTTTATGCGGCACTCTTACCTGTTTACCTTTCTGGCATGATCCACATACAGTGGTATTCTGGAATCAGTTTTGGTAATCCTTTGATTGCATCTGATATGATTAGTTTCTTCATTGCCCTGTGTTGGGATATGAATCCTTAAAACAATGTTCTATTTGATGATTGTATGTTTTGATGGCCAAAAGCAACTTAAAGTTAATGATATATGTGGTTCTAAGTCATCTTAACTAAGTCATCATAAGAGATATTGAAATCTGAGTTACTGATCTTATATATGTTTACTGATCTTAGTGTGTTTACTGATCTGATATAAGAACTGTTAGGAACTAAGCTGATGTTTTGTATTGTATAGACAACTTATAGTATAGGACTTAGATATAATCATCTGTATGTAGTTCAGTTGGTGTATATATAGGTTTTATATATGTAAAGTTGTATTCTATTGTATTCAGCAATGTAAAAGTTCAGAACAGTAGTTTAGAACACTAGTTTAGAAGAAGATCAGAAGATTATTGAAGACTCAGATGACTACTTCGGAATAAGAAGACCTTCAAGAAGAGTTGAAGATAAGCTTAGAAGAATTCTGGAGAAGTTAGAACAGTTTTGGAGAACTGTGCTGACTGACTAAGAACAGTAAAACTAAGAAGAGTAGTTTACTGTGCTGAGTTAGTATATTTGAAGAATAAGTTTGGAAAACTTCCAAACTTATTTTAAGGCGTAACTGAAGATATATTTGAAGATATACTGACTTTGAATTAGTTGAAGGAAGTTACAAAGTCGGTTACAAAAGGATAAGTTACAAGAACAGTTTTAGAGTTAGTTCACAAACTGCTAACTATCATACTAACTTCTATAAATACTGTGTGATCTCCTACTGCTAGGACTACTGATCATAAAGCATTCAAGAGCAATCTAAGTCTACAGAGCATTGAAGAACTCACAGAGTTGAAGAGATCAAGAAATCTGAGAAAGAGCCACAGATTTGAAGAGAAGAAATCAGAGGTTAATCAAGAGAAGTTTTACTTTTCATTTTACAGTTTGTATTGTGTAAACAAGTGTGCTAGTTACTTGTGAAATTACTAGTCGATCGAAGATACACTTGGAAGTGTAATCGATAAGATCAAAGTCTTAGTCTTGGGACTTTAAGCCACAAGAAACTCAAGGAAGAGTTAATAAAACTTCACAACTGAAGTTGTGAGAGTGGATGTAGACATTTGTCGAACCACTATAAATCCTGTGTACTTTACTTTCTGTTTGGTATTTTGTGGTTAATATTTGTTTAACCAAGAACAGTAGAATTTACTAAGTAAAGATCTGAATAAAAGTTGAGTATAAAACTAAGCTGAAAAGTACTGATCTGACTCAGTAAGAACAGTACTATACAGAACACATTTCCGCCTTAAAACTCTGATATTTTGAAAGATTTTAAAAGTCTATTCACCCCTCCCCTCTAGACTTTTACTAGCTTAATCAATCTTAACTCAACTTTGGGACCAACACCCAGTAATTTACATGTCCTAACCTTTGGTGCCATAAGACATTCTCATCATGTTTTGACAAATTACATACATTAGTTCCAATAAGATAACAGTTATCTGCAGACCTAGTCCCAGTCATTAAACAATCATCATCTTCATTAAGAACATAGCAAGACTCTTTGTCAAATTTTACATGCAAATTATCATCACAAAGTTGACTAATACTAATCAGATTAGCAAGTAAGTCATCAACATGCAAAACATTTTTAAGCTTAGGAAAACCTTTGTTGGGATATGAATCCTTGAAACAATGTTCTAGTTGACGATTGTAAGTTTTGATGGCCAAAAGCAACTTAAAGTTAATGATATATGTGGTTCTAAGTCATCTTAACTAAGTCATCTTAAGAGATATTGAATCTGAGTTTACTGATCTTATATATGTTTACTAATCTTAGTGTGTTAACTGATCTGATATATGAACTGTTAGGAACTAAGCTGATTTTGTATTGTATAGAAAGCTTATAGTATATGACTTAGATGTACTCATCTGTATGTAGTTCAGTTGATGTATAGATAGGTTTTATATTTGTAAAGTTGTATTTTATTGTATTCAGCATTGTAATAGTTTAGAACAGTAGATTAGAAGGAGATCAGAAGACTATTGAAGACTTAGAAGACTACTTCAGAATAAGAAGACCTTCAAGAAGAGTTGAAGAGAAGCTCAAAAGAATTCTGGAGAAGTTAGAACAGTTTTGGAGAAATGTGCTTACTGACCAAGAACAGTAAAACTAAGAAGAGTAGTTTACTGTGCTGAGTTAGTATGATTGAAGAATAAGTTTGGAAAACTTATTTAAGGCGTAACTGAAGATATATTGAAGATATGCTGACTTTGATAAAGTTGAAGGAAGTTACAAAGTCGGTTACAAAAAGGAAGTTACAACAAAAACAGTTTTAGAGTTAGTTGAGAGTTAGTTCACAAACTGCTAACTGTCATACTAATGTCTATAAATACTGTATGATCTTCTACTTGAAAAGACTACTGCTACTACTGAAAGACTAATGATCTAAGAGCAATCTAAGAAGCAATCAAAGTATTCGAGGCATTCAAGAACTCACAGAGTTAAGAAGATCAAACTGAGAAGAAGCCACAGATTTGAAGAGAAGAATCCAAGGGTAACACATAGAAGTTTTTACTTTTCATTTTAAAGTTTGTATTGTGTAAACAAGTGTGGTAGTTACTTGTAGAATTACTAATCGATCGAAGATACACTTCAGAGTGTAATCGATAAGTTCACATTCTTAATCTTGGGACTTTAAGCCACAAGAAACTCAAGAAGGAAGAGTTAATAAGACCTCACAACTGGAGTTGTGAGAGTGGATGTAGACATTTGTCGAACCACTATAAATCTTGTGTTCTTTACTTTCTGTTTGATATTTGTTTGAATTTTTTAACTAAGAACATTAAGGTTTACAAAGTAAAAGATCTAAATAAAAGTTGAGTATAAAACAGAAACTGGAAGTACTGATCTAACTCAGTAAGAGCAGTACTATTCAGAACACATTTCCGCAATAAAACTCTGATATTTTGAAAGATCTTGAAAAGTCTATTCACCCCTCCCTTCTACACTTTTCCTAGCTTAATCAATCTTAACTCAACTTGGGACCAACAAGTGGTATCAGAGCAGTAGTTCATTGGACTGCTGTTTCTTGATAACCTTGTAGACTTTGAGGGAATTAGTCTTATTGATCTTGTTACTGATTCTTGATATTTGTCAATACTTGAATACTTGATAATACTTGCTATACTTCTAATCTTATCTGTCTGATCAATCATGGATGAAACTAATGTGAACAAACTTCCTAAGTTCAAGATTGCAGATTATGACTACTGGAAGCTGAGAATGGAGGCCATCTTTAGCTCAACCCATGACCTAATGGTTTCTGTGGTCAAAGAAGGTCCAATAACTACCATGGTGCCCAACACTGCAACGCTGGAACCTTCCAAGGCCGTTGGTGTACTTGTTCCCAAACCAAGGTCAAAATTAACTTCAGAAGAAATGAAACAGAACAATCTGGACAGTTTGGCCAAAAACTACATTTTACATACCCTTCCCAATGAGTATCTTGGGAAAGTATTAAAATGCAAGACAGCCAAAGAAATGTGGGACCGTTTAGCTATCCTTTGTGAATGTATATCCCTAATAAATGAAAGCAAACTATCCACTGTTGTTCAGAGGTTCGAATCATTTAAGATGAAGGCTGGTGAAATAATAGACCAGTTGGATACTCGATTTACAAGAATTATGAATGATCTTGATGTGTTATGCAAGTCATATACTAATAGAGAGATCAACCTGCGTATTCTTAAGTCACTAGATGACAGGTGGAAAATGGTCAAGATGATCATTAAAACTACACAGGATATAGATACCTGGACTGCTGAAACCACCTTACAAACCCTTAAGGCGCATGAGTTTGAATTGGATGAAGAAGATCCAATAGTGAGCAGTGATAGGGAGAAGGAAATCTCCAAGAGTATTGCTTTTAAGGCATCTACCTCTAAGAAGTCTAGATCATCTATGTCTAAACCCTCAAGCATAAAAGATGAACTATATAGTACTGATCTTACTCTTAAGGATCAGTTGAATTTAATGATAAAGAGGTTTGATAAACTCAACAAGAGATATGGTAGATATAAGAGATTTTATAAGGAAACTCAGGGTTCTAGTAACAGGGACTCTTCTAAGACTAGAAGTGATCACAAATCTTCTGAAAGGAGAGATGAGGTCTCTAATGAGAATAGAAGAGATAGGAACTCTACTGATAGGAAGGATAAGAAATCTACTGATAGAAAGGATAGGAACCGACATCGTTCTCCTATTAAACGTTCTATTAATGATCCTGTGTGCTATAACTGTGAAAAGCCAGGTCATTACATCCATGAATGTCCTGACCTAAGTTCAGAGGACAGAGGAGAAAGACAAGCAAGAAGAGATCGCAGATTTGCCAAGGGTAAGAAGGCTATGGTGGCTTACAATGATTCTGAAACGGATTCAGAAGAGTTGCCATCATCTTCATCTGAGTACCCCTCTAGCAATGAGAAATAAGCTTTTATTGCAGATGATGGACTAGTCATGATGGCTAAAATCGAACAAGAGGTATCATCTGTCAATTCTTTCCAATCTTGTGATAATTCTGACCCTGATTCTCATGACACTGCTGATAGTAGTATATGGAGTAGTCTTCACCATTCCAATGGAGTGACTGAAGAAAACCTCCTACAAGCTAACAAAGCATTCATGGAAATCAGTGATGAAAATATATCTTTAAAACAATAAATCATTAGTCTAAAAGAAGCACAGTTAAAAGTGGACCCTAATATAGTTATCATAAATGCAAGACTATCAGAAGAGTTGTCCCAACTCCAAGAAAAGTATGCATCCATTGATAAACTATATCAGGATATGCTTAAAACTCAAGCCAAAGAGACAAATGAATTCAGTGATTTAAAGACTAAATGTGAACAACTTGAAGAGCGCAATAGATTCTTAGAATCTGAAGTCCTGAGCCTAGATCTAAAGCTATCTGAAATGATTAATTCTGCTAAGATTAATCAAACCTTATCAGACAGATATAGAGCTCCAGATGATAAAAGTGGAATAGGTGCTATTGTGCCTAGTTCTCCTACTTCAGGCACTAAGAACACTAATGGAGCTAGCTCAAGTTCTTTGCAACTAGATAAAGGAAAAGAACCTATGACTTATGATAATAATCCAAAACCTAATGTACAGTCTAAATACATTCCTCCTACTACCAAGAATGGTAAAAAGAAAAATGTACCTAGACCAGTACAATCAAGACCATACCAACAGAGTTATACTCCTATGACCAGAGCAGAACAATCCTGGTATCAGAAGAGACAAACTCAGAATAGTAGGTTAAGACAAGCACAGAGAAGTTGGGAACAGCCTAGACCTCCCTTTATAAGGCAGTCTCAGCTGTATTCAACTAAACCTAGGAAATTTGTGCCTCATTATCATAACAAACCTGTTCTTTATCCTCCACCTTTATCTTATGATATCATTGGTGAGGACATACTTATCTTACTGAAAAATGGATAGAACCAAGGAAAGGCTATCTCAGAAAAATAGATCCTAAGTCTGCTGATAGTTCTGAAATGGTCAATAAAGTACTATTTTGTGATAAATATGGAAGGAAACTGAAGAGGTCTCATCTATTCAAATCTTCAATGATTATTTGGGTAGCTCTTACCACTAACCCCCAAGGACCCCAATGAAAGAAAGGGTACCTAAATTATTAAGATCACTACTTGCAGGGTCGATTGGATTTATACAATAAAGGTGGTTCAGTTGGAGAAACTTGGTACATAGACAGTGGGTGTTCTCACCACATGACTGGTACCAAGGCTCTTCTTTCTGACTATCATGAGCAAGAAGGACCAAAAGTGATCTTTGGTGATATCTCCATGGCAATCACAAAAGGCTTTGGATACATCAAGAATGGAGATGTAGAGATTCAAGATGTCTCCTATGTAGAAGGTTTGAAATACAATTTGTTATCTGTCTCTCAATTCTGTGACAGGGGCTATAAAGTCTACTTCAAAAGCACCAAATGTGAAATCTGGGATAAAAGAACTCATACTATTCTACTGGTTGGTGTAAGACAAGACAGTGTCCACATTGTGAACTGGAATAGTTGTCATAGGGATGCTTGCCTTCTTTCTAAGAGTCCTAAAGAAATCAGCTAGCTATGGCATAGACGCCTATGCCATATGAACTTTAAGATAATTAATAAGATAGCAAGAGACTACATTGTTGAAGGTATCCCTAATGAAATCTATTTCAAGTCACAAGTGTGTGGTGCATGCCAGAAAGGTAAATAGGTAAAGGTTTCCTTTAAATAAATTCTTGTTCTTTCTACTTGCAGAGTCTTAGAACTCTTGCACATGGATCTTCATGGTCCTATAAACCCCCCTACACTAAATGGTAGAAGGTACACTCTAGTTGTGGTAGATGATTATTCAAAGTTCACTTGGGTAATCTTCTTACACAAAAAGAGTGATACACAAATCCAACTACCACAGAAGTGACAAGGGGACTGAATTTATAAACTGTTACATCAAAGAATATTGTTCTAAGGTTGGAATTCAGCATTTGACAAGTGCAGCTCGAACACCCCAACAAAATGGAGTTGCAGAAAGGAGAAACAGAACACTAAAGGAAGCATGCAGAATAATGCTGGCAGAGTACAACACACCTCAGAAGTTCTGGGCTGAGGCAATTAATACTGCCTGCCACACTCAGAACAGGAGTGCTCTAAACAAGGTACATGGTAAAACACCATATGAGGTATGGAAAGGTAGAAAGCCAAGAATTTCTTATTTCCATATTTTTGGTTGTAAGTGCTTCATTCATAACAATGGAAAGAGCAAATTAAATGCTTTTGATGCTAAAGCTGATGAAGGGATATTCTTAGTATACTCCTCTACTAGCAAGGCATTTAGGGTATTTAATTACTCTACTCTATGTGTGGAAGAAACACCCCATGTTGTTTTTTATGAAGTTGTACAGGACTCTGCTGACCATCAGCTCAGTAAGAAAGTTGATGATCTGAAAATTCAAACTGACAAAGATGACAGTGAGACTAAAGTTTATGAATCTGTACAAGCTTACAATCCATTCCTGAACATCCTAAACAAAGATGATGATGTAGAAAAGGTAAAATAAAAAGGTAAAACTTCTAGACCAATTGATATGCCTGAATTGGTTGACTGTTCACCTATGAATAAATATGTTGATATTAATGATACTGATATGCATGATTTAGATGATGAAAGTGTTCATGTTAAGTCTAGAAAAACATGGAAATCAGCTCACACTACTGATCTGATTATTGGTGAGTCTAGTAAAGGTGTTAAAACCAGAAGACAATTGTTTGATTCTAAGGCAGAACCTAGTAATTCTTTATTTTGCTGGTGTTGCTTTTTATCTTCTATTGAGCCCAAGGCTGTGAAAGAGGCTTTGACTGATAGTAATTGATTATTGCTATGCAAGATGAATTAAATCAGTTTACTAGAAATGATGTATGGGAACTTGTAGATAGACCTGCTGATCACAATGTGGTAGGTACTAAGTGGATTTTCAAAAATAAGAAAGATGAGAATGATCTTGTTGTTAGAAATAAGGCTAGATTAGTTGCACAGGGCTACTCTCAAGCTGAGGGTATTGATTGTGACGAAACTTTTGCCCCTGTAGCTAGACTAGAAGCTATAAGATTGTTCCTTGCTTATGCTGCTTATATGAAATTCACTGTGTATCAAATGGATGTGAAAAGTGCATTTTTGAATGGTATACTTGCTGAAGAAGTCTATGTAGAATAACCTCCTGGTTTTGAGGTAAATGGTAATCAAGTATACAGGTTGAAGAAGGCATTGTATGGTCTAAAGCAAGCCCCAAGAGCCTGGTATGACACACTTTCTCTATTCTTAATTAAAAATGGTTTTACTAAGGCCAAAGTAGATCGTACTTTGTTCAGAAGACAAGAAGGTAAAGACATTTTACTGGTTCAAATTTATGTTGATGACATAATATTTGGATCTCCCAATAAAAGCATGAGTGAAAGCTTTTCAAAGCTCATGCAAAGTAAGTTTGAAATGTCAATGATGGGAGAAATGACTTACTTCCTTGGTCTTCAAATAAACAATCATCTGAAAGCATCTTTATCAATCAAGCAAAATATACAAGAAATCTGTTAGATAAATTTGGTATCAAGACCTGTAAAACAATTGGTGTACCTATGCTGCCTACATAGAAAATGGACCCAGATGAACGAGGTAAGTGTGCTGACCAATCCTATTATCGAGCTTTAATTGGTTCTCTACTCTATTTGACTGCTAATAGGCTAGATATTGCATTTGTAGTAGGTGTATGTGCTAGATTTCAGGCCAATCCCAAAGAAAGTCATGTGGAAAATGCTAAAAGGATATTGAAATATCTAAAGGGTACCATTAATCGAGGTTTGTAGTATTCTGCAAATGATGATTTATCCCTAAGTGGTTATTCAGATTCTGACTTTGGAGGTTGTAGGATAGATAGAAAATCTACGTCTGGTTCATGCCAATTCTTAGGTTATAAGCTCATATCATGGTTTTCCAAGAAACAAACTAGTGTGGCAACATCTACCAATGAAGCAGAATATATGGCTGCAGGAAGTTGTTGTAATCAACTACTTTGGTTAATGCAACAACTTAGAGACTACAATATTGTGGAATCTAATGTACCTATATTCTGTGACAGCAATAGTGTTATTGTCATCACTCAAAATCCCGTTTTACATACTAGATGCAAGCATGTAGATTTTAGGCATCATTTTATTAGGGATCATGTTGAAAAGAAAAACATTAGGATGGAAAAGATTCATACTGATATTCAGAGAGCTGACATTTTCACAAAACCTTTGGCTGAAACTAAATTTAGAGAGCTTTGCATAAGTTTAGGATTGATAGATATGGATCCTACATGTGTATAGAGATATGTACTAACATTTCAGGTACTGAGCTGATCTCAAGAACAGTACTCCAAGAAGGGTAATTTAGAAGGATAGATCATGTCAAGACCACTACATCCCGATGAGGAAGCTGGTAAAATTGAGGGAATTAAGAATATACATTTAAGGGGGAATCTGTGATTTCTTAAAGATCATTTCTGTTGACTCAGAGCACTAGTCACCTTAGAACAACGTTATAAAAGTCCTATTTTAATTATTCATTACCGATCTGTACTATATTTCACCAATTATGCATGATCTAACACTTCTACCAAGGTGAAACAGGCACAGAAGAGGAGTTCTCCACTAGAGGGGGAACTGGTCTGATTACAGATCTGAACTGTCTACAAATCTGATCTGATTACAGTCTTTATCTGTCTATAGAACTGTTCTGATTATTGAATTGATTTGTCTACATAACTGTTCTGATTACAAAGTTTCTTTGTCTACAGAACTGATCTGATTACAAAGTCAATCTTTCTACAGAACTGATCTGACTACTGATTAAAACTGTCTACAAAACTAATTTGATTACAGAAAATCTGTCTACAGAATAGAACTGATCTGATACACAGTACAAAATTGAGAGTATTGTGCTAATATCAAAAATGGAAAATCAGAATAGTTAGAAACTGATCTGAGGATTACTGTGCTGACCCAACTACTGATTTGATGTCTGAAAAGTACTCAGCTGATCACAGTACTCAACTGAAACCAGATAAGTAAATTTCAATTGTAATATAAGAAGTGAAGTGAACTGCACTTGGATACAAATGTTCTGATAAACATCTATTCGAAATTACAGTTTTAATAGAAAAGATTAATACACTTCTCTATTTTGACCTAATTTTAAATTGGTGTATATATCATTACAGGTTGGCTCCAAAAAGGTGTATAGGTATTGAATTTGGAACGTTTTTGCTTTTACGAATTTCAAGTCATCATCTACACCACACGACGTGAGGATCTAATTCAATCTGATCCCTAGATTTGGTTTGAATTCGATAATTACGCAAACAGTTCCTTCTTCTTCATTACTTTACATTTCTGGAAACTCATAACTCGAAGCTGCTTTAACTCTTACTATTCTATCTTCTACATTTCTTCACTATCCTTCAATGGCAATTATCAATGTTCTAAGCGAATCAAATGAAGTTGTAGGTACTTTCGATTCAGCAAAATGGATGAAGGAAAAGTGCATTTTTGTAGAAAATGCTGTTTACTTCAGCGGTCGACAAAATGCTGAGAATCAAGCGGTTTTAACGATGTGTGAAGAGAGCGGGCTCAAGAAATATCTTGAATCATACCGAAGTATGGTTTTTGAACCGGAGGCCATGGAATTTTATTTACAGCTTCAAGGAGATAACAATGGCGTTCGCTCGATGCTTTCAGCGCACAAAGTATCGATATCCAGAGAAACCCTTGAGATCATGTTCGATTTACCCCAAGGCTCAGTAAACATTTTGAGCTATACGGCAGGAGTAGAGAAAGCTTGCGTGGGCAAATGGACGGGTGTAGAACCTGAGTCGTTGAGCAATCTCAAGAAAGCCATTCTTCCTACTGGTCTTCAATTCTTAATGGACATTGCTGGAAAATGTTTATTAGATCAACATCACAGCCATGATGCTCTCACAAATTTGAAAATCCGAGTCATGGCCGCAATCGCTGATCGCGTCCAATGAGATTGGCAAGAATTTTTCTTGGAAAGGTTGCTGAGTGAGAAAGATAAGGTGTTGTTTGATGAGGACACTGAGGAGTTTTCAATTAAATCTATGTTAGGATTCGGAAACAAGCTGAGCATTCTGTTGCCTCAGTTAGCCATCAAGAAATCATATTGAAGTCCTCCTAAGAAATTCCATCAGGGAAAATTCTTAAAGAAGAAGGAGTCTGTTCGGTTTGAACAAGAACATCCTCTAGAAAATTCTCAAGAACATCAAGCTCAAGAATCTGGTGCTTCAATGTATCGATCTGATGGTGATCAACCGGAAGCAAGATCTAAAGCGAGGCATGATTTGAGCAGTGCTGGACTAAGAAGAGGAAGGTCTGCTAAAGCTACCTCAGAACAGTCAGTTCGTTTCGTTGGAACTGTGGTGCATGAAAGTTCTGAAGAACAAGAGGTTAGTACTTCCAGCCTTGTTGTTATGTATAAAAGAACAAAAGGTAGAAGTTCGTCTAGACCGAGGAGAATGCTTGTTGATTCTACTCCTACCCCTTCGAATTCTGATCCCATTCCAGCTGAACCAATTGATCAACAACCTACATGTTCTGGTGAGTCAGTTCACTATTGTCCTATTTCTCAGAACACTCCCCATTCATCCCCTCAGAACACTTCTTTCCATCCTACTCCTATATCATGCCCCCAAAACCAATCCACTTCACATCATTCTCCTACACAAGTTCATGATCACTCTACTGAACATGAATTTGAACCTTTCTATGTTCCTATTGACATTTCATCATCTCATGAACCTGAATATATAGCCCCCAAACCTGTATCTTTGATGGATTATCCTATTTTTGATAAAGAAGATCAAATTAGGATAAGGCTGAGATTAGCACTGTTAAACAAGTTTCATGGTTTAGATGAAAGCTTAGTTGAGTTTGAGAGACTTCTTAAGATCGGCACTTGGGTGTATCTTAAGAGAAGTGATCTTAAAGAGACTCTAGTTGTTATGGAAGGTATGGGTGGTGCTTCAATCTTTGATGATTGGGAAGCAGAGCAGAAGATGCAGGTGATGTTAACTCTTTTACTAAGTTACTAACCCCAGAATAAGTAGTGCAACTCGTTGAGAGAATAACAGTTTTTAAGTATGTTATGGAAGATATTGCCACTACTGCTGCAGATGAAAATGCTGATGTCCATATGAAAGTAGAAGATGAAGTTGCTGATGAAGATGTTATGGAAGTTGATAAAGTTGGTGACAATGCAACAGAGGTGTTTGAGAACACTGTTGTACATGAAGACACAAAGGTCTTGGAACATCAAGCTGTGGATGCTGATGAGCTGGAAAGCATTCAAAATAAGTCTGCTGAACCTACTATTCCTGAAGATGTGCAGAAACAGGTCAGAACAGTTCCTGCTGAAAAGCCATCTGATAGCTCTAGCTTTGAATTGTTGAAAAAGCAGAATGAAGAGCTTCAAGCTAAGTTGGAAGCTGCTATGAAAACTTTTCATGAAGCCACTGAAAAGATGAATAAGATAACTTCTGAAAATTTATTTGAAAGAGTTATAGAGCATACAATGTCAAAGATCTATGATCTGCATAGATTGCAAGAGAAGAGGCTTTAAACTTATCTTCATAAGAAACTGGAAGAACATCTCATTCCTTTGAGCCTTTGGAAAGATGAAGCCAAAAAGGGGGAAGAGAAGTTAAGAAAAATGATGGAGCAGACTCAAGCACAATAAGCTCAGTTCGTTGTCAGTCAAGATGAACTCAAGAAGAGTCAGGATGAACTGAAAGAAGAAATCATAAGTTTGAATATGAAAATTAAGCTTAGAAAACAACAGAGTTTGGTTGAAACTCAAGGAAGAACAGTTGATGAGAAGAAGAACATTGCTAAATCTTCATCTGGAAAGAGAAAGAGGAAACTGATCTTAAGAGATGAAGAGGAAGAAGCTGAAGTGACTGGAAGAGTAACCAGGTCAAAAAGTAAGCCGAAACATGTTGTTTCAAGTAATCAACCGTCTGAAGAAGAAATGGCTAAAGCTCAGGAGAAATTGGAATTAATGCAAAAGAAAAGAGTTGAAGCTGAGTTGAAGAAGAAAAAGTTAAAAGATGTTGAATCATTGAGTAAGAGATTTGAAAATCGTGTTGCTGCTTTAAAAAGAAAGATGAAAGCTCAGAAGAAAGCTGCAGGTCAAAAAATTGATAAGAATTTCAAAGATGAAAACTTTGTTGAGTTCATAGTCCTACCAGAGAGTATGGAATTCTGGAATAATCTGAAGAAAAGGTGGCAGATTGCAAACTTTATTGTGAAAAAGTTTGGTGATCATTTGAACAAAGAAGCAGAATTTGCTGATTTTGAAGAGTTCATGATGAACATAGCAAGAGATTTCTGGGAAGATATCTTAATTATTGTTGCTGCTGCTGATATTGTAATCTTATGTACTGAAGAACCAATCTGGGATCCTCCAAGGCTTGAGAATGGTGAACCTGATTACAAAAAGATTGGTAATATCATTGCAAAGATCATTGAAGATGAAGGCATCACTGATCATCAACACATGATGGACATCAAAACAAGACTCTACTTGGCATTCAGAATCTGAATATTGAAGATGAAGGACTAAGCTCAAGAGATAACATTTCTAACCTTAATCTTTATTTCTATATTTTCTGTTTATTTCATATTCTGTGATTATGTGTAATATGTGCATTATCTTATCTGAATATGAATATGAATTTTTGAATTGATGAACTGTTATGATAGACTACATACTTAACTACTGAATTATTAACATTTAAGTAGTTTTGGCTTCATCAAAAAGGGGGAAATTGTTGGGATATGAATCCTTGAAACAATGTTCTAGTTGATGATTGAAAGTTTTGATGGCCAAAAGCAACTTAAAGTTAATGATATATGTGGTTCTAAGTCATCTTAACTAAGTCATTTTAAGAGATATTGAATCTGAGTTTACTGATGTTATATATGTTTACTGATCTTAGTGTGTTAATTGATCTGATATATGAACTGTTAGGAACGAAGCTGATTTTGTATTGTATAGACAACTTATAGTATATGACTTAGATGTACTCATCTGTATGTAGTTCAGTTGATGTATATATAGGTTTTATATTTGTAAAGTTGTATTTTATTGTATTCAGCATTGTAATAGTTTAGAACAGTAGATTAGAAGGAGATCAAAAGACTATTGAAGACTCAGAAGACTACTTCAGAATAAGAAGACCTTCAAGAAGAGTTGAAGAGAAGCTCAGAAGAATTCTGGAGAAGTTAGAACAGTTTTGGAGAAC
The DNA here is from genome assembly GCA_963675135.1 of Galeopsis tetrahit. Lineage (NCBI taxonomy): Eukaryota > Viridiplantae > Streptophyta > Magnoliopsida > Lamiales > Lamiaceae > Galeopsis > Galeopsis tetrahit. The sequence goes on along the minus strand of OY776119.1, from coordinate 31,023,585 downwards.
TGTGCTTACTGACTAAGAACAGTAAAACTAAGAAGAGTAGTTTACTGTGCTGAGTTAGTATGATTGAAGAATAAGTTTGAAAACTTATTTAAGGCGTAACTGAAGATATGCTGACTTTGATAAAGTTGAAGGAAGTTACAAAGTCGGTTACAAAAAGGAAGTTACAACAAAAACAGTTTTAGAGTTAGTTGAGAGTTAGTTCACAAACTGCTAACTGTCATACTAATGTCTATAAATACTGTATGATCTTCTACTTGAAAAGACTACTGCTACTACTGAAAGACTAATGATCTAAGAGCAATCTAAGAAGCAATCAAAGTATTCGAGGCATTCAAGAACTCACAGAGTTAAGAAGATCAAACTGAGAAGAAACCACAGGTTTGAAGAGAAGAATCCAAGGCTAACACATAGAAGTTTTTACTTTTCATTTTAAAGTTTGTATTGTGTAAACAAGTGTGGTAGTTACTTGTAGAATTACTAATCGATGGAAGATACACTTCGGAGTGTAATCGATAAGTTCACAGTCTTAATCTTGGGACTTTAAGCCACAAGAAACTCAAGAAGGAAGAGTTAATAAGACCTCACAACTGGAGTTGTGAGAGTGGATCTAGACATTTGTCGAACCACTATAAATCTTGTGTTCTTTACTTTCTGTTTGATATTTGTTTGAATTGTTTAACTAAGAACATTAAGGTTTACAAAGTAAAAGATCTAAATAAAAGTTGAGTATAAAACAGAAACTGGAAGTACTGATCTAACTCAGTAAGAGCAGTACTATTCAGAACACATTTCGGCATTAAAACTCTGATATTCTGAAAGATTTTGGAAAGTCTATTCACCCCTCCCCTCTAGACTTTTCCTAGCTTAATCAATCTTAACTCAACTTGGGACCAACAACCTTCAACATTCAAAGTTCCTTTTCCTATAATCTTTCCTTTTGATCCACCACCATATGTAACATTACCACCATTCAAGGTCACATAATTAGATAAGTAGTCTATTTGTCCTGTCATATGCCTAGAACAACCACTATCAAAATACCATAGACAAGGTAAACATGCTTTCAAGGATGTATGAACAACATTACAAGTAACTTTTGGTTTCCATGCAGATTTCATAGAATGTTTCATAGGATGTGAAGACATTCTGGATAGCATAAACTCAGTTTTCATATCTTAAACCATTTGCAAGCAGAAGGGACGAATATGACCATATTTAAGACAGTAATGACAAACATACTTCCTTTTAACCTTGTGAGGATCTGTTTGTGCAGATGTTACATCAGATGTGTTAACATTTGTCTTCACAAATTTCACAGGTTTTCTAAAAATTTTAGAAATAGAAGCAGTTTCACCATCATAACCTAAACCATAATTATTAGATTTACCTACAGATATAACATCATTCACATCAGAAGCACTCTTAGAAAATTTTCTGAAACTTAAAGTAGAGGTGATCAATTTCTCCTTCAGTTTACAAACTTCAAGATCTCTTCTGGTAAGTAAGACTTCTAGCTTAGTGATTGTGTCTTTCAGATCCTCATTCTCTTTATTCAAAGAATTCAGAGTGAGTTTCTGAGAGTTCCAATCATCTAACAATTTCTGATATGTCTCATCATCAATCAATTTCCCTGCATCATCAACAAAACCATTAAAACAGTTCAAATTTGGGTGACTCTGTTTTGATGTTACTGTAGATGTGAAGACATCTGGTGCAACATCAGAATCTGTATCATCCAGATTATCATCTGAGGAATCATTATAATCAATTCTGGTAAAATGAACACTTTCATTTTCATTAAACTCATTAAGATCATCATTATCAGATTCATCACTCAAGGTAGCACTAAAATTCAGTTTTTGCTTTAGTCTGGTATTGGCACACTCATTTGCATAATGGCCATAACCAGAACAGGTATTGCATTGAACTGATTTTCTAAATTCAGGATCATACCTTGGTTTAACTTCACTCTTTGATGGTCTTGGTGTGAATTGACTCTTCCTCCTTTCTGGTGGTGGTGTTGATGTGTTGATTTGGATCTTAGGCTGAATGTTTCCTTTAGATTTATGCATAGACTTCTTAAGAAATTTATTAAAATACTTTGTAAGAAGGGCAATGTTGTCAGGATTGTTAAGGCATTCATCAATCAATTCTTCATCCGAATCAACCTCGGTAATGATAGGCCGAATCTCGGATTTGTTTGATGTCTCTCCTTTAAAAACAACAACTTTCTTATAATCTTTAGTTTCATCAATTTGATTAGTGTTTATTTCATAGGTTCTAAGAATACTCACTAATTCATTTTGACTCAACTTATTAGTGTCTTTTGCCTCTTCAATAGCACAAATTTTAGCATCAAATCTTTTAGGAACAGACCTTAATATCTTATGTACTACTCTAACATTAGAATTAGGGTCACCAAGAGAATGTGATTCATTAATAATCTCACTTAACCTTTCGTTGTAGGATGAAATTGTTTCATCTTCCCTCATTCGGAGATTCTCAAACTTTGTCCCCAACATTCGAAGCTTTGTCCTTCGAACACTATCGGAACCTTCACAATGCTCTTGTAACCTGTCTCATGCATCCTTAGAAGTAGAACAATTAGATACAATTTTAAACATAGAGGTATCAACAGAGGTAAAAATAGCATTTAAGGCTTTAGAATTGTATACTGCTGTTGTTATTTAATCGGCTATCCAATCAACCTCTTTCTTGAGTTGAATTTCACCATCGGCATCTGCTGGATTCTTTGGTATGTCCCAACCTGTAAGAACAGTCCTCCAAGCACGTTCATCAATTGACTTGATGTACATTCGTATCTTAGGCTTCCAATAAGCATAATTTGAACCATCTAAAACGGGTGGCCTAAATGCAATGGATATGTGATGTGTTTCCATTGCTAACATAAACTAAAAACACACTTTTAAGGAAGGATCTAAACATAGTGTCGTCGGGTGTTGGCTCTGATACCAACTGAAAGTGTGCGTGTTGTAGTGTCTAGTGTTTAAGTAAAAAACAGAACAATGTTACACTGAATGTTGTGACAATTAGTGTAGCATTAATTCTAACAGAATACAGAAAGTAAACACAGTAAACAACGGAAGTCTAAAACACTAAAACACAATAAGAACACAATGGAATAATTTTTAACATAGATTTTATTAATAACAAAACCTATGCTAAGCCTTACGATGAAAACAATAACTTAGTTCCTAAGTTACGAAAATGTCGTGTGAAATGTCTCAGCAATTACTTCAACATTCCACAAACAGAAACTACAATCAAGGCAGGTTCCTGAATCCGCAAATAGACTGAAGTGTAAGAACACTGTCTAAAGAACTAATCTGATCTATGATTCACTCTCACTCGATACAAGACTAGAACTAAGAACACTAGAAGGTGTGGTATCCCTCGGCGTACGTTAAACGATATAACTACTGACCATAACACCTAACTAGGGTTGAATGCGCAAGAAGGTGTTACTCGAATAGTGCATTCTTTGAAATGAAACGCTTCAGTGGTATTTATAGACCAATAGCCGAATTCTAGATCCTTCCATTGTGAGATCCTATTTTTTAGGACCTCAACTTCCATGATCTCTGTAGATCCTTCTTCCATCTTCCAGGTCGTTCTAAACTGCTCCAGACTCTTCTATCACGTTCTCCAGCATTCTGGAATCTTCCAGGTTCTAGACTCTTGTAGAAGCTTCTAGAATCGTGCGTGAATGTGAGAGCATTTAGTACAACATTTAATGTAACATTTCAGAAAGGACTTAGAATAAATCAAGGAAGGTCAAATTAAGATGTTGTTGATAATGTTAAAGCATTTAAGAGTTAACAACATCTACAGTCTTTATGCACTTAGCAAACTTGTCCTAATTGACTTAGACAAAACAAGTAGCAAACTTGTCCTAATTGACTTAGACAAAACAAGTTGCCTAACATTTCAGCTTTCGACAATTATCCTGAACATTAAATATATCAATAATTATGAGAATTTGACTTAGGCATTGTTACTGTCTCAACTATCCTGAGACAACTAGACTGATACATTTTCTATCTATCTCAACTATGCTAACCATCATCATTCATGGGTTTTGGTATCTTAATCAAAATCTATTCATTTCCCAACAATTTCCCCCTTTTTTATGATGCTAAAACCTATTTACAAAGGAAACTTGACTTACACTAAACTTTTCTTCAGGAAGTATGATCTGATCAATTTTCCTGAAACAAACTGTTAGCATAATAATAAATCAAGTATACAGGTTAGGTCAAGCTAGTTGAGATAATGAGTTGTTATCTCTTTAGAAAATAGTAGTCCTTTTAATATATATCGTCAAGCATTACAGTGCAGAAAATGTAAGCATCTTGCTCCTTTTAGCTGCAGCTGAGGTAGATTCATCAGCTGTTGCTTCTGGTTCTTCGACCACATCGAACAAACCTTGTTGTTCTATGAGTGGCTGCATTTTGACTCTTCACAACCCAAAATCATATTTTCCTATAAACTTCTCGATGTTATACTTGGTGGAACTCTCCATCTTAGATCTGGCAATTACGCCGAAACGATTGATTCCCTAGTTTCCCACGAATGGCGCCAATTGTGAAGAAATTCACAAGATAAGACGTGTCCAATCACATAACACTCTTAATTGAAGTAACCCAACTAAGATATCAATTCACAAAAGTAAATAAAATAAGAATAAAACATAGTACACAAGTATTTAAGTGGTTCGATGAATGTGATCAACATCCACTGGACCAGACAACTTGAACTTTGATTGATCAAGAATGTTTACACACTCAATCACTCGGAATAGGATTTATATATCCTCACTTCAATCGTGAAGTCACAACTCAAAGACGAATGATCAAAAGCGTTAAACTTTACAAAATGCAAGTGCTAGGGTATTTATACTAATCAATGGTGATTGTTGCAATGTGCTGAAAACGTGATTATGGTAGTTTGTTGTACCTGCGTAACAAACTCACGTGTTCCTCCTTACCCGATCGGAATGATAGCTTTTCCCTTTTCCTTATAACTTGTTATCAGATGAGTCATCAGCGAATACCCTCTTCTGATCTCTACACTTAGTTAAAAGACTAACTCTGCTGATAGACATCTACTCAGCTGATACAACCTCTTATGATTGACCATCTTACCTGACTCTAAACTTCACCCTCTGAGCTGACCGAAATCCTTCAACTCATCTAACCAGACCAAAGTTAGCTTACATGACTCCAACAATTGATACCACCAGCTGATACCATCATTTGACTAACAATTTATATGAGATTATGAGATAACACTCACATTTGGTCTGAGCAAACACTAAGAGTAAATGTGTAAAGAAATATACAAAATCTCTGTATTTGTGGGTCATAATACAGTTTAATAATATGCAAGTAAAAAACAGATTTGCAGAAGAGATGGGTACATGCAAATTGTAAATAACAGCTATGCATAAACATAACTTTGATATGCAAAAAACATTAATGTTTGCATAATGTACAAATAACATTTACGTCGCTTGAATATTAAAGTATTGAAAAATAAATTATTAACATTATTCTGCATACATGAGAATTGTGTGAATAACTTTTATGCATAAGCATAATGTAATATGCAAAATAGTCATCTGTTAATATTTGCGTAATGTACAAATAGCATATACGTTGTTTGCATATATATTAGCGTATTGAAAAAGACATTATTAACATTATTTTGTATACATCGAACTAAATGAACATATTAATTTGTAACAATGAATGTTGTTCAATCTGTTTTAGCAAATGTGGGTCTTAGGAAGCTTCCTTAATTTATATGCGATTTTGTTTAATATTAAATTAGTTGACTTATTCATATTTTGTTTAATATTAAATTAGTTCAAAATAACCTAATTGTAACTTCATTTAAACTTTGAACCTAATTGTAAAACCTATAGGCTAAATGCACCTTAGGGTAACTCTCCCTTATTGCCTTGACTCTAGTTTCGTCTCTAAAGAGGATTTGCTCGAGCAATGTTTTGATGGCACTCTGAGTGATTGTAATCTCTCTTGGCACTACAATATTCTTTCGTATTGATGAGGGATTTTAACGAGCGTGTATAATTCCTCGCTAAATAACGAGGAATTTTACGAGGGAGAATAATTGCGAGAGGTTTTCCGAGTAAAATTAATTCCCTCACAAAATGGCGAGGGATATTTAATATCCCTCGCCATTTACCGAGGAAAATATTGAGGGAAACTACTGTCGAAATTTTGCGAGGGCACATCCCTCGACATTTTGAAAAAGTCTTATTAATAGCGAGGGCCCCACTGACCTTGTTATATCCCCCGACAAAATTAAAATATATAAAACCATAACTCTTTCTTTTCCAAGCCATCCCTCACCATTTCAATATTTTATATTTTTAATTAACCATCCAAGTCATAAATAATAGATCTAGATATATTAATCTGTGATGCATTGTTTCTTTTTAATTTGTGATATTTTGATTTGTGCATGATGAATTGTTTATATATTTTGTGATTAAATTAATTGGTTGAATTTGATGTTAATTTATTGTTTAATTTTTTTAATATTGTTAGATATTTATTTTTTTGTAACAATTTAATTATAGGAATGAATCTAAATTAATTTAATTATTAATGATGACATATACATATTAAATTATCATTGATATACTTATGCCTTTTTATGTTTCTTAATTTAAATTGAAGACGGGAATACTTTTTATTTAACCGGTGATTCCAGCAGATCTGAATTCTTCCAAGCTAGAAACTCCAGTTTTAATGGCGTGAACAGTGGCCGATTTCGCACCAATCGCATCAACAATGGCAGATTTCGAACAAAGCTCATCAAAAATGGCAGATTTCGAACAAAGCTCATCAACAATGGCAGAAATTAGGACTAACCGTTTGTGATTTTTTCCAAATCGCATCAATGGCAGCATAGATTGAATCGTTTCTGTAGCCCAGCAACACAATGGTGAATTCTCCTTCGTTCCTCTCAAAATGCATCGATGTGTTCTTCCCAATTGCAGCAATTTTGGGAAAGTCAAGTTTTTTTTGAATATGCGCTATAATTGGGGAATTGATGTGCTACAATTATGATTTGAATTTAAAATTCGAATTAATGGATAAAATATATTAATTAAGGAGTTATATGAATATATATTAAGGGCATTTAAGGTTTTTTGACATTAATTTGACCCTGAGAATTTTAAAAGTTGTAGGTTTTGCCTGCTTAATCTCTAAATTTAAATCCAAAATTACATCACGTTAGAAACGGTTGGAAAGCTCGCACAAAAAAAAAAATAAAAAAGGAATAATAAAAATTTTGATGTATTTAAAAGAAGGGAATAATAAAAATTTTACTATTTTGAAACTTTGTGAAATTTTATAACAAGACGATTAGAGTGTAAAGATTCAAAGGAAGCATTGAGGGAAAAAGAGCAGTTAATTAAGGTACTTGTACAAATGAATATTGAGGAAAGCACGTGCACAAGCATAGTGCACTTGCTGAGATCGATGAGAGACTGTTAGGCACAAGCATAGTGCACTTGCTGAGATCGATGAGAGACTGTTAGGCCGATCCCAATCAGTTTCCGCCGCCGTCAACCCAAGATAATTCAATAGTCCCGCCATAGTCTCTGCCATACGAAATATTATTGTTCCCGTGAAACGGTAAGGCAACTCCCTGCACGAACACGTTTCGATGTCGACATTCAAGTTAAACTGTCGTATCAACCGGCTCATCTTGAATCGTACATTGGTACTCACGAACACGTTGCGATGGTCGTTCATTAATACCTCGATGTAGGGATGCAAGTAAGTCCAACGCTGGATCTGAATCACCAGGCACCGTTCCCCGTCGCACAACTGCACCGTCCCGATACGACTCCACGTCTTGTCCATCTGCAGTTCTAAGCCGATGAGGCGGTGGATGTAACCATTTAACAGGGGGGCCATCCACTGTGCCGCGATAGCCGGGTGCTTTGCCACCGTCGTCTCCACGATTTGCCCCAATATATCAACGTGGTACACTTGCCGGTTATCCTCCTCTGCCACGCTGCGCGGTATGATATAGGTTTGTTGCACCATTGATGATCAAAGCACAAAACGGTTTCTACAATTATATATGAAGGATCAAAATTGAAAATTGAGCCCCCACATATATATAACAAGGGCGGGCGGTTTAATTTAAAGAATGAAAATATATATTTTTTATTTAATTGCCTAGCTACTACTATTTTGTTAAAATATAAAAATTTATTTTTGTAGTTCTGATTTCCAGGTGCATGAAATTTATTTGATAAATTAATCGAAATTTAAACTAATTTACCATATAACTAATTCACCATACAGTTATTTTTTCCACCACACCTTTTAAACTTTTAGCAAACAATTAATAATAACTTTATGTCATTATCTATTTAATCCCAGTTTCGTGAATTGTCGGACTTTAATTCTCAAGTCACCAAAAATTGCAAAAAAAAAAAAAAAATGTCGATTTTAATGATCTTATTTGTGGATTTCTTCCAGCAAAGATGTTGTTGTGAACTTAGTGGAATAATGAAATCAAAATTTTACAATTATGATAGAATTTGTTGAAAATAATCTAGAATAATGTCTTCAATCAAATAGATACATACATTTATTATACGACGATGATATAGTAGTGTACATCGGTGGTCACATCATTTAACTTTTTTTATACTTAATTTTATTTTATGCATATCAAATATTATAAAAAATATGATGTCGATGAGGCTCCTCTTCAAAAATTGGGACCTAAAATTCATTTTGATTAACTTTGAGCTCATTTCTGGACTCAAGGGTAATTATTCAGAGTACAGCCTCTTGGGAGTAAATGTTGATGGAGACGTCAAAAGTGAAATAGCATCCTTCTTGAGCTGTGGAGTGGGCTCCCTCACACTGAATTTCCTCGGCATCCAGGTGGGGATAAACCATCGCAAATCAGAAGCTTTGAAAGGAATTATTCAGAAGGTAAAAAACAGACTAAACATGTGGGAGGATCGACAAATTTTGTTTGTTGGCAGAATAGTCCTTCTTAATGCATGCGGTACTCAATCCGTTACCCATATATTATCTATCCTTTTACCCCTTACCAAAAAAAATCTTGAGAGTACTAGTTAGGCTCCAAAGAAACTTCTTATGGAGGAGGTGTGAACTCTACAAAAATTCCATAAGTTTCGTGGAATGACATTTGCAAGCCATTGGGTAGAGTGTCTCTTAATTATGTGTCAAATTGGTGGAGATAAATTTTTGAATTCAATATATTTCTAATTGGTTTGAGTCCAATATGTTTAAAAAGTTGGGGAATGGGAGCCTTAAATTTTTTTGGAAAGATTGTTGGCTAGGAGATTCAAGTCTAAGTGTGTCTTTTCCTATATTATTCTCAATCTGCACAAACAAATAAAGAGTTTAAGGTGAGTGATATGGGTTTTTGGGTAGACGGTAGATTGATCTGGGACTTAAGATGGAGGCGTGAACTGTTTGCTAGGGAAGATATCTTACGTGCCCAACTTTTACACTCCTTGGATTGTATTACTTTGTATGAACACACTCATCACAGTTGGATGCGGAAGCTCACAAGGGATGGAATATACTCAGCCAAATCAGCTTATATGGAGAGCAATCGACACTAAACAATGTACTGAATATTGATGCAGAATCGCAAGAGGCCCTCTGTAGAGTCTGGAACAAGTTCACACCCGCAAAATATTTGGGCCTAGATTGGAAACTTATCAGGGGAGGCTGGCTACGCGAGCAGAACTGAAGAAACGACGCATCCTCTTGACTCTGCTCTTTGCGGCCTTGAACAATGCAGCACCTCTTCTTTAATTGTGGCTTCTCTAGCCGGAAAAATTGTTCGACGAAATAAGAGCTATGGGGTGGAATCTAGTTTATTATCAAAAGTTTTGTAAATCTTCTACCACCTTCAATGATTGGTGCGCGAACCCTAGAACAATTTAGGCACAACCAGGAATGTCACACAATTGCCCATCATTTCCTTTGGGTGATGTTTACTTTGGGTTTTGAATGGTTTTGAAAACCGGTTATCGAAATTCTAGGTTTTTGAAACCCTGATAAATTGTAATATGTGTGTTTCTTTTGAGTTTTAGAATAGTATAAGATTTTAACTTTATGTCAAATCAATGTGTAAGATTGAATGAAATTGTATTAGGGAAAATTGCACTTTCAGTCCTGTAGGAATTTTTTAAAATCACTTTTGGTCCCAAGGTTTCAAAATGGTCCTGTTTATTGCAGATATGGTCTCATAGTTTAGTTTTTGGATGGAAACTTGGATGGAAACCGTTAACCAAAATGTTATTCAAAAATTAATTATTTATATAATCATAATAACTTGTAAAATAAAACAATAATTATATATATAAACGAGATATAATAAAGAAAAATATAAAATATGTTTTAAAGATAATAATTTGAAAATATAAAATTATTTGAATTTAATTTGATAATAAAAAAATATAATTTATATAATCTGAATATTTTTTAATTATCCAATAGAATTTAAAATTATTAATTACAAATTATTTAAAATGTAAATCCTAATAAAAATTAAATTGAATAAAAGTATTTATTAAAATAAAAAATAAATACATCTATATTTGAAGATAAAAATATACATTTTATAAAATCTAAATATTTAATATTGTATACTTACCAAACAGAATTAAAAAAAAATTTAAAATGTAAATTATAAAAAATATATATATATAAGCAAAATATGTATCTCTCCCTCTTCCCTGCTCTTTCTTCTCGCTGCCATAGTTTGATTTCAGAAATAAACCTTCATTTCAGAAAATTATAGGTGTGAAATTCATTGATTTCAGAAATAAAATGCATATAGCCCAAACTTTCGATTTCATAAAGAAATTAAAAAAGCCCAGAAAATCGATATATATACCAGAAAAAAAACTCCAAAAGTTGAAGATTCCCAATTTCAGAGAAAGCCCCAAAAAAATGGCGTATGTAGTTTAGAAAAAAATCCAAAAATCGATTTCAGAAAAAAGGAAAAAAAATCCCAAATACGTACAGTGTGTTTCAGAGAGAACCCCAAAAAATATATAGCATGGTAGTTTCAAGAAAAAAAAACCCCAAATGCCAGCTTCAAATGTGTTTCAGATTGAATTTTCATTGTTATAGTTCTTGCTTAAGGTTTTTTGAATAAGAATTTGTTTAATCTGAATTGGGATTTTGATTATTATTTAACGGGAGCGTGAAAGTCACGTGGATTACATATGTTAAAATTGACAGAAAATTTCTACAGGACTAAAAGTGTAGGGAAAATGACCGAAAGTGATTTTATCTCATTCTTACAGAATGGATTTTGAAAACCGATTTTTAAATTTCGAAGTAAAACGGGTTTAGAATCTTAAAATCCAAAATCTGGTTTTTAAAACCAAAAGTAAACATGGCCATGTAGTCTTCTTGTTGCACTCTCCATTTTAGTACCACTCTAATACATCACTTTTTCCTTCCAAAAAAAATTATAAAACAAAGTCATATTTAATTTGACCATATCCCGTATGAAATAGAGAAATTATTTCCAGTAGCCTCTTTCACATAAAATTTTGTTTAAATAGCCTTTAACTAATATTAATGAGAAGCCCCCCTATATCCCCTCATAAGACATCGCAGAAAACCCCCCATAAATTTGAAAAAAAGGGTCATTTAAATAAAAAATAAAGACCTTTTAAATGAGATTTTATGTTGACCAGGCTCTTTTAATAAAGATCCCTATGAAATATGAATAAAATCTTTATATTCAACGAACCCATTAATTTTTTCTCCATCTTAAAATTTTCATAAAATAATTTATATTCATAAATTAAATTCAAAGAACATTTGGTGGACAAAGAACATAAGGTGGACAAAGAACATAAGGCAAATGAGAGTACATTTTATGGACTAAGGGAATACATTTTAAAGACTATACTATCATTTTATTAATTTATACAAAATATAATAAAATCAACCCTAATTTGTAGGGTGATAGTTCGGTACATGCAAGATACCTGTACACACCAATTTTAATTTTTTATTTATATTTTATTTACCCCCCTCATTTTATGAGTTCACCCAAAAATCATTTTTTTACTACGGTTATCTGCACCCGCTCATTTTATAAGTTCACACCCAAATCATTTTTTATTACGGTTATGTGCACCCGCTCATTTAATGAGTTCACCCCTAAATTATTTTTTTACCACGTTTATCTCCACCCCTCATTTTATGAGTTCACCCCAAAATATATTTTTTTAAATAATTACATTTAAAATACTATTATCATTTTATTAATTTACAAAAAATATAATAAAATCAACCTTAATTTGTATATTTACAATTTGTAGTCGAGTTATCGTCGATTCACCATCAAGTCACCCATATTTTTAGAAAAAAAATCGTAAAACATAATTTAAAAAAAAAAAATATCGAAATTAGCCACAAATTTTAATTTTTTTTTTAAGCTTTCTTCCCCTTCCTCTTTTTCTCCCATTTTCAGTTTTTATTCCAAACTTTTAATTTATTCATTTTTTTTTCTTTTACTTTTAATTTTTATTTTCCTGCCTTTATTTTCCATTTTTCATGGGTATTTTTTTAAATTTTAAAACAAAATAATATTATAGGTATGAGTTTATTATAGTCGGTAATACAATAAGTAATAATGATTAATACCATAAATAGTAATCATTAATACCATTAACATTAATTAGTACAAATAAACACTTATCTTATTCAAAGTGAGATGGTCGCATGGTGACTCTGTTCATAAATTAGTAGAAATAAACACTTATTTTTTCAAAAGTGTTAAAACGTCATTCTCAAACTATGTTTTGAAAAGCAGAATTTTGGTGAAATCAGAATAAAAAAAAAACTTTAGAAAATGTGAATGGAACTGTAGGAAAACGTCATGCTCAGACCATCGATTAGTTCTAAAAAATATGTGTCCTTATAATATTGCTTAAGAACATTGACCTAAAGTCCGATTTTTACAATATATGAAACTAGATTGATTGTTACAAGAATTAAAAAATCACATTATTGAGGACACTTTTTTATTTTGGAAAGAATGTTGGTAGTAAAGTTTTTATTGTGAAAATAATATTGAGTGTTTCGATGACACGACTCCCATAAAGTTTCGAATAAGATAATTTCTTATTCTATTGTCTTTTACAATGACGATAAATAAAAGTTAAAATTCAGTCTCTTTTCATGGTAGGTGTGTAGGTTGTACCTTCTAAAACATGTTCATGCATAGACAATTATATATTCCAGCATCTAGAGTTAAAAGTGAATTGAAAAATATTAACCTAGATTCAAATGAAAAAATACGTAAATCCTTATCAACAATAGAGTGTATATAAAAATTTGCCTGTATAAATTATGATTGATTGTATTATATTTTGTTTAGATTAATAGAAGGGCACTATATTAATTTTAGGTGTAATTGTTTTTAAAAATTAATATGGGGGCGGGGGGTGAAGTCAATAAAAGCGCGATGTAAATAACCGTGGTCAATTGTTTATATATAAATTATGACTGATTGTATTATATTTTATGTAAATTAATAGAAGGGCATTATAGTAATTTTAGATGTTTTAAATTTTTTTAAAATAATAATTATTTGGGGGTGAAGTCAACCAAAGTGGGGGTGTAAATAACCGTATATGTAAATTAATAGAAGGGCATTATTGTTTATACAGTATATGTAAATTAATAGAAGGATACTATAGTAATTTTAGGTATAATTTTTTAAAAATAATAATTTAGGCGGTGAAGTCAATAAAAGTGGGGGTGTAAATAACTGTGATCAATTATTTATATAATTTGTGGGGGTGAAGTCAACAAAAGTGGAGGTGTAAATAACTGTGGTCAATTGTTTATATAATTTGTGAGGGTGAAGTTAACAAAAGTGGGGTGTAGTCAATTATAAGATTGAAATTTAAATTTGGTGTGTACGGTACAAACAAGTGTACAGGAGAATTTGACATTAAAATAAAGATTATATATATATCAATTAATTTTTTTATTAATCATGTGAGGATAAATTTGTAATTTTATAATTATATATTTAAAATTATTAAATTTAATTTAAAAGTGTGATAGGGCGACAAAAAACGATAATAAGTGCAATGCAGGGCGATGGATTCTGCGACGCCAAATGCAACAGGTAGTAGGTCATCAAATATAAACCATTAGATTTCAGATCTGATGGCTCAGATTACCGGACTGTTGATAGTCCAGGCAACACTTGGACTGTCCTTAGAAGGTCCCTAGTTGCAACTATAATTGTTTACAAGTAATCGTTGTTACGATGTAATTATCACTAAAGGCTAAAAATTATCGTTTCAACAACCTCATGTGAATCGCACCAGGATACCCACGAACATGGTGCGATGGTTGTTCAGTAATGCCTCCCAATGTCGGATTTGGATCACCAAGCATCGTTCCCCGTCGAACAATTTCACGGTGGCGATACGACTGAACGTGTTGTTTGTTGGTTCTAGTCAGAGAATTATACTACATTGATACGAAAAACAAAGTGAAGTCGAGTTATGGAAAAATTATTTTCCTGCAAGACAGATAATGTCATGGCTAGTGCTCACATGATATGCGTGAAGTCTTCAAAGGTAAAACAACTTCGATTTTTGATATTACGACACCGCAATACCAGAGCAGCATCGAACACACGGAAGTAATTAGAACTGAACAGCTACGGTTTTTTAAAATTGGTAAAACGCATATTTGGTTTCAAGAGAATTTGTGCTCACAAATAAGGTCCCATTTTAGGGGAAAAAAAAAAACACATGCACCTTTAACCTCTTAAAAAAAAACACAATATCAATGGAACACTCCCAAATTAATCCACCCAAATAATAATAGTTCCCAAATTGCACAAATTCATTGCCAAATAGTACGAATCCATCATAAAATCCCCCGAATCTCATTGAAATCTTTCCCAATTCGCGCGAATCTAGCTTGAAATCTTCAACTGTAAAAAAAAAAAAAAAAAAGGCTAAAAATCAAGATGAAAATTAAAAAATTGAAGATGAATGAGATATTGAAATCTGAAATTGACAACGGTCTTTGATTCCTAGCTTTGAGAGGAGGCTAGAGTGTGTAGCCGTTATGAGTTTCGTGACTGAATTTTAATTTTGTAGCCGAATTTTCTCATGAGGTTTTGAAAAAAATATATATGGGAATAACGGTGCCACGGTGGTGGCTGTGGTACCTGTTGACGTGTCGTGGCAGGTGGCGGCAAGATGGTGATGAGAGTGGGGCTAGAGCGGTGTGGGCGGAGACTGGGGTGGGGTCTGGGACACTCGCCGGCGAGAAGAACATCAGGAGAGGGGAAGATATATGTGGGCAGGTTTTTATTTTTTATATACTTATTTATTAGCTTTATGTTTAATTTGATTTTTTCTGAATTTAAATTTAAAATAATTGTAACTAATATTTTTTAATTCAATTTGATAATAAATTTAATATTCAAATTTTATATAAATGTTTTTTATTTTAGTTTTAATTATATTTGTATTAAAAAATATTTAGAGTAATTTCATAATTTACATTAGATTATTATTTTTTAGTATTTTTAAATTATATTCCAATTCTAATATAATATTAATATTAATTTTTTTAGTTTAAATTATATCCAGATTTTATGGGATTAAAGATTAATTTGAATTCTTAGATTGTGAATTTCAGTTTCAATATTTTAATATTTTTTAATATCTAGATATTTTTAAAATAATTTATATTTATTTTATTTTTGGTATTTTTAAATTATATTCACATTTTTGGGTTATAAAAATAATTTCAAATTCTTAAATAATTTTTTTAGTTTCCAGATTATATCACGTAACGAGAACTATTCAGTATTTAACTGTTAGGGACCTTTTTCGCAAAAAGTGGGACAGATTTTTTTTTTAAATTTCTCGTGAGACCTGATGTGGACAAAATGTGCCTTCCTGTGATATAATGACACGCGGAGTCCGGATACGTTATATCCGAAGAGGTTTGGATATAATTATGTGATTATTCGTTTAGTTATCTTTATTATTATATTGATAATAATTGTTATATTGATGATGGGCTTTTATGATATTGGATTGGGCCAATTTTGGGCCCAAATCCACAAGAATTGAGATAAATAGGCCAGGTGATGGTGAATATCGACCCTAGAATGAATAAGTCATAAGCCTTCCAGCTTTCTAGGCGAGTTGTTGGGCCTGAACCCGAGTTCCGGAGTTTAAACCTCGGACGAGCTAGTGGAGGCAGATAAGCCTCGGTCTTAAGACCACTACCTGGGCGGTTGAGAAAATTGGGGAAGTGGGTATCCCTTCATCCAATGTACATTTTATATACTTTACATGCATCGTTTCTGATAACCAACTACGAGAATACGTTTTGTACACACTTTCACACATAGTCACCGGTGTTGGGATATTCATCCAGCCCCTGATCTAATTGCAATTTATAAGTTTAGTTTTGATGGCCAAAACCAGATTAGTAGAGTACAGGTTAGATCGATAATTTGTAATCTATAACTAATTTACCTAAGTTGTTTTATAAAGCTTGGAAGTATTGAATATCTTAGTCTAAGTCTGAGGAATCAGTTGTATGTATATCAGCTGATTACTCATTTGTTTCAACACGCACTCTGCTCAAGACTTAAAGAGAAGAAGACTAAAGGCTAGAAGAAATCAAGAGCTCGATCATTAGTGAAATCAGATCTAAAGGTTGTTGTATGCCTTATAGACTGAAAGTTACTATATGATAATCTGCATTCAAGATACAGAACACCTTTCAGCAGATATGAGCTCGCCTGATCTTGTCAAAGAAAGCCGTAAAGTATATTCAAAGATAAGCTAATCTGAAGTTTCAGATGACAGTTAACATTTATGGATAAAGCACCTTAAAGAAGTGTTAGTTCATTAAAGATGCATTGAAGGCTACATTAACAGAAGATAAAGAGAATGTCGGACCAGTTCTGAATTACTCAACCAGAAGACAAGACAGTTGTTCAACCAACTCTGATGATGTGGACCAATGGTGTTTCGACAACAAGTCTATAGAGTTGATGTGAACTAGGTCGTACGAGATCTGTCAAAAGAAGTACGAAGAATTAAATGCCCATTACCCTTTATTGATATATCGTACCAGATTATCTGCAAACTACTATTCAAATGACGATCTCGACCATGCATGGAAGATTTGATACAACGGCTAGTTTGAAGCTCAAATCTCCCTATAAATACAAAACTAGTTCTTTGGAACAAGGTACCGGAAACCTTACAAGTAAGAACTCTCGTATACAACTAATATCAAGAACAGCCAAGTCAGAAATATTCTAAGTGTCGAGTTCTGTAGAGCCAACAAAGATTTCTATCCTTAGTGCTCTAAGTTTCCGATCCTAAGCCGTTCGAAGAATCCTATTGTTAGTGCTTAGATTAGCAGTGTTGTTTTTTTAGCAAACTGAGTTAGTTATAAACATACTCTTTACATTTCCAGTTTAGAAGCCAATTGTAAAGGTTACTTGTTACCTAACCAACAAGTAGATCTATAGCCTTAGATAGAAGTTGAGGTTGATCACAAGTCTTCTCTTGGGACTATAAATACTGAATTTCTCTATCTAATTAGAGAGAGTGGACGTAGGATATTGAGATACGAATTACTATAAATACTTGTGTCTTTATTGCTTTATTTATTATTCTGTATTCATATTCATATTGCTCATATTTGATAAAGGCATTGATTTATAAAAGATTCAAAATCCACTAAGTATAAGTTTTACAAATCAGCAGATATCGTATCAGTTGATAGTATACATTGTTTTAAAGTCATTCTTTAAAAGAGGTTTTCATATCTACCCACGAGTCTAAATATTTAGGTCCTACACATTTCCGCACCTAAAGCTTTTGAGATAGATCTCAAACTAACCAACTAAATTCAGCAGTCAGTAAGGTTGTTATCTTGATCTGCTACTTCTGCACTCTATAGACTAGAACATCTTATTTGCATTCATACGATTGAGTATCTAATTCATCTGATTTGAACACGAAAAAAAAAATTTAAACATCCTGACAGTCTATTCACCTCCCCCCTCTAGACTGTCATTATACTCGTTTTGGAACCAACAACCGGAAAGTTCACTGATACACTTTCCGGTGCATGTCTATAACCTGAAACACACGTGAAATAATTCCTAAGAGAATGGAGTTTTAACTGAATTGAGTAAAGAGTACGCACAACATTTGCACCCACTGTGGAGGACGATTTTACCCTTGGTTGACTGTTCTCTGACCACACATTATTTCGGATATCACCGGTGTTCGGATTTGAGCGTCGGAGTCCCCGCACCGGAGATCCATCCGACGTGTTTTTGTAGGTGCTGGAGTTTATGCATATGGAATTTAGAACTTACTTCCTGCCCCCGATTTCTAATCCAAGGTTAGTGGATTGTTTATCATTGCACATTCATTTTGGATGCAACATGACCGAACTTGCATACTACCCTATTAAAAATCGAAGGTAGGAAGGCTGTGAAAAACTATGTGTTTTACTAAGGGAGGAGACCGGATATATATAGGCAAACCTTCACTTTAACCCGTTGGGGAAGTTAAGATAATTGTGGATCAGCCCACGCAGGTAGTGGGCGAAATTCGTAGAAGTCAACAACTTGTGGATCAGAAACGTCCAAGTTTGAACTTGGCTGATGAATTTGAATTTCGGGTAGGAATTCAAGAATGTTCTAGATTTTGGATCCTTCTCAAATAATATCTTAAAGTGTTCAGACTTGGCCCATAAACGAATGGGTCGGCCCAATTTCAAAATGTACTTTTGGAGTTTATGGTTCTCCAAAAAGATGAGTGGATCCCAAAGACCAATCGCCAAATCCAACTCGGGCCAGTCTTACCGAGCGGAAGGGCGGGTGAGCAGCAGTAGCGTGCGCGTGTGGTGTTTGGGATTGTGTACCCATTTACCACAGTAGGACTTTAAGAACACTTCAATGTTTAAAAAGCTTTCAAAACTTTTCTAAACATTCCATGAGGGGCAAGGTGAAACATTTCACCTTACCATTCAAACTCATCGTTATTATTTTCAAAAGATGTATAATCACCGATCTTTAATAATTAATTTCTCACTCACCGAAATTCATTTTTGAGACTTTAAATATACCACATTTAATTTCCCAAAAATTAAGGTTTAGTGCATCTAATAATTCATGTTAAACATGAGTATCAAAACCCATTATTCCCAAAAATACCCCACATGAGTGAAAATTGTATATATACTACATCAGACTCATTGTTCAGTTCATTTGAGGCTTCAGTGCGACTGGAAAAATAGTTTTTGACTTTGAACTTTCCGTAGCCAAACACCATCGAGTACACCGACGGCTTAGTGGACGCAGTGCCTTGAACCAATCCTCCATTGTGTATTCAAAATCAACAGTGCATGCACACCTCAATCTCAACTTCGTTTCGTTCTCACGTTTTTCTTCTGTTTTGGCCATTGACGTCATTTGCATTCATAAATGTTTTGTCGAAGTGGCCTTGACTTCTCATTTACGTATGTGATCTCCTTTTGAGTATCCCGTCATACCAATCTTTAGGAATCATTAAGAGTCTAAGTCTCAACCTTCACCACATCTTACGGATCTTCAACACTTGATATAATTCTCTCAGGAATTGTCATGATTTTTAAATGTTGTATTACTAACATCTACAATTTAATTTTCCCATCGAACAAAGTTCTTGGGATATCTAGTCATCATTTTTGGGTTTCCACTGTTTCAGCTTTTCTTTGTGGGTTTTATACCCATTTCTTTTACGACATTGTTCATTTGATCTCAATTTATGCTCTTCATGAGGTTAAATGTCTAACGGAGTTGTGTCGGCGACGTATGTGTCTCGACTTTCCGTTAGACATAACTTTCATATCTCTACCAATAGCAGCTTGACAGTCACAATGCACCATCACTGAGGATACTGGTTTGTTCCAACAAAGAATGTCTTCTAGAAAGTTGTTGGGATATGAATCATTGAAACAATATTCTAGTTGATGAGATTGAGTTTTGATGGCCAAATAGTAACTTAAAGTTAATGATATATGTGGTTGGAAGTCATCTTAACTAAGTCATCTTAATAAGTATGATAATCTGAGTTACTGATCTTATATGTGGAATATTCTGAACTGTTAGGAACTAAGCTGATGTTCATATTTTATAGACAGCTTATAAAATAGGACATAGATATACTCTTCTGTATGTACTTCAGGTGTAGTATAGATAAGTTTTATATTTGTAAGTTTGTGTTTTATTGTAATCAACATAGTTAGTTCAGAACTGTAGATCAGAGAAAGATCAGAAGACTACTAGTCAGAAGACTGAAGACTCAGAAGACTACTCAAAAGAAGAAGACTATCTTAAAAGAGTAAAAAAGAAGCACAGAAGTATTCTGAAGAAGCTCAGAACATAAGTTGAGAACTGTGCTAAGTCAGTCTAAGAACAGTAAAAAAGAAGAAGAGTAATTTTAATGTGCTAAGTTCGAAATTGAAGAATAAGTTTGGAAAACTTATTAAAGAGTAATTGAATATATTTGAAGATATGCTGACTTGGAAAGAAAAGTTAAGTCGGTTACAAAAGGATAAGTTACATAAGCGGTTAAGACTTAGTTGAGAGTAGTTTCACAAACTACTAACTGTCATACTAAGTTCTATAAATACCAATAGATCTTCTACTTGAAAAGACTACTGATATTCTGAAGAACACAAGCAATCAAAGAGCTATTCGAGTATTCAAGCAAGAAACTCGCAGAGTTTGAAGGAGATCTAATCAAGAGAAGAAGCCAGTGTATTGAAGAGAAGAATCAAAGGCTACAAATTCAGAGAAGTTTACTTTACATTTTAGTTTGTGATTTCTGTAAAACAAGTGTGCAAGTTACTTGTAAAATTACTAATAGATCGAAAATATACCTGGTGGTATAATCGAAAAGATAAAAGTCTTAGTCTTCGGACTTTAAGCCACAAGAAACTCAAGAAGGAGTTAATAAAACATCACAACTGGGTTTGTGAGAGTGGATGTAGTCATTTGTCGAACCACTATAAATCTTGTGTCTCATTTACTTATGATTCAGGTGGAATTTACACGTTTTGGCATCCAAACCCTACCCCAACACTATATAAGCCACATTTCTTGAAATCCAAGACATTCTTCCCCAATTCCTCAAATTCCACACATAGTTACACATACTTGGAGGTGTTTTGGCCATATCTTCATCAATTCTTCATCAAATCAAGCAAGGAAGGATGCAATAGCTTGGAAATTCAATTCTCTACCATATTTTAGACTAAGCTTTCTCTTTCTCTTTCTTTTTCTTAGTTATTCCATTTTATTTTGTAATTTGACTATGCTAGTTAGTGGCTAGAACACTTTTGGTTCTAGAGCCTTGTAAATACTCTTGTTGAAGTTTATGAATTAATGTTTTGCTTAATTGGTGTTTGTGTGACTTAATTCTATTTGGGTGCTTGATTTTCATTGCAAAGCATGTCATTAGTGTACAATGATGATGTGTTAATCCTAGTTAATTGAATTAGGTTGAGAAATCTACTTTGATTAATTGATTGCAAGCATTTGACCTAATTTTATTGCGAGATTGAAAGATGAACCAATGATTAGGAAGATGTGTGATGATCTTAGGAACTTGATTGGGTTTTATTGTGCAATTTAGGTAGAGATACTAAGTTGTGTGATATTTCCTTTGGATTCCTTGGATCGAAAGAACTTTTAATTCATTATTATGTGATCAATCTTATAGACAAAGCATGAACACCACTTAAGTAGATAGTTAATCATAGATGGATACATTAGTATTGCATGCGCTTTAGAACCTACCTTCTCATACTTGAATTTCATCTGTTTTACTTCTCGTTTTCTTGATTTGCAAGTTAGTTGATCGATTCGTTATTACTCTTTATTGCTTATTTGTGACAATTTGATAGGCAACATTAGGGTAATTCACTATATTCACTTTATCGATCGCGTCTATTTAGAATTCCGTTAACAAACTACACTTTTACGCTATACCTCCTCGTGGGATCGACCTCGTACTTACTTCACTACGATAGACACCGTATACTTGCGGTCGTTTATTCTAGCATTGTAAAATACGTGAATCAAGTTTATGGCGCTGCTGCCGGGGAGGTTTTTATAGCTCTATAGTGTAGGTGACATTTTATTTGCTTTCCTTATTTGCAAAAATCCAAAAATATTTGTGTGTTTTACGTGACTCCACTTGCAATTCTCACTTTTTCTTTAACTCTTGTTTAGACATGGCCTATGATCACCCGAGCTAGGAGAGATCAACAAGTGTTGCTACCTCTAGACCCGGAAATCGAAGCTCGTTATCGAAGGCAAAACGCCGAAAGGAGAAGAAGTGATTTGAAAGCCATGAATAGAAGAGAGAATCCATTAGTGGAGGAGGTTGAGGAAGAAGTTCAGAATCAAGGGCCGAATATAGAGGAAAGAGATAGGGCACCAAGGGTGAATGAGGAACATGGAATTCAAAGAGTTTGGAGGGATCACTTTCGACGGAGGAGCGGGTAGGGAACCCGTTGACGCTCATAACTTTGAGCTCAAACCGGCGTTGATCATGATGGTCCAAAATAACCAATTCGGAGGGTTATCGAAGGAGGATCCCAACCTCCATTTATCTCAATTCTTAGAGATAAGTGGGACGGTGAAGATAAACCGAGTCCCTCAAGACTGCATTCGTCTTCAATTGTTCCCTTTCTCACTCTGTGATCGTGCAAAACAATGGTACATGTCTCTTGATCTAAGGACGATAGAGAATTGGAATGATTTGGTGGATGCTTTCCTAATGAAGTATTTTCCCCCAAGCAAAACCATTCAAATATGGGGGGAAATATCTTCATTCCGACAAGATGAGGATGAATCATTAGCCGAGGTGTGGGATCGCTTCAAAGATCTCATAAGAAGTTGTCCTCAACACGGGTTTTCAAGGGATCAAATCATTTGTTATTTCTATAACGGGATGGATCAACGTATAAGAGGGATGGTAGACGCTTCGGCCGGTGGAGGGTCTTTGTTGGGAAAGACGACGGATGAGGGCTATGTGTTATTAGAGGAGATGGCAAAGAATGGGAACCAATGGCCATCCGAGAGAAGGCAAGCCCGAAAAGTTGCTTTTGCTAGAGAGTCGGAGGATTTTGCTATTCAATCCAAAAAAATGGATAAATTGATTTCGTTGATGGCGGCCAATGCATTAGTGGGACCAAGTGATGATCAATATGAAGAGGCCCGCTACATGAACAATCAAAGGGACCGACATTTTTGAGAAAGAAGTTGGAATGAGAGGCAAAACCCTCCTAATCCGAATCAATATCACCCCGGGTTGAGGCAACATGAGAACTTCTCTTATGCTAACACAAGGAATGCCATCATACCACATCCAAATTTCAATGTGAGAGATGGAGCAATTGTGGAGTCTTCATCAAAACCGTCTTTGGAAGACATGTTTGGCGCATTTATGGGGGAAACCAAGAATTTTATGAGACAGACGAGGGATAATGCGACCAAGACTTGGCAAAGACTTGATGAACAAGTAGAGATGATCAAGAATGTGGCAAACAACATGAAGGCCATGGAGAAGTAAATGAGTCAACTCTCCAATGTCATTGGAAGCCAACATACTCCGGGGCAATTCCCTTCAAACACGGAGCTTATCCTCAAGGAACATTGCAAAGCTTTTAAGCTAAGGAGTGGGACAAGCTATGAGGGGCCAAAGATGCCATAAGAGGAAGAAATGTTGAGTGCACCTAAGGATGTTGACAAAGAAGAAGGTCTTGAGGAGGAAAAGCAAGATGAGATAGTGAGGGAAGAGGAGAAAAAGAGTGAGGAGGCAATCCCCCCTCAAGACAAAGGGAAAAGTGAGGTACCTCTCCCATACCCTCAAAGATTGAAGAAGAAAGGTTTGGATCATAAATTCACCAAGTTCGTGGAAATGTTCAAGAAGATTCATATTAACATTCCATTTGCCGAAGCACTTGAGCAAATGCCCTACTACTCCAAATTCCTAAAGGAGATCATGTCAAACAAGAGGAAGATGGTGGAGTACGAAACGATGCATTTGACCGAGGAGTGTAGCTCGATTATTCAAGCCAAGTTGCCTCAAAAACATAGAGACCCCGGATCTTTCACCTTGTCATGTGTCATCGGGGATGGAGGTACATTTCGAGCCTTGTGTGATTTGGGAGCTAGTATCAATCTTATGCCATTATCCATATTTAAAACTCTTGGTTTGGGAAAGCTTACACCAACCACAATGAGTCTCATATTGGCGGATAGATCCATGACGTACCGGTATAGTAGAGGACGTGTTGGTTAAGGTGGACAAATTCATTTACCCGGTGTTGGATATGGAAGAAGAGAAGTACATTCCACTAATCTTGGGAAGGCCATTCTTGGCAACCGGTGGAGCTATCATAAATGTGAGGAAAGGGGAGTTAGAGGTTCAAGTGAACAATGAAAAAGTTTTGTTCAACATCTACAAGGCCATCAAGTTTAGAGATGATGAGGATGAGGTTTTTTAGTGCAACATGATCAATAGTGTGCAAGCTTATGTGGATATGCACATGGAGAAGAGCAACTCAAAGGATCTACTTGACTTTTGCATAAGAAACTCTCTTACTTCTCCTTCTCTTATCCCTTTTGATTTTAATTATGATGAACTTGATGATATGGAATTGTTTGAATATATGTCTTCTCTTGATGTTTTGAAGGAGCTTCCAATCAAGGAGGAGGAGAAATTCATGGAGATACGACAAGTAGCCAAGTTTGGGGGGGTTTTACTTGAAGAGTGTCAAAGATTTCCTAACAAAAATCTTGACACTTGGCCCTCATGTTACTCATTGGAGGCACCAAAGGATGGAGCTAAAGAGGAACCAAAAGCTCAAGAGAAAGGGAGAAAGCTAAACTTGAAATCACTTTCGGATCACTTGAGATATGCTTATCTTGAACAAGGTGACCTCTTTCCGGTTATTGTTTCTTCACACTTTCATGAGCTTGAATTAGAAAAATTGCTTAGGGTGCTTAGAACTTATAAATCGGCTATTGGTTGGGATATTTCGGATTTGAAGGGTATACCGCCTCATATTTGCATGCATAAGATTAGACTAGATGAGTCTATTAAGCCTAAAGCCCAAGGTCAAAGAAGATTGAATCCCACAATTCAAGAGGTAGTGAGAAAAGAGGTGTTTAAGTGGTTAGATAATGATATAATTTTTCCCATAAATGATATTGAGTGGGTGAGTCCAACACAAGTGGTACCTAAGAAGGGGGGCATGACTATTGTTACAACCGATGCTTTAGAGGCAATTGCCACTAGGACCATTGTGGGGTGGAGAGTATGCATTAATTATCGTGTGTTGAATAATGCCACTAGGAAAGATCATTTTCCTTTGCCCTCTATTGATCAAATATTGGATAGGATGGCGGGATACGAGTATTATTGCTTTCTTGATGGTTACTCGGGATATAATCAAATTTTGATTGATCCCAAGGACCAAGAGAAATCAACTTTTCCTTGCCCTTATGGTACTTTTGCTTTTAGGAGAATGTCATTTGGATTGTGTAATGCTCCCGCCACCTTTCAACGATGTATGATGGCTATTTTTCATGGCATAATTGAAAACATAATGGAGGTGTTTATGGATGATTTTTCCGTATTTGGTTATTGTTTTGATACATGTCTACGTAACCTCTCTTGTGTTTTGCAAAGATGCATAGATACTAATTTGGTGCTCAGTTGGGATAAATGCCACTTCATGGTGAAGGAAGGAATTGTGCTTGGGCACAAGGTTTCGGCTAAGGGACTTGAGGTGGATAGAGCAAAGATTGTGGAAATCGAGAAGTTACCCCCACCAACTAATGAGAAGGTGGTGAGAAGTTTTCTTGGGCATGCCGGATTTTATAGAAGATTCATCAAAGATTTTTCCAAGATAGCCAAGCCCATGTGTTCATTATTGGAGAAAGGGGCCACTTTCACCTTCAGTGAAGAGTGTGTGAAGTCGTTTGAGATATTGAAGGAGGCCTTGATTAGAGCTCCCATGTTGGTGACACCCGATTGGAGTCAACCGTTTGAGATCATGTGTGATGTTAGTGATTATGCCATTGGGGTAGCCTTGGGTCAAAAGAGAGATAAGCTCTTTCGTGTGATCTACTATGCAAGCAAGACCTTAAATCCGGCTCAAAAAAATTACACCACAACAGAGAAGGAGATGTTAGCCGTGATCTAAAGCTTTGACAAGTTTAGAGCATATTTGGTGGGAGCTAAGACCATAGTGTACACGGATCACACGGCTCTTAAGTACTTGATTGAGAAGAAAGAGGCTAAACCAAGGTTGATACGATGGGTGCTCCATTTGCAAGAGTTTGATATGGAGATTAGAGATAGAAAAGGGTGTGAAAATGTGGTGGCGGATCATCTCTCAAGACTTGAGAATGTAGAGGAAAAAGATGTCCAAGTCCCTATCAAGGAGTGGTTCCCCGATGAGCAAATTCTTGCTCTCAAAGAAGCATGTCCATGGTTTGCCGACTTTGTGAATTACATAGCCACCGGAACACACCCACCAAACCTCTCATTTCATCAAAAAAAGAAGTTCTATCATGATGTCAAGTTCTATGTTTGGGAGGATCCATTCCTCTATAGATGGTGTTCGGACATGATGATGAGGAGGTGCCTAGGGGAAGATGAGTGGGAGAAAGTGATTGAGGAGTGTCATTCATCAAAGGATGGGAAACATTTCAAAGAGGCATGAGATGCCTATGAAGAATGTGATCGAAGTGGAGCTACTTCCCATGGATTCTCCTACATCCTTTTGGCCATTGACTATGTTTCTAGATGGATTGAGGCTATTCCAACCACTACAAATGATGCTAAGGTGGTCCTCAACTTTTTGAGAAAGAACCACTACAAATGATGCTAAGGTGGTCCTCAACTTTTTGAGAAAGAACATTTTCACTCGTTTTGGAGTGATGGTGGTTCACACTTTTGGAACTCTTGACAAAATATGGAGTGAGTGATGGTGGTTCACACTTTTGCAACTCTTGACAAAATATGGAGTGAGTGATGGTGGTTCACACTTTTGGAACTCTTGACAAAATATGGAGTGAGTGATGGTGGTTCACAATTTTGCAACTCTTGACAAAATATGGAGTGAGTGATGGTGGTTCACACTTTTGCAACTCTTGACAAAATATGGAGTGAGTGACTCTTGACAAAATATGGAGTGAGTGATGGTGGTTCACACTTTTGCAACTCTTGACAAAATATTGGTTCACACTTTTGCAACTCTTGACAAAATATTGGTTCACACTTTTGCAACTCTTGACAAAATATGGAGTGCAACTCTTGACAAAATATGGAACAAAATATGGAGTGATCACACTTTTGCAACTCTTGACAAAATATGGAGTGAGTGATGGTGGTTCACACTTTTGCAACTCTTGACAAAATATGGAGTGAGTGATGGTGGTTCACACTTTTGCAACTCTTGACAAAATATGGAGTGAGTGATGGTGGTTCACACTTTTGCAACTCTTGACAAAATATCGGGTGGTTCACACTTTTGCAACTCTTGACAAAATATGGAGTGAGTGATGGTGGTTCAGACTTTTGTAACTCTTGACAAAATATATGGGGTGGTTCACACTTTTGCAACTCTTGACAAAATATGGGGTGGTTCACACTTTTGGAACTCTTGACAAAATATGGAGTGAGTGATGGTGGTTCACACTTTTGCAACTCTTGACAAAATATGGAGTGAGTGATGGTGGTTCACACTTTTGGAACTCTTGACAAAATATGGAGTGAGTGATGGTGGTTCACAATTTTGCAACTCTTGACAAAATATGGAGTGAGTGATGGTGGTTCACACTTTTGCAACTCTTGACAAAATATGGAGTGAGTGACTCTTGACAAAATATGGAGTGAGTGATGGTGGTTCACACTTTTGCAACTCTTGACAAAATATTGGTTCACACTTTTGCAACTCTTGACAAAATATTGGTTCACACTTTTGCAACTCTTGACAAAATATGGAGTGCAACTCTTGACAAAATATGGAACAAAATATGGAGTGATCACACTTTTGCAACTCTTGACAAAATATGGAGTGAGTGATGGTGGTTCACACTTTTGCAACTCTTGACAAAATATGGAGTGAGTGATGGTGGTTCACACTTTTGCAACTCTTGACAAAATATGGAGTGAGTGATGGTGGTTCACACTTTTGCAACTCTTGACAAAATATGGAGTGAGTGATGGTGGTTCACACTTTTGCAACTCTTGACAAAATATCGGGTGGTTCACACTTTTGCAACTCTTGACAAAATATGGAGTGAGTGATGGTGGTTCACACTTTTGTAACTCTTGACAAAATATATGGGGTGGTTCACACTTTTGCAACTCTTGACAAAATATGGGGTGGTTCACACTTTTGCAACTCTTGAAAAAATATGGAGTGAGTGATGGTGGTTCACACTTTTGTAACTCTTGACAAAATATGGAGTGAGTGATGGTAAAATATGGAGTGAGTGATGGTGGTTCACACTTTTGCAACTCTTGACAAAATATGGAGTGAGTGATGGTCGTTCACACTTTTGCAACTCTTGACAAAATATGGAGTGAGTGATGGTGGTTCACACTTTTGCAACTCTTGACAAAATATGGGGTGGTTCACACTTTTGCAACTCTTGAAAAAATATGGAGTGAGTGATGGTGGTTCACACTTTTGTAACTCTTGACAAAATATGGAGTGAGTGATGATATGGGGTGAGTGATGGTGGTTCACACTTTTGTGACTCTTGACAAAATATGGGGTGAGTGATGGTGGTTCACACTTTTGCAACTCTTGACAAAATATATGGGGTGGTTCACACTTTTGCAACTCTTGACAAAATATGGGGTGGTTCACACTTTTGGAACTCTTGACAAAATATGGAGTGAGTGATGGTGGTTCACACTTTTGCAACTCTTGACAAAATATGGAGTGAGTGACTCTTGACAAAATATGGAGTGAGTGATGGTGGTTCACACTTTTGCAACTCTTGACAAAATATGGAGTGAGTGATGGTGGTTCACACTTTTGCAACTCTTGACAAAATATGGAGTGAGTGATGGTGGTTCACACTTTTGCAACTCTTGACAAAATATGGAGTGAGTGATGGTGGTTCACACTTTTGCAACTCTTGACAAAATATCGGGTGGTTCACACTTTTGCAACTCTTGACAAAATATGGAGTGAGTGATGGTGGTTCACACTTTTGTAACTCTTGACAAAATATATGGGGTGGTTCACACTTTTGCAACTCTTGACAAAATATGGGGTGGTTCACACTTTTGCAACTCTTGAAAAAATATGGAGTGAGTGATGGTGGTTCACACTTTTGTAACTCTTGACAAAATATGGAGTGAGTGATGGTAAAATATGGAGTGAGTGATGGTGGTTCACACTTTTGCAACTCTTGACAAAATATGGAGTGAGTGATGGTCGTTCACACTTTTGCAACTCTTGACAAAATATGGAGTGAGTGATGGTGGTTCACACTTTTGCAACTCTTGACAAAATATGGGGTGGTTCACACTTTTGCAACTCTTGAAAAAATATGGAGTGAGTGATGGTGGTTCACACTTTTGTAACTCTTGACAAAATATGGGGTGAGTGATGATATGGGGTGAGTGATGGTGGTTCACACTTTTGTGACTCTTGACAAAATATGGGGTGAGTGATGGTGGTTCACACTTTTGCAACTCTTGACAAAATATATGGGGTGGTTCACACTTTTGCAACTCTTGACAAAATATGGGGTGGTTCACACTTTTGGAACTCTTGACAAAATATGGAGTGAGTGATGGTGGTTCACACTTTTGCAACTCTTGACAAAATATGGAGTGAGTGACTCTTGACAAAATATGGAGTGAGTGATGGTGGTTCACACTTTTGCAACTCTTGACAAAATATTGGTTCACACTTTTGCAACTCTTGACAAAATATTGGTTCACACTTTTGCAACTCTTGACAAAATATGGAGTGCAACTCTTGACAAAATATGGAACAAAATATGGAGTGATCACACTTTTGCAACTCTTGACAAAATATGGAGTGAGTGATGGTGGTTCACACTTTTGCAACTCTTGACAAAATATGGAGTGAGTGATGGTGGTTCACACTTTTGCAACTCTTGACAAAATATGGAGTGAGTGATGGTGGTTCACACTTTTGCAACTCTTGACAAAATATCGGGTGGTTCACACTTTTGCAACTCTTGACAAAATATGGAGTGAGTGATGGTGGTTCACACTTTTGTAACTCTTGACAAAATATATGGGGTGGTTCACACTTTTGCAACTCTTGACAAAATATGGGGTGGTTCACACTTTTGGAACTCTTGACAAAATATGGAGTGAGTGATGGTGGTTCACACTTTTGCAACTCTTGACAAAATATGGAGTGAGTGATGGTGGTTCACACTTTTGGAACTCTTGACAAAATATGGAGTGAGTGATGGTGGTTCACAATTTTGCAACTCTTGACAAAATATGGAGTGAGTGATGGTGGTTCACACTTTTGCAACTCTTGACAAAATATGGAGTGAGTGACTCTTGACAAAATATGGAGTGAGTGATGGTGGTTCACACTTTTGCAACTCTTGACAAAATATTGGTTCACACTTTTGCAACTCTTGACAAAATATTGGTTCACACTTTTGCAACTCTTGACAAAATATGGAGTGCAACTCTTGACAAAATATGGAACAAAATATGGAGTGATCACACTTTTGCAACTCTTGACAAAATATGGAGTGAGTGATGGTGGTTCACACTTTTGCAACTCTTGACAAAATATGGAGTGAGTGATGGTGGTTCACACTTTTGCAACTCTTGACAAAATATGGAGTGAGTGATGGTGGTTCACACTTTTGCAACTCTTGACAAAATATGGAGTGAGTGATGGTGGTTCACACTTTTGCAACTCTTGACAAAATATCGGGTGGTTCACACTTTTGCAACTCTTGACAAAATATGGAGTGAGTGATGGTGGTTCACACTTTTGTAACTCTTGACAAAATATATGGGGTGGTTCACACTTTTGCAACTCTTGACAAAATATGGGGTGGTTCACACTTTTGCAACTCTTGAAAAAATATGGAGTGAGTGATGGTGGTTCACACTTTTGTAACTCTTGACAAAATATGGAGTGAGTGATGGTAAAATATGGAGTGAGTGATGGTGGTTCACACTTTTGCAACTCTTGACAAAATATGGAGTGAGTGATGGTCGTTCACACTTTTGCAACTCTTGACAAAATATGGAGTGAGTGATGGTGGTTCACACTTTTGCAACTCTTGACAAAATATGGGGTGGTTCACACTTTTGCAACTCTTGAAAAAATATGGAGTGAGTGATGGTGGTTCACACTTTTGTAACTCTTGACAAAATATGGAGTGAGTGATGGTAAAATATGGAGTGAGTGATGGTGGTTCACACTTTTGTAACTCTTGACAAAATATGGGGTGAGTGATGGTGGTTCACACTTTTGCAACTCTTGACAAAATATATGGGGTGGTTCACACTTTTGCAACTCTTGACAAAATATGGGGTGGTTCACACTTTTGGAACTCTTGACAAAATATGGAGTGAGTGATGGTGGTTCACACTTTTGCAACTCTTGACAAAATATGGAGTGAGTGACTCTTGACAAAATATGGAGTGAGTGATGGTGGTTCACACTTTTGCAACTCTTGACAAAATATGGAGTGAGTGATGGTGGTTCACACTTTTGCAACTCTTGACAAAATATGGAGTGAGTGATGGTGGTTCACACTTTTGCAACTCTTGACAAAATATGGAGTGAGTGATGGTGGTTCACACTTTTGCAACTCTTGACAAAATATCGGGTGGTTCACACTTTTGCAACTCTTGACAAAATATGGAGTGAGTGATGGTGGTTCACACTTTTGTAACTCTTGACAAAATATATGGGGTGGTTCACACTTTTGCAACTCTTGACAAAATATGGGGTGGTTCACACTTTTGCAACTCTTGAAAAAATATGGAGTGAGTGATGGTGGTTCACACTTTTGTAACTCTTGACAAAATATGGAGTGAGTGATGGTAAAATATGGAGTGAGTGATGGTGGTTCACACTTTTGCAACTCTTGACAAAATATGGAGTGAGTGATGGTCGTTCACACTTTTGCAACTCTTGACAAAATATGGAGTGAGTGATGGTGGTTCACACTTTTGCAACTCTTGACAAAATATGGGGTGGTTCACACTTTTGCAACTCTTGAAAAAATATGGAGTGAGTGATGGTGGTTCACACTTTTGTAACTCTTGACAAAATATGGGGTGAGTGATGATATGGGGTGAGTGATGGTGGTTCACACTTTTGTGACTCTTGACAAAATATGGGGTGAGTGATGGTGGTTCACACTTTTGCAACTCTTGACAAAATATATGGGGTGGTTCACACTTTTGCAACTCTTGACAAAATATGGGGTGGTTCACACTTTTGGAACTCTTGACAAAATATGGAGTGAGTGATGGTGGTTCACACTTTTGCAACTCTTGACAAAATATGGAGTGAGTGACTCTTGACAAAATATGGAGTGAGTGATGGTGGTTCACACTTTTGCAACTCTTGACAAAATATTGGTTCACACTTTTGCAACTCTTGACAAAATATTGGTTCACACTTTTGCAACTCTTGACAAAATATGGAGTGCAACTCTTGACAAAATATGGAACAAAATATGGAGTGATCACACTTTTGCAACTCTTGACAAAATATGGAGTGAGTGATGGTGGTTCACACTTTTGCAACTCTTGACAAAATATGGAGTGAGTGATGGTGGTTCACACTTTTGCAACTCTTGACAAAATATGGAGTGAGTGATGGTGGTTCACACTTTTGCAACTCTTGACAAAATATCGGGTGGTTCACACTTTTGCAACTCTTGACAAAATATGGAGTGAGTGATGGTGGTTCACACTTTTGTAACTCTTGACAAAATATATGGGGTGGTTCACACTTTTGCAACTCTTGACAAAATATGGGGTGGTTCACACTTTTGGAACTCTTGACAAAATATGGAGTGAGTGATGGTGGTTCACACTTTTGCAACTCTTGACAAAATATGGAGTGAGTGATGGTGGTTCACACTTTTGGAACTCTTGACAAAATATGGAGTGAGTGATGGTGGTTCACAATTTTGCAACTCTTGACAAAATATGGAGTGAGTGATGGTGGTTCACACTTTTGCAACTCTTGACAAAATATGGAGTGAGTGACTCTTGACAAAATATGGAGTGAGTGATGGTGGTTCACACTTTTGCAACTCTTGACAAAATATTGGTTCACACTTTTGCAACTCTTGACAAAATATTGGTTCACACTTTTGCAACTCTTGACAAAATATGGGGTGGTTCACACTTTTGCAACTCTTGAAAAAATATGGAGTGAGTGATGGTGGTTCACACTTTTGTAACTCTTGACAAAATATGGAGTGAGTGATGGTAAAATATGGAGTGAGTGATGGTGGTTCACACTTTTGCAACTCTTGACAAAATATGGAGTGAGTGATGGTCGTTCACACTTTTGCAACTCTTGACAAAATATGGAGTGAGTGATGGTGGTTCACACTTTTGCAACTCTTGACAAAATATGGGGTGGTTCACACTTTTGCAACTCTTGAAAAAATATGGAGTGAGTGATGGTGGTTCACACTTTTGTAACTCTTGACAAAATATGGAGTGAGTGATGGTAAAATATGGAGTGAGTGATGGTGGTTCACACTTTTGTAACTCTTGACAAAATATGGGGTGGTTCACACTTTTGCAACTCGGGTGGTTCACACTTTTGCAACTCTTGACAAAATATGGGGTGGTTCACACTTTTGCAACTCTTGACAAAATATGGGGTGAGTGATGATATGGGGTGAGTGATGGTGGTTCACACTTTTGTGACTCTTGACAAAATATGGGGTGAGTGATGGTGGTTCACACTTTTGCAACTCTTGACAAAATATATGGGGTGGTTCACACTTTTGCAACTCTTGACAAAATATGGGGTGGTTCACACTTTTGGAACTCTTGACAAAATATGGAGTGAGTGATGGTGGTTCACACTTTTGCAACTCTTGACAAAATATGGAGTGAGTGATGGTGGTTCACACTTTTGGAACTCTTGACAAAATATGGAGTGAGTGATGGTGGTTCACAATTTTGCAACTCTTGACAAAATATGGAGTGAGTGATGGTGGTTCACACTTTTGCAACTCTTGACAAAATATGGAGTGAGTGACTCTTGACAAAATATTGAGTGAGTGACTCTTGACAAAATATGGAACAAAATATTGGTTCACACTTTTGCAACTCTTGACAAAATATATGGGGTGGTTCACACTTTTGCAACTCTTGACAAAATATGGGGTGGTTCACACTTTTGCAACTCTTGACAAAATATGGGGTGGTTCACACTTTTGCAACTCTTGACAAAATATGGGGTGAGTGATGATATGGGGTGAGTGATGGTGGTTCACACTTTTGTGACTCTTGACAAAATATGGGGTGAGTGATGGTGGTTCACACTTTTGCAACTCTTGACAAAATATATGGGGTGGTTCACACTTTTGCAACTCTTGACAAAATATGGGGTGGTTCACACTTTTGGAACTCTTGACAAAATATGGAGTGAGTGACTCTTGACAAAATATGGAGTGAGTGACTCTTGACAAAATATGGAACAAAATATTGGTTCACACTTTTGCAACTCTTGACAAAATATATGGGGTGGTTCACACTTTTGCAACTCTTGACAAAATATGGGGTGGTTCACACTTTTGCAACTCTTGACAAAATATGGAGTGAGTGATAGTGGTTCACACTTTTGTAACTCTTGACAAAATATGGGGTGGTTCACACTTTTGCAACTCGGGTGGTTCACACTTTTGCAACTCTTGACAAAATATGGGGTGGTTCACACTTTTGCAACTCTTGACAAAATATGGGGTGAGTGATGATATGGGGTGAGTGATGGTGGTTCACACTTTTGTGACTCTTGACAAAATATGGGGTGAGTGATGGTGGTTCACACTTTTGCAACTCTTGACAAAATATATGGGGTGGTTCACACTTTTGCAACTCTTGACAAAATATGGGGTGGTTCACACTTTTGGAACTCTTGACAAAATATGGAGTGAGTGATGGTGGTTCACACTTTTGCAACTCTTGACAAAATATGGAGTGAGTGATGGTGGTTCACACTTTTGGAACTCTTGACAAAATATGGAGTGAGTGATGGTGGTTCACAATTTTGCAACTCTTGACAAAATATGGAGTGAGTGATGGTGGTTCACACTTTTGCAACTCTTGACAAAATATGGAGTGAGTGACTCTTGACAAAATATGGAGTGAGTGATGGTGGTTCACACTTTTGCAACTCTTGACAAAATATTGGTTCACACTTTTGCAACTCTTGACAAAATATTGGTTCACACTTTTGCAACTCTTGACAAAATATGGAGTGCAACTCTTGACAAAATATGGAACAAAATATGGAGTGATCACACTTTTGCAACTCTTGACAAAATATGGAGTGAGTGATGGTGGTTCACACTTTTGCAACTCTTGACAAAATATGGAGTGAGTGATGGTGGTTCACACTTTTGCAACTCTTGACAAAATATCGGGTGGTTCACACTTTTGCAACTCTTGACAAAATATGGAGTGAGTGATGGTGGTTCACACTTTTGTAACTCTTGACAAAATATATGGGGTGGTTCACACTTTTGCAACTCTTGACAAAATATGGGGTGGTTCACACTTTTGCAACTCTTGACAAAATATGGAGTGAGTGATGGTGGTTCACACTTTTGTAACTCTTGACAAAATATGGAGTGAGTGATGGTAAAATATGGAGTGAGTGATGGTGGTTCACACTTTTGCAACTCTTGACAAAATATATGGGGTGGTTCACACTTTTGCAACTCTTGACAAAATATCGGGTGGTTCACACTTTTGCAACTCTTGACAAAATATGGAGTGAGTGATGGTGGTTCACACTTTTGTAACTCTTGACAAAATATGGGGTGGTTCACACTTTTGCAACTCTTGACAAAATATGGAGTGAGTGATGGTGGTTCACACTTTTGCAACTCTTGACAAAATATGGGGTGAGTGATGGTGGTTCACACTTTTGCAACTCTTGACAAAATATATGGGGTGGTTCACACTTTTGCAACTCTTGACAAAATATGGGGTGGTTCACACTTTTGCAACTCTTGACAAAATATGGAGTGAGTGATGGTGGTTCACACTAATATATGGGGTGGTTCACACTTTTGCAACTCTTGACGAAATACTTTTGCAACTCTTGACAAAATATATGGGGTGGTTCACACTTTTGCAACTCTTGACAAAATATGGGGTGGTTCACACTTTTGCAACTCTTGACAAAATATGGAGTGAGTGATGGTGGTTCACACTTTTGCAACTCTTGACAAAATATGGGGTGAGTGATGGTGGTTCACACTTTTGCAACTCTTGACAAAATATATGGGGTGGTTCACACTTTTGCAACTCTTGACAAAATATGGGGTGGTTCACACTTTTGCAACTCTTGACAAAATATGGAGTGAGTGATAGTGGTTCACACTTTTGTAACTCTTGACAAAATATGGGGTGGTTCACACTTTTGCAACTCGGGTGGTTCACACTTTTGCAACTCTTGACAAAATATGG
Source organism: Galeopsis tetrahit (assembly GCA_963675135.1). NCBI lineage: Eukaryota > Viridiplantae > Streptophyta > Magnoliopsida > Lamiales > Lamiaceae > Galeopsis > Galeopsis tetrahit. The sequence goes on along the minus strand of OY776119.1, from coordinate 30,986,702 downwards.
GGTGGTTCACACTTTTGCAACTCTTGACAAAATATGGGGTGAGTGATGATATGGGGTGAGTGATGGTGGTTCACACTTTTGTGACTCTTGACAAAATATGGGGTGAGTGATGGTGGTTCACACTTTTGCAACTCTTGACAAAATATATGGGGTGGTTCACACTTTTGCAACTCTTGACAAAATATGGGGTGGTTCACACTTTTGCAACTCTTGACAAAATATGGAGTGAGTGATGGTGGTTCACACTTTTGTAACTCTTGACAAAATATGGGGTGGTTCACACTTTTACAACTCGGGTGGTTCACACTTTTGCAACTCTTGACAAAATATGGGGTGGTTCACACTTTTGCAACTCTTGACAAAATATGGGGTGAGTGATGATATGGGGTGAGTGATGGTGGTTCACACTTCACACTTTTGTGACTCTTGACAAAATATGGGGTGAGTGATGGTGGTTCACACTTTTGCAACTGGGGTGAGTGATGATATGGGGTGAGTGATGGTGGTTCACACTTTTGCAACTCTTGACAAAATATGGTGCCCTCAATTGACCATTATTTTGGTCTATGTGGGGGTGAGTGATGATATGGGGTGAGTGATGGTGGTTCACACTTTTGCAACTCTTGACAAAATATGGAGTGAGTGATGGTGGTTCACACTTTTGTAACTCTTGACAAAATATGGGGTGGTTCACACTTTTGTTACTCGGGTGGTTCACACTTTTGCAACTCTTGACAAAATATGGGGTGGTTCACACTTTTGCAACTCTTGACAAAATATGGGGTGAGTGATGATATGGGGTGAGTGATGGTGGTTCACACTTCACACTCTTGTGACTCTTGACAAAATATGGGGTGAGTGATGGTGGTTCACACTTTTGCAACTGGGGTGAGTGATGATATGGGGTGAGTGATGGTGGTTCACACTTTTGCAACTCTTGACAAAATATGGGGTGGTTCACACTTTTGCAACTCTTGACAAAATATGGGGTGAGTGATGGTGGTTCACACTTCACACTTTTGTGACTCTTGACAAAATATGGGGTGAGTGATGGTGGTTCACACTTTTGCAACTGGGGTGAGTGATGGTGGTTCACACTTTTACAACTCTTGACAAAATATGGTGCCCTCAATTGACAATTATTTTGGTCTATGTGGGGGTGAGTGATGATATGGGGTGAGTGATGGTGGTTCACACTTTTGCAACTCTTGACAAAATATGGTGCCCTCAATTGACCATTATTTTGGTCTATGTGGGGGTGAGTGATGATATGGGGTGAGTGATGGTGGTTCAGCACTTTTGCAACTCTTGACAAAATATGGGGTGGTTCACACTTTTGCAACTCTTGACAAAATATGGGGTGAGTGATGGTGGTTCACACTTCACAGTTTTGTGACTCTTGACAAAATATGGGGTGAGTGATGGTGGTTCACACTTTTGCAACTCTTGACAAAATATGGGGTGGTTCACACTTTTGCAACTCTTGACAAAATATGGGGTGAGTGATGATATGGGGTGAGTGATGGTGGTTCACACTTTTGTGACTCTTGACAAAATATGGGGTGAGTGATGGTGGTTCACACTTTTGCAACTCTTGACAAAATATATGGGGTGGTTCACACTTTTGCAACTCTTGACAAAATATGGGGTGGTTCACACTTTTGCAACTCTTGACAAAATATGGAGTGAGTGATGGTGGTTCACACTTTTGTAACTCTTGACAAAATATGGGGTGGTTCACACTTTTACAACTCGGGTGGTTCACACTTTTGCAACTCTTGACAAAATATGGGGTGGTTCACACTTTTGCAACTCTTGACAAAATATGGGGTGAGTGATGATATGGGGTGAGTGATGGTGGTTCACACTTCACACTTTTGTGACTCTTGACAAAATATGGGGTGAGTGATGGTGGTTCACACTTTTGCAACTGGGGTGAGTGATGATATGGGGTGAGTGATGGTGGTTCACACTTTTGCAACTCTTGACAAAATATGGTGCCCTCAATTGACCATTATTTTGGTCTATGTGGGGGTGAGTGATGATATGGGGTGAGTGATGGTGGTTCACACTTTTGCAACTCTTGACAAAATATGGAGTGAGTGATGGTGGTTCACACTTTTGTAACTCTTGACAAAATATGGGGTGGTTCACACTTTTGTTACTCGGGTGGTTCACACTTTTGCAACTCTTGACAAAATATGGGGTGGTTCACACTTTTGCAACTCTTGACAAAATATGGGGTGAGTGATGATATGGGGTGAGTGATGGTGGTTCACACTTCACACTCTTGTGACTCTTGACAAAATATGGGGTGAGTGATGGTGGTTCACACTTTTGCAACTGGGGTGAGTGATGATATGGGGTGAGTGATGGTGGTTCACACTTTTGCAACTCTTGACAAAATATGGGGTGGTTCACACTTTTGCAACTCTTGACAAAATATGGGGTGAGTGATGGTGGTTCACACTTCACACTTTTGTGACTCTTGACAAAATATGGGGTGAGTGATGGTGGTTCACACTTTTGCAACTGGGGTGAGTGATGGTGGTTCACACTTTTACAACTCTTGACAAAATATGGTGCCCTCAATTGACAATTATTTTGGTCTATGTGGGGGTGAGTGATGATATGGGGTGAGTGATGGTGGTTCACACTTTTGCAACTCTTGACAAAATATGGTGCCCTCAATTGACCATTATTTTGGTCTATGTGGGGGTGAGTGATGATATGGGGTGAGTGATGGTGGTTCAGCACTTTTGCAACTCTTGACAAAATATGGGGTGGTTCACACTTTTGCAACTCTTGACAAAATATGGGGTGAGTGATGGTGGTTCACACTTCACAGTTTTGTGACTCTTGACAAAATATGGGGTGAGTGATGGTGGTTCACACTTTTGCAACTGGGGTGAGTGATGGTGGTTCACACTTTTGCAACTCTTGACAAAATATGGTGCCCTCAATTGACCATTATTTTGGTCTATGTGGGGGTGAGTGATGATATGGGGTGAGTGATGGTGGTTCACACTTTTGCAACTCTTGACAAAATATGGTGCCCTCAATTGACCATTATTTTGGTCTATGTGGGGGTGAGTGATGATATGGGGTGAGTGATGGTGGTTCAGCACTTTTGCAACTCTTGACAAAATATGGGGTGGTTCACACTTTTGCAACTCTTGACAAAATATGGGGTGAGTGATGGTGGTTCACACTTCACACTTTTGTGACTCTTGACAAAATATGGGGTGAGTGATGGTGGTTCACACTTTTGCAACTGGGGTGAGTGATGGTGGTTCACACTTTTGCAACTCTTGACAAAATATGGGGTGAGTGATGGTGGTTCACACTTTTGCAACTGGGGTGAGTGATGGTGGTTCACACTTTTGCAACTCTTGACAAAATATGGTGCCCTCAATTGACCATTATTTTGTTCTATGTGGGGGTGAGTGATGATATGGGGTGAGTGACAAAATATGGTGCCCTCAATTGACCATTATTTTGGTCTATGTGGGGGTGAGTGATGGTGGTTCACACTTTTGCAACTCTTGACAAAATATGGTGCCCTCAATTGACCATTATTTTGGTCTATGTGGGGGTGAGTGATGATATGGGGTGAGTGACAAAATATGGTGCCCTCAATTGACCATTATTTTGGTCTATGTGGGGGTGAGTGATGATATGGGGTGAGTGATGGTGGTTCACACTTTTGCAACTCTTGACAAAATATGGTGCCCTCAATTGACCATTATTTTGGTCTATGTGGGGGTGAGTGATGATATGGGGTGAGTGACAAAATATGGTGCCCTCAATTGACCATTATTTTGGTCTATGTGGGGGTGAGTGATGATATGGGGTTTTGGTCTATGTGGGGGTGAGTGATGATATGGGGTGAGTGATGGTGGTTCACACTTTTGCAACTCTTGACAAAATATGGTGCCCTCAATTGACCATTATTTTGGTCTATGTGGGGGTGAGTGATGATATGGGGTGAGTGACAAAATATGGTGCCCTCAATTGAATAATGGTCTATGTGACCATTATTTTGGTCTATGTGGGGGTGAGTGATGATATGGGGTGAGTGACAAAATATGGTGCCCTCAATTGAATAATGGTCTATGTGGGGGTGAGTGATGATATGGGGTGAGTGATGGTGGTTCACACTTTTGCAACTCTTGACAAAATATGGTGCCCTCAATTGACCATTATTTTGGTCTATGTGGGGGTGAGTGATGATATGGGGTGAGTGACAAAATATGGTGCCCTCAATTGAATAATGGTCTATGTGACCATTATTTTGGTCTATGTGGGGGTGAGTGATGATATGGGGTGAGTGACAAAATATGGTGCCCTCAATTGAATAATGGTCTATGTGGGGGTGAGTGATGATACAGGGTGAGTGATGGTGGTTCACACTTTTGCAACTCTTGACAAAATATGGTGCCCTCAATTGACCATTATTTTGGTCTATGTGGGGGTGAGTGATGATATGGGGTGAGTGATGGTGGTTCACACTTTTGCAACTCTTGACAAAATATGGTGCCCTCAATTGACCATTATTTTGGTCTATGTGGGGGTGAGTGATGATATGGGGTGAGTGATGGTGGTTCAGCACTTTTGCAACTCTTGACAAAATATGGGGTGGTTCACACTTTTGCAACTCTTGACAAAATATGGGGTGAGTGATGGTGGTTCACACTTCACACTTTTGTGACTCTTGACAAAATATGGGGTGAGTGATGGTGGTTCACACTTTTGCAACTGGGGTGAGTGATGGTGGTTCACACTTTTGCAACTCTTGACAAAATATGGGGTGAGTGATGGTGGTTCACACTTTTGCAACTGGGGTGAGTGATGGTGGTTCACACTTTTGCAACTCTTGACAAAATATGGTGCCCTCAATTGACCATTATTTTGTTCTATGTGGGGGTGAGTGATGATATGGGGTGAGTGACAAAATATGGTGCCCTCAATTGACCATTATTTTGGTCTATGTGGGGGTGGTTCACACTTTTGCAACTCTTGACAGAATATGGTGCCCTCAATTGACCATTATTTTGGTCTATGTGGGGGTGAGTGATGATATGGGGTGAGTGACAAAATATGGTGCCCTCAATTGACCATTATTTTGGTCTATGTGGGGGTGAGTGATGATATGGGGTGAGTGATGGTGGTTCACACTTTTGCAACTCTTGACAAAATATGGTGCCCTCAATTGACCATTATTTTGGTCTATGTGGGGGTGAGTGATGATATGGGGTGAGTGACAAAATATGGTGCCCTCAATTGACCATTATTTTGGTCTATGTGGGGGTGAGTGATGATATGGGGTTTTGGTCTATGTGGGGGTGAGTGATGATATGGGGTGAGTGATGGTGGTTCACACTTTTGCAACTCTTGACAAAATATGGTGCCCTCAATTGACCATTATTTTGGTCTATGTGGGGGTGAGTGATGATATGGGGTGAGTGACAAAATATGGTGCCCTCAATTGAATAATGGTCTATGTGACCATTATTTTGGTCTATGTGGGGGTGAGTGATGATATGGGGTGAGTGACAAAATATGGTGCCCTCAATTGAATAATGGTCTATGTGGGGGTGAGTGATGATATGGGGTGAGTGATGGTGGTTCACACTTTTGCAACTCTTGACAAAATATGGTGCCTCAATTGACCATTATTTTGGTCTATGTGGGGGTGAGTGATGATATGGGGTGAGTGACAAAATATGGTGCCCTCAATTGAATAATGGTCTATGTGACCATTATTTTGGTCTATGTGGGGGTGAGTGATGATATGGGGTGAGTGACAAAATATGGTGCCCTCAATTGAATAATGGTCTATGTGGGGGTGAGTGATGATACGGGGTGAGTGATGGTGGTTCACACTTTTGCAACTCTTGACAAAATATGGTGCCCTCAATTGACCATTATTTTGGTCTATGTGGGGGTGAGTGATGGTGGTTCACACTTTTGCAACTCTTGACAAAATATGGTGCCCTCAATTGACCATTATTTTGGTCTATGTGGGGGTGGTTCACACTTTTGCAACTCTTGACAAAATATGGTGCCCTCAATTGACCATTATTTTGGTCTATGTGGGGGTGAGTGATGATATGGGGTGAGTGACAAAATATGGTGCCCTCAATTGAATAATGGTCTATGTGGGGGTGAGTGATGATATGGGGTGAGTGATGGTGGTTCACACTTTTGCAACTCTTGACAAAATATGGTGCCCTCAATTGAATAATGGTCTATGTGGGGGTGAGTGATGATATGGGGTGAGTGATGGTGGTTCACACTTTTGCAACTCTTGACAAAATATGGTGCCCTCAATTGAATAATGGTCTATGTGGGGGTGAGTGATGATATGGGGTGAGTGATGGTGGTTCACACTTTTGCAACTCTTGACAAAATATGGTGCCCTCAATTGAATAATGGTCTATGTGGGGGTGAGTGATGACATTATTTTGGTATGTGGGAATTGAACCCTGGTGGGCAAGTGTCCATTACTGAGCATCCGCCACTAGGACAGATAACTCTTTTGTTTTATCTTTTAATATTAATTGTATATGTATATTAATTTATTTCTTTCACATGTATTTAAATTATAACTTTTAAATTTGTAAATGTAATTTTTTTTATTAATTTCTAAAAATTGTAATTACTCAAGCATAAGTTGTAAAATACTAAGAACTATGCATAATATTTTAACATATATAATTAATTGATTAATTTGTAACTTTAAAAAATATATAAAAAAAAATTGTTATTGAATAATTTCAATTGTAAAAGTTTATAAATTCAAATAAATTAATTAAATTACATTTAATCTTCATCTTCATATTTCCCTTCATCATTGTCGCCATCATCTTCTTCTTCTTCATCATATTCATCTCCATTCTTGTTATCCTTCTCATCATCAATGATTTCAATTCCGATCAAATCTCGATTTGTAACCGTTAAATCTAAAAAAATATTGAAATATCCCTCAAACACTTTAGTTTCAGTCTCTATTTTTTTTTAAACTTCTTTGCGTGCGTGCCTTCCACCGAGGATCTTGCCTTTACTTTGCAAACAACGATTCATTGTTACTTGTTACGTGGTCCTCTTGGATAGGTGATGAACATCCACAAACTTGTAATTCGAATGGATTTTTATTTCTAATGAGGTGTGATCAAACCAATCACATTTGAATAATAGTGGCCCTTTGCTAAGATCCCTTAAATATCGATTCTCAACGTCATGTGAACTCATCTAGCCTGTAATTTAAAATAACTTTAAATTAATTATTTATATATATACACTAAGACTAATAATAATTCCAATAACACACATATTGAATCGTTACTTTGCATTTGAGATATTTTGTTCTTCTTATCGTAACAAAAATATATTATTATCAATAATAATTATAGATTGAATAAACATGGATAAAACTACTTACTTACGTAGAGTTGTTGACAAAACACTTAGAATCCTTAATTTCCCCACATTGTAGGTCTAAAACACCTGAAACCCTTAATTTCCACACACATTGAGTAGGCTCGTTGATCCAACTCCACAACTCCGTAATCGTCTCACCCATATAACACTCTATTTTAATTTAGAGAAATTCTCAAATGCACACCATGCATGTGCACCCTATTTTTACCCTACCCGTATTCCATCCGCCTCCGACTCGAAAAGTTCAAATCTCTACAATCTATGTATTCAGAAATAATCGAAAAATTGAAGAGAAAAACGGGAAGACGAGAGTTCGAAAAAAGGCACAGGAAGCAACAAGGAGACGAAGATAGCGGTGGTTGAAGGATTTTTGCTTGGGTGACAATGGCGGCACCCATCTCTCCGGCGATCTGGTTCGACGGGTTATACCTCATCTCTCCGGCGACATTCCTCCCATTAACAAAAGACGAACGGTGAGGGTTGCGGCGTCTTTCACAGCCCACCGCGACCTCCATCTTCATCGTCGTTTATCGATCTGTTTTAGTGAGTTACAGATCCGAGCCTTTGCCCGCGGTAGCTTCGACGCGTGAGACCTCTGCCGCCCTCATCGGAGATGTTGCACTACTTGCATTCGAAGATGCCTGCAATTGCCCCGTTGGTGAGCTGCTAGATATATCACAGCGCCTCGGGACTGCTAGTGAGGTGAATGCAGCCATCCTCACCATTCAAAGCCATGAAAAAGGTTAGTACGATGATAGGTTAAAAATAAGAAGCACAATAAGTTAGTCTTTCATAGGTTTTAATTAGTCTTTCATATGTTAGTACGATTTTGAAACTATGACTGAAGCTGAACCGTCGATCACTTCTCTGGCCTAAAAGGTGGGGCGGCGTTTCTTCCCTCTCTCCTCTACACATTGTTAGATGATTCATTTTCTGGGTTAGTGGACTTTAGGAATGCTTAATAGAATTGTTTTACGAAAAATGTTTTAGTTTTGTTATTGAAAATGGTAATGTTATTATTGAAAAGTGGTAACTATTATTATTGAAAAATGGTATTAAAAAAAATAGAAAATATTATTATTGAAAAGTGGTAATTTTGTTACTGAAAAGTGACATTGAAATTGTTGAAAAGTGGTAATTTTATTATTGAAAAATGTTAACTATTATTATTTAAAAGTGATAATTTTATTATTGAAAAATGGTACTATTATTATTGAAAAGTGGTAACTATTATTATTGAAAAGTGGTATTGAAAAAAGAAAAAAATATATATTATTATTGAAAAGTGGTAATTTTATTAATAAAATGTGGTAATTTTATTAATGAAAAGAAGTAATTTTATTAATTAAAAGTGGTAATTATTATTATTGAAAAGTGATACTTTTATTAATGAAAAGTGGTAATTTTATTACTAAAAAGTGGTAATTTTATTAATGAAAAGTGGTAATTATTATTATTGAAAAGTGATAAAGAAAATATTATTATTGAAAAGAAAAGTGAAAACAGAATATATTATTATTAAAAAGAAAAAAAATAGAAAAAAAAAACAGAAAATATTATTATTAAAAAGCAAAAACTGAAAAAAAAAAATAGAAACCGTAAATATTATTATTAAAAGGAAAAAACTGAAAAAAAAAATAGAAACAGTAAATATTATTATTAAAATGAACATGTGACAAATGATATATTTTTTAAAATTTGGTAAAATTAAATGAATTCAATTTCTATAAATTAGATAACTTGTTGTATCTCTTCCAAACAACTTTTAGACTAATTTGTATTACTCCCAAACAACTTTTAGACTAATTTAGTAAAATTAAATGAAACAACTTTTAGACTAACTTCCAAACAATGACTTTTACAATTTGCAATGCTTCACGTATTTCTACTTTTTCTAAATGGATGATATAATTTTTTTTTTTAATCTAAAACTTTTTAAAAAATACTATAAAAATTTCTTTATAAGTCTTAATGGTCAACATATTTAAAAACTTTTAAAAATTATTAAATGACACCGTACACCTCCTTTTTTTTTTTAATCTAACGTCTCTGGACATCATACAAAATTGATATATGATTAGAGAATCAATTCTTGGAATGAGACATCATACAAAATTGATATATGATTAGAGAATCAATTCTTGGAATATTTTCATTAGAGAGTCAATTAATATATATATTGTTATATGGAATTGAAGATATAATATAATATTATTATTATAATATCTATGGCTATCCTAAAATATATGTACATAGTATTATTGTAACATTTATGTTTATCCATACATAGAAGATATATTAATTGATTTTTTTATTTTTACTATTTATTAATTATAAAAGAGTAATAAATTAATTAATATAACTCAATTCACGGTCCATATTCTCAATTCTATATATATATAAGGATTTATATATCACAAATTACCTCTAAAAAAAAGAATTCACTCCCTCAAGAAAAGAATCCTCTCCCGATTTTAGGGCATAGATGAAAACATACTTTGAATGCTAATGTACTTCGAATTTAAAAATTTATAAAAAGATTTGCAGCGGAAGATTTAAATAAAACTCAAATTACTTAAAGAAACTCAAATGTTTGTTTCAAAGAAAATAAATTAGTGCGTTCGTGAAAATTTTGTCTAACTCGAGATGCAACTGAATTCAAGAAAAAGTAATATAAATAGAACTTTGCATGGCATGGACACCCTCATCCACCGTCCCTCCACCACAACTCCGTTAAACTGTAAAATGTTAAATAGATTGGGGTGAGCAAAACAACTAGCTCAGTGGGATTAAGTTTGTCACAGTTAAATATAACATATGAATAAAAGAGTAATAAATTAATTAATATAACTCAATTCACGGTCCATATTCTCAATTCTCTATATATATAAGGATTTATATATCACAAATTACCTCTAAAAAAAAAGAATTCACTCTCTCAAGAAAAGAATCCTCTCTCTCTCTCTCTCTCTCTCTCTCACTCACTCAGTGTCCTACGGTTTCGGTTTCTAATACTCCTCGTGTGGCATCACTAGTAAGTTACGAGGAAGGGCGCGTCGTTGTTCACTCAAACCTCCGATTGAGGATCCCCGTGACCTCCGATTGAGGTTCCTCGTGTACACAGGATACCTCCTCATGTCGTGTCGTCGTCCTATTGTGTCGTCGCCTTTTCCTTCGTCTTTAAGTTTATTTTTTGAACAATTTAATGGTTTGTTTCTTTATTTTGGAGATGGTTAGATTTCGTATCACAAATTTTGTGTACCACATTGTCTCGTTTTATATCGGGGAGAAAAAATTGATTGTTTAGAGACGGTGGTATACGTATCTAATCCGTATCTAAAACTCTCGAAACTGAAAGTCGCGTATCAAATTTGTATCTAAAACTCGTGAAACTAAAATACGTATCTAATTTGTTTATAATGAGAGACGGTTTTATTTTCGGTTTCAAATCTCGATTTTTTAACAAATCCGTATCTAATCCGTCTCTAATAGAGATGGATTAGGTGTCCGTCTCAAAATTTCGGTATCAAAATCAAGCTTTTTTTGTAGTGTGAATGGTCAAAGAGTGAAGAACTATTTTGGAAGTGAGCAACTTCGAATGGTGGAGTCACTTCGTTTGGATGAGGCTTGAAAGTAGAAAGAAACCATCCGGCATAGGACGTTAAAAATAGCGCTTCTTGGGAGGAAACCCAAGGTTTTATTGCTTTGATAGTTTTGATAGCTTAGTTTATTTTGTAGGTATGGATGAGAGGCATTTTGGATGTCATGGCTTGAAGAATGAAGAAGAAAGCAAAACCAACTTTGGAGAGGGGAAGCAAGTGTGGCAATGGTGATCTTTGAAGAGCTTTGGATGTGCAAGGATGGAGGTAACAACTTGTAGCCCCAAACTTAGAATTTATACATACTAAAATTCTAAGTTTGGGGGAGTTATTTTTTCTTTTATTCTTTTACTAGTTGTTACCCTTGCACCGGTTCGTCATTCTACTTGTGTTACATTTTGAACCCGCGCACACTTTGTTTTCATATGCTTATTGTAGTTTAAGTTGGTTTTGATCATATGTTGGGTAGTGGATCTTTGGTGAAATGTGAGCATGAATAATAATTGGAATCCATGGTTGAGTAGTTGTGGTGATGTCTATTTGCTTTGAATGTATGCAAGATTGGTGTTGGATATTAGTATCATGTTGTGTTCATATTTATTGATCTTTGGTAGCATGGATGCATGATGTGTTGTTGTTTGGGAACATTTGATGAATGTGAGAGTCCTATTGAATAAATCGGTGAGAATTGAGCCTTGAATCGAGCATATAATCCGGTTTAGTTCATTTTAGAGTGGACTAGGTTATTGCTAGTGATTCTAGAACTTGCCCAAGTTCTTGTTTGAAAGCATGATTGTGTGAAACTTTGTGATGTGATATAGGCCATCTTGTTCTGAAAGAGTCACTTAGCCAAAATTTCCTAAAACCGTAGTAATCTTCCGTAGTTAGCCCTTTGAGCTTAATTCCTCATTTTCTTGGCAAACTACAATGTTAACCACTTAGCCTATTTGAGCCTTTGATGCCTACATCTAGTAGGGGATAAAAAGTGGATAAACACGTGCTTAACTATCTTTGGTAAAAGGAGAAATTGGAAAAGTTGAAAGAAAAAGAGAAAGATGAAAAGAAAATCAATGGAAAAGAAAACAGGGACAAAGAGCCCCAAAAGCTTGAAAAGAAAAAAAAATGGTTCAAAAGATGAGGTGATGAATGCTAGAAAAAGGAAAGAAAATTAAAAGTGAGAATGAAGTTTGTAAGCTTTGAAAGTGAAAGCACACATTGTAAAACAACAAGCTTTGTCATCCACTAGAAGAGTCACAAATTCCCAAATTCATCCCACCTTGTCCAAAGAGCCAATGTTACATCCTTGATAAAGTCCTATTGATCACATTGTTGAGCATTTGAGTGTTATAGAAATTATAAGTTGGGCAAGCATATAGTGATTGCATAGCATAACTTGGTTGATGAGTGCATTAATATCCTCAAATTGTCTGTGTGTTTGAGAGAAACACTATATCATGTGAGTAGAGGACTTGAGCATTTGAATTGTGTTTCCCATTCACAATGTGTTGTGTGTTTGTGCATTCTTTGATTCATGAATGTGATTTGCAATAATGAGCTTATGATCTTCATTTAGAAATTCACTTTGAGAAAGAGATATCACTACAATCTTACTTTGCATTTGTGATTTGCATTGAATATTCCATCGTGATCATTCCACCCTCATTGCTTTAAGTGCTTACTTGTTTGGGGACAAACACCATTTTAAGTTTGGGGGGGGTTTGATTCGGGTGGAATTTACACGTTTTAGAGGCACATGTGAAGCGTTTTTTGATGTGGATTTCATTGAATTATGTATTGAATATGATTGTTTAAGCCGAAATGAGAGAAATGTTGTGTTTTGTCGATTTTGTAGGAAATACGATGGAATTTGGAGCAAAACACCAACCATACTTTATTGGATCAGGAAGAGGAATGCACCGTTAGATTCGTCTCGAAAACTGGAGTGGAATAGTCAAAAGAATCGAGTCAATCAGACATCCGAGGCGAAAGTTATGCACGAAACGAGAAAGGAATCGAAGTCGACCGAGCGAGCACGGCCGAGCACCATGCTCGAGCTAGCCGTGCTCGAAATAGGGATTTTGGCCAAGGAGAGGGCACGACCGAGCACCCTTCTCGACCGAGCTCGAGCAGCTCAAAGCCACGGCCGAGCTATGTCCAAAACGAGATTCAAAGGCCACGACCGAGCACTATGCTCGAGGAGGCCATGGCCGAAACAGGGATTTTGGGCCAACCAATGCCTCGGCCGAGACAAGGCCACGGCCGAGCACCATCCAAGCTTCGCCCACAATACCTCGGCCGAGCACCATTCTCGGTCGAGCTCGCCCACTCCCCTGCACCAACATGCCACGGCTAAGGCCCCATTTCGGCCGAGCATCCCTCGATCTTCTATACGCGAACCTCGGTTGAGCACTACTCTCGGCCGAGCACTCCCCATATGCCATCCAGCCGAGCACGTTCGAGCTGGGAGCTCGGCCGAGCACCTGCTCATTCCCAACGCCATTTTGCACGGCCGTGCTCCGTGCACGACCGTGCCAACCTCATTTTCTGTGCTTTTTCACTGTTTTGGCCTATTTTGAGGGACCAACTTGCAATTTTGGCATCTAAACCCTACCTCAACACTATATAAGCCCCATTTCTTGAAATCCAAGACATTCTTCCCCAATTCCTCAAATTCCACACATAGTTACACATACTTGGAGGTGTTTTGGCCATATTTTCATCAATTCTTCATCAAATCAAGCAAGGAAGGATGCAATAGCTTGGAAATTCAATTCTCTACCACATTTTAGACTAAGCTTTCTCTTTCTTTTTACCTAGTTATTCCATTTGATTTTGTAATTTGACTATGCTAGTTAGTGACTGGAACACTTTTGGTTCTAAAGCCTTGTAAATACTCTTGTTGAAGTTTATGAATTAATGTTTTGCTTAATTGGTGTTTGTGTAGCTTAATTCTATTTGGGTGTTTGATTTTCATTGCAAAGCGTGTCATTAGTGTACAATGATGATGTGTTAATCCTAGTTAATTGAATTAGGTTGAGAAATCTACTTTGATTAATTGATTGCAAGCATTTGACCTAATTTTATTGTGAGATTGAAAGATGAACAATGATTAGGAAGATGTGGGATGATCTTAGGAACTTGATTGGGTTTTATTGTGCAATTTAGGTAGAGATACTAAGTTGTGTGATATTTCCTTTGGATTACTTGGATCGAAAGAACTTTTAATCCATTATTATGTGATCAATCCTATAGACAAAGCATGAACACCACTTAAGTAGATAGTTAATCATAGATGGATACATTAGTATTGCATATTCTTTAGAACATACCTTCTCATACATGAATTTCATCTGTTTTACTTCTCGTTTTCTTGATTTGCATATTAGTTGATCGATTCGTTATTACTCTTTATTGCTTATTTGTGACAATTTGATAGGCAACATTAGGGTAATTCACTATATTCACTTTATCGATTGCGTCTATTTAGAATTTCGTTAACAAACTACACTTTTACGCTATACCTCCTCGTGGGATCGACCTCGTACTTACTTCACTACGATAGACACCGTATACTTGCGGTCGTTTATTCTAGCGTTGTAGAATACGTGAATCTACTTACTATTTTGATATTTGTTTAATTGTTTACTAAGAACCGCATAGTTTACTAAGTAAAAGTTCAAAATCAAAAGTTGAGTATAAAATTGTGAAAACTCACATTAACATTGAAAGTACTGATCTGAGCTGTGTAAGCACAGTACTATTCAAGAACTCTAAATTTCGCATTATACACTCTGATATTTTGAAAGATTTTAAAAAGTCTATTCACCCCTTCCCTCTAGACTTTTTCTATCTTAATCAATCTTAACTCAACTTGGGACCAACAAGTAGTATCAGAGCAGTAGTTCTTTTGGACTGCTGTTTCTTGATTACCCAGAAGACTTTAAGGGAAGTCTTTTGTCCTTTAATTTTACTGATCTTTGAACTTTTTCTTTCTAATCAATTACTTGATATATAAATATTGATCTACTTGCTACTTTACTGATCTTATCTGTCTAATAACTATGGATGAAACTAACGCAAACAAGCTGCCTAAGTTTAAAATTGCCGATTATGACTATTGGAAGCTTCGCATGGAAGCAGTCTTCAGTTCAACACATGATCTCATGGTGTCACTGGTGAAGGAAGGCCCAATTGTCACTATGACAACCAACACTGCCACACTGGACCCATCTAAAGTCGTGGGTGCTCTTGTTCCAAAACCAAGGTCAGAATTAACTGCCAAATGAGTATCTTTTTCCTCCTTTCCTCAAGTCGATGTAGTGATGCAAGAAAGCTCTCGGCCCGACCTCTCCGATCCTTTCGACTTTTTCCTCCTCTTCTCTTCCCTTTTTTTTTCAAACTCTTCGTATATGCTTACGGGCCTCGTTCCTTCTCTTCATGTGAGTGTCAATGATGATTGATCACTCGTTTCTTGCGATTTAACGCCCAATTCACTTCGTCTTCCTACAAAACAAACTCAAACACCTTTCTCAAATGTTTTAAGCATATTAGTGTGAAAATGCATGCAAAAAAATCAATGTTGTAGGTCCCTAAGTTGAGTTTAATAACGAGTAAGCTAGTGAAAATGTCTAGAGGGGGGTGAATAGACTTTTCAAAAATCTTTCGATATATCAAAGTACGATGCGGAAATCAGAATATAACAATGAGCCCAATTCTAGTTTATACTCAACTTATTTCGAGAACTCTGTTTTATGTATACTCAACTAGTCTTGTTTAGATAAGTAACTCAATCAATCAAACAATTAGTCAATTAAACAACAAATAAAACAGTAAAGTAAATCAAACACGAGATTTTATAGTGGTTCGACAACTTGTCTACATCCACTCTCACAAACCCAGTTGTGATATTCTTATTAACTTGTCCAATGGAGTAATATGTTCTTGTAGCTTTAAGTCCCAAGAAATAAGACTTAGATCTTCTCGACAACACTACCAAGTGCTTCTTCGATCTTACTAGCGATTTACAAGTATCTAGCAACTTGAAACATAGTAAACAAAAATAAAACTTCTCTTCGTTCAGTAGTAGCCTTCTTCGATCTTCACTTGTCTTGAGTAGCTTCACTTTCTGAACTTCAATCTTTGAAAGCAATTTCTTCTTTGAATCTTCAATAATGCTTCAATATGCAGTAGAATCAGTAGTCTTTAATCGTTTAATACCTTGCGGTATTTATAGACTTCCAATTCCAAGAACTTTCAGTTGTGTAACAACCTTTTCTTGAAAACTAACTTGTAACCGATTCTTCTTATCCTTTCACGCGTTTCTTCAGTTAATTAGTTATTCCTTAACTAACTCCTTCAATCTTTATCTTCAATACGCGTTTCTGTAACTAACTTCAGTCTTCTTGTCTTGTCTTGTCTTGTTAAGTCGCACCTGTCTTGTCCAGTAGTAGTAGACTAATTCTTCTACTTGTCTTGTGTAGTAGACTTCTTCAGATTACAACATAGAACTAATCTAGTCCTATCATCTAATCCTAACAAGACTATTACATTACATTAAGCTCTTGTTATAAAGCTTAGTCAACTTAGAAAACTATACAAAGAATCTATCTATTACATTCAAAATTATGAGCTCTATACAATGATTATTCATAGCTCAATAACAATCTAATCAGTTAATATAAACACATATGAAGTACTTATAATCCGTACTTATCTTTTAATAATACTTGTCTTATGAACTAGTACTTGTCTTGTGAACTAGTACTTGTCTTGTGAACTCTACTGATCTATACAAGATGACTTCTTCTTAACTAGACTAGATCAGTCAACCCTTAGAAAATATTTAAACCACTTTTGGCTTATCAAAACTTCATCTTTATCTTTTATCATCATTTAGGACTTGTTCTAGGATTCATATCCCAACAATTTCCACCTTTTTGATGAATCCAAAACTACTTGAATATTTTCTCAATAGTAGACTAGTTAAGTAGTTATCTTTTATTAAACATCAAAGTAGTACTTATCTTTTCATTCATTCAAAATATGATCAGTAGATATTACACATACTAAATCAAAACAAAAAAAAAAACTAATCTGAAAGAGTTCCTCCTTCTGGATTCGGAACACAAAATGCATCTAGGATTCTCTTGTGAATAACTCTGATATGATCTTCAGTCTCGATCTTCTCCTTGTCAAGTAGCTCTTCTTCATACATTTTAATTAGATTAAAATCAACTCTTTTACCTGAGCTGGTCATTGGGCATTTCCACTTAGGAAATATAGGAACAAGAATGTTGAAATTTGCAGCAGCAGATATTCTCAATATCAGATTCCAAAGCATTTGGTTCTGACCTTCCATGAACTTATCAAACATTGAATATAACTCATCTGCACTATCAGAGTCACCATACTTTCTGATTATCCAATGATCAAGTTCCCATTGCCTCTTCACTTTGAGCCATTCTTGTCGATGCTCTCTGTCAATGAAGTAGTCAATGAACTGATCTTCCATCTGATCTTCATCTGCCTTCAGCTTCTGCAATCTCTCAATATGCTTCTGAATTTTCTTTTTTCTTGCATAATGGCTTTCATCATTGGGATCAACAATCTTTTGTTTCTTCTCAACTGCAGCAAGTTCTTCTGTTTCTTCAAAAGTTATCTTCCTTTTTGATCGTCTGGTCTGAACCTCAGCTTCTGGAGATGCAACACTTTTGCCCTTCTCCAGTCTTTTCTGCTCAACAGCTTCAGCTTGCTCCAGCTCCGCAGTTTTAACTAGCCTCCTTTTAGGCCTCCTTAGCTCTTGCATAGCAGTAGCAGCATCCTTCTCTTCTGGTTCAGCACTTACTTTAGACAGGCTAACTTTGTCCACTCTACTTGACTCTTCCCCCTTTTTGGCTTCATCATTTGCCTGAAGAGTGAAAAGACTTGTAAAGCGAGTCATTTCTTCCTTTACTGCTTCCTTCATTGCTTCAGCAGCTAGCTCTATCTGTCTTTGATGAGTCTGAGCACGACTCATCTTGTCTAGTCGATCAGCAGTAGATTCCAATTTCTTTGAGTTAATTGCCAACTCGTCTTTGAAATGAGTAGCTGTCTGACGAAGAAGAGTGTTCTGCTTCGTTAGCTCAGAGAGAACAGCTTGAGAACGCACCAACTGATCTCGTGCTTCTCGCCTTTGTTCATCTGCAATTTCAATCTTAACTCTGTATAGTCTCTCCATCTTGCTTGATTCTTCAGCTAGCGATCGAGCAAAAGAGATAGATCTTTTCTCAGAAAAATCAACTTGCTTTTGTAAGAAACTCTCAACTTCCGCATACAACTCTGCTCGGAAAGTTGAGTCTATCTGGTTGACCTCTCCTACAATCAATTCTCTCGAGGAGTCAACAAGCGATTGGTTCTGCTCAACGAGCATGTCCTTGACCTTTGAATTTAAGAACTCATCAACAGCAGAGTGGACAACATTTTTCAAATCCGACTTTAGCTCTTCAAGATAACCCTCAGGAAAAACTTGAGTAGTCGATTGAGCTTCAGGGACAACTCCGCCGTGAACTTTTTCAACCAGTTCTTCTTCTTCAAACATCACAGCATCCATGAACTCATCGTCTTCTTTACCAAATTCGAAAGAGTCCGCATCATCAGAGTTTTCAGACTCATTCTCTGACTGATCTGAAGTTTGAATACTAGTATCAACAAGTTCTGCTGTTATCTCTTCTTCCAGTAGGTCAGTTTGAGTTCCAGTAGAAACTATGTGTGACGTAGGCAACACATCATCAGACACATTCAGCATCCGCTTTGTTGGTCCCAAGTTGAGTTTAATATCGAGGGAAGCTAAAGAAAATGTCTAGAGGGGGGTGAATAGACTTTTCTAAAATCTTTCGATATATCAGAATTACAATGTGCGGAATACGAAATTTTATCAATGAGCCCAATTAAAGTTTATACTCAACTTAATATGCGAACTCTGTTCTATACTCAACTAGTCTAGATCAGTTAAGTAATTCAACCAATTAATCAATTTAACAATCAAAACTGTAAAGTAAATCAAACACAAGATTTATAGTGGTTCGACAACTTGTCTACATCCACTCTCACAAACCCAGTTGTGATGTTTCCACTAAACTCTTCCAATCGAGTACAAGTGTGTATTCCTGTCTTTAAAGTCCCAAGAAGAAGACTTAGATCTTCAACAGACTATACCTCCAGATATGTCTACGATCTTACTAGAAATTTTTCAAGTATCTAGCACCTTGAAAAATAACAAACAAAAACTTAAAAAAACTTCTCTGTTCTTCAGTAGTAGCCTTCTTGATTCTTCACTTGTCTTCTGGCTATCTTTCTGAACTTCAATCAACTCTGAGAGTAAACTTCAATTGAATCTTCAATATCGTTTGTAAGTAGTAATCCTTCAGTATCTTTAGTAATCAGTAGTCTTTAGCCAATGAATACCTTGAGGTATTTATAAACTCCAATCTTCAAGAACTTAGTAAGTTGTAACCAACTTTTCTTGATAACTACCTTCAACTGAATCTTCTTATTAATCCACGCGTTTCTGTTATGAATTAGTTATTCCATAACTAACTTCTATACCTTTATCTCTTCACGCGTATTTGTAACTAATCTTCACGTTGACCTGTCTTGAGTAGACTTATATATGAACTTGTCTTGTAGTCCACCTGTCTTAAGTAGTAGACTGGTCTTCTCTTCTTGTGTAGTAGACTTCTAATAGAACTAATCTAGTCCTATCATCTAACCTAACAAGACTATTACATTACTTTAAGCTTTTATAATACAAGCTTAGTCAACTTATAAACTATACAAAGAATCTAATCTATTACATATAGAAATCATGAGCTCTATACAACTTTTAAATAGCTCAGTAACAACCTAACATATATGAACAGATATGAAGTACTTATAAATCGTACTTATCTTTTAAGAATACTTTTCTTTTAAACTGTACTTGTCTTTTGAATTCTACTGATCTGTACAAGATGACTCCAACTCAACTAGACTGGATTAGTCAACACTTAGAAAATATTCAAGTCTTCTTTTGGCTTATCAAAACTTTATCTTTTATCTTTTGTTCATCATTTAGGACTTGTTCTAGGATTCATATCCCAACAATTTCTCCCTTTTTGATGAAGCCAAAACTACTTGAATCTTTTCTTATAAGTAGACTAGTTAAGTAGTTATCTTGTCTTTAAACATCAAAATAGTACTTTATCTTTTCATTCATTCAGAAATAGATCAGTAGAGATTACAACTACTTCTAAAAATAACAAAATATCAGAGCAAAAATAACTAAA
Organism: Galeopsis tetrahit; assembly: GCA_963675135.1. Lineage (NCBI taxonomy): Eukaryota > Viridiplantae > Streptophyta > Magnoliopsida > Lamiales > Lamiaceae > Galeopsis > Galeopsis tetrahit. The sequence continues at coordinate 30,966,358 of OY776119.1, read as the reverse complement.
ACAATCAACTAATCTGAAAGAGTACCTCCTTCCGGGTTTGGAACACAAAATGCATCAAGGAGTCTCTTGTGAATTAGACTTATATGATCTTCATCTTCAACTTTCTCTTTGTCCAACAGCTCTTCTTCAAACTTTTTGATTTGATTAACATCAACCCTTTTTCCTGAGCTTGTCATGGGACATTTCCATTTTGGAAATACAGGAACAAGAATATTGAAATTAGCACCAGCAGAAATCCTTAGGATTAAATGCCATAACTTCTTGTATTGTCCTTCCATGAACCTGTCAAATAAAGAATATAATTCATCTTGGCTTTCAGCATCACCATACTTCCTGATGATCCAATGATCAAGTTCCCACTGACCCTTCACTTCAATCCATTCAGCTCTATGCTCATTATCTATGAAGTGATCAATGAACTTGTCTTCCATCTTGTCTTCATCAGCTTTCAACTTCTGTAGTCTTTCAATATGCTTTGTAATTTTCTTCTTGCTTGCATAATGAATCTCATCATCTGCAATTCTTTGTTTCTTTTCAACTACAGCAGTAGTAGTAGGTTCTTCAATACTCAGCTTCCTCTTAACTCTTCTAGTCTGAATCTCTACTTCAGGAGACGATGCAACACCTTTACCTTTCACTAATCTCATCTGCTTTTCAGTTTCAGCTTGCTCTAGATCTGCCTTTTTCACTAATCTGCCTCTCTTAGGCCTTCTTAGTTCTTCAATTGCAGTAGCAGCATCCTTCATCTCCGGTTCAGCACTAGCAGATTTAATAACTTCAACTAGACTGGTCTCTTCCCCCTTTTTGGCTTCATCACTTGCCTTAAGAGTAAAAAGAGAAGTAAAGCGAGTCATTTCTTCTTTCAAAGCTTCCTTCATAGCTTCAGCAGCTGACTCAATGTGCTTCTGATGCGAATCTGCATTGCTCATCTTGTCTAAGCGTTCAGTAACTAGTTCCAACTTCTGTGTACAGGAAACTAGTTCATCCTTCAGTTGAGTAGCCGTCTGTCTAAGAAGGGTATTTTGTTCAGTCAGCTCTTGTAGAACAGCTCGAGAACGCACCAACTGGTCTTGTGCTTCTCTTCTCTGTTCATCAGCAATAGACACTTTAACACTGTAGAGTCTTTCCATTTTACTTGATTCTTCAGCTAACGATCGAGCAAACGAGATTGATCTCCTTTCTGAATTATCAATTTGTTTCTTCAGAAAATCATCAACTTGAGCAAACAACTCTTCTCGGAAAGTTGAGTCCATCTTGTTGATTTCACCAATAAACAAGTCTCTGGATTGGTCAACAAGTGATTGATTTTGTGTAATCAACACATCCTTCATTTTCAAGTTCAAGAATTCCTCCATAGCAGTGTGAACAACACTTCTCAGATCAATCTTTAAATCATCCAGAAAGCTGTCTGGCATAGCTTGAGTCGAACTGGAAGTTCCAACAACATTATCAATTGCTTTGAGTTCTTCTTCATCAAACATCTCAGCATCCAAAAACTCATCATCTTCTTTTCCAATCATGAATGAGTCGACTTCATCTTCATCACTATAAACAATTTCTTCCAACTGTTCTGAAGTCTGGACTGCTATCTCAGCTACTTCTGGCTTGATTTCTTCTTCAACTAGATCAGTCTGAGTTCCAATGTCAAAAGCAAACACATCCTCAATAACACCATCTGGAATGTTTAAAAGCTTTTTGACGAGATCAACCAAGGCTTTGCGCGGGAATAGTTCGGAGTGATCCTTAACTCCACTATTTTCTTTCTGTTCCATCTCCCAATCCATAAAATTGGAGATACCGCCTTTGCCTTGAATGACTTCAAACAAATCATCCGTAGACGACTTCTTCAATGCGAACCATGTACAAATTCGGACTAACTTTTCAAACTGCTCAGATTCATAGTCGACTTCTATTGTTGAGAGCGTCCTCTTCAGATTTCTGGTCATTCGGGCACGAATTCTCTTCTCTCTTAAACACATAGGATAATAGACCAGGGAATTAAATCTAACTGCAGACGGGTCCTGAGTAGATGGGGTCTCTAACTCAGCTGTTGCAGTGGCAACTGGCGTCTTGTCTGCAGTAGATGGGTTGAGGGGTTCACCATATTCTGGTGAGGGAGAGGGAGTGAAGGCAATGGTTTCAACGGGCTGTAATGTGGCTTGGTCAGGTATGACAACTGTAGAAGTATCAGTTGTATCACTTATAGGAGTGTATAGAGGATGACTGGCTCTCAGCGGTCGTGCTGCCAGTGCTTGCGAGGTTGGGTGTACAGGTCGAGGCCTAGATCGATGTGATCTAGCCTTGGTTCGAACAGTAGAGAGAGAGAGAGAAGGAATTGATAAAGCTTGTGAAGAAGTACCAACCTGATGACTCGACTCTTCTGGTGGAGGTGGGGTTCCAACTCTCACAAGAGTATACATCTCAGGTACTTGGTCACTCGACTCCTCCTCTTGAGTCGTCTCTTCATTCGATTGTGTCTTCTCTGAGTCGTCTGCACTAGACTCAGCTTCCTTAGACCCGGCTTGTGAAGAACTATCCGAATCCGCATACGGCAATACTTCAGATTCATCAAACTGAACCTGTCTAGGAGCAGCAGTCCTTCCAGCAACCTGCTTCTTCAGAGCTTCTTTCTTCAGATAGAATTTCAATGGATGAAATGGCTTTCCCTTGCTCCATGTGGTCTTGTTGGGCATCAACAGTGGGAGTAATATACTTAGCTTGTTTCCATATCCAACTACTTGAGAGACCACCCAATTTCGGGTATCAATATCCACCCTAACACTTCTTTCAAAGTGCATCATCCTGTCAGCTATTAATTTAAACCAATTACCCTCGGTAATTCCATCGTAGATAGCTGCCATAATTCTCGTTTTTACTTGTGTGACTGAGTCAAAAGATCCAGTGGCACATAGAAGCATCTTGCTAGCTATGTCCAGTAGAGTGCGATATTTTTCTAGGAGCTCACCCTTCTTGGCTGTAATAGCTTTACCATCAGGTTTGAGTTTCATCTTCCTTCCGCAGAAAATGCTTAAATATCTCATCTCTTGCCCTTCCGCATATTTTTCCACATCAATCGTTCCGATGGGCAACCTCAGTCTTTCAAACAGAGCTTCACGAGTGATTTCCACTCGATTAGAACCGATAAAGGATTCGATGACATCTCCTCTTCTGCTAGCATTAGCATAAAATTCCAGAACCTCCTCTTCCAGAACAACCTTGGGAAATGCCTCCAAATAGGGTTTTAGCCCGCATCTTGTGCATTTGGACAAAATTTCTTCATTACCAACTGTGTGATGTCCATCAAAGAACAGGGACGGTTCAACATGCACCTTGTTGTCATTGATGTATCTGCCTAGATCAAACTGTGCCTGAATGTTGGTATTAACATCGAAAATAGATCGAATAGACATGTTGAATGATTTGAAACAAATAAGAAGGTAGATTATGCAGAGAATCAGTGTAAGCAAGTAGTAGAGAAGTTATGAAAACGTGAGGCAAGATGTGTGCAAGTGTTGGTTTTTGATTAAAACTGAATTTGATCCAACGGCCAAGATGGAAAGATTAGATCCAACGGTGAGGACCTTTGGCATTCAGTTACGGAACCAAGAAAAAATGTGAATTGATTTTGTACAACTTGAAATCCGCCATTCTTATTTGCAAAATAAAAGAGTGTATTCATCTGACCTATTTTGGTCGTGTTTTGGAATGAATTGAATATGTACACCTCATTAACTAGTGGTGTATAAATCCAATTCTAGGATTTTCAAAATTGAACACAATCTTATTACTTTAACATAGGTAATTTGGTTCGAGTAATCATATTAACACATATTCAATGAAAATTAATGAAAACTTAGCTTGTCTGTTCGAGTCCATCCAGAACAGATGAGTAGGACTAAGCTTCATAAGGCGAGTAGGTTAAATGGCACAAGACGAGTAGTCTTATGTTCACCAGATGAGTTCCCCCTTCGACTATGCGTATCTGTCTGAATGTCGAACAGCTTTATGTACCTGTCTTCTTTAGTACGACAGATAGTCGAGTAGAACTTATATGACGAATATTTATTTAAATCAATGGTCAAGGTTCAAACAAGATGACTGTTACCAAACTAAAGAGTCAACATAAGGATCTTTAAGAAATCAAAGATTCCCCCTTAAATGTTTATTCCCTTAGTATTACCCTCAGCTTTACCAGCTTCCTCATCGGGTTGGATGGTCAACTTGTCTGACCTTGTATACCTGTCTGTTGCTTGAGTAGACGAGTGCTCTGTTCTTTTGTGGTAGCTGGTCTATTTCTCCTTTCTTCTTAGGACTGTACCTGTCTGTTAGTACATTGCTACATACTAGTAGGATCAAGATCAATCAGTCCTAGACTAATGCATAATTCACGAAATCGGGCCTCAGCTAATGGTTTTGTGAAAATATCAGCTCTTTGAAAATCAGTATGAATCTTTTCCATGCGAATATCCTTCTTTTCTACATGATCACGTATGAAATGGTGTTTCACATCAACATGCTTACAACGTGTGTGCAGAACAGGATTTTGTGTAATGGCAATTGCACTATTACTATCACAGAATATAGGAACATTTGATTCACAAATATTATAATCTCTAAGCTGTTGAATAAGCCATAATAATTGACTACAACAACTACCAGCAGCCATATACTCGGCTTCAGTAGTAGAGGTAGCAACACTTGTCTGCTTTTTCGAGAACCATGAAATGAGTTTTGTGCCTAAGAATTGACAAGAACCAGATGTAGATTTCCTATCTATTCTACAACCACCAAAATCAGAATCAGAGTAGCCACTTAGAGATAAATCATCATTCGAAGGATACCATATACCACGATTGATGGTTCCTTTCAAATATTTCAGAATCCTTTTAGTGGTTTCCATATGACTCTCTTTTGGATTAGCTTGAAAACGAGCACATACTCCAACAGAATATGCAATATCAGGTCTACTAGCAGTTAAGTAGAGTAATGAACCAATTAGACCACGGTAATGGGTTTGATCAGCACACTTACCTTGTTCGTCTGGGTCCATTCTGTATGTAGGTAGCATAGGTACGCCAGCAGACTTGCATGTCTTAATACCATACTTGTCTAGAAGATTTCTAGTATACTTTGCTTGATTTATGAAAATCCCTTCAGGGGTCTGTTTTACTTGAAGTCCAAGAAAGTAATTCATTTCACCCATCATAGACATCTCAAATTTACTTTGCATGAGTGTTGAGAAACTTTCACTCAGCTCTTTGTTAGGTGAACCAAAAATGATGTCATCTACGTAAATTTGGACGAGTAAAATGTCTTTCCCTTCTTGTCTTCTGAACAAGGTTCTGTCTACCTTGCCTTTAGTAAAACCATTTTCTAATAGAAATTGAGAAAGAGTATCGTACCAGGCTCTTGGAGCTTGCTTTAGTCCATATAAGGCCTTCTTTAATTTGTATACCTGATTACCTTTGACTTCGAAACCTGGGGGTTGTTCAACATATACTTCTTCCACAAGAATATCGTTAAGAAATGCACTTTTAACATCCATTTGATATACAGTAAATTTCATGTAAGCAGCATATGCAAGAAACAATCGAATGGCTTCTAGTCTAGCAACAGGAGCATATGTTTCATCATAATCTATGCCTTCAGCTTGTGAATAGCCTTGGGCGACTAGTCTAGCCTTATTACGAACAACTACATCATTCTCATCTTTCTTATTCTTGAAAATCCATCGAGTGCCAACTACGTTATGATGTTTTGGTCTATCGACAAGTTCCCAGACGTCGTTTCGAACAAACTGATTCAACTCGTCTTGCATAGCAATGATCCAATTACTATCAGCCAATGCCTCATTAATGGTTTTTGGCTCGATAGATGAGAGGAAACAACACCAGCAAAACAGAGAAGGACTAGATTGTTCTTGCGACTCAAAGAGTTGTCGTCTAGTCTTCACACCAACAGTAGAGTCACCAATAATATTTTCAGTATTATGCGCAGATTTCCATGTATTTCTATTCTTAACAATAATACTATCATCTATATCATGTACAGCATCATGCATGTCAACATCATTATCATTAGAAGATTTAATAGGAGTAGACGAGTCGACTAGTTTAGGCATGTCAACTGGTCTAGTAGAGTTACCTTGAGCACTCACCTTCTTCTGGTCATCTGACTCGAGAGCGTTCATGAATGGATTGTATGCTTGAACGGATTCATATACCTCTGAGTCTTTGTCAGTTTCGACAGTTAGCTCAGTAGCTTTCTCACCGATCTTGTTGGTAGACGGGTCTTGTTGAGATTCTTCGAAAACCACATGTGGTGTTTCTTCCACACAAAGGGTTGAGTAGTTGAATACTCTAAATGCTTTGCTAGTCGAGGAGTATCCTAAGAATATCCCCTCGTCTGCTTTAGCATCGAATGCATTCAACTTGCTTTTCCCATTGTTATGGATGAAACACTTGCATCCAAATATATGAAAATATGAAACTCTGGGTTTTCTACCTTTCCATACCTCATAGGGCGTCTTACCTAGTGCTTTATTGATAGCACTTCTATTCTGTGAGTGGCATGCAGTGTTGATAGCTTCTGCCCAAAATTTCTGAGGCGTATTATACTCTGTCAGCATGGTCCTGCAGGCCTCCTTAAGAGTTCTGTTCCTTCGTTCTGCTACTCCATTTTGCTGTGGTGTCCTAGCTGCACTAGTAAGGTGCTGGATGCCACGCTTAGAACAAAATTCTTTAATATAGCAGTTAATGAATTCAGTACCCTTGTCACTACGTATCTTGACAATTGACTGATTCTTCTCAACCTGTAACTTCTTCAACAGATCAGGCAAAAGTGTTTGTGTATCACTCTTCTTGTGTAAGAAGACTACCCAAGTGAACTTAGAATAGTCGTCTACCACAACAAGTGTGTACCTTCTACCGTTCAAAGTTGGAGGAGTTATTGGGCCATGTAAGTCCATATGTAGAAGTTCAAGAACTCTACTGGTTGAGAGGGATGGAATAGATTTAAAAGAACCCTTCACCTGTTTACCTTTTTGACAGGAGGTGCATACATGTGACTTATAGTAGACTTCATTGGGAATACCTTCCACAAGGTAGTCTCTGGCTATCTTATTAAGAACCTTAAAGTTTAGATGACAAAGGCGTCTATGCCAGAGCCAGCCAAGTTCTTTAGGATTCTTAGTAAGTAGACAGGTGTCCCTCGGACAACTGTTCCATTTCACTATGTACACACTTCCTTGTCTAATGCCGACTAGTAGTACTGTGTGAGTTTTCTTGTCGATGATTTCACATTTCTGACTTTTGAACTGCACCTTGTATCCACGATCACAGAATTGTGAAACAGAGAGTAAATTGTATTTCAAGCCTTCAACATAAGAAACGTCTTGAATTTCTATGTCACCATTCCGAATGTAACCAAATCCTTTAGTAACAGCAATGGAGCTATCACCAAAAATCACTTTTGGTCCTTCTTGCTCACGATAGCTTGATAAGAGAGTCTTAGTACCAGTCATGTGGTGTGAACAACCACTGTCTATGTACCAAGTTTCTCCAATTGAGCCACCTTTCTTGTATAGATCGAGTCGACCCTGCAATAGATGATAATACATAATTTAGGTACCCTCCTTGTTTATTGGGGTCCTTGGGGGTTAGTCGAGTTCAATGGAATCCAAATATACATTGGAGTCCTGAACAAGTTTGACCTTCTAAGCTTTCGACCATATTTGTTGCAAAATAAGACCTTGTTGTCCTTGTCTGGCCTATCAGTCGAGTTCGGGTCTACTCTTTGGAGATAGCCTTTTGACTTAATCTCTACTTGAGCAGGCACTTGTCTATGATAGTCAGAGTAGGGTTTGTATGCATTAGGTCCATACGGTTTATAGACATGTTTAGGTCTTTCTTCTCCTTTGATATCATATGACAAAGGTGGAGGATATAGAACTGGTTGTGTACGATATTTTGGACCTTCCTGTCTAGGTCTAGACGAGTAGAGTTGAGACTGCCTTATGAAAGGAGGTCTAGACTCTTGTCGTCTAGTCTGTACTTGTCTAGTACTAGTCTCCTCAGGATACCAGTCCTCGTATCTGACCTGATTTGGTCGTCCACGATTCCTAGTCCTTTGAAGATTAGTTCTAGGTTGAACAGGCTTGTTGTTAGCTTTCTTTTTACCACCTTTGGTAATTGGAATGTTAACTTGAGCTTGTTTTGGTACAGTACCTTTTGATGGAGTGTCAATATCGTATATCAATGGTTCTTTTCCTTTATCATTAGTCAAAGAGCTTGAGATGAAAATAGTAGGGTTCTTAGGAACTAGAGTAGACGAGCTTGATGTCTCAGCACCTATGCCTGTCTTGTCAGCTGGAGCCCTATACCTATCTGACAATTCAAGGTTAACCTTAGACGAGTTAACCAGGTCAGTAAGTTTAAGGTCTAGAGTGACAATCTCGGTTTCTAAGAACTTATTACGTTCTTCAAGTTTTTTGAGCTTACTTTGTAAGACATTGAATTCATGTTTCTCAGTCGCATGTGTCTTAAGTAGGTCTTGATACAACTTGTCTGTCAATGCACACTTGTCTTTGAGTTGTCTCAACTCTTCTTGCAAGCGTTCATTTAGGACTGTTGTATTAGGATCTACTTTAGACTGTGCTTCCTTAAGATCAATGATTTCTTGTCTTAAGGTGATGTTTTCGTCACTGACTTCAATGAATGCCTTGTTGGCAAGTAGGAGGTTGTCTTCAACTGCACTAGTAGAGTGCTGAAGACTACTCCCTACTTGGCTACTGGCAGTATCACTTTCATCAGAATCTGATTCATCACATGATTGAAATGAAGTAACAGATGATACCTCTTGGTCGATTTTAGCCATGAAGCATAGACCATCATCAACTATGAATGCTTCATCGTGGTCTGGTTCAGACGGGTAGCTAGATGAGGATGATGGCAATTCGTCTGAGTCAGAGTCAGAGTCATTATTGGCCATCATTGCCTTTTTACCACGGTTGTATCGTCTTTCCCTTCGTGCTTTGCGTTCTTCTCGATCATCAGTACTCAGGTCTGGACATTCATATATGTAGTGACCTGGTTTCTCACAGTTATAGCACACAAGATCATTAGTAGCCTTTTTAATAGGAGAGTTGTTCCTTCGTTTATCACGTCTATCAGAACGAGTAATCTTCCTACTATCAGACTCTCTATCTTGTCTGTTACCTTTCGAGACTTCGTCTCTCCTTTCGGACGAGTTTCGGTCTCGTCTGGTCTCAGACGAGTTCTTAGAAGCAGACCCTCTATGCTCTCTATAGAAATTCTTATATCTTCCGAAACGTTTATTCAGCCTATCAAACTTTCTAACCATGAGACTTACCTGATCCTTCAGACTAAGATCAGTATCTAACTCGTCTTTCACAGAAGCAGACCTAGTCTTAGTCTTAGACCTGTCTATCTTAGACGAACTAGCCTTAAAAGCAACGTTCTTAGATACAGCATGTTCTCTGTCACTACTTACTATGGGTTCGTCTTCGTCTAGATCAAACTCATGAGCCTTTAGAGTTTGAAACATAGTCTCTGCTGTCCATACGTCTATATCTTGGGTATTCTTAACAAGCATTTTTACCATCTTCCATCGACTATCAAGGCTTTTTAGAATCCTGAGATTGATTTCACGTGGAGTATAAGTTTTACCAAGGACTTCCAAGTCATTCATGATTTTGGTAAAACGAGTATCCAACTGGTCTATTGTTTCACCAGCTTTCATATGAAATGATTCGAATCTTTGGACTGCAGTGGAAAGCTTGCTTTCTTTGATTAGGGATGTCCCTTCACAAATGATAGCTAAGCGATCCCACATTTCTTTGGCAGTTTTACATTTTAACACTTTTCCCAGATACTCGTTAGGAAGAGTGTGTAAGATGTAATTCTTGGCCAAGCTATCCAAATTATTCTGTCTCATTTCTTCAGAGGTAAGTTCTGACCTTGGTTTCTTGACGAGAGTACCCACTGGTTGATTTGGATCAAGGGCAGCAGTGTTGGGGATCATGGTCACAATTGGACCTTCAGTAACGACGGAGATCATTAAGTCGTGAGTGGAGCTGAAGATGGCTTCCATCCTTAGCTTCCAGTAATCGTAGTCTTGTACCTGGAACTTAGGTAGTTTGTTAGCGCTGATCTCAAGAGACATGATTTCAAGAAATAAGTGCTAAGTAGAGTTATGATCAAGAACAACAGATAAGTCAAGAACAGGGAGCACGAAACACAGATGATGCAAGTATATGATCAAGAACACGTATACAAGAACAGTCAAGGACCAAGACTTCACCCTAAGTCTTGAGTCGGTTATCAAGAAACAGCAGTTCGTAAACTACTGCTCTGATACCACTTGTTGGTCCCAAGTTGAGTTTAATATCGAGGGAAGCTAAAGAAAATGTCTAGAGGGGGGTGAATAGACTTTTCTAAAATCTTTCGATATATCAGAATTACAATGTGCGGAATACGAAATTTTATCAATGAGTCCAATTAAAGTTTATACTCAACTTAATATGCGAACTCTGTTCTATACTCAACTAGTCTAGATCAGTTAAGTAATTCAACCAATTAATCAATTTAACAATCAAAACTGTAAAGTAAATCAAACACAAGATTTATAGTGGTTCGACAACTTGTCTACATCCACTCTCACAAACCCAGTTGTGATGTTTCCACTAAACTCTTCCAATCGAGTACAAGTATGTATTCCTGTCTTTAAAGTCCCAAGAAGAAGACTTAGATCTTCAACAGACTATACCTCCAGATATGTCTACGATCTTACTAGAAATTTTACAAGTATCTAGCACCTTGAAAAATAACAAACAAAAACTTAAAAAAACTTCTCTGTTCTTCAGTAGTAGCCTTCTTGATTCTTCACTTGTCTTCTGGCTATCTTTCTGAACTTCAATCAACTCTGAGAGTAAACTTCAATTGAATCTTTAATATCGTTTGTAAGTAGTAATCCTTCAGTATCTTTAGTAATCAGTAGTCTTTAGCCAATGAATACCTTGAGGTATTTATAAACTCCAATCTTCAAGAACTTAGTAAGTTGTAACCAACTTTTCTTGATAACTACCTTCAACTGAATCTTCTTATTAATCCACGCGTTTCTGTTATGAATTAGTTATTCCATAACTAACTTCTATACCTTTATCTCTTCACGCGTATTTGTAACTAATCTTCACGTTGACCTGTCTTGAGTAGACTTATATATGAACTTGTCTTGTAGTCCACCTGTCTTAAGTAGTAGACTGGTCTTCTCTTCTTGTGTAGTAGACTTCTAATAGAACTAATCTAGTCCTATCATCTAACCTAACAAGACTATTACATTACTTTAAGCTTTTATAATACAAGCTTAGTCAACTTATAAACTATACAAAGAATCTAATCTATTACATATAGAAATCATGAGCTCTATACAACTTTTAAATAGCTCAGTAACAACCTAACATATATGAACAGATATGAAGTACTTATAAATCGTACTTATCTTTTAAGAATACTTTTCTTTTAAACTATACTTGTCTTTTGAATTCTACTGATCTGTACAAGATGACTCCAACTCAACTAGACTGGATTAGTCAACACTTAGAAAATATTAAAGTCTTCTTTTGGCTTATCAAAACTTTATCTTTTATCTTTTGTTCATCATTTAGGACTTGTTCTAGGATTCATATCCCAACACGCTTTACCAAAGCTGTAAGAGCATGTGATGGAAGAAGTTCGGAATAGTCTTGAACTCCACTATTCTCTTTCTGTTCCATCTCCCAATCCATAAAATTCGAGATGCCTCCCATTCCTTGGATAACTTCGAAAAGATCATCTGTTGAAGACTTCTTCAATGCAACCCAAGTGCATATCCTAAGGAGCTTCTCAAACTGCTCTGATGATGTGTCTATCTCAATAGACGAGAGCCTCTTCTTCAGATTGTTGCTGACTTTAACACGAACCCTCTTCTCCCTTAAACACATCGGATAATAAACAAGGGATTCAAATCTAGTTTCGAAAGGGGTCTGAACAAGTGGGGTCCTTGTATCAGTCGTTGCAGTGGCAACAAGTTGAGTTTCCGAAACAGATGGGTTGATGGGTTCAACATATTCTGTTGTGGGTAAGGATAAAATTTGGGCTGTGGTTGCTAGGGGCTGAGATGTAGCTAGGTTTGGTTTGACAACTGTAGAAGTATCAGTTGTATCAATTATCGTAGTGTCTTGAGTTATATTGGCTCTCAGTGGATGTACTGCCAATACTTGTGAGGTTTGGGGTATGGCTCTGGCACGAGATCGATGTGATCTTGCCTTGGTTCGAATAGGAGGGAGAGAGAGAGGAATAGAAATAGAGTGAGATGAAGTGCCAACCTGTTGAGTAGTCGTCTTGTCTGGCGATGGACTTGACTCAACTCGTACTAGTCGATAAACTTGAAGATCATCAGCACCTGTCTCCTCGACTTTCTCAGACTTATCCTCAGATTGAGTCTTCTCCGAGTCACCTGCACTAGACTCCTCTTGTGCTACTTCTTCACCTTCCTCATCATCAGACTTATCTTCCGAAGAACTAGATGAGGCACCATATGGCATCAACTCCATAGGATTCATCTGAACTTGCCTGGGTGCAGCTGGTCTAGCAGCAACTTGCTTCCTCAAAGCTTCTTTCTTTAGGTAAAATTTCAACGGATGAAATGTCTTACCTTTACTCCAATCCGTCTTTGTTAGTAACAACATGGGTAGGAGAATTGAAAGCTTGTTTCCAAAGCCAACCACGTTTGACACCACCCAATTAGCTGTGTCTGTGTCGACTCTAACACTTCTTTCAAAATACATTATTCGATCTACGAACAACTTGAACCAGTTTCCTTCAGTAATTCCATCATATATTGCAGCCATCACTCTTGCCTTCTGCAAGGTGACTAAATCATACGAACCGGTGACACACATCAAGATTTTTGATGCAATATCAAGAAGTGTCCTATATTTCTCTAGAAGCTCTTTCTTCTTAACTGCTGGAATTTTACCATCTCGATTTAAACGAATCTTTTTGCCGTAGAAAATACTCAGGTATTGCAGTTCTTGACCGAGCGCATACTCTTCTACATCAATTGATCCAATAGGCAGCTTTAACTTTTCGAACACAACTTCGCGAGTAATCTCTACTAGACTGCCTCCAATAAAAGATCTAATGGAGTCGCCTCTTCTGGTGGCATTTGCAAAGAACTCCAAAACTTCTTCCTCCAAAACGACTTGGGGAAAGGCCTCCAGATATGGTTTTAAAACACATCTCCAACATTTCGTTAAAATTTCTTGATTATCCTTAGTGTGTTTTCCTTCAAAATACACCGATGGTTCCACATGTACCTTGTTCTCCGAGATGAACTTGCCAAGATCAAATCTGGCCTGCATGTTAGTACTTATATCGAAAAGAGATATGATCGACATACTGATGACTGGATGAGTAAGAACACAGGAGTAATTTCGCAAGAAATTTCAAGGCAGGAATAGGGAAGTTAAGAAAAATCGTGAGGCGAAAAAAAATGTGTAACTGTTGGGTTTTATAGAAACTGAAATTCTCAAAAACACAGAGCCAAGTTAGAAGCAAATACTCCAACGGTTGGGACTTTTGATATTCGTTACGGAATCGAGAAGATTATGTGTTTTGATATTGTAAAATTTGAAATCCACCATTTCTATTTGTTAGGACATAGGAGTGTATTTATCTGACCTAGCTTAGTAGAGTGTTTGGCGCGAACTGGGTATGTACACCTCATTAAATGGAGTGTATAAATCCAATTCTAGAAATTTCCAATGTTTACTTTATAATATAATATCCTTAATTCGATTTGATTAACTCTTAGAGTATTTAAGTTCAAGTGAGCACTTATCTTATCTGTTCGAGTTTATCCAGAATAGACGAGTAGACTAACGTGCACAAGACGAGTTCCCCCTTCGACTGTGCTTGTCTATTCTGAATGACGAACGACTATTTGTACCTATCTTTATCTTGTGCGATACTTTTGATAAGATACATGGAGTAGAGTAGAATAATTAGGATGAATATCAATCTAAAATAATGTTCAAGGTTTCGAACAATATGACTTTTAACAAACTTAAGAGTCAACATAAGGCTCTTTAAGAAATCATAGATTCCCCCTTAAATGTTTATTCTCTTAGTATTACCCTCAGCTTTACCAGCTTCCTCATCGGGTTGTTTGGTCATCTTGTCTGACCTTGTATACCTGTCTTTTGAGTGAGTAGACGAGTGCTCTGTTCTTTTTGTGATGACTTGTCCGTTTCTCCTTTCTTCTTAAGAATGTACCTGTCTGGTTAGTACATAGCTATAGACAAGTAGGGTCAAGATCAATTAGTCCTAGACTAATACATAACTCATGAAAACGAGCCTCAGCTAATGGTTTTGTGAAAATATCAGCTCTTTGAAAATCAGTATGAATCTTCTCCATGCGAATGTCCTTCTTTTCTACATGATCACGTATAAAATGATGCTTCACATCAACATGCTTGCATCGTGTGTGCAGAACTGGATTTTGTGTAATGGCAATAACACTGTTACTATCACAGAATATGGGAACATTTGATTCACAGATATTATAATCTCTAAGCTGTTGAATAAGCCACAATAATTGACTACAGCAACTACCAACAGCCATGTACTCGGCTTCAGTAGTAGAGGTAGCAACACTTGTCTGCTTTTTCAAAAACCATGAAATGAGTTTTGTACCTAAGAATTGACAAGAACCAGATGTAGATTTCCTATCTATTCTACAACCACCAAAATCAGAATCAGAGTAGCCACTTAGAGATAAATCATCATTTGAAGGATACCATATACCACGATTGATGGTCCCTTTCAAATATTTCAATATCCTTTTAGTGGTTTCCATATGACTCTCTTTTGGATTAGCTTGAAAACGAGCACATACGCCAACAGAAAATGCAATATCAGGTCTACTAGCAGTCAAGTACAGTAATGATCCGATAAGACCACGGTAATGAGTTTGATCAGCACACTTACCATTCTCGTCTGGATCCATCCTGTAGGTAGGTTGCATAGGTACTCCAGAAGATTTACATGTCTTAATACCATACTTGTCTAGTAGATTACGAGTATACTTTGCTTGATTTATGAAAATCCCTTCTGGGGTCTGTTTTACTTGAAGTCCAAGAAAGTAATTCATTTCACCCATCATAGACATCTCAAATTTACTTTGCATGAGTGTTGAAAAACTTTCACTCAGCTTTTTGTTAGGTGACCCAAAAATGATGTCGTCTACGTAAATTTGGACGAGTAAAATGTCCTTCCCTTCTTGTCTTCTGAACAGGGTTCTATCGACCTTGCCCTTAGTAAAACCATTTTCTAATAGAAATTGAGAAAGAGTATCATACCAGGCTCTTGGAGCTTGTTTTAGTCCATATAAGGCCTTCTTTAATCTGTATACCTGGTTACCTTTGACTTCGAAACCTGGGGGTTGTTCAACATACACTTCTTCCGCAAGAATACCGTTAAGAAATGCACTTTTAACATCCATTTGATATACTGTAAATTTCATGTAAGCAGCATATGCAAGGAACAATCGAATGGCTTCTAGTCTAGCAACAGGAGCATATGTTTCATCATAATCTATGCCTTCCGCTTGTGAATAGCCTTGGGCTACTAGTCTAGCCTTATTTCGAACAACTACATCATTCTCATCTTTCTTGTTCTTGAAAATCCATCGAGTGCCAACTACGTTATGATGTTTAGGTCTATCGACAAGTTCCCAGACGTCATTTCGAACAAACTGGTTCAACTCGTCTTGCATAGCGATGATCCAATTACTATCAGCTAAAGCCTCTTTGATGGTTTTAGGCTCGATAGATGAGAGGAAACAACACCAGCAAAACAGAGATGGACTAGGTTGTTCTTGCGACTCAAAGAGTTGTCGTCTAGTCTTCACACCAACAGTAGAGTCACCAATGATATTTTCAGTATTATGCGCAGATTTCCATGTATTTCTATTCTTAACAGTAGCACTATCATCTATATCATGTACAACATCATGCATGTCAACATCATTTGTATCATCAACAGATTTATCTGGAGTAGATGAGTCAACTAGAGCAGGCATGTCTACTGGTCTAGTAGAATTACCTTGAGCACTTACCTTCTCCTTGTCATCAGATTCGAGAACTTTCATGAATGGATTGTATGCTTGAACGGTTTCATATACCTCTGAATCTTTGTCAGATTCGATAGTTAGCTCAGTAACTTTCTCACTGATCTTGTTGGCAGACGAGTCCTGTTGAGATTCATCGAAAACTACATGTGGTGTTTCTTCCACACAAAGAGTTGAGTAGTTGAATACTCTAAATGCTTTGCTGGTCGAGGAGTATCCTAAGAATATCCCCTCGTCTGCTTTAGCATCAAATGCATTCAACTTGCTCTTTCCATTGTTATGGATGAAACACTTACAACCAAATATATGAAAATATGAAACTCTGGGTTTTCTACCTTTCCATACCTCATAGGGCGTCTTACCTAGTGCTTTATTGATAGCACTTCTGTTTTGGGAATGACATGCAGTATTGATAGCTTCTGCCCAAAACTTCTGAGGAGTATTATACTCTGTCAACATGGTCCTGCAGGCCTTCTTAAGAGTTCTGTTCCTTCGTTCTGCTACTCCATTTTGTTGTGGTGTCCTTGCTGCACTAGTAAGGTGCTGGATGCCACGCTTAGAGCAAAATTCTTTAATATAGCAGTTAATGAATTCAGTACCCTTGTCACTACGGATCTTGACAATGGACTGATTCTTTTCAACTTGAATCTTCTTCAACAAATCAGGTAGGAGTGTTTGTGTATCACTCTTCTTGTGTAAGAAGACTACCCAAGTGAACTTAGAATAGTCGTCTACCACAACAAGTGTGTACCTTCTACCGTTCAAAGTTGGAGGAGTTATTGGGCCATGTAAGTCCATATGTAGAAGTTCAAGAACTCTACTTGTTGAGAGGGTTGGAATAGATTTAAAGGAACCTTTTACCTGTTTACCTTTTTGACAGGCATCACATACATGTGATTTGAAATAGATTTCGTTGGGTATACCTTCAACAAGGTAATCTCTTGCAATCTTATTAATCACCTTAAAGTTCATATGGCAAAGGCGTCTATGCCAAAGCCAACTGACCTCTTTGGACAACTATTCCAATTCACAATGTACACACTACCTTGTCTAATGCCGACGAGTAGTACGGTGTGAGTCCTCTTGTCTATGATTTCGCACTTTTGTCTTTTGAACTGCACTTTGTAGCCTCGATCACAAAACTGTGAAACAGATAATAGATTATATTTCAAACCTTCTACGTATGATACATCTTGTATTTCTACGTCGCCATTTCGAATATAGCCAAAGCCTTTTGTGATGGTTGTAGAGTTGTCACCGAATATAACCTTTGGTCCTTCTTGCTCATGGTAGCTTGATAGAAGTGCCTTGGTGCCAGTCATGTGGTGCGAACAACCACTGTCTATGTACCAAGTTTCTCCTATTGAGCCACCCTTCTTGTATAGATCGAGTCGACCCTGCATTTAGATGATATTCCATAATTTAGGTACCCTCCTTGTTTATTTGGGTCCTGAGGGGTTAGTCGAGTTCAATGGAATCCAAATATACATTGGAGTCCTGAACAAGTTTGATCTTCTAAGCTTTCGACCATATTTGTTGCAAAATAAGACCTTGTTGTCCTTATCTGACCTATCAGTCGAGTTCGGGTCTACTCTTTGGAGATAGCCTTTTGACTTAATCTCTACTTGAGCAGGCACTTGTCTATGATAGTCAGAGTAGGGTTTGTATGCATTAGGTCCATACGGTTTATAAACATGTTTAGGTCTTTCTTCTCCTTCGATATCATATGATAAAGGTGGAGGATATAGGACAACTCGTGTACGATATTTTGGACCTTCCTGTCTAGGTCTAGACGAGTAGAGCTGAGACTGACTTATGAAAGGAGGTCTAGGCTCTTGTCGTCTAGTCTGTACCTGTCTAGTACTCGTCTCCTCAGGATACCAATCCTCGTATCTGACCTGGTTGGGTCGTCTACGATTAGTGGTCCTTTGAAGATTAGTTCTAGGTTGAACAGGCTTGTTGTTACCATTCTTTTTACCTCCTTTGGTAATTGGAATGTTAACTCGAGCTTGTTTTGGTACAGTACTTTTAGATGGAGTATCATCATCGTATATAATTGGTCCTTTTCCTTTATCGTTAGCCAAAGAGCTTGAGATGAAAATAGTAGGGTTCTTAGGAACTTGAGTAGACGAGCTTGATATCTCAGCACCTATGCCTGTCTTGTCAGCAGGAGCCCTATACCTATCTGACAGTTCAAGGTTAACCTTAGAAGAGTTAACAAGGTCAGTAAGTTTAAGGTCTAGAGTGACCACCTCAGTTTCTAAGAACTTATTACGTTCTTCAAGCTTTTTGCACTTGTTTTTTAAAACATTGAATTCATGTTTCTCAGTAGCATGTGTCTTAAGTAGGTCTTGATACAACTTGTCTGTTAATGCACACTTGTCTTTGAGTTGTCTCAACTCTTCTTGCAAGCGTTCATTTAGGACTGTTATATTAGGATCTACTTTAGACTGAGCTTCCTTAAGATCAATGATTTCTTGTTTTAAAATGATGTTTTCATCACTGACTTCCATGAACGCCTTATTAGCAAGTAGGAGGTCTTCTTCAGTCACACCAGTAGAGTGATGAAGACTACTCCCTACACCACTATCGGCTGTATCACTTTCATCAGAGTCTGATTCATCACATGATTGAAATGAAGTTCCAGATGATACCTCTTGTTCAATTTTAGCCATGCAGCAGAGTCCATCATCTACTATAAATGCTTCATCTTGATCAGACGGGTAGCTAGATGAGGATGATGGCAACTCGTCTGAGTCAGAATCAGAGTCATCATTGGCCATCATTGCCTTCTTGCCACGGGTGTATCTTCTTTCCCTTCGTGCTTTGCGTTCTTCTCGATCATCAGTGCTCAGGTTTGGACATTCATATATGTAGTGACCTGGTTTCTCACAGTTATAGCACAAGAGATCATTAGTAGCCTTTTTAATAGGAGAGTTATTCCTTCGTTTATCACGTCTATCAGAACGTGTAATCTTTCTACCATCAGACTCTCTATCTTGTCTGTTACCTTTCGAGACTTCGTCTCTCCTTTCGGATGAGTTTAGGTCTCGTCTGGTCTCAGACGAGTTCTTAGAAGCAGACCCTCTATGATCTCTATAGAACTTCTTATATCTTCCAAAACGTTTATTCAGCCTATCAAACTTTCTAACCACGAGGCTTACCTGATCCTTCAGACTAAGATCAGTATCTAACTCGTCTTTCACAGAAGCAGACCTAGTCTTAGTTTTTGACCTGTCTACCTTAGACGAGCTAGCCTTAAAAGCAACGTTCTTAGATACAGCATGTTCTCTGTCACTACTTACTATGGGTTCATCTTCGTCTAGATCAAACTCATGGGCCTTTAGAGTTTGAAACATGGTCTCTGCTGTCCACACGTCTATATCTTGGGTATTCTTAACAAGCATTTTTACCATTTTCCATCGACTATCAAGGCTTTTGAGAATCCTAAGATTGATTTCACGTGGAGTATAAGATTTACCAAGGACTTCCAAGTCATTCATAATTTTGGTAAAACGAGTATCCAACTGGTCTATTGTTTCACCAGCTTTCATATGAAATGATTCAAATCTTTGGACTGCTGTAGAAAGCTTGCTTTCTTTAATTAGGGATGTCCCTTCACAAATGATAGCTAAGCGATCCCACATTTCTTTGGAAGTTTTACATTTTAACACTTTTCCCAGATACTCATTAGGAAGAGTGTGTAAGATGTAATTCTTGGCCAAGCTATCCAAATTATTCTGTCTCATTTCTTCTGAGGTTAGTTCTGACCTTGGTTTCTTGACGAGAGTACCCACGGGTTGGTCTTTGTCGAGGGCAGCAGTATTAGGGATCATGGTCACTATCGGACCTTCAGTGATGACGGAGATCATTAAGTCGTGAGTGGAACTGAAGATGGCTTCCATCCTTAGCTTCCAATAGTCATAGTCCTGAACCTGGAACTTAGGTAACTTGTTAGCGCTGATTTCGAGTGACATGATTCAAGAAAATACGTATGACACCGTATAGTATCAAGAAACAGATATTTTTCAAGTATAGTGATAAAGGACACGTAAGAGCACGTATAGTCTCGGTTCAAGACTTCACCCAAGTCTTGAATTAGTTATCAAGAAAAAGCAGTTCGTAAACTACTGCTCTGATACCACTTGTAGGTCCCTAAGTTGAGTTTAATAACGAGTAAGCTAGTGAAAATGTCTAGAGGGGGGTGAATAGACTTTTCAAAAATCTTTCGATATATCAAAGTACGATGCGGAAATCAGAATATAACAATGAGCCCAATTCTAGTTTATACTCAACTTATTTCGAGAACTCTGTTTTATGTATACTCAACTAGTCTTGTTTAGATAAGTAACTCAATCAATCAAACAATTAGTCAATTAAACAACAAACAAAACAGTAAAGTAAATCAAACACGAGATTTTATAGTGGTTCGACAACTTGTCTACATCAACTCTCACAAACCCAGTTGTGATATTCTTATTAACTCGTCCAATGGAGTAATATGTTCTTGTAGCTTTAAGTCCCAAGAAATAAGACTTAGATCTTCTCGACAACACTACCAAGTGCTTCTTCGATCTTACTAGCGATTTACAAGTATCTAGCAACTTGAAACACAGTAAACAAAAATAAAACTTCTCTTCGTTCAGTAGTAGCCTTCTTCGATCTTCACTTGTCTTGAGTAGCTTCACTTTCTGAACTTCAATCTCTGAAAGCAATTTCTTCTTTGAATCTTCAATAATGCTTCAATATGCAGTAGAATCAGTAGTCTTTAATCGTTTAATACCTTGCGGTATTTATAGACTTCCAATTCCAAGAACTTTCAGTTGTGTAACAACCTTTTCTTGAAAACTAACTTGTAACAGATTCTTCTTATCCTTTCACGCGTTTCTTCAGTTAATTAGTTATTCCTTAACTAACTCCTTCAATCTTTATCTTCAATACGCGTTTCTGTAACCAATTTCAGTCTTCTTGTCTTGTCTTGTCTTGTTAAGTCGCACCTGTCTTGTCCAGTAGTAGTAGACTAATTCTTCTACTTGTCTTGTGTAGTAGACTTCTTCAGATTACAACATAGAACTAATCTAGTCCTATCATCTAATCCTAACAAGACTATTACATTACATGAAGCTCTTGTTATAAAGCTTAGTCAACTTAGAAAACTATACAAAGAATCTATCTGTTACATTCAAAATTATGAGCTCTATACAATGATTATTCATAGCTCAATAACAATCTAATCAGTTAATATAAGCACATATGAAGTACTTATAATCCGTACTTATCTTTTAATAATACTTGTCTTATGAACTAGTACTTGTCTTGTGAACTAGTACTTGTTTTGTGAACTCTACTGATCTATACAAGATGACTTCTTCTTGACTAGACTAGATCAGTCAACCCTTAGAAAATATTTAAACCACTTTTGGCTTATCAAAACTTCATTTTTATCTTTTATCATCATTTATGACTTGTTCTAGGATTCATATCCCAACAAATGTTTATCACTAAAACACATAAAATCTTGCGCAATCTACAACCGAATCACTTTGACGGGCATTTTTTTTATATATATTATAATTAATTTAAAAAATATAAAAATAAATATATAAACCAAACTAAAACCCTAGTGGTTCTATAGACAAAATCAAAGAAGCAGTAGCCGCATTGCTTTTTTCCTAGGGGAAAAAACAATATAGGACAAACCACCTCTAGTTTTTATGATTCAAGCTAAAAAGTTTTAGTAAAACAGTTAAAGAGAAAATGCCACATAATTGTACCAATTTACCCTCATCTTACATTTAATTTCAATTTTCGAATCAATTAATTTAATTAATGCCTAATATGAAAAGTCAAACGAATTAAGTTTTAAAAAGCTAAGAGATTATCCCTCGATTATAGGGCAATTCCATTTCAAATTAATTACTTTCCTAAAATTCGAGATTATCCCTCGATTATAGCGCAATTTCATTTCAAATTATTTTTCTAAAATTCGAGATCACTCCTTCTGTGTGTTAACATTTATATTTTTATATATTCAATAATTTTGTTATTAATCAGAACTATTACCATATCTTTATTAAAATATAAATTATATTATAAAATACTTAATAAAATTAATACATTCAAAAAAATTATTTTACTCAATACACCTCTAAAAGTGTTGAAATAATTTGATGAACAACTTGTATTAACAAATACTTGTTGAATAAGTCTATAATATTTTGCAAGATGCATATACGCATATTTTATTAAATGCAACCGATAAGTGCATATTCTTTCAAATATGTATACGTTTTTTTTTATATATGCAATCGATACTTGCATATACTTTAATATGTGCATGTGTTATTTTAGCTATGGAAATTGTCAAATAAAGTCATAAATATATTGGGTAATATCTTTGCATATAAAAAAATGTTGCATATTCTTAATAAATGCATATATCTAATATGTGCATTGCATAATAATAATATTAGACTTGATCATACATGCTATAATAATTATGATTTTTCTAGTTCGTGAAGTAAATAAACTATTGAATTTAAAAATTAATATTATACGAAAATACACGAAATATGCATTATAAATACAAATATATGTAATAAATTGAGTTATATATGCAACGAAAATTACAGACTGTGTTATCAGCAATACCCAACTTCAAGTGTGTAACCAACTTCAACAACAAGAATCGCCTTCCTCTGTTTAGCTTCCTAGAATCTGCTTCTCATAACATCAGCTTCCTGTAACAAAAAGATTAACCTTCATGGTTACCGCACAAGTTCCAAAGACTGGGGGCCTGGGAGTGGGGGTAGTGGTGGGTGCTAAACAAAGTGAAAGCTTCGAAAATAATATCATCACAAGGTAAGCATTAGGTACTTACAGGGAGGAACTTGGATGATTTCTTCATAACGGCTAATGTGCTACCAAGGCAACCAGACCGCTGTCCTTAGAATATTCAAAATTCACTGATTGAAAGCTTCTTAAAAAATAATGGCACAAAAGAACCAGATCAAGCATGAGCGTAATTCTTCAACTTTAGATTTCTTTGGCATGCACATATAGTTACTATCAAAAAGTTTATCTCTTATTGGCATGTTACATGAGGGCCTTAAGGCATTGAATCTCCAATAATTATCACATGAACCTTAAACTCATCAATAATATATGAAACTCTTATTCTCTATCAAGTTGAACAGAGAACTACTACTAGTTTGAAAGAGTGATAAGGTACAACAAATGCAACAAATGTTTAGTCATAAGATTAAGGTACAACAAATGCAATCAAATGTATGACTTCAAAAAATCAAATTGATCAACATTTTTACAAATCCAATTGAAATGGAAGCAGGCTACAGAGTAAGCATCTTCAGGACATTTAACGTTTATCAATTTTATGCATCAATAATTTAGAAATATAAATGAAATATTACTTCATGCATCTGAAACATAGATTAACAAAGACAGAACACAGAGGGAGATTCAGAGACAAAAATCTATTTTCCTACCATCAAGAAATAAGGAGCACTAATATATAAAGGTGAAATCATATTTCAATGGTTCTTAAAAATGGTGAGAGAACCACTGTGATATTAAGAGAAAAGGAGTACAAAGCATCTATATAAGATATACCCCCAGTAATCCAAGTTAAAAACTAAACTCGCATATATGTAACTTAAAGAAACTAATAACCAATCACATGCTTCAATTCACTGTATCTCAATAATTTGAAGAAAGCAAATTTCATTTTTAAAAAACTCTACCTACTCCTCCATCATAGACCCTGAGATAAATTCAATGGACCAACACAATGTATTGAGGTTGTTCCAGGTCCAATCCTCCCCGCCTAGTTGTTTGCAAAAAAAATTCAACATAGGTATTAAATTTATAAAACTAATTAATCTCAAGGAGGCTATGCATACCTTTAAGGCTGGAAAAATGATAAACTAACAATACAATGTGCTTGTGTTTGCAACCCCAAATGTTACCAACAGAAGACGCCACCACAAAGTATCCGGTCTCCACACTCGACGCCCACATCCAAAACTCGATACTTGGCATCCCTTTTTTGACAATCGACGCACACTCCCACCCCCACCCCGGGATGATCTCGCCGTCGACTGCTCCGGCAAATTGAACCAAAATTGGACCTAATAAAAGGCCGCATCAGCGCTCTGTTGCGCGAGAATATGGTTTTGATTTAGAACGGCCTGCTCGTCTACGTCTGTGTGCACGAGAAGGGGATTTGATTTCGGGAGGATTTGATCCCATCGAGACTGTGATTTTTACGGGGGAGAAATGTGAGAGAAAGATGGAAAGGTGGCTAGGGTTTGTAAAGCACAACCAAGGCGAAAAAATGATCAGCAATTTGAATGATTCAAATTAGATTTAAATTTAAAAAAGAAAGAGAAGCTGTAATTTTGGAAAAAATTCAGAATTTGAATTATAATATGCAAGAGCATATTAGGTATTTTGTAAGGTGTTTTGGTCTTAATTGTTTTGTTACAAATTTTTGTCTCATTTTGTTTATGAGTCTTATATATTGTCTTATATTGTATATAAACTCTTTTTCCTAATGTATTCTTCTTCCTTCCTTTTCTTTTCTTTATACATTACACAATGTTTCTAATTGAATTTTTTTTTTTTTAAAACATCACATTTCTAATTAGTAATTAGAAACACTACATAATATTTTTAATAATTCTTGATGTTTATTAGAGATTACTAGATTAGGTGCTAAATAATATTTCTAATAATTCATATTTTTTATATTTTTGCACTTTGAAATATTTTGTAGAATGATATAATGATATAACTATGTTTAATTTATTTAATTTTGTTACATAAATTTTATTGATGAATTTAATAAATATTTTGTAAAAAAAATATATAGGGTTGGCCCGCCGAAACCCACACGGTCTGCCCATTTTTGGGTTGGATTGGGTTGAGGTTTTGACAGCCCGCTTTGCAAACGGGATGGCCCGCCCCGCCAAATGATGTGCGTTCGCGGTTTTGGCCTGCCCCGCCGACCCGTCTTGACAGGTCTAATAATACTTTGGACATGTAGTAACAATATATTGGTTATTTTTCAAACTATCTGCTTGCGACTCGCAAAATTTTGAAAATTATCATTTTTTTTTTTTGATAGGGGGTTTACCAGATCATACAATAGGACTACAAATACCTAGCTCAAGATCTTGATCTTCAAACCATAGTATCGCCGTCCACTTCAATCGTGAGAAGAGGAAAGACGAGTTTCCCTTTCCCTTCTAAAAGGGTGCCCAGGTCTCCAATCTTTCTACGAGATAGCCCCACAATAAGGTGTGCTCATGTCAAGCATATGAAACAAAAGAAACAGGAAAAGTTCCACCAAGTACTGTATCCCAAGAATCAGAACACCAGGGCTCTCGAAACCATCTCGAAGAGCCCAACCATAAAAAATGAAGTCCCACAACCACAACAAAGACCCATAACAGGAAACGAGATGCACAAGGCGCAGCAGAAACAACCAACAACAACTAAAACACTATACTAATCAAGCACAAAAAAACCCATAAAACAGTAAACGGGATCAACACAGAAATACCCGAACGGTCACCGTGGTTCCGTTATAATATTTTCTATGTTGATCCCTCACAAGAAACGAAGCAACAATCTACATAAGAGAAATAAACAAAAACTGGAACAACCAGAACGGCGGTGACGGCGGCGGAGCGACGGCGACGGCGTCCGGCCAAGAAAAGCGTAGATCTGAAGATCTTCTCCTAGATCTCGTAAGAAAAACCAAAAAAATGAAATCGGAGACAAGGCTGACGGCGGCGGCGGATCGGCTACTGGTCGACGGCGGAACAGAGATGATGACGGAGAGAGGGATGATGACGGAGACATGGAAGATGACGGCGGACCGGAGGCGGAGAAGGAGAGGAGCAAATATCTAGAGAGAGAAGGTCTCCCTTCTCTCTAGAATATTTCACATAAGTGTTGCTCTAACTAATTACTCCCTCCATCTTTTGTGGTTTAATTAGTTACTCTCTCCATCCCGTTATGACTCGCACGGTTTGACTACCATTAAAAATAAATGATTTAGTGATTGGTGAAGTAATATAAATAAGGGGTATTTTAAGTGATTTGGTGAAATGTAAAGTAAAATGTATGTAAAAAAGAGTGACGATTTTAAAAATAAAATAATGTTGGGAGAGTATTAATTAATTTTGTGAGTATTTCCATATTAAGAGTGTAAGTAATTTTGGGTCGTCTCAATAAGAAAAATGTGCAAGTAATCACGGAACCGAGATGGAGTAGGTCTTATATGTGGTTAGTGGAGGTGGTGATTAAGCAAACCTATTTCCTATTTCACATAAACGTATCATTAATTAACATGGCAACACAAATAATCAGAGTCAAGTAAGTTACACAGTATGTCAAGTCCTATGAAAATACTAGCAGTAGATTCTAAGAGATCTTAACAGTATGCAACTTGTATGTGGAATAAATGATAGGCCCTTTTATACTCCTTAAGTAATATGCACTCAAATACTAAGTTATCAAATAGCAGTTATAATAACACAAAGGCTAAAGCTATAAAATAAATGCAGTAAGTAAAAACACAAGATGTATAGTGGTTCGGAGACTAAACTGCTCCTACGTCCACTCTCCTAATTTAATAGGATAATTCCTTAATCACTTCAGAATTAACTTGTTTTTACAGTGCCAAGGTGCACTCTACTTCTTCTTCTCTTCTCTTGATTTCTCACAACCTTCTCTCGTTGCAATACTCTCAACACTGCTACGAACTCAACAATACTCTCAAACTATCTCTCAAGGTAAAAGTAGGGTTTTGTTCTTGTACCAACTAAGTGTGATATCCTTTACAATTTAAGAACGAATGTAAAGGCTAGGATATCACTGTCTAGGCTTTGGATAATCAAACAATAAGCTTGCCTAGTGGGGACTAAAGATAACACTCACAAATGAATATGCTTAAAAGCTTTATCTCTCGAGTGTTTTTGAATGCTAAAATATTGCTGGAATGCGTATAGCTTGTGTGTCTTGTTGTATGTCCCGTTGTCTTGAAATGATTCAAGATGTGGCCTATTTATAGATTAAGAAAAACTATCCGTTGGTGGAGATAGCAAAACTTATCCATAAATTTGAACTTTCAAATTGTTCAGGGGCCTTTATGCAATTAGTACATGCATTCACGTCCATTTTGCATTTCTGAAATTCATTCTCAGAATTTGTTATGTGCAGCGACATGTGGCATCCAGATATTGGTTGATTTGGAATAATTCCGTCCTTTCCGCTAACGGCCTCGTACTGGGTAAAATGCCTCGTCATTCATCGTCTTTGACCATAAGTCTGCAAAGTCCAACGTATATGAATGTCCAAATTCATCATACTTGACTTCATGATCCCTTACCACTTTTCCATAACACTTCAGTTTCTTGTCTTCGATGCTACTTGTCTTCATATGCTTTGTGCTTTCAGGTCATTTGTCATAGATTCAATGAATAATCTATCTAAGAAAAGTTAAAGCTCCCTAACATATATGAGCTTTTCTAACCTGAAAATCTAGACTTGGCAAATCATCATACTTGGGGTTTTACTTAGGGTTTTAGTATCTAATGAAAATCAAATTTTCTTTTATTAATTAAACCATATCCCAACAATTTCCCCCTTTTTGATGATGTCAAAACCTACTTACTTCAAAAGATCCATAGGGATTTCTTTTTCAGTAGATTTGATAAAAACAGGACAGTTAGCATGTGTTTTCTATACTTAGAGAATTTCACAGAATAAGTTCAGATAATTAACCTAAAAAGGGCTAAGTTCTCTGAGTTTTATAAAACTTGATCTAAGCAAGAATCAGTTTAAAAAATTGCTAGAGCCTAATTTTTTACAGAAATAACACAAGTATAAAGACTAAAAAATTGTTGTCCAGTGCATGAAATAGATATCCAAAATAAGATAGCATAATGTAAGAGCAGAAAGTTGTAAGTTCTAGCTCTTAAGGAGCAACAATTGTCTGGAAATTAAAATAAACATAGATAAAGAGTTCATAAAAAAAAAACTTGAATCTTGACTTGACCTTCAGCAGCTTCATCACTTGGCTGTATCAGACTTTTTCTTCTTCAGGAAAGTTGGGAGTTCCTTGAACAGTGGAGTCAGCCCATATGATGCAAATTGTCTATTCTTCAAGGCCATGACTTCCTCGTTCTTACCAATCAAGCCTTCATCCTTGACATGTTGCACAAACTCATCAGTTATAGTTTCTCCATCAATACCATTTCCATCAGCCTTCATTGGTGGAGTCCAGAAGATCTGTTCAGGAGCTTTGACAACCACTTTTTCCTTCTGAGCAGCTCCAAGAATTTTTGTGTACAGTTCTGGATAATTCTCCATCATAAACCCTTCATAAAGACCATCAATGTCTTCAAAGTCTCCCCATCTCTTAACAACATAGAAGAGATGATCCCATACTCGATTGGCTTCTTCCCAAGCACCATTGAGTTCTGCAGGAACCCAGCTGTCAGTATGAGGGAGCCTTTTCAAGGTTTCAAACTTCTTCTTAGCTCTATTCTCCATCATCAGAGCATAAGAGCTCTTGTAAGACTTAGAATTTCCTGGATTGAAGTCTTTGTGCCTCTTCAACCTGCTCTCTTCAGCATCTATGAACATTTTGGTTCTTTCTTCAATAACAAGCTTCCTTACTCCTTTTCTAGTTTCTGCATCTTGTCCAGCTCCTTCTGCAAAGATGTTTGCAACTTCTTCAAACACATGAGCTTTGTCTTTAGCAAGATCAGCAGCAGTAACTTCAGGAGAAGCTCTTCTAACAGGCAATTTATCCTCCCTTCTAATCAAGGTTGAAGTTTCCATCTCTTCATCATCATCTGGTTCACTTGACTTGTACTTCTTGCTTTTCTCTTGATCAGAAATATCAGCAAGCTTCTTTCTCTTCAAATTTGGTTTCCTTATCTTTCCACTTCTAGTTTTGGGACAATCTTCTTCTTCTGTCACATCAGCAATTTCCAAAACTTTTGCTTCCCTCTTTCCCTTGCTTCCTTCCCCCTTACTCTTCTCACCCTTCTTCAACAGATCTTCCTCCTTCTTATTTTCCCCCTTTTTGTCATCATCAAATGCCTCAAGGTTGATGGGGTCAGTAGGGTTGGCATCAATCTTAGCCACAGTGAGTGAGAGTTCTTGTTGGTAGGTGTCCATCCTTTTCATCTGAGCAGAAATAGGGTCAACATGATTCAATAGAAAGGCAGAAATAGTGGAATTTACAGACTCTTCCACTTGCTTCTTCACAGCCTGATCAAATTGGGTCCTCATCATCTTGCTTATGCCCTCCAAGTTGTCTTTGAATAAATCAGAAGCAGCATTCAGTGAACTCTTGATGGTCTCTCTTATCAGTTGATCTCTTTGACTCTCCATTGATTGAGTCAACTTTTCAATGTCCTTTGACAGCATCTGGGAAATCTCTTCCTTCTCCTTGGCAACATCATCCTTTAGCCTCAGAATTTCCTCTCTGTCCTTCTTGATCAACTCTTTCTCAGTGTGGAAGTATGTGGTAACAGCATCTGACATGAATTTTGAAGACTCTCCAATTTTGAGGGTTGAGTCTTTCACCTCCTTTCCAACACTGTCCATTTTCTTATCAAAGGTCTCAAAACCTTTTTCAACAACTTCTAGCTTGATAGTTGTGGAGTTTACCTTCTCTTCCAAACTCTCCACCTTGATGCATAAATCCATTGCATTGTTATCAATGGTTTCCTCCAGGTTCTCCATCCTCCTTGTCAACCTTCTTGCCTTTGTGTTCAAATTGAGCAAAGACTTGTGTTGGGCTTCATTTGTTGGAATGATAGTTTCATCCAAACTATCTCTGACATACTTTCCCATGTTTAGGCATAAGCCTACAACATTCTCCAGCCTCTTCCTCTCAACTTCATTAATTTGCTCAATCTCAGAATTGAACTCCTCCAGCACTGCCTTCATTCTTCCTTCTTCCTTATCAATGATGCAAACTTCAGTCAAAGGAGAAGCATCTAGGTGAATTGGGAACTCCATCGAAGTTGATGGTGCTGCAGCTATTGCCTCATTTTCCAAGGGCTTCTTCATAGCAGCTGGTTCCTCTGTCTTCACAGCTTCTTTTTTTAGCAGTATTGGCCTCCACTTCATCTTTCTTGGCCTCAGCTTCAGTGACTTCAGCATGAATTGACTTAATCAACTCAACATCATGAATGTTAGGATTTTCAGCAGTTTTCTCAGTTGGAGGTTTAAAAATGACAATCTCCATGGATGCAGTGGCTTCTACAGCTGGCTGTACTTCTTCTTCAATATTTTCAATCAATTGACCTTGATCAATTTCATCAATCTTTTCTCCTTCACTGGTTTCTCCATTCTTTAACTCCTCAATGGCAGTCTCAACTCCATCAAAGAAATCTTTCTCAGCAGGCTTTTGACCTTTATTTCCTTCTTTAGTGATGTCTACCTCCATGGAAGCATTCTCTACATCATCTTTGTCCTCAACAATCTTGGACTTTTTTTCAGTCTTGTCCTCAGTGTTCTTGGACATCTCCTTTGACTTGTCCTCAGCTTGCTTGGACATCTCAACATCCTCCTCCATCAAATCTTCAATATTCAGATCAATCCCAGCAATAATGGATTGAATAGCTTCCTTCTGAATCTTAATGTTCACCAAGTTGGCAAACAACCTTTCATCTGTCAATTCAAAAGTGGATTCCACTTCAGCAAATTCTGTTAATCTGGCCTCCTCATTCTCCCACTAGTCCAATCCTTTGGACTCAATCACTTTCCCAATATCATACATGGATTTCTTCCTTATGTCAACAATCAATCTAAGATCATAGAAGATTGATCTTAAATCAGGATATTTGGCTAGTTGGGGATAAAGTTGGTCTAGGAAAAATTTGGATTCATCTCTTAATGACATTTCATAGGTGTATTCAGGGATTGTATCTGACTTGGATAAGGGTTGAGGTTCATAAACAAGAATGGGTATGGGGGTATCAAACTTGTTGGCAATTTTTTGAATGGTTGGGTCATTCAAATGGGGTGTGGTTTCAATAGCTTTTGGGCTATGACTTGAGGGTTCATTCAAATCTAGGTTTCCAGATGACACTCTTTCTTCATCATCATCACCTTCATCATCATCATCTGAACCTTCCAGTTCATCTTGCTCATCAATATCCATTTCTTCTTCAGAAGTATCAGCATACTCCACTTCAGTTTCTTCTCCACTCGAACTAGGGCTTGACATGGCCCTCTTTTTCTTGGTCTTTGAGGTTGTCTCAACCTCTTTTCCTTTTCCTTCCTTCTTGGCTTTCTCAAGAATGTTAATCACCATTTGTTTTGCTTCTTCACTCCTTTGTTTTGCAGTTTTAGCTTGCTTCCTTATTGAGGCTTTTGGTGACTTAATCTCCAGCCCCAATCTTTTCTAAGTTCTCACAGATAATTGTCTGAACAATATCTTGGTGGTGTTGAACTTAACTCCATCTTCAACAATGTCCTCAGGTCCATACTTGTATAAGAATGCATCAACTTTTGTACAGAAGGCTAGTGTTTTCTTGACAGCTACTCTCCTCACATCCACAATTTTGAACTTTGTTTTCTCTTTAGCAAGTCTCTTCAGAAAATAACATTTCCAGTTCATTGGCTTCTTTCCTCCATCAATGACAGCTTTCATCAATCTCACTTTGGATCTGCTGATCTGATCATAGCTCCCTGTGGTGCACATCACAGCCTTTGCCACCACATCTAGCAATAGTTGATAGTCTTCTTTCAGAACTCTTTTGTGTAGACCAGATTTGAGTAGTACTGGATTATCCATCCATTTGTTGGAAACTTCTTGTTCATTATGCCTCATATATTCTTCAGGATCTTCTCCAGTAGCATTCAGACCAAAGAATTCATCAAAGTCTTCTTCAGTGAACTCAAACTTCTCAGCAGTTCTCTTGGTTGTGTTTGGTTCATGAGTCATAATATAACCAGATCCTGAGCTTTTCTGAGTAAATGTGCCTAAGAACTGAGTAGTTGATAGTTCCAGGCATGTCTTGGGGATGGCTTCGAGCCATTTCCTCAATCCAACTTGCTCCAGCCAAGTGACTATCCTCCTTGTGTGTTTGTTTGACAGATTGTCAAAACATACTGTTTGCTCAAAGTGGAGCATGGTTGGTTCACTTAGATAGTTCCAGTTGATGTCCAAATCAGGAGAATTGAAGTCCACTAAAAAAAAATATAACCAATATATAGTATTAGTATGGTCTAATAACAAAATCTTTCCACATAACTACTGAACCATATGATTAGCCTATCTTTAAACCATATCTTGCAATTATGTCTAAGATTTACTGTGGATAGATTTACATAACATGTTCATAGCATCATAATACCATGTCCAACAATGTTTTAAGCTTGTAATCATGATCTTTAGACACAATATTTGTATGATTCTAAGATATTAACATGATCACAACATGTATCTAACAGCATATCATTCAATAAATGACTAATCCGTAAATATAGCATCTAAAGAATTTAAACAGAGTCATTAAAGCAAAAAACAGAGCATGTTGTATTTCTTGAAAGTTTTACAAATATGCATGTCTTTTAACATATGATTATGAGAAATACTAACCCAGTTCCAAAGACATTTTTGTTAACGTTATAGAGCTTTGAGCAAAACTCGTAGATGAGTTTGAGGATTCTTGAGAGATACAACTTAGGGCTTTTTCAGAAATTTTGAAAACGTAAATTGTGAAAAATTATAAGTTATGCTTTTATATCTCCTCAGCTGTACAATTTGAAAGGTGTTAGGTGTAGGGCTCAGATTGAATTGATAAATTTTAATGGTTTAGATCAATTCTGTTACACCAAAGGACGCAAATGTCGTGTCCGGCGCACAGTGAGTTGCTTTTTCAGAAAATCGTGCAATTGATCGTCTTTTAGCAAAGATCACTTGTTTGTCTTTTATGAGCATTAAATGCGTATTATAATGATGAACAGAGTTTAACTTTTATGAAAAAGAAAAACTTATCTACAGTCAAGTGACAACTTGACTGAATAACCCTTGACAACTTTTATTGAAGTTTCTCATGTAGTTTGTCATCCTCTATGTTGTCCTTCGTAGTTTTCCTCGTACTTGTCAGATATCTTTCTTTCTTGATTTTACTCAAGAATGCCATGTACTTTGTCCAAGTTTCCTGCATGAAAATTCTTGAAAATAGTATCAGTATGTGAAAAGTAAATTAATGAACTTTGAATTTTCTCATCTAACTTATCCTTCCTAATAATTCATTCTAAGTTCCCCCTTGGATTAATACTAGTATCTCTGGCATGAATAAAGTAATTCCTTATACTTTGAACATTCTCTCCAGGATCTAATAAACCAAGTTCCATTGAAAGTTCCTTGAACCTTGTTTCAGCTAGGGGTTTTGTGAGAATATCAACCTTTTGCTTATCAGTATGAATCTTTTCCATTCTGATGTCCTTTTTCTCAACATGATCTCTTATGAAGTGATGTCTAATATCCACATGTTTACACCTTGTATGTAACACTGGATTTTGAGTAATGGCAATGGCACTATTATTATCACAATAGATAGGTACATCTTTTGTGACAACTTTATAATCTCTTAGCTGTTGTTTGAGCCATAGGATTTGAGCACAACAGCTTCCAGCAGCCATGTATTCAGCCTTTGTGGTTGAAGTAGCTACAGAAGTTTGCTTCTTGGAAAACCATGAAATCAATTTGTTTTCTAAGAATTGACAAGTGTCAGTAGTTGATTTTCTGTCTATCCTACATCCTCCATAGTCAGCAATATCAGAGTAACCAGTCAACTCAATGTTGTCTTCAGACGGATACCACAATCCTAAGTTCACTGTGTGATTCGGGTGGAATTTACACGTTTTAGGAGCACATGTGAAGCATGTTTTGATGTGGATTTCATTGAATTATGCATTGAATATGATTGTTTAAGCCGAAATGAGAGAAAGGTTGTGTTTTGTCGATTTTGTAGGAAATACGAGGGAATTGGAGCAAAACACTAACCATACTTGTTGGGATATGAATCCTAGAACAAGTCCTAAATGATGAATAAAATATAAATGATAAAGTTTTGATAAGCCAAAAGAAGACTTGAATATTTTCTAAGTATTGATTGATCTAGTCTAGTTGAGTTGAAGTCATCTTGTACAGATCAGTAGAATTCAAAAGACAAGTACAGTTTAAAAGAAAAGTATTCATTAAAAGATGAGTACGATTTATAAGTACTTCATATATGGTAGATTGTTACTGAGCTATTTAAATATTGTATAGAGCTTATGATATTTCTATGTAATAGATTAGATTTGTTGTATAGTTTATAAGTTGACTAAGCTTGTATTATAAAAGCTTAAAGTAATGTAATAGTCTTGTTAGGTTAGATGATAGGACTAGATTAGTTCTATTATAAGCATACTGCACAAGTCAAGTAGAAGACGCAGTCTACTACTACTGGACAAGACAGGTGCGCAACTTACACAAAGACAGGTCAACTTGAAGTTAGTTACAGAAACGCGTATTGAAGATGAAATTGAAGAATTAGTTAAGGAATAACTAATTAACTGAAGAAACGCGTGGAAGAATAAAAGAATCAGTTACAAGTTAGTTTTCAAGAAAAGTTGTTACACAACTGAAAGTTCTTGAATTTGAAGTCTATAAATACCCCAAGGTATTCATTGGTTGAAGACTACTGATTACTGAGATATTGAGAATTACTACTTACGAACGTTATCAAAGATATATTTGAAGTTTACTCTCAGAGTTGATTGAAGTTCAGAAAGATAGCCAGAAGACAAGTGAAGAATCAAGAAGGCTACTACTGAAAATCAGAGAAGTTTTTAGTTTTTGTTTTGTTATTTTCAAGGTGCTAGATACTTGTAAAATTTCTAGTAAGATCGTAGACATATCTGGAGGTATAGTCTGTTGAAGATCTAAGTCTTCTTCTTGGGACTTTAAAGACAGGAACATACACTTGTACTCGATTGGAAGAGTTTTAGTGGAAACATCACAACTGGGTTTGTGAGAGTGGATGTAGACAAGTTGTCGAACCACTATAAATCTCGTGTTTGATTTACTTTACAGTTTTGATTGTTTAAATTGCTTAATTGATTTAACTACTTAACTGAACTAGACTAGTTGAGTATAGAACAGAGTTCTCGAATAAGTTGAGTATAATCTTGAATTGGGCTCATTGATAATTTCGTATTCCGCATATTGTACTTTGATATTTCGAAAGAATTTTGAAAAGTCTATTCACCCCCCTCTAGACATTTTCACTAGCTTACTCGTTATTAACTCAACTTTGGGACCTACAAGTGGTATCAGAGCAGTAGTTTACGAACTGCTGTTTCTTGATAACCGACTCAAGACTTAGGGTGAAGTCTTGGTCCTTGACTGTTCTTGTATACGTGTTCTTGATCATATTCTTGTATCATCTGTTTTTCGTGCTCCCTGTTCTTGACTTATCTGTTGTTCTTGATCATAACTCTACTTAGCACTTATTTCTTGAAATCATGTCTCTTGAGATCAGCGCCAACAAACTACCTAAGTTCCAGGTACAGGACTACGATTACTGGAAGCTAAGGATGGAAGCCATCTTCAACTCCACTCACGACTTAATGATCTCCGTCGTCACTGAAGGTCCAATTGTGACCATGATCCCCAATACTGCTGCCCTTGATCCAAATCAACCAGTGGGTACTCTCGTCAAGAAACCAAGGTCAGAACTTACCTCTGAAGAAATGAGACAGAATAATTTGGATAGCTTGGCCAAGAATTACATCTTACACACTCTTCCTAACGAGTATCTGGGAAAAGTGTTAAAATGTAAAACTGCCAAAGAAATGTGGGATCGCTTAGCTATCATTTGTGAAGGGACATCCCTAATCAAAGAAAGCAAGCTTTCCACTGCAGTCCAAAGATTCGAATCATTTCATATGAAAGCTGGTGAAACAATAGACCAGTTGGATACTCGTTTTACTAAAATCATGAATGACTTGGAAGTCCTTGGTAAATCTTATACTCCACGTGAAATCAATCTTAGGATTCTCAAAAGCCTTGATAGTCGTTGGAAGATGGTAAAAATGCTTGTTAACAATACCCAAGATATAGACGTATGGACAGCAGAGACTATGTTTCAAACTCTAAAGGCTCATGAGTTTGATTTAGACGAAGATGAACCCATAGTAAGTAGCGACAGAGAACATGCTGTATCTAAGAACGTTGCTTTTAAGGCTAGTTCGTCTAAGATAGACAGGTCTAAGACTAAGACTAGGTCTGCTTCTGTTAAAGACGAGATAGATACTGATCTTAGCCTGAAGGATCAGGTAATCCTCATGGTTAGAAAGTTTGATAGGCTGAATAAACGTTTCGGGAGATATAAGAAGTTCTATAGAGAGCATAGAGGGTCTGCTTCTAAGAACTCGTCTGAAACCAGACGAGACCGAAACTCGTCCGAAAGGAGAGACGAAGTCTCGAAAGGTAACAGACAAGATAGAGAGTCTGATGGTAGGAAGATTACTCGTTCTGATAGACGTGATAAACGAAGGAACAACTCTCCTATTAAAAAGGCTACTAATGATCTCGTGTGCTATAACTGTGAGAAACCAGGTCACTACATATATGAATGTCCAGACCTGAGTACTGATGATCGAGAAGAACGCAAAGCACGAAGGGAAAGAAGATACAACCGTGGTAAAAAGGCAATGATGGCCAATAATGACTCTGACTCTGACTCAGACGAGTTGCCATCATCCTCATCTAGCTACCCGTCTGAACCAGATCACGATGAAGCATTCATAGTTGATGATGGTCTATGCTTCATGGCTAAAATCGACCAAGAGGTATCATCTGTTACTTCCTTTCAATCATGTGATGAATCAGATTCTGATGAAAGTGACACTGCCAGTAGCCAAGTAGGGAGTAGTCTTCAGCACTCTACTAGTGCAGTTGAAGACGACCTCCTACTTGCCAACAAGGCATTCATTGAAGTCAGTGACGAAAACATCACCTTAAGACAAGAAATCATTGATCTTAAGGAAGCACAGTCTAAAGTAGATCCTAATATAACAGTACTAAATGAACGCTTGCAAGAAGAGTTGAGACAACTCAAAGACAAGTGTGCATTGACAGACAAGTTGTATCAAGACCTACTTAAGACACATGCGACTGAGAAACATGAATTCAATGTCTTACAAAGCAAGCTCAAAAAGCTTGAAGAACGTAATAAGTTCTTAGAAACCGAGGTTGTCACATTAGACCTTAAACTTACTGACCTGGTTAACTCATCTAAGGTTAACCTTGAATTGTCAGATAGGTATAGGGCTCCTGCTGACAAGACAGGCATAGGTGCTGAGACACCCAGCTCGTCTACTCAAGTTCCTAAGAACCCTACTATTTTCATCTCAAGCTCTTTGACTAATGATAAAGGAAAAGAACCATTGATATACGATATTGACACTCCATCAAAAGGTACTGTACCAAAACAAGCTCGAGTTAACATTCCAATTACCAAAGGTGGTAAAAAGAAAGTTAACAACAAGCCTGTTCCGTTTAAGACAAGTCAACAAAGGAATAGGAATCGTGGACGACCAAATCAGGTCAGATACGAGGACTGGTATCCTGAGGAGACTAGTACTAGACAAGTACAGACTAGACGACAAGAGTCTAGACCTCCTTTCATAAGGCAGTCTCAACTCTACTCGTCTAGACCTAGACAGGAAGGTCCAAAATATCGTATACAACCTGTTCTATATCCTCCACCTTTGTCACATGATATCGAAGGAGAAGAAAGACCTAAACATGTCTATAAACCGTATGGACCCAATGCATACAAACCTTACTCTGACTATCATAGACAAGTGCCTGCTCAAGTAGAGATTAAGTCAAAAGGCTATCTCCAAAGAGTAGACTCGAACTCAACTGATAGGCCAGATAAGGACAACAAGGTCTTATTTTGCAACAAATATGGTCGAAAGCTTAGAAGGTCAAACTTGTTCAGGACTCCAATGTACATTTGGATTCCATTGAACTCGACTAACCCCCAAGGACCCCAATAAACAAGGAGGGTACCTAAATTATGTATTATCATCTATTGCAGGGTCGACTCGATCTATACAAGAAAGGTGGCTCAACAGGAGAAACTTGGTACATAGACAGTGGTTGTTCGCACCACATGACTGGTACTAAGACTCTCTTATCAAGCTACCATGAGCAAGAAGGACCAAAAGTGATATTTGGTGACAGCTCCATTGCTGTTACTAAAGGATTTGGTTATGTTCGGAATGGAGACATAGAGATTCAAGATGTTTCTTATGTTGAAGGTTTGAAATACAATTTACTCTCTGTTTCACAATTTTGTGATCGTGGATACAAGGTGCAGTTCAAGAGTCAGAAATGTGAAATCATTGACAAAAGAACTCACACAGTCTTACTGGTCGGCATTAGACAAGGAAGTGTGTACATAGTAAACTGGAACAGTTGTCCGAGGGACACCTGTCTACTTACTAAGAATCCTAAAGAACTTGGCTGGCTCTGGCATAGACGCCTTTGTCATCTAAACTTTAAGGTTCTTAATAAGATAGCCAGAGACTACCTTGTGGAAGGTATTCCCAATGAAGTCTACTATAAGTCACATGTATGCACCTCCTGCCAAAAAGGTAAACAGGTAAAGGGTTCTTTCAAATCTATTCCATCCCTCTCAACCAGTAGAGTTCTTGAACTTCTACATATGGACTTACATGGCCCGATAACTCCTCCAACTTTGAACGGTAGAAGGTACACACTTGTTGTGGTAGACGACTATTCGAAGTTCACTTGGGTAGTCTTCTTACACAAGAAGAGTGATACACAAACACTTTTGCTTGATCTATTGAAGAAGTTACAGGTTGAAAAGAATCAGTCAATTGTCAAGATCCGTAGTGACAAGGGCACTGAATTCATTAACTGCTATATTAAAGAATTTTGTTCTAAGCGTGGCATCCAGCACCTTACTAGTGCAGCAAGGACACCACAACAAAATGGAGTAGCAGAACGAAGGAACAGGACTCTTAAGGAGGCCTGCAGGACCATGCTGACAGAGTATAATACGCCTCAGAAATTTTGGGCAGAAGCTATCAACACTGCATGCCACTCACAAAATAGAAGTGCTATCAATAAAGCACTAGGTAAGACGCCCTATGAGGTATGGAAAGGTAGAAAACCCAGAGTTTCATATTTTCATATATTTGGATGCAAGTGTTTCATCCAATACAATGGGAAAAGCAAGTTGAATGCATTCGATGCTAAAGCAGACGAGGGGATATTCTTAGGATACTCCTCGACTAGCAAAGCATTTAGAGTATTCAACTACTCAACCCTTTGTGTGGAAGAAACACCACATGTGGTCTTCGAAGAATCTCAACAGGACGCGTCTACCAACAAGATCAGTGAGAAAGCTACTGAGCTAACTGTCGAATCAGACAAAGACTCAGAGGTATATGAATCCGTTCAAGCATACAATCCATTTATAAAAGCTCTCGAGTCAGATGACCAGAAGAAGGTGAGTGCTCAAGGTAACTCTACTAGACCAGTTGACATATCTAAACTAGTCGACTCGTCTACTCCCATTAAATCTTCTGATGATAATGATGTTGACATGCATGATGCTGTACATGATATAGATGATAGTATTATTGTTAAGAATAGAAATACATGGAAATCAGCGCATAATACTGAAAATATTATTGGTGACTCTACTGTTGGTGTGAAGACTAGACGACAACTCTTTGAGTCGCAAGAACAATCTAGTCCATCTCTGTTTTGCTGGTGTTGTTTCCTCTCATCTATCGAGCCAAAAACCATTAATGAGGCATTGGCTGATAGTAATTGGATCATCGCTATGCAAGACGAGTTGAATCAGTTTGTTCGAAACGACGTCTGGGAACTTGTCGATAGACCAAAACATCATAATGTAGTTGGCACTCGATGGATTTTCAAGAATAAGAAAGATGAGAATGATGTAGTTGTTCGTAATAAGGCTAGACTAGTCGCCCAAGGCTATTCACAAGCTGAAGGCATAGACTATGATGAAACATATGCTCCTGTTGCTAGACTAGAAGCCATTCGATTGTTTCTTGCATATGCTGCTTACATGAAATTTACTGTATATCAAATGGATGTTAAAAGTGCATTTCTTAACGGTATTCTTGCGGAAGAAGTATATGTTGAACAACCCCCAGGTTTCGAAGTCAAAGGTAATCAGGTATACAAATTAAAGAAGGCCTTATATGGACTAAAGCAAGCTCAAAGAGCCTGGTACGATACTCTTTCTCAATTTCTATTAGAAAATGGTTTTACTAAAGGCAAGGTAGACAGAACCTTGTTTAGAAGACAAGAAGGGAAAGACATTTTACTCGTCCAAATTTACGTAGATGACATCATTTTTGGTTCACCTAACAAAGAGTTGAGTGAAAGTTTCTCAACACTCATGCAAAGTAAATTTGAGATGTCTATGATGGGTGAAATGAATTACTTTCTTGGACTTCAAGTAAAACAGACCCCTGAAGGGATTTTCATAAATCAAGCAAAGTATACTAGAAATCTTCTAGACAAGTATGGTATTAAGACATGCAAGTCTGCTGGCGTACCTATGCTACCTACATACAGAATGGACCCAGACGAACAAGGTAAGTGTACTGATCAAACTCATTACCGTGGTCTAATTGGTTCATTACTGTACTTGACTGCTAGTAGACCTGATATTGCATTTTCTGTTGGTGTATGTGCTCGCTTTCAAGCTAATCCAAAAGAGAGTCATATGGAAACCACTAAAAGGATTCTGAAATATTTGAAAGGAACCATCAATCGTGGTATATAGTATCCTTCAAATGATGATTTATCTCTAAGTGGCTACTCTGATTCTGATTTTGGTGGCTGTAGAATAGATAGGAAATCTACATCTGGTTCTTGTCAATTCTTAGGCACAAAACTCATTTCATGGTTTTCGAAAAAGCAGACAAGTGTTGCTACCTCTACTACTGAAGCCGAGTATATGGCTGCTGGTAGTTGTTGTAGTCAATTATTATGGCTTATTCAACAGCTTAGAGATTATAATATCTGTGAATCAAATGTTCCTATATTCTGTGATAGTAATAGTGCCATTGCCATTACACAAAATCCTGTTCTGCACACACGTTGTAAGCATGTTGATGTGAAACACCATTTCATACGTGATCATGTAGAAAAGAAGGATATTCGCATGGAAAAGATTCATACTGATTTTCAAAGAGCTGATATTTTTACAAAACCATTAGCTGAGGCACGATTTCGTGAATTATGCATTAGTTTAGGGCTAATTGATTTAGATCCTACTTGCCTATAGCTGTGTACTAACCAGACAGGTACATCAAACGAAGTATGGAGACAAGAAATAGACTAGAGCACTCGTCTACTCACGCAACAGACAGGTATACAAGGCTAGACAAGATGACCAGACAACCCGATGAGGAAGCTGGTAAAGCTGAGGGTAAAACTAAGGGAATAAACATTTAAGGGGGAATCTATGATTTCTTAAATATCCTTATGTTGACTCTTATGTTGGTCAATAGTCATCTTGTTCGAAACCTTGATTATTGCCTTAGATTGATATTCATCTTATTTATTGTTACTTTACTTGTACCATCGATTACACGATGAATGTGGTAAGATAGGTACATGAAGTCGTTCGATGTTCAGAATAGACATGCACAGACGAAGGGGGAACTCGTCTGGTGTACGTAAGCCAACTCGTCTGGTGTACGTAAGCCAACTCGTCTGGTGGAGCTTATGTCTACTCGTCTGTTCTGGATGGACTCGAACAGACAAGCTAAGTTTTTTTAATGCTAAGTGTTTAATCAAAACGGATTAATGATATTAGGTAATTAGGTATTGATAGAATTTGAAAATCCTTGAATTAGATTTATACACTCTCATTTGCTGTGGTGTATACATCCAGTTCTCACTCATCTACACTAGGACAGATGAGTTCACTCCTCTGGTCTAACTAAGAAATGGCGGATTTCAAAGTTTACAATATCAAATTACATAATACTCTCGGGTCCGTAACCGAATGCCAAAGGTCTTAACCGTCTTGATCAAAACCCAAATTATCACATGACTTAGTCACATTTTTGTTAATTCCTTGTTTTTCTCAAGAAGTTTTTGCCTCTCCCTATTTTCAAGCAATCTAATTACTGATTATTGTTGAGATGTCTACTCGATCAATCTTCGATCTTAGAACTAACATGCAGGTCACATTCGACCTAGGCCGGTACATCTCCGATAACAAAGTCAATGTTGAACCATCTGTGTTCTTCAAAGGCAGTCACTCAGACGACGATGCTGAGATTCTGGCTAAA
Source organism: Galeopsis tetrahit (assembly GCA_963675135.1). Taxonomy (NCBI): domain Eukaryota; kingdom Viridiplantae; phylum Streptophyta; class Magnoliopsida; order Lamiales; family Lamiaceae; genus Galeopsis; species Galeopsis tetrahit. Next base: position 30,923,737 of record OY776119.1, on the reverse strand, counting down.
TGCACTCGATGTGGGCTCAAACCGTATCTAGAATCATTTCCTCAAGTGGTCTTGGAGGAGGAGGTGCTAGAGTTCTATGCCAACGTCATCAGACAAGGTGATATTCTTGAATCCTTCATTGGTGAGGATCGTGTGCATATCACTCCAGAAACTATGTTCAACCGTCTACAGTTGCCCATCGGAACTATTGACATTGAAAATTATGCTCTTGGACAAGAAATTCGTTACTTGAGTATCTTCTGTGGGAAGAAGTTGAAACATAAATCAGGCAAGTATGTTCCAGTCAAGAAGGGTGATCTTCTTAAGAAATATCGCACCTTATTGGATATTGCCAGCAAAATCTTGTTAAGTTCGACTGGTTCTCATGACTCTGTGACCTTTATGAAGGCAAGGGTTATGGCTGTCATTTTTGATGGTATCACTGAATGCAATTGGTTCAAGCTGATTGCGGATCGAATTATGTATTTTGAACGCAGTGTTCGAGTAGATGACAATACTCGAAATTGGGTGGTGTCTACTGCTGTTGGATATGGCAATAAGCTAAGTATCTTACTTCCTCTCCTTATACCAAACAAGACGAAATGGAGCAAAGGAAAGCCGTTCCATCCTTTGAAGTTTTACTTGAAGAAAGGGGCAGTGAGGAAACAAGCTGCGGCTAGGCCATCTGCACCTAGGCAAGCCAGAATTGACCCCATGGAAGCTTTGCCGTATGCTGGTGAGTCTGGATCTTCAGAAGATGAGTCAGTTGAAGACAAGTCAGTGGAAGCTACACAAGACTCATCTGGTGCAGAAGACTCAGAGAAGACTCAGTCAGAGGAAGAGTCGACTCAAGAGCAAGAGTCGAGTGAACAAATACCTGAGATGTACACTTTGGTGAGAGTTGATTCGCCTACTCGTCCAGCCGAGTCGAGTTTACAGGTTGGTTCTACTACTCAATCTGTTTCAATTCCTCTCTCTCTCCCATCCTCTTCTGTTCGAACCAAGGCAAGATCACATCGATCTAGGCCTAGACCTATTCCCTCAACTTCACAAGTGCTGCCAGAAAATATCCGCTGAGGGTCAGCCTACCTGAAAACACTCCCATAATAGATACAACTGATACTCCTACAGTTGTCACACCAAACCAAGACACGTCAAAGCCCCAAGAAACCACAGACCAAAACTTATCCTTACCCTCAACAGAATATGTTGAACCCTTTATCTCATCTACTTCAGATCAGAAGTTAGTTGCCACTGCAACAACTGAGTTAGAGACCCCATCTACTCAGACCCCGACTGAAGCTAGATTCGAATCCTTGGTCTATTACCCCATGTGTCTAAGAGAGAAGCGAATCCGTTCAAAGATGAGCAAGAATTTGAAGAAGCAGCTATCATCTGTTGAAGTCGACTACTCTTCAGAACAGTTTGAGAAACTGGTTCGAATTTGTACTTGGGTGGCCTTGAAGAAGTCTGGTACAGATGATCTCTTCGAAGTCATCTTAGGAAAAGGTGGCATTTCAAATTTCATGGATTGGGAAATGGAGCAGAAGGAGAATAGTGGTGTTAGTGACCACTCAGAACTTTTCCCAAATCATGCTATCACTGCTCTGGCGAAAAGACTACTTGGTATTTCTGATGACTTGATGAGTTCAGAATTCAAGTCTGATGTAGGTGTTCAGGTTCCAGATCTTGATGTTGTGCAAAACATTGTGGTATTTGAAGATTATCAAGCTGAGTTGATACAGTCTACTGATCCAGTCATAGATTTAGACAATGTCTCAGATCAGTTGAGAGGCATTGTGTTCAAATTTCAGATGGACCATGCTGATAGTCCAAGATCAGATTTTGCTTTTATAAATCGTTATTCTGATGATTTACTGCCATTTGAACTTTGTGGATACATGGAGAAGTTGCATGCCTTATTGAAGAAGGACATAGCTATTGCTGAAAGGAAGGCTCGTGAAGCAAGATTGGCTATTATCTCTTACTCTCCTCAACTTAATCTAAGAGCTATTGCTGGAAGTGTGCTCCCAGAAGTTGATCTAGTCGAAGACGAGGTCTTGACTACTGTTTCAGAAGATCAGTTGGTAAAAGCTTTAACTCTAGTAGATGAAGTCATGCTTGATGTTACTCATGTTGAGGTTGGACAGTCATCTCAAGCTATCTCAGCCGCCTCAATAGATGAGTTGAAGGACGAATTGAAAGCTGTCATCAAAGCGTCAATTGATGAGTTTCTTAAATCTGATGTCCAGAAGACTCTTATTGAACAAAACAATGTCCTTGTGACAAGTTCAAAAGATTTGATCGTCAATGCAGTCAATCAGGTTGATGATGAATACAGACAACACATGTTTGAACAACTTGAAGGATTTCTCCAGGATCAAGTTGAATACTCAGAGAAAAGCTCAGTCGATTTTGCTCGCGTACTAGCTACTGAATCCAGGAAATTGGAAAGAGTCTATAGAGCAAGAATCGAAGTTGCTGATGTTCAGAGGAAGGAAGCTTATGATCAGCTAACTCAAGCTCAACAACTTATCTCAGCTATGACTGATGAAAACAAGAAGTTACGTTTAACCGCTACACATTTTAAGAATGAGTTGAACTTGTCTACTCAAAAGCTAGAGTTGGTGGCGACCAAGCTGGACAAGTTAAGTCAAAACAAGTCGCATGAGAAGCAAATTGAGAAAGCTACAGACCTTATGAAACAAGCTATGGTGGAAGAAATGACTCGGTTCACTTCTCTTTTCTCTCTCAAGGCATCTAATGAAGCCAAAAAGGGGGAAGAGGCAAGTCGAGTTGAATTTGCTGCTGAAGGAGTGAAAGAGGCAAGTGCTGAACCAGAGGCTAAAGATGCTGCTGAAGCTATGCAAGATCTTAAGAGGCCTAAGAGAGGCAGGGGCAGATTGGTTAAAACTGCAGAAGCTGAGCAAGCTAAAGTTGAAGCTGATGAGTTAAAGAAGAAGGAGAAGGGAAAGGCTATTGCGTCTCCAGAAGCTGAAGTGCAGACAAGAATGGTATCGAAAAGGAAGTCTATTACCATTGAAGAGCCTACTCCTGAGTCAACTATTTTGAAGAAGCAAAAGGTTAGTGATCCAAGTGATGAAGCTCATTATGCGAAGAAGAAGAAGATAGAAAAGCATATTGAAAGTTTGTTGAAGGAGAAGCCTGATGAAGATAAAATAGAAGACAAGCTCATTGATCACTTTATTGACAAAGAACATCGTCAAGAATGGATGAAAGTGAAAAGGCAGTGGGAACTAGATCACTGGATTATCAGGAAGTTTGGAGATTCTGATAACTCTGACGATCTTTATGCTATGTTTGACAAGTTCATGGAAGGACAGCATAAGATGCTATGGAATTTAATCATAAGGATATCTGCTGCTGCTAATTTCAATATTCTTGTTCCTGGTTTTCCGAAATGGAAGTGTCCCATGACTAGTTCAGGTAAAAGGGCAGATGTGAACCAGATCAAGAAGTATGAAGATGAGCTGCTAGACAACGAGAAGATTGAAGACGAAGAACATATCAAAGGAATTCATACTAGACTACTCAATGCTTTCTGTGTTCCAGATTCAGAAAGAGGTAACTTTTCAGTATAGTTTAGTTTTATTCTGATTTTGTTAAGTATTTGTAATATCTACTGATCTTATTTCTAAATGAATGAAAAAGATAAAGTACTATTTGATGTTTAAAGACAAGATAACTACTTAACTAGTCTACTAATAAGAAAAGATTCAAGTAGTTTTGGCTTCATCAAAAAGGGGGAAATTGTTGGGATATGAATCCTAGAACAAGTCCTAAATGATGAATAAAAGATAAATGATAAAGTTTTGATAAGCCAAAAGAAGACTTGAATATTTTCTAAGTATTGATTGATCTAGTCTAGTTGAGTTGAAGTCATCTTGTACAGATCAGTAGAATTCAAAAGACAAGTACAGTTTAAAAGAAAAGTATTCATTAAAAGATGAGTACGATTTATAAGTACTTCATATATGGTAGATTGTTACTGAGCTATTTAAATATTGTATAGAGCTTATGATATTTCTATGTAATAGATTAGATTTGTTGTATAGTTTATAAGTTGACTAAGCTTGTATTATAAAAGCTTAAAGTAATGTAATAGTCTTGTTAGGTTAGATGATAGGACTAGATTAGTTCTATTATAAGCATACTGCACAAGTCAAGTAGAAGACGCAGTCTACTACTACTGGACAAGACAGGTGCGCAACTTACACAAAGACAGGTCAACTTGAAGTTAGTTACAGAAACGCGTATTGAAGATGAAATTGAAGAATTAGTTAAGGAATAACTAATTAACTGAAGAAACGCGTGGAAGAATAAAAGAATCAGTTACAAGTTAGTTTTCAAGAAAAGTTGTTACACAACTGAAAGTTCTTGAATTTGAAGTCTATAAATACCCCAAGGTATTCATTGGTTGAAGACTACTGATTACTGAGATATTGAGAATTACTACTTACGAACGTTATCAAAGATATATTTGAAGTTTACTCTCAGAGTTGATTGAAGTTCAGAAAGATAGCCAGAAGACAAGTGAAGAATCAAGAAGGCTACTACTGAAAATCAGAGAAGTTTTTAGTTTTTGTTTTGTTATTTTCAAGGTGCTAGATACTTGTAAAATTTCTAGTAAGATCGTAGACATATCTGGAGGTATAGTCTGTTGAAGATCTAAGTCTTCTTCTTGGGACTTTAAAGACAGGAACATACACTTGTACTCGATTGGAAGAGTTTTAGTGGAAACATCACAACTGGGTTTGTGAGAGTGGATGTAGACAAGTTGTCGAACCACTATAAATCTCGTGTTTGATTTACTTTACAGTTTTGATTGTTTAAATTGCTTAATTGATTTAACTACTTAACTGAACTAGACTAGTTGAGTATAGAACAGAGTTCTCGAATAAGTTGAGTATAATCTTGAATTGGGCTCATTGATAATTTCGTATTCCGCATATTGTACTTTGATATTTCGAAAGAATTTTGAAAAGTCTATTCACTCCCCTCTAGACATTTTCACTAGCTTACTCGTTATTAACTCAACTTTGGGACCTACAATACTTTACTGGATCAGGAATAGCAGTAAACCGTTGGATTCGTCTCGAAAAACGGTGTGGAATGAAAAAAATAATCAAGTCAATCGGAGGTCGGAAGCTCGAGATATGAAGAGACGAAAAAGCATGCCCGGGTAGAATCGACCCGGGCGGGTCAAAACCACCCGGGCAAGGGCAGATTTGAGAGAAGTTCGTATTTGTCCCAGGTGAAACCCACCCGGCCGGGTGGATTTAACCCGGGCAAGGCCAAAGAAGAGGGACCTTCGTGTTTTGGCCGGGTGGGACGCCCGGGTGGAACCCACCTGGCCGGGTGACATCATTTTCGGAGGTTTTTGGCTATTTTCTCCATTTTCGAGGGACCTAAGTGCAAATTTCGTTCAAGACTTCTACCCCAACTATAAATAGCTCCAATTTGAGTTTTAGAAAGGAGTCTTACTCCTTTTACAAGCATTTCCACACACACATTCACATAGTTGTAGGTGTTCTTCATTTTTAGTTTAATTTCTTCAATAGATTAGATAGAATAGTGGTTTTTACTTCAAATCAAGCCATGATTATCATCTGGCATCGTCTATTACATCGTTTTGTAGCTAAATTGGAATGATCAAGGTGATATTACTCTATTTTGCAATTCAATTTGGTATTTTCTTAATTTCTTCAATCTCTTGTTATTTTATTATGAGTTTGATGTTATTTGTTGTTGTAGCCATGGGATTCTCTTCTAGAACCATGGGCTAATCCTCAATTGCCTTGGGTGTGGATGTTTTGATGAGAATTTAGTGTAATTGTGGATTAATTGCATGATTAGCTTATAATTTGGGTTTTTATGTTTTTAGAGTTGTACTTTGATTGATTCATTTGGTTGATTAACCCTATTAGCAAGCATGTCCGATTATGTTTATTGCAACGAGAGTTGGGTAGCCGTGAGGGGTGTTAATGGCTAGACCGACAACCTTAGACACTAAACAAATAGAGGTCGTCTAGGAGTTTGGTGAGAGGGCGTTTCATAAGCATTAGTAACCGTGTTGAAAGTGCTTATGCAACACTATCTTAGGAACTTATGGTATTTGGTTAGATTCTATAATTGCTAATCAATGCACGATGTTTACCTATGCCTTTCGAGGGGGTTTGCACACATTTGTGATAGCCTTTAGCTTGACCTAAATTCATAGTAAAATCATGTAATTGGTTCACTAGTTCACTTAATAGCTCAAGAAACGGAAACACCCGAGGCAATACCCTTCTCTTGCACTTTCAATCGAAAGTTAGATAGCTTGTTATTTCTTATCACTAGTTCTCATCACTTTAGTTAATTTAGTTTAATATTTTTTATGCTTATTCCCGAAAATCCAAACATAATCATTTAGTTACTACAATAGCATGATAACTTGCAACTGTATGGACTCATTTTCACTCAATTAAGTCCTTGGAACGAAAATCTACTTGGGGACACTTATCTTACTACTAACGAACCCATACGCTTGTGGGGATCGTATAGTTTTAAAAAGTGCAAAAATACGACCAAGTCAATGGCGCCGCTGCCGGGGATTTAAGCGAGTGTTGTTAGTGAGACTTAGAGTTTGTTAAGTGTTATTAATAGTAGCATTTCTTTTTGTTATTTTGTTTTTGTTCATCTTTGTGGGCTTTGACATAATTTTATTGTAGGTGCATGATCACAAGATCACGTGGAGGAAACCTTGAACCGTTAGACCTTGAGATCGAGGCACACGCAAGAAGAAGGAATCGAAGTAGGAACCGACAAAGAGTCATAGAAGAACCATTTGAGATGGAGAACATTGAAGAGATGAATCCTCCACCACTTGGAGATGATGAGCCTCAAAGAGAGAACCACCATGTTGCAAACCAAGTTGGAGGGAATCCACCTCCAAACCCACCACCAAATCTCCATAACCCAAATCCACAATATCCACCTCAAAACCACCTTCCATATCAAGGATACTATCCTTACCCTTATCCACCTCCACAACAAGCCTACTATCCACCTCCACCACATCAATTTCCACCACCTCAACACCCTTACCCTCCACCTTACCAATACCCTCACCCTCAACACATTCAAGAGGAATACATCCATCCCCCTCCACATATAGAAGTGCCTCAAAGTGTGTACCATGGAAGGCCAATGAGGGAATATTTTGAGCCTCAACCTAGGGAGCATTACGATGGATTGGCAAGACCAAGGGTGGAGGCAAACAATTTTGAAATTAGTGCCTCTCTATTAAGGATGTTGAGGGAGAGACAATTTGAAGGAAGAACGGAGGAAGGATTTGAGGAAGACCCGAATGAACACCTTGCTCAATTTTTAGAGATGGCCGACACTCTCAAGCAAAACGGAGTGTCGGAAGATGCTAAAATGATGAGGCTATTTCCATTTACATTGTCGGGGAAAGCAAAAGCTTGGCTACAATCAAGCATTCCCGCCGGAGAAGTGAGGACGTGGGAAGAGTTGAAGAAAAGATTTCTATTGAAGTACTACCCTCCTTCAAAGACTATGGAAGCCAAACAAAAGATCTCCACATTCCAACAAGGTCCAACGGAGGGAATCAAAGAGGCATGGGAAAGGTTTACGAATCTTCTCATCACATGTCCCCATCATGATTTTCCAATAGAACAAACAACATGTTGGTTCGTTGGTGGGTTACGAGTGGAAGATCAACACCACATTGATGCTTGTGTGGGGGGTTCAATTTGGATGAAATCGGTGGAGGAGATCAATGACATAATAGAAGGGATATCAAGCAATACTTTCAAGATGAGAGTAGACCGTGGAGCACAAAATCGGGTAGCTCAAGTGGATGTCAATGATAGCATAAAAGCAATGATGACTACACTCATTGAAAAGGTGAATGTTTTATCTCAAACAAGAGATAATCATTTATCCTTTGTGCAAGAAGATCCTCAAATGGGACCTATGGAAGATGTGCAATACATGGGTCAACAAGGATATCCACAAAATTTTCAAGGGAATCGACAATAACAAGGACAACCACCATACCAAAATCGTGGTCAAGGATATCAAGCTCCTCCTCAAAACCGATTCCAAGGGCAATCTTCATCATCTCAAGGACAAGGGGGACCATCCCCTCAATACCAAACTCCTCAAAACCCGAATTTTCGGAGGAATGAGAACTTGTCATATTCCAATCCTAAAGGTGCTATTCAATATCCTCCTGGATTTGATCCCGGAGCAAAACTTCCAAGTGGAGAAGGGAAGTCCTCCACGGATGAGCTTCTCGCACTCCTCATGAAGAGAATGGAGACAAGTGAGAAGAAATCTGAAGCATCCGACTCCATCCTTGCCCAACTAATGAGTAACCAAAAATCAATGGAATTCCAATTGGGGCAATTGGCATCTCCAATCGGATCTCAACATATAAAAGGTAAATTGCCCTCAAATACCGAGGTAAACCCACGTGAACATTGTAATGCTATTACGATTTCAAGTGGTGAACAATATGGAGTTTCTTCAATGTCAAGTGAAGTGGTGAAGGCACGAGAAAGGGAGGAAGAAAAAAAGAAGGAGGTAGAAAAAGTTGGAAGTGGAGAGGTTGCTCCAAGAATTCCAAAGTGGAGAATTGCCAAAGATTTGAGAAAGAAGATGCTTGAGGTACCTTGTGATAAATGGGGGGTGCCCATTACATATGAGCCACTTCCATACCCGGGAAGATACATAAAGAAGGTGGATGAAAAGTTTGGAAAGTTTTTGGATATCTTCAAGAAAATCCACATTGATCTTCCACTTTCGGATGCTTTAGAGCAAATACCTCATTACATGAAGTTTCTAAAGGATGCAATAGCAAACAAGAAGAAACTAGTGGATGATGAGAAGATCAATTTGACCGAGGAGTGTAGTGCTATCCTTCAACAAACTCCTCCCGAAAAGCTCAAGGATCCGGGTAGTTTCACTCTCCCATGTGAGATTGGTGATGGTCCCATGATGAAAGCTCTTTGTGATTTGGGAGCTAGCATCAATTTGATGCCACTTTCAATCTTCAAACGCTTGGGACTTGGAGAAGTAGTGCCCATATCAATTACTCTCCAATTAGCGGATCGTTCCATCACCCATCCTAAAGGGATCATTGAAGATGTATTGGTGAAGATTGACAAGTTCATCATTCCGGCCGACTTCGTGGTGTTAGATATGAAAGAAGATGCAAATATCCCATTGATTCTTGGGAGACCGTTTCTTGCCACGGGGGGAGCAAACATCAATTTGAGAAAATGGGGGGTAACATTGGAGGTGAATGGAGAGAAAGTGATTTTCTCTAAGTATGACTCAATTGAGAGTTCCCCAAGAATGAAGGAATCTCCCTCCATCCAAGAATATGACATTTATGTGAAAGAGTCATTACCAAAAGTCCCATTGAAAGATCCGGGAGATGATAACAAATTGAAGCAAACTCCCAAACTTGAGCAAAACTCAAGTTTGGGGGAGTTTTATAAGGAGAAGAGTTTTGGAAAGTTCCTTGAGGATAGTGAAGATGAAGAAGGGAAAAGGAAAAGTTTAAATGAGAGAAAGATCGAAAAGGGTTTTGAAATTGGAGATACGGTAGTATGGGGCACCTTGGGAGTGATGGAAGTACTTGGAAAGATGAAACTCAAGGAACGCAAAATGTTGGTCATGAAGAAATTGGCCTATGAAGGAGGCATTGCGTTGGAAAGTGAGGAGGACGAAGTGTTCATCACCGATGAGCACAATGTCAAGTACTATCATCCTTCATTCAAAGAAAGGGAAGTATGAACTTGTTAAGTTCCGTCCGGCATAGGACGTTAAACCTAGCGCTAAATGGGAGGCAACCCATTTTTACTTGCTTTATTTCAATTTTTTTTTTGTATTTGCTTTGTTAGTTTAGTTTGATGTGTTTGTGAGTTTTGATGTTAGTTGAAGAAGCTTGGATCAAATGGACGGTTGGAGATCGAAAGTGGAACTTTGTGCTTGAAGAAGGTGTAGTTATAGCAATCGTAAGAGGTACGCCTACTCCAAACTTAGGAATTGCATAACAATTACTAAGTTTGGGGGGGGGGGTAGTGGAATTTATATTCTTGTTCATAATATTGATTGCTTAGCTACTATTGTTTTTAATTGTTGGGATAGTGGCCCATGTGTGTAGATTTGTATGTTTAGCACTTGGTGTCAATATCATTGCAAAACTATTTTTCCAAACTTTTAATTGCTTGGCAATGAGAAAGTTTGGGGGGGTATGTTCGTTTTTACATTTTCTATTGACACCAATGTGTACTTTTGTGTGTGTGTGCAATTTGAGCTTTAGTGATCATTGAGACACATTTGATGATGATTTGTTATGAATTTGATTCCTTGAATGTGTACATGATTGGAATGAATCATCTTGTTTGTGTTGTTGTCATCTTGTTACCTATGAATGTTTTGCATGCATAATGAGTTATGTGTGGTGATTATTGATGAATGTTTGAGTCTTGAATGAACCGGTGAGAGTTGAGCTTTGAACCGAGCATTAATCCGGTTATTTCATTTTGAGTGGATCAATTCTTTGCTTGCTTTTCTAGAACTTGCCTAAGTTCTTGCTTGAGATCATGATTGTGTGATACTTTGAGATATGATGTAGGCCATCTTTCGTATTACAAGTCACTTAGCCAAAATTTTCCCAATAACCGAAGAAATTTTCCGTAGTTAGCCCATTTGAGCTTGATTTCCCATTCTCTTGGCAACTTACAATGTTTAACCACTTAGCTTTTTGAGCCTTTGATTTCCAAATCTAGTGCAGAATACAAAGAAATTGGTAAAACATGTGCTTTAGTGCATTTGGTTTGAAAAGAAAAATTGGTAAAGTTGTGAAAAAAAAAAGGTGGAAGTGAAAAAAAAAATTGAGAAAGAAAAGAGGGACAATGAGCCCCAAGAGCTTAAAAGAAAATAAATTGGCTAGAAAAAGATGAGGAGATGAATGCATTTGAGGAACTTAAATGAAAAGTGAGAAGGAAGGTTGTAAACCTTAAGAGCACGAGCTTGAATTGTTGAATAACAACTTTCATTCTCCACTAGACGAGTCACTTTATCCATATTCATCTTACCCCGTTCAAAGAGCCAATGTTACGTCCTTGGTTAAGCCCTATTGATCCCACTGTTGAACATGGTTGTGGTGGAAAGATGGTAGAGCTTGGGCAAGCATATGAGAATTACAATGCATGATTTGATTGATGAGTGCTTATCGTCCTTAATTTGTTTGAGTGTTTGAGAGAAACACTATATCTAGGGAGTTGAACTTGAACATTTTGATATTGTCATCACCATCACTTGTTGTTGTGTGTTGAGCATGTGTGAGTAATTAGTTGGATCTTAAATATTGAACTTGTGATCATTTTTGAGAATGTATCTTGAGGAAGAAGAATTCATTTCATGTCATTTGATACGTGGAATCTTTCATTGATCATCTAGTTGTAAATTTCACCCTCACGTTGTAATTCTTTCGTTGCTCGTGGACGAGAAACACTTTAAGTTTGGGGGAGTTGATTCAGGTGGAATTTACACGTTTTAGGAGCACATGTGAAGCATGTTTTGATGTGGATTTCATTGAATTATGCATTGAATATGATTGTTTAAGCCGAAATGAGAGAAAGGTTGTGTTTTGTCGATTTTGTAGGAAATACGAGGGAATTTGGAGCAAAACACCAACCATACTTTACTGGATCAGGAAGAGGAGTGCACCGTTGGATTCGTCTCGAAAAACGAAGTGGAATGAAAAAAAGAATCGAGTCAATCGGAGGTCGGAAGCTCGAGATATGAAGAGACGAAAAAGCATGTCCGGGTAGAATCGACCCGGGCGGGTCAAAACCACCCAGGCAAGGGCAGATTTGAGAGAAGTTCGTATTTGACCCGGGTGGATTCAACCCGGGCAAGGCTAAAGAAGAGCGACCTTCGTGTTTTGGCCGGGTGGGACGCCCGGGTGGAACCCACCCGGCCGGGTGACATCATTTTTGGAGGTTTTTGGCTATTTTCTCCATTTTCGAGGGACCTAAGTGCAAATTTCGTTCAAGACTTCTACCCCAACTATAAATAGCTCCAATTTGAGTTTTAGAAAGGAGTCTTACTCCTTTTACAAGCATTTCCACACGTACATTCACATAGTTGTAGGTGTTCTTCATTTTTAGTTTAATTTCTTCAATATATTAGATAGAATAGTGGTTTTTACTTCAAATCAAGCTACAATTATCATTGGGCATCGTCTATTACATCGTTTTGTAGCTAAATTGGCATGATCAAGGTGATATTACTCTATTTTGCAATTCAATTTGGTATTTTCTTAATTTCTTCAATCTCTTGTTATTTTATTATGAGTTTGATATTATTTGTTGTTGTAGCCATGGGATTCTCTTCTAGAACCATGGGTTAATCCTCAATTGCCTTGGGTGTGGATGGTTTGATGAAAATTTAGTGTAATTGTGGATTAATTGCATGATTAGCTTATAATTTGGGTTTTTATGTTTCTAGAGTTGTACTTTGATTGATTCATTTGGTTGATTAACCTTATTAGCAAACATGTCCGATTATGTTTATTGCAACGAGAGTTGGGTAGCATGATTGGGAGTGTGAGTGTGAGCTTTGGTCAATTCAATAGAAGTTAATTAGTAATTAGCTCACCCGAGAGGGGTGTTAATGGCTAGACCGACAACCTTAGACACTAAACAAATAGAGGTCGTCTAGGAGTTTGGTGAGAGGGCGTTTCATAAGCATTAGTAACCGTGTTGAAAGTGCTTATGCAACACTATCTTAGGAACTTATGGTATTTGGTTAGATCCTATAATTGCTAATCAATGCACGATGTTTACCTATGCCTTTCGAGGGGGTTTGCACACATTTGTGATAGCCTTTAGCTTGACCCAAATTCGTAGTAAAATCATGTAATTGGTTCACTAATTCACTTAATAGCTCACGAAACGGAAATACCCGAGGCAATACCCTTCTCTTGCACTTTCAATCGAAAGTTAGATAGCTTGTTATTTCTTATCACTAGTTCTCATCACTTTAGTTAATTTAGTTTAATATTTTTTGTGCTTATTCCCGAAAATCCAAACATATTCATTTAGTTACTACAATAGCATGATAACTTGCAACTTTATGGACTCATTTTCACTCAATTAAGTCCTTGGAACGAAAATCTACTTGGGGACACTTATCTTACTATTAACCAACCCATACGCTGTGGGGATCGTATAGTTTTAAAAAGTGCAAAAATACGACCAAGTCACTGTGCCTTTTAAATACCTAAGTATTCTTTTGGCAGCCTCTAAGTGACTTTTCTTTGGATTGGACTGAAATCTAGCACATACACCAACTACAAAAGTAATATCAGGTCTGCTTGTAGTTAGATATAATAATGAACCTATTATTGCTCTATATTCAGTGGGGTTGGTATCTATTCCATCAATGTCAGGATCCATTTTCCAATTTGTATTCATAGGAATCCTAACTGGTTTGCTATTTTCACAACCAAACTTCTTGATCATTTCTCTAGTATACTTAGCCTGATTGATGAAGATTCATTTCTCTGTTTGTTTGACTTGTAAACCTAGGAAAAAGTTCATCAATCCCATCATTGACATTTCAAACTTCCCTTGCATGAGAGTTGAAAATTTCTTGCACATATCCTCATTAGGTGAACCAAAAATGATATCATCAACATATATCTGTACTAACAGGATATCATTTCCTTCACTTATCCTAAATAAGGTCCTGTCAACTGTGTCTTTCACAAATCCATTGTCCAATAGGAATTGTGATAGTGTCTCATACCAAGCTCTTGGTGCTTGTTTGAGACCATAAAGTGCCTTCTTCAATCTATACACTGTCTCCTTCTTCAAAACCAGGTGGCTGCTCCACATACACCTCTTCTTTAAGTACACCATTCAGAAATGCACACTTCACATCCATTTGGTATACCTTGAACTTCATATGAGCTGCATATGCTAAGAACAGCCTAATTGCTTCTAATCTAGCTACACGGGCAAAGGTCTCATCATAGTCTATTCCTTCATGTTGACTATAACCTTTGACAACTAATCTGGCTTTGTTTCTAACTATAACATCATTTTCATTCTTCTTGTTCTTGTAAACCCATTTAGCTCCTACAACATCCTGATGTGTTGGTCTGTCTATCAGCTCCCAAACATCATTCCTTTTGAACTGATTTAGTTCTTCTTGCATTACTGTAATCCAGTTGGAGTCTTTCATTGCTTCTTCAATAGTTGTGGGTTCTGTTTCAGAAAGAAAACAACAAAATAAAGCACTCTCTCCATGTTATCTCCTAGTGATTACACCACTAGTAGGATCACCAATGATCTGGTCTGAAGGATGAGCATCTAGCCATGTCCTTCTAGACCGATCATTTACAGATAAGTTAGTCTCATCTGATTCAACATTTAATTCAACATAAAATTCAGGAAAATTAAAAGCTGGATCAGTTTCATATTCTCAGGTTGAGTTCCCCCTAAATCATTTGATCCTTGTACTCCCTCAGCATTACCAGCTTCTTCATTGGGAGAACTTACCTCAGGTTGAGTGGGTTCATTCAACTCAACATTGCAGTTTTCCTCAGGAATGTTGACTTTAGTTAAGTTGTCTTTATCTTGATTGGCTTCAGATATATTGGATATCTTGAGGTTGTCCAGGTCAGGATAGTGTACATCAATAAATTCAGATTCTTTTCTTTCTCCATCTCTTAGCCTTGTCACCCTTGTGTTGAGTTTACCATGGGATTTGTCTTCTTTGTTTGAAGTCCTGTGCTTGAAAGAAAACTCATCAAAGATAACATGAGGTGTTTCTTCAACAATAAGAGTTCTACAATTATAAACTCTGAAAGCTTTGCTAGATGAAGAAAATCCTAGAAAGATTCCTTCATCTGCTTTGCTATCAAAGGTTTTTAATTGTTGCTTCCCATTATTGTGAATGAAACATGTACATCCAAAAATATGAAAGTAAGAGATTCTTGGTTTTCTCCCTTTGAAGAGTTCATAAGGAGTTTTTCCTTGTTCCTTTGTTAGCATGGATCTGTTTTGGGTATGACAAACGGTATTGATTGCTTCTGCCCAAAACCTCTTTGGAATCTTTGCTTCTGCTATCATGGTTCTTCCAGCTTCCTTCTAACTCTCCTTTTTGCTACACCATTTTGTGGAGGTGTTCTAGCTGATGAAGTTTCATGAGTGATTCCATTTGCTTGACAGTATTCATTTATGTAAGAGTTGATGAATTCTGTTCCTTTGTCTGATCTGATCTTTACAAGGCTCAAGCCTTTCTCATTTGTAATTTTCTTCATAAGTTCTGGCAGCTTCTGTTGAGTCTCCTTCTTCTTTAGCATGAATATTACCCAAGTGTATCTTGAGAAGTCATCCACTACTATTAGTGTATACTTCTTTCCACTGATGCTCACAGGGGTAATAGGTCCAAATAAATCCATGTGAAGTAATTGCAGTACTCTTGCAGTTGAGATGACAGCCTTTGTTTTGAAGGATGCTTTGACTTGCTTTCCTTCTTGACATGCTTGACAGACATGTTCTTTTGTGAATACTTCATTTGGTAGGCCATCTGCTAAAGATAATCTTGCAAGTTTGTTCAAAGTCTTAAAGTTCAGATGGTTTAGCCTTTTGTGCCATAACCAACTTAGATCTTTAGAGCTTTTTGCAACTAAGCAGATGTCTTCAGGAGATTTGCTCCAATCTGCAAGATAAACATTACCTTTCCTTGACCCAGTTAGTAGTAACTGCTGATTTGATTTGTTCTTTATATAACATAAGTTACTAGAAAACTCAACATTGAAACTTTTATCACAAAATTGACTTATTGAGAATAGATTGTGTTTCAGACCATAGACATATGAAACATTTGTAATACTTACAGTACCAATTTTGAGAGTTCCATAACCTTTGGTTGTTCCTTGTGAGTTGTCACCAAAAGTTACTTGTGGTCCATCTTGTTCAAAAAAATCAGACAGAAGCTCCTTATTTCCAGTCATATGTCTTGAACATCCACTGTCCAAGTACCATGTAAGTTCTTTAGGACTTCTTTTCTTTGTTGATGACACCACTGGAACCTGTTACAAATCAAAACTTAGGTACCCTTTGAAAGTTGGGTCCTAGAGGGTTAGATATACCTTTTGGAACCCAAACTTGCCTTATTTTCATTACTTGAAAAGGGCTAATTTGTTTTCCATAAACATCTAAATACACAATCCTCCTTTTAAATGCCTTAGGTTGAGATTGAGTATTTGTGTGAATCTTGGATGATTTAGAAGAGTTGT
The DNA here is from genome assembly GCA_963675135.1 of Galeopsis tetrahit. Classification (NCBI taxonomy): domain Eukaryota; kingdom Viridiplantae; phylum Streptophyta; class Magnoliopsida; order Lamiales; family Lamiaceae; genus Galeopsis; species Galeopsis tetrahit. Next base: position 30,907,401 of record OY776119.1, on the reverse strand, counting down.
ATCTATTCTTGTGAATATATCTGCTAAATCTATCTTTTGATTCATGTGCAGCATGCTTGAATCTTTGTGGATAGGAATTCAGATTACTTGATGTCCTTGCATGTAGGATTCAAGTTTTCTGTACTCATTGTACTTAGGCTGGAAATTCCTTTGATAATTCATTGTAGACCTTCTAATTTGAGTTGGTCTTCTTTCAATATCTTGTGATTTTCTTGCCTGAGTCTGAGAGTTTTTCAGCTGAGTTGTCTTCCATTGACTTTTACTCATCTGAATTGTCTCAGGCCTCTGAAATCTTGTCTTAGGTCTTACAACCTTTGACTTGTGATTCAGGATAATTGGTACAATGGGTTGTTTACCTTTTTCCTTTATCTGTAGCAGCTTTGGTTCAACAATTTCAGTCTGAGCCACAGATTTTACAAAGACTCTCTTAGTAATACTTGTTGAAGTATTACTGAGGCATGGTGAAGATGTTTTATCTGGATTGTAACCAAGTCCATATCTTTGAGTCATAGGCCTTTGCATCCCTTATAGTTCATCTATTGAATTAGATGACTTATACAGGGCAGCCAGTTTAAGTTTCGGACTCTCTTCACTAGATTTAAGACATTCATGTTCATTGAAAAGATGTTCAAACTTAGCCATCAATGCTTGGTAGTCTGAGTCCTTACTCTCATGAAGCTTAACTTGTTCTTCCAACTTAATAAGTTGTACATATGACTTGTCCTTCAGAGTATTCAACTCTTTAGTTAAGTCATTGCATAGCTCATTAGTTCTCAGATCATGTTCAGCTTCAACTTGAGTAATTCTTTCAATCTTAGCATTTAAGACTTTATTTTCTTCTAAGGTTTGATCATGAATCTCTTGAAGTCTCATGAAGTCTTCCATCAACTTACCAAAAGTAAGCTTCAGATTGTCTTCATTTGACATCATTGTGCTACTAGAATTGACAGAACTAGAAATAGATTGTACCTCATCATTGTCTTCAATAGCCATAAGACATTCTTCATCACTGCTATCAGTAAACATCTCAGATGATGAAGATGGAAGTTGATCATCTTCAGAGGTTTCTTCTTCAGCTTTCAATGCTTTCCTATTTCCATATTTCTTGTCCCTCTTAGCTTGTATTTCCTTTCTTTCCTTGGAAGTCAGCTCTGGACAATCATACTGGAAATGTCCTGTCTTCTTGCAGTTGTAGCATGTATTCTCATCTTCATCTTTCTTCTTTTCAGCATCTTTCTTCTTAGTTGATGAAGATGGATCTTCTTTGGAGTTGTCCCTTCTGGATCTCCTTTCATCATTCTTCTTCTCAGGTGAGTTGTATCTTCTTCTTCTATTTTGGTAAAACCTTTTGTATTTACCAAATCTAGAATTTAATCTTTCAAATCTTCTAGCCATCATGGCCAACTCATCTGAAAAGTCAGCTTTGGAAGTTCCTTTTCCACTCTTGCTTGATTTGCTGGCCTTTTTGGAATCAGGTTCATTGGATTTGGCTTTCAGTGCAACTCCTTTGCTCTCAGGTTCCTCAGTGTTGTTCTTTTTGTTCAAGTCATATTCATATGCCTTGAGTTCTGAGAACACTTGTTGCATTGGCATTGTTGACAAATCCTTTGTGTTCTACATCATGACAGCATACACATTCCATTTGGTTGTCAAGCTCCTAAGAATCTTCAGAGCCACTTCTCTCTTGGAGTATACTTTTCCAAGTGAGTTGATCTCATTCATGATGTCTGTGAACCTTCCATCCAGTTGATCAATATTTTCATCAGACTTCATCCTAAATTGCTCATACTTTTGGACAGCAACTTGAAGTTTGTTTTCCTTGATCTTGTCAGTTCCTTCACACATTAGAGCTAATGTGTCCCAAATCTCCTTTGCAGTTGTGCAGTGAAACACTCTACCCATTATAGCATCTAGAATGGTCTGATATAGGGTGTTCATTGCTACATAGTTGAGATTCTGCTTCTTTCTTTCTTCAGGAGTGAGCTCATCATTATCTTTTGGAATTTCTTGTGCTCCAGCTGCTCTTTGGGCTTCTGTAACATTTGTGTTAGGTTTCATGAACACAAATGGACCTTTAGTGATTACCCTTAGCATCTCATCATGGAGACAAGCCAAGTGAGCTCTCATCCTTATCTTCTAGAAGTCATAATTCTCGATAGAGAACATAGGCAGATATCTTGTTGATGGGGTTGGTTCCCATAGTCATAGGTGGTGGTGGAACAGCTACACCAGAATTCTCAGAAGAAGATGTGTTAGGCATAGTGAATAATAGGGAATAATGAATATAACAAAAAGGTGCACAAGTAGATCAGTTTAGGTAACCAAGGTTGATCCTCAAAGTAGTGGTCTTTAAACCCCTGCTCTGATACCACTTGTTGGTCCCAAAAGGAGTGTGACACGTGTATGGGGGGGGGGGAATACACGTGTATGTGTTTTTAAAAACTTTTGCAAGTAATCAACACAAATAATCAGAGTCAAGTAAGTTACACAGTATGTCAAGTCCTATGAAAATACTAGCAGTAGATTCTAAGAGATCTTAACAGTATGCAACTTGTATGCGGAATAAATGATAGGCCCTTTTATACTCCTTAAGTAATATGCACTCAAATACTAAGTTATCAAATAGCAAATAGCAGTTATAATAACACAAAGGCTAAAGCTATAAAATAAATGCAGTAAGTAAAAACACAAGATGTATAGTGGTTCGGAGACTAAACTGCTCCTACGTCCACTCTCCTAATTTAATAGGATAATTCCTTAATCACTTCGGAATTAACTTGTTTTTACAGTGCCAAGGTGCACTCTACTTCTTCTTATTCTCTTCTCTTGATTTCTCACAACCTTCTCTCGTTGCAATACTCTCAACACTACTACGAACTCAACAATACTCTCAAACTATGTCACAAGGTGAAAGTAGGGTTTTGTTCTTGTACCAACTAAGTGTGATATCCTTTACAATTTAACAACGAATGTAAAGGCTAGGATATCACTGTCTAGGCTTTGGATAATCAAACAATAAGCTTGCCTAGTGGGGACTAAAGATAACACTCACAAATGAATATGCTTAAAAGCTTTATCTCTCGAGTGTTTTTGAATGCTAAAATATTGCTAGAATGCGTATAGCTTGTGTGTCTTGTTGTATGTCCCGTTGTCTTGAAATGATTCAAGATGTGGCCTATTTATAGATTAAGCAAAACTATCCGTTGGTGGAGATAGCAAAACTTATCCATAAATTTGAACTTTCAAATTGTTCAGGGGCCTTTATGAAATTAGTACATGCATTCACGTCCATTCTGCATTTCTGAAATTCATTCTCAGAATTTGTTATGCGCAGTGACAGGTGGCATCCAGATATTGGTTGATTTGGAATAATTCCGTCCTTTCCGCTAACGGCCTCGTACTGGGTAAAATGCTTCGTCATTCATCATCTTTGACCATAAGTGTGCAAAGTCCAACGTATATGAATGTCCAAATTCATCATACTTGACTTCATGATCCCTTGCCACTTTTCCATAACACTTCAGCTTCTTGTCTTCGATGCTACTTGTCTTCATATGCTTTGTGCTTTCAGGTCATTTGTCATAGATTCAATGAATAATCTATATAAGAAAAGTTAAAGCTCCCTAACATATATGAGCTTTTCTAACCTGAAAATCTAGACTTGGCAAATCATTATACTTGGGGTTTTACTTAGGGTTTTGGTATCTAATCAAAATCAAATTTTCTTTTATTAATTAAACCATATCCCAACAATCTTTGCTATTTTATACTTAAAATTAAGTAACATAATTTTTTGACATATTTACCCCTCATTAATATTTATCTTTTAAGATAAAAATTAATATAAAAAGAGCTGGAACGTCAACTTGCCTTCTCAAAAGAGAAAAAAAATGATACATTAATATATTTCCAATAGAAAAAAGGTATTTTGTAGGAATTAAATAGGGATAGATTATGGAGATTTGTGGTAAAAATAGTAAAAGAGACAAACTTTTTAAAACATGATTTAAGACCATAGAGACAAACTTTTTAAAACGAATAGAGTGCTAATGTAATACTCTTGAATATTTTTTTGCCGTTATACTCTTCAATATTTTTTTTTTTCAGAAATCAAAAGAATTTCAATATAAGAGTAATTGTTTGCAGCTAGAATTCATAAGAGAAAATCCATTCAGATTTCTCAAGGATAAAAGTATTGAGATTAATTCATTACTTTATCAGCATTCTAAGAAAAATTTTGGTGATTTTTCAATATTTCTTGTTTAATTTCCGGAACTTATTGAAGTTTTGTGCATGTTATGGTCTTAAATTACTTTAGATTTTCAGAATTTCTCTGCCCCCACTGTTTTTCTGAAAATTTAAAAATCAAAAAACTTTTATGTAGATGCTAATTATATTCTTGAACTGATAAAAATTAAGTGAAATGAATGTTTATCAACTTGTTAGATTAAATCATTGTTTTTGAATGACAGATGAATTAAAGGGGCCTCTGGGAGATTGCAGCATGGAGAGGCCAAGAAAGATTCGTTGCGAAATGGGCTATGATACATTCGAAACAGCCCTTGCAAGCCTTATAGTGAGCCTACTGTAACACCCCGTCCCAGAATTTTAATATGAAATAAATGAATAAATTATTTAAGAGTTTTCAACTATATTAACATCGTTATTTGTTATTAGGAGATTTGATTTTCAGGAAGACGGACGAGCATTCTGATCCGGGAGCGCTCCTAGCACATAATAAAGAAATAAATAAAATATATGATTTCATGCATACTTTTAAAATTAAAGAAGTTTAATTAATAACTTTACAAATTATTTTATGAAAGCTCATGATAAAAGACTAAACAAAGCATGATATGTTTTAATAAATAATAATGCATTGTTATCTTAGTTTCAATACAAAATATTTACTTGCTTGATCATAGATACAACATCTAATATGTGAAAATTACAATTCTTTGATTGTCTTGCTTTGCGTGTCTATGTGATATAATGTTTGTCTTATCTAATTTTATTTTATGGTACGACTCATTCTGATAATTTGCTCTTAAATTAATACTAGAATTAAAATAGAAATAATATAAAAAAAATCTTAATTCAAATTTTATAATTAAATAATTTTTTTCTCGAAGCGCGACGATTTTATCGCCATAAATCCTAAATAAATATTTAGAGCTCTCGTGTAATTTTTCGCGAAAAAACTAACAAAAAAAAAAGTAACCACTTTGTAGTAAATACCGAGTACCACTACTACAAAATTGAGCTTGGAGAGCTTTGAAAAAGGGCCTTGGAGAGCCTTTAAAACCGCTCTCCAAGCGACAGCTCTCCAAGCTCAGAGAGCGGTTAATAACCGCTATGTAAGTAAGAGGACTTGGAAAGCGGTTTTGAACCGCTCTGCAAGTTAGGCCCTTAGACAGCGGTTATGAACCGCTCTCTAAGTATAAGAGCTTGGAGAGCGGTTCAAAACCGCTCTCTATATTAATTTTTTTTTTTATTAATTTCACTTGGAGAGCGGTTTTGAACCGCTCTCTAAGTAATATATATTTTTTTCGATTTTACTTGGACAGCGGTTTTAAACCGCTTTCTAAGTATTTTTTTTTTATATTATTTTTTTTATAATTATTTTATATTTTAAAAATCCTATTTATATTATTTTTTTAATAATTATTTTATATTTTAAAAATCCTATTTATACAAAATCAAAACTTAATTAAATTCAAATAAATAAACGTACAAAAACATATATACACCAAAAAGATGAAATATCATCACATCACAAATATATAAGTTAATACATTACATTCTACCAAAAATTATACTAATTGAATTATATGTTTACAAAAATCTATTGTAAAGGTACCCTGACCAATCTTTTTTCCATTTGTCCATTCTTTTGTCGTTGTAAGTTTTGAGCGGACGGTTATAGATAAACTGCAAACAACGATCAATCAATATAGTTAGATATATAGTATATGAATTTTTATTCAATGAAAAATAATTTAAATAAATCGATAAATTGACTTACCGTGTTAGGAATCGTCGTTTGATAAGTCTTGATTATATCCTCAATATAACAACATACAAAATGTCCACAATGATAACTATCACGTTGGCTCGGAACCTGTTATATATAATTAGCAATTATAAGTATGCATTAATAGTACTATTATGATTATTTTCTATTAATTTGATAACTTACTAAATTAAATTACCTTAACATCTATCCAGCTCACTCTATTGAAAGTAGATCTTGAGACTAGATTGTGAAGGCGACTTCGATACATCGTCATCACACTATTATTATTATAATAAGAAAAAAATAGATTAAATATGTATAATTTAAAAAGTAATTAAAATAAATCATTATATTATAATATTAAAAATGAACTTACGCTTCCATGTATGACATGAGATCGGGACGATTTGCAACCACCCCATCCAAAGCTGGGTCCATAAAAAAGACACTTAATGTCTTCATATTTATGGCAACCAACACCCAATGGCTCCTATATTATATTAAGAATATATATTTAAATTAGCTGCAAATGTGCAAATAACATATTATACATACAAATTTTAACGAAATGTTTATTGTACTCACCCCACATTTGTTGGCCAAAAAATGAGATGTTCCCTCCCAGTATGACTCAGCATATGTTCGACTATCCCCTCCATGCCCTGTGCCCTATCACTACTCAATATGCAAGACACTTGGGGGGAGATGAAGGAATACAATCCACATGCTCGGTTATCTCTAGAGAGATATACCTCACCCAAATATCTTTAACCAACATATATACGCTAATTAAAATTTAAAAAGAAAATTAAACTGTATAGAAAGTAAATACTGATAATTAATAAACACATACTTGAGGTAGAAGGCTATGGTGGTTGCACTCAACCACTGGTCGTTCAAGACTTCAAGGACATTTTCCGCACCGATGAATTCCTCAAAAAAATGCTTGTGAAAGTAAGAAGTCATCGGAACTGTGATGGTATCGAAAGCACCGGACTGCACCTTCGTGTTCACCATATTCTGTACGGCGGGGCCGTGATCTAAGTGTCCAGGCAATGGATAACCAAGTACGCGTGCCCGAATACCACATCCCTCGTTCTCTCCATCCGACTATCTACGACATCTCTTGATTTCTGTTTAGGCTTTTGTCGTGGAGATAGTGTCTACAATCAATTTGCAACATTATTTAGAACGACATATAAGATAATAAATTTTAATAACATATATTTTACCTTCGCGGTGTGCGAGACCAAGTGTCTCGGCCATTCGATGAAGTGTCCGATCGCTGTTCCGACTGTGACAGCATCATCTACTGGTTTCGGCAAGGGTGAATCTAATTCTTCGTCTATGGGTACTTCTAGTGTGACCCTCACGAAACCAGGAGTGAGTGGACAACCATGAATCATTTGATAGGAGTTGTTGTGCAACGATCCCGTGGCCACCAACCGAAGAGGATCCTCCAAATAAAGGTAGCAAAAGGTCGGTGGCTGTTCGAATAAGATATTAGTTAGAAAATTTTAATACACTACTCTTTAATTAAAACAAAGGCGAGACATGCACATTTTGATACCTGAGAGATGTTTTGAAGTGCCTCAATAAAGTCGTCTCCACCATCAGCCGAAAACCTAGCATCAACGACACTATTCTCACAGCTTGCTCCACTCGACGACAATCCGTGACTAGATTTTTTCTCGGACCTTATAGTCTCCACTTCTCTAGTCAACTTGGCAACCTGTTCTGAAAGTATACCCACCATATTCATGGCTTGAAGGGCAGGTGCCATAGCTAACGAGGTCTTCGTCACGCCATATCCCAAGCTCCGAAAGCGGCCGGGATGCTCCTGACGACCTACAACCCGTCCATACAAATCATCAGTGCCGATAGCGCGGATGTCGTCGGGTGTCATGGTCTGAGATATGCGCTCCTAAATCACAAAAAAATATCATTTAATTATTTGTTTAGAAATAATAGTTTGTAATTGAAAGATAAATTAATGGATAGATTACCGCTTCTTCGATGATCCGCTATGCATTGGAATCGGGAATACGCCCATCTCGAGTCTTTCTTGTAGCCTGAAATAACTCGAAACGGGTAACAAGAGGCGCATTCTCTCCCGATTTCCTTCTTTCTTCCTTCTACAATAGTGATGAAAGTGTCACTTTATTAGATATATTAAAAGTGAACATATAAAAAACAATTAAAAGTTAGAATTCTGATCTCACAATATTTTCGCTTATGCGTGCATATCCTTTGTTCGATCCACGATATCGAGCCTCCATCTTCTTGGCTTGTTCGCGATTTTGATGACTTTGCCTCTACAGTGTATTATAAATACGATAAACACTGAAAAGCATAGGACATAAGGAATTGAGGAAAATGACATTGATCAATTTTACCTGAAAATCTTCATCCATAGCTCTACGAATAAAGTCCTCCCAATACGGGGCCACCATAGGGTTATTCTCATACTGCTCAGGCGGAGTAGCCGAGTAAAGTCCGGTTTTCGGATCTAGTGCGTTATTTCTCAACCAAGCCCGAAAATTCTTGGCCAGTACTCCAGCTTGCGACAGTATAGACTTCTTGTGCGAATGTTCAAGACCGACGAATGTAGTCTATACGCATATAACATGACAATTTAGTAAATTTAGTAATTATACAACAACTTTCAATAAGCATATAATTAACATACCGTCAGTTCGTCCCATAATCTGTCCTTCAAAGGAGCCATTTGGTTGCTGCGCCAGTCCTTGGATGGCAGCACAATAGGGATCACACTCCTGACTGTAGCTCCAAGGAAGAAGGAGAACTTCTCACTCTCTTTTCCTATGGGCTGTCCATACTCATTGAACGTCACCTGCAATAACATAGTATTTAATTAGGTTCAACGATCAAATAATGTAATTACAATTTCAACTGTTCAATTGTAATAAAATTACCTTAGGCATTTTCCCATGGCTACGAGCCCTCTTAATAGCAGACATCGTCACTATGCCTCTGGCGCGCTTCTCCCCAGAGCTGCTACTGGTGGGAGCATCAGTGACACCCTCTCTCAAATCATCATCTTCATCAGAATCTCCAGGATGTTCCAAAAAAGACATGATCCTGTAAAGTAGAAGAAACAACATTTAAAAAACAAAAAACAAACAATAATCAATAAAGCAGAAGAAATAACATTCAATAAAGCAGAAGAAACAACATTCAATAAAGCAGGAGAAACAACATTCAATAAATTCGTACATTTCTTTTTAGCACTTGTTTTTCTTTTTCTTTTTTTGGTTGACTTTTCTCGTTCATGACCATGAATGTTAACAAGATCCGGATTGCAATATTCATCCTCACTTGTATTCGTGAAGCATGTCATTAATTATTGTATTCGTGTTTTTTTTTTCAATTTTGTTAATCTTGTATATATATGAAGTTGTTTTGATTTCTAAATTAATTTGCACCCACACGCCTATCATCTTCTTCCTCTTCGCAGTTCACAGCAAACACAGGAAAAAAAAAAAACAAAAAACAAACACGTACTTGTGTGTTCATGAAAGATGTCGTAGCAAGGATGAACAAGATCAAATTGAAATTTAACTAATGTGGAAGAAACCATGTACGAGGAGGAGTCACAAATTAAAATATAATGCAAGTATATGTGTAAATGTTAATCTTAGTCCGACAGGGTTCACATTTGTCACCCTGGCCCATGTCACGAGCCCAGAAACGTAAAAAAAAATTACTACTCCCCTTTGCAAGATTAATGGTCCCATTAATTAATATATAATTCCCCACTTGCTAATACACTAGAGTAATTAATTACTAGTATCTTAAAACTAACAGTACTACTAGCCTTCAAAAAAAAAAAAAAAAACTAACAGTACTACTATAGCTAGCTAGAAATTATACTCATCCCATTAAAAACGTTAATTTCGTGCAAATTAAATGGTTGCCATTTCCAAAAAAAAAAAAAAAAAAAAGAAATCTACAGAAATTATGAAGACCAAAATTAATGAGATGAAAATGACGAGTAATTGAACAAAAATAGAGGTAGGGATGAAAGTCCGATAGTCAAAACAATGCATATATCACTACAAGAAAACTGCAATTTAGCCGCGAAAAAATTTGTCGCTAAGTCTAATATTTTCGTCGCAAACGTGAGTTAGCGATGAAATAATTTTGTCGCAGGATTTGTTGCTATACGCCCGTCGCTAACGTGTTTGCGAAAAAAAAAATTAATTTTGTCGCAAATGTTTGCGATGAAAATTTGAGTTTCATCGCAAAATATTAGCGACAAAAATTTGAGTTTCATCGCAAAATATTAGCGATGAAAATATAAGTTTCATCGCAAAATGTTAGCGACGAAAATATGAGTTTCATCACAAAATATTTGCGAGGAAAATCAAACATTTGTCGTAAACACGTTAGCGACGGGTGTATAGAAACAAATCCCGCGACAAAATTATTTCATCGCTAACTCACATTAGCGACAAAAATATTAGAATTTTTGTTGCTAATATTTGGCTATGATATCCGATTTACGAATCATTCTCTAAATCCACTTCCGTACTCGACCAACCCAACCCGCACCCACACCCGACCCATCCCAACCGAACCAATTCAATCGTTCTCTAAACCCACTTCTGCACTCGACCCGCCCCAACCCGCACCAATACTCGACCCGCCCCCGCCCCAACCCGTACCCAACCCACACCCGCCCCGCCCCAACCGACCCCAACTCAACCCAACCCAACCCGACCCGCACCCACATACCCCCTCCCCCATTTTATTTAAATAAATATTTTATTTGGTCTTAGTGGGAATTGATCCCGGGTGGATGTGCGCCCATAGCTAGGCGCCTACCATTCGGGCAGACACCTCTTTGGTCCAGTTTTTAATATTAATTATATATGTATTCAATTGTTACTAATTTAGTTATTTTTACTCATTTAATAGTTTATTTCATATTTATTAATTGATTAATTTTTTACTTGTAACAACTATATATGTATATATACATATGTATATATATTGTAATTTTTAAAACAATTCCAATTGTAAAAAATCAATGTTACTTTAATAATTTTTAAAAAATAATAAATATTACAGCCAATCTTCATTCTCCCATCTTTAATTATGTCTATCTTCATTTGCATCGTCATATTTATAAATATTTTTATAAACATTCATACTGATTTATAAGATATAAAATTTGGAGAATTATTAAACATTTAATTATATAAATCGATTTTCTTGATTTAACAAGCATAGTTGATTTAATATTAGCCACGAAATATAATTATCATTGTTGTTCTTATTATTAACAACAAAATAAAATAATTTGATAAAAGTGTAGCGATAAAATATTTTAATTTTGTTGCAAATATTAATTTCAAGAAATTAGCCACAAAAAATATATTTCATCGCAAAATAATAACGACTAAATATAATTTTCATTGTTGTCCTAATTATTAAAAACAGAATAAAAGAATTTGTTGCTAGTTTAGCGATGAAATATTTTTATTTCATCGCAAAAAGTAATTTCAATAAATTAGCCACAAAAAATATTTTTATTTCATCGTAAAATATTAGCGGCAAAATATAATTTTCATTGTTGTTCTGATTATTAACAACAAAATGCAGCAATATGTTGCTAGTATAGCGATGAAATATTTATTTTCATCGCAAAAATTAATTTCAATAAATTAGCCACAAAAAATTCTATTTCATCGTAAAATATTAGTGACGAAATATAATTTTCATTGTTGTTCTGATTATTAACAACAAAATGAAGCAATTTGTTACTAATATAGCAATGAAATATATAAATTTTGTTGCAAAAATTAATTTCAAGAAATTAGCCACAAAATTTTCAATTTCATCGAAAAATATTAGCAGGAAAATATAATTGTCATTGTTGCTCTGATTATTAACAACAAAATGATGCAGTTTGTTGCTAATAAAGTGATGAAATATATAAATTTTGTTGCAAAAATTAATTTCATGAAATTAGCCACAAAAATTTCTATTTCATCGCAAAATATTAGTAACGAAATATAATTTTCATTTTTGTTCTGATTATTAACAACAAAATGAAGCAATTTGCTGCTAATATAGCGATGAAATATATAAATTTTGTGGCAAAAATTAATTTAAAAAAATTAGCCACGAAAATTTCTATTTCATCGCAAAATATTAGCAACGAAATATAATTTTCATAGTTTTTCTGATTATTAACAACAAAATGAAGCAAATTGTTGCTAATATAGCGATGAAATATATAAATTTTGTTGTAAAATATAATTTCAAGAAATTAGCCACGAAAATTTCTATTTCATCGCAAAATATTAGCGACGAAATATAATTTTCATTGTTGTTTTGATTATTAACAACAAAATGAAACAATTTGTTGCTAATATAGAGATGAAATATATATATTTCGTTGCAAATATTAAATCTAACAATTTAGCAGCGAAAATTTATATTTCGTTGCTAAAAATTGATTTTAGCGATGAAATTTAGATTTGTCGCAAAATTTTCATCGCTATTCCCCCCATTTCTTGTAGTGTATGTAAATGCAGTAGTCGAAACACCCTTCCCAGTTCTCACCAATTCTAAAAGCCTAAAGCCCTTCCATTCCTGTTCTCCAATTTTAATTTACCCCTATACAAAATCAAAACTTAATTATACCAAATTAACAACTCCTAACAAATCCTATTTATTCTGCATTTATTTCGTAATAATATCGAAAAAATCTCACTTTGATGAGTTTGTAATTTTTATATAATTAATATTTTAAGAGACAATTAATAATTTTTGTAGTAAGATTTTAAAAGTATATAATCAATCATGTTGTTTTTCATTTTAACCAAAAGAAGATTTAGCTCTCGTAAAGAATTCTCAAAATTCTCAAGATTAAGAAAACTAAACTAAACTTATTTAATTTTTAAAATAAATAATGATTCTCATCTTTATAAACTAATTTTTGAAATGTATAGCTGGATATATATCAATAAAAAAATAAATATATATATTATTTACTACTTTTATTGATTGAAATAAATATATATTTTTCAGAGTGTAAATTAAATATATTCACCTCACCCTCAATTCAATTCAAATCTTGATAAAACCCACAATCACTAGACAAAAACGTCTGCAAATACGTCTGCAAATTAATATACACAACCCACAATCCACAATCTTAATAAGCATTTTAGACACAATCACTAGAAAAGAAAAAACGGGAGGGATTGAAGGTATTACAAATCACAATAACCATCAAATTTCAAATACGTCTGCAAATATACACCATTAACATACATATATACACTAATATAACATATATATACACCATTAACCTGTAAATACATCTGTATATATATATATATATGTACGTACCTGTACCTACAGCGGCAACGGCGACGGAGAGGGAGGCGATGCGACGGCGACGGCTGGAGAGCAAGTCGACGGCGACGGCAACGGAGAGGGAGGCGATGCGACGGCTGGAGAGCAAGTCGACGGCGACGGCACGAGGAGGGAGATGGAGGGAGTGAGGCGACGGCGCGAGAGGGAGATGGAGGCGACGGCGCGAGAAGAGAGAGTGAGGGAGGCGACGGTGACGGCGACGCCGCGAGGAAGGAAGCGACGGTGACTGCGATGCCGCGAGGAAGGAGGCGACGGTGACGGCGACGCCGCGAGGAAGGAGGCGACGGCGACTGTTAATTTGGGGGAGAAATTAGGTTGCAAACGCGTTTTGAATGTTGGAGGAGGAGAATGAATGTTGGAGGAGGAGAATGGGTAGAAAACGCGTCGAATTAATTGAATTTGGGGGATTTAGGGTTTTGACCAGAATTTGGGCTTGGAGAGCGGTTATGAACCGCTTTCCAAGTGTATACTTGGAGAGCGGTTCTAAACCGCTCTGTAATCTTCCTTGCAAAGCGGTTCTCAACCGCTGTCCAAGAGTTTCTCTTGGAAAGCGGTTTTGAACCGCTCTCTAAGTTTTTTTTTTTTTTTTAATAAAACCGCTCTCCAAGTGTTCACTTGGAGAGCTGATTGAAAAAAGAGCTCTCCAAGTGGAGCTCTCCAAGTGAAAATGTGTACTAGTGTACTAACGAATATCGTGGTAAATAAATATCTACAACTTTAATTTTTAACCACAAATCTCATGTGGTCAATTTTGATCCACATCCCTCCATTAAACCACTTGAGTTTCACCCACCTTCTTCTATATAAACCCTCCATCACTCCAAACTCTTCTTCATCCAGCTACTCCAAAATACAAGTCCAACCTCTGCAGAAATAGAAAGCAAGCAGCTACACAATCAAGAGGAAGAACAACTCATTAATTCCAATCCCCTTTTCTACTTTTTGATAGGCTTCTTCCTCCTTAATAGGAAGCAAGTTGATTCTTCAAACTTTATAACAGCCTTCGAAATTCGGTAACACACACGAGATGATTCTGGTCGTTTCGTTGAAGAACAGTCCATAAGATCCAAGGAAAGTAAAGAACACCACTTCCTTCTTCTTAATTAATTTGCTGCTGTCTTTTATTTTTCAGATTATGTTTGTTAACTCGTTCTTCAATTTTCTTGCTCAATCCTTGAAGAACTCGAGCCAACTTCGTCCTTGATCGATCCCCCAGGTTCCCACACGAATTCGAATCCATATCACAGCCTAAATCGAGAAAACTACACAGGTTTTAACACACGAACATTTATATGCTATTTGTGTGAATTTCGATTTCCGTTTATGATTCTCGGTACTCGAATCTTGTGGAAATTGTGATATATATGTTTTATAATATGCATGTTATACTTTAGGTGTGTTTTATTGGTTGAAAACGTGATTTAAGTGTATAAAATGATTTTTCAAAGTTTACAATACAAGCTGGAATTTTGTGTTGAATGCAGTGACTTTGGGAGTGCATATCTTTCAATAGAAAAATGATTTTGACTCAACACCAAAGAGGGAATAATATTCATACAGTGGAGAGTTTAAATACAAAAATTGACACTGATTGATCGAGTATATTGAGATGCGTTTATAATCTTCGGTTTTGAAAATTGGGCAGTAAGCTGGGAAATCTGGAAAAACAGAGCATTTCGTTTCATGTACAATACTTCAGAGTCATTTTTACTCAACATCGAGATGCGTTTTTGACAAACCAATTTATTGTCGGTAAACTTAACATCATGTAGTTTAATTAACTCGGAGAAAAATGTTAATTTGGTTATCCGTTTAAGGGGAATAAAATCACGAACATAGGAGAAAATTCAGTTATTCTATGTTCCATAACTAGCTAGCAGGGACCCGTTTTGAAATATGCATAAACACACGTTCTGTTCAATTGCCATACATTTAAACATAATTCATTCGACGTTCTAATGCATGTTCAAGTGTTTTCAATAGTTGCAATATTTCTATAAGTGGCTAGAACTTAAATTGCTAAAAAAGTGATGCTTTTTGAATGATTGAAGTTTAATGATCTTATTTTATATGTTTTATATGTTGCTCCTTTTAAGTTTATTAAGTGAAGTATGTGTTTAAAGTACAGTTGATCAATTGTTCCATAAATTATTATTATTTGTTAAAACACATCAATTGATACATTTTAAAACGTGCTTGGTTAATTTATATTTTTAGATATTACTTTTCATGTAATTATGAGTTATTCATAAAGGAAAATTGTTATGTAATTTTAAGAATCAAGAGTTCTTATAATAAATAAATATTCAAGGAAACGTGTTAGGCGAAGTGCGGCCTAATTGGAGCTCGGACGGTCCCTGCGTTACGCTTGCTAAAATTATTCAAGAAGTTTGTAGCTTTTCTTAAAAGTTAAAGAGGTGGGTGTCACTACCGTATTGCTGATGTAAATGTTATATGGACTGTTGGTGTATTCTGAACTGAACTAAACAAACATCAACATGTAACTAAGAACACAAGAATGCAATAATAATTATATTATATGTGTTATACATAAATTACGATTTCACGGAGGTGGCGGGAAAGTGTTTATGGGGGTAGCATGTGATAGAGTCGCTATCAGTGTCCCAATATGTGTTTCACGGAGGAGGCGGGAAAGTGTTTATGGGGGTAGCATGTGATAGAGTCGCTATCAGTGTCCTAGAAGGAGGTGGAAGCGTTTAGGGGGTAGCATGTGGTAGAGTCGCTACCAGTGTCCCATATGATATATGATAATGATGTTACACGATATATGATATGATGATAATGATGATTTATGATAAGTATAATATATGATGATTTATGGCTGTTAGGAATTAATATACAAGAATTAATTTCCACCCTCTCTACAAGTTCGGACTTTTAGATGAAACGGAATTCTTTCATGGTATCAGAGCAAAAACCGGGCAAACGACCTGAGTTCGATTTCTGTTGAAAGCACTCCACCCATTTAAATTGTCCACTCGATGGGCCTCCTCCCCAAAAAGGGTAAGAGGTGTTAATCCGGCCCACGAGTGAGGGGGAGTGTTAGGAATTAATATACAAGAATTAATTTCCACCCTCTTTACAAGTTCGGACTTTTAGATGAGACGGAATTCTTTCATGGTAGTATGAACTATGGTTATGAATAAGAATATGTTATGAATCCTCAGTGAACGACAAATTCACTACGCAAAATAATAAGAAATAATTGAAGACAAACTGTTAAGATAAACTATTTTCGGCGTACTGCCAATCTGTATAGCAGCGTATAGGATATCCACTGAGATTTTTATCTCACATTCCAAAACTAATATTTTCAGGTTATGATCGAGAGGGGCCGGTGTTGCAGTAGGGATGACACAGAGTTTCCCCACATTAAGATGTTATAATATTACATATATTTAAGACATATTATAATAAATGAAATGTCTTACGATAGACGATGTTATTCTTATGCCAAGCGACAACTTTCCTAAAGTTTCTCGATAACGATACGTATGCTATCTTTAAAACGGCTGCTACTTATCATGTTCTATGTTTTAATAAATGTGCCCATAATGATTCTATTGCAACTTATAATTGTCCTTAATTATTTCCGCTGAAAAACTCTTATCACATTGCTTGTGTTATTGTATTTTTAAAAGAAATTTTTAGGATCGGATTTTCGGTAACTAAGTGGCGACTCGAATTTAGAGTGTTTGAGCCTCAAGGGCTGCATTCCGGATTTGGGGCGTTACACCGACACCATGATTTTCCTTTGTTTTATTTTTTTTGGGGGGTGCTAAATCTATTCATATCTTTATTAGGAAATTTCTTTGCGAAATTTGTTGTCGAATGGCGAGGGAGAGACACGATTAACAAGGTATGTATTATTATTTCAGTGAATGAGATCTTGCAAGTGAAAATCATGCATGTTTCAATTTAAGTGTGGACTTTTGGAAAAAATGTTAAAATGTTGCACTTAATTTTTAAAATAAGTGATTCAAAGAGTATTTTTAAAGTTTGCCAAAATCAGTTTAATTACTCAGAAGTTCCTATTTACAGTATGGAGTTGGTCCTGAGCAGAATCTCGATTTTTGATACTGGTCCGGGCATGGACGGCGCTGCTGGAAACCTAGAGGAGTGGTATGATGTTACATTATTGTGAATTTGTCAATATTTTTTTTCTTGAATATACAAACCACTAATTAAGAAGATTAAATGGTTCTAATACTCTGTAGGCTGTGAGGTTCGTTTGTATGGGCTGGAGTACCCCTTGTACTCATTTTCGATTATTAATTTTTTTGCCGTTGACAAATGCATCAGTTGCTTTTTCATTTGAAAAGTATTAGGGATTTATAAAACAACTTATTTTATTTTATTTGTAGGGGAAAATGTTAGCATTATTGCACCAATCAAAAGGCAGTGAAACTCCGTACTCAATGGTATTACTCGACTCTCAGTCGTCTTTCTTTTGATAAATTTATTGCAGTGTCATATTCATTTGCATTTTATGTTGTGATCACAGCCTTTCTTCGGCATGTTTGGATATGGAGGTCGCGTTGTTGCCACGTGTTTCGGAAAGTATGTGAATTATCTCTTTGTTTATATATACTCATAAACAGATGGAGCTTCTGTAATTAATCACATCTCTAATTCTTTATGCAACTTTACGTACTGCAGGCGCGCTGTCTTTTCATCGAAGACTAAAAATTGTGACAAAGTGTTAACAGTAACTCTGGAAACAGAACCATCGGAAAACTGCTGGAGGGTAATTTACCTTTATTTTGTTGCTTTGCCTTTATTTTTCCATATATAGTTTCTTAATCTCGAATCTTTGATCTATCTTATTCACAGACGAAAGGGGGAATGAGAGATCCTCTGAAAGATTAAACAGAGAAGTCACTGCATGGAAGCTTCACGAAGGTATGTTTCCTTCGTATTTGTTTCATTAATGGTGCGTTTATCTCCCTAAATTGTTTATAACGAAAATCGTCTCCAAAATATGGTTCGTACAATGTTATGTGTTTCCAACTAGCACGATTTCTGATTTTTTTTTCTCCATCTTGCATTATGCTATGCATGTCGAACTACACAGCAAATCCTCTACATCTAGCCGTTGTGCCACGTGCTCCTTCCTTTTATTATCTTCTCCTATTTGTAGGGCTAATCGAAGAAATCTATGGTCTTACTATTTATACTACTTTTATAATGACAATATTCGGCATGAATCAAATCTTGCTACTAAATTTTGATGTATATTGTTGTTTAACTTCTGTCAAGGTTGAAATTTTCGACCCGAAGGTAAAGGATCTGGATATCAAACCTTTACGTTGCAAACTCAAGGACATTTTCTTTCCCTATATCAAGGTGATCTGCCTTCCATTAGTACTTTTTTGTCATCTATCAGAAATTGATATGAATGATTTTTTTTGTACTTGTTAGATTATATTTGCATAATAATTGGTATAGATTTATTCACCAATTCCTTTTTAATTGCCAGTGTGCTGAAGTGTCTGGCACAAAAATCCCTCCCATCGAATTTCAGGTGATTTTTATTACTCCTCGTGAAAGCCATCATAATAAGTTGCAAATACTAATTGATTATCTGCCTTGCTTAGTTTTTTATCATTTGATTTAAAATTTGGGATACTTTGCAGGTGAATGGGATCGATTTATCAGAAGTTGAAGAAGCTGCCGCAAACTTGCACTCTTGCAATGATTGCGACTTAACATCATATGCTGCGAGAAGGAAAATCTTAAATCATGATAAAGATATACTGTATAAAATTAGGTAAGTCACCTTCTATGGCATGATTTTTTTTCTCTGTATTCTTGTGCCATTTTACTCTGTTTTTCTCTGTAATCTTACATTAATTGCGAAAAACAACATTTTGTCGAATCTCAACATCATTGTTGAATTTCACAGGGTCGGTTCTTATTTAAGACCACTGTATCTATCGTGCATCGATAGATACAATAACTGTGTCCAGTTCACGGAAGTACCAAAATTGAGCATCGAGCTCAATTCAAATGGCAAGGTTCTGGCTCATGTACACCGAAAGCAAGTGGAGATAGAGCCTGGAAACTCAGCTCTAAAAATTAAGGTACATATAGTTTTAACTTTTTTTTGTGTGTGCAATTCAATCGTTCGTTGGCTCATAAGTTGTAAATTCCGCAGTATTTCTTCATTAAAAGCACTGGATTGGATGATATTCGACCAAACTATGAAGCTACCTTAACGATAACCAGCGCTGATAAGACGTACTCTGCTGAATTCCAATGTCAAGGTATTTTGTACAAGCCGAAATTGTGTCCTTTTATTTCGCTTAATTCTTGGATTACTAACTTGAACATGTTGCTATCAACAGTTATACCTGGAACTCCGGAAAAAATCACTCTATGTCCACCAACATTATTAAGGAGCTATCATTGGAGGTATATTTGTTCGTCATCCTCGTCTCTTTTACTTAATACGGTCTATACTCTTTTTAGGCCCGTAACTTTACCTTTTTTGTTTGGTCTAGACCATTTTCACTTTTTAGATTTGGTCCTGTAAATTTAACATATTCGGCCTTTTCGTCCTGCGACTGGAAACTGTAGTTATCCCAGGAGGTTATTCGACGAAAAAGTCAAATATGGTAAACTTACAAGACTGATTTCAAAATGTAGAAACGATCTTAATGTGTGTGAATTAGACTACAACATCGTATAAATGGAGATGAACATAACATACAATGTAGGTGCTCGATGTGTATGGCAACCACGTCGAAGAAGGTAAAATCATTTTATTGAGAGTCGAGGGGTAGATGTTCCAAGTTGGAAATGACAGCACTGATTGTATGAAAAAGGTTTGTTCACTACATAAAATATTCAGCTTACTAAATTAAGCTCGATTAGTGTTTAATAATTCACATAAATTTGTTGAGATTCAAATCATGCTAGATTCTTTTTTATACATTAATGTAAATCCATTTAAACTGAACTTTGTGCTGAATATTGTTCTTCAATTTACAGGTAGATACTCATGGATTTGACGGATATGGCAAAAATGGTACTATATAACCTATATCTTATTCTATTTCTTCTGTGTAGCAGAATTTTTTTCTTCTAAATCAGTTTTTGTTTTCTTTGTACAGTTTCCCTTAGTGTAATTTTCAAGGACAGAGTCATTTTCCAGCAGCAGTTTCAGATTGAACTAAGAGACATAACATCTGTGCGAAAGGTGCATATATATCTATTTCGATCATAAACGCGAATTCGCACAACGTAGATATATATATCATTCACTTTTTTATGACACAAGTTTTTCAATATAGGAGCTCGAAGACGATCTTATAACAAGTGCATGTGCGGTGAATGATCTCAAGAGGGAATTAGAGTGTCTACAATATGAACAGTTACATATCCAAAAGGAAATAAAATATTTACAAGGTTTTCTCATTCCCTCTCTTTTAGCTATATCAATTTTTCCGTTTTCAAAAAAAAATAAAAAGTTAAACTTGCCAGGTTTAGTTTAATTGCAATTTTGGTCCCGTGAATTTGGGATCACGAAAATGGTCTCATACAAAATTACAGCTGACGGAATTTTGGGACCAAAATTGTTTTTTAAAATTTCTCACGGGACCAAAACTATTAAATTCTCATACCAAATTACAGCATCATTGTACCAATCAATAGGGGACCAGAACTGTTTTTAGAAAATTCTCTTGCGACAAAAATTGCAATATACTCTCCAGGTTTAGAAATTCTGTAGAAACAATAGTTTCCAAAATTTATTAGTTTTACCAATGGATTTGTGATAATTTTCTTAGTGGGTGAAATTTTAACTACATGCAATACTTTTAACAAATATTGGTCTACATTACTATTTCTCATCTATGTAAATTATTGTTATAATTAGTTTGAAAAAATATTAATTTCCAGGGGAACCGCGATGGCTCTTTTTTGAAGCCTCGCCCGCTTCAAAATTGGCAAAGCAGAAGTTGGAGCTTGCAAAGATGAACAAGAGTCTTGAAGAGACGAACAAGACCTGTACACAAGCCACTGAGAAGTTCCTTATGACTCGAGATAAGTGTAACAACTTATCTCGGATAGGATCATCTTCCGTATCAGGGACGAGGAAATGAAATGAAATTAACTACTAATGTTGTAAAATTACACCATTTTTTTTTTTTTTTGTGTGTTGTATAATCAATGAAGGCACTTCAATTTAAAGCATTCTTGTATTCTTTTTAGTTTTAATTCAGCGTTGTTAACTTAATTCACCAATGCACCCCAGGTATATAATAAAAATTTTCACAGGGAACAAATTCAGAGAATTTTGAAAAATAAGGAATCAATTTAGAATGAATATTATTGCTAGAGACAATATTTACAAGCAAAAAATTGCACCCAAAGAGCAATCAATTCTTACCGGGTAGTTTTCGCACCCAAAGAACTGTCGGCTAACATTCCAAAATTCCCCTCCTTCCATGAGGTGGCGACGACAGCTCCCCTTTGGCAATAGCATTTGACCAGTCGCAATTGGGTTTACGTGTTTTTTGATTTAGGAAAAAACATTAAAAGATAAAGTATGTTATGTTTTCATTTTCAGGAAATAAAAGTTTTATTTTAATTAGGTTTTTCCAACAAAACAATGATGTGATATTTTTAAGGTTTTTCGCCAAAAGAGAACACAAACATACCAAGCGCATGACCAAAAACGATAGTACATTTGATCCTAGATTCCGGCGACCATGTGACGAAAAATGTACAATTCATGAAAAACAGGGACTATATTCGTACAATTAACTTTCTTGGACCATTAGAATAAAGGTGAAAAGTTATGTGAATAAAATAAATTGCATCCCTCTAATCAGCCTATAATTGAAATAGATTCAACAATTCATCAAATTCTTACATGATTTGAAATACTCCAAAAAAAAAAAAAAAAAAAAAACCTCATCCTGCAAAATTCTAAAATATAGAAGAAGCAAAATTCTTTCATCCAAAATTCAGCGAAATCCTTTCTATCTTATGCCCTGTGTTCCCATGAATAGAATTTTTGCTTTGTTCCAAAAAAAAAATAATAAAAATAAAAATAAAAATAAAATTCTAATGTAATGCATTGCAATGTAAAACGATTTGTTTTCTAGATTTTTTTTTTGGAAACGGCAAAATATAATATTGATAGAGGCCTAGAAATGCCACTACAAGAAAGAAGTTAAAAGGAGAAATAACGATAGAAATTACATCAAACAAAGCATAGACTCGATTCCCTTAACCATTCTCTAAACGAATTACACGTACGAAGAAAGATGAAAGATAGATTCTAGAGACAATCACATTGCAATCGGTATATATGAAGTCCCTCAAAGACTACTCATTGTGAACGACTAGGTCCTTCGTCATTGGAACGTGATCAGATCCTCCCCGAGTTAAGTTGTTATACTTATCTCGAGCCACAATGAACTTCTCAGTGGCTCGTCTATAGTCCTCGTTCCCAACAACAAGACATTCGCCAATCTCTGCTAGCTCAAATTTCTTCTCGGCCAATAATTGCGGATCCCATGCATTTTTAAAAAATAGCCACAGTCTCACTGCAAATATTTGTTAAAATAATTTCATTCAACAAGAGTCTGAGTTAAAAAAAAAAAACACTAATGAATACAAACTATAGGAATTAAACCTTGTAATTGTTCTATTTCATGCTGCAGTTTTAATTGTGTAAGTTGTAGACTCTCCAACTTCCTACTGCAATCACTCAACTCAAATGCAGTTGATACGAGATCATCCTCGACCTCCTACGTGAAAAAAAATTTGTCGTAAGAAAATGCACAATATCTATGTGTGAATTTTGCAATTATGTTTGAGCTTACCATTAGGTAAAGATCATTTTCTACCTCCAATTGTGGAGTCTCTACAGTTTGCAATGGCTGCAAAAGAAGTTCAGACAACATTCTTTGTTTGATCAAAATTTAAAAAATTGAATGAAAGTACAAAATCGCAAAATTACTAGACCTTCATATTGTTAGAGGTAGAGAACACAAATGAATATCTTAATTTCCAAATGCCGAGTACACGGGGTATTTATAAGTACAAAAATACAACATTAATTAATCTAATAATGGAGAATCTTGAAAGTCAGTTTCAATACATGAACTAGAAATTAATTCAATGTTAACTACATGAACAAAATTAATAAATCTAGAATAAAAAAAGACACAATTTTTTTAAAATAAAAATAAAAATTATATTTCAACATATATATATAACTGCATTCAAATTAAAGTGTTTAATGTATTCAATTAAGCCGTAATTTAAATACATTCTATTTCTATACTAAGATATTTTAAATACATTCTATTTCTAAGATATTTAAACATATTAACAAAAATTACAAACCTAATTAAGTCTATTAGTCTCAATGTTATATCTAGTTTTCTAATATTTTTTCATCCATATTCAGAAGATAATTTAATTAGCTCTATATGTTTTGCCCAATGCATCATATTTATGTTTTGTAAACTTCGCGATTACGATCGAGCTTACATTTTGGTGAAGAATAGTCGAATCCGTTGGAAGATCATCTTCTTGCTCCGATTTTGGAGTCTTTAGAGTAGGCAATGCCTGCAAAAGAAGTTCAGACAATATTCTTAGTTTGATTAAAATTTAAAAAATCATATTGAAGTACAAAATCGCAAAATTACTAGACGTCAACCTTCGTATTGTTACAGGTAGAAACCATATATTTTGATGGAGAACTCATATGGATTTCTTATTTTTCAAATGTCAAGTACATGGGTTATTTATAGGTACGAACATACAACATTAATCTAATAAAATAATGGTGAATCTTGGAAGTCACTTTGAATACATGAACTACAAATTAATTCAGGAATCAAGAGACACAATCTAGAAATTTCTAATTATATTCCAACAAATATAACTGCATTCAAATTAAAGTATTTAATGTATTTAAATACATTATATTTCTATACTAAGATATTTAAATACGTAACTATTTAAAAATAATCAGTCCTGCGTCCCCTCCTTAGGTTAGGGTTTTTATGTATGTCATATTAATTACTTTAATGGATTAAGACCAAAAGATTCAATTTAAACATATTAACAAAAATTACAAACCTAAGTCTATTATAGTCTCAATGTGATACTACTAATTTTCTAATATTTGTTAATCCATATTCAGAACATAATTTAATTAGCTCTATATGTTTTGCCCAAGAAAATGCACCATATCAATGATGTGTGAATTTCGCGATTATGATCGAGCTTACTTTTTGGTGAAGAATAGCCAAATCCGTTGGAAGATCATCTAGCTTCTAGCTCCAATTTTAGAGACTTTAAACTAGGCAATGCCTGCAAAAGAAGTTCAGACAATATTCTTAGTGTTACGATTGTCACGATAATTCCGCTTTGACTAAACGTCTCCAATCACAAGCAAAACAATCGAGCAATAATTCAATCCAACGAAGAACAGCAATTCACAAATATAAACGAAAACAGAAAACAGAGCACGAGAAGATTTAAGTGGTTCGATCAAAGTGATCTACATCCACTGGACACACGACTTCAATTTGATTAGTATAAGAGATGTTTACACACTCATCACTCGGAAAGGGAATTTATCCTCACTTCACTCGTGAACTCTCAACTCTCAAAACGAATGCTCGTAGGCGTCAAAGATTATAAATGCAAGTAATGGGGTATTTATAGATATCAATGGTGATTGCAGCATGTTCTGAACGCGTGATTATTGCCACGTGAATTCTGTTACAACCATGTAACAACCTCACACTTTCAGCGTGACCCAATCAGAAATGACCTGCTTGCCCTTCACTTGTTTTCGCAATCAAACGACTTCATCATAAGATTGACCAGAAGACCTCCCTCTTCTTGTTCTACTCTTTTGATGACCAACACTTAGCCAAAAATTAACTCTGCTAACAGAACTCGACTGATCTGGTCCGACCTCTACTTGTCTTCCCATCTCGTCTGATTCTACGCAACCCCATCTCATCTGATTGGACTCCTCCACCTCATCTGATCTGGTCTAAGTTAACTTGTCTGACTCCACCAGCTGATACGCCCAATAGCTGAGTCTATCAGAAGACTTCTATCAGCTAAGTACCTCATCTGATCCGCCCAACAGACGAGTACAGTAGCAGACTAGAATCTACCTGGTCCTACCAGACGAGTTGAACTCATCTGGTCTTAGAGATTTGAGATAAACCTCACTCTTAGTAAGAATTTAATTTGTTCATAATATAAGGAGAAATAATTTTTCCTAGTCTGGCAAGTAATCCCTATTTTTGTTTCGGTCGATCTTGTCGACTTTTACTAATTGAACTAAAATAGTCAAGTAACTTTTAATTTTTCAACGTTAATTATAGTCTGATAACCGGTTGTAGGGCTTGACCTATCAAACTCTACCATATGAACAAATCAAAAACTGTGCCTCCCACAATCAATTACTGGACTAATTAGAATGTTGAACATTTTACCAGATTATTATAAATTCGTGAAAGTCGACTTAATTAAAATAGGGATATTCATGTTATCAATGACACTGATAATATTCACCTGTGATCCTATCTCTTCATCAATTTGTTCGTTTTCGAGCTTCTTACTCTTTGCCTCGTTAAGTGCATCGCTACACTTAATTCGAGCATCCGTTGTTGAATTTGTACATGCTGTAACATCTCCCCGTATGCCTGCAATTTGTTGCTTCAATCTGTGAATGCCTCCATGCATCAATTTTCCACACAAGATGCACTTCACCCTATCCAAATTGTTTGGATCTGCCAACACGGCAAACTCCCACCCTACATTGTTGGATTTTCGTTTCAGCGGCTCACAAGGCGCCGAATTTGAAGAAGCCTCCATCTTACTACCAAAAAAATATCAAGCGTAATCAAAAAATCAAAAGTTCAAACAACAATATACTGTCTAAATTTTAATCAAGTCTACTTTCAAAAAAAAAAAAAAGATAAATTAATTAGTGTGCGGACGGCGTGCAAAAGGATGGCGGGTTACCATGGGCGGAAAAAAAATTAAATCTTTAAACTGAAACAAAACCAAATTACTCGGTTTAAATGCAAATCAATATATAGATGCAAGCATGAAGCAGAAACAACTAATATGTTATGAATTCTACCTGCAAATAATTAGCTTACAGTCAATCTAATGAAAAGGCAAAAAGAAAAAACAATGGAGGACAGACATATATATTAACTCTGCAGATCTAAGAAAAAACTCAATGCAAACTAATTAATATAATTTGAATATATGTAATCTGGTAAAAGGAGAATTTAAATATCAAGCTCATTGAACATTTTTTTTCTAAAATAACTTTTTATAATTTAATTAATACAGTTGGGATTTGAGATAAGTTTAGCTGACTATGTATTTAAGTATCAAAGGAAAATTGTTTAAAAATTCTTATAAATACTTCAAAGAACAAAAAGTATGAAAATTTTAACAAAATTTGATTTTAATCCACTAGGGACAAAAATTGGTGAAATTCAAAATAAACAATAAGTATTGGGAAGACATTAAATTTATAAATGAATCATTCAAAAATTGGTGGAATTCAAAATAAACAATAAGTATATATAGTGTATTTAATTTCTTTTTTTTTAATATGAATTATTTGATTTGTCGATTAACAAATTGTTTATGTTTCTTATGGTTCGTTTAAATTAAAATCATAGATTCCACAATCATCTTATGACCTTGCTAGATATTGTAAATTTTGGTTTATTGATTACAATCATTTGAAAATCCGATTTACTCCCTCCGTCCGCCTATAAATTTCACATTTTGTCATTTTGATCCGTCCGCCTATAAGCTTCTCATACCCTTTTTGACAAATATCTTGTAGAATTCATGGAAGGATCCCCATCTATTGGAATCAAAGAATGAAAATATTTTCTTGATTGAAGAAACAAGCTTTACAAAGAGTATAAACTCAAAACCGTCATCAATACCAAAGCCGTAATTAACATTTATAGGCTTAAGAAAGATTAATTAAGTGCTAATAACTAACTAACTGTCTAACAAACTAAAGGAAGATACATAGCAGGGAGTGTATTTACCAATACTGGAGGTATTGGGTTTTAATGAGGAGGTGTATTTACTAAAACAGTGGATTTATTAATTAAGCCTTAATACCCCCTCAAAATGAGAATGTATATCTAACATTCCCATTTTGGCTTTATGATTGATGAAAGCAGCAGGTGGCAATGGTTTGGTGAGGATATCTGCCAAATTCTCTTGAGTAGGGATGTGAATGAGGGTGAGCAATCCTTCCTTGATCTTTTCTCTTGTGAAATGGTAGTCCAAAGCAATGTGCTTGGTTCTTTGGTGTAGGAAAGGGTTGTGAGCAATGGAAAAGACACTCTTGCTGTCAATGTACATAGTTGAGGGAGTAGTATGTTGAATCTTCAAGTTATCAAGAAAGTAATGCACCCATTGAAGCTCACATGTGGTAGAGGCCAAGGCTCTGTATTCTGCCTCTGCAGATGACCTGCTAACATTGCTTTGTTTCTTGGGTTTATAAGATATTAGAGAGTTACCAGAATAGATGTTGTATCCAGTTATGATTCTTCGTTTCTGGAGGCATCTCCCCCAATCAGAATCAGAAAAGACATGTAATTTAAAAACATTATCTTTGGGATAAAAAAGGCCAGTGCCAGGATTACCTTTGACATGCCTTAGGATCCTATGAACAGCAGTGAGATGAGATTCAGTAGGTGCTTGCATGTATTGGCTAACAATATTATATGTATAAGAAATGTCAGGTTTTGTGACAGTAAGGTAAAGAAGTTTACCAAACAATTTTCTATATTGTTCAAGGTGTTGGAGAGGAGGTGAGGTGAGTGTGTATCAAAGGTAATTTTGGAGTCCATTGGAGTAGAACGGGGTTTGCTCCCCAAATATCCAGAATCATGAAGCAAATCCAGTGTGTATTTCCTCTGAGATAAAGTCATGCCAATGTTGTTTCTGGCAACTTATATGCCCAAAATATATCTTAAAGTGCCTAGATCTTTGATGGTAATTTTTTAATGTAGATGTGTTTTAATGGATTGAATGATGTTAAGGTTAGTGCCTTTCACAATGAGATCATCAACATAACAAAGGATAATAATAAAATCATGGCCTTGTTGTTTGGTGAACAAAGAGGTGTCAACTTTGTATTGAGTGAAACCAATGGAGAGTAAAGAAGCAGTTAATTTGGTGAACCACTGTTTAGATGCTAATTGTTTTAGTCCATAAAGACTTTTGTTCAATTTACAAACCCTTTTGTCATTAGGTGAACAATATCCAGGGGGAGGCATCATGTACCTCTAAATCACCATGAAAAAAGGCATTATTAACATCTAATTGGTAAATGTGCCAATTTTTGGAATAGCAAGCAAAATTCTCACAGTGGTTATTTTGGCAACAGGGGAAAAAGTATCAAAGTAGTCAATGCCTTCTTGTTGAGTGAAGGCTTTGGCTACTAATTTAGCTTTATATCTGTCTAAAGAGCCATCAGAGTTATATTTAACTATGTAAATCCATCTACACCCAATGCAATTCTTATTCTAAGGTAAGTTAAGAAGGGTCCATGTATTGTTCTTGGTTAAAGCATCTAATTCCTGTTTCATAGCATTGACCCAATTTTTGTCCTGAGCAGCTAGTTTATATATTTTGGGCTCTTGTATGTGAGAAATGGAGGCAACAAACTTTTTGAAATGAGGAGACATCTTATGGGTGGATAAGTAATCTTGTATAGGATATTGTTCACCAGTGCAAGAGAAATTAAGCTTGGCATGATGCACAGAAGCAGGTAAAGAAGTTTCATAAATTTGCAAGTAAGTAGGTTGGGTTTTGACCCTAGTAGGTCTAGAAGTGGACTCAATTATAGGATTATTGTGATTAGTCTGATTATTTTCAAGGGAAATTGTGATCAGAAGTAGCATGTTCAAAAATGGGAGCATTAGAAATATTATTAGCAGGAGAATGAACAATGGGATGGATATCATCATTATCACAAAAATCATCATATTTAGTGGTAACAAATTTGTTGTTAGATGGAAGAGTGGTTTTGTCAACAAAGGGAAACACATTCTCAAAAAAATTTACATTCCTGGATATAAAAATAGTACCAATTTCAGTGTTAATAAGTTTGTACCTTTTTGTTCCAAAAGGGTAACCAATAAAAATACATTTAGAGGCTCTTGGTGCAAATTTGTGTCTGTGAGAAAGTAAGGTGTTGGCAAAGCAAAGACAACCAAAAGTTCTAAAAAGAGAGTAATCATGTTTTTTATTGTATAGCAACTCAAAAGGAGATTTTTGGTGTAATATGTAAGATGTAATCCTATTTATAATGTATCCATCAGTTTTGATGCATTCACTCCAATACTTAAGAGGTAAAGAAGACTGAAACATGAGAGCTCTAGCAACCTGAAGTAATTAAGTGTTGATGTTTTCTTTCTACTATACCATTTTGTTAGGGTGTCTCAACACAAGAAGTTTGATGGATGATACCCAAGTTATGATAAAAGTCAGTGAGAAAGAATTTAGTACCATTATCACTCCTTAAGGTTTGAATTTTAACATTAAATTGTGTTAAGACCATGTTGCAAAGAAAGCTCAACATCACTTTTAGCAGCTAAGAGATATATCCAAGTGCATCTACTAAAGTCATCCACAATGGTGAGAAAATATATATGTCCAGAAGCAGAAATAGTAGAGAATGGCCCCCAAACACCACAATGGATTAATTGAAAAGCATGAGTAGACACAAAAGTACTTAAAGTTAAATATATTTTCTTCTGTTTAGTTAAAGGACAAATGAAACAAGGACCATGTATAGTAGTAGCTTTTACATTAAGTTCAGGAATGTGTAACATGCATTTCATAGAGGTATGTACAAGCAGTTTCAACAAAAGAACCAATATATCCTAAGGCAGAATTGCTAGTTTGAGGAGCAGTTTGTAAGAGGTAAAGGCCCCTAACTTGATCAGAAGTACCAATCACCATCTCGGTGGTATTGTCCTGTAAAATACAATGTTAGGAAAGAAAACACACAGAACAGTTGAATTATCTAGTTAAGTGACTAATGGATAAAAGATTGAATGTGAAATCAGGGACATAAAACACATTGTACAAATTCAAGTGATCATTGATTACTATGTTGCCCATATGAGTGGCAATGGAAGTAGAATTATTGGGCAAAGAGATCTTAACATTGGCTATGGATGGAGGGGTACTAAACATGGAAAAATCAAAGATCATATTATAAGTAGCCCAAGTATCCATAATCCAAGTAAAGGCATTGTTATTTTTGGAACAAATATTAGAAAACATACACTACAAAAAATTGCTCAAATAACGAGGGGAGTTAAAGAGGGGGATTTAACCCTTGCTATTTGGCGAGGGATTTAAAGAGGGGCACAAATAAAGAGGGTATTGGCGAGGGGCAGTATCACACTCGCAAATTAGCGAGTGGAAAAAAATGCACTCGCCAATTTACGAGCGCGTTAGCGAGGGTACCAAAATCCCTCGCAAATTGGCGAGGGAAATTAATACCCCTCGCGAAATGGCTAGCATGGTGGCGAGGGATTGGTGTTTTGGAAGTTGGCAAGGGCCGGAATGCAAGGGACACTACTAAAAAAAATCCCTTATAATGACGCTTAGTTAGTGACTCATTTAAATAAGGGTCACAAAATATGTGCATAATGACCCTATCATATTTTAATTAGTTCTAGTGACGCTGTAAATAGGATGCCTTAGTTGATTCTTTCTTAAAATAAAAAAGTTTCTTAATTCACCCTAAAAAAAATTAAGTCACTCTAATGTTAATTTAAGAAATAATTCCCTCATTTCTTTTCATCCCATCCCGCGCCTTTTCAGCCCTAATTCTTCATCGCGAAATCCTTCATCACAACGCATTACGCATATCTTTTCTTCAGCCTTCATAATTCACGAAACCTTCAGCACAATCGCATATTTTGCCCTAATAATTCACAAAATCCTTTTTTAACCAAAATCTTCTTCACAGTTGGTTTCTGAAGCCCCCGTCATACGATATAGCGTGCTCTCATCCACGGAATCCTGAAGGCCTCACCACCATTCGCGAAGCGTGCCGTCATCCGCGTAAGATTAATTTTTCAGTAATTTTTAAACGTTACAGAGTGATTTCTCTAAATTGGAATGTTGATGGGCAGGATTCGAATTAATCGCTCAATGGAGCGTTCTATAATTTTCTGTTCGAAATGGAATACTTAACTTCCCAGTTCAGGTGGCAGATTTCAGGTATTTGATAGGGGAAATTTTGATTTTTCACTTGGGTTTATTGTACATCAGATCTGATTCTGGGATGTGTTGATAGTTTAGATTATCTTAGTTTTGAAATTGTTCTTGTTCTCAAGAAATAAGGAACAAGGCATTAGTTTACTTGGTGTTTGGGTTTGCTTGTTTGATGTTTTATTTTTCACTGATTTGTGTCAGATGACTGATTAAGAGAGTTGGCTGGATAATTTTCTTGCTTTTGCTCTGTGAATTGAATGGTGGTTTTCCTCTTTGTGTTTACTGCTCTGAAGAAGTTAACTTTGTAGAACTATTAATCTAATGTTATTATATCCAATAATGGGTCAACATGCATATATCTTTAATTAATGTCACGACCTATGCATTAGCGTCTCAAAACTCAGAAACAACATGATTAACTACAGGAATTCAACACATTTGTAGTAAATAATTAAATAATATCAGAAAAAATTCACCCTTCTATGAGTATCAGAACTTTGTACTAATTATAAATCGTCAGATCACTTTACTATCCCATTTAGTTTTCAAGGATTTGCAACTTTGATGTTTGTGACAGGACAAGATTCGACCAAATACGAAACAACGTTTCCTAAAAAATTCATATGTCAATGTGTATGTTGATGTTCAATATATGTAAACTTTCATTTAGATCATGTAATATATTATATGTAAAAGATATGTGAATAAAGCATTGATTTTACATGAGATCTATGTGCTTGTTTATGATGGATGCTTGTGCTCAGATCTTGGTGGCATGGATAAGTGGTGACCTGATTAGTAAGAGAACCGAACTTACATGAGATCTTTTATTCAGAGTTTATCTTGATTTTACAGGAGACCTTTTATGTAGATTTTATCTTGATTTTATTTAATTTGTAAGACAAAGATCAAAGTGTATGTGCAAGTACCCTTTTTAAAAGGTAGAAGCAGAAGCAAATTGACCTTGTAATGACTTAAAGAATTTAGATTTCCTCATTTCATTCTCTCCTTCTCTGCTTTAGTTTTTTCCAACTATGAGATTTGATGAAATAATTTTGGAGCTAGCAAACATTTTTTTTTAATTTCCAAATGTCCCGTACTACGAGTTGTGAAGACTTTTGGTAATATATTGTAGAAATGGTTGAAATTTTGGCATTGTATTCCTATGGTTTACCAGATTAGTAAACCTTTTTTAGAATTATGCCAACAATAGTTCCTATATGCACATTTTCTTGAATAGAGTGTCATGTCCGACGACTGGTTAAGAGACTACAAAGAACTAATGCATCTCATCTCTTATATTTTTATTCTCTACAGTTTGATATCGGATCAAAAGGAAACAACATTCAGTAGAGAAAGTGGTGGATTCGGTAATTCTCATTGACTTCGCTAAGCCCGTCACTACCTACTGCAGGTTTTCCTTCTCTTCATTTTACGTGCCTTCGTTAACGTCCTATTAAATTGATCTTCCATCAAGTATAGGTGGTTTGATTTTGTGCGAGTTACTATGAAGGGTGGGCTGGTAAAAGGATAACTAAAAAGAACAATTTCTTCACACCTTTACTGAATTTACTAGGAGTCTCTACACAAATCTATATACTCATTACATAAACATGTACATGTTGCAGCAAATTCCCCCTATTCTATGACCTCCCTCACACTTCATGCTATAACTCTTCCCCACTTCTTTCTGTTTTCAGCCTATTTTCAGTACATCATAATCATGTTTTTATTATTTTTGAATTTTATTTTCCACCCAAAAAAAATTAAAGACAATTCTAAGCCTCAAGACACATTCAGGGCTACTTAATTAGAAGTTGTAAATTTGTTGATTAATCATTTTTTTTCTTTTTCTTGTTGGACACCTTTTTGTAGGTTTTACTTTATGTCGATACTGAAGATGAGTCGTGTTTGGCTTACAACCGCGAGATGGATGCTTGTTCTATCATTATTGATTTGGCTAAATTAATAATTATGAGTTATATCCTTTCAAAATTTAATGTTATTTTTTCTTCTCAATAAAACTGGTAACATATACCGCAAAGGCTTTACTGGAAACGTGCTTCGAGAGCAAATTACAGGTTGATGCTGACTTCTCCACTGAGGTCTTTTCATTATTCTAACCAGAAGTTCAACAAAAACAGTGGTACAATTAAGCATGCCATATTTTACCCTCGAAAGTTGAGGTAACTATCCTTTCCCTCTTTACGAATTAATTTTTGCCATTTGTCGCTGTTTCCTAATTATAAAATAGGACTCGTTCTCAAAAGAAATCTCCATATATAACAGATATATACATATTATTTGTTCATATCTTTGTAGGGTGAATTCTTAGTTAGGCATTAATTGAAATGCATATCTTAGTTACAAATTTAATAGATTTAACATCTGCATCTAGATGTTTTCTCAAATTGATTGAATCTGTGTTTATGCTCATCATCCATCATAGGAAGAATCCTTTATAATTGTCTTTAAGCATTCATTCTGAGAAGTTTAGGGAAACGGGACTCAAATACGAGGCCAATTTAGTTATTTTACTACAGCTTTATCATGAAAGGTTGTAAGTATATATTAATGCTTCTTGGCAATACCACAGTGAAAAGATATGCCTATCAAGTGTGTCATTTGTCTTGTTGATAACTTATGCAATCTGAATAAGTGTGAAGTTCTCAATAATTTTTTTTAATAGAGTGAAGACATTAAGTTATTAACTAAACATGTATAGTTTTTTATTAATATGAAGATTATTTTCTGCATCTGGTAGTCAATATGTCCAATATTTAGTTTGAGAATGGTTCATGCATTATGAAAGTTAATATTTTTGACTGGATTATTTGTCACAAGTTTCATATTAGCTTTATGAGTAATTTTTTTTTTTTTTTTGTGATATTGTTTGACAGGTAGCAATGTGTAACTTCCATACAATTAAAGATGCAGCAGATTTTGCTATTGTAACTATTCTTTCTAGTATACAAGTGAGATTGTTCTATGCTCTGTAACTATTTTTTCTAGTATACAAGTGAGGTTGTTCTATGCTTACACTGTATTGCTTTCAAATCATGGTAAAATTTCATATATAAAAAGATCCATTTATATATGCTTTTGTTTGTGCAAATTGGCAGAAACCCATTCACAAATTTTTGAACTTTTTTACTTTGGAATATTGACTTGATTGTTATATGGTGGATACCAATCTGATTTGAGAACTTTTAAATTTTGGGTGTTTCTGTTTTACAAGTGTAATGACATTTTATTGTTATATCTTTAGTTGTTTGCGTTTTAAAAATGTGATGATATTTTATTGTTATTATATAAATGTGAAAATATAAAATTATTATATATGCTTGAGCAGTTTAGTGCTATATGTATAGCCAATATTTTGTAGTTAATTTAATTATAAGAATTATAGTGACGCGAGAAAGCGTCACTAAAACACACGGTCATGACGGCGGTTAGCGTTACCAAATAACATTTCTATGACACCTAAAAACATCACTAAATGAGGTGGTTAAGTTAGTTATAATTTTTTTCATGACGCGAGAAAGCGTCTCTAAAGCACTCCGTCGTGATGCTGTTTAGCGTCACCATATAATGTTACTATGATGCACAAAAATGTCACAATGACCATTTACAATGACGCTTTCAAGCGTCACGAAAACAGCCTATAGAAACGGCAAATCATGTGACGCTTTCCCAAACCGTCACTATATCAAAAGCGTCATGAAAAGCAATATTTAGTGACACTTTTGAGTGTCTCTAAAGACCTTTTTTGTTGTAGTGGGAGTATATATATATACTAGTAATGGTTATATATTACTGTACATGTAATTTTTAGATATGGTCAATAATTAGGTTAATAGTTAATTATCATTATTTGATTAATTAAATAATTAAATATTGTTAATTATATATATATATGTGGGGAACAAATTAATTAAATATAATTATTGAATAATCATGAATTAAAATCGTGATCAGTTTAATAAGGTGTTTATATCTATAAATTTTATAATTGTTATAAGTTGAAAATTCAGCTGAGTTATTTTTGTACAATTATGATAATTATAAACTATTGTTTTAATATTTTTTTAAAGTAACAGGTTTCTTTAGTTTCCAAATTTAATTTAGTGTAGTCTTTTAAAGTAACTCTGCCGAAATTTAGGGAAAATATATAAACTTAGGAATTTAGGGGAATTAAACTTAGATTTATTAATTTATTATGTTCTATTGTTAATGTTATTTTAATTTATTTTTTAATGTTATTTTAATTGAAGTGAAGAAAAAATGAGTATGATTTTAATTATTTTTAATGTTAATTTGTAACATGCATAATCACTATTTAAAAAAAATAAACATAATTTTATTTGTAACCCATAATTTGGTAATTTTCCATTTACAAATACATATATTATGTATGTTTTGATAATTTAAAAATAATAGGTTTGAAAATTTAAATTAATTGAATTTAAAAAGAAAAAACTGAAATTATAAGATATATATTAATTGCATTCAAAATATAACGATTAAAGCTCCTAGCCTAAATGGTAAACAAGGGGGCGCACAAACACATTCAATTGAGAGGTCGTGTGTTCGATTCCCGCCTGTGCGGATGGGGGACATGTAATGCCATTAAATATGATTGGGTGAGGAGGGGGTTTGAAACCCAGGTTTCCTCATTTTGTTCAAATTAATGAAATTGGTGAGGGCTTAATTCCACTCGCGAATTGGCGAGGGCACGCGCCCTCTTTAATTGGCGAGTGTGATTCTGCCCTCTCTAATAGGCGAGGGTGCCCTCGCCAATAAATTAGCGAGGAGCACTTTGGCAACAGTGACTGCCCTTAATTGGCGAGTGTGATTCTGCCCTCTCTAATAGGCGAGGGTGCCCTCGCCAATAAATTAGCGAGGAGCACTTTGGCAACAGTGACTGCCCCTCGCCTCTGTTGTCGCCTATATGGTTAAAGAGGGCAATCCCCTCACCAATGCCCCTCTTTATATTGGCATTTTTTTTGTAGTGATACCTGAATCAATTGCGCTCTTGGGCTTGTCAACATGGGAAGCAGATGCTCCTGCTACACAATGAGAGATGTCCCTGTTTTCTCCAGAACTTTGCATCTTAGAGAAGCTCAAAAATTTATCATAGAGGTCTTGATCAAAAAGGGGGTTTGAATCCATAGGGGTAACTTTGATGGAGAGGTTGGTAGATTTGAAAAGTTCTTTATTGGGGAGGATCTATCTGGACCCCTCTAACCAGGTGGGAAACCTATAATCTGGAAGCATCCACTACAAAAAAACTGAGATTTAGAAACGGATTAAATACCATAAACATTGTACCTAAACAGGTTAGAAACGGATTTTGGAACCATTTTCTATTTGTTCCTAATTGCATGGTATCTAATGTTAGGAACGGTTTTCTAAATTCCGTTTCTAATAAGAGACGGATTTGAGACCGTTTTTTTCGGTTTATAATGAGAGACGGATTTTGACACCGTATATTCTCGTATCTAAACAATGAACGACCCGTTTTATATCCGGGTCAAAATTCCGTTTCAAATGTCGGTTCGTCTCTAAATTCGTATCTAAACGATAAACGACCCGTTTTACATCCGGGTCAAAAATCCGTCTATAATTTCGTTCTTAATTAAAAACGACATTTTGTCGTCTCTAAATCCGTCTATAATTTCGTTCTTAATTAGAAACGACATTTTGTCGTCTCTAAATCTGTATCACAAGGCAAAAATTCGTTTCCAATCCTTTAATCCCCATTCCAAGCCCGAACCCGACCCGACACCCATCCCACCCTACCATGCAACCACCCCCCTCTCCAATTATTTAATCCCCATTCCAAGCCTTAATCCCAATCCCACCAAGCCCGAACCCGACCCGAACCCAACCCGACACCCATCCCACCGTCCCAGCCCGAACCCAAACCGACACCCATCCCACCCTGCAACCACCCCCCTCCAACTATTTAATTGACCTTTTTTTTGGTCTATATGGGAATTGAACCCAGGTGGGCAAGTGTTTATTATTGAGCATCTGCCACTAGGACAAATAACTCTTTTGTTTTATCTTTTAATATTAATTGTATATGTATATTAATTTATTTATTTTTACATGTATTCAAATTGCAACTTTTAAATTTATAAATGTAATTTTTTTTATTAATTTCTAAAAATTGTAATTACTCACTGCCGTCAATAAGCTGTAAAATAAATATGCATAGTTTAGACACTTTATTTTATTATATTAGTTTAACATATATAATTAATTGATTAATTTGTAACTTTAAATAAAATAAAAAAAATTATTTGAATAATTTCAATTGTAAAAGTCGATCTTACTTTATAAATTCAAATAAATTAATTAAATTACATTTAATCTTTTGCTAATTTTTTTTAAAATATTGTTATTAATTTTACAAATTTTATTATTTAAAATTTGCACTTTTATTAGGTGCTAAAATTAAATTAAATTTTAAAAATTGGGTTTCGAACATGTGAGTTGTAACGATTTTTATTAAATTATGCGTTTATACTATATAGCACTAGGTTGTAACGATTTTTATTAAATTATGTGTTTATCCTATATAATTGGACTCAATTACACACTGTTTTTATTAAATTATGCGTTTATCAAGTACACTGTGTACTTGAGTACACAACAGCTCTACCCCTGAATAGGTGCAGTAGTATACTTGACACACTTAAATGACAAATACAAACAGATCATACATTTATATATTTTGGCAAATACAAACGGTTCATGGGTTATATGGGTTGGGTTTTTAAACAAGACCCATCTATTTGACCCCCTTTTTTACGAGTTCACCACCAAATTCTACTTACTACTTGAATGGAAATTTTCATTTTAAAAAATTATCTTTAAAATAATTAGAAAAAAATAAATAAAAGGGTTGGATTTTTAAACAAGACCCATTTATTTGACTCCCATTTTTTGCGAGTTCACCATCAAATTCTACTTACTACTTGAATGGAAAATTTCATTTAAAAAAATTATCTTAAAAATAATTAGAAAAAAATAAATAAAATTTTTGTTGAAGGGAATCGATCCCCTCCAGTTAAAGAAAATTTAACAAAGTTAACCAACATGCTAGTGTCCTTAGACATGACAAACTTTCTAAATATATATATTAACCCACTTTTGAGAGGCATACTTTCGAGATAAATATATTAACCCACTTTTAAGATCTATATTTTAAATGGATCCAGTTGCAAATAATTGTAATTTATAGTGTTGCAAATAATTGTAATTTATAGTAGACGAATTGATAAGTAAATTGATATATTATAATAAAGGCTTGAGATGCACACTTACCTTGTCAATCTTGATGGTTTGTGTCACCCACTTTCGATTCACAGACGTTCTTCCATTACCGAGATTGAAAGAAATTTATATTAGACGAATTGATAAGTAAATTGATATATTATAATAAAGGCTTGAGATGCACAACTTACCACGTCAATCTTGATGGTAGAGAGACAATATTATTATTGTATAGTAGGCAAATTGATAATAGTAGACCAATTGATGATAAGTAAATTGATATATTATAATAAAGGCTTGAGATGCACAACTTACCTAACAGACGTTCTTCAGTTATCAAGATTGAAAGAAATTTATAGTAGGCAAATTATATTATAATAAAGGCTTGAGATGCATAACTTACCTGGTCAATCTTGATAGTAGAGACAATATTATTATTATTGAATATTGAAAGAAATTCATGAATTATTGTCATTAGTCCATATATTATATATATTGTCATATAAAATATATTTCCATATAAAAGATATGAAATATATAACATAATATTACTAGATAGGGCCATATTTTCAAGAATGGAAAAAAATTGACATATTATTAGATAGAATTTAGGTTTAATTTCCCTTAAAATATATTTTTAAAAAATTTAGTAAAATTAAATAAAATTAATTTCTATAAATTAGATTTAACTTAATTTGTATCTCTAACCCTTCATTGATTTTCAATTTTTATTTCAAGTTCATTTTGACACAAAAATGATTTTTGATTTTCAATTTTTATTTCAAGTTCATTTTGACATAAAAATGATTTTTTATTTTTATCTCAATTGATCTTATTCCCTTTGTTATGAAGACTATTTTACAATTAACAATGCTTCACGTATTTATACTTTTTCTAAGTGGATGATAGAATTATTTTTTAATCTAAAACTTTTTAAAAAATACTATACAAGTTTCTTGATAAGTCTTAATAGTAATTTTATAAAGATTTATAAACTTTTAAAAATTAATGAATGACTCTTTTTTTTAATCTAACGTTCATATATACCGTATGTTGATTAGAGAATCAATTCTTAGAATATTTTCACTAGTTTATACTTTTTCTAAATTGATGATAGAATTATTTTTTAATCTAATTTTTTTAAAAAATACTATACTCCTTTTTTTAATCTAAAATTGATATATATATTGTCATATATATTTACATTTGGAATATTTTCATTAGAGAATCAATTGATATATATATTGTCGGTAAAGTCTAGTATGCACTCGAGTGCATGTTGTGCACCCTAGTCCATGTGCACTTTTCAGTTTACTGACTTACACTTTTTGGTAAATGGTGTTGCACTTTTTAATTATTACTAAAAATATTATTATACAGTTTAATAATTGAAAAGTGCAACACCATTTACCAAAAAGTGTAAGTCCGTAAACTGAAAAGTGCAACATGGACTAGGGTGCACAACATGCACTCGAGTCCATAGCAGACCAACCCTATATTGTCATATGGAATTGAAGATATAATATAATATTATTATAATATACATATATATATATATCCTAAAATATATCTACATAGTATTATTCTAACATTTATATTTATCCGATACATAGAATTTTTTATTTTTACTATTTATTAATTAAATAAAAAAGTAAATAAATTAATATAACTCAATTCAGCCGTCCATATTCTCTCATTCTCAATTCTCTCTATATATAAGGTTTTGATTTATTTTTTTATTTAATTTTATCATTTGACTAATTAGATACAAATTAGAAATGGTTAGATTCCGTAACGCAAATTTCGTGTTCCACCTTATCTCGTTTTATATTGGGGAGAAAAAATTGATTGTTTAGAGACGGTGATATCCGTATCTAAAACTTTCGAAATTGAAAGTCGTGTATCTAATCCGTATCTAAAACTTTCGAAACTAAAAGTCGTATCTAATCTGTTTATAATGAGAGACAGTTTTATTTTCGGTTTCAAATCTCGATTTTTTAACAAATTCGTATCTAATCCGTATCTATTAGAGACGGATTAGGTGTCCGTCTTAAAATTTCGGTATCAAAATCAGGCTTTTTTTGTAGTGATCTATCTATTGTATGACCAATGCCATCACAATGGCTACATTTAAGGGGTTTTCTCTTATCCCTATAAAATTTGGCATTTCTAGCTGCCATGGCAATAGAATCTGGATTAATGGGGTCAGGGGCAGTGTTTAATGTTCTTTGTGATTCTTCTTGAAGAAATAGACCATAAAGCTTAGAAAGGGGAGGGAAGGGTGATTGCAACAAGAATTGGCTTCTAAGAGCACTATAGGATTCATGAAGACCAATCGAGAACTTCATAACAGTATCGTGTTCTATAGTGGTAGTCATAAGTTTGGGCAGATCACAAGTACAGCCATCCATAGCACCACAAGAACATTTAAGAACAGGGCTAAAACTAAGATAGTCATCACATAAAGCTTTAAATTGGTTATAGTATGAAACTAAGGACTGAGAACCTTGATTGATGGCACTTAAAGATTTTTCTAAGTGGTAGACCCTAGTTCCATCAGATTGAGCATAACGAATTTTCAATTCATCCCAAACATCCTTAGCAAGAGAAAAATATTCTAGGGTTCGTTTAATATCATGGATAATTGAATTCAGAATCCACATTAATATTAATTAAATCATTGGCTCTTACCCAAGCAGCAAATATGGCCGGATCTTCCTCTTCATCAAGAACTTATAAGGAACCATCAATTAGACGAGCTTTGATTTTT
Source organism: Galeopsis tetrahit (assembly GCA_963675135.1). Taxonomy (NCBI): domain Eukaryota; kingdom Viridiplantae; phylum Streptophyta; class Magnoliopsida; order Lamiales; family Lamiaceae; genus Galeopsis; species Galeopsis tetrahit. The sequence goes on along the minus strand of OY776119.1, from coordinate 30,865,621 downwards.
ACGCTGAGACCGCGTTTGACGGAATGGCTCCATGACACAAAATTGGTACCGTCGAGGGGCTCGAGGACGATGGCGGTCGCTGGGTTGTCGTTCTGATGAAGGACGAGAGGTGAGAACGGGTTGAGAGCAGGATTTAGGGAATCTGGATCGGTGACAGTGGGCGCCATTGACGAGAAAGGAAGAAGAAATCAAACGCAGCAGAAATTTGTGCGGGATTGCAATAAACTCAATAAGATTTGGAAGAATGAGGAACGAAAATCTGGCATATATGATCAAGAAAAAATTGATACCATGTAGAATTCATGGAAGGATCCCCATCTATTGGAATCAAAGAATGAAAATATTTTCTTGATCGAAGAAACAAGCTTTACAAAGAGTATAAACTCAAAACCATCATCAATACCAAAGCCCTAATTAACATATATAGGCTTAAGTAAGATTAAAGGCTAATAACTAATTAATTGTCTAACAAACTAAAGGAAGATACATAGCAGGGAGTGTATGTACTAATAATGGAGGTATTGGGTTTTAATGACGAGGTGTATTTACTAAAACAGTCGATTTATTAATTAAGCCTTTATATATCTTTTAACTTCCACTTTTATCTAAGTTTTTGTCTCTATCTCTTTCCCAACTACTTTCGTTTGTATTATATGTATTATTTAATATTTTTCTTAATATATGTGCCCAAAATTTATATTCAAAAGTAACGAAAAACTTATAAAAAAATATTTCTAATTAAAATATTTTTAAAGTTTTAGAATTCTATTATTTTAAAATATTAATTTTAAATTGAGATTATTCCCTAATAGAGTCATTCTTTCAACCCCTTAAGTAAATAGAAACACCAAGTTTAAAAAATTTCTAATACAGTCAATTTGAAGACAAAAAATTCAAACTACCCTTAACATAATTATTTTTAAACTAACTCAATTATTAAATTCCATAAATGTTGCAGCTAGTCAAATCCTAAATTTTAGGTTAAGTTATCCGAAATTCCCTGACTTTCCAATTTGACAAGAAAATTAATTACTCAGATTCTTGTTATGCACTGAAATCAAAATTAAAAAAAATTCCAAATTCGATTTTAAAATTTAATTTCTCAGAATCGATTATGCACTTAAATCAAAATAAGAAATCATTGAAATTCAAATCGTCATTGCTACAGTGAAACGCGGCCTCCGCCGCCCCCATGGCTACCGCCTCCATATGTTCGGCGAAGACGACTGCCCATTGTGCCCCAAAGCTTAGTCGTCGTCTACAAACCTTCGCTGCCCATTGTGCCCCAAAGTTGTTTCATAGACTTTTTTGCTTTTGAAAATATAATTGGTTATTCCCCCATAGAAGTGGATCGAGTTACTTTAGGATTTTCTTGATTTTATGTTTCAATATACATATGTTTAGATTGCACTTTAGTTTGCATATTTTTATGCAAAATTGTCGAAATGCACTTTAGTTTGCATAATACTGGACGTAATTCACATGAACTTCAATATACATATGTTTAGAATGCACTTTAGTTTGCATGCTTTTATGCAAAATTATATATATGCACTTTAATACGCATTATCCTATTCACTTATTGTTTTATAACTGTATATTTTTTGCAGATTAAATTTGGAAGATGAAATCTCTCAATTAAATGTGAAGGCCTTCTTTTTAGGAATGATTTGAAATTTGGAAGACAATTAAATGTGAAGACCTTCTTTTTAGAAAGGATTTAAAATTTTAAATGTTTGACTAATAATAATTAATTCGAAAAAAATTAAATTAAAAGGGCTGATTGGTCTATTTATGTCCAATTTGATCCTATTAGAAACAAAAAAAAATAAGGTAGGTTTTATTAGAGAAAAGTAGGGGTGAGATACTCTTAACAATTATTTCTCTTTTAAATTTAGAATCTCATTAAAATTTAAAATATGAGATTAAAATCAGATACTCCCTCCACTTTTAAATAAGTGTCATTTTAACAATTTTCAACATATTAAGATATATAATCATGGACCATTTTACTCTTCATTAATGATAACTAATTTTAATATTAAATTTATGTTTAGTAATGAATGTGGTCAATATTGTAGATGATATTCATGTATACAATAATTAAGATTTATGCATGATTTATGTTATAGTACTATATTTAAAAGGGAAAAAACTTAAATCAAGGTAAAGAAAATGGAGGGAGTACAATGTACAAGGGTAAAATTGTCAAACTTGAAGAAAAAAAGTGTAGAATGACACTTATTTAAAAAATATTGAAAAAGGCAATGTGACATTTAATAAAAAACGGAGGGAGTATTAATTTACTCATAAGATTTTATTGGTTATTAATTTTAAAATTCTACTGTATAATTTAAAACCAGATTACAAATTATTCTAAAAAACGCATTAACTTTTAAAATTTTTTTGAATTCTAGTATAATTTTAAAATGTTAATTAATTGCGCAGAGTATACCGCGCAATTTAGTAAAAATACTAAATCCCTCGTATGTAGCCATTAAGCGCCTAAAAAGACGCATTGGATGAAGAAGTAGCGCAGCAGGCGAGTCCTGGTAATTATTGGAAATGGGTTTTTAGTTTTCATGTTTTGTTTGTGTAATAGTATAATTATTCGAATTACTTTTGAATTTTTGACTAGGGTTTCATTTGTGGAACCATGGATGAATGTCAACTCGTGGATCGACTCAGTGAGTTACCCCACTCGTTAATTCTCCGAATCCTCTCATTGTTGGCCATGAGAGATGTTGTTTCGACAACTCTTCTGTCCAAAAGTTGGAATAACCTCTGGACCACCGTCCCCTGTCTTAATTTCCGCGAAAATATAAATGAAGACAAAGGGATAGAGAAAATTCGAAACTTTATTAATCGTGCTCTCCTACGGTGGAAAGGGCCCAAGATTCTGAAATTCGAAATTAATATCAGGCCTCAATTTGATATGTCATTAGCTGGTGACATTGATTCGTGGGTGCATTTTGCCCTGGGAAATGGTGTAAAAGAGTTGAATATAGATTTGATGTGCGAAGAGGATAAGATTAAGTTGGAAGATGCAGTAATAAGTATGAAAGATGTGTACAGGCCTCCACAGTTGCTGAACTCGTGTTCGTCAATAAAAAAATTATCACTAGTGGGATGCAATCTGCGAATCCCTGGAATTCCTGTCTGGAGTCAGCTCAGGAGTTTAAAAATCGATGGTTTTCACTTCAGTAAACGCTTAGTAAACCGAATTCTGTTGGGTAGTCCTCGGTTGGAAGACTTTGACTTGCACCTTTTGTTAACCTCTGGGAACTTGAATATCAGATCTACGAGCTTGAAAAGCTCAAGATTTCTCAGTATTATGCTAATGATTTTATACCCCTGGAAGGAGTGCTGAGAATCTGCTGTCCGAAACTTGAAACATTGGAACTCCTCGGAGTATTATTTTGTAAGTTTTTTCTTACAAATGTGTCATCTTTAACTGATGCAACTCTTGGTTTTAATGATGCAATGTATCACGATTCGCTTGGGGCTGAAACATTGAGGCAAATCTTGGCAACTGTTCAACATGTTGAAAGACTCGGTTTATCAGTTCTGTCTGCTCAGGTGTTGTTTCTTTTCGATACGTACTTGTACTTGTGCATTAGATGTTTAGTATAATGAAGTCGTAATAATATGAATTGTTTGACGATCTTGATGTAGATTTATTCATTAATTTCAGAGTAGTTGTTAATATATTTGGCTTGATGTAGATTTTTTATTCATTAATTTCAGAATGGTTGTTAATATATTTGGCTTGATGTAGATTTTTTATTCATTAATTTCAGAATGGTTGTTAATATATTTGGTACAGTGCAACTTAATTGGTTCCAACTTCCATACTTGTGAACTGAGTGTTATTGGTATTGTACATAATTTGTTATGTATAAGAGAAGAAGGAACCGGCCAGCTAGTTAGGGTTGGGTATCCGTATTTGGGGCCTTCTAGTGGCAGTTAGCACTTAGCAGTTAGTTTGGTTCTGATTGTATATATACTTCTGAGAAAGGATTGTTGATTGACTTGGTTATTAGATTCGGCTTTATGCTTGGGCGGATTATTCCATAGTTCTGTTCTATTCTTGTTCTTGGCTACTCCTTTGCATCTAACATAATTATTTATTGGTGACACCATAAATGAATTTGATGGAATTACTGATAATAGATTTGGCATTTTGCCTTTTATTCATACATGTTTTCCATTCAATTCGTTACTCTCCATTTTTTAATGCAGTCTATATTATTGTTATACCAGGAGCTTGGCGCGTCGCACAAGGAAGCTACGCTTTCACCATTACCAAATGTCAAGTTTCTAAGACTTATAGGTACTGATATTGACCTCTATGAAGTTGACTTCAGAAACACAATGAATCTTCTTGGGATCTTCCCTAATATAAGGATGTTAGTCATTGAAGACGTGGAACCGACTTGTTTTAAGTATCCACCACCGCTCGACCTGGAGTTTGTAACTAATCTCTCCAACTCCTTTCTGATGCAACTGAAGACAGTTCAGATTACTTCACATTTGAATAGCTCCTTATTATTTCAGATTATTGAGTTTTTGTTGAAATATGCAAGAACACTCGAAAAGTTGGTGATCCAGCCCGAATGCGGCAGGACACATTCACAGGCGACTTTTTCTCGAGCTGCAAAGATACTGCTGAGCATGCCAAGATCCTCACCAACTGCAAAGGTGATTTTCACCACAAATTGATCATAACGATATCATGTCACTTCAAGTAAAAGTTCTCATTCGCATTTTGGTGATATCCTTCACTTCCTGAACTTTGCTACATTTGCAAACTTGAACATTTTGTTAGATGTTTATTCCATAACTGCTATCTCGCTTGAATACAGTGTTTGGATTGACTTGTGTATTTGAATTCACCAATATAGTTTCATGTGTTGAAATCTATAGTGGACATATCTAATATATTATGCTAAATTTGAATGGGGTCGTCGTTTCAACAAATATATTACGCTAAAATGAAACGGGGCCAGTTCGTCAAAAATTCTTGTCTTGTAATTAGGGGTGGGAATGGGCTAAGCTAAGTGATATGCTTTTCAAACCAGCTCAAAGTAACATTTTTTTGAATGGTTATATTGAACTTGGATAGTTTAATGTGTATCCTATTACTGTATGTTATTTGGTAACCGTGCATGCAACCCCTGATTAATTGTTGTGCTAATGAAATTATATTTCAATCTCTAATTATATCTTAATTGGAAGGAATTACTTGAACTAGAAATCACGTTATGCACGATCGATTCAACTACAATTAGGGCAAATGAAATTATATTTCTATCTCAATTAAAATTAAACAATTACTCCGTAATTAACAGTAGTTTGATAGCATACTCGTTTGATTTCAGATTTGTGTTGAATGTGGTAAGTATAGATGAAGTTTTATGTCGAATCAATACTTTTAAGTAATAAAGATTATTATTTAATTATTGTTAGTCAATGGAGTAATAATTACTCATTTCTTTCCACTTTAAACTTTAGAGAAAAAAAACTATTTATCTTTCTTAATTTTTTGGTTATGCTTATATAAATGATCATAAATGGTTAATTAATTATAGGTAATGAAGGGGCATTTAATACAAGAAAAAATCATTAGTATTAAGTGACTTTCTTAATATGTGTGAAAATTAAAAATTGACCGTTAAAGTGGAAAATTGTAGAATATATGCAATGTAGTTTTGAGATAGTTAATCTCCAAACATGCATGTTTCAATATTTAAGTGTGGACTTTTTTTTGGAAAAATGATTAAACTGCTGCACTTAATTTTTATAAATAAGTCATTCAAAGAGTATTTTTTATAGTTTGCCAAAATCAGTTTCATTACTCAGAAGTTCCTTAGTTACAGTGTGGAGTTTCTCCCAAGCAGAATCTCGATTTTTGATACTGGTCCGGGCATGGACGGCGTTCCTGGAAACCTTTAGAAGTGATATGATGTTACATTATTGTGAACTGTCAATATTTTTGTTCTTGCGGATACAAACCACTAATTAAGAAGATTAAATATATGGTTCTTTTGTACGGACTAATTAAGAGTCAGCACTTCAAGTTGTCAGTCAAGCAATCTCCTCAAATGGAATAGGAAGTCTCATGTATATACTATGGTCTGTAGCAGACCAAATCTTGCATATGCTGTTAGTATGGTGAGTAGAATCATAGGAAATCCAGAGAAACTACATTGGGAAGCTTTGAAGTGGATTTTAAGATATTTGGATGGATCAGAAGACTTAGGATTAGTGTTCGACAAGTGTGCTAATACCAAGAGTCCTTTGCTGGGATTTGTGGATTGTGATTTTGCTAGAAACATAGATACAAGAAAGTCTTTATCTGGTTATGTGTTTACATTGTATGGCACTGCTATCACCTGGAGAGCGGCTTTACAATCTGTGGTGACCTTATCCACAACTGAAGCTGAATACATAGCATTGACAAAAGTTGTGAAGGAAGCAATGTAGTTAAAGAGCATTCTGAGAGATTTTGGTATAATTCAGAAGAGTGTTACTGTGTTGTGTGATAATCAGAGCACTATTCATCTAGCAAAACATCAAGTGTTTCATGAGAGGTCAAAGCACATTGATGTGAAGTGGCATTTTGTTAGAGACATCTTGGAGAAGAACATTGTTGAAGTTCAGAAGGTAGCTTTAGAAGAGAATGCAGCTGATATATTAACTAAGACATTACCAAACAATAAGTTCAATCATTGCATGGAGTTGGTAAACCTTAGCATCTGGGATGTTCATTAAGAAGAGAATGAACAAACAGTCTTGGGTTGGGCTGGGAAGAAGGCATTCTTGCATTAAGGTGGAGAATTGGTAGGATTAATGCAATATTGAATGTCATCTGATTTCTATCTATCAGAAGAGTTGCTAGTAGTCTGATCTTGGAGTTCAGCAAAGTTGAGTAAGGTGTAACTCAGTTGATAAGGTTTAGTAGTTTGATTAGGTGTCAACTAATCTGAAATAAGTTTTGGACAACTTACCCGAGTCAAGTCGTCTGAAGTCTGTTCAGGAGAGTTGGGTCCAAGTCTGCTGAAGCCAACTCAACTGATCCCAAATCAGCTGAGACAAGTTTGCTGATATTCCAGTTTCAGAGTTAGTTTGTTATTTAGTTAGTCGGTTAGTCGCAGTTATCCAATGCATTGTACATCTATAAATACACCATCTAGTACGTGCATAGGTTGTAGGTTAGCAAATTCAGAGAGTTTTGAGAGATATCAAGCTTAGTGAATACTTGTAATCTGTAACTTTCATTTGTGATTAGTGAAGAAAGTTTTTTATCCTCCGTGGACGTAGATCATTTGATCGAACCACGTAAATCCCGTGTTTTTCTTTGAGTTCTTTATTCGTTTCAATTCTTTGCTTTTCTAGTTGTCTTGATTTATCATTTGTGAGGAGTTGCTTTGTGAACACAATTCCATAACAAAGATCTTTGCCAATTCTAAACTAGTTGAGCTTCTTGCTGCCGACCAACATCAGAAGGCTTGATTTTATATGTATTGAAAATAGCAGTACATTCACAATACATATTTAATGATTCAAATTGCATGAAAGAGGAGATTGGCTAGCATTAATTATTAAAAATTTATTATTTTGGGAATAATGTGTAATACTATCCCAAATTTACAACTCTTACTTCCTTCTAGAGACATCTTTCAGAAAATTGAACTCCTGGGATCTAGGCATCATCTCTCAAAAGTTATAACGCTTTGCTGCCAACATGTTTCTAGATAAAACATTTTATATTGGCAAATTTAGAACCTTCACAAGTGTTAATTTGTTAAGTCTTCGCCAGAAAAATAGTATAAGAAAAAATTGAATCACATCCTTCAATTATTTTAACGTTGCTTGTGGGCATCTGGGTTCGGATCGATTGGGATAGGTAGAGAGGAAGACCAAATTATGTCTGGTAACATTCCCCTCAAGACTCTCACACTTAACTCTCAGTTATACTTCACAGAGTGAAAGAAGAAATAACCGACTCCAATTGTCTTGAGTGAGAGGCTCTCAAAGATATAAGCAAATTAGAGCAACATGTTGGCCATGGGCCACTTTGTGTTAAGGCCTTGGGCCTAAGCCCAACAAAGATAATGTATGAGTACTTGGCAATAGGATGAAGATTGATCTAAAGGAAGGAAAATTAATTTATGCCCTCCATAAAAATATCAATAAAATTTTCGGAGTAAGTACATCTAAGCTCCTACTTCTCAGCCTTTAAATGATTTGCCCATTAAATACTAGCGTTCTCTCTAATGCGGGTAGATTTTTTTGAAAAAACATCTTGAAAAGCAGTAATGTTCAACAAACCATCATTAATTCAATAACATCAAATAGCTATTAAATTTTTCTGTTGTGATGTTTTTTATTCACAATTTACCTTCAATAATATTGTAAAAAAAAAAAAACATATGTGACTCTTACGTGATTATATCAACACAACTTACTCAAACAAAGACAACAGAAGAACATCAATATCATACTTGGTGAGCACACTTCGATGACGGGAAATATGTGCAAAACAATGAGATGAAGGGCCACAATCTAGTGTAAAATGCATATTTGATGCCTCCATAAAAGGTTGGCTAAATAAAGGAAGATGATAAATAACTTGGCCACTGAATCAACCAGCTGCCTTGGTGAACTACTTTAGTCATTTATCATTCTCAGCACCTAATTAATTAAACTATTTAATTTGATTTAGTAAATATTAAATAAAATCATTAAGAGATACCAAGAGAATTACATCGTATGAACATTTGCACTGCATTAAAAGAACTTAAACAGAACATCTGCACCTGACAATCAAGAATTAATTCAAATCAAATCGAAAACAGAAATTAAACGGAGCATGAAAAAAATCAACCACTCAGAATTCAAACCAACTTCTCAGGTTTGAGAATAAACATAAATTGAACCCATGGTTGAATAGAAAACCGAAACAAAACAGAGCAGAAAAAACCAATCGAAAATCCATGGATATTAGGTAAAGTTTCTTCATTATAAGATCCGCCCCTGAATCAGAGCAAGTACAAAACAATAACCCATTGTTCTGTGCTAAACAAGTGGAATCAAAAAATCAAGGAGCTAAATCTAAGTTGATACAAATTGAAGAATAACCCAACAATAGCAACGAGGAATTTGCGATAAATAAGGGAGAATAGACAAACCTGAGCAGAGATTCTAAGGATAACTCTTTTTTATGTTTGGGAAAATTGACTGCATTAAAAATTAAAATTGGTGACAAAATTAAAGAAACAAAGATTAGGGCTCACTCCTTGTGGAACAACGAAAATGGAGAATAAAGATTAGGGCTCACTCCTTGAGGAACAGTGAAATTGGAGAATAAGAAAGAAAAGATTAGCAGGGATTAAAATTTATTAGGAGGGTTAGCAGTGATTAATTATAGTTATGAGATTAATGAGAAAAAATTAGGAACAGTAGTTAAAAATATTAATTGAAAACCACCACTCTCAGGAATCAAACTCAGGACCTCAGGCTCACATCATTATCCTTTAACCACATGAGCATCACTAAACATATCTAAAAAAGGAAAGTGTCTTTATATATTAAATATGGTGACACTTATATTATAAGGGTCACTAATAAAGCGTTACTACAAGAGGTATTTTGTAGTAGTTACTACTAGGCCAAGTACTCCTTTGGATTAATTGGTATAGAAATTATTTTAAAGATAAAAAAACATTTGATCAATAAGGAAGTGAGCAATTGATTAGTTAGATAGAAGAGAAAAAGTAATTAAGGATGATACATATCACTAAATAAACAGAAGTTCACTTTCTCCATGCATCTACGGTTTACACTACAACATTTCATAGATGGTACGTATCTTATTATTTGTGTAGGAAGTATTTCGATTTAATTCTCCTAACATTCTAATTAGCCAATTAAATAATTAAAGTTAATTGAACAATGTGTGTTGAAGAAAAATAGCATGAATATTCAAAGATTCAAAGAAAAACGAAAAGTAAGCATTAGTGCACTGTTGATATGTCAACGCAAGTCACAAGATCCATAGCATACATGAAAAGAAACTCAGATGGAACACGATGCCCCGGAGAAAGGGGAAACATATCTATGCACCTCACCCCGAAGGCTTCAAATGGGCACTGCGTCCTCAACATATCCAGCTTGGTTTCCACATGGATGCCGACGAAACAGTTGTTGTTATAGAGGAATTCATCTATGGCGAAGGGGAGAGGTGTATCGGGGAGCAGCTTGAATACGAGGCAGCACCCTCTCACCAACAACTGTATGATCCCGATACAGTCGAAGTCGCTGTCGAAACCGATTTCAAAACTGATGTAGAGGACACCATTCACTTACAAGCTCTCAAATAATTAATGAGTCTAAAAAAATACATAAGATCAAATTAAAAACAATCCAATTATGAAAGATTAAATATTAAAATATGCATGTTTTTAGTATTAATATGTAATTGAATTTGATGTTTTAATTTGTTTCATTGCAGTAGTTTTTTTTTTTTTTTTTTATATTAAATATATCACTTCTTTTTTCTTTAATTAATTAAATTCAAATAAAAATATGAAAGTATATATTTCATCATAAATAAATATTTGATTATATGAAACATAAAAAAGATAAAATTGTGTATATTTGATCATAAAGAAATATTTATTAAAATAAATATTCACGGCATGTTCGCTTCTTGAAGGATACATTTCCTCCCTTAATTGCTCCTATGATACCTGAACAGCCACGACCGACCACCATCACTCTACCTCTAATCTCGTCGCCCACCAATCCTGATGCCCCATCTGCTGATCAGCCTTCCGAGCAGTCTATTCAACCACCTGCCGAACAGCCCTCTGATCCTGCCACAATCATTCCTGCTGGCCCAGAACCACCAGCTGAAACTGATCGCCCTCCACAAATTTTTCCTTAAAGAACTCATACCATGCGCACTCGTGCCCTCAACAACATTCATCGTCCAGAAAGGTTGTTCGCCGCCACCAAACACCCACTGCCCTTTGACGCTGAACCTGCCACAGTCAAACAAGCTCTAGATATCCCACATTGGCGCACTGCTATGGCCGAGGAATTCACGGCCTTACAGAAACATGGGACTTGGAAATTGGTTCCCCCACCAGAGAATGGGAATATCATTGGGTGTAAATGGGTCTTCTGGACAAAGCGCAAACCTGATGGCACAGTGGATAAATTCAAGGCTCGACTAGTAGCTAAAGGGTTTCATCAACGACTAGGTGTGGACATCACTGAGACGTTCAGCCCGATAATCAAACCTGCGACCATCCGGACTATCCTCACACTTGTTGCCTCCAACAAATGGCCCCTACAACAATTGGATGTAAGTAATGCCTTCCTACACGGAACCCTGGATATTCCAGTTTACATGCAGCAGCCTCCTGGTTTTAAGGACCCATCGCATCCATCTCATGTATGCTTACTTTGCTCCCTTTATGGCCTCCGTCAAGCTCCTCGAGCTTGGTATGATTCCCTGTGCCCGGCCCTTGAGCGCTTTGGCCTTTGTCGCTCGAAAGTCGACTCTTCATTATTCACTCTACACACCAGCATTGTAACCCTAATTGTGTTAGCTTACGTGGATGATCTGGTACTCACAGGGACCTCACCCTCTCTTATTTCCTCGCTTACTAAGCATCTTCAATCTATTTTTACTGTGAAAGATCTTGGTTGCCTCTCTTATTTTTTGGGGATCGAAGTTGCCCATTGCAAGGAAGGTCTTTTCTTATACCAGCATAAGTACTTGATCGACCTGCTGCGTCGTCACAAAATGGACGGTGTCAAACCAGTCACCACACCGTCTTCTCCAAAACCAAGCCTCCGATCCTCGCCTGTTGAAGCCAGTGAATACCGCAGTGCCCTTGGCGGCCTCCAATACTTAACAATGACTAGGCCAGACATAGCCTTCACGGTGAACCATCTTGCTCAACACATGTCCGCACCCACTCCTGATGTTTGGGCTTTTGTTAAGCGATTATTTAGATATATCAAGCATATACTACACTATGGCATTCTTCTTCGGTGAATGGCGACCTACACACTCACTGCTTACTCGGATTCCGACTTTGGTGGAGACTTGTCTGACTGTAAGTCAACCTCCATCTATGTCGTATTTTTGGGTTCAACACCCATCTTTGGGCGCTCCCGAAAACAACGAGGTGTTGCCCGCTCCTCCACGGAGGCAGAATATCGAGCACTGGCTGCGGGTACTTCGAAAGTCTGATGGCTTCGACATCTATTTACTGACTTGCACATTCCGCTCCCTGAACCTCCTCGCCTCCTCTGTGACAACATGGGCGCCACTCGCCTTGCCCTCAATCCTGTCCAACACTCCCGGATGAAGCACATTGCAATAGATCTTCATTTTTTACGAGATTTAACTTCGAAAGGAGTTCTATCTATAGCCTACGTTAACACCCGTGACCAGCTCGCGGACATCCTCACCAAACCACTTCACAGAGCACGGTTTCAAGATCTACGCTCCAAAATTGTTGTTGCGGATGGAACGTCGATCTTGCGGGGGCGTATTAGTCATAAATTATAATTCCCCTAATTAAGCACTCTCATACTAATCTTATGCCCAGACTCTTGCCCTTAGTCAGTCTTTCCTAATCTACTGTACACTCTACTTGTATATATACCCTTGTAAATCCATTCTTGTAAATCAATCAAACACACATTTTATATCTTCTATATTCCTCGACTGAGGAGCTCTCTAATGCTGCATGCTGGTATACTCATTATTTCCATTTTAGAGTTCAGAGAGAGAGAGAAAGAGAAAGAGGGGAAACTATTTCTAGTTCTATATATGAGAGACTGGTTGCGGTTAAGGAAATGAACGACTCTTCTAACCATACTTTTTCTTTTTTAATTTTCTCCATTTTTTATTCATTTTATAGTTTTCCAAATTTTTATGAAGTAAAGTAATTAAAAGGTAGATTGAGTGTGAAAAGTAATAGCATATGCATAAATATGTGTGAAGACATTTTCTTTTATGTGTGCGCAAATTGGTATGGGACATCTAAATATAAGTGGGCTAATTTCCATGGGACGGATGAAATATTTAGCATTCTTTTATATTTTATTTCCCGGCCTCCTACAAAACTGATTTTTTAATTTTTTTTTTAATTTTTTTTTACTATTTAGAGGGATCGAGATATTATTCTCTCTTTGCAAATTTTGAAATAGGGTAAAATGCAAATATGGTCCCAACAGAATTCGTGCTCACGAAAATGGTCCCATTTTGAACAAAAAAAGTCCCACAAGATTTTACTGTCTAAAACTAACAGAATTGTGAGCTTGAGGCACACGCGTCGTTAACGTCAAAAACGGGAAAATGCAAATTTGGTCCCAGGAGATTCGTGCTCACAAAAATGGTCCCATTTTTGAACAAAAAAAGGTCCCACGAGATTTTACCTTCCAAAGCAAAAATCTTCAAACGCTTCATTTCAATCAAATGCTCCAAAAGCAGCACAAATTGTGAAGGAAAAAAAACCCTAAAAAATTACCCCCAAATAAAACCGCACGAATCCAACTTAAAAATCTAGGAAGATTTTAAGCCGAAACAATCACCCTCACTGAAATTCCCCAAATCGCAAACCCTCACTCTTAAAACCCCCAAACTGAAGCAGACAAAACGCATTCGATCATTGAAATCGCACGCCAAACCGTTCTTGATTTTTTCTCATCCTATCTCAATAATTATTTCCATTGTTGGGGCTGGTGGTGTGAGCCGGTGACCACCATGGGTTCAGGGTGTGGTATTGCTTGAACCGAATTTTACAATTTTGAGATAGATTATTTCTCAAATTTTTTAAAATCAGATCTAGCGATTTGATTTTGAAAGGATGATTATTTTGTTTGAGAGGGCTTAATATGTGAGATGAAATTTTGGGAGATTGATTTCTGGTTTTAACGTGTGGCAGCTACGACACTGTCAATGACGGGGAGAAGAACAAAGGAGTGGGGGGAGGGAAGATAAATGATAGATATATGTATACATTTTTTTAGTATCTTTAGTTTTAAAATTGGGTTAATTGTAAAAAAAAATTACCACCTTTAGTGAATTTATAGGAGGCCGGGAAATAAAATATATTTTTTTGATGCATTGTAAATAAAATTCACTAAAGGTGGGCGGAGGGAATTATATTTTTTTTTTCTCTTTCTCGCCGGTCTCCATGGTTGAACCTCCGTCCACCACGTCAGTTTTTGATGCCACGTTAACTCTAGATCTCCATGCCATGACCCATCTTGTTTCAATCAAATTGAAGCCTACCAACTATCTTATGTGGTATGGTCAAGTCTTCTCTCTTCTTGTTACTCAAAAGTTCATCTCTTATGTTGATGGTTCGACACCGGCTCCGCCCGCTACTATCACGATCGCCGGAGTCTCCTCGCCTAATCCTCTTTACATGTCTTGGTATTCCTGAGATCAAATTATGAGTGTTTTCCTGACTTCCACCCTTACTGAAGAGGCTATGGCTGTCACGGTTGGATGCTCATCATTCTTTAGAAATTTATACAGTTCATATAGTTTGTTTGCAATTCGAGTCATTTTGCAATTCGGCGATTAATAACCAAAACCGATGTATTTAAAAAAAGGGAATAATAAAAAATTTACTCATCTGAAACTTTTTACAAAAAGGAAAAAGGTGTGTGTTGACAAATATTTTGATTTTAATAATGAAAAGCTAATGATCATAATCAAACAGTATTCATATATTAAGCCCCCTCAAAAAAAAAGTATTCATATATTAAGCTTGTTTAATTGAAGGTTTTTTCTTCCGTTTTTTATTAGATTACTCATTTTTCATTTTGGACCGTCTTTCGTTAGACTATCGATCCCTTAGCTTACTAAAATGGAAATTAATAAAGTGATTTTATTCTTTTCAATTATCTCCTCCAAAAATTTCGAAATTATATCAAATGTCCCACACAAATTAAAGCATCTTCTTTTTGTCTTATTCTTCTGAATTGGTGTGAAAGTAGTTAAAAGAATTCAAAGAAACATTGTACAAGATTCAAAGGAAGCATTGAGGGAAAAAGAGTAGTTAAAAGAAGTTAAACAAATGAATATCGAGGAAAGCACGTGCACAAGCATAGTGCACTTGTTGAGATGAGAGACTGTTATTGCGACACCAATCAGTTTCCACCCCATGCCGCAGCCCATAGAAACCCAATAGCCGCACCATAGACTCCACCAGACGATAAGGCAACTCCTTGCACGTGACCCGCGTGAAATGCAAGTTAAACTCCTCTTCCAACAACCTCATCTTCAATTGTAGCAGGGTACCCACCAACACGTTGCGATGGTTGTTCAAGAATGCCTCCACCGACTGATGCAAAAAAGGACAATCCTCTGTCTGGATCACCAGGCACCGTTCCCCGTCGCACAACTGCACCGTCCCTATACGATTTAACGTGCTGTCGAACTCGATTTCTAAGCCGATGTAGCGGTGGATGTAACCATTTGCCAGGGTATGGTATATCCACTCTGCCACGATAAAGGGGTGCTTTGCCACCGTCGTCTCCACCGTTCGCCCGAATATACGAACGTCGTACACTTGCTGGATATCCTCCTCTGCCACGTTGCGCGGTGTAATGAAGCTTGGTAGCGCCATTCTTCAGTTGATCAGAGCACAAAACGGTTTCTACTATTATATATGAAGGATCAAAATTGAAAATTGAGTCCCCATGTATATATATAACAAGGGCGGGCGGTTTAATTTAAAGAATGAAAATATTTTTTATTTAATTGCCAAGCTACTATTTTGTTAAAATAACAAAAATCAGTTATATTGTTCTCATGCTATTATTTTTGTAGTTATTATATGAAGTGTCAAGCTGATTCCGATCGGTTAGACGTCTCTAACTAATTAGAACACTTGAATATAGAAGAAATAACTGCTCTAAGATAGTAATTCAGAAAAGTAATCAACGAGACAAACAGCACACAAGAATTTAAGTGGTTCGATCAATGTGATCTACATCCACTGGATCAGACTAGTACTTCTTTGATTGATAAAGAATGTTTACACACTCATTCACTCGGAATTGGATATTTCCTCACTTCACTCGTGAACTTACACAACTCAAAGAATACAATAACGTACTAAATCTCTCAATCCAAAAATCAACCTTTACAATGTACACAAACAAGAGTTTATAAAGACCAAAGGTAGTTGCTGCTGTTAGGAACTGATTTGAGTAGTTATCAACCGTTTGCAACCGCTTGTAACAACCCATGTGCTCTGTTACTGCCCAACTGAAATGGTAGTTATGCCCTCAAGTTGTTGTAACTGTAAAACTGTTAGTTAAACTAACTAACTTCGAACCAGAAGACTTGCCCATAAAGATCAGATCACTACTTAGTGTTCTGATACCCAACTCTTCTGCTCTGATGATCAAAAGCTAACTCTGTTGATAGACTCCATACTGTGCTGATCTTTACTGCACTGACCAAGTACTGTGCTGACCCAAGTACTGTGCTGACCTGGTACTAAGCTGATCTACTCTGCTGAAGTACTGATCTTGGTACACTCTGCTGAAGTACCGATCTTAGTCAAGTCTGCTGAAGTACTGATCTTAGTCCAGTACTGTGCTGATCTTACTGTGCTGGTCCCAACTGTGCTGAACTCTAAGCATCACCTTCTCATCTGGTTGAAACCCTTCAACTCATCTGATAAGGCCTAAGTCATCTTATCTGATCCTATCAGCTCAGTAGTTTACTGTGCTGATTTTGAGATTATGAGATAACACTCACAATTCTCCACCTTTAACTCATAATCGAACTAATCTCCACCAAAACAAAACACCAACACTATTCTCCTCAAAGAATAGCCTCCACTACTGATCTTCTGCCACAAGAACAGTAGCCTTCTCCTCAGAGGAATTAATGCAGTCCAATAAGTTTAAGACACAAGCCAAACTTCTCTTTTGGCAATGCCTTAGTGAACGCATCAGCAGGGTTCTCCTCTGTAGCAATCTTCACTACCTGGACCACCCCCTTCTCTACAATATCTCTTACAAAGTACAGTTTCACATCTATATGTTTAGTTCTCTCATGATACCCCTGATGCTTTGCAAGATGTATTGCACTTTGGTTATCACAGAAGACAGTCACACTTCTTTGTGATATACCAAACTCCTTCAAGATCCCTCTAAGCCATATGCTCTCCTTTACTGCTTCAGTCAAGGCTACATATTCTGATTCTGTAGTAGATAATGCAACTACGGACTGATGTATTGACCTCCACGATATAGCTGTACCAAGTAAGGTGAATACATACCCTGTCAAAGACTTTCTTGTGTCTACATTGGCTGCATAGTCGGCGTCAACATATCCCACAAGTGCTTCTCCCTCATCTGATATCTTCTGAAATTTCAGACCTTTCTCAGCTGATCCTAGAACATATCTCATGACCCACTTAACTGTCTCCCAATGACTTAAACCTGGATCACTCATGTATCTGCTGATTACACTCATTGCATGAGTTAAATCTGGTCTACAACACGCCATAGCATACATTAAACTCCCTACTGCACTGGCATAAGGAACCTTACTCATCTGAGCTCTTTCTAGGCTGTTCTTGGGACACATCTGATCGGATATCTTTTGATGCTGACCAATTGGTGTAGAAACTGACTTAGCTTGATTCATCCTGAATCTCTCTAACACCTTCCTCAGATAGGTAGGCTGACTAAGCTGAATTGCACCCTCAACTCTACTGATCTCCATCCCAAGAATCACTTTAGCTTCACCAAGATCTTTCATCTCAAACTCCCTTTTGAGAATCTCCTTAACTTGATTGATACTGTTAATAGACTGCCCAGCTATTAACATATCATCTACATACAGCAGAAGATAGGTAACTAAACTCCCAACCCTCCTAAAGTAAACACAGCTGTCATACAAGCTTCTTGCAAAACCAACTGAGCAAATGTACTCATCAAACCTTAAGTACCATTGTCTAGGGCTTTGTTTGAGTCCATAGAGTGATTTTCTGAGTAAGCACACTTTGTCTTCTCCATCTTCTATGTCCAACCCTTCTGGTATTCTCATGTAGATCTTCTCATCTAAAGTCCCATGAAGAAATGTTGTGGTCACATCCATCTGATGCAGCTCCAATTCATATTGAGCAACCATAACCAACAAGATTCTGATGCTACAATGCTTTACAACAAGTGAGAAGATTTCATTAAAGTCAATACCTTCTTTCTGTGTAAATCCTTTAGCTACAAGTCTTGCCTTGTACCTAATCTTGCCACCTCTCTGAGCCTCCACAATCTTCCAAGTCTGGTTCTTGTTAAGAGATAACAGTTCTTCCTCCATAGCAACTAACCACTTCTCTTTGTCATGGCAGTTGATGGCTTCTGTGTAAGTTTTAGGATCCAAAGACTCCACCTCAAGAGCTGCACATAATGCAAATGATACTATGTCAGCTTGACCATACCTCTGAGGTGGGTGGACTTCTCTTCTGGTTCTGTCCCTAGTCAGCTGATAGTCATGAAGCTCAGTATCACTATGAGTATTCTCCTGCTCATCTGGATCAATCTGATCTTCAGTTACTGTTCTGGTTTCAACATGCTCCACCTCAACCTGTGTCTCATCTGGTTTGTTGTGTGCTGTACTGGAGCTTGCCTCCTCTTTCAATGGCATTTTATTCTCATCAAAAGTTACATCTCTGCTGATAATACACTTCTGCATTCCAGCTTCTAGGCACCACAATTTGTATCCTTTCACACCTGAAGGATATCCTATGAACACACATTTCAAGGCTCGAGGCTCAAGCTTATCTTGCTTGACATGGGCATATGCTGAACAACCATACACCTTCAAATTACTGTACTCAGCTGCATGGCCAGACCATAACTCTTCTGGGGTTTTAAATTGCACAGCTGAGGAAGGGCTTCTGTTTATCAAATAGGCTGCTGTTGACACTGCTTCTCCCCAAAATACTTTAGGCAATCCAGAGCTGCTCAACATGCATCTAACTCTCTCAAGTAAAGTCTGGTTCATTCTCTCAGCTACTCCATTCTGCTGAGGTGTACCTGGTACTGTTCTATGCCTCACTATACCCTTCTTCTTGCAGAAAACATTGAACTCTTCTGATATGGACTCCAGCCCATTATCAGTTCTCAAATGCTTGAGATTCTTTCCAGAAATATTCTCCACCTCAGTGAGCCATTCCTTAAATTTTTCAAATGCTTCTGACTTGGATTTCAGGATAGTGATCCATACCTTTCTTGAGTAGTCATCTATGATAGACATGAAGTATCTCCCACCACTTCTGGTCTGATTCCTAGCTGGCCCCCATAAATCTGAATGGACATAGTCCAAAATTCCTTTGGTAGAGTGTGAACTCTTCCCAAACTTCAATCTCTTGGATTTCCCAAGAATGCAGTGCTCACACAAATCAAGCTTTGTGATCTTATCACCACATAGCAATCCTTGCTTACTTAGTTCAAGTAGGCCCTTCTCTCCTACATGACCTAATCTTTTGTGCCACAACATTGAGTTGTCTTGCACCTTTGCCACATCTGATCTACCAATAACTGTTCCCCCCTTAAGAAAGTAGAGATCATTTCTTCTCTCACCTTTAAGAACAGTAAGCTTCCCCTTTGAAACTCTGATCTCTCCATCTTCTGACTGGAATTTATAGCCCAATGAATCCAGCATACCAAGAGATATCAAATTTCTCTTGAGTTCAGGAACATACCTGACCCTCTTGAGAATGCTCACTACTCCATCATACATCTTCAAGTGTACTGTACCTTCACCTCTGACTTTGCAAGTGTGATCATTCCCTAACAACACAGAACCTCCATTCTGATGCTTAAAATCATGAAACCACTCTCTTCTTGGAGTCATGTGGAAAGAACACACTGAATCTAAAATCCAATCTTGCTGCTCTTTAGTGGAAGTGATGGATAGGGACTGAGCTGACTCATAGCCTTTCTGCTCCTTATCATCTTGGGTTTGATTTGCTTGATTCTTATCAACAGGGTTCTTAGGACCAGATTTTCTCATAAGTTGTTTGTACTTGTAACAAGTACTCTTAAAGTGCCCAGGTTTGTTGCAGTGGTGGCACACTACTTCCCCTTGATTTGACACTGCTGATTTACCCTTATGAGCTCCCTTGGGTTGACTAGACCCCTTCTTGGAGACAGATTTCTTCTGTCCTCCCTTGATTGCCAATCCTTCCCCACTGCTACTTTTATCTCCTTGAGATGTTTTGTTATGTAACAGCTTGGACTTGACAGCCAAGATCACATCCTCCAATGTGATTGCTTCTTTTCTACCATACAAGATGGTGTCCTTTAGGATTTCAAAGGACTTAGGCAGAGCACTCAACAAGATCAGAGCCTTATCCTCTTCCTCTAACTTGACATCCAAATTCTCCAGATCATCAAGAATCTTGTTGAACTCATCTAGCTGCTCCGTAATGGGTTTATCATCTCCCATTCTAAAGGCATACAGCTTCTGCTTCGAATAGAGTCGATTAGCAAGAGTTTTCACCATATATAGCTTCTCAAGCTTATCCCAAACCTCCTTCGCTGACTTCTCTTTAGCAACCTCCCTCAAGACCTTATCTCCAAGGCAGAGTAGGATCGTGCTTTGAGCTTTCCTGAGCAACTTGCTCCTTTCAGCCGCAGCTGTTGCAGATTCTTCTGCAATCTCTTCGGATTCTTCGAGAGCTTCGAATAATCCTTGCTGTTCAAGGAGGGCCTGCATCTTGACCTTCCACAACCCAAAATCTCCAGTGCCTGTAAACTTCTCTATGTTGTACTTGGTAGAATTCCCCATCTTAGATCTGCAGCTACTTCGGTTTCCCACAGACGGCGCCAATTGTCAAGCTGATTCCGATCGGTTAGACGTCTCCAACTAATTCGAACACTTGAATATAGAAGAAATAAGTGCTCTAAGATAGTAATTCAGAAAAGTAATCAACGAGACAAACAGCGCACACGAATTTAAGTGGTTCGATCAATGTGATCTACATCCACTGGATCAGACTAGTACTTCTTTGATTGATAAAGAATGTTTACACACTCATTCACTCGGAATTGGATATTTCCTCACTTCACTCGTGAACTTACACAACTCAAAGAATACAATAACGTACTAAATCTCTCAATCCAAAAATCAACCTTTACAATGTACACAAACAAGAGTTTATAAAGACCAAAGGTAGTTGCTGCTGTTAGGAACTGATTTGAGTAGTTATCAACCGTTTGCAACCGCTTGTAACAACCCATGTGCTCTGTTACTGCCCAACTGAAATGGTAGTTATGCCCTCAAGTTGTTGTAACTGTAAAACTGTTAGTTAAACTAACTAACTTCGAACCAGAAGACTTGCCCATAAAGATCAGATCACTACTTAGTGTTCTAATACCCAACTCTTCTGCTCTGATGATCAAAAGCTAACTCTGCTGATAGACTCCATACTGTGCTGATCTTTACTGCACTGACCAAGTACTGTGCTGACCCAAGTACTGTGCTGACCTGGTACTGAGCTGATCTACTCTGCTGAAGTACTGATCTTGGTACACTCTACTGAAGTACTGATCTTAGTCCAGTCTGCTGAAGTACTGATCTTAGTCCAGTACTGTGCTGATCTTACTGTGCTGATCCCAACTGTGCTGAACTCTAAGCATCACCTTCTCATCGGATTGAAACCCTTCAACTCATCTGATAAGGCCTAAGTCATCTTATCTGATCCTATCAGCTCAGTAGTTTACTGTGCTGATTTTGAGATTATGAGATAACACTCACATGAAGGGTTTATAAGATCATAAAATAAAGTTACAAATCACGAGTTTAAGATCTTGATCTTCAAACTAAAGCGGTTCATAATACTATCACCGTCCACTCCAATCGTGAAAAGAGGAAAGACGAGTTTCCCTTTGTCTTTACAGGTGTCCAGGTCTCCAATCTTTAAACGAGACAACCCCACACTACCATACTAATGTGTTCTCGTGTGAAGCATAGGAAACATAAAAAACAGACAAAGTTCCACCGAGTACATGATCCTAAGTATCAGAACACAAGGACTCTCGAGTCTATCTCAAGGAGCCCAACCACAAAAAAAAAAAAGAGTCTCACAACCACGGCAGAGTCCCATATCGGGGAACAAGACGCACAAGGCGCAACAGAAAGAACCAGCAGCAACTAAAACACTATATTATGCAAACACAAAAAACTATCAATAAAAACAGTAAAAATGATCAACGAAGAAATACATGAACGATCACCGTGGCTCCATTAAGGATAATTTCTACGTTGATTCCTAACAAGAAACGAAGAGAAACTACATAAAAGAAGGTAAAAAAAACTAGAACAACCGGAACGGCGGCGGTCTAAAACAACGTAGATTTGAGGATCTGCTACCTAAATCTTGCGAAAAAAAAAAAAAAACAGCTGCAATCGGAGAGAAGCTTGGCTGTGACGTTCCGGCGAAATGGCTACATATCGGAGGCAGGATAGCAACAGAGATAGAACGGCTACGTGATCGGCGAATCTGCGGTGGAGGCCGATGGAGGAAGGGGAGGAGCAACTCTCTCTCTAGTGAAGCTCTCCCTTCTCTCTAAAATAACCCCCACTACTTCTTATTATTTTTGTATTTGTTTTTTCCAATTGCATCAAATTTATTTGATAAATCAAACAAAATTCAAAGTAATTTACCATACAACTAACAATTAATAGGAATTAATATACAAGAATTAATTCTCAACCTTTCTACAAGTTCAGACTTTTGTACGAGACGGAATTCTTTCAATAACCAATTTATATATTCAAACTATGAATGAAATCGTATGTTTCATATTTGGTGTTCTACTTTGATCCGGGTCACATACTATTTGATCCATCAGATGATCCTTCGGATTCTCGTCCTCCATTTGATCCGGTTCTACACCACCCACTCCTCCACATGAACCCCCACTTGTTCTGCCTCCTCCACATCAACACTCTCCGCCTCAGCCGCACCTCCACACTTTACACCGGTGTCCTTTGTGGTATCAGCTGCGTTGTTGCTTTGCTACTATGTAGGCAGTTAGACGCAATTTTTTAGCCAGAGGCAATGCTGTTAACTTTATTGTAATAGTACCTACTTGTTGGCCTTGTCTTTATGTTTCAAACCCTCTTTCAATTTGTACTGCTGTCATTTTCACTATAGCATCTGATTGAATAAAGCTTGTTATGGGTTTAGTTATATCCTTCACCAACTTTTCTATAATATCGTCTATAAACTACGTACGCGTAAACAACTGCCCACCATCGCCAAAAAAGTTTCCAAATACTTCACTTTGGCATCTCCATAGGTTGTTAAATTAACTCAAGATATGTGGTAATCCAATTTAAGATGGATAATAAGCCTAAAATAAAATTGTTCCTCAACAGTAAAAATACTTTCGATTGTATGGATATTAAATTATAAAAAAACACAGCATTCAAAATTTAATTTAAATTAGCTGAGAAATTCTAGTTGGAATTTTGATAAACTGCACTACATAAAATGCTTAAAAAAATGTACGCACTCGATCATATTAGGATTACGCAACAGGTTCCGTATACATTTATCAGGCATTTCATGGCCGCGTGTTTTTTCCACCAGCATAACGCACTTCACAGATTCAGTTATGTTTGTAATAACAACCACGCCACGCTTATATTGTTACAGAATACTAGTCTAATTTTATTTCTCTACCTCATCTCACTTCCATTAAATACCTGAAACCACTAATCTGTACTGTTATTCAAGACAAGGAAATACTATCAGGTCCAAATGTTAACAAATTATCACTGTCTGAGAACTACATAGGTTGCTCCATTCGTCTTTTGAATCTTGGACATCTTTCTCAATACACATGAAAATGCATCCTTGTCCTGCATTCACAAATGTTACGCTAATAACAATTCACGTGGATATGCAAAAGTAATGCTGACAATGTAAAACATGAATAAATAAATAGCACAACCTGATTGACGACACCTTTCAGGTGTAGGTCACCAAATAATAGATTGACGATACCATTCAGGCGTAGGCCACAAAAGAGAGAAGGGGGAGGGGGAAGGGCCATAGGAAATTATAACCTCTCAACGTTATCTAGGTAAAAAGGACCAATAAAATTTCATATTCATTAACATCAATTCATTGTATATTTAAAATTTCACCCACACCCCACTCAAACACAGAAATGAAAAAGTAACAATACAAGTCCAATATCACATATAATCTTCAGTCAGCCAATGAGAAACTCCAAATATTCCAAGAGAAACTCGCTAGAGAATTAAACTAATAGAAAGAACTTTAAGAGAAAAAGAAAACATGCAGCAATGCAAATCAAAATCTGAAGGGAACAAATAAATCACACACGCAGAATTCCTCACCTCTTTACACTTTATTCTAGATCTGAATTTAGCCACAAGCTCCTGTGTCGTCACTTTTCCCTTCTCTAACAGAACAGCCCTGAGTTCATCTTCAGTAGCTGGTGGAGGCCGCGTGGCTTGCCCACTTTTTAATGGTGTTGAACCTTTAGTAGGCGCACTGCTTTTTGATGATGGAGCAGTCTCATCCTTTTCAGACTTTATGTCCTGAAATCAAGAGAAAAGTAATTTAGGTATAAAGTAAAATAAAAGGGACAGAGAATATTCACCCACAAAAATAACAGAGAAAATTCAAAAGATTTAACAAAAAAAAAGAAAAAGAACATAATGGCTAAAAACAAATTATCAATCTCACATTTTCGGTTTTCATTTTCTTCATATGTGCACTATTAGTGGATTTTGATTCCTCATCGCTGCTTTTTCTTTTCGCCTTTGAAGACTTTTTAGTAGATGGTGTCCCTCGACCAACAGCGGAAGTTGTTGATTTAAGTGGACTGTTATTATCTACTGGCACTTCTTTTGGAGCCTTCTTCTTCGGTGCAAGTACAGGCGATATATCTTCTTCCATCTAGGAATATAGATAAATAAATGACAAGCTTGTATGTTTGAATAAATAGCAGATTTAAGGTTCTAAAACCAAAGGTGCAATCAACTCCTATAAAAAAAAATTATTGCATAAGAGATTCAACAACTAGTAGGTATGTAGTATATAAGCAGTAAAACCAGTCCTATATAACATCAGAGGCTAATAAACCAAGAGTTACATGAATTTGGCATGCTTTCCAAAATGTTTCGCAATGTTTGCATGGCTTTCTGGCTTTTGGATACGAAGGGAGAGTTCATAGGTGTAGAAATTTGAAAAGAATCACCCAAGCAACTGTATTGGGATTTGGGATATGTAAATGTGTTTGGCTGTATTTGGGAGAAAAAATGGAGAAGGGGCTTCTATAAAAATAAAAACCACATTACTAGGCAATCAAAATAAAATTTAGTCATCAAGATAAAAACTAAGAATTGACAATCAGGAAACATACATCGTCGTCATCCTCTGCATCAGAATCATTTAGCCCATTAGATCGCCCCAGCAGCTTCTGCAGCTCTTTTCCAGACTTGCTAAGCCCTCCCTCTTCTTCATCCCCTTCGTTCTCATCCTCCTCTTCCTGAAATAAATGAATAGTGAGAGTGATTCATTTCTTTCAGATAGTGGCTTTACCATGTCAAATGATGCAATGGGAAATAAAAATTTGCAAGTATTTCCAACAGTTTGAATCTCCATCAGACTGGTTACTTGGTCCTATTAGATTTCACGGTCCAGCAGATTCACAGCATACACCAAAGTTAGTAAATCATTTCAATGAGCGTTCAGAGTTGCTTTCTCATTCAAAAACATTACATTACACCATGCCCTTGCACAGATGAGCTTTTACTAGGAAGTAGGAAACAAAGAAAATGTCGAGCTCACCTTCCAGGTTTTCCAAGGTTGAGAAATTAAATATATTTCAAACATCAGCAAACAAAGTCTGGAATGAAACATCCAAGAAATACACTCTTGAGACACTTGCCTCGTTTTGGCACATAAAGCATCAACAGATATCCCAAAACTACCATGTAGTTGATGCAATATCTAATATTTTTGCTAATATATTTGGAAAATACAGAGCAAAAATATTAAACCCCGTACCTGGATGAATGAGCATATGAATTTTTGGACGGAGGGAGTATGATATAGGAATCTCCCATCATCTATTGTTCAATTTCAATGTTGTGTGTTGAGAGAATCTATGACTTAAAAGTTCCCTAACAGATAATTGAATCCACAAAGGACAGGATTCACTTCAGCCTCAGGCTACCCATAATACCATAATTTGGCATTGAATTTCAACAGCTATATAAATGTATAAATGACCTGCTTAATTTCTGGAGGAGCAGGAATTTCAGCGGCCAACTCTTCCCTCTCCTCAGGATCATTTCCAATTGCCTCATCATCATCAGTGAAAATCTCTTCATGCTCCCAATCGTCACCTAAAGACAATGAGAGATACTACAATGTTACACACTTTGTCTCTTTTAAGCATCCCACTGTATGGAGGTTTATTGAGAGCTAGAAAAGATGTGAGTTACGACAATCTTTGCAATATTTCCTGTAAAAGTAAGGGTTGGGAATTTGTGGAATCAAACTATTTATTCTAATTCGCAACTAAATTGAATCTTACTCCGAAGTTTCTCCTAAAAGGAATAAAAGTGACAAGAGAAGTATTGAATATGAGACATTAACCCACATGTTCCATTGCTGATATGTTACATATAGTGTAAATCAAGGATGTGAATAATGTAGATGGATGACATCACATGACATTCATAACTGATAACATAGTTGGTAACAATAATATATTAGAAAAAATAATTGATCATACTAGCAATTAAGGCATTCATAACCCAGCAGCAAAGAAAGACGGGAATTCCAAAAATGCACTAGTTCAACGGAACAACATGCACATGGAAGGCTAAAGACAAGAAAGAAGCCGCTTCTCCAACTACATATCTAAATAAGATATTCCGCCTAAGAACCCAACAAAATAAAAAGCAGGTGAGTTCTCACCCTTTTCGATATCATCATCATCGAAGTCAAGGTCACCACCTCTAAGTCCTTCATCATCATCATCTCCAGCTTTCTTGTTGAGTCCTAACTTACTTTTTCTTGCTGCCTCCTCTTCTTCTTCATCTTCATCTCCCCTATCTGAATCATTTGCTTCATCATCCTCCCCTGTTGTTTTTTTACGCCCCCTTCCAGCACCTGCTGCACCTTCCCGATCATAAAATTTCCCAGCTTCAGCACCAAAGGCTGCAGCTCCATTGTTTGCTGCTTTCATCATCCACCTCTGATAGCCATCAGCAGTTTTCCTTCTACCTTTCATTTTTTCTTCGGCCTCCTCCAAAGTGAGTTGCTTATATTGTGCTACTTTGTTAAAATTGTACCTAGGGTAATGCAAATAATCAACAAAAAGTATGAAGCGGATTTGCATACAAGTAATAATGTGGGTGAACAGTATCACTGATTACCAAGAACCAGCAGGAATAACAACAAATTCCTTCCCTTGAGGCATTAGAAGGTAATATGTTGCCGACTGTGAGCCCTCAAGCTGCCCTTCGTACTGAAACTGGCCAGTTTCATCCTTCAGTAGCCAAGGTTTATTTTTGCACTTCTCCTACACAACATGGTATTTTTAACTTTTCATATCTTAAATCACTAGTCAGGAAGAACATGTCAGAACTCCATACCATATCGACAACGAGGTTCAAGTATGACCGAAGAATTATAGAACACAAGCATGACCATGTCATTTTAGCAAAAGATGTATAATGAATCCAGCAAATATGAAGAATGAGAAATGGAGATAAATTAGGACAGAGCAATACCCGCAAGGTGTCAGTAACTTGGCACCCCTGCAAACCTTCTTTCTGCAATGACCATTTATTCTCGTTCTTCTTCTTAAAATTTGGTAACCCTGAGGTGAATCTTCCAATAAAGTATTTTTTTTCATTGCTGGAACATGCCCGGACATTGTATTCCTATATACAACATACAATAATCACCTTGAAGTCAACTCGAAGAAAGGTCTTGCATTAGAAGTCGGAACAGAATTTTAAATGCAATTACATTGAAAAAATATATCACAGATACCCAACTTTTAAGTAGAACATTTTAGCAAAAATAACTTATCTCTCTCAAAACATTGTTTTATTTATATCCTTTCAAATACTTGTACCTATACATCTCGAGTAACTACAAACCTGGCAGCTTAAACAAGTTGATGGGAGAAACAACAGACAAAGAAAATTTCATGTTAAAAACTCCAACTGGCAAACCCCTTATTGCTACACGTTATTTTTCATCACAAGTAAAATTGCATTCAACAAAAGCAAATAATCTCACTCTCTTACACCCTAAAGCAGGAATATTCAACAGATGAATAATATGGCTAAATGTTCTCCCAGATGTGCTCAATTATAAGCAAGAACAACCATTCATATGATTGTATAACCCTCATCCACTTAAAAGTTCTAAAACAGAGAAACACAGAACAAAAAAGTTCATCCATATGATTATATCCACTTAAAAGTTCTCAAACAGGGAAACTAAGCACAACTACTATGAGTAACTATTTTGTTCCAGAAAATATTCATAAATAGCATTCCCAATTATTAATATTAATTAATTACTTGCAGCAGTCCAATTGAGTCACTGATTTTCAATTAGGCATAGAATATGTGCGATTCCGTGCATGTTCACATCACAATGTTGATAATAGAAATCAATTTCATTTGTGAATTAACAGCGAACCCTAATCAGGGGACTGATAGGGGCGCCACACTGGCAGCAGTTGGAACGTTTTTCAGCCATGGATTTTCCACACTCCAGACAAAGCGTCAGGTGCTTGCACGCGCTTCCATACAGGTTCTCCGTCGATCCACAATCGCCACACGACGCCTTCAATATCAAATATGACGACATTCTTTTCTTTCTCGTGTTCCCAACTTTCCTGTAATACACACCAGCGCCCTTGATATAAAAAGAAAATCACAACTGAAATCAAAACCCCGAATCTAGACTTCCAAAAGATTAGAGCCGAAAATCATGTCAAACGGGGAATTCAACTTCACGGAGAATGAATCGCCGAGAAATCTGAAACCGTACAATTTTGTAGTGAACTCTTCGAAAATGATCGCGCTCGGTACCTTATATACGACCGAGGATGGGTGGGTGGATTAGTCGTTTTACATTTTTTTGGTTTATTTTATTTGGGGAAATCCCCCAATCTCTCTCTCTATTAAAAGTCGAGAAACGTTTTATGGTTAATATACTGTGCACTCAAGTACACCATGGTGTACTTACCATGTACTTGAGTGGACTTTGGCGGTTGACCGTTGACCGGTTAATTTTTAATTTTTTTAATATATATATATATATATTTTTTAAAGAAAATTATATTTTTTAATAATATTTTCATCTATATTAATATACAATTAGGGATGGAAATAGGTCGGGCCACCCGACAGGAGCCTACGGCCTGGCCTAGCCTATTTATAATATGAGTCGGACTAAGGCTATTTAATTAAGTAGGTCGGGCTTAGGCCTTATATAAGGCCTTATAAGCCTATCAGGCCGGCCTATTTAAAATTATGTGTTATATATATAATTAATTGTAGATAAATATTTATATATATTTTATAATAAAATAATTCTTAACATATAATGCTAACATTAATAGTAAATTAATGTAAATTAAATATGTTTTTGATGCGGACAAAATATGTCGTCCTCGGAGATGGCGACACGTGGATATAAGATGAACTAAATCAATCTTAGTAGGAGTAATTATTTGAGAAGCATGATTAATACACCCTGAGCCCAAAGCGAGAAATAGAGGTAATTAGGCTTTGGGCCCATATCCAGAGCTTGGTGGTCCCTGGGCCGGATATTTCCAGCCCATGAAGGAAAGACTTAAGGTCCGTTCTTAATGGATAAGGCCGGAGAGGGAGTCAAAGCGAATAGAAGGAGGAGTCCATTAGGAGACCGAGTCTTGTGGACGGTTGAGGAAAAAGAGGGAGAGGGAGTCTCCCTCTCTCCCACGAAATCAGGAGAGGTATATAAGCTGGTTTGTTTCACTAATTGACTACGTTTTTCATACTATAAGCATACATTTTTACACTATTCACTGAGAATATATGAAATACCCTAAAAAGAGAAGATATCCTATAATTCTTGCGAGAATTTCCCTGTGAATCAAGGGAAATTCCTCTTTGATTCTCCTGAGAAG
Source organism: Galeopsis tetrahit (assembly GCA_963675135.1). Classification (NCBI taxonomy): domain Eukaryota; kingdom Viridiplantae; phylum Streptophyta; class Magnoliopsida; order Lamiales; family Lamiaceae; genus Galeopsis; species Galeopsis tetrahit. Next base: position 30,835,366 of record OY776119.1, on the reverse strand, counting down.
ATTTCTGACTTGAGCGTCAGAGATTCCACGCCGGAATCCCCTCCGGCGTGTTTTTGCAGGTCTTACAGGAGCGTAGAAGAGGATTATTCGTGGATAAACTTACGCGAAAGTGATGATCTATGCCCACAATTGCCGTAATCCGAGTAGGGAGATTCCGTATCCCTAATCGTTATTTTCTGACTCAACAATTGGCGTCGTCTGTGGGAACTTTCCGAGTTAAGGAGTGAGAAAGTTCCATACGAAATGGGCGGAGAACAGGATCTGATGAAGCACACAAAGGAGAGAGGAGATATCACTTCCCCTCCCTTACCTCCGCCTCCCCCGGGTTTTCCCTCAAACAGGAACCTGGGGAAACAACCCTCAAACACTGTACCGGAGGATAACCCTCTCGTACTCGAGGGAAATACGACTGGTATCTCTGGAGCCTCCGGGAGTGGGATGCACAAGGACCCACCTCCCTCCAATACCCAGTCGGAGCTCGTCACTGTTTCTCAGGATCAGCTAAATGCCATGATCGCCCAAGCTGTAGAGAGAATGATCGCTGCCCGAGGAATCCATACCTTTGACACAGCTCTACCGATGGATGGGAAGGTGACGCAGAAGAACCCAGAGCACATGATTGACTCCTCTCTAGCCCCTTCCAAAAATAAGGGAGTCCCTCAAGACCAATTAAGATAAAGTACCTTCTCAAGCAGAAAGAAGTGTCCCTAACAGAACCCCTAGGAGGAATACAGAGGCAATCCCAAAAAGAACTCTGGACATGGAGATTGGAGAGAGTACGGATGACACTTATCAAGGAGCAGTCAGCGATCAAATACAAGCCATTCGGAAAGAAATTAGACATGAGGAAACAAATGGTTGACAACGTAAGTAAATCTCCTTATATTACTGGTTATCAGTTTACTTCGAATATCTTGCAAGATGAATTGCCCTCTAATTTCAAATACCTTGAACTTTGAATATGACGGCACAGCGGATCCCTACGAGCACTTGGTGAGGTTTGAAAATGCTGCTCTGTTGCATCGTTATGGAGAGAGTGTCAAATGCAGAGTCTTCCTAACCACCCTATCCAAAGCAGCACAACAATGGTTCACCCAACTGGGACCCGACACCATTCACTCTTGGTCCGAGTTTAGCGAATTGTTCTTACACCAATTCGCTAGTGCTAGGAGACAGCCTAGGGCTACCCTTACCCTGTTCAACATGAGACAGAGAGATAATGAAAGCCTCCGAGATTTTCTAAAAAGATTCAACCAAGCAACCCTGGAAGTGCCTACGGCCTCTTCTGAAGTAAAGATCAACGCCCTTACCAACGGGTTGAAGGACGGAGACCTTTTCACATCCCTGGCTAAGAAACCAGTACAGACCTTCGATGAGCTACTAAGGAGAGCTGAGAAATATCTCACCTTGGAGGAAGTACGAAAGACCAAACGCTCCGAAACTAAACCAATGGGAAGAAATGGAGAGCGAAGAAGAGAAATCATACCTAGGAGGCCTAGTCCTGAAAGATATAGAAGTTCAAGAAGCACTAGAAGCATGAAGGAAGAGGAAGCAACGCGCTCCGGTCCCAGGGGAAGGTTCGAGGAATATACCCCTCTGAGAATAGAGCCAGCAGAACTCCTAGAAGTAGCCGGGAATCACTCCAACATGAAGTTCCCTTATTCCAGAAACAGGGGTCCTCAAAACCCTAAATCTGATAAGTTCTGCCGGTTCCACAATGACTACGGCCATGATACAAATCAGTGCTGGCACTTGAAGGATGAGATAGAACGAATGATTCAAGCACGTCATCTTAAAGAGTTCACATTCAGGGATAGACAGGGCCCTCGGGGGCAAAAGAGGAAGGACCTAGAGGGAAAACCAGATGAGAACAGGAGAGAACAGAGAAAGGATATGGAGGACCAACCCCCTCCTCCCCAGAAGAGGGGAACTATCCACATGATAATGGGAGGCCTTGCTGACGGAGACTCCTTTAGACAGAGGAAACAGAGTGTTAGATCATTGAAGATTGAGAGGAATGTGGAGAACAGAGAGATAGAGAAGATGATGGTGGTCCCTGACATTCATTTCGGACCGGAAGACGCGGGAGAGCCAAGAGAAACTCATAATGACACTCTAGTCATCACCACGGACATTGTCGGGTATGACGTGGCGAGAATTTTTGTGGATACGGGAAGCTCTGCGGACATCATGTTCCTGGAGTGCTTAAAAAAGATGGAGTTGAACATAAAGCTCAAGCCAGTGGAAACTGCCCTCTATGGATTCTCAGGGGGTGCAATCCAACCCCTCGGTTCGGCATTATTGCAAGTAGGGCTAGGGACTGCCCCTAATCGACGCGTACAGGTGATAAAGTTCTTGATAGTAGATGTCCCATCCTAATACAATGTGGTGATGGGAAGACCGAGCTTGAACATTTTTCAGGCAGTAATTTCCACCTTCCACATGAAGATGAAATTTCCCGCCTAGGGGGGAGTGGGAGAGATATGTGGAGATCAATATCAAGCAAGGAAGTGCTATGTAGAATCATTGAAGATAGCAGATAAGGCTATGTTCCGAGGATTGGAAAGGTTTAAGGGTGAAGACCCTGAATTGAAAAAACAAAGAGTAGGTGAATTGGCGGGGGAGCAGCCCAAAATTAAAGCAGATGAGGAATTGATGAATATTGAGCTCTACACGGGAAAAGAAGGATTCGTAACCAGAATTGGTACCCAGATGGGCCCAAAACTTAAAGAGAGAATGATAGCCAGTCTTCGAAAGAATGCAAACATATTTGCCTTCGCCCCAGCGGATATGACAAGTATCCCTCCAGAGATAGCAGTACACCACCTCAATGTAGATCCCAGGGCGAAGCTAGTAAAGCAAAAACTGAGAAATTTTGGTAAAGAAAAGAATCTTATTGTGAAAGAAGAGATTGATAAATTGTTGAGTGCAGGACATGTAAAGAAGGTGCAATTCCCCGAATGGCTCTCAAACGCAGTGTTGATGTCTAAGGGAACCGACAAATGGAGAATGTGCATTGACTTCAGAGATTTGAACAAAGCACGCCCCAAAGACCATTACCCCCTACCCAGAATCGATCAATTGGTAGATGCGACATCAGGATTCGAGTTGTTTAGCATGATGGACGCATATCAGGGATACCATCAGATTCAGTTGAATCCCCCTGATATCCCGAAGGTATGTTTTATTGCAACGTGTGGTACCTTTGGTTATATACGTATGCCCTTCGGACTAATAAATGCAGGAGCCACCTACCAGAGAATGGTAGACTCAGTATTTCGAGAACAGATTGGTAGGAACATGGAAATCTATATGGATGACATGTTGGCCAAAAGCACTAAGGCAGAGGAATACATAAAAGATCTGGAGGAGATATTTTAGGTAGTCAGGAGTAATGGCATTAAGCTGAACCCAGCTAAATGCTCTTTTGGAGTAAGATCAGGAAAATTCTTAGGATACATGTTGACTCAGAGGGGAAAAGAGGTCAACCCTGCAAAGGTGAAAGTCGTACTCGACATGCAGCCCCCTCGAAACCTGAAAGAACTACAGACCCTGAACGGGAGGATAGCAGCCCTGAGCAAATTCATAGCGAGATCGGCAGAGAAAAACCACCATTTCATCAGGACACTGAGGAAGGGGTCGAAATTTGAATGGGATGAGCAATGCCAAAGAGCCTTTGAGGAACTTAAACGTCACCTGGAACAACTCCCAAAGCTGACAAAATCCTCTCAGGGATATACATTATTCCTATACCTCTCAGTGGGGAAACATTCCTTAAGCATAGCGTTGATGAAAGAAGAGGGCTCCACAGAGTAGCCCATATACTACGTGAGTAAGGTAATCCAGGCAGCCCTGGCGGTGGTAGTGATAGCTAGGCGATTACGCCCCTATTTCATGTCTTATAAAATTATTGTGCAGACTAATTATCCCCTAAAGCAGGTACTAAGAAGAGCAGACTTGTCTGGAAGAATGGTCAAATGGGCCGTTGAGTTACAGGAGTATGATGTTGATTATGAGCTCAGGAGGGCTATTAAAGCTCAGACCTTGACGGACTTTATCCAAGAATCCACTAGAGCCAAGGAGATAGAAGGCTGGAAAGTATACATGGATGGCTCTGCATCGGTACTTGGATGTGGGGCAGGGATAGTACTGGTAGACCCTGAGGGTCAGGAGATACAAGTTACGGTTAAGTTGCAGTTTTCAACCTCTAACAACGAAGCAGAATACGAGGCCCTGATTAGAGGGGCTAACATGGCAGCAGAGTTAGGAGCGCAAAAGGTTACTCTATACTTAGATTCACAGTTGGTGGTGCAACAAGTAGTGGGGGAATACCTTGCCAAGGATGAAAAGATGATTACATATTTGGAGCGAGTGAGGAACCTGAAGAATAAATTCCATGCTTTTGAAGTAATACAGATACCGAGGGAAGAAAACACAAAGGCAGATGGGTTGTCCAAACTGGCTAGCTCTACCGAGTTTGAGGGCCAAGGGAAGGTAACCCTGTTAGTGGCAGATCGGCTAGCAACAAAGGCTTTAGTCGGAGAGATAACAAAAGGGGACGACTGGAGAAAAGAGATATGGGAAGAGTTGAGTAGAGATCATGTGGCTCCAGCGTCCAGGGAAACCAAGGCTTTGAGGTTAAAATATTGTATCCTTGGGGATCAGTTATACAAAAGATCCTTTACTCAGCCCTATTTGAAATGTCTCTCAAAACAGGAAGCGAAATTTGTGATCAAGGATATCCATGAGGGTTGTGCAGCTAGTCACGAAGGTTATAAGACTATTGTGAAAAAGGTGTTCAGGGCAGGTTTCTACTTGCCTAGTGTGATAAGAGATGCTAGAGAATTTGTAAGAAAGTGTGAGAGATGTCAGAAGAATGGACCTTTGATACGGATACGCGCGGAAGAGATGGGTGTTATGTATTCGCCCTGCCCCTTTGCAAAATGGGGGATAGATTTAGTGGGGCCCTTCCCAATGGCATTTGGAGGAAGGAAATTCTTAATCGTAGCAGTAGATTACTTCAGCAAGTGGGTAGAAGCCGCACCCTTGGCTAAGATAGAAGAGGATAATGTGATCAATTTCCTAGCAAGACACATTTGCTGCAGGTTTGGAGTGCCGAGAGTTCTAGTTTCAAATAATGGAACACAATTCAATGGAGAGAAAGTGAGAAAATGGTGTTGGAGATGGAACATTGTACAGAGATCCACTTCAGTAGCCCACCCACAAGCCAATGGGCAGGTGGAGGTCACAAACAGGATTCTAGTGGACGGTACATCCGAACACGCTTGCAAAAGATAGGTGGAGGATGGGTGAAAGAGCTAGACAACGTTCTCTCGTCCTACAGAACTAGCCCTAAGCCAGCCACAGGAGAGTCTCCCTTCCAATTGGTGTACGGAGCAACAACAGTAATACCCCCGGAGGCCCGGTTAGGATCGCATCGAATCACCCATTTTGACGAGAAAAGAAATGAAGATCTGATGAGAGAAGCTTTAGACCTGGTAGAGGAGGAGAGAGAGATAGCAAAGTTGAAAGCAGAGAGATACAAGAGCAGGATCAAGGCAGCATACGATCGTAGGGTAATCCCCCAGGTCCTTTAGAGTTGGAGACTTAGTCCTCCGGAGAGCGGATGCCTTGAGGAATACAGGAAAGATGGAGGCTAATTGGGAAGGTCCCTACAAAGTGATACAAGTGTTGAAGGGAGGAGCTTATAAACTCCAGGATATGGAGGGAAAAGAGGTACTACGCCCATGGAATGTGTGCCACCTTAAGAGGTTTTATGTTTGAAAATGTGTTAGTCCCTTATTTTTTCTTTATGAACAGTTTTGACATTCATTTCCATTCGAATAATTGTACACATCGCTTCATCGGCACTCTTTTTCCCTCTACGTGGGTTTCCCTTTGGGTTTTACCACAGAGAGGTTTTTAATGAGGCCGGCATAGGTTTCCCCTTTTTCGCCTATGTTGATGAACACTTTTGATCAATGAAGCTTTACTTTTGGAGAAATGGCAGTGGTTTCCGTAGATCTTTGAAGAAGTATTGTGATGAGATGATTAATATATGCTGATATTGTCATGAGATGATTAATATATGCTGATATTGTGATGAGATGATTAATATATGCTGATATTGTGATGAGATGATTGATATGCGCTGATATCAAGACATGGGAGAAAATAAGTAGGTTCCGATGAACCTCACTTTGAGAAAATGCGTAGGTTTATACAAACCTCACCCTGAGAAAATAAGTAGGTTCCGATGAACCTCACTTTGAGAAAATGCGTAGGTTTATACAAACCTCACCCTAAGAAAATAAGTAGGTTCCGATGAACCTCACTTTGAGAAAATGCGCAGGTTTATACAAACCTCACCCTGAGAAAATAAGTAGGTTCCGATTAACCTCACTTTGAGAAAATGCGTAGGTTTATACAAACCTTACCCTGAGAAAATAAGTAGGTTCTGATGAACCTCACTTTGAGAAAATGCGCAGGTTTATACAAACCTCACCCTGAGAAAATAAGTAGGTTCTGATGAACCTCACTTTGAGAAAATGCGCAGGTTTATACAAACCTCACCCTGAGAAAATAAGTAGGTTCCGATGAACCTCACTTTGAGAAAATGCGCAGGTTTATACAAACCTCACCCTAAGAAAATAAATGAGTTCCAATGAACTTCACTTAAAGAAAGTGCAAAGGTTTACATAAACCTCATTCTAAGAGAACAAAGGGGTCCGATCTAATGAACCTCCCTATAATAACTAATACGAATTCAGAATGGAGTTCATCCTAAGGGAAGAATTCAAAGTTACAAAGGCGAAAATCTTCATCCACTATAACCTCTAATGCTGGGGGGAATATGACTTATAAGGAGATCCTACGAGCATCATCAAATCATCAAGTAAGTACAAAAGCTTAAAATTCTCTATTTTTAAGCCTGAATTCTCTATGCATAAATTCGAAGCCTTAGAACCTATATGCGTTAGAAGGATATTAGAGATATGCATTGAAATATAGCTAAGAGAAGCTAAACATGCAACATACGACATGCTTATTATCTTAGACATAATACCTGACATGCTCATGAAAAGAAAGCAACGTATATATATGCATGCAGTAAAACAATATGCAGGTATAAGAAGAAGGAGTAAAATAAAGCAGCAGAAGTTAAGGGATATTCAAGACCAAGGGCACCATGCCCTGGCCCTCCACAGAAAAACACAAGAGTGTGGAGTCTCCTGAAAATACCAAAAGAGCTCGAAGGCCCCAACAAAAGAAAATGTTTTAAAAGTGCCAGAATATTATTATAAAAAATAAGGTAAATAGAGTTATGAAGAGGGAGGAATTTCAACCCCTCCAATGCCTTCCACCGCTTCGTCGACCTGTCCGCTGGAGCCCCCACCCTCTTCCTTCTCCTCCGAGGCACCAGCCGCCACAGTAGCCAGGGGATCAGGGTTAGCTACGTGAATGGGAAATTTTGGATCGCTCACCGGCACCAAATCTTCCACTCCTAAAGCAGCACTCTTCAGCTCCGAAACAGCCTTCATCATACCAAACAGCCACCAAGGACTGTTGATGTCCTCCTTGGGATCTCCCGGGAACTTCGGGGGAGTAGCCAGTTCGTCCAGGCGGAGGGCGTGAGTGTAGTGACCATCGAACCCCGCAGGGGAGTGTTCGGCTACAACATTGGAGAAGCCGTGATCAATGAAATGTGGAATGTATGCCCCCATTGCCCCTAGAAAACTAGTGCTTTTGAGGAAAGCCTCCAACCATTCTCGGTGCAAAGTGCCCAGAAAGGTCTGTCCCGCTGCAGATGTAAAGAGGGAATCAATACAAAGCTTCACCCCAGCCAGAGGTAGTTCCGACTCCAGGCGCTGGATCCCCCTATATATCCCGCTCGGCGATCTGGGCCCGGAGTAAAGAAACCTCATCGGACAAAGCCTGGATCTGCATGGAAAGTTGAACCTTCTCAGCCATGGCTGCTTTCCTCCCCAAAGTGGCTTCTCGAAGCTCTCCCTCGAGTATTTCCTTCTTCACCTTCTCTAGCTCCATCTAGCCCTGGAGATGGTCATGGAGTTGAAGAGTTCGGAGGGCTCGCTCGGATACGTCAGAATATAGAAGTCCAAACTACATAAATGATAAAGAGTAACAGAAAGAATCAGGACAGCTGCTCTACCCCTCATCAGTCATATGAAATAACATACATATTACAGACTTACTTGGGAAAAGCTATGAGCAGTGTGCACTATCCTCTCCTCTAGGGTCAGAGCACTGAGAGCTTTTATAGCAGGAGTAGGGGTATGGCGTTCCACAAAGGCAGTTAACTGATCGACGCTGATATCACTCGGGGCTTCCAGATCAATGGTCTCCGAGGGGGTGAAGGAGGACTTATCCCTAGTTTTCTTCTTCTTGGAAGCACCGGAAGTGGGGAGTCCCGAGGAGAACACAACCTTCCCAGTAGAGGACCAGGTACGCTTAGCAACCGATCCCACTGAGGGCTTCATTGGCAAAGGAGGGGGAGGAGCTTTCGTAGAACTTTTTGGAGCAGGAGGTTTTGTCACCAAGGAGAGTGTAGCAGCATCTCGTGAGATTTGGGACAACCAACTCATAGCTGCAACAGAAAATAAAGACATAAAAAACTAGGGAGATTCAAACCTCGAAGGTAGCAACAGAGGAAATGAAATGATATTACCGTCGTCTAGATCTAAAGGGAAATCTGTGCGGTCGAAGCCGAAATGGGATAAAGCCCTAGGATTTTTACATATACTCATCAAATCGAAATACCCATGAACAACCACATGTTTATTCAAGTTTTTCATTACATCTAAGTTAAGAGTGGAGCAAACAGAGAGAGGAGGACTGGGCACCCCGGGACTCTATTAAATCCATCCCGCATGGGGAAATTCCCAAGAAGAAGGGCTAGTAACAAAGAAGTAGTAATCCTTCCATTCCTGGACCCCCTCATGGAGCTTTTCCATGAATTTCCCAGTTCTAGAGGGGCGACCACATGCATAAAAAAACTCATCCACAAACTTGCACATGTACTGGGTCAAAAAGTGCTGGGCTGAGGGTTCCCCACCATTTCCCTTAACTAGAATATAAAATCCTAACATCGCTCGAATGGCGTTTGGGGTAAACTGGTTAAGGGGTATCCGGAGGTAGGAAGAAATTTCAGCAAGATAGGGGTTAACTAGAAAGCGAAGGCCTGCCTTCAATTGAGCCTCCCAAAAGGCTAGGGTTTTGGGACCAACAAAATTCGGGCGTTCTTTACGAAGAGCAGCCCTAACTCCGTAATCCGCTGGAAAAATTCCAGAACGGACGAAAGCAGCCACCCGCTCCGGTGGAAGAGTTGAGGAAGTGGAAATTCTATTTTTTAGAGCGGGGTCGGTTATGGGAAACAAAGAAATCGAATCGGAAAGAGAACCAGAGCTTTCCATAGAAGTCGGGTCTGACGAGGCTTTGGAAAAGGACGACTTGAAGATAAAAAAAAAAAAAAAAGAGAAATGAGGAAATGAGAGAGGTACCTAAGACGAAGGCACCTTTCGAATTTGACGGAGTGGCCGACGAACGTGCGAGAGAGTAGTTAATTGCAGAAAACGAAAGGGAAATATGGAGATGAAGGAAAGTGGATAAACTCGAAAAGAGGAGGTTTTACAAAGTAAGAGGAATTTTGAATTGGGGAAGTTATGATAGCGGAGTAAAAGCGGGGGAAAGATCAAGAAAGGCTGTAATTGCAGCCCAGTGAGAGAGCGCGTGAGGGAAAAACGGCGGCGAAACGTCTTGTCTCCTGCAAGCGTGCAGAATAAAGGTAAGTGAAGGGTTCGAGACTGAGTTAGAGCGCGAAATTGGAAAAGTCATTATTATTGAACACTACAAAAAAAGGCCAATATAAAGAGGGCAAAGGCGAGGGAATCGCCCTCTTTAAGCGTTTTGGCGACAGTAGAGGCGAGGGGCAGTCACCGTCGCCAAAGTGCTCCTCGCTAATTTATTGGCGAGGGCACCCTCGCCTATTATAGAGGGCAGAATCGCACTCGCGTATTGGCGAGGGCCAAACACACTCGTGTATTGGCGAGGGCATACCACTCGCTAATTAAAGAGGGCGCGTGCCATCGCCCATTAGCGAGAGTGTGTCCCGTCGCCCAGTAGCGAGAGTCAAAACCCTCGCCTATTCCCGAGAGCGAGGCCCCTCGCCAATACGTTGTATTTAAAAAAAAACAGACCTGGGTTTCGAACCGAGGTCTCTAAGGCCACTTCTCTTACCCCTCACCACTAGGCCACCATTAATGTCTTTTTATTCAGCCTCTGCGCGCGCATGAGGGGTCGAACTCGCGACCTCCCGGATGTGAAGAGTTTATGCGCCCCCCGTGTGCCAATTAGGCTAGGAGCTTTAGTCGTAATGTTTTAAATGCATTATATATTTATCCCTTTTAATTTCTGTTTTTATTCTTTAACTCAATTAATTTAATAAATTACCAACTATATATATGTTATTAACTCAATTAATTATATTAGCTCAATACTTAATTAATTTAACAAAGCCCCTCATTACTAAATTTAATAAATTATACTTATATATGTATTAATTAACTCAATTTATTTAACAAATCCCTTCATTAATACTAAATTTAATAATTTATACTTATGTATGTATTAACTCAATTTTATTCTTTTATTATTAATTAAGTCAATTAATTGAATAAATTACTAACTCAATTAATTTATATATTAGCTCAATACTTAATTAATTTAACAAAAACCCTTCATTACTAAATTTAATAACTTATTAACTCAATTACCAACTATATGTTATTAACTCAATTTATTTAATAAATTACCAACTATATGCTATTAACTCAATTAATTTATATATTAGATCAATACTTAATTAATCACACATGAAAGTGTGTGGGGGGTGGTATCTAGTGTTTAAGTAAAAAACAGAACAATGTTACACTGAATGTTGTGACAATTAGTGTAGCATTAACTCTAACAGAATGTGAATAATTAAACACAGTACACAGCGGAAGTCTAAAACACTAAACACAATAAAGACACAATGGAATAATTTTTAACATAGATTTTATTAATAACAAAACCTATGCTAAGCCTTACGGCGAAAACAATAACTTAGTTCCTAAGTTATACACAAAAATGTCGTGTGAAATGTCTCAGCAATTACTTCAACATTCCACAAACAGAAACTACAATCGAGGCAGGTGCCTGAATCTGTAAATAGACTTAAGTGTAAGAACACTAAAGAACTAATCTTATCTATGATTCACTCTCACTCGATACAAGACTAGAACTAAGTACACTGGAAGGTGTGGTATCCCTCGGCGTACGTTAAATGATACAACTACTGACCATAACTCCTAACTAGGGTTGAACGCTCAAGAAGGTGTTACTCGAGTAGTGCATACTTTAAAATGAAAGACTCTTGCAGTATTTATAGAGAAATACACAGCTTCTAGATCCTTCCATTATGAGATCCTATTTTTTAGGACCTCAACCTCCATGATCTTTCTAGATCCTTCTGCCATCTTCCAGGTCGTTCTACAATGCTCTAAACTCTTCTATCACGTTCTGCAACATTCTGGACTCTTCCATGTTCTAGACTCTTGTAGAACCTTCTGGAATCGTGCCTGAATGTGAGAGCATTTAGTACAACATTTAATGTAACATTTCAGAAAGGACTTAGAATAAATCAAGGAAGGTCAAATTAAGATGTTGTTGATAATGTTAAAGCATTTAAGAGTTAACAACATCTACAATCTCCCCCAATTTGACCTTTCGACTACAACACACCTGATGCACATATATTTCTATACATACTCAGTATTATGTATTTAGTCTAAATACTAGTCAAGATAATACTTGTTGTAACCGTTGGATCAAATCAAAAAGAAGATCAAGAACAATTTCACTGAGATCCGTGCCATAAGATCAAAGTAATCTTATTCAAAACCAAAACAAGTATAAACAGTACACTTGTTTACAAACACATATAACTTTACAACAATCAAAAGTTAAATCAAAGAATCATATATGAATATGTACTAGATCAACCTAAGACTTATGTAAGACTCAAAATAAATCAGGGCAATAACGAAGAAAAGAAAAAACAAATAGAGCAAAGACTAAAAATAAAAACAGAGCAAAAAATGTGAAAAAAAACAATATCTAACAAAAACTTAAACAATAAGCAGTAAGCAAATGAGAATTAAAGAGAAGTGTACTTCTAAATTATATTATCATCAAAGCAAACAGTTCAAGCACTAAGCAGTAAGCACATGATAATTAAAGAGAGGTGTACTTCTATATTATCCTCAAAGCAAACAATTTAAGAAAATTGAATAATAAGGCAAGTTAGAAAGACAAAACAAACAACAACTAACAAAGATCTAAAATCAGCAAGCAGTAAGCAAATAAGAATAATTCTTTAAGGCAAACAATTTAAGCATACTCGAAGCAGTAAGCAAATAAGAATAATTCTTAAGGCAAACAATTTAAGCAAACTGAAAATAGAGCAAAGTTAGGGAAAAATAAATACAATAAACAACTAACTTATACAACATGCAATAAGCAAATAATGATAAGTAAGAAAATAATTTAAGCATAAAAGCAGTAATCTATTATCATAAATGCAAACAAATTAAGCAAGTTGAATAAAAGACAACCTATCAACTAGGAAGGAAAAACAGAATCTGTAAATCAACTTAAACACATTAACAACAATGCATAAGATCAAGGGAAGTATAAAAGGCACAAATACTTAAGAAACTAAACAAGTGACATATATTGTTGTATCAACAGCTGCAGCATCATGTTCCTGCACATAACCACTTATAATGTTCAGCCCTCCCCCTGTCTTGTATCAACCTGTTCAGGTGTTACCATAACCTGTTTAGATGTCATAAAGAACATCCATACGTTCATCAGCATCAGCAAATTAATCCTCCTCCTCTTCAACAACAGTGCACATTGTACAACATCTGGTTCAACAGTCTCTTCATGAATAGCATCAGGTACACAATCAGCTTCTGGTACATCTTCATGGAGCTCTTCACTTTGAACCCTAGAAGTTGATGGTGTTTCTCCCCTTGTGGTAGTAGAAAGCGTCTCTAACCACGGACTTTAAGGAACTGAAGGCCATCAATAGAGTCCTGTAAACGTTTTAGTTGAAGTAAAATAAAAGATCTGGAAACAGAAAAAGTTTGACCAATGTGACCACCAATGTGCTTCACATTCGGTGTAGCATTTCTCTGTTCAGTTCTTGCTGGAGCTGGTCGAGCTGGAATAAGAGCATCTCTGTGATCAGAACCATCTGAATTTTGCAATAAATCAGATCAACAATCCTTTCACCAAGTAAGAGAGCAGGTGAGATAGTCATCAAGGGTACCTTGCCTCAAATAACCTCAGTTTCCTCAGGTTTAAAAAATTCATGCCTCTTGAGGTATGAACATATCAACAATGGTAAGGTAAATTCCCTTTATAATAAATATCACTATAAGCTGCATACGGTGAAAATAGTTAAATCCAGATTGAAATTCTTCAACACAACCATCATCTTATACAACAATGTAGCTTGATCCTTAGTCACCTTAGTGGAATTTGTAGAGGGTATCCAATTGTAGACAATTAATTTATGGAGTACAGAGTATAGAGATGTGAGATCTTTAGCAAACATAAAAAATTTCACCTAGTTAATCTACCACCAGTTATAGAGGTAGTAACCGAGTTCAAATCAAGTTCATCTTCATCAATCACAGGCTCTATCTCTAAGAGACCATTAACCAATTCTATAGTAAATGGAACTGAACTCCCCCTAAATTGTACATTCCCATATCATTTTGAGCTACATCTACCCGTACTCTTCATAAGTCAAGCATAAAGTACATATACCCAATCAAACACAAAAGTATCACACAAAGTTACAGTTTTCAACAATTTCCTTTCAATCAAAAATTGTATCAACCCTTTACTTCTCAAAATCAGCAATGTTAATTCTCTTTCCATTAACAACTTTCATCTAGACAGTTTAGTTATTTTAACAACTAACCTATTAGTCTAAAAAGTATTATCAGGATCAGAATTACCTCCTTTTGAATTTGTTTCCTCAGATGATTTATAGTCCTTACTACTGCTCTTCTCAGAATCATCACTTCTACTGTCATCAGGGTCCTGGTGTTGCAGCACTTGCTTCAGCATTTGATGCAACATTCTTCCTCAGAGTCTTTTTAATCTCACGTACAGTGGGATTATCCTCTGGATCAGATTCAATTCTCTTGGGCAAGTCTCGTTCAGCAACAACCTTCTTTCCCTTTGGATTATACTTCCTTTTGACTAATTTCTCAGTAACCACATTTTCTTCCTCCGATTAAGAAAAGAACTTAAAACAGTTCATCATCAACACTACTTCCTTTATTCTTTCTCCTCAATGAGTTAGAGTAATCAACTCTAGTGAACACAAAGCCGGATCTCCTTCGTTGAACATGGACTAATCTTTTCTCTTTTCTTTCTTAACGATCTTCCTAAATGCAATCTATTCAGATTCATCAGTATTAAAAGGAGAAAAAGTTAGTTTCACCTGAGTTAGCATTCGCGTCGGCCTCCTTCATTTGAGCGTCCTCAGAATCGGATGTCTCAGCATTTGCAGACTCGTTCTGCTCAGCAACAGGAAAATCATCAATTTCATTTTCACTCTCCCCCAGAGAGGAAGCTATCGAGGCATTTGCCTCTGTTTCAGTATTAGGACTTGGAAATTGGGGCTTTTATGAGGTGAACGAACCAAGTGTAGTGGTGAGTTATTGGGTTTTCATTAATGAGAAATGTCAATGGTCATATTTCCAATCAGTAGAAATAGATTCTCAGAATTCACATTCGATTGAGACATATTCTCAACAGCTTGGTTCAGCTCGTTAAGGTTCGAATCGAGTTGAATGTGAGCAGTTGTAGGAATGGGTGTAACTGGAATTGTTTGGGTAAGTGTTTCACCTTTTCTTGTAGTAGTTGGTGAATTTTGGTGTGAAACGGCCATGAAAGCGAAACTATATATTAAGATTTGAGAGAGATGGAGATGACGGTTTTGAGGAGTTTGAGTATGGTGAGGTGATTTCTTTATTTCCTGCCATTTAAGCACCAAGAAATCGAAAAGATAATCACAATAACCGAGACAAACAAGGCTTTAGCAAATCTTAAAAGGCAATACTCAAATCACTCGAAAAAATTCAATGCTTAGTATATCATGTTATGAGAAGCATATATGAGAGAATGCATAGTTGGAAGTAATACGTATAAAAATTAAAAACTAACTAAGGAAGTTTCTAGAAGTAATACGTACAAAAATAGATCATGGTTAAGTAGTGGGTAAAATCATAATTAAATAATTAATTAAATTAAGAACATTTTAGAAAATATTTAGTATTTAAATGTGTATAATCTGAAATAAAACAAGGATGTGGGTTAGTATAATCAGGAATAAATAAAATAAATTTCCACAATTAATTAAATAATTACAGCTTATAAAAATATAATCGAATCATGTAATGTTGTGCTCAAGGATTTGACATACACCTCAACATTGGTTTTTCACAGGTTTTACCTTTCCAATGTAGCCAATTTTTTCAGCATTTTTTTCTTTTCATTGCATTTTCTTCTTTTTGTGCTATATCATCTAATTCGTATTGATCCATTGTTCCTGTAGAGTACATCGTAGTAGCGAACTCCGTGCCCCATACTTACTTAATGGATTACGAACCTCTTGATGTTTTACAAAAATTCACCTTTTGAAAAGAAGGCATCGTAGCAGCGAACTCCGTGCTCCATAGTTACTCAGTGAATTTTGTACATCTTTTAGTATGCTATAACATTCTCAATTTTTCAAGCTTTTGAGAGGTGTAGTAAATGTCTATTTTTGCACAAACAAATTTCAGATTCAAGAATATTTTACAAAGGAATTATTTAACGAAAATAAGAAATAAATCAAATCTATAACAACTATACAACCTTATGATGTTGTCCCAAATGCTACGACATTTATGACACCATCCATCCAGAATTATTCAGATACTACACATACCAAGAGATTTCCTCAAAGATGAGAATGTCTCAAGGTCAAGACCTTAGTAAATATATCAACAATATGATTTTCAAAAGGTACGTATTCCAACTTCACCATGTTCTTCTCCACTAAATCTCTCATAAAATAATGCCTAATGCAAATGTGTTTAGTGAGTGAGTGTTGTACTGAATTTTTAGAAATGTTTATGCACTCATATTATCACAGAAAATTGTAAGGATATCAATTTCAATTTCATAGGCATGAAACATCTTGCTTAACAACAAAATTGTTTCCCATGTAGAAACATCCTCTACTCTTACTCTTTATGTCATCTATACACTACAAAAATAAGGGGGAATAGCAACGAAAACTTTGGGACAAATCTAAATTTCATTGCTAAAATCAATTTTTAGCAACGAAATAGAAATTTTCATCGCTAAATTCTTAGATTTAATATTTGCAACAAAATTTATATATTTCATCGCTATACTAACAACAAATTATTTTAATTTGTTGTTAATAATCAGAACAACAATGAAAACTATGTTTCGTCGCTAATATTTTAGCGACGAACAACAAATTTTTGTGGCTAATTTTGTGGATTTAATTATTGCGACGAAATAAAAATATTCCATCGCTACATTAGCAACAAAATATTTTATTTTGTTGTTAATAATCAGAACGGCCATGAAAACTATATTTCGTCGCTAAAATATTAGCGACGAACAATAAATTATTGTGGCTAATTTCATGGACTTAATTTTTGTGACAAAATTAAAATATTTTATCGCTACACTAGCAAAAAAATATTTTATTTTGTTGTTAATAATCAGAACAAACATAAAAACTATATTTCGTCGCTAAAATATTAGCGACGAACTGCAAATTTCCGTGGCTAATTTTGTGGATTTAATTTTGCGACGAAATTAAAATATTTCATCACTAGACTAGCAACAAAATATTCTATTTTGTTGTTAATAATCAAAACAACCATGAAAACTATATTTCATCGCTAAAATATAATTAGCATGGAAATACAAATTTACGTGAATTTAATTTTTGCGACGAATTTAAAATATTTCATCGCTAGACTAGCAACAAAATATTTTATTTTGCCGTTAATAATCAGAACATCCATGAAAAATATATTTTGTCGCTAAAATATTAGCGAGGTAATACAATTTTTCGTGCCTAATTTTGTGGATTTAATTTTTGCGACGAAATTAAAATATTTTGTCGCTATACTAGCAACAAAATATTTTATTTTGTTTTTAATAATCAGAACAACCATGGAAACTGTATTTCATCGCTAATTTACATTAGGAATGAAAATATTAGAATTAGCGATAAATTTTTTCTGAGTTGAAAATTCAATTGAACAATTAAAAATATATTCAAATCACTTCAAATTCACACTACAAAATAATGGCCAGAAGGCAACGGCAATTGGCAACGGCAGGCTACCGTTGCCAATTGACAACGACAAGCTACCGTTGCCAATTGGCAACGGCATTGATAACGGGAAGGAAAAAGGCGACGGAGGCGGGTGTCATTGCCTTAACGCAACAGATAAGGCAACGGGAGTGGGCCCCGTTGCAAAAAGGCGACGACATATAAGGCCCGTTGCCAAAAGGCGACGGCAGTGGGCCCCGTTGCCATTTGGTAACGACCCCCAGTCACTAAAAGGCAACGGCAGTGGGCCCGTTGCCTTTGTCGTCGCCCTAATTCAATTAAAATTGAGTCCAGAAGCTCATTCTTCTTCATTCAGCGGCGCACACACACCTCCATTACACAAATTAAACCTCCAAACTCAACATCCACGTTCGTTTGCAGATCGGACTCGGTTCTTGGCCATTTGTGTTCTACACTTCGACGGGAGCATTTCTACGGTAATTTTTTTCGTTTTAATCGGTTAAATTTGAAGTTATATGTATATATATAGTTTAGTATATATATGTACATATATGCATATATGTTGTATATATATATAAAATTGTTAGAATTGTTAATTTTTATGCATGCATGTGGTAATTGTTAGAATTTAATTGTTAGAATTATATTGTGTTAGGCATGTATTTTATATGTATGTATGTTTTAATTAATTAATTAATTAAGTTATATGAATTTAGTTGTTAATTAGGGTGTTAGAATTATATATATAATTGTGTTAGTCTATATATGAATTTATTTGTTAATTAGGGTGTTAGAATAATTATTAGAATATATTTGGAATTATATTAATTAATTTTAATTAATAGAGTTGGAGGAATGAGACGTTGGTTGTTAATTTGTGTGTTGTAGACGTACGTCGATTGACATGATGAATTATTCAAGTCGTAGTTGGATGTATAGTCCAAGATTAGTGAATGGGATTATAAACCCCAGATTTATTAGTGGAGTAAATGGATTTATTGAAGCTGCCACTAGTAATCCGAATTCGATTTGGGAAGGAAAAATTAGGTGTCCTTGTTCGAAAGCTAGATGTCGAAATCAAACTTATAGAGATCCTAATGAAGTGAAATCTCATTTATATCGAAATGGTTTTACACTGAATTATTATAATTGGATTTATCACGGGGAAGAGAGTTGGGGTCCACGTCCATTTCAAAACACTAATGAATTTGCGTCAACTTCAAACGACGTTGACCCAGCGGGACCTAGTTCGTACCACACTATGGTAGAAGAGTTAATGGGTGGCCCAAACATTGATTTTGGAATAGACGTGGAAGATGAGACACTTAATGAAGAACCCCCTAACGAGAATGTGGCACAGTTTTACGGCATGCTTTGTGCAGCGGACCAAGACTTGTATCCTGGTTGTGAATCTCATTCGCAGTTGTCATTCAATTCCAGATTGTTGAACATTAAAACGGAAAACAGATTGTCTGAAAGGGGATACAATCAGGTCGTTGAGTTGATTCGTGAGATTTGTCCTCCCGAAAATAAGGTTCCCAAGAAATTTAACGACACCAAACATTTGATGAGTGGGATGGGTCTTCCGGTAGAAAGGATTGATTGTTGTGCACAGAATTGCATGTTATTTTGGGGTGCAGACAGCGAACTAGATTTTTGTAAGATTTGTGGTCGATCACGGTATAAGCCGAGTAGGGTTGATGCAGATGGTCGGTTGAAAAAGAAACGCCCGGTTAAGGAGATGTTCTACTTTCCGATAATTCCTCGTTTGCAAAGATTGTACATGTCCAAGGCCACTGCGAAGGATATGACATGGCATGCCTCGTGCGCTTCTGATGACTCTGGTGTTATGCGTCACCCGGCAGACTCGTTGGCTTGGAAGCATTTGGACCGTTCGTATCCTGATTTTGCATTTGAAATTAGGAATGTTAGGTTGGGCTTGAGCACAGACGGTTTTGCACCGTTTGGAATGACGGGAAAATAATATTCATCATGGCCAGTTATACTTACTCCGTACAATCTACCCCCGTGGTTATACATGAAGGATCAATTCATGTTTCTTTCGATTCTCGTGCCCGGGCCTAAAAGTCCGAAGGACAAACTTGATGTGTTTTTATAACCACTGATAGCAGATTTGAGATTTTTATGGGAAAATGGTGTGCAAACTTACGATGTTGCTAGAAAGCAAAACTTTTTTATGCGAGCTGCACTTATCTGGACCATTAGTGACTTCCCTGCATACTCGATGTTGTCTGGTTGGAGTACAGCCGGAAGGCTTGCTTGTCTATATTGTGGAGAGTACACCGATGCATTCTATTTGAATAAAAGAAGAAAGCAGTCGTGGTTCGACAACCACCGAAAGTTTTTACCACTGAATCGCACGTGGCGAACGAATAAAACTGCATTCATGGTCGGAGTAGTAGTCACAGATGATCCACCGCCTATTCGAACGGGTGCAAGTCTCCTATACGAAATTGATCATTTGGGATATAGAAAGGTAACAAAAAAGGGTGCTGAGGCCCACAACAAAAAACTTTCTGGAGGGTGGAAGTGGAAAAGCATTTTCTAGGAGTTGCCCTATTGGAGTACCTTGTTGATACGACACAATTTAGACGTGATGCATATTGAGAAAAATGTGTTTAATAACGTATTCAACACGGTGATGAATGTGGAGGGGAAAACAAAGGACACATCTAAATCAAGAGATGAGCTGAATGATTATTGTCGTCGTCCCTCTCTCAAGAAATGTCCACGTACATCAAAGTATCCTAAGGCTTCTTTTTCGCTTAATAAGAAGCAAAAAGATGTTATTTGTAAGTGGATAAGTGAGTTGAAGTTTCCAGATGGATATGTGTCTAACATGTCCCGTTGCATTGACTGGTCGAAATTGAAATTGTATGGGATGAAGAGTCATGATTGTCACGTGTTTATGCAGAGACTACTACCGATTTCTTTTTACAAAATTCTGCCGCTCAATGTGTAGAAAGCAATCACTGAGCTTAGTCTATTTTTTAAGGAGTTGACTTCTACAACCATCACAGTTGACAACATGGCTCGACTGGAAACAGATATCCCAGTGATCTTGTGCAAGTTGGAACGTATCTTTCCACCCAGCTTCTTCAACTCTATGGAACATCTACATGTGCACCTTGCATATGAAGCAAAAGTGTGTGGTCCAGTTCAATACAGATGGATGTATCCATACGAGAGGTAATTGTCATTCAATTTCTCATATGATTCTTCAAATTATATGAACTTACGATTCTTATAATTTAATCAGGTATCTTCGCACCTTGAAATTAAGCGTGGGTAACAAAGCATGTGTTGAAGCTTCGATTGCCAATGCATATTTAACTAAAGAGGCGTCAATGTTTTGTTCTCACTATTTCGAGGACCATGTTACGATAAGGATACACAATGTACCTCGTAATTACGATGGTCGGGACGAAGTACACGAGTATGTCGATGGCACTTTTTCAATATTTAAGGCACCTGGTAAACGATTAGGAAAGCCTAAGAAAAGATGGATTTTAGACGAGGAGAAAAAAGTTGCTCATACGTACGTGTTGTTGAATTGTGATGAGGTGCAGCCATATGTTCAGTAAGTCAATCTGACTAAAATGTTTGTCAATAAAATACTTAGTGTTGACATGTCTTATTAATCTTATATCGATCGTACGTAGGTTATTCATGCAACAATTTCAAGTTCGTCAACCAAATCTCTCGGCCGCTGAATCAGATTTAAGGCTACAAGATGGATTTGCGTCGTGGTTTGAAGAAATTGTAAGTTATCTTAAAATAACGATATGTGTAAAGTGTTAAGTTATAGAAATTCTCACATCGTCGTGGCTTATAAATATATAGGTGAAGATAAATCGCATCGAGAACAAGTTTTTATACGATCTCTCGGCCGGTCCGTCTGGTCAAGTTCTTACGTACGCAGGGTATTACGTGAACGGGTACAAATTCCACACTATGGCTTATGGTGCATCTAGAGCAACATCAAACAGTGGGGTTTGTATCAAGGGAAAAAACTACGATGCGAATGAGGAAGATTTCTATGGGAAACTCGAGGAAGTAGTCGAATTGGACTATCAGGGGTACCACGAGAAGAAAGTGGTTTTGTTCAAGTGTCAGTGGTTTGATCCCTCAAACAATGGGACAAAAGTTCATCCTAACTACAAGCTCGTGGAGCTTAATCAGAGGCGATCTTACGGCCGGTACGATCCATTCGTACTAGCAAGTCAAGCCACACAAGTCTATTATTGTCCAAACCCTGGACCCCGTACTGATTGGATATTTGTCTGCAAAGTCAAACCGAGATACATGGTGGATGCAAAAGATACTACTGAAGATGAAGTTCCCGCGTGGCAAGAGGATAACTTAGAGACTCAAATGATTGTGCAAGTAGATGATGATCCTGTCATGTTAACTGTTGACACCGGTACAATGATGGAAGTGGCAGAATATGAAGAAGAAGATTTTCGCATTTTTTTGTGGTGTCAACTTGTAACCAACATTTAAATGGTTACGAAAATGTTACTTATTTTAAACAACCATATGTTGATGGTTCTTCTCCGATGCCTTCGGCCACCGTCACTAAAGAAGGAACATTTTAATCAATCCCTGATTACACTATCTAATTTGCTCACAATTAAATCGTTCGTGTTTTCTTGGTATCCACTTTGACGAAGGAAACTATGGCTTGTACTTTTGGTCATTATAATAAAATTTACCATATGTGAAGTAAAGATAATTTTCCTTATGCTAACACCTATAATGTATTCTTAATTTGCTTTATTCATTTTTTTAATACATATATAAATTAAAGATGAATGCAAAAATTTGAGTTTATGCTCATTTCTATTTTATTTTATTTTAAATAAATAAATATTATATTATATTTATTTAAAATTTATTTTAATATCTATTAGTTCTCACTTCTCACGTCCTCCACACGCGAAAAACCTTTGCGATTTGACTACCTCCCACACTTAGAATTTTTTTGGCGATTTCAAACCTACCCTAGCCACCGCCAACCGTCGCTGCCTCTTCTTTCACCGTTGTTCACCACTTCAACTCGCCATACTTCGCCACAAAGGAAACAGAGCGCACACACCGCTGTACACCCCTGCCACGAACACACGTCGTACACTCGCGCCGTCTACTTTCGGTGTACGCGTTGGCCTCCTTTCCCGCCTTTAGGTAAGTACTAATTTATTTTCTAAGCCCTAATTTGACTAATCCTAAATTTCAGCCCTAATTTCGGTCCCCTTCTCCCTCTTTGTTATGTTTTACTAGTTCACGTCATTTTACAAAGTTCTTTTATATATCATTCTCTTCTTTTGATAAAAAATTGAATAATTTCAATGTTTGTTGAATATATATATACTATATCAATGTAAGTATATGTTATAAGATTTGGTGGGGATTGCTGTCTTTGGAAAATGAGTTGAAAATTTTCTGTGTTTGAAATGTATATTGTCCCATTATTCTAAGTACTACAGTAATCACATGGCATAAGATTGTATTATCAAATATGCATCCACTATTGACCTTGGCTTAATTTCATTATCTGGTTGCTGCTGTTATTTTTTTTTTTTGTGTATGGTATTTTCACTTTCCATACTAACTTTTGGGTCCATGAGATGTCTCTGAACCTAAAATGTGAAGTCCATTTTAAAAACAAGTAGGGATTGAAAAGTGTCTTGGATAGTTGTGCAAGTATTTGGTTTCTGATTGAAACTTTCTTAATATTACAGGTTGAAGTTGAAGAACAACCTGAAATTTCTGAGGCATACTCTGTTTCTGCTGTACCTTTCTTTGTTTTTTTCATTTTCTGCAGGATTAGTTATCTTGAAATTTGATTGTTTAATATTACTTTCACAGGATATTGGCAAGTTTGTATTCAGGGACAGTTTGCATCTGGAATTATCAGACTCAGGTATGTAGAACAGCATCCAATCTTTTTTCACCATGGAGTACACTAAGCCGATCACTTCCATGATACTTGATTTGTAAATCTGTAGACTAGGTCTCTTAGGATAGATTAAAGTTTCAGATTATAAAAGTAGTCAGAGTAGTCAAATTGCATGACTGTTTCATCCAATAGATTGCATACATCCGATGCAAATGAGGTTCATTTCCAGTGTCAAGAAGATCCAGATTCTGTTTATCATCTGCTCTTTTAATTAAATTTAAAGACCCCAATTCCCCAAATATGATCTGCATCATGTGGTTCTCTAATGTGCAACTTACTGAAAAGAACGAGTATCGTAGATCTTGCTCCTCTTAATCACCATAACTAAATATTTTTTTAATGACCACAAGCTGATAGTATTAGTATTGATCATGTTGGGAACTTGCTTGATGGATATATAAATTTTTTCTAGCTTGTCATTACAGTTTTTTTGTTTATGGTTGCTATTTTACTTTTACTTTTTTAATTTTTTACTGATTACTGTTACTATTTTGGGTTTGTTGGTTGTCATCTATATATATTATGACGGTAAATTTACGTTATTGTTGTCTTGAGTCAGTTTGCTTCTGGTTTCTTAATGGCTTGTTGTTGACGTTCAAGGATAATTTCTGCTACCATTTGTGTATGTGTGTGTTGTTATTGGTATCTGCTTGTTGTTAGCTATGCAGCCTTTAAGGTGTTGCTAGATTTTTTATTGTTTGCTGCTGTCCATTGAAGAACTGATGTTATCTGGAGATTATTGGTGCTATTTCCTGCTGGTTTTGGGCTGCCCGTTGAAGAAAACTTTTGTTTTTTGCTGAGTTTTGTTGCTTATTTATGCTAATTTTCAGATCCTTTTTTATACATAATGTAGTTAGCTTATTTATCACCTTGTCTTGGTTTTTCTTTTTCTTTTTTCATGTAGTTGACATTTCTGGATGTATTTGATGGATGCTCTTTTGTTTATAAAATATAATGATATTATTGATTTTTTTTATGGTGAAATTTAAATTTTGTAGCTTTTGTTTGTGATGATATACACTATTTAATTACTAATATTCCTATTAAATTTGTATGCTGATTAAATACTTTTGCGATGAATGATTTACTTTCATTGTTAAATCAGCTATTGTTTGTGATGATATACAACATGGTTTTTATTGCTAACACTTTGCAATGAAACACATTTTGTCGCAAATATTAGTGTTGAAACTCCTATTTTCGTCGCTAATACGAGTTTCATTGCTAATAGTTGCGACGAAATTAAAATATTTATTGCAAAAATATTAGCCACGATGTATGGAGCTACTATTTTCGACACGAAAAAAATTGTTGCTAATTCTAATATTTTCGTCGCTAACGTGAATTAGCGATGAAATAATTTCGTCGTGGGAGTTGTTGCTATATACCCGTCGCTAATGTGTTTGCGACAAATGTTTGATTTTCCTCGCAAACATTTTGCGATGAAACTCATATTTTTGTCACTAATATTTTGCGATGAAACTCATATTTTCGTCGCTAATATTTTGCGATGAAACTCATATTTTCGTCGCTAATATTTTGCGATGAAACTCATATTTTCATCGCAACCATTTGCAACAAAATTAAAATATTTGTCGCAAACACGTTAGCGACGGGTGTATAGCAACAAATCCCGCGACAAAATTATTTCATCGCTAACTCACGTTAGCGACGAAAATAATAGAATTAGCGACGAATTTTTTCGCGGCTAAATTGCAGTTTTCTTGTAGTGATATCTCATGCTCAATCCGCATCACTATATCCAATCAAAGTGTTGTTGATGTCCTTAGTGTACCATATCCCAAGTTCACTTGTACCTGCATCAAACTTGATAATTCTTTTCAAAACATTCAGGTGAGATTCCTTTGGATTAGCTTGGTACCTAGCACAAACAAAAACACTGTACAAAAATATCTGGTCTATTAGAGGTTAGATAAAGTAAACTTCTTATCATGGATCAATACAATGTTGGATCAACATCCTTACCAACGTTGTCTTTGCAAAGTTTCAAAATAGATCTCATAGAAGTTTTCATTACTTTTTAACTTTCAAAATCAAACATTTTATCCAAGTTCTTAGCATACTTACCTTGAGAGAAGAATATACCATCCTTACATTGCTTGATTTGAAGACCTAGAAGATATAATTCAAGTCTCCAACCATACTCATCTCAAATGTTGTAGTCATTGCTTTAACAATTGGTTAACATTTTATCACAAGTTAAACCAAACACAATGTCATCAACATATATTTGAGCAATAAGTAAATCTTCTCCAGTGTGCTTAATGAACAAAGTTATAACAGTTTCTCCTCTAACAAAACAATCAGGGTATTGTGGATCTACAAATCCTTTAAGTTGTTCAACATATGCTTCTTCAATCAAAATGTCATTTAGAAATGTAGTTTATACATCCATTTGAAGAAGTTTAATGCCAATAAAACATGCAATTGCTAGCAATAATCTACTAGATTCTATCCTAGCAACATGTGCAAAAGTTTCATAAAAAACAATAACCTCAACTTGGGTGTAACATTGTGCAACTAATCTAGTCTCAATCCTAAAAAAAGTTTCCAGACTCATCAGTTTTATTCTTATAAATCCACTTTGTTCCAATGACATTAGTATGACTAGGTCTTGGAACAAGTGTCCAAACTTCATTTCTTTCAAACTGATTAAGTTCCTCATGCATAGCATTTATCCAATATTCATCAGTTAATGCTTCATTCACACTTTTAGGTTCAATTTCAGAATAGTAACACTCAGCATTCACAACATTGCAAATAGAAGACATGCATATTGTTCTTACCACATCTACCTTATTCGATCTTATTCTTCCTCTTGTTTGCACTCCAACTGTAGCATCGCCTATGATCTGGTCAGTAGGATGACTTTTCCCCATTCTTGAAGAAGGATTCATTTTGGGAACATACTGATCATTCTGTGGAATTACAACTGACTGTTCTGTAGATGTTGCTCCAGATGTGTTAGCATTTGGTGCAGCATTATCAGACTTCAGTGTATTCTTAGAATTGTCAGTGACTTGTGATATATCTTCTTCATCTTTATCATCTGTAAGACCTTTATCATCATCAAACACAACATTAACAGATTCTTGAACAGTGTTAGTCCTAAGGTTATAAACTCTATAAGCTTTACTATTTCTAGAATAGCCTAAAAAGAAACCTTTATCACTTTTAGAATCAAACTTGTGAAGTTGATCCCTATCATTCAAAATATACCACACACACAACCAAATACATGAAAATATTTCACACTTGGTTTTCTAACATTCAGAATCTCATAAGGTGTTTGATTAGTACCAGATCGAATATAAACTCTATTAATAATATGACATGCTGTATTCAATGCTTCAGCCCAAAATCTTTTAGAAAGACTTTTAGATAAAAGCATGACTCTTGCCATTTCTTGTAAAGTTCTATTCTTTCTTTCAACAATTCCATTTTGTTGTGGAGTTTTAGGAGATGAATATTCTTGCAAGATACCTTTCTTATCACAGAAATCATTAAACATGCTATTCTCAAATTCCCTACCATGATCAGTTCTAATACGGCCAACTTTCAAGTTAAACACATTTTTTAACCTTTTATAGAGAACTTTAAAAGCAGCAAATTAATGTTTCAGATATATCTCTTAAAAACTAAATCCAGGTAAATCTAGAAAAATCATCTACCACAACAAGTGAATATTATCTCCAATGCTTTCAGTTTTCATAGGACTAATTAAATCCATGTGCAAAACAATTCGAAACATTGATGTGTAGAACAATGTGACAACATTTTATGCGACATTCATAACTGCTTACCTTTCTGGCATGGTCCACATACAGTAGTACTCTGAAACTTCTGTTTTGGTAATCCTTTTCACTGCATCGGCTTTGATTAGTCTCTTCACTGATGTATAATGTGCATGTCCCAATTTTTGATGCAATAAGACATTTTCATCATTCTTTGACAAATTACACACATTTGTTCCAATGAGATAACAATTATCTACTGTCCTAGACAATTTTCATCTTTATTAAGAACATACACATGATTCTTTGTCAAATTTTACATGCAAATTATCATCACAAAGTTGACCAATGTTAATCAAATGAGCAAGCAAGCCATCAACATGCAAAACATATTTAAGCTTAGGAAAACTTTCAACATTCAAAGTTCATTTTCCTATAATCTGTCCTTTAGAACAACCATCATATGTAACATTACCATCATTCAAGGTCACATAATCAGATAAGTAGTCAATTTGTACTGTCATATGTCTAGAACAACCACTATCAAAATACCATTGACCAAGTAAACATGCTTTCAAGGAAGTGTGAACAACATTACAGGTAACATCAGATTTCCATGCAGATTTCAGAAAATGTTTCATAGGATGTGACATCTTTTTAGGTAACATTTTCTCATATCTCAGATCATCAAACATTTACATGCAGTAAGGACAAATATGATCAATTTTCGAAAAATAATGACATACAAACTTCTTTTCAATGTTTTTGACTTTGTGAGAATCTGTTTGTGCAGATGTTACAACATATGTTTTAACATTTGCCTTCACAAACTTCACAACATTTTCAAAATTCTTAGAAAATAGAAGCAGTTTCACTATCATAACGTATACCAAAATTATCAAATTTACCAAATAGCTATAACATACACCAGAAACACTCATAGAAAATTTTATGAAACTTAAAGTAGAGGTGATTAATTTCTCCTTCAGTTTACAAACTTCAAAAAATCTCTTCTGGAATGTATGACTTCTAGCTTGGTAATTGTTCCTTTCAGATTCTCATTCTCTTTGTTCAAAGAATTAAGAGTGAGTTTCTGAGAGTTATAACCATCTAACAACTTTTGGTACTTATGATCATCAATCCTTATGTCTGCATCAACAACAAACCCATTAAAACAATTCAAATCTGGGTGACTCTGTTTTGATGTTACCGTAAATGTTATGACATTAGGTGCAACATCAGAATCTGTATCATCCAGATTATCATCTAAAGAATCATCATAATCAATCTTGATATGAAAAGTAAATTCAACATCTTTTGATTCATCAAATTCATCATCTGATTCATCATTTAAGCTAGTACTAAAATTCAGTTTTTGCATAAGTCTAGTATTGGCACATTAATTTTCATAAAGTCCATATTCAGAACATGCATTGAACTGATTTTCTACATTAAAGATCATACCTTGGTTTACCTTCACTTTTTGATAACCTTGGTTGAAATTGACTTTTCCTTCTTTCTGGTGAGAGAGTTGATGTGTTGATTTGGATCTTTGGTACATCATAACTTGTAAGTACAGTCCTCCAAGCACGTTCATCAATCGACTTGATATACATGCACAACTTAGGCTTAAAATATGGATAATATGTTCGGGTGCCTAAGTGTAGTGGATATGTGATGTGTTTCCATTGCTAACATAAACTAAAACACACTTTTAAACAAGGATCTAAACCTAGTGTCGTCAGGTGTTCGCTCTGATACCAACTGAAAGTGTGTGGGGGGTGGTATCTAGTGTTTAAGTAAAAAACAGAACAATGTTACACTGAATGTTGTGACAATTAGTGTAGCATTAACTCTAACAGAATGTGAATAATTAAACACAGTACACAGCGGAAGTCTAAAACACTAAACATAATAAAGATACAATGGAATAATTTTTAACATAGATTTTATTAATAACAAAACCTATGCTAAGCCTTACGGCGAAAACAATAACTTAGTTCCTGTGTTATACACAAAAATGTCGTGTGAAATGTCTCAGCAATTACTTCAACATTCCACAAACAGAAACTACAATCGAGGCAGGTGCCTGAATCTGTAAATAGACTTAAGTGTAAGAACACTGTCTAAAGAACTAATCTTATCTATGATTCACTCTCAATCGATACAAGACTAGAACTAAGTACACTGGAAGGTGTGGTATCCCTCGGCGTACGTTAAATGATACAACTACTGACCATAACTCCTAACTAGGGTTGAACACTCAAGAAGGTGTTACTCGAGTAGTGCATACTTTGAAATGAAAGACTCCTGCGGTATTTATAGAGAAATACACAGCTTCTAGATCCTTCCATTATGAGATCCTATTTTTTAGGACCTCAACCTCCATGATCTTTCTAGATCCTTCTGCCATCTTCCAGGTCGTTCTACAATGCTCTAAACTCTTATATCACGTTCTGCAACATTCTGGACTCTTCCATGTTCCAGACTCTTGTAGAACCTTCTGGAATCATGCCTGAATGTGAGAGCATTTAGTACAACATTTAATGTAACATTTCAGAAATGACTTAGAATAAATCAAGGAAGGTCAAATTAAGATGTTGTTGATAATGTTAAAGCATTTAAGAGTTAACAACATCTACAAAACACAAGCAATATGAATTAAAACCATTAAAATAAAACATTGTCTCGTTCACTTCAATTCAAATACACAACATAAAAAAAAAATCCCAAACAACTTCAATTTTTTAAAATAAACAAGACAACATAACTTAAAATGTATCAATCATCGACCATCAGCAGCGTCATCATCATCATCATCATTCCTAGCACCCTTCCCGTTACCCGACCCCCCTCTGAACTTGCTCATCATTGATGCCATCTGTTGCGCAAACTTTTGACGTAAGCGCTCCTCCGTCTGAGTGACTGATTGCTGCAGTTCTTCACGTAAGAGACGCTCTCTCTCTTGATTATCCCTCCGCTCTTCCAAAAGAGAATTGTCGATGTCGGCCTGGCTAAATCGTCCAAACGACGTACCGGAAGATGTCTCACCAGGACCAGAAGTGACACGTATGTTCTTTCCTAGTTGCCCAAGACCCTTCACGCGACCGTGAGATCTTCCAATTTTCTTCACGAACAACTCAGACATTTCCGGCATGGGTGGGGTCTGGCTGGAACCATCATCTGAAGGATCATGATCAAATGACGGCTGGGTGAGATGTGACAATTCCTCTTGCACCTGATCCTATATGTGCATATGTAAAATTTGGTTAATATACATGTCAATACAATTAAATATTATATTTAATATAATATATGTATACACTTACCAGAATATCACCCATATGCCCGTATGTGTACGTTCCGTTAGTGTAACGGTGGTAATATTCGACAATCTCCCAGTCGTAAGCTGGTCGTCCCATCTTCTCCTCCTATATTTTGAAGAAAATAAAATAAGATTAATTAAAATGAACTCAAATTACTAATAATTGAACATAAATACTTACAATCCGTCTGGCTACCTCGGTTGCCCCACGAGATCCCCCTTTATGTCTAGAAAAACCGGTACCCGGGCCTCCAGGCTCTGATAGTCGGTTCTTTCGACACTGCTCGCTCTTCTTAATTGTGTCCGGATGATTCCAGTGGCGAACCAAGTGCTCCCAGACATCGTTGTCCCACTTCGGCTTCTTCTTCTCCACCTCCCACATTCTCTTGTAGTGGTTCAACATGTCATTGTATCGATTTGCTGCTCTCTCAAGAAAGAGCCTGTACACTAATGCAGTGTCAACAGTCTCTGGATCCCACGTAACCTCATTCTACCAAAAAAAATTGATTAATTATAACAAAATGTGAATGAATAGATATGTTACACATCATTAAATTATACCTGGAATGTATCCCACCACCGTTGAAGCCTAGCTGGGGATACCAAGGCGAATGTGTGTGCGCCAACCTCCATATTCCGGTACATGATATGTCTGATGGTGGTCGAGATTAGACCCGAAGGCATCATCCTGTTGTTACACATAATTAATTTGAAAATGAATAATTATGTAATTCATTATAATTAAAATTATAAGATATGTAATACTTACGCTCCACGATAGATCGTAAGAACAATACGACTCTCGGGTGCGTCTATCGCCTGGCTGGCCGCTGTATCGACAGACGCACATCCGTCTAGGTCCGGTATCGGTGGATCCTGCTGCGCTGGATACATGTGGGGCATCTGGGGAACCTGTGTGTAGTACGGATAGTGGGTCGATCCCTGCATTTGGGGCATCTGGATGATCCCAGTCATATCTGGCAAATAGAAATCCGGATGATGTGGTATAGGTACATGCGGCATCTCACCTCGACCTCTACCTCTACCTCTACCACCCGAATCCTGCCCAGTACCAGAACCCTGACCACCAGAACCATGTCCACCAGAACGCTGTCCATGACCCCCATATCCACTCATCTGTAAAAATGAATATTAAAATATAACAATTAATAAATTAACATTCTTGATATAATAACATCTATGAACACTCAAACTGAATCATAAACATGCATGAAGAACACTGAAACCGAGTCATAATCAACATTCTTTATATAATATAACATATACATGAACATTCTAGTAATATTCTTCTTCATCATCTTCTTCATCTTCATCTTCTTCTTCTTCTTCTGGTTCTTCGTCTCCGGCTACGTCCATCAATGTCTCGGTGTTATCAGTTAATATAACAGGATCATCATCTACTTGCACAATCATTTGATGTTCTATGCTTTCCTCTTGGAACGCGGGAACATCTGCTTCATCGTCAGTAGTGGATGACTGTTGTGCGTCCAAGAAGGATCTCGGCTTGATTTTGCATACAGTTATCCAATCAGTACGGGGTCCAGGGTACGAACAATAGTAGACTTGGGTGGCTTGACTTGCTAGTACGAATGGATCATACCGACCGTATCGTCGCCTCTGATGAATATCCACAAGCTTGTAGTTAGGATCAATTTTTGTACCACTGGCTGAGTTATCAAACCACTGACACTTGAACAAAACCACTTTCTTCTCGTGGTACCCCTGATAGGTTATCGAACCACGATTGCTTTCGACTGAGCCTCAAAGTGAATGCATCGGTGTACTCCCCACAATACGGACAAGCAAGCTTTCCAGCTGTACTCCAACCAGACAACATTGAGTACGCTGGAAAGTCGCTAATGGTCCAAATCAGTGCAACTCTCATCAAAAAGTTTTGCTTCCTAGAGACGTCGTACGTTTGCACCCCATTTTCCCATAAAAATTTCAAATCAGCTATCAGAGGTTGTAAGAACACATCAAGCTCGTCCTTCGGACTTTTTGGCCCGAGCACAAGAATCGAAAAAAACATGAATTGATCTTTCATGCATAACCACGGGGGTAGATTGTACGGAGTAAGAATAACTGGCCATAACGAATATTGCTTACCCGTCATTCCAAACGGTGCAAAACCGTCTGTGCTCAAGCCCAACCTAACATTCCTAATTTCAGCTGTAAAATCAGGATACGAACGATCCAAATGCTTCCAAGCCAACGAGTCTGCAGGGTGACGCATAACACCAGAGTCATCAAAACTGCACGAGGCATGTCATGACATATCCTTCGCAGTGGCCTTGGACATGTACAATCTTTGCAAACGAGGAATTATGGGAAAGTAGAACATCTCCTTAACCGGTCGTTTCTTTTTCAACCGACCATCTACATCAACCCTACTCGGCTTATACTGTGATCCACCACAAATCTTACAGAACTCTAGTTCACTGTCTGCACCCCAAAATAACATGCAGTTCTGTGCACAACAATGAATCCTTTCTACCGGAAGACCCATCCCACTCATCAAGTGTTTGGTGTCATTAAATTTCGTGGGAACCTTATTTTCTGAAGGACAAATCTCATGAATCAACTCAACGACTTGATTGTATCCCCTTTCAGACAATCTGTTTTCGATTTTAATATTCAACAATCTGGAATTGAACGACAACTGCGAATGAGATTCAAAACCGGGATAGTCTTGGTCCGCTGCACGAAGCATGTCGTAGAACTGTGACGCATTCTCGTTAGGGGGTTCTTCATTATGTGCCTCCTCTTCCGCGTTGATTCCAAAATCAATGTTTGGGTCACCCATTAATTCTTCTACCATAGTGTGGTACGAGCTAGGTCCTATAGGGTCAACTTCATTTGAAGTTGACGCAAATTCACTAGTGTTTTGAAATGGACGTGGACCCCAACTCTCTTCACCGTGATAAATCCAATTATAATAATTTCGTGTAAACCTATTTCGATATAAATGAGACTTCACTTCATTAGGATCTCTATAAGTCTCATTTCGACATCTAGCTTTCGAGCAAGGGGCTTTTTTAATAATATATTATTATTTAAATTTGAAATTAATAAAGTGTAGGTGTTTGGAATGTCTTTAATTAAATAAATTAAAGCGCCATGTCTAATGACGCTCAAAGGAGACATGTCAGATAAAATGGCAGGTTGATTTTGATGGGTGAAGTGGCGCCAACAAAATAGCCGCTCATAGAATCATTTTTGGTGTGTGTGGGGTGGGGGGTTGGGTTGGGTACGTGGGGGAGGGTAAAGGCGGGTGAGTTTATATATTGTTACACAATTATTTGAACTATTTCCTTATTCTACAATTGTTTACACTTCTTCATAAATAAAATTCATAAATTTCACCCTCACAAAATTTACATATTTACATACATGTCATTACTTTTACATTTATTTCAACCACTATCTCTACTTTATTCATATAAGCTTACAAAATTACCCCTCAACACTCCACTCATTACACATTTTTCTTAATGAGTGTGCCCACTTTAGGGTGCTGAGTGTATATATATATATATATATAGTATATTTTACTGTATATTTTTCATTTTAAATGATCCTAATATATTACTCTATCCATTACACAATTGTGTGCTCTTATTCGTTTGTTTTTGTCCACCTTAAAAATGATATTTATTCATAAACTCTATACTTACAATATTCACACATTTACACAAAATGTCATTAATTTTACACCAATTTCAAACACTTATTCATTTAATTTTACAAAATTACCCTTCAACACTTTATTCATTACATTTTTTTTTCTTTAAAAGTGTGTTCATTTTGTAGTGCAAATATTTATGGAACGAAGAGAGTATTCAATTTTTCATTTTAAGTTATTCCACTGAATATATTCATTTGTTTTTTAAGAAACATATCATCTACGGATTATTATTTGGGCTAATCTTGGGTGAGACCGTCTCACAGAATGAGATCCGTGAGACGACTTTTATATATAAAAAGTGATAATGTTTGAGCAAAAAGTGATAGTGTTTAAGTAAAAAGTGGTAGTCACTTTTGTTAAAAATATTATCACTTTTTACTTAAACATTATCACTTTTTTTACAAACTAAAATCTGAAAAAAAAATATGGGTTATCCTACTCAAAATTTTGAAATATGGGTTAAAATGATCCGTCTCACGAAAAAAGATCTGTGAGACGGTCTCACACAAATTTTTGTCTTATTTTATAATTTATTTACTTTCTTCCTCTAAATATGTCATTATTTTGATTTTAGTTTAGCATTTGAAATTGAGAAAAAAAAAATAGAACTAATATAATACTTAGCCAGTTACGCCTTCCGTTTCATTTTACTCAAATTGTCATTGACTTTATTCATAAATAATCACCCATTTCATTTTATTTAAATTATCATTGACTTTATTCATAAACAATCACTTTATCAAATGGACTCCATAACATCTCATCATACCCAAAACTTATCTACTTTATATATATACATAAATTAATATTCATTAAAACTCATATTGATGAAGTAGACATAATAAAATTGGACCGAAAGAGTATATATTAGAATCATTTAAAATGAAAAATATATACTCCAGTAAAATAGAAAATATATATATATATATATAAAAACTCCCCCAAGTCAGCACTTCCCCACCTTTACCCCTCCCCCCTCAACGTACCCAACCCCACCCCACACCAAAAATGATTCCATGAGTGCCTATTCCGTTAGCGCCACTTCACCCATTAAAATCAACTTGCCAATTTATCTGACATGTCTCCTTTCAGCACCATTAGATGTGGCGCTTTAATTTATTTAATTAAAGACATTTCAAACACCTATATTTTATTAATTTTAAATTTAAATAATAATATATTGTTAAAAAAGCCCGAGAGAAAGGACACCTAATTTTTCCTTCCCAAATCGAATTCGGATTACTAGTGGCAGCTTCAATAAATTCATTTACTCCACTAATAAATTTGGGGCTCATAATCCCATTGACCAATCTTGGGCTATACATCCAACTACGACTTGAATAATTAATGTTAATCGATCTGTTTCAAATTTATTTTGAAAATTAAACATTGATTACTATACTGCTTTAATTAATATAAATTTTTTTTTTAAAATTTCGGCAGAGTTTCATCTAAATCTATCGTATTACCAAATATTTAGGTTCCTAGTGCATCCATTTCTGACTCGAGTAAAATTACTCAAGTCGGAACGCACAATCTACAACAAACAAACAACTCATCCCGGCCTCCAACATTGATTTAATTTCACTTATTTCCAACAATTAATTATATTAACACATTCATAACAATTAACAATTTTTATAACTCTCAATATCAATTAACAATCTTAAGTAATCCTAATTAACAATTAATATACATATTTTTCTAACATAATTACATTCCTAACATTACACAACAAAACATACATGCATATATATACATATATAATATAATATAAACATATATATACAACTTTTAATTTAATCAATAAAAACGCATAAATTTACCGTAGAAATGCACCCCTCGAAGTGTAGAACAGAAATATGCAAAAATTAGTCTCGATCGGTAGATCCGGCAGCGACGGTGGCACGGTGGATGAATTGCAGCGGCGGTGTATATATGTTTGTGGGTGAAGCGGCTGTACGAATTTGGGGAAGGAGGAGGGGGTTTTAATTGGGCCTTAAGCGAGGGCAATTACGAGGGCCCCACCCCCCTCGCCAATTAGCGAGTGGGGGACCGTCGCCAGTTTCCGAGGGCCACAATGCACTCGCCAATGAGCGAGTGCAAAACACGCCGTCGCCAAATCCCTCGCCAATACGCGAGTGCATCTTTTTCCACTCGCTAATTAGCGAGTGTGATTCTGCCCCTCGCCAATTCCCTCTTTATTTGTGCCCCTCTTTAAATCCCTCGCCAAATAACAAGGGTTAAATCCCCCTCTTTAACTCCCCTCGTTATTTGAGCAATTTTTTGTAGTGGAAGAATAAACATATTACACCTCGGTAAAGCTGCGGATTAAAAATGATCAAAGGAAGGAAATGTTCCTCTTAAAATTCATCTTATCTTCTTTTCCTACTCTCATAAAATTATGAACGCTTTTTACGAGAGTAAGGGGGAGTAGTTGATGCGGAAAAAATATGTCGTCCTCGGAGATGGCGACACGTGGATATAAGATGAATTAAATCAATCTTAGTAGGAGTAATGATTTGAGAAGCAGGATTTATACACCCCTGAGCCCAAAGCGAGAAATAGAGGTAATTAGGCTTTGGGCCCATATCTAGAGCTTGGTGGTCCCTGGGCCGGATATTTCCAGCCCATGAAAGAAAGACTTAAGGTCCGTTCTTAATGGATAAGGCCGGAGAGGGAGTCAAAGCGAAGAGAAAGAGGAGTCCATTAGGAGACCGAGTCTTGTGGACGGTTGAGGAAAAAGCGGGAGAGGGAGTCTCCCCCTCTCCCACGAAATCAGGAGAGGTATATAAGCAGGTTTGTTTCACTAATTGACTACGTTTTTCATACTACAAGCATACATTTTTACACTATTCACTGAGAATATACGAAATACCCTGAAAAGAGAGGACATCCTATAATTCTTGCGAGAATTTCCCTTGATTCACAGGGAAATTCCTCTTTGATTCTCCCGAGAAGATTTCTGACTTGAGCGTCGAAGATTCCACGCCGGAATCCCCTCCGACATGTTTTTGCAGGTCTTACGGGATCGTAGAAGATGATTATTCGTGGATAAACTTGCGGGAAACTGACGATCTAAGCCCACAATTGCCGTAATCCGAGTAGGAGATTCCGTATCCCTAATCGTTATTTTCTGACGCAACATTTTTGTACTTGAGAAACTATTTTTTTTGTTTTTATTTGAATTTATTATTGTATTGCACTTATTTTGATCGTGAATTTATTTGTATTTTTAAATTTTCGTATTGAATAAATTTTAAATAGGCTTCTAACAGGCTCGTTGGCCTGGCCTGTTTACTAAAAAGGCAGGCCAAACCTATAAAAAAAGCCTATTATAGATAATAGGCTAGGCCAGGCTTAGACTAATTTTTTTTAAATAGGCCTAGGCTTTTTCATACAAAGCCTGGCCTGACCTATTTCCACCCCTATATACAATTTTCAGTTATAATATCATACACTTTTTATTAATATATAACTTACATTTTTCATTAATATATCATACATTTTTCAGTTATAATAACGTACATTTTTACGTTATAATAAAATACATTTTTCAGTTATAATAATATACATTTTTCATTAATATAA
Source organism: Galeopsis tetrahit (assembly GCA_963675135.1). Lineage (NCBI taxonomy): Eukaryota > Viridiplantae > Streptophyta > Magnoliopsida > Lamiales > Lamiaceae > Galeopsis > Galeopsis tetrahit. The sequence goes on along the minus strand of OY776119.1, from coordinate 30,797,542 downwards.
TATACAATTTTCAGTTATAATAACATACATTTTTCAGTTATAAGAATATATACTTTTCATTAAAAACAATATTGCACTTTTTAATATAGTAACATACATTTTTCATTAAAAAATAAAGATACAGTTTTCAATATACTAACATACACTTTTTCAAAAAAAAAATAAAAATAAAAGTAAAAATTTGACCGTTGACCGGTCAACGGTCAATAGTTGACCAGTCAAGTCAAGGTCCACTCAAATACACTGTGTACTTGAGTGCACCTAAGATTTTGGCTTTATGCATGGACTATTTTATCTTTTCATACATATTTTTATTTTAAAATAATACTCTCTGTGTTTCACTATAAATTTTCTATTACTTTTGCGTGTTTGATTAAGAAATATGATAAAAAATAATATTTGTAGTACAAATGATGTGATAGTGATAGAAAAAAAAATGAGTATAAGATGAAGTATAATAAAAAAATAGATAAAGTATAAATGATGTGACTGGAATAGAGAAAATATTTAAAATAATATACCTAAAGAAAGTGAAAATTTTATAGTGAAACGGAGGGAGTATTAATTTTTGCATAAATATATTTACAATAACAATATTAAATTATTTATCTCCGATTCATATGTATTAGAGAGATGTAAGGGATTAGTTATTTAAATCTTATCAATTATCTTGTATATTTCAAATATTCATATTTTTTGTAATCTTTGTTGTAATCATCTATATATATATATATATATAAACGTTTGTTGTAATCATCATCTATATATACAAAGATCTTTCACTCACCAAACGGTAATACAAATCTCTTTCTCACTTTCTCACTTTCTCACTGCCTCCTGCTCAGATCCAGTTTCCCATCCATGCATCCATGGTAACTCGGAGCAAAGAAAGATGTTTTTAAACGAGAAAATTTCAATTTACGTCCTGTAACTTAGGCCTAATCCAGAATATATCCCTTAAGTTTTCACATTTTCAATTTACATCCTAGGGTGTTCAATTTACATCCTTATAGGTCCAATTTACATCCTTATAGGTCCAATTTACGTCCTTTCCACCGAAAAATTAGAAATCCGATCAAATAGTCCAATTTACATCCTTTATATTTGAAAATTATAAATTAATAATTAAAAAATTCTGAAAATATCATTAAAAATTAAAAAATCTCATTAAAAACTTATAAATGGTGTAAAATAAATATAAAAAATCTACAATTCAAAAAAATCTGAAAATGTGTAAATTTAATTTTTTTTTCTTCTAAAAACTCATAAAAATAAAAAAAATCTATAATTTCTACCATTCAAAAAATCTGAAAATGTGTAAATTTAATTTGTTTTTCTAAAAGCTCATAAAAATAAAAAAAATCTATAAATTAAAATTTTAAAAATGTTTCAAATAAAAAATTCCATAATTTTAAAAATATTGTAAAAATTAATTTGGGACGGTTCCAAAATCGATCAAGGTGTGGAACTTCCACTCAACCTCGACGGTGAGTTGGAAAATCTCGTGGGACCCAAAATTATTAGGAGTTCGAGCAAAACTTTATTTAATGAAATGTTAATAATTTTTATTATTCTTATTAGATTTTTAGAATTAGTAATTTTTTTCATCTACACATTTTTAATAAATTAATGAGATTTTTTTAGTTTTTAAAATTTTTAATGAGATTTTGAATTTCTTAATTTTTAAATTACACTTTTTTCATTTTTGAATTGTAGAATTTTTTATTTTTTGTATTTTAAAAATTTTAGAATTTTTTATTTTTGTTTTACACATTTTATAATTTGTAATGTTATTTTTTGAAATTTTATTGATATATTTTGAATTTTATTTACAAATTTTATATTTTTTAATTTTAAGGAGATTTTGGGATTTTTAATGATATTTTAGAATTCTTAAATCTTTAATGGGATTTTTAGAAAATTTTAATTATTAAATTTTAATTTTCAAACTTAAAGGACGTAAATTGGACTATTTGGCCGGAATCCCAATTTATTCGTCACATTCCGGTGAGTTTTAAAATTTTCCAGCGGAAAAGATGTAAATTGGACCAAAAAGGACGGAAATCGAAAAATTGAAAACATAAAGGATATATTCTGAATTAGGCCTAAGTTACAGGACGTAAAATGAAATTTTCTCGTTTTTAAACCTATTAGATCCCAGTCGCCCCATCCATGCATCCTATGGTAACTCGAGGAAAGGCCGATATTTTTAAACCCCGTTATCCCCTAGATCTTCCTTCCACTGCTCTACTCACGACATTGGTTGCCTATTCTGACCCACGTGGCTTTAAACCAGCCATGAATTCTTCTGTTTGGTTGAGGGTTATGCAAGAAGAAATTGATGACACTTGTGTAATGATTTCGGCCATACATTTAGTCATTTTGTAAAAGTAGCTAAAATATTATTTTGGCTCTCTCATTTCAACATAAATGGCCTCTTCATTAGCTTGATGTTAAAAACGCATTTCTCAGTGGTGTCCTCCAAACCCGATCTTTATGGTGCAACTTCCGTGTTTTATTGATACTAGAATTCTAGATCATGTGTGTCGTCTAAAGAAGGCTCTCTATAGTCTTCATCAAGCGCCTCTGTGTTGATGGCATTATTATTACTGGAAATGATCCGACATTGCTTCGTAAATTTATCTACAAGTTGGTTATCAGAGGCCATTGGGTTTCATGTTAGTCACTCAAATTCAATTCTATTTTATCTACAAGTTGGCTCATCTGATATATATTTGCTTCTCTACATGGATGACATTGCAATTACTGGAAACGATCCGACATTGCTTCGTAAATTTATCTCTCGTACTCAATCGGAGTTTTCCATAAAGGACCTTGGGAGGCTAAGAAATTTTTTGGGCCTTGAAATCTCTTATACTCCGTCCGGCTTAGTTGTTAGTCAAGCTATGTTGTAGATATTTTGGAAATGGCTTCTCTCTCGGATTGCAAACCCATCGCTACCCCACTTGCTCCCAGCGAATCCTTGGTAAGCTCGGGTAACCCATTTAACGATCACACCTTGTATCGGCCTCTTGTTGGAGCTTTTCAATATCTCACAATCACTCACCCCGACCTCTCCTATATATGTCCTTAATTAATGTCATAAGTCAGTTTCTCTCCTTACTCACATGGCTTCTCACTTTGCAGCCGTGAAACGCATTCTCTGCTATGTCAAAGGCACAATCTCCCTCGGCATCACGTTCACTTCTCATCCGGAAAGGTCCATTGTCGGCTACTGAGATAGTGATTAGGCTCATTGTATTGAAACTCGTCGCTCTACCTATGGATATTCTATTTTTCTTGATGAAAATCTTGTTTCTTGGAGTGCAAAGAAGCAACCAACAGTTTCCGATCTTTTTGAATCCGAGTACCTGGCCTTAACAAATGTCGTTGTTGAACATGTTTGAGTTACGAATCTTCTTCGTGAACTCAAAGCTCTTCCTTGTGGTAACAAGAGTGCAATTTTTTGGAGTCAATATTCGGTAGCCCAAGCACGCAAAACACATTTATATTGATTGGTAGTGATGTAGCAAGAGGATTCACTTAAAGTGAAGACACTGATTTTAATGAGGTATTCTCTCCTGTTGTTAAACAATGTTGCATAAGATTACTTTTGTTTAAGGTTATACAAGTTAACCTTGAGTTACATCAATGAGATGTCAAAACTGCGTTCTTGCATGGTGATCTAATTGAAACAATATATATGCAACAACCTAAGGGTTTTATCATACCTTCAAATGAAAGTAAGGTATGCTTGCTTAAGAAATCATTGTATGGATTAAGTAGAGTCTAGACAATGGTATAGAAAGTTTGATAACTTCATGCCTCCGATTGGTTTTTTAAGAAGCAGATATGATAGTTGTGTGTACATTGGTAAACAAGATAATCTTGAAAGCACATATTTACTGATATATGTAGATGATATGTCGATAGCTAGCAAAAGTTTGAAGATGATTCAGCAGCTGAGTACCACCTTTGAGATGAAGGAATTACATAAAGTTATATCTATATAACATTACTCCAATCATTATATTCTTTTTCAACAATAATATAATAATATTATAATAATATAATAATACAATAATATAATACATTTAATCAACTAATCATTATAATCTCACCAAACAATAATATAATAATACAAACTCATTCAATCTTACAACTTGATTTGACATGAAGTTAAATCCTTCACTATTCCAAAACCCAAAAGAAACACCCATATTACTATTCATCGGGATTTCAAAAACCAGGATTTCAAAAATCTGGTTTTTAAAACCAGCCAAAGCCCAAAAGAAACATCCCCTAAGAGAATATTAGGAATTGATATTCTCAGAGACAGGAAAGCTATAACATTGTTCCTATCACAAATTAATTATGTTCAAAGATCCTGAAAAGATATTTTATGCATCAATCCTCAATCCAAGTCGGTGAGCACTTCCTTTGGACAACAATTCAGATTATTTGTAAGACGCTCTCCTCAACGTCAAACCAGTGGTGATCCGCCTCACTCCCACTTCAATCCAGGTGGTTTTTATGTTTATTTATGTGCTTCGATTCGGTTTTCGGGTAAAATAAAAAATTTAAAAGCGGAGACGAGGTAGAGACATTATTTGTATGCCCTATGTACATATTTTTTATATTTATTTATTACTCCTTCCGTTCGCCTATAAGTTTTTCATTACTGTTGGACACATAAATTGAGAAAAGTGATTAAATTATAAATATAGCACAAGTGATATAAAGTGAAGTTTAAGAATAAAATATTAAAACATATTTGTCAAAAAGGGTATGAGAAGTTTATAGGCAACGGACCAAAATGTCAAAATAGAAATAGGCGGACGAAGAGAGTATTTGATTATTATGTTTTTTTTTAATTTATTTTTAAATAAATAGTTTTATAATATAATTAATTTACAATAACATATTAATTTTTTTAAGGAGATATAATAATTATTGAAATAGAAAACTAATAATTAAATAAATAATTCTCACATGATTAATATAGTTTTGACACCCTTCCATTATTAGAGTCCTACAACTAAAAAACACCGATTTTGTCCGGATGCGTGACGCATGCATATGGATAAATTCATATTATCATGTAGGCGTGCCAAGTGAGTTCCCAGCTTTTGGTAAAAAAATAATTTGTTGATGGGATAAAACACCCATCTCGGTGGTGTTAATAGTAGTGGGACCTTCAACAATGTTGTTAGGCATTATGATATACTCTTGTTTGCCCAAAACTTATCTACTTTATCAAATGGACTCCATAACATCTCATCATACCCAAAACTTATCTACTTTATATATATACACAAATTAATATTCATTAAAACTCATATTGATGAAGTAGACATAATAAAATTGGACCGAAAGAGTATATATTAGAATCATTTAAAATGAAAAATATATACTCCAGTAAAATAGCACAAGTGATATAAAGTGAAGTTTAAGAATAAAATATTAAAACATATTTGTCAAAAAGGGTATGAGAAGTTTATAGGCAACGGACCAAAATGTCAAAATAGAAATAGGCGGACGAAGAGAGTATTTGATTATTATGTTTTTTTTTAATTTATTTTTAAATAAATAGTTTTATAATATAATTAATTTACAATAACATATTAATTTTTTTAAGGAGATATAATAATTATTGAAATAGAAAACTAATAATTAAATAAATAATTCTCACATGATTAATATAGTTTTGACACCCTTCCATTATTAGAGTCCTACAACTAAAAAACACCGATTTTGTCCGGATGCGTGACGCATGCATATGGATAAATTCATATTATCATGTAGGCGTGCCAAGTGAGTTCCCAGCTTTTGGTAAAAAAATAATTTGTTGATGGGATAAAACACCCATCTCGGTGGTGTTAATAGTAGTGGGACCTTCAACAATGTTGTTAGGCATTATGATATACTCTTGTTTGCACCACAAAGTAGACACACTTATTAAGAAAAAAAATGTAATGAGTGGAGTGTTGAGGGACAATTTTGGAAACTTATATGAATAAGTAAAAAGATCGAGTGGTTGAAATAAATGTAAAAGTAATGACATTTTGTGTAAATATGTGAATTTTGTGAGAGGAGTTTAAGAAAAAGTTTTCTTTTTAGAAATTGCAAACAATTGTGGAACGTGCGAATAAGAAAATAGTGCAAATACTGCATCCACGACAGAGGGAGTATCAAATACTGCATCCGTTCCAATTATATAGGTTGGTTTGACTTTTATAATGATTAAGAAATTTTATTTGAAAAGCACGTTAAACAAATAAAATTTATATGGTAACTCTGTTTAATTAATTTTATACTTTCTAATATAACTAATGTATATGAATATAAAAATATTACTCTATATAGAAACAAGTTTATATAATTGGACATGTATAAAAGAAAAACAAGCTCATCTAATTAATTAGGACGGAGGGTGTAATTAAATATTCAAGTGATTTGTGCAGACACGTACAGGTCGGACTTTTGCCCTGATACCATTGTTGGATCCAAAAGAAGTGTCACATATCTATGAAGGGTATTTTCTAGGGCAATCCCGAAAATTTTGTGGGGGTCACCCTATTCCAGATTTTTCGAAAATGAATTTTGGGTAATTTGTTATTAAAGTCATTTCACTAATACTTTTTTTTAATAGGGACTAGCTTTTTTAATTTTATCCAATAGATTCAGATTGGGACCTAAGAAGACAGATATGCCCTTTTCAATTTAAATAGTTTTGAAATTGACATCAAATCAGCTTTTAAATGCATTTTCTCGAAGATTGCGTATGTTTATCACCTTCCATAAATCAAACATTTCCTTAAAAAAAAGGTCAAAGCAATTAATTAGCTGAATTTGTTTTGCTGAAAGTTTTCTTTCCACAATTTCTGCATTTCATTCCACCGATTCTAAAGACAGACTCTGCGTTTTCTTTTCCGGCGACGAAGAAGACGATTGACTGCTTCCTTTAATTTTAATTATTCCCGTCGAGAGTGCAGATTAAATTGCATATAACGTTATGCATAATTCAAAATATGATTATTATGTTGCATATCACGTTATGCATAATGCTTTCGATTGAAATATGATGACTATTTTGCACATCACATTAATCACATACTCCAATTTTTGCACTATTTTATGCATAACGTTATGCACTATTTTTTTCATATCACATTTTGGAAACTGATCCAGATTTCATGAGAAAGCAAACCAGGTCTCGCAAATCACAAAAATCAATCACGAACAGAATTAGGCAGATTAACAAGAGAAGAGAGAATGTGGCATTTTGAAATTGGTATATTTCAACCAGAAAAAAAAACCAATATTGAGCGCCGCGCGCAGCGATCTGCAACTCCCGCCTGTTACTCCCTCGACCGCGATTTGTTAATCCGTCGGCTGCGATCTGCAAATCCCTCGACCGATCTGCAAATCCTCCTCTTTCGGCCGCCTACCTGTCGCGCCTTGTGTGAAGACGAAGGGTTCCGTCGTCCCGGGCACGCTATCGCCTTGGAAATATAAATCGAGAATACACCAGAATTGATAATATGAACAATAAACGATTAATAATGAAGAAATTAAAATGAAGATACGTACAATGCACTTGAATTGGATTGAAGATGAATATTGAATTTGCAATTTTTACTTCAATTTTGATCGAATCTGCAGGAACTTTTCGAAATCAAATTTTGGAAATTCGAAAATTGGAAAGTCGGAGACTTTCCGATTCTATGACCTAATATTCAGGAATTCCATGATTTGCGAAAACTATGGAAATTAAATATCTGATTTAATTTTTAATTTTGAAATTTTAAAACAATTTGTATACTAAGGGTTATTTTGGTTCTTTGTGACCAAATTGAAGCGAATAGATAAAATTTGAAGTGGTTGTTCCAATTTGTTGAATGGGTTGTGATAATGACTCTATTGATAAAAAAATCTCATGAATTTTTAAGGGGAAACACTTGTGTGAACATTTCACGTGAAATATTAGTATATTTAAGGAATGACCAAAAATCCGCGAATCTTTTGCTAGTCATACATGGTTAGACGGATCTTTAAAAAAATTGCGAAAATGTCACTCAAAAGGTTAACATAACAACTTGTTCCAAATCTGTGTTATTATAAAGATAATTACATATAATTGTAAGGGCTAACACATAATTGACTTTTTATATGAAATATTAGTACATTTAATGTAAGGAAGGGGAAAAATTCGTAAATATTTTGCGAGTCATACCAGATTAAACAAATTTAAAAAAAAAATCACGCAACAGAAAAAACTTATTTCAGATCTATGTTACTATAAATACAATTATATGTTACTGTACGAGAAAATATTTGTTACTATATAAAGGTATTCAAAATTGTGTTATTATATAAATACTAGTGCATTACTTTATAGAGAAAAATATTTTACTGAATGAATAAAACGTCATTATATATTGAAGGTGAATGAGATACTTAAAGAGACGAAGAACAATAATCCAAAACACGAAAAAAAAAATGCATATTGTTCATCTCCAAAACTATATTGTTCAATAGTTCATCCAAAAAAAAAAAAAGGAATTAGACACTACAAAATATTGCCCAAAAGGCATCGGCAGGCTGGCCGATGCGAAAAGGGGACGGCATTTAATGCCCGATGCAAAATGGCATCGGCAGTGGGCCCCGATGCGAAATGGCATCGGCATTTAATGCCCGATGCAAAATGGCATCGGCAGTGGGCCCGATGCCTTCCCCGATGCCCTAATTAAATATAAAACCCCCCTCTTCCAGAACGTTACAGCCGCTGCCCTCCTCCCCCAAATTGAAGCTTCGAGTTTTTGGCCATCCCCACTCAAAAATCACCTTCGTTTGCGGATCGAACTCGATTTTTGGCCATTTGTGTTCTACATTTCGACGGGAGCATTTCTACGGTAATTTTTTTCGTTTTCATTGGTTAAATTTGAAGTTATATGTGTATATATAGTTTTAGTATATATATGCATATATGTTGTATGTATATATAAAATTGTTAGAATTGTTAATTTTTATGCATGCATGTGTTAATTGTAAGAATTTATAAATTGTTAATTAATTATGTTGTGTTTATAAGCATGTATTTATACGTACGTATGTTTTAATAATTAAGTTATATGAATTTATTTCTTAATTAGAGTGTTAGAATTATATTTGTGTTATATGTCTATATGAATTTATTTGTTAATTAGGGTGTTAGAATAATTATTAGAATATAATTAGAATTATATTAATTGATTTTAATAGAGTTAAGGAAATGAGACGTTGGTTGTTTGTGTGTTTGTAGACGTCGATTGACATGGATTATTCAATTCGTAGTTGGATGTATAGTCCAAGATTAGTGAATGGGATTATGAACCCTGGATTTGTTAGTGGAATAAATGGATTTATTGAATTTGCTACTAGTAATCCGAATTCGATGTGGGAGGGAAAAATTAGGTGTCCTTGTTCGAAAGCTAGATGTCGAAATCAAACTTATAGAGATCCTAATGAAGTGAAATCTCATTTATATCGAAATGGTTTTACACTGAATTATTATAATTGGATTTATCACGGGGAAGAGATTTGGGGTCCACGTCCGTATCAAAACACTAATGAATATGCGTCAACTTCAAACGACGTTGACCCAGCTGGTCCTAGTTCGTACCACACTATGGTAGAAGAGTTAATGGGTGGCCCAAACATTGATTTTGGAATCGACGTGGAAGAGGAGGCACTTAATGAAGAACCCCCTAACGAGAATGCGCCACAGTTTTACGACATGCTTCGTGCAGCGGACCAAGACTTGTATCCTGGTTGTGAATCTCATTCGCAGTTGTCATTCAATTCCAGATTGTTGAACATTAAAACGGAAAACAGATTGTCTGAAAGGGGATACAACCAGGTTGTTGAGTTGATTCGTGAGATTTGTCCTCCCGAAAATAAGGTTCCCAAGAAATTTAACGACACCAAACATTTGATGAGTGGGATGGGTCTTCCGGTAGAAAGGATTGATTGTTGTGCACAGAATTGCATGTTATTTTGGGGTGCAGACAGCGAACTAGATTTTTGTAAGATTTGTGGTCGATCACGGTATAAGCCGAGTAGGGTTGATGTAGATGGTCGGTTGAAAAAGAAACGCCCGGTTAAGGAGATGTTCTACTTTCCGATAATTCCTCGTTTGCAAAGATTGTACAGGTCCAAGGCCACTGCGAAGGATATGACATGGCATGCCTCGTGCGCTTCTGATGACTCTGGTGTTATGCGTCACCCGGCAGACTCGCTGGCTTGGAAGCATTTGGACCGTTCGTATCCTAATTTTGCATCTGAAATTAGGAATGTGAGGTTGGGCTTGAGCACAGACGGTTTTGCACCGTTTGGAATGACGGGAAAACAATATTCGTCATGGCCAGTTATACTTACTCCGTACAATCTACCCCCGTGGTTATGCATGAAGGATCAATTCATGTTTGTTTCGATTCTCGTACCCGGGCCTAAAAGTCCGAAGGACAAACTTGATGTGTTTTTGCAACCACTGATAGCAGATTTGAGATTTTTATGGGAAAATGGGGTGCAAACTTACGATGTTGCTAGAAAGCAAAACTTTTTGATGCGAGCTGCACTTATCTGGACCATTAGTGACTTCCCAGCATACTCAATGTTGTCTGGTTGGAGTACAGCCGGAAGGCTTGCTTGTCCATATTGTGGAGAGTACACCGATGCATTCTATTTGAATAAAAGTCGAAAGCAGTCGTGGTTCGACAACCACCGAAAGTTCTTACCACCGAATCACACGTGGCGATCGAATAAAACTGCATTCATGGCCGGAGTAGTAGTCACAGATGATCCACCGCCTATTCGAACGGGTGCAAGTCTCCTATACGAAATTGATCATTTGGGATATAGAAAGGTTACAGAGGATGGTGCTGAGGCTCACAACAAAAAACTTTCTGGAGGGTGGAAGTGGAAAAGCATTTTCTGGGAGTTGCCGTATTGGAGTACCTTGTTGATACGACACAATTTAGACGTGATGCATATTGAGAAAAATGTGTTTGATAACGTTTTCAACACGGTGATGAATGTGGAGGGGAAAACAAAGGACACGTCTAAATCAAGAGATGAGCTGAATGATTATTATCGTCGTCCCTCTCTCAAGAAATGTCCACGTACATCAAAGTATCCTAAGGCTTCTTTTTCGCTTGATAAGAAGCAGAAGGATGTTGTTTGTAAGTGGATAAGTGAGTTGAAGTTTCCAGATGGATATGTGTCTAACATGTCCCGTTGCATTGACTGGTCGAAATTGAAATTGTATGGGATGAAGAGTCATGATTGTCACGTGTTTATGCAGAGACTACTACCGATTGCTTTTTACAAAATTCTGCCGCTCACTGTGTGGAAAGCAATCACTGAGCTTAGTCTATTTTTTAAGGAGTTGACTTCTACAACCATCACAGTTGACAACATGACTCGACTGGAAACAGATATCCCAATCATCTTGTGCAATTTGGAACGTATCTTTCCACCCAGCTTCTTCAACTCTATGGAACATCTACCTGTGCACCTTGCATATGAAGCAAAAGTGTGTGGTCCAGTTCAATACAGATGGATGTATCCATACGAGAGGTAATTTAATTAATTTCTCATACGATTCTTCAAATTATATGAACTTACGATTCTTAAAATTTAATCAGGTATCTTCGCACCTTGAAATTAAGCGTGGGTAACAAAGCATGTGTTGAAGCTTCGATTGCAAATGCCTATTTAACTAGAGAGGCGTCAATGTTTTGTTCTCACTATTTCGAGGACCATGTTACGACAAGGATACACAATGTACCTCGTAATTACGATGGTCGGGACGAAGTACATGAGTATGTCGAGGGCACTTTTTCCATATTTAAGGCGCCTGGCAAACGATTTGGAAAGCCTAAGAAAAGATGGATTTTAGACGAGGAGAAAAAAGTTGCTCATACGTACGTGTTGTTGAATTATGATGAGGTGCAGCCATATGTTCAGTAAGTCAATCCGACCAAAATGTTTGTCAATCAAATACTTAGTGTTGAAATGTCTTATTAATCTTATATCGATCGTACGTAGGCTATTCATGCAACAACTTCAAGTTCTTCAACCAAATCTCTCGGCCGCTGAATCAGATTTAAGACTACAAGATGGATTTGCGTCGTGGTTTGAAGACATTGTAAGTTATCCTAAAATAACGATCTGTGTAAAGTGTTAAGTTATAGAAATTCTCACATTAATTCGGCTTATATATATATATAGGTGAAGATAAATCACGTCGAGGACAGGTTTTTATCCGATCTTTCGGCTGGTCCGTCTGGTCAAGTTCTTACGTACGCAGGGTATTACGTGAACGGGTACAAATTCCACACCATGGCTTATGGTGCATCTAGAGCAACATCAAACAGTGGGGTTTGTATCAAGGGAAAAAACTATGACGCGGATGAGGAAGATTTCTATCGAAAACTCGAGGAAGTAGTCGAATTGGACTATCAGGGGTACCACGAGAAGAAAGTGGTTTTGTTTAAGTGTCAGTGGTTTGATCCCTCAAACAATGGGACAAAAGTTCATCGTAACTACAAGCTCGTGGAGCTTAATCAGAGGCGATCTTATGGCCGATACGATCCATTCGTACTAGCAAGTCAAGCCACACAAGTCTACTATTGTCCATACCCCGGATCCCGTACTGATTGGATATTTGTCTGCAAAGTCAAACCGAGATACTTGGTGGATGCAAAAGATACTACTGAAGATGAAGTTCCCGCGTGGCAAGAGGATAACATAGAAACTCAAATGATTGTGCAAGTAGATGATGATCCTGTCATGTTAACTGATGACACCGGTACAATGATGGAAATGGCAGAGTATGAAGAAGATGAAGAAGAAGACGGAGAAGAAGACGGAGAAGAAGACGACGAAGATGAAGCTGAAGATGAAGATGAAGATGATGAAGATGAATGATGTTGTTAATTGTTAGACTATGTTATCTAAATATTAATTGTTAGACAATGTTATCTAAATATTAATTCCTTAATTATATTCCTTATTTATATTTTAGTGTTAATCGTTACAGTGATGTTCATATATAATGTTTTTTAATTGTTACAATGTTCAATGTTAATAATGTTTTAATGTTCATTTTGACAGATGAGTGGTCGTCGACATGGTTCTGGATATGGCTCTGGTCAGGGTTCTTCTGGACAGGGTTCTTCTGGACATGGGCGAGGTAGAGGTAGAGGCAGAGGAGAGCCGGTGGATGAGACACCGACTGTGCAGACACCACAGGGTTTGTATATGCCCGATATGACTGGGATAATGTTGCCCCAGATGCCCGGAATGAACCCTAATTCCTATTACACTCAGGTGCCTCAGTTGCCTCATATGGTTCCACATCCACAGGAACAATCCCCTCCACCGATACATTCGCCAGTTAGACATCCGTCTGTCGGGACACAGGCCAGCATGTCGACTGATGCACCCGACAGTCGCATCCGACTGTTTATCTACCTGGATACGTAAGTATATTATATTTAAATTTCATTAGACGTATGTATAACATGTTTATTAATAATTTTTTATTTATTATAAAATACGTGTAACAGGTTGATGCCTTCAAATTTAATTTCGAGGACGATCAGATCGATAATGTACCGGAATATGGAGCTTGGTGCACACACCTGGGCTATGGTATCACCCGGCACGGTACAGCGGTGGTGGGATACATTCCAGGTATAAAATAACTTTACATTTAGTTATTTTGTTATATTACTTCGTTAATTAATTTCTTTTTGCAGACCGAGGTCAGGTGGGACCCTGAAGCCACATCTTCTACAGAGGTGTACAGACTTTTTCTTCAAAGAGCTGCAACTCGGTACACTAACATGTTATCAAAAATCAAGAAAGCGTGGGTGAAGGATAACAAGAGGCCGTTGTGGGATGTGAATGTTTGGAACTCCTTAGTTCGTCACTGGAACAATCCCGACACAATTAAGAAGAGCGAGCAGGCTCGTAAGAACCGCTTATCCGAGCCTGGAGGTCCGGGTACTGGCCATGGTACTCATAAAGGCGGAGCTCGTGGAGCAGCAGAGGTCGCACGGCGCATTGTAAGTATTTGTGGTCAATTATATATAATTAATTTTAGTTAATTGTTTAGTTTATTTATTCGTATATGTCTTCGATTCAAAATACAGGAGGAGAGGACGGGACGCCCTGCATACGACTGGGAGATAGTTGAATATTACCACCGTTACGAAAACGGGACATACACTCGTGGCTATATGGGTGATATACTTGTAAGTTATATATATATACATTACATTATATAACAAATATATATTTAATTGTACTTGAAAATGTATTAACCCATTTTTAAATGTGCACGTAAAGGACCAGATACATGACGAGTTGACCAATAATACTACAAGAGATCCGTCAGATGAACCTAGTTCAGAGGATGGTTCCCAGGCCCCACCTTTACCCGATATGTCTGCACTGTACGTGAAGAAGGTCGGCAGGTCTCATGGACGTGTTAGGGGCCTTGGACAAGTAGGCAAGAACAGACGGGTCTCCTCCGGTCCTGGCGAGACGTCAAGTGGTACGGCTTATGGACGATTCACCCAGGAAGACATAAACAATGCTATTGCTGAAGAACGGAGAGTCAATGAAGATAGAGAGCAGCGCTTACTGGAACAAATGCGGCTGCAGGAGGAGCGCTTACGCAAGGAGTTTCAGGACCAGCTTGCATTGATGATGGGACAGATGGGTGGGATAGGTGGGGAGCCGAGGCTGCCGAGGCCGCCGCACAACGTTCATTATAGTAGCCAGGTTCAGGATCGGGATGATAGTGAGGATGATGGTGGTGGTGATGAGGAGTGATACATTTTTATATTACTTTGTTACGTGTGATGTTATTATATTACATTGACGTTGAGGATTAATTTTTATTTTAATTGACGTGAACATGCTAATTATGATTATAATTAATGTTGTTTGTGATATGATGTTATTTTAATTGAAAATGAACTAGAGAATAATTTTATAATAGATGAATTCTTTTTTAATTATATGTATAAGTGAATTCATATTTTTAAATGGATAAGTGAAAATAATTATATATATTTAATGTTGTGAATTGAAAACTAGAATGAATTTAAATGATGTGATTAGAATAAATTTAAATGTATAAGTGAAAATAATTATATTCAATGTTGTATGTAATTATAATGTTGTGAAATAAAAAATTAGAATGAATTTAAATGTTGTAAATTGAAGATTAGAATAAATTTAAATAGTGTGAATAATTGATACCGTAAATAAATTATTTAATTTGAAAAACATAATTTAGTTAAGGGTTTAGGGTTTACGGTTTAGGGTTTAGGGTTTAGGGTCCATTGAAGGATAAGTGAATTCATATTTTTAAATGGATAAGTGAAAATAATTATATATATTTAATGTTGTGAATTGAAAACTAGAATGAATTTAAATGATGTGATTAGAATAAATTTAAATGTATAAGTGAAAATAATTATATTCAATGTTGTATGTAATTATAATGTTGTGAAATAAAAAATTAGAATGAATTTAAATGTTGTAAATTGAAGATTAGAATAAATTTAAATAGTGTGAATAATTGATACCGTAAATAAATTATTTAATTTGAAAAACATAATTTAGTTAATTTGAAAAACATAATTTAGAAATAATTATGATATGCTTTGATAAATAATTTAATAAGCAACAATTAAAGTTAGAATGAATTGAATTAATTAAAGAATTAAAAACTCAAATTAAATTGAATATATATTAATTGCATTCACAACATGTCGACTAAAAGCTCCTAGCCTAAACGGCACACAGGGGGCGCTCAAAAGCCTTCGTGACCGCGAGGTCACGAGTTCGAACCCCATAAATCGTGAAAATGGTCAGAATTTGCGAAAATGGGGTGGCCCAGCGGTGGGGGGTGGGTGCTGGTGGCCTATCGACCTGGGTTCGAAACCCAGATTCGTCTTTTTTAAATTTTATAAAAAGGCATCGGCAAAATGGCATCGGCAGTGCCCCGATGCCATTTGGTAACGACGCTTTCCCCGATGCGAAATGGCATCGGCTGTCCCCGATGCAAAATGGCATCGGCAGTGGGCCCCGATGCCATTTGGTAACGGCGACCTGTCGATGCCAAAAGGCATCGGTTTTCCCAAAATCCGATGCCATTTAAATGGCATCGACCATATTGGCATCGGCACACTGCCGTCCCCTTTGCCGTTGCCTTCATCTGTGGGGACGGCAGATCCGATGCCTTCCCCGATGCCATTTTTAAAGTTTTTTGTAGTGAGATTCTCGTATGTTTAATAGTTTATCGATCTCTACAATTTCAAATATGTGTGTGGTATCGATGCCATTTTTAAAGTTTTTTGTAGTGAGATTCTCGTATGTTTAATAGTTTATCGATCTCTACAATTTCAAATATGTGTGTGGTATTATTGTGACCTTTTCTCATTCAATAATTCATTAAAATAAACAATAATGATTTCTCCGTCTTGTTTCATGACTAGTAGATCGAAAATCTGAACATAATTGATTGACAATAGCGCGGTCGAATTCTCTGAAGGTAAAAAAATGTTTTCATGAACTGGGTAGAATGGGTCATATTGCGCGGATCTTTGTTTCATACAATATTGCATATTAGTTTTTTTCTTTTTTAAGTAGTATCACACCAGTTCTAGGCCTGGTTCCATGTTGAACCGACCGGTCTTATTATGAAAATATTGCGTCTTGACTACTTCAATGCAGGTGTTTGTTGTTTAATTATATTCTGGAAAAATTATACTATAAGTTAATAAATATAAATATAAGTTTAATCTAAATTAAATGCAAGTGTTTGTTGTTCAATTATATTCTGAAGAAATTATATTTATATTTATTAATGTAACTTTCCGATTAATTAATTAACAAAAAAAAAAAAAAAAGAATAGATGCTATAGTGTTATTTGTTTAATAAATATAAATATTAAAATGTTAGATCAATTTTATAGTGAAATGTACTCATTTGTTGAGAATTTTTATCTTTTTCGCATAACGTCCCGTTTTAGTTAAAAATTTAATTCACGTCCCATAACTTTTTTAATTTCTTAATTTACGTCCCATTTACGTATGAGTGACCAAAATTAAACGACGTCGTTTCTATATTAAATTTTGGGATTTCCGGGCGAATTTGGGCGTAAATTAAGCAATTAAAAAAGTTATGGGACGTAAATTAAAATTTTAACTATTTTTGGACGTTTTTTAAAAAAGGTAAAAGTTGCGGGATGTAAATAGTTTTTTTCTCACTTCAATGTTGTGAAGAATAACAAATTAAAAGAGTATTAGTTAGAGTAGTTTATTTTAATTAGTTGTAACTTCAGTTTTAGTAGTGGTAATATGTATGGATTGACTGGTTGGTGAGTTAAATTTGTTCAAGAAAGACCAAGAATGTTTAAAGATTGAAAACAAAGTAAGCAATCATATACAATTAAGATCGATCTAGTCGGGAGAAATGATCCTGAGCCACCTTAGTATTTGAACATTGAGGAAAGCATATTGCACTTGCTGAATTGTGAGATTAGGGCGACACCAGTTATTTTCCGTTCCCTGCAATACAATCGAATTCAAAAGCATCTTCTTCCCCTCTCTCAACTCCCGCACATTTAGGCCAAAATTCCTTCTCAACACCGTGGCTGTAAAGAAACCCGTATGATCTAAACCTATCGCCGTGGCTTCAAACTCAAATTTTTGTCTCAATTTGCGTATCTTGAATCCTAAGGCGTTGCTAACGAAAACGTTGTTATAGTCGCCAAAGAAATTGTTGAGGGATGAAGGGCACTGATTTCCATCGCACAACTGCAACGTCCCCACCCCGTCGTCCATCTCGATTTCCAACCCAAAGTAGTGGAAGCCAACATTTCCGGCGTTGTTGATGCCTTCTATCCACCGTCTGACGACATTTGGGTGCTTCGCGACTGTCGTCACGATAGTTCGCCCGAAGATATTAATGTCGAACACTTGCTCGATCTCGCTCCCGCTCCCTATCACTGGCCGCGGTACAATGAAGCTTCCAGGTAGCGCCATTGTTGAGCTGATCAGGAGGGCGAGTAAAAGATAGGGGAAGGATGAAATTGAGCCCTCATACCCATATATATAATGAGAGGGAGCGGTTTCTAAGAATATTGAAAATGGGTTAGTCCTCAATTTTTTTTTTTTTGTGAATCAACTTTTCGTGAATTGTCCGATTTTAATCCTGAAGTCACCAAAAATGGCAAAACAGTATCCATTTTAACCACACTTGACTCCTTATCTAATGACGGTGTACGTGTTCACAGAATCATGCACCTCGTATTCGCTGTACTAAATCATATCAAAACCAACATCGTTTTTATATTTTCACAGAATCATGCACGACTTCCGATCAATCAGCCATGATTTCTGGTAACAGAAATGGTAAATAGATTGTCGTCCGGAAGGAATTAAGGTCAAATATATACAAATTTTTAATCACGAGAGAGGAAATGAGAGGGGGCCGCACTTATGTGCAATATTTCACGTGAAATATTAGGATATTTAAGGAATGGTCAAAATCTAAGGAATGGTCAATCTATTTACCATTTGTAGCGGATTTGACTGGTCAAACGAATATTTCCTTAAAAATCGCACAAAAGTCGCGCACAGGAGGCTAACAGGATAACGGATTTCAGTGTTACTATAAATGTAATTATATGTTACTGTAAGACCAAATATGTGTTACTGTAAGTACAAATAACACATAAATTGACTTTTCAC
Source organism: Galeopsis tetrahit (assembly GCA_963675135.1). Classification (NCBI taxonomy): domain Eukaryota; kingdom Viridiplantae; phylum Streptophyta; class Magnoliopsida; order Lamiales; family Lamiaceae; genus Galeopsis; species Galeopsis tetrahit. The sequence continues at coordinate 30,778,723 of OY776119.1, read as the reverse complement.
AGGAAATATTAATATAAAATAATTCAAGAAAAGATAAAATAGAAAAAATTGCTCTTAATCTGTGTTACTATAAATACAATTATATGTTACTGTACGAACAAATAAGTGTTACTGTAAGGACAAGTAACACATAATTGGCTTTTGAGTAACACATATTTGACCTTAAAGTAACACAGAAAACTGTGTTACTATATAAACACAAGTGTATTACTTTATAGAGAAAGATGTGCTACTGTATAAACAAAACGTTATTATTGAGAGGGAATAAGATATGCACATTAAAAAGACGAAGAACAATAATTGAAAACACGAAAAACACAATCATGGTGAGTAGTTTATCAATCCCTACAATTACAAAAACATAACTATCAACAATTAATTGGAATAAATCTGTGTGGTATTATTGTTGATTTTTTCCCATTCATTAATTCATTCAAAATAACAAATAATGATTTCTCCCATTGTTTCTAGATTAACAGATCGAAAATCTGAACAGTAGAATTGATTGGATTGAATTTTCTAAGGTTTTTTTTTTTAATTGAAGTTGAGCGCTACGTAGGGGAGAGAATGAGAGAGGGGAGAATGAAGAAGAGGCTGAAGAAGAAAGAAGAGGGAGAAGGGCAGAGGCTAAAGAAGAAGAGGGAGACGCGTAGAGGAGGAGAGAAAGAAGTCTCGCTGAAGAAGAAGATGGAGACTGGCTACGGGATAAAAACATAAGAATTAGTCAAATTGCACCATAAGACTATTGTCAAATATTTTTTTGTCAATGAGGAGGTGTGTGTAATGGGTTTTAGAGTGTTGTCTACTTTAATTCTAGTTCTTTGAAAAGTTAGTGGGACCAAATTCAACAAGCCTAAATAATTTCATTACAAAGATGTTGCCGTGAAATTATGTGGAATAATGAAATACAAATTATTACACTTGGCACAAAATGAAGGTGAGTTGAAATTAAATTTTGACATTCTACAGTAGAATTAAATCAAAATTGTTATTCAATTGCAATTGAGTGCATACAAGTGCAAGTGTGCAACACTTAATTTTTTTGTTTCTTTGTGCATGATAAAAGAGTGAAATAGATATTTATTCGCATTTAATAGAAATTAATATACAAAAATTAATTCTCCACCTCTCTATAAATTCAAACTTTTAGATGAGATTTTTTTTTTCATTGTATTAATTAGAACAAGGCAAGCATCTTAGCCGGAGGCCATTCATTAATTCCTGGTTTATGCATGATATATATACTCGTTATAGTACAACACATAGTATCTTGTGAACTTCATATACCATTGAACTGACTAATTCATTTGATTATACCATTGAACTTACCGGCCAATTTCACTATAATAATTGAGCGCAGTGGTTCATTTCACGATACAATTGAACTCATGTTCATTAATCTACCATAACCACTAAATCCACATATTCATTTCACAGTATAAATAAACTAAAATCTCAACCCACAATATTCTTGAACTCACAGATTTGTTTCATAGTGACCAGACTCACAGGTTCAACTCATAATAATCACCTGAATAACAATTCAGTCTCATAACGTAATACCCCATGCATCACCAATCACCAATCACCAATCAAATCACATCATTCACGTAATATTCACATATCACCCATCAATACAATTAATTCATGTCACAACCCAAATTTAAGGTCTAGACGAAAATACTATACCTTTTACTATTTGACTACCAACTAGATTAATTAAAATTGTTATAGCGGAAACGACATAAAAAACCAAATACATCTTCCTCCATTAATATAATGCTTAGGCCATTTAATTTAATATAAAAAGAACATTTGATACCAATAATTTAAAAATTATTTGAAGCAACCAAAATATTTTAATTGAGAAAAAAATTATTTACGTCCCGCAATTTTCACCTTTTTTAAAAATGCCCCAAAAAAGATAAAATTTAAGTTACGTCCCATAATTTTATAAATTGCTTAATTTACGTCCAATCTTTGTATGGTCTAAAGAAAAGCCCTAGACAATGGTATTTGAGATTTGATGAGTGCGCATTTGTACAACTGGTTTCATTAGAAGTTTATATGATTGTTGTGTTCCCATCTACCACTTATCTTCTGTTGTATGTTGATGATATATTAATTGCAAGTGAATCAATTAATGGTACCAATGAAGTAAGAAAGATTCTCAAATCTGAGATTGAGATGAAAGATATTGGTGAAGCTAAATTGTTAATTGGGATGTAGATCAGACGAGTTGGAGGGACAATTCCGTTGAGTCAGCCAACATATCTGAAGGTGTTTGAAAGCTTTAGCATGAATCAAGCAAATGCAGTTCTACACCTACCTGGCCTTATGCCAATATTGTAGGAAGTTTGATGTATGTTATGATTTGTTGTAAACTAGATTTAACTTATGCTATGAGTGTTATTAGCCGATATATGAGTGATCTAGGTCTAGTTCATTGGGAAACAGTTAAGTGGGTCATGAGATATGTTGTGGGATCAGCTGAGAAGAGTTTTCAAAAAAGTAAAGATGAAGTAGATGCACTTGAAGACATCTTGATGCTGACTATGCAGCTAATGTTGACACAAGATTTTTTTTGACAGGTATGTGTTTACTTTGTTTGGAATAAATATCTCTTTGAGGTCTATACATCAATCTGTACGTAGTTGCATTATCAACCACTAAATCGGAATATGTTGCATTAATTGAGAGAGTAAAGGAGAGCATGTGAATGAGAGGAATCTTAAGGAAGTTTGGTTTATCTCAGAGCAGTGTGACTGTGATAGTCAAAGTACAATACATCTTACAAAACATCAAAGTTATTATGAGAGAACCAAACATATTGGTGTAAAACTTTATTTTATAAGAGATATTGTTGAAAAGAGGGTTATTAGAGTGACCAAGATAGCTACAGAGGAGAACACAACTGATGCATTCATTAAGATATTACCAACGTACATCTAAGTTTGATTTATGTCTTGGTCTTATTGGTTTGCATTAATTCTTAGTGGAGAATTGGTATAGTAAGCACATGCACTTTCCAACTTAGTCATAAACAGGACGTGCCCGATTTAAAGGAAATTCTTTCTTGCCTTCTTCACCGCTTTCAATAAACTGGATTAAACATAAAGTAATCAAATTATTTCAATTCGATCTATTAAAAAAAAAAAAAAACCAGTATAAGAGGAAATAAGTTATTAAAAAATGCTTAATATCACTATAAGTAGACTCCCTTATTACCGTCCCCCAGGGGCGGACCCAGGATTGGTATTGAGGGGGGCAGATTTATATGTTCGAACATTAATTTCCCTCAATTTTATATGTTCGTTAATAAAATTTTAATATTATATATTTATATCTTTTTTCCCTGTTAAATATCTAAAACTCTATAAATATGTCAAACTCTATAATGTGTTTTTGCTACTTGTGTTAACGTTGTGAATTTGTTAACACGAGATAAAGAATTTAACTAGTAAAAAAATAAATTATAATCACTAATTCACATCATAAAATATAAGGAATTGAAATGAGACACATTTGTATTATATCATTATATGATGCGATTTTAACTTGGTTCTAACGGTCGAAATTCAATTGAATAATTGAGAATATATTAAAAATAAACTCAATTGTATATAACAATTTATCAATTAAAAAAATATATACTAATATTGGATAGTGACCTTTGAAAAAATTATTAATTTGTAAAACTAAAATATAAGAAATTAAAGTATATTTTAATATTAGTATTTGGATAAGAGTTGTTACTTGAAAAGTGAAGAACAGTCATAAGAAAACTAATTAATTAATTTAATAATTATTACATATAATATATATTAAAAAAAAAAAGTTGAGGGGGTCCGCCCCTGCCGTCCCCATCTCTTTATTTATATATATATATATAAATAAATAAAAGGTCTCAAGTTAAATTTTGATCCTTTCCATCCATTTATAAAGTATATTCTCGAACTAGAAACTGTTGCTTTTCTCTCTCAATTACTCCCAACGCTGTTAACTCCGACGGAAATACCGGTGTCTGCAACATCGGTATTGAATTCGGGTTCGAGTGCAACAACAACCATATCGGCACCATGCAGTTGTACGTGGGATCAATGACGGACCCATGTAGGACCCAGAGAGGGCAATGGGCCCTCCACTGATTTTTTTTATTTTTTTATATATATATTTATTTCGTCTCGTGATTATTCATACACTTTATTTATTAAGACGTTTCAAAATTTTTTGCACACTTATAATACGTAAATAATCTACAAAATTAATACTCTTATCACATTATTTTACTTTCAAAATTGTCACTCATTTGAGTCAACATTCTTCCCTACAACTCACTAAATTACCTTTAAACATCACAAAATCATCCAAAATACTCCCTACATTATTTTGTTTTTAAAATTGTCACTCATTTTTGATCCACATTCTCCCGTACACTTCACTAGATCACCTTTAAACAACACGGAATCAACCAAAATACATCTCATTTATTTGACGTCACACCTTACTAAATTCCCTTTAAATCTCACTAAATCACTCAAAATACTCCTCATTTATTTGACCTCACCCATCATTAAAAATTCACATTTGTTGAAAAGTGAGCTTGTTAAGATATGCAGGTCATCACTGGATAGGGGAGTATAATTTAAGTTCTACATTTGTCTAATAGTGACTAATGTTTCAACGAGAATGCACGTTAAATTTTAACACTGTTTCACTTATTATGAGTTAGAACTATTAAAATTAATTTTCATTGAAACATAACAAATCATTAAATTTAAATTAATAAAATGAGTTCTACTGAAAATTTTATAACGAATTTTTGTTTGTAGGTATATTATTATTTTGTATTTATAGTAATGCAAATGGGGTTCCCAAATCTAAAATTCCTGCGTCCGTCACTGTGTGGGATGGCGCTGCCTCTTCTTCGATGTCTGCCCTGCACATCTTCCCCCCTCCCTCGATGACTTCGTCGCCAATCCGAATAACTGTTTCTTCGGCATTACAAACAAGCTGGAAGGGTTGAGGACACTGTGCACCTTAATTTGATGCCTCGCCAGTGAATTTCAGGAATTTGCCCGCGGGACCTCCTGCAGGGCTCTTACCTATCCATGTGCTCTATGCTTGTATATTTTCATCAAAACCGATGATTATCTCTGATCCTTCAGTCTTGATTCCTTTATTTTCAGTACTGGTTTCTTCTCACTTTCTTTTCATGTATACTATGGATCTTGTCACGTATATCAACACTTAATGCTTACTTTTATTTGAAGATTTAAATATTCTTGCTGTTTTAATATTGTTCAGCCGCAGTTTAATTAAACCGTTAATTAAGGCTTGACTCAGTGCCAGGCCGGACTTGATCCGAAGATTGTTGGTTTGCAAGAGATACTATTTGATCAACAATTGAGATTAATTATAATTAATTCTATTATTATAATTAATTAATTAACTCATCAGAAATTTTTGTGCCTAAATTCTTAGATTTAATATGTGCAACGAAATTTATAGATTACATTGCTATGCTAGCAACAAAAATTGTTTATTTTGTTAATGGTAATCAGAACAACAATGAAAATTATATTTCATTGCTATAATTTTTCCGTGCCTAATTTCTTGAAATTAATATTTGCGGACAAATTGAAATATTTCATAGCTTATTAAAATTCGCGCACAAAGGAAATTGCATATTAGGTATGGAAAGTACAATTTTTTTTTTTTTTTTTGAGGACGTGTGGAGTACAAAATTTACCAAGTGAATGAATTCCCTTGGTCACCATATAAGGAAGATTTTATTGTTATTTGTGGTTCTCGTTGACTATAATTGAGTTCAGTTGACATCAAATATTAGATACAATAAATATTAAAATGAAAAGGCAAAATCAATATTCCAGAGTCTATCTCAAGATATATCATTTAGTTAGATTTAAACTGCTGTTAGTTTATTAATTAGTTAGATAATGTAAGGAGAGAGTTACATTATGATAAACTACTTTTTCAACTGGGACTTGTTTGACCTCAACAATCCAATTGGTATGAGGCATTCGAGAAAACTCAAAAGCAAAGATGTGAGGGTATAGTTCAAAACGGACAATATCATATCAAGTGGAATACGACCCGGAAACCTAACAAGTGGCGCCGTCTGTGGAAAATTAATATTAGAGTCATGGTCCTAGACGAATGTAATGTGGAGGAGTTCCCGGTGTCAAAATGTAAAATGACGGAATGACTAACCATTGGAGAAACGACAGAGTAAGTCTCTATGGACGTCGACTAGGCATGATGACCAAACTGGTATATTAATTGGAGAAAAGTGAGTTTATCATAATGTAACTCTCTCCTTATATACCTAATTAGATATTACTTAACTATCTAACTAATTAATAAACTAACAGCAGTTTAAATCTAACTAATGATATATGATCTTGAGAGTCTAGCACAGCACAAATCAAAACACGTACACTTGAATATGAATTTTTTAAAATGACATATAACTCCAAATACCCAGATAGGTAAAAATCAAGTGGTTCAAGAAAGAGCAAGAATATTTAAAGATTTCAAAGAAACTAATATTATCTAGTAGTGGGGAGAAATGATCTTGAGCCAAATTAGGATTTGAAGATTGAGAAAAGCATCGGCAGTAGCATGTTGCACTTGCTGAATTGTGAGATTAGGGCGACACCAGTTATTTTCCATCCCCTCCATCGCAATCACGTTCAATAGGACCTTCTTCACCTCACTCAACTCCGCCGCATGTGGACCAAAATTCCTGGTCAATATCGCGGCTGTAAAGAAACCCGTATCTAAGCCTGTCGCCGTGGCTGCAAAGTAAAACTTTTCTCTCAATTTGCGTATCTTGAATTCTAAGTGGCTGCCAATGAAAACGTTGTTAAAGTTGCCAAAGAATTTGTTGAGGGCTGGAGGGCAAGGACAATTCATGAGCTGGAAGATGAGGCACCGATTTCTATCGCACAACTGCAACGTCCCCACGCCGAACGTGTTGTCCAGCTCGATTTCCAACCCGTAGTAGTGTAAGCCAAAACATCTGGATTTGATGATGCATTGTATCCACGTTGTGACGACAGATGGGTGCTTCGCGACCGTCGTCATCATACTTCGCCCGAAGATATTAATGTAGAAGTCTTGCTCCATCCCGCTCCCGCTCCAGCGACCCAACACTGGCTCCTCTACAATGTCGTTTGATAGCGGTACACTGAAGCTTTCAGGTAGCACCATTGTTGAGCTGATCAGGCCAGCGAGTAAAACGGTTTCTAGAAATATAGATGGAGTTAAGCTAGGTGAAGGATGAAAATTGAGCCCTCATACCCACATATATATCTATATATAATGAGAGGGAGCGGTTTCTAAGAATATTGAAAATGAGTTTTTTTATTTTTTATGAATCAAGTTTTCGTGAATTGTCCGATTTTAATCCTGAAGTTACTGAAAATTGAAAAACAGTATCCATTATAATACTCCTTGTCCGATGACGGTGTACGTGTCCAAGAACCCCCTCTCCTCCCTCTCCTCTCACAAAGAACACCAAAAATCTTGTATTCTCTGTACTAAACCATATCAAATCAACGTCATTTTTATATTTCCACAAAACCATGCACGATTTCCGATCAATCAGCCATGATTTCCGGTGACAAAAATGTTAAATAAATTATCGTCCAGAATGAAGGTCAAATATATACAAATTTTTAATCACTGGAGAGGAAATGAGAGAAGGTGTTTGTAATGGGTTTTAGAGTGTTGTCTACATTAATTAAAGTTCTTTGACTTTTTTCAAAAAAAATAAAAAATAGTTGGACCAAATCTAACAATTCTAAATAATTTCATTACAGAGATGTTGCCGTGAAATTATGTGGAAAAATGAAATACAAATTTTTACACTTTTCACAAAATGAAGGTGAGCTGAAACCTGAGAAGAAATGATGACGTAATTCAATTTTAAGTGATTTGAGTATATCTTTAATTGTTCAATAGAAATTTTGACATTTTACATTAGAATCAAATAAAAATTGTTGTTCAATTGCACCAATTGTACCTTGGAATTGAGTGCCGCTTAATTTTTCGTTCCATTGTGATAAAAAAAAGTGAAATAGAAATTAATATATAAGAATTAATTTCTCACTTCTCTAAAAGTTTGGAATTTTAGATGACATGAAAATTTTACATTGTATTAATTAGAGGCATAAGAGTAAGAGGTATAATCCAGCCCACGAGTGAAGCATAGTAATAAAAATTACTCCCTGGGTCCCATCTTTACATTCACATGTGAAATGGCAAGTGGAATAAGAAAAGTGAATTTAGTGGGGATTTTGAGGGGTAATTTTGTAAACTTGTATATATAACGTAAAGAAATGAGTTCTCTTTTGTGCATGTGTGGAGAAAAAGTAATGGCATTTGTGTAAATTTGAGGATATATATTGTGAGGATGTAGTATATAGAGGGTTTTCCATTTTAAGGGTGTGAAAGTAATTGTGGGACGTCTTAAAAAGAAAAGTGTGAAAGTAATTGCGAGACGGAGGGAGTAATATACAAGAATTAGTTTTCTACCTCTCTATAAGTTTAAAATTTTAGATTAGACCAAGATCTTGTACAGACTCGATTCCTTATAAGGAATCGAGTTGACCAAAAGTCAATTTTTTTTTTTTTAAATGTATATTAAAAATTGTAAGTCATTATATTAAAAAGTGCAACACAATATTACTGAAAAGTGTAAGTCACTATAATTGAAAAGTGCAACACAGTTTTTAATAAAAAGTGTAAGTCGTTATAACTAAAAAGTACAACACAATATTACTGAAAAGTGTATGTCTATATAACTAAAATGTGCAATATAACATTACTAAAAAGTGTACGTTAATATAACTTAAAATATTATTTTAAAAAGTGTAACTCACTACCATTTAAAAAATGTAACAAAAAACTCAATTTCTTATATGAACTCAATTCTATAGCAGACCTACCCTTATATTAGACATAATTTTTTCACCAGAGACCAATTCCTTAAAAGCAATCAAGAAGGAGATTCCGCAACCATCAATAGCGCCCAAGACCTATTTCCATACGGGACTATATAAGAATATTCACTTTTACTGCTTTTACAAAATTCAACAGTACTCACTACACAGTTACACTCCAACACAAATACTGTAGCACAATTACTATCTAGTACAAAACCATGTGTAAATTTACATTTATACCCTCCACAATGGAGACACCAACTATTGCTGCTAGAAATAATGCATCACTTTGGTGAAAAAAATATTTCTGATTTGTTCTTCTCCTCTCCAAAATGTAAATGGTTTGATTCTAATTTGTCAAAAAAATTGGGAAATGGGAGTCTTACTTTCTTTTGGAATGATAGCTGGCTGGGTGACTCGAAATTATGTGAGTCTGATTGTCATAGCCGTGGGTGATAGTAGAGCAACAATTATTTTATATGAGTGAAGTCTATTTTAATTCCCTAAAGAAACCGTGTTTCTATTAGTTAAGAGCTTTTTTATCTTTTCACGTTTTTGAAAAAGAGACTCTCTCAAAAGATAGGCGCGTCGCCTCAACCACACGCATTCCTCTCTCTCTATAACGGAATGCAGCAGCACAGTGGGGAACACGTTGGTGTGAATGTGAGGTACCTCCTCTCACACCTATCTGATTTATTCCGTTAAAAATCCGATAATATCTCCGATCAAATGGCCCTAATTTTCTGATTCATTCTATTCAATTTGCAGGAGCTTGGGATCTGTTATTTCATTCCTGTTACCCTTTTCATTGAGTTAATTTTCTTATTTCTATTTATGGAGTTTGTGAATTTTAGATGGTGAATGTTGAAATTGTTGCAAGGGTGAATATACACTACTGTTTCAATTATAATTCTTATTCTTACTCAAGCTCAAAATCAAGCGAAGATGTTGGAAAATACACTGGATATTTGGGGCAAGCGTGCTAAATTCCCATCGAAGCCGGCCCCACAACATTACAGACCATTTGCTTCATTTTCTTCCAACACACCTCCACCCACGGCGTCATCCGTCGTGCCTAAGGGAGTGGGAAAGGAGGCTGGGCCTCTTCCATATCGAAGGTTAACAAGGGCCCAGGTCCAGGAACGAAGGGAGAAAGGGCTTTGTTTCACATGTGAGGAGAAATACTCAGCCTCTCATGTTTGCAAGAACAGGAACTTGAATGTGATCATCACAGAAGACGACACATTTGCATCGGATGATGAAATAGCTCCCACATGGCCAGAGAGTGAAGGGGGAGAGATAAGCTTGCATGCTCTCAATGGAGAGAGGACCAGAAACTCTATGAAGCTTCGAGGAAAATGCAAGAGAAGAGAGATATCTATCCTTGTCGACAGTGGCAGTACTCATAGTTATTTGAACACATTCACGGCTACAGACCTGCAGTGTGTTATTGAGGACACTGCTCCCTGGATCATCACAGTAGCGAACGGGGAAAAAACAACTAGCAAGGAGAGGTGTCCCAAATTTATTTGGGCTATGATGTCATTCTAGGCCATGATTGGATGTGGAATTATGATCCGGTTACCTTCCACCTTAAAAAGAATTGTTTAGATGTGACAAAGAAGGGCAGAAAATTACAAATTCAAGGGGTGGAAGAAGGGGCTTCACTCAGATTAATGAGTACCAGGGGTTTTTCTAATTTTATGAAGAAGACAACACATGGGTGGATGGCACAATTGTTTTTCACCAATGCTTCTACAAAAACTTCATCCACACCTACCATTGTGCAGGAGTTGTTGCACGAATTTGCATATGTGTTTAAGGAGCCTTCAGGTTTACCACCTGTACGAACCATAGAGCATCAAATCCAACTTATTCCTGGTTCAGTTCCGGTTCAGCAAAAACCTTACAGGTATTCACATACTTTGAAAGATGAAATCGAAAAAATGGTTCATGAGTTATTAAAGGAGGATTTAATTCAACCTAGTAACAGCCCTTTTGCTGCCCCAGTGATTTTGGTTAAAAAGAAGGATAATGCCTGGAGAATGTGCATGGATTATAGGAAATTAAACGATATCACAATCAAAGATAAATTTCCTATGCCCATTATAGAGGAGCTGCTCACTGAATTGCATGGTGCTTGTATTTTCTCAAAAATAGATTTGCGTCAGGGGTATTTTCAGGTGCGATTGAATGTGGCTGATAGATACAAATCAGCTTTTGTGACTCACCATGGCCAATTCGAATGGAAGGTGATGCCGTTTGGCCTAACCAATGCACCAGCCACTTTTCAAAAGCTGATGAACAAGATTTTTGCTGAATTCCTGAGAAAATTTGTACTCGTTTTTTTTGATGATATCCTAATATACAGCCCTGATCTAGAGAGTCACGTTCACCACCTACGGTCTGTTCTTCAGGTTCTGAGGCAACACACCTTGTTTGCTAAGCTCTCTAAGTGCGGTTTTGGCCTGGATCACATTGATTATTTGGGATATATCATTTCTAGACAGGGGGTTGCAACTGACCCATCCAAAATTCAAGCCATGGTGGATTGGCCTGTCCCAAAATCTGTTAAAGGATTACGAGGGTTCTTGGGCCTTACAGGATATTACCGCCGGTTTATAAAAAATTATGGGGCCATTGCAAAGCCTCTCACACAACTGCTCAAGAAAAACGGATTTAAATGGTCTTTGGAGGCTGAAAAGGCATTTCTCCAGTTGAAGGAAATGATGATCCAAGCACCGATGTTGGCTCTTCCCAACTTTAATGAGTCATTTATTGTTGAAACGGATGCCAGTAAGACTGGTATTAGAGCTGTTTTAATGCAACATAAGCAGCCAATTGCTTATTTCAGTCAAGCCTTGTGCCCACGAAACCAAGCCCTCTCGACCTATGAAAAGGAACTCCTTGCAATCATGACAGCTGTAAATAAATGGAGCTTATATTTATCTGGGAACCATTTTATTATTCGAACTAATCATTGCAGTTTGAGATTTCTGAAAGATCAGAAAATTACTACAACTCTACAACAAAAATGGCTTTATAAGTTGTTGGGTTACAATTTCTCCATTGAATACAAACGGGGCGCGGACAATTGTGCAGCAGATGCTTTGTCTAGAAAGTATGAGGTGGACGATTCGGAGAATCCTATTCACATCTTGGTTACTACCCACATTAGGCCTCAATGGATTGACGACATCATTTATAGTTATGCTACAGACAATGAGGTCAATAACCTTATTACTCAGGTTCTATTACAACCTGCATTGCAGCCTGAGTTCTCTTTCTTTGAAGGCATTCTTAAGTATCACGGTCGAATTGTTATTGGCTCGTCCAATGATGTCAGGAGAAAGGTTCTTGAGTCTATCCATTCTTCTGCTTTTGGTGGACATTCAGGGGTTCACAGTTGCTACCAACGAGCAAAATCCTTATTCTATTGGAAAGGCCTTAAAAGGGATGTGACGGAGTTCATCGCCTAGTGTGATATATGTAAGCAATGCAAGGATGACTCTACGGCATATCCGGGGCTCTTGCAGCCCTTGGACGTACCCTCGACACCGTGGAGCCAAATCTCCATGGACTTTATTGAAGGCCTTCCGAATTCCCAAGGTTACACGGTAATTTGGGTTATTGTTGATCGATTAACTAAATTTGCTCATTTCTTGGCCCTCAAGCATCCTTACACTGCTGAGAGTCTTGCCACTCTCTTTTTGGATCAAATTCACAAATTACATGGGATGCCTGAAAGTATAGTAAGTGATAGAGATGTGGCATTTCAGAGCTCTTTTTGGAAAGAGGTGTTCAAGTTACATGGCACTAAGTTGAACATGAGTACTACACATCATCCTCAGAGTGACGGCCAAACAAAGAGGTTGAATAGATGTTTGGAAACATATTTACGTTGCATGACCCATCACAAGCCAAAGTATTGGGTTAAATGGCTTTCTTTAGCTCAATGGTGGTACAACACTTGTTACCACCAAACCATTAAGGCCTCTCCATTCTATGCTTTATATGGGTACGACCCTCCCCAATTGTCGTTGGGACCATATTTACAGGCTACGAACAGTGCAGCCGTGCAGCTCGTACAAGATCGCCAACAGATGATTCATGTACTTCGCGACAACATGTTTCATGCTCAGAATCGAATGAAACAGTATGCAGATAAACATAGATCTGAAAGGGTTTTTCAAAAGGGTGATTGGGTGTTCTTGCGCGTTCAGCCATTTCGGCATAACCTGAATCAAGTTGGGAAACATACTAAACTCTCGGTGAAATACTTTGGGCCCTATGAAATTATTGATACAGTAGGACCAGTGGCTTACAAACTGCTGCTTCCCCAAGGCATAAAGATGCATGATGTGTTCCATGTCTCCCAATTGAAGAAGAAGGTTAAGGGAAAATACACCACCCATGCTCAATTACCTGATACTGGAGCTGATGGGTGTCCTAAAGTATATCCCATAGCAATTCTGCAGCACCGTTCTGTTAAGTTTCGAAGGTCCAAGGTGGCTGAAGTGTTGGTTCATTGGAGTAATTTAGCCCCGGAAGAAGCTACATGGGATAATTATGACGCTTTGGCTAAGCAATTTCCTGAATTTTGCGCGGCCTTGAGGACAAGGCCGTTTTGAGGGGGAGTGTAACACCCCTAAAATCTGAAAGACATTTATATTTTATTTAGATTAATAATTAATAATAAACATATTTATTTATAACATAAGACTATTTATTTATAAAAATAAAATTATATACATATAATTATAATAAGATATAAGCGTGTATATGAAATATTAATATTTTAATATTAATATTAATATGAAATATTGATCTGAATATTTTATTCGCTGAATTATCTCCTCAAGTTTCTCAAATTTGTGACTTTCAATTTCAAAAACTAAAACACCATTATGCACAATTAAATATTATCCCAATATTTTCTCAAATGCGGTTATTTTTCTTTAGGAATAATCTTCTAAAAACCCACGTTAGCTTCCTGATTCTCTCAACTAAGTTATCCTCCCATTCTCACTCACTTTTCAAACTACAGATTTTAGCCTACAAATTCAGCCTTAGAATTACTGAGATATAATTATCATCCTCGCACAATCAAATCATTTCTCACAGCTTGATTTACAGTTCATCGGAGAATTTAGGTAATAATATTTGGTTGATACTTATTTTTTTAAGAGTTTAATCAATACATTTATGTAAGTCACGCCTCGAATTCATCTAAATCTTTGTTTATAATGCTTTTATTTCAATTTCATCATTTATAAAAGTGATTATTATAATATTCTTTGTTCGGAAAAATTAATGGTTAAATGGTTTATTTTTCTGTTTATATCACGATTTGATATAGTAGCCAAACATTTCTTGATGCCAAATTCCAATTTAGTATATATATATTTATAATATTTTGTAAGTCACATATATATATAGGCGTCTCTAATTAAAATTAAATATTTACTAAGTTTGTTTAAATATATAAATTAACTCAACGTCAGAAGTATGGTTATATTATAACTGGCCTTATTTTATAAAAATTGAGGTTAAGGTTAAATGTATAATGTAAAAGTTGAATTTGCGTCAACAGTATATATACTTCGTATTTTATGAAATATAATTTAGTAATGAGATTTATTCCACTAAATAAATTGTATATAATGCTAGGTGACGATAATCGTGAGAATTGAGTTAAGGTTGCATCCATTTCGTCCACGACGTTCATTCGAGGTGGGGATTTGTATCTTGATTTATTTGTCATTATTAAATGCGATATGTGATTATTTTGATATTCATGTTAAATATGATTTGTAACTTCAATTAGATGCGATATGTGATTATTTCGATATGCATGTGAAATTATGATTTCTAACTTCAAATAAATGACATATATGACTATTTTGATGTTTATGTGAAATTATTTTGATGTTCATGAAAGATAAACGAGGATAGGTCTTCTGACCTTTATAAACGAGGATAGGTCTTCTGACCTTTATAAACGAGGATATACTATTTGACATTTATAAATGAGGAAATGTTATTGAATTATTATTATATTATACATGTTAATGTGAATTGATGATTTAATTACTTATTGTATTTAGTTTTGAAAAACTTGTTCCCACTGAGCTGTGGTTTGCTCACCCCTCATTTAACATTTTCAAATTTAGAAAGGAGGCTTGGACGTGGTGGCAAGGCGGTGGAAACTAGTAGCTTAATATGAAATTTAATGAACTCAACATGGTCATATTAAATGTTTATTTAAATTTTGAATTAGGAAAAACTATTTCAATTTTTATGTGTTTGAGTGGTTTCATAAAATTCTTTTATGTTATGGTTGAATTTGGTCCTTTTAAAATAATTTGTTCTTTATCCGTGGCAAATATTCTCTTTCATTTTAAAGTAAATGGTCTAAGCAGTATTTTATCAAGGAAAATGTATTTGATTTATTCGCTTCCGTCATATTTTATTTTAATTAATATAGTTGACAATCGACATTTGTTTGATTAACGTCTACGCCCCGTGTCACACTCGGGAAAGGAGGCAGCTTTGGGACACTCTTAGCTTGGTAATTCAGCAGAATAGAGGGAAACAAATTTGTTTGGCGGGTGACTTTAACGCAATCAGACATCCAAACGAGAGAGTTGGGAGGTCAGGCTGTTATAATAGAAAGGATATTGAGGACTTTGAGCAGTTCATCACGGCTGCTAACCTCATTGAAATTCCCCTCTTCGGTCGCAGTTTTACTTGGTATCGGGTTGATGGATCGTGCAAAAGTAAGCTTGATCGGGTGTTGCTTAATGAAGATTGGATGCAGGCTGACCCACCCACTCGTCTTAAGGGTCTCCCAAGAACCATTTCAGATCACTGCCCCCTTCTCATGGAAGACCAGATTATTAATTGGGGCCCCAAACCTTTCCGTTTCTTCAATGCGTGGCTTAGGCACCCGTCCTTCAAAGATACCATGGCCGATTTTTGGGGGAAAACTCAGATTGAAGGCAGAAGCAGCTTTATCATAAAAGAAAAATTCAAATTGGCAAAGATTTTCTTTCGAAACTGGAGCAAGGAAACCTTCGGAAAATTGGAGCTTCGAATTGAGGAAAATAAGCAAAAGCTCTTAGAATTGGATTTATTGGATGATACATTGGGGCTGGAGGATGATGAGATTGAACTAAGAAGAAGGACCATGAATGAAATCTACTCAGACTATGAGACAAGACACAGCCTTCTTAGTCAAAAGGCGAAAAGTCAGTGGATTAAAGAGGGTGATGCAAATACCAAATTTTTTCACAAATGCATTAATATCAGGAGAAAAGTTAATGATTTATCCAACCTTCAGTTTGAAGGTGTATGGCTGTCCTCTCCAGCAGAGATTAAGGCTGCAGTTGCAGCCCACTTTAAGAGCCACTACCAAGCTCCCCTGGTTGATAGGCCTTCGATACAACCCGGCTTTGCCTTGCATAAGGTCAGTACAGACGACAACCTCTTTCTCACAGGAGCCTTCACAGCTGAGGAGATTAGAGAGTCTGTATGGAGTTGTGAGCCATCGAAGTCGCTAGGGCCTGACGGTTTCACGATTGCTTTCATCAAAGAAAATTGGGAGGTATTGAAAGGGGATTTTTAGAGACTTTTTTATGAATTCCATTTAAACGGGAAATTTGTCAAAGGTTTTAACCCTTCCTTCATAACCCTGATACCAAAGAAGCAAAACGCTATAAAATCATAGCTAAGACATTGGCAAGGAGACTTTCAAAGGTTATTGGTTCGGTGATCTCGGAGTCGCAATCGGGGTTCATTCACGGGAGACAGATATTAGATGGAGTCTTGGTGCTTAATGAGCTCATAGACGATGCAAAGAAAAAGAAGTTGGAAAGGCTGTTTTTTAAGATTGATTTCGCAAAAGCCTTTGATTCGGTTGATTGGAACTTCTTAGATGACATGATGAAAAGTATGGGCTTTGCTCCTAAGTGGTGTAAGTGGATCCGGGAGTGTGTTTCGTCGGCCTCAGCTTCTGTGCTAGTCAATGGCAGCCCCTCAACCGAATTCAAACTAGAACGTGGGCTTCGGCAAGGAGACCCCCTCTCTCCGCTGCTCTTCATCATCGCGGTTGTGGGTTTAAGTGCTCTCATTCATAAAGCCACAGCAGTAGGAGCATTTGATGCAGCAATAGTTGGGCGGAAGGAGATCTCGGTTACTCACCTCCAATATGCCGATGACACTATTTTGGTGGGGGAAGCGTCCACAAAAAATGTTTGGGCTCTAAAATGTCTGCTGGTCAATTTTGAACGGCTATCCGGTTTAAAAATTAACTTCTCTAAGTGCAGCCTGCTCGGACTAAACGTTGATTTGGAAGTTCAACAGGGTATGGCAGATTTTTTAGGTTGTCGAGTGGGGTCGCTTCTCATGAACTTTCTCGGGATTCAAGTGGGGATTAATTCCAATAGGGCAGATGCATGGAAAGGGGTGATTGAGAAAGTTAAGAACAGAATCAAGATGTGGGAGGATCGACAAATCTCTTTTGGTGGTAGAATTACATTAATCAATGCGGTTCTCGTATCGCTGCCTATTTATTATCTCTCGCTTTATCGCATTCCTAAGAAAACCTTGAGTGAATTAGTTAAACTACACCGTAATTTTTGTGGGGGGGTGGTGTGTGCTCTACAAAAATTCCATGGGTTTCATGGAACGACATTTGTAGATCAAAACAAGTCAGGGGACTTGGTGTTCGAAATATTGATTCGTTTAACATTGCTCTTCTTGGCAGGTGGGCGTGGAGACTCCGAATGGAACCCAAAGCTTTATGGGTCAAAATACTTGACTCCAAATACGACATTTATATGACAGGTTCCTCAAATGCTCAGGCGATCAGAAATCTGCCTTCATCCTGGTGGAAAATGCTAAGTTCGTTATTTTTTGACAATGCTCAAAACTCTTGGTTTAGCAACAATTTGACCAGGGTTTTGGGGAATGGTGGAGATACTTTCCTTTGGCATGATCCAGCGCTAAAACTTCAATATCCGAGGCTTTTCTCAATTTGTGTCAACAAGGAGGCACGCCTTAGTGAATCTGGAATGTGGGCTAATGGAAGGTGGAACTGGGATATTCAATGGAGAAGACCACTTTTTACCTGGGAAGAAATTCTCGCTGGACAGTTGGTCGGTTCGCTGGAGAATTTAAATTTGCAGGTCACGTCCATGGACACTTGGCGATGGAAGGCTACAGCTAACGGCACATACAGCCCCAAGGCAGCGTACGTTGATTTGGGAACTGCTGCGCAAACTCAGGCCCTTCCAGAAGTGGTTCTTTCCGCACTAAAGTCCATTTGGAATAAAATGACTCCCTTAAAATATTCAGGTCTAGCATGGAAAGTGATAAGAGGTCGAATTGCCACTCGGAGCGAGCTCAGCAAGCGTAACATTCTGGGAATTGGTGATGACTTGAGCTGTGCACTGTGTGGAGCTGTTGACGAAAATACTCAGCACTTGTTCTTTGGCTGTACTATGGCCAATAAAATTTGGAGATTGATCTTTTCCTGGTTCGGCAATAACTCGCCGATGCAGATTACCACAGCCGCACACTTTCATCAGTTCTGTGGAATTGTCGGATTCAAACGTAAGAAATTTATCGTAGAATGCATATGGTGCCTGACGGTCTGGTTTATTTGGAATGCCAGAAATAAGAAGATTTTCTCAAACGAGGTGCCGAAACCAGAAAAAATATTTGACGAAATTCGAGCAAAGGCCTGGAGTATTTTCTGCCTTCAAAAAGAATGTTCTACCTCGACTTCATTTCACGACTGGTGTGCAAACCCGAGAGCAGCCTGTGTATAAATTTCCCTTCATAAGGGTCTAGGAGTCTAGGCTGAATTGGAGTTTAGGTTAAGCTGAACTGGTGTCTCAATATTACATGTATCTTGTAACTAGTCTTTCTCTCTTTTTATAGAGTACCTCTGGTACTCTACCGCTTTCAATATAATCCATTTTTTCCTTCCAAAAAAAAAGTTGACAGTCAAATAGTAAAATTATGGTGATTTCTTCTAGGCCCCTATATTTGGGATGTGACAGGGAGGCATTGTCATAGCCGTGGGTGATAGTAGAGCAACAATTATTTTATATGTGTGAAGTCTATTTTACTTCCCTAAAGAAACCGTGTTTCTATTAGTTAAGCGCTTTTTTATCTTTTCACGTTTTTGAAAAAGAGACTCTCTCAAAAGATAGGAAAACTATAACTTTGAGTGATACTTTTGTGTTTGATTGAGTATATGTATTGTATGCTTGACTTAGGAAGAGTACGGGTAGACGTAGCTCTAAATGATATGGGAATGTACAATTTAGGGGAAGATCAGTTCCATGTACTATAGAATTGATTAATGGTCTCTTAGATATAGAGTCAGTGATTGATGAAGATGAACCTGACACTACAAGAAATGGGGGGAATAGCGACGAAAATTTTGCGACAAATCTAAATTTCATCGCTAAAATCAATTTTTAGCAACGAAATATAAATTTTCACTGCTAAATTGTTAGATTTAATATTTGCAACAAAATATATATACTTCATCGCTATATTAGCAACAAATTGTTTCATTTTGTTGTTAATAATCAAAACAACAATGAAAATTATATTTCGTCGCTAATATTTTGCGATGAAATAGAAATTTTCGTGGCTAATTTCTTGAAATTATTTTTTACAACAAAATTTATATATTTCATCGCTATATTAGCAACAATTTGCTTCATTTTGTTGTTAATAATCAGAAAAACTATGAAAATTATATTTCATTGCTAATATTTTGCGATGAAATAGAAATTTTCGTGGCTAATTTTTTGAAATTAATTTTTGCAACAAAAATTATATATTTTATCGCTATATTAGCAGCAAATTGCTTCATTTTGTTGTTAATAATCAGAACAAAAATGAAAATTATATTTCGTTGCTAATATTTTGCGATGAAATAGAAATTTTTGTGGCTAATTTCTTGAAATTAATTTTTGCAACAAAATTTATATATTTCATCACTTTATTAGCAACAAACTGCATCATTTTGTTGATAATAATCAGAGCAACAATGACAATTATATTTTCTTGCTAATATTTTGCGATGAAATTGAAAATTTTGTGGCTAATTTCTTGAAATTAATTTTTCCAACAAAATTTATATATTTCATTGCTATATTAGCAACAAATTGCTTCATTTTGTTGTTAATAATCAGAATAACAATGAAAATTATATTTCGTCACTAATATTTTACGATGAAATAGAAATTTTTGTGGCTAATTTATTGAAATTAATTTTTGCGATGAAATTAAAATATTTCATCGCTATACTAGCAACGTATTGCTGCATTTTGTTGTTAATAATCAGAACAACAATGAAAATTATATTTTTCCGGTAATATTTTGTGATAAAATATAATTTTTTGTGGCTAATTTATTGAAATTACTTTTTGCGATGAAATAAAAATATTCCATCGCTAAACTAGCAACAAATTCTTTTATTTTGTTGTTAATAATTAGGACAGCAATGAAAATTATATTTAGTCGCTATTATTTTGCGATAAAATATATTTTTTGTGGCTAATTTCTTAGAATTAATATTTGCAAATAAATTAAAATATTTTATCGCTACACTTTTATCAAATTATTTTATTTTGTTGTTAATAATAAGAACAACAATGATAATTATATTTCGTGGCTAATATTAAATCAACTATGCTTATTAAATCAATAAAATCGATTTATATAATTAAATGTTTAATAATTCTCCAAATTTTATGTCTTATAAATCAGTATGAATGTTTATAAAAATATTTATAAATATGATGATGCAAATGAAGATGGACATAATTAAAGATGAGAGAATAAAGATTGGTTGTAATATTTATTATTTTTTTTAAAATTGTTAAAGTAACATTGATTTTTTACAATTGGAATTGTTTTAAAATTACAATATATATACACATGTATATATACATATATAGTTGTTACAAGTTAAAAATTAATTAATTAATAAATGTGAAATAAATTATTAAATGAGTAAAAATAACTAAATTAGTAGCAATTGAATACATATATAATTAATATTAAAAACTGAACCAAAGAGCTGTCTGTCCGAATGGTAGGCGCCCAACTATGGGCGCCCATCCACCCGGGATCAATTCCCACTAAGACCAAATAAAATATTTATTTAAATAAAATGAGGGGGTATGTGGGTGCGGGCTGGGCTGGGTTGGGTTGGGTTGAGTTGGGGTCGGTTGGGGCGGGTGTGGGTTGGGTACGGGTTGGGGCGGGGCGGGTCGAGTGCAGAAGTGGGTTTAGAGAACGATTGAATTGGTTCGGTTGGGGTGGGGTCGGGTGTGGGTTGGGGCAGGCCGGGTGTGGGTGCGAGTTGGGTTGGTCGAGTACGGAAGTGGGTTTAGAGAATGATTCGTAAATCGGATATCATAGCCAAATATTAGCAACAAAAATTCTAATATTTTTGTCGCTAATGTGAGTTAGCGATGAAATAATTTTGTCACGGGATTTGTTGTTATACACCCGTCGCTAACGTGTTTGCGACAAATGTTTGATTTTCCTCGCAAACATTTTGTGATGAAACTCATATTTTCGTCGCTAACATTTTGCGATGAAACTCATTTTTTCGTCGCTAACATTTTGCGATGAAACTTATTTTTTCGTCGCTAATATTTTGCGATGAAACTCAAATTTTCGTCGCTAATATTTTGCGATGAAACTCAAATTTTCATCGCAAACATTTGCGACAAAATTAATTTTTTTTGTCGCAAACACGTTAGCGACGGGCGTATAGCAACAAATCCTGCGACAAAATTATTTCATCGCTAACTCACGTTAGCGACGAAAATATTAGAATTAGCGATAAATTTTTTCGCGGCTACATTGCAGTGTTCTTGTAGTGTGATTTGAACATGGTTGCTACTTCTATAACCGGGGGTAGATTAACTAGGTGACAAAATGTTATGCTAGCTAAAGATCTCACATCTCTATACTCTATACTCCATAAATTAATTGTCTACAATTGGTTACCTTATACAAATTCCACTATGGTGACTAAGGATCAAGCTATATTATTGTATAATATTTTTATGTTGAAGAATTTAATATGGATTTAACTATTTCACCACATGCAGTTTATTGTGATATTTATTATAAAGGGATTTTACCTTATCATTTGCTAATATGTTCATACCTCACGAGACATGAATTTTTAAATCTAAGGAAACTGAGGTCATTAGAGGCAAGGTACCCTTGATGACTATCTCACCTACTCTGTTACTTGGTGAAAGGACTGTTGATTTTCTTTGTTACAAAATTCAGATGGTTCTAATCACATACATGCTCTTATTCCAGTTCGACCAGCTCCAGCAAGACCTGAATAGAGAAATGCTACACCAAATGTGAACACATTGGCGGTCACATTGGTCAAAATATTTCTGTTTCCAGATCTTTTATTTTACTTCAACTGAAAAGTTTACAGGGCTCTATTGATGGGCTTCAGTTCCTTAAAGTCCAGTGGTTATAGACGCTTTCTACTACCATAGAGGGAGAACCACCATCAAACTTCTGGGGTTCGAAGTGAAGAGCTCCATGGAGACGTACCAGAAGTTGATTGTGTACTTGATGCTATTCATGAAGAGACTGTTGAACCAGATGTTGTAGTTCATTTTGCTACAACGTGCACTGTTGTTGAAGAAGATGAGGATCAATATGCTGATGTTGATGAACGTATGGATGTTCTTTATAACATCTAAACAGGTTATGGTAACAATTGAACAGGTTGATACAAGACAGGGGGAGGGCTGAACATTATAAGTGATTATGTGTAGGAACATGATGCTGCAACTGTTGTTACAACAATATATGTCACTTGTTTGGTTTCTTAAGTATTTGTGCCTTTTATACTTCCCTTGATCTTATTCATTGTTATTTCTGTGTTTAAGCTGATAGGTTGTCTTTATTGAACTTGCTTAATTTATTTGCATTTATGATAATAGATTACTGCTTCTATGCTTAAATTGTTTTCTTACTTATCATTATTTGTTTACCGCATGTTGTATATGTTAGTTGTTGTTTGTTTTGTTTTTCTAACTTACCTTATTATTCAATTTGCTTAAATTGTTTGCTTTGAGGATAATATAGAAGTACACCTCTCTTTATTTATCATGTGCTTACTGCTTAGTGCTTAAATTGTTTGCTTCGATGATAATATAATTTAGAAGTACACTTTTCTTTAATTCTCATTTGCTTACTGCTTATTGTTTAAGTCTTTGTTAGATATTGTTTTTCACATTTTTTGCTCTGTTTTTTATTTTTAGTCTTTGCTATGTTTGTTTTTCTTTTCTTCATTATTGCTCTGATTTCTTTTGAGTCTTACATAAGTTTTAGGTTGATGTAGTACATATCCATATATGATGCTCTGATTTGGCTTTTGATTTTTGTAAAGTTATATATATTGTTATTATTGTTTTTGTTCTTTTTGCTCTGATTTTTTATTTTTTTTGTGTCATACTTAAATCTTAATTCTCTTCCTATCTAACTTATGCTTTTAGTAAGTTTATATGTTGTGAATAAGTATACTATTTATACTTGTTCTGTTTTGTATAAAATTATCTTGATCTTATGGCACGGATCACTGTAAGATTATCCTTGATCTTCATTCGATTTGATCCAACGATTACAACAAGTGTTGACTTGACTAGTATTTAGCAATGATGTTAACCTCAACTAAATACATAAAACTGAGTGTGTATATAAATATATGTGCATCAGGTGTGTTGTAGTCGAAATGTCAAATTGGGGGAGATTGTAGATGTTGTTAACTCTTAAATGTTTTAACATTATCAACAACATCTTAATTTGACCTTCCTTGATTTTTTCTAAGTCTTTTCAGAAATGTTACATTAAATGTTGAGCTAAATGCTATCACATTTCAGGCGGCGATCTAGAAGGTTCTACAAGAGTCTGGAACCTGGAAGATTCCAGAACCTAGGAGAACGTGCTAGATGTGCTAGAAGAGCCTGGAAGCAGCTTAGAACGACCTGGAACATTGTGGAAGGATCTAGAGAGATCATGGAAGTTGAGATCCTAAAAAATACGATCTTATATGGAAGCCTCTAGAATTCGTTTTTCTCCCTATAAATACAGAAGGAAGGCTCCATAATTCAGTGTGTACTACTCGATCAATATCCTAGATTAGTGTTCATCCTGTTCGGAAATTGTGGCCCCAGTAGTTATACCATTTAGTTCATACGAAGTATCCCACCCGTATGACTGTGCGCTTTTCTTTATCTATCGAGAGTATAATCATAGATAGGACTAACATTTCGGCGGTGTATAATTCATACACTTAGATCGTTTTTAGAACAAGGCACCTGCCTCGTTTGTAGTTTCTGTTGTGAAGGTTATTGTTGTAACATTTCACACAACATTTATACTTGAAGAT
The DNA here is from genome assembly GCA_963675135.1 of Galeopsis tetrahit. Taxonomy (NCBI): domain Eukaryota; kingdom Viridiplantae; phylum Streptophyta; class Magnoliopsida; order Lamiales; family Lamiaceae; genus Galeopsis; species Galeopsis tetrahit. The sequence goes on along the minus strand of OY776119.1, from coordinate 30,754,288 downwards.
AAGTATTGATTTTCGCCGTAAGGCTCACATAGATTTTTATTTATAAAATCTATGTGAAAAATATTTCCATTGTGTCGCATTGTTTTTAGTGTTTCAAGTCTTCCGCTATGTATCTTTATTTCTGATATTTTGTTAGAGTCAGTGTTGCACTATTTGTCTCAACATTATGTGCAACATTATTCTATTTTTCACTTAAACACTAGATACCATACACACACTTCCATAAGACTTTCCCTCAAAGTCTTCTTGGTAATCTAGAAACAGCAGTGCAAAAGAACCACTGCTCTGATAACACTTGTTGGTCCCAAGTTGAGTTAAGATTAGAATAAGTTAGAAAAGTCTAGAGGGGAGGGGTGAATAGACTTTTAAAACTTTTCCTAAAATATCAGAGTTATATGCGGAATTTATTGTTCTTATACGGTACTGTGCTTATTCAGCTCAGCTCAGTACTTTCAGTATTAATGTCAGCCTTTACAGTTTATACTCAACTTTGATTTTGAACTTTTACTTATTAAACAATTTAACAGATATCAAACAATAAGTAAATGAACACAAGATTTATAGTGGTTCGACAACTGTCTACATCCACTTTCACAAACCCAGGTGTGATGTTTTATTAAGTCCTTCTTGAGTTTCTTGTGGCTTAAAGTTCCAAGACTAAGACTGTGATATTATCGATTACACTTCCAAGTGTATCTTTGATCTACTAGTAATCTTATAAGTAACTAGCACAATTGTTTACAAAAATACAAACTAAAATATAAAGTAAAACTTCTCTGATTTGTACCCTTTAAATATTCTTCTCAAATTCGTTGCTTCTTCTTTTGATCTCCTTCAAACTCTGTGAGTTTCTTGAATGAATACTTGAATAGCCCTTGAATGCTTGTGTTCTTTAGAATATCAATGGTCTTTTCAAGTAGAAGATCTCTCGGTATTTATAGAACTTAGTATGACAGTTACACTTTGTAAAACTAACTTCTAAATAACTCTAAAACCGCTTCTTGTAACTTATCCTTTGTAACCGACTTCCAGTAACTAACTTCACTTTCCAAGTCAGCATATTTTCAATAATATTCAGTTACACCTTTAAATAAGTTTTTAAAACTTATTCTTCAACTTCGACTTAACACAGTAAAATATTGTTCCTAGTATTATTGTTCTTATCCTGATTAAGCACACTTCTCATCTTCTGTTGTGAGCTTCATCAGAATACTTATGTGCTTCCTTTTTACTCTTCTAAGTTTAGTCTTCTTCTTCTGAGTAGTCTTCCGAGTCTTTTGTTCTGACTTGTAGTCTTCTGATCTTGCTTTAGTCTTCTATTCTGAACTAACTATGCTGATTTACATTACAATACAAACTTACAAATATAAAACCTATTTATACTTCATCTAAACTACATACAGAAGAGTACATCTAAGTCCTATTCTATAAGATGTCTATACAATTCAAACATTAGCTTAGTTCCTAACAGTTCATAATATTCACATATTTCATACATAGGATCAGTAACTCAGATTGTAATACTTATCAAGATGACTTAGTTAAGATGACTTCTATCCACATGTATCATTAACTTTAAGTTCCTTTTGGCCATCAAAACTCATTCTCATCAACTAGAACATTGTTTCAAGGATTAATATCCCAATAGTTCCTTAGACTTGAAACAAATCTCACAATCAGATATCTATTTAAAATCATCTACTAGATACACGTTTTGAACAAAAGATATGTGTTTCATGGTGCTAGAAGAGGCATGACCCAAACACCAATGCCAATTATTCAAGGAAACAGAACAAACAGTTTCTACATGTGATTTATTATACAAAATGTAAAGACTTCATTTCAACTCTCCCACACCAACCACCTTCTCTGTCCGAAGATCCTGAAATTCACAAGATGAAATCTGAAAAACACATCTCATACCCTAAACCCTACACAATTGTGCAACCAAAAGCAAATTATACTTAAAAAGCGGTATATATAGCACATCTTTAATGTAATATCTGTTAAATGCACATCTCCACAATATCTAACCTCTATTGTTTGTCCTTCAGGTAGACACACAGCCACTTTATCATTCAATATCCTCATGTTTCTAAGCAGGCGTGAATTATTAAACATGTGTTTGGTAGCACCAGTGTCAATAATCTAAGAATGTGATTTGGTATTTGAAATGTGACTGCATAAATTTACTGGACAAGTTGTGGTGCTCCTGTAAGGCTTTGAGTATTTGTGTACATAGATGACGACCTGTTGAATAAAAACGTGACTTATTTTGCTTTTGCTATATATATATATTGCATTCCTTTTGGATACGTATGATGTGTTATAATTTTGTACGTACTAGTTTACTGACTAAATTAAATTATAATAGGTTTACAGGTTGTGTTACATTTAAACTCGTATTACGTTTAATCATCATCGCCTTCCATAACTTTTCTTGCATTCTCATCCTCCAATTTAACTCTACTATCAACTTTTTGAAATTTAACTCTAATATCAACTTTTTGATAACTAAAGTGTTCATTAATAGACAAGATAATAAAATAAATAAAAAAACAAACATAAAGATTTTGCTTCTCGATTTTGCTTCTTAGAAACCGCTCTCTTTCATATATATATATATATATGCATAAGGGCTGAATTTTAATTCATATTAATTATATCCATATACATATTTCAGAAACCGTTTTCTGTATCTAGCTAGCTAGCTGTGGCTCAACAATGGTGATACCAACCAGCATTACAGCGCAAAACGGGATAGGGGAGGACAGGTCGACGAAAGTGTTCGACATTACTCTCTTTGGGAAAACCATTGTTGCCACCGTCACAAGCAAGGCCAGTGCAGTCACAGAGTGGATCGAGGCTGTGTACACCGACGACGAAAATATCGTCACCCGCCACATAGGCTTCGAAATGGACTTCGCCATCCGTATCGGCACCGTGCAGTTTTACTACGGAAATCGGTGCCTCGTCTTCCAGCTCCAATTGACAACGGAATGTCCTCCCTCCCTAGGCCAATTCCTGGGCGACAAAAACAACATGTTCGTGGGCATAAACATGCAAGACAGCATGCGCACGTTGCGTGGACGGATTCCCTTTTCAGACGAGGTGTGTTTCAAAGATTTGCGTGAATTTACGCCATGGCCGGAGCTGGAACAGGTGAGGAACATCATATTGTACTCGATTACGCCGGACTGGTGGGAAACTGATTTTGCTCGGCTTTCCTCCTGTCTCTCATCACGGCAAGTGCACTTTGCTTGTATCGACGCGTTCCTCAATCTTCAAATGGCAATCTTGTTCGGGATCATTTGAATTAATATTATCTGTTTTTTGTGCTAGCTAGCTTAGTTTCTATGAACATTGCAGATCGATCTTACATATATGATATATCAATTCTTTACCTTTCTAATCTTGCTTTAAATATTCTTCCTCTAGCTTTTCTTCATCAAATTTAACACATCTTATTTCACTTTTTTTTTTTTTATATAATGTGCTTTCTATTTTCGATTTGGGATGACACTGGTTAACCAATTTTTTTAATTTTATATTAGTATGGTGGTTGCACCTTGTTGATTTCCGGTTTATCGATCGGGCCAGAAAATTAAATTCATTAAATTCCAACTTACTGTTTACTACAAGAAATGTAAGTAACCATGATTGGCATCGGATAGTAAATTTCTTTTATATTTATAATATGAGAAATAAATAGTACTCGTAGTAGTATATAAAAGAGAAACAAAAGAGAGATGGTAGTCATAATTTACAACTAACACAAAATACAAATTAAAAATCAAGCACCAAGCTATACTTCAAAATGGCCCAATAGTGATAGAGTTACTTTTTCATACGCGTGATATGTATAGTAGGTATATTTATTTTATTTTAGATCCGACCTTGACGACTCCATACGTCACTACAAAAAATGTCTCAATTAGAGACCAAAGTTTTGAGACCGGCATAAATCAGTCTCAAATAGTCTCAATTTGAGACTGATTTGGGACTGATCCAAAAAAAATTTGAGTTTTGAGACTGTTTTCAGACCAAGGTCTTTAATATTATGTTTCCAGACCGCTTAGAGACCGAATTTCAGTCTCTAAACCGAAATTAAAATTTTGATTTTGAATTTTGTTTAGATACCGACAATTCAGTCTTTAATTGGTATCAAATATTTTGAAAAGTATAATTTGAATTGACTACCAATTTTGACCGCTCGTGGAAAGACTATTTTCAATTCGGTCTTTAATATTATGTTTTTCAGACCGCTTAGCCACCGAATTTCAGTCTCTAAATCAAAATTAAAATTCTTATTTTGAATTTTAATTGAAATTGAAATTCTTATTTCGAATTTTAATTGAAATTAAAACTCTGATTTTGAATTTTAATTAAAGACCGAAAATTCAGTCTTTAATTGGTATAAATAATTCTGAATTCCAAAATTTTAATTAACCGTATCAACTTTCATCGAATCTGGCTCTATGACTTTGTTCGAGAGGGAGGAATCAGAATTAGGAGAAGAGGAATTTTCGTCCATCATTGAGAGAGATAAATAAGTTGGCGATTATATCTATATTATATTAGATATTCATCCTAATATCGTATATATAGACAATTTTTAACAGTAGAGACCGCATATTTCGGTCCCAAATCGGTCCCAAATCAGGCGTTTGTTTTTATAGACCGATATTTTCGGTCTCGAATAGGTATCAAATTAAACTGTTTATTTTATAGAGACCGATTTTAGTGGTATCTGAACACTCCAGAAGAATATTCTTAGATAATTTTTAACAGCAGAGACCGCATATTTCGGTCCCAAATCGGTCCCATAATCAGGTGGTTGTTTTTATAGACCAATATTTTCGGTCACGAATAGGTATTTAATCAAGTTGTTTGTTTTATAGATAATTTTTAACATAGTAGAGACCGCATAATCGGTCCCAAATCACGCGGTTGTGGTTATAGATCGATATTGTCGGTCCCAAATGTCACTCTCTCAATTTAAACCGACAAACTAGCTTTTAAATAGACAATTCCTTGATTTTACTCTCCAATATCAGTTTGAAGATCTCGTTTCGAATTCAACCGTAAGATTTCTCATTCCCTCTTTATTTAAATTAATATTTTCTCATATTAATTAATTAAGTGTTCGTTGATAATTTTGTTTTCATATAATTAATAGATATGTATAATAGTAGTAAATAAGATACACCACTGATGTTGTTATTGTTGGTCCCAAATTAAGTTGAGTTAATAATATTGAGTAAGCTAGTGAAAATGTCTAGAGGGGAGGGGTGAATAGACTTTTCAAAAATCTTTCAATATATCAGAATACACAATGCGGAATAATCAGATTACTAATGAGCCCAATCAAATTTATACTCAACTTTTCTATAGATCTTTATCTTTGTTAATTCTTAATGTTCTTGATTCAACAATTCAAACAAGTAACAAACAGTAAATTAAAGAACACAGAATTTTATAGTGGTTCGACAAATGTCTACATCCACTCTCACAACTCCAGTTGTGATGTTTTATTACTCTTCCTTGAGTTTCTTGTGGCTTAAAGTCCCAAGATTAAGACTTTGATCTTATCGATTATACCTCCATGTATATCTTCGATCTACTAGTAATTTTCCAAGTAACTAGCACACTTGTTTTACAACATACAAACTTAAACTTGAAAAGTAAAACTTCTCTGTGAATAGCCTTTGATTCTTCTCTTCAATTCAGTGGCTCTTCTCTTCTTTAATCTCCTTCAACTCTGTGAGTTTTTCCTTGTGCTCTGTAGACTTAGATTGCTTGTAAACGCTTTAAGATCAGTAATTGCTCAGTAGTCTTCAGCAGTAGGAGATCATACAGTATTTATAGAACTTAGTATGACAGTTAGCAGTTTGTGAACTAACTCTCAACTAACTCTAAACTGTTTTTGTAACTTCTTCTTGTAACCGACTTTGTAACTTCTTTCAACTTCCAAGTCAGCATCTCTTCAACTATATCTTCAGTTACTTTTTAAATAAGCTTTCCAAACTTATTCTTTAATTTCAACAAATCAGCACAGTAACTTACTGTTCTGATTTTTACTCTTCGGATTTTTTACTCTGCTGAGTCAGTCAGCACAGTAACTTAAAACCTTTCAAAACTTCTCCAGATTTCTTCTGAGCTTATCTTCAATTCTTCTTTGAAGTCTTCTTTCTCTGAAGTAGTCCTCTGAGTCTTCATTAGTCTTCTGATCTTCTTCTAATCTAGTTCTAATCTACTGTTCTGAACTTTTACGTTGCTGAATACAATAGAATACAACTTGACAATTATAAAACCTATCTATACATCAACTGAACTATATACAGATGAGTATATCTAAGTCCTATACTATAAGCTGTCTATACACTACAAAACATCAGCTTAGTTCCTAACAGTTCATATATCAGATCAGTAACCAATAAGATCAGTAACACATGTAAGTTCAATAACTTTCATATAAGATCAGTAAATACTAAGATCAGTAAACACTTAAGATCAGTAACTTACATAAAAGATCAGTAAGCATATAAGATCAGTAAGTATATCAGATCAGTAACTCAGATTTCAAATATCTCATATAAGATCACTAAAATTATTCTCAGTTTCCATACTCAGATCAGTAATCTTATTTCGTATGACTCAGTTAAGATCAGTAATTTTACTCTTAATATTACTTCATAAGATCAGTAATCTCAATTTAAGTTTCTCATCAGATTAGTAAGCTTATATTCAGATGACTTAGTTAAGATGAGTTAGAATCACATATATCACTAACTTTAAGTTGCTTTTGGCCATCAAAACATACTTTCATCAACTAGAACATTGTTTATAGGATTCATATCCCAACAGTTATGATATCAAATCAAATACTAATTAGAATTAATTATTTTGAAAGATATCATAATCGTATGTGTACTATTATATGTCCAATTAAACCTGTTGAAAGTATGAATACATGTAAATTAGGTTTTAGAGTGAATTAATTGTCTAATATTAAATTAAAACTGTTAAAATATTTCACTCAAAATTTTTTGTACAATTTTATCTATACACATATTATAAGACCGAGTATAAGTACAATTTATTCATAATAATATTCAATTTAGAATTCCACAATTAATATTTTTGACTTAAGTAGTTAATACTGACAAATTAAGTTTTTATGAAATAACTGAATTCCCAAAATTTTACTTTATATGGTATACGATTCAAAGTTGATCTACTTGAAAGTCGAACAAATTAAAGATCTTGAATTAATTTCTCATAGAGCATATCCTGTTTGCTATCAAATTTTTTAGCTTTAAATTTTGGATTAACGATGGGCTCCACCACATTCTTCTCACATATCTACCAAATTAAATATTATTATTAACATTATTAATTTTAGCACAATAATGCAACAATATTTATTCTTTGAATATAATAATATAGCAATATTTATCTTATATACATATGTCAATTTTGTAATCATTTTGATTTTGAGTACGTATAGATGGAACTACCGGATCGTCGGTGGATGTATTATACTCCTCGATTCTTTAATGGAAGTACGAACAGTGAATTTTACAATCAAGTTCGCAAATTTATTGATTTTGCGAAGACGAGGCCACAATATATGTTTAACGATAAAATCAAGTGTCCATGTACTTTGAAGAAGTGTCAAAATAAAATATTTAAAAGTAACATTGATTTTTTAAAGTAACATTGATTTTTTACAATTAATTCAATCATTTTTATCAGTTAATATATATGGAAATGATTTAATTATTTTGGACTTCTTTAAAGTAACGTTGATTTTAAAAATTTATTATTTAAAACATATATAATAAAGAAATTAATTACATATGTATATAATCAAGTTACACCAGGGATCAATTCCCACGGAGGCCAAAATAAAATGGCCAATTAAATAAAGTGGGTGTGGGTGTGGGTGTGGGTGTGGGTGTGGGTGTGGGTGTGAGTGTGGGTGTGGGTTGGCGGTGCAGGTCGGGTCAGGTCTCGAAGGCGGGTGTGGGTCGGGTTGGCGATGCGGGTGTGAAGGTGGGTGTAAATAAAGAGGGTGGGTGTGGGTCAGCGGGTCGGGTTTCGGGGGCAGTTGCTGGGTAATATCTGAGACCGATGTGAGACTGTTTTAGGCCCGAAAATAAGTCAGGCCGACTCACGTTTAGGGACCGTTTTAAGACCGAATTGCCGGTCTCTCATTTAGAGACCGACCGAAATTTGGTCCTTAATCTGAGACCGATGTGAGACTGTTTTAGGCCCGAAAATAGGTCCGGCCGACTCACGTTTAGGGACCGTTTTAAGACCGAATTGCCGGTCTCTCATTTAGAGACCGATCGACAATCGGTCCCTAATTTGAGACTGTGCCATAAATCCGGTCTCTCAATATTAGGTACCGATGAAATAAGGACCTCCATAAATCGGTCCCAAATCAGTCTCTAACGTGTGTTGAGACCGCCTTTACAGTCTCAAAATCGGTCTCTAATCGATGTGTTTTTTGTAGTGATACTCACCACACCAAAATGGAGCGGCGGAGAGAAAGAATCGAACTATACTTAATTAATGTGACGAGGAGTATGTGGAACAACATGAACATGCAAAATAAGTATTGGGCTGAAGCTATCTAGACTCTTGCACAGTCCGCTTGATGAATTAGTGTCACGCTAAAAGTGTTTGTGGTATGATGCCTCCAAAAGCTTGGAGAGGATACAAGCCAAGTGTTTCACACTTGAGGGTTTTCGGAAGCAGTGTTCCTAATGAGAAAAGAACCAAACTTGATAATAAAAGTGCAAAGTATCTCTTCATCGCCTATATATGACCAAAAGCTCCAAAGGCTACAAATTATATAACCTAAGCAGTTAGAAGGTTGTCATAAGTAGAGACGAAGAGTTCGATGAAGAAGGTTTTTGGGAGTGGAGTAATACAAAGAAGGAGAAAGGATGCAGTTCTTTCTTTGATGTTGATGAGGACGAGGAAGAAGGCATGACACCGCCTAATACTCCACCACCACCAAAAAATGCACAAATCAATGAAACAAGTTCGAGTGAAGGGCCAAGAAGATTCATAAGTTTGAGTGACATTTATAATGCCACTGAAGAGGTAAACTTGAGTAATTTTACTCAATTTTGTTTACTTGCAGAAACTGAGCATGTACGTTATGAGGATGCCGCTCAAAATGGATTTGAGTTATATGGTGCCTAATGAAGAAAAGAAAACGTTAAAGTTAAAAAGGCTCTCTATGGGTTGAAGCAAGCCCCTCGTGCTTGGAGTAGCATAATTGATAAATACTTTCAAGCAAATGACTTTGCTAAGTGTCCACATGAACATGCTCTCTATGTAAAAAAGAATATAACTGGTGATATATTACTTGTTTGTGGATGACTTGATTTTTTTAGGGAATAACCCAAAGATGTTTGATGATTTCAAGAGAGTTATGACAAAGGAGTTTGAGACGACGGACATTGGCATGATGTCCTACTACCTTGGGATTGAAGTGAAGCAAAGAGACAATGACATATTTATTTCTCAAGAAGTTTGAGATGGAGAAATGCAAGCTTGTTGGGACACCAGTGAAGTGCAGAATCAAACTGCACATGAATCAAGATGGTGAAGTTGATCGAACTTTTTTCAAGAGCCTTGTTGGAAGCTTGAGGTATCTAACTTATACGAGGCCGAATATTTGTATGGTGTTGGACTTGTGAGTCGCTACATGGAAGCTCCTACTACTTGTACGAGGCCGAATTATGGTATCTTGTAGTTCTTCTCTGACGACTTTAAGCTTGTTGGCTATTGTGATAGTGATTGGGGTAGAAAGAGTAAAATCGGGTTTGTTTTCTTTATGGAAAATTTAGCTTTCCAAGAAAATGTCGAGCTCACCCTCTAAGGTCGAGAAACTAAATATATTTCAAACATCAGCAAACAAAGCCTGGAATGAAACATTGTCATTTATTTTTCTCATAAACAATCACTTTATTTATAAGTGGACCGCATTATACCCCAAATTTATCTACTTAAACATAAACTAAACAATATTCTTGTGCCTGGATAAATGAATTTTTGGACGGAGGGAGTATGATATAGGAATCTCACCATCAATTTCAATGTTGTGTGTTGAGAGAATGTATGACTTAAAAGTGCCCTAACAGATAATTTAATCCACAGAGGACAGGCTTCACTTCAGCCTCTGGCTACCCATAATTTGTCACGGGATTTCAACTGCTGTATAAATGTATAAATGACCTGCTTCTTAATTTCTGGAGGAGCAGGAATTTCAGGGGCGAACTCCCCCTCAGGATCATCATTATCAGTGAAAATCACCCAATCATCATCACCTGAAAACAATGACGAGAGAGATTAGAATGCTACACCGTATGGAGGTTTATTACGACAGTCTTTGCCTGTAAAAGTAAGGGTTGGGAATTTGTGGAATCAAAATAAACTATTCGCAGCTAAATTGAATCTTACTCCGGAGTTTCTCCTAAAAGTGACAAGACAAGTATTGAATAATTGATCATACTAGCTACCAATTAAGCCATATCATTCATCCTAAGTCATAACCCAGCAGCTAGCAAAGAAAGACTTGAATTTAAAAAATGCACATATCTAAATAAAAAGCAGGTGATCGAGCTCTCACTCTTTTCGAAGTCAAGTCCATCATCATCATCATTGTTTGCTGCTGCTTTCAATATCATTTTTTCATGGACCTCCTCCAAAGTTAGTTGCTTATATTGTGCTGCTACTTTGTTAAAATTGTAACTAGAGTAATAATACAAATAATTATATATCAACTGAAAGTGTGTGTGCGTGCGATATACAGAGATGTTGTCCTTAGTGTTGGCACAAGCAAGACAACAATGAGCAGCGGAATTTAAACAAACACTTTGCAAAGAGTATTTCAAAAATTGTGTAGATTAAATAATTAATCTACACGAATCACTTATATTATCTCTTAATATCAGTGAAACAAAATCAACAACCTTGTAAGGTTTTGAACAATTACAACTCTAATCGAGTTCGAAAAGTTACTAGAAAAATACGAAACTATCTCCCTTATAGATCTAACGTATTTCCATAATAAACGACTATGATTAAGTACACAAATATTCGGGCTTATAAGTGTGCACTAATCTACAAGAAAGAACAAAATGTTTTTCTAACTAGAAGCGTCGTGCATTCCATAGATAGTAATGTAGTTTAGCTTTCTCTCTTGTTGTCCTTTGGAATGAAGGCAGTGGGTTCTATTTATAAGCTTCAATTCGAACTGCCTTGCAACTCCTACAACTCCCTTGATCAATCTTGGCCATTGGATCAAAGGTAGTTTCTTGTAACTTCCCTTCACACTCCACAATTGTAGGAACTTCCATAGTGATGCTTAGAAACTTCTCACTCCTATGCAACTGCTTGACCTGGGTGTTGCCCACGTCTTCTACCTGCATATGGGACATCACTAAGCAACACAAAGTTAAGTAAGAGTTAGTAAAGGGAGAAAGGGCAAATTCTGATGTTGTGGTAGGTGTTGGCACATTCAGTACAACATGTAACTGAAAATGTTGGATTATAAAATACAACACCTATTCCAACATCAACAATCTCCCCCAATTTGGCCTTTCTACATCAACACTCCTAATGTTCACAACATTCAGAATTTTGATAAAGAAAACAATACCCATGATATTCAAAACAAACCAATATCAGTATTTAACCAAATTCAATCACAGCATCTAAGTCAAAAGCAATGTACTTAGATTTAAAAACAATAAGAACAGTAAATGTAGGGCAATGTATGTGGGACAGAAATGTAAGCAACATAAGTAAAGCTTTTACAGATTGAGGAAATAAATGAAAGCAATAAAGGGGAGGATTGGGCTGATATAATCAGCTGCATCTTCAGGAGTCTGCATGAACTCCCCCATACTCTAGACTTCCTCATTCTTCAAAGCCTTCAAAAAGCTGCATTGAGATCTCCATAGAGATCCCCAATATCTTGAGCATCAGCATCTGCATCTTGGTTTGGATTCTGAATAGCACTTTCTTGTTGAGCTAGACCTGCATCTTGTTGACCTGAAATAGGAACAGTACCTGCATTGTGAACATTTGAGCTTACTCCCCCTGTTGAGGTAGAAAGTAGGTCCTCCCAGAAGCGTTTCTGAATGAGTAAGTCTTCCACAGTACTTTGAAGATTGGTGATTGTGCCTTGAAGAATGTCCACTTGCCTTAGAATAAAGTGTGAGGACAAATAAACCGAGGCAACACAACCTGAGGAAGGATGTGATCTGGAAGTTGATGGCATATTCGGATCATCACTGCTGTGGGCATTAGGCTTCGGTATAGGTAAGTCCACAATACGATCACTACCACGAAGTAGGAGTTGTGGTGAGATGGAGAAACTAGGAACATAGCCACTAATGACCTCAGTGTCCAATCTGTTGAATTCCTTATCTGCCAGCAGCTTATACACCAAACATGGATATGGGAGAAGACCTTTACTAGTCATATTGCAAGTGAAATTCATCATATTTTGAAATATGACGTGGCCCAGATTAAATTGCTTCAGGTGTCCAATCTTAAACATGAGGACAGCTTGTTCCAAGGTTAAAGTGGTGTTATTAGTTGTTGGTAACCAATTACAACACACAATTTTATGCAGAACAGAGTATAGGCTGGTTAATCTAGATGCAAGTAGTTTTGGTACCCAGTGTGTAATCTTACCTCCTGTAAGTATACTAATCATGAAATCAAAGTCAGTGACCACCGGATCTTCCATAATTTTCGTTCTCAGCAGCATATTGATCTTTCTAGGAGTAACAATAATTTCAAGACCCCGGAAAGGAACACAACCATATCTTCTAGAGTTTGTATCACCGGTTTTAGAACTTACATTCGCATAAAATTCATGAATCCAATCAACAACATACGGTACAGCAAACAGTAAGGCATCCAAAATAGATCGTTTTTTAAACCAATCCATGAGATTTGCAGCTTCAAAATAAGAAATTTTCAGAATACGTTCACTCATAATTGTCCTATTATAAATAGTTTTATAACGGGTGCTCTTGTGATCATTATACTCAACCACATTATCACTAAAATTGGAATCAGACGAAAAAGGTACCTCTTCTTCGGGAGCAGAGGCGTATGAGCTCGAATCTGAAGAAGAGCTTTTGGATGTAGCAACTGGAGAGACAACTGGTGGAGTTTTTCGAGCCTTTTTGGGTGCGGACTGAGGAATGGGGTTGTCTTCATCTACATGCTCAACGGACACAGCTTCGGGAAAGTTAGCGATGATATCATCGATATTTTGAGCCTCCCCCTCAGAATCTGAGTTGGATACAATAATCGGTTGAGCTATGCCGCCGTCCGTTCTGGGCTTTTTACTCCCAAAGTAGTCGACTCGTCTCCCAAGTGTTCTGTACGAAACACGACGGCCACCAGGCCATCTGCGAGTGACGGGAGCAGGGGCTTTTGCCGCTTTAGTGGGGAATTTCCTCTCTTGCCGTAACCTTGCTATCTTTGCAGCTAAAATCTCCCCATCAGACGAGGAGGCGTCTTCCATGTGCACATCTTCTCTAAACATTGCATTGTCAAGAGTTTCTCCACCTAAGATAATTTTTAGAGAGGTTGTTCTATGAGCTAGGGCATCGTAAGCCCTTTTCAGTTTTTCGAATGGGGTTCTTATAGGAAATGATTTTTGGGCGATTGGTGATGGAGGAGGTGAGCGATTATCAGCAGCAGCACTCTTTGACTCAAGGATGTTTACATGTGCCATTTCTGAGCGGATATCAAAAGGATTGTACACAACGAGTGGAAGTGCAGAGGTTTCTAGTTCAAATGGAACAATCATGGTTCCAACAACAAAGGATGGCGAACCAGGTGCGGGAGAGCTTGGAAGTTCAGTGATAGTCGCCATTTTCGAATTAATTTTGAGTTTCAGAGACAAAATTTCAGGATAGTTGAGAATGGCTTGTTTGATTTTGAATTTTGAATTGCGAAAAGCGAGGTGCTGTTCGACCAAAGTGATAAGTACCTGTAAAAGTAGAAGTTAATTTGATTAGACCTCTTCGAATTCTGGAATGGAAGGATAATCATAAAAAATTCAACCAATTATACCAATTTTTAAAGAAACACTTATGCCAAAATTTATAATCTGGAATGAGTGTTGCATAAACAGAAGTAAGCTCGATGGTATAAAATAGCATTCATATGAGATCTATTTATAGAGGATTTCAGGCGGGAGTTGAAGCACGATTCTGTATGTGAAGAAATGGAGAGAGTGGAAGAATTAACTTATCTCCATAAAAGTTCGTGTTGTTGTGGAGAATAATTACTGATAATTAAAAAATGAAAAGAAGAGGATAATAAATAACTGAACAGATAAAATAATTAAATTTAAATAAATATTTGCAGATAATAAAAATAATAATTATCAGAAATTAATTAATTCTATAAATGATCAAAATCATAAGTCTGAGTCAGGTGTTGAATAGATTGTTGGCATTTTGTACATCTCAACACAGTTTTTTCATGAATTTGCTTGATATGTGTTGCACTTTAATATTTATCACATTTACACATTGATCCATCTTTTCAAAAGAGTGCATCGTAGCAGCGAACTTCGTGCCCCATAGTTACTCAATGGATTTGTGTTTAATTTGATGCAGTATATATCACCTTTAGAAAAGAGAACATCGTAGTAGCGAGCTCCGTGTCCCTAGTTACTCAGTGATTTTTAAAGCATCTAATTTGTGATTTCCTTTTCATTTGAGAGATTGTACAAGCTTTTCTCATATTCCACATGACTCAATTTAAGACTTTTAGACTAAGATTATAAAGAATTATGTTAAATCCGACACTTACGAAATTTATACAAAGAAATAATTAAATGAACAATTCTGGTGTTGTCCCAAATGCTGCCGCATTTGGTACAACACTTTTGATACAGTGTTCAGATATTGCATAATCCAAGAGACTTCCTTAGAGAGGAAAATCTCTTACCATCTAAAGCTTTTGTGAATATATCAGCAAGTTGTTTTTCTGTGGAAATGTATTCCAACTTTACCACCTCTTTTTCAACTAGATCTCTTATGAAATGATGCCTTATACTTATGTGCTTAGTTAAAGAATGTCGCACTGGATTCTTTGATATATTTATGGCACTAGTGTTATCACAAAAAACAGTTAAAGTATCACAGGGTAAACCATAATCACACAACATTTTCTGTAACCAAAGTAATTGTGTACAACAACTCCCTGCTGCAATATACTCAGATTCGGCTGTGGATTTTGATACACAGTTCTGTTTCCTGCTATGCCAAGATATGAGATTATTTCCCATGTAGAAGCAGCCACCACTGGTGCTCTTTCTATCATCAGCATCTCCTGCCCAGTCAGCATCACTATAGCCAATTAAGGGACAATTTGTGTCCTTGCTATACCATAAGCCTATCTAATTATCCTTTTTACAGCATGCATATGAGATTCTTTTGGGTCAGACTGATATCTAGCACATAAGCATACACTAAACATAATATCAGGCCTAGTAGAGCTCAAGTAAAGAAGACTACCTATCATTGATCTGTACAATGTTGGGTCAACATTTTGGCCAACACTGTCTTTACTCAGTTTCTAAGTTGATCCCATAGGAGTTTTCATGTGTTTAGCATTCTCTAAACCAAACCTTTTCACAAGATTTTTAGCATATTTACTCTGCGATATAAAGATACCATCATTTTGCTATTTGATTTGCAAGCCAAGAAAATAGTTTAAGTCACCAACCATGGACATTTCAAAGGTTGATGTTATTTCATTCACAAACAGTTTTAACATATCATCACAAGTAGAGCCAAACACTATATCATCAACATAAATTTGAGCTACCATAATATCATTTTTCTCATGCTTAATGAATAGAGTTCTATCATCTTCTCCTCTAGTAAAACTAAATTCAATCAAAAAGTCAGTTAATCTTTCATACCAAGCTCTAGGTGCTTGCTTCAAGCCATAAAGAGCCTTTTTTAACTTAAACACATGGTCACGAAATTCTGGATTTTCAAAGCCTTTTGGTTGCTCAACATAAGCTTCTTCCATTAAGATCCATTTAGGAAGGCTGCTTTAACATCCATTTGGTATAGTTTTATGTTGATAAAGCATGCAATAGCAAGTAAAAGTCTAATGGATTCTATTCTAGCAACTGGAGCAAATGTTTCATCAAAATCTACTCCCTCTACTTGAGTATATCCTTGAGCAACAAGCCTTGCTTTGTTTCTGATAATATTACCTATTTCATCAGTTTTGTTTTTGAAAATCCATTTAGTACCAATAACATTTGTATGATCTGGCCTAGGTACTAATGTCCATACATCATTTCTCACAAATTGATTCAATTCTTCATGCATAGCTTCTACCCAATGTTCATCATTTAAGGCTTCTTTTACTGTTTTAGGTTCAATAGCAGAATGATAACACTCATGATTTACCTTGTTACACACAGAAGTCATGCAAATAGATCTTACCACATCTTTTGGATTTATACCCAACCTTCTTCTGGTCTGAATTCCAGTAGATTGATCACCTATAATCAGCTCCTGTGGATGATTCTTTTGAACTCTCCTTGAAGGAGTTTTATGCAGATTGTACAGATTTTCTGAATTTTCTGTAACTTCAGCAGATGTGTCTGTGAGTGTTCCCTCATTCTGTTCATCATCTTTGATCTGATCTGTTCTGTCAGTAATTATTGGACTATCAGCAAGGTCTGAAACATCCTCTTCAATACTGTTACCTGTATTACTCATGTTATCATCAAAAACCACATTTACAGATTCTTGAACAGTATTTGTTCTGAGATTATAGATCCTATATACTTTACTGTTTCTTGAATAACAAAGGAAAAAACCTTTGTCACTTTTAGAATCAAATTTATGCAATTGTTCTCTATCATTTAGAATGTAGCAAACACAGCCAAATACATGAAAATACTTAAGATTAGGCTTTCTATTATTCAGTATTTCATAAGGTGTACTATTAGAATCTGTTCTAATCAAGACTCTATTAGATATATGACAAGCTGTATTTAGAGCTTCAACCCAAAACCTTTTGGCTAAATTTTTAGAACAAAGCATAACTCTAGCCATCTCTTGAAGAGTTCTATTTTTCCTTTCTGCTATCCCATTCTGTTGAGGAGTTTTAGGTGATGAAAACTCCTGTAATATGCCTTTAGATTCACAGAATTCAGTAAAAGCACTGTTATCAAACTCTCTTCCATGGTCTGATCTAATTCTGCAAACTTTAGAATTATAAACAGTCTTGAATCTTTTGCATAGAGTTTTAAAGACAGAAAAGGTTTCTGATTTTTCTTTTAGGAATTCTATCCATGTGAATCTAGAATAATCATCAACAATGACAAAAGAATACCTTTTTCCATAGGACTCATAAGATCCATATGAAGTAATTCAAAACAATGTTTCGTAGAACAATGGCCTAATTGTTTGTGAGAAGCTCTTACCTGTTTGCCCTTTTGACATGGTCCACAGATGTGATTGTCTGAAAATTTCAGCATTGGTAAACCTGTAACAGCTTTGAGTCTAATTAATCTATCAATCTGTCTATGATTAACATTCCCAAGTCTATGATGCCACAGTGTACTTTCATCATTTTTCACATTATTGCAGCTCACTTTGGATTCAATTAAATAGCAATTATCAGCAGATCTATTACCCATCATAATGCAATCAGAATTTTCATATAGCACATAGCATGAATTTTTATCAAATTTTACATGCAAGTCATCATCACATAATTGGCTTATACTAATAAGGTTGGCAAGTAATCCATCAACATGTAAAACATTTGGTAATCTAGGAAATCCAGGAACATTTAAGGTTCCTTTGCCAATGATCTTCCCTCTAGATCCACCTCCATAAGTAACATTACCACCATTATAAGCTTTGTAATCAGATAGATAATCAATTTTACCTGTCATATGTTTTGAGCAGCCACTGTCAAAATACCATAAGCCAGGAACACATGCTTTCAAAGACATATGCACAACATTACATTTAGTATTTTTAGAAATCCATTCTGTTTTCTGTGAATGTTGCTTTATGTGTGGTGTCATTTTAGGCAATCCAGAAGCATTTAAATTCTTCTCTCTTTTTAAACAATAATAAGCTTTATGTCCCTTTTTGAAACAGTAGTTACACACAAGTTCTTTCATATTGACAAGATTTCTCTTTGAAACAGTAGCATCATCATCTTTGACAAAAACAGTAGATCCATTACTTTGAGGTTTAAGAACTGTTTTACCTTTATAACCAATACCTGCTTTCCTTGTATTGTTGACCAGCAATGATTCATCCAATTTTGCTTGTCCTTCAGAGAATTTCTTGAAGCTTAAAGACACTTCCTTCATCTTTTTTTCAAGTTTTTCAATCTCACAATCCTTCTTGGTTAGAACACTCTCAAGTTTTAAAACATAATTTCTTAAATCATCATTTTCAAATGTTAAAGATTTGATAATACGATTTAATTTTTCAGTTTCAGAATATGAAATGTGTTGTTCTGCATTTGTCAAAGGATTTTCATAAGAATATTTTCTAAAATCAAGAACAGATACTTCTAGTCTATCTTTTAGATTAGAAATTTCTTTATCTTTCTCTGTTAAAAGACTTTCCAGTTTGAACACAGTGTTAGATAAGTCTTGAATATCAGCAGTTTTTCTGGATGTACCTGTCTCTGTAACAGAACTTGTGAAACAATTAAATTCTGGAATTTTATTACTCAGTGATTTCTCAAATGATGGCTCATTTGTCTTCACATCATAATAAAAATCATCCAGATCATCATCAAAGGTATCATCATAAATAATTCTTGCAGAAAAATCTTGTTCAATGTCTTTTTCAGGATCATGCTCAACATCAGATTCATCACTTAAAGTAGCACTGAAATTTAGTTTCTTTTTCAGAATAGTGTTAGCACATTCATTAGCATAATGACCAAATCCAGAACATGCATCACATTTAACATTCTTCCTATAGCCTTGGTCAGACCTAAACCTTTTTCCTTTTTCTAATTGTCTAGAAGGATTAAAAGTATTCGTCCTAAAAGGCAATTGTTGATTGTTAGTAATCTGAACCTTAGGTTGAATATTGTCTTTAAGTTTCTTATTCTTCATGAAGGTTTTAACTGTCTAGTCATAAAAGCAATGTAATCAGGATCATTATAATAATCCTCAAAATTTTCTTCATCAGAATCAATTTCAGTAACATAAGGGGATTTTCCAGAACTAGATGTTGCAGATAATGATGCATCACCTTTGAAAACAAGTACTTTCTTTTCATTATCAGCCTTTTCAGACATATTCATCTCATATGTTTTCAAAATACCAATTAATTCATTTTGACTTAGCACATCTGTATCTTTAGCTTCCTCTATAGCACATATCTTAGGCTCAAAACGTTTAGGAACTGATCTAAGAATTTTGATGTTGGAATAGGTGTTGTATTTTATAATCCAACATTTTCAGTTACATGTTGTATTGAATGTGCCAACACCTACCACAACATCAGAATTTGCCCTTTCTCCCTTTACTAACTCTTACTTAACTTTGTGTTGCTTAGTGATGTCGCAAATGCAGGTAGAAGACGTGGGCAACACCCAGGTCAAGCAGTTGCATGGGAGTGAGAAGTTTCTAAGCATCACTATGGAAGTTCCTACAATTGTGGAGTGTGAAGGGAAGTTACAAGAAACTACCTTTGATCCAATGGCCAAGATTGATCAAGGGAGTTGTAGGAGTTGCAAGGCAGTTCGAATTGAAGCTTATAAATAGAACTCACTGCCTTCATTCCAAAGGACAACAAGAGAGAAAGCTAAACTACATTACTATCTATGGAATGCGCGACGCTTCTAGTTAGAAAAACATTTTGTTCTTTCTTGTAGATTAGTGCACACTTATAAGCCCGAATATTTGTGTACTTATTCATAGTCGTTTATTAGGGAAATACGTTAGATCTATAAGGGAGATATTTTCGTATTTTTCTAGTAACTCTTCGAACTCGATTAGAGTTGTAATTGTTCAAAACCTTACAATGTTGTTGATTTTGTTTCACTGATATTAAGAGATAATATAAGTGATTCGTGTAGATTAATTATTTAATCTACACATTTTTTGAAATACTCTTTGCAAAGTGTTTGTTTAAATTCCGCTGCTCATTGTTGTCTCGCTTGTGCCAACACTAAGGACAACATCTCTGTATATCGCACGCACGCACACTTTCAGTTGGTATCAGAGCCAACTACTTGATACACTAAGTAGAGATTCTTCTTAGAGTGTGTGTTTATTTGCAATGGAGTATCCACTTTCACCCGCACTAAAACCTCCAATTCTGGACGGCACAAATTATGCCTTCTGGAAACCTAAAATGAGGATGTACATCAAATCCATTGATGAACGAGCCTGGAGGAGTGTTCTTGCTGGCTGGACTCAGCCAAAAACTGCTGCAGATGAGGACAATGAAGCCCAAATCAAGAGAGAACTAGATTGGACAGCCGAGGAAATCACACCAGCTAGTTACAATTCAAAGGCATTGAATGCAATCTTCACCTCAACTGATGCATCAATGTTCAAAATCATTTCAAGATGTGTTACATCCAAGCATGCATGGGATCGATTACAAGAACATTGTGAAGGATCGGACAGTGTACGAAGGACCAGACTTCGTATGCTTGGAACAAAATTCGAAAATTTGAGGATGAAAGAAGATGAGACCATCTCATCTTACAATGAAAAGCTGACTGAGATTTCAAATGAAGCTCATTCTCTTGGTGATCCAATCTCTAATACAAGGTTAGTACATAAAATTCTTAGATCAGTTCCTAAACGTTTTGAGCCTAAGATATGTGCTATAGAGGAAGCTAAAGATACAGATGTGCTAAGTCAAAATGAATTAATTGGTATTTTGAAAACATATGAGATGAATATATCTGAAAAGGCTGATAATGAAAAGAAAGTACTTGTTTTCAAAGGTGATGCATCATTATCTGCAACATCCAGTTCTGGAAAATCCCCTTATGTTACTGAAATTGATTCTGATGAAGAAAATTTTGAGGATTATTATAATGATCCTGATTACATGGCTTTTATGACTAGACAGTTAAAACTTTCATGAAGAATAAGAAACTTAAAGACAATATTCAACCTAAGGTTCAGATTACTAACAATCAACAATTGCCTTTTAGGAAGAATACTTTTAATCCTTCTAGACAATTAGAAAGAGGAAACAGGTTTAGGTCTGACCAAGGCTATAGGAAGAATGTTAAATGTGATGCATGTTCTGGATTTGGTCATTATGCTAATGAATGTGCTAACACTATTCTGAAAAAGAAACTAAATTTCAGTGCTACTTTAAGTGATGAATCTGATGTTGAGCATGATCCTGAAAAAGACATTGAACAAGATTTTTCTGCAAGAATTATTTATGATGATACCTTTGATGATGATCTGGATGATTTTTATTATGATGTGAAGACAGATGAGCCATCATTTGAGAAATCACTGAGTAATAAAATTCCAGAATTTAATTGTTTCACAAGTTCTGTTACAGAGACAGGTACATCCAGAAAAACTGCTGATATTCAAGACTTATCTAACATTGTGTTCAAACTGGAAAGTCTTTTAACAAAGAAAGATAAAGAAATTTATAATCTAAAAGATAGACTAGAAGTATCTGTTCTTGATTTTAGAAAATATTCTTATGAAAATCCTTTGACAAATGAAGAACAACACATTTCATATTTTGAAACTGAAAAATTAAATCGTATTATCAAATCTTTAACATTTGAAAATGATGATTTAAGAAATTCTGTTTTAAAACTTGAGAGTGTTCTAACCAAGAAGGATTGTGACATTGAAAAACTTGAAAAAAAGATGAAGGAAGTGTCTTTAAGCTTCAAGAAATTCTCTGAAGGACAAGCAAAATTGGATGAATCACTGCTGGTCAACAATACAAGGAAAGCAGGTATTGGTTACAAAGGTAAAACAGTTCTTAAACCTCAAAGTAATGGATCTAGTGTTTTTGTCAAAGCTGATGATGCTACTGTTTCAAAGAGACATCTTGTCAATATGAAAGAACTTGTGTGTAACTACTGTTTCAAAAAGGGACATAAAGCTTATTATTGTTTAAAAAGATAGAAGAATTTAAATGCTTCTGGATTGCCTAAAATGACACCACACACAAAGCAACATTCACAGAAAACATAATGGATTTCTAAAAATACTAAATGTAATGTTGTGCATATGTCTTTGAAAGCATGTGTTCCTGGTTTATGGTATTTTGACAGTGGCTGCTCAAAACATATGACAGGTCAAATTGATTATCTATCTGATTACAAAGCTTATAATGGTGGTAATGTTACTTATGGAGGTGGATCTAAATGGAAGATCATTGGCAAAGGAACCTTAAATGTTCCTGGATTTCCTAGATTACCAAATGTTTTACATGTTGATGGATTACTTGCCAACCTTATTAGTATAAGCCAATTATGTGATGATGACTTGCATGTAAAGTTTGATAAAAATTCATGCTATGTGCTAGATGAAAATTATGATTGCATTATGATGGGTAATAGATCTGCTGATAATTGATATTTAATTGAATCCAAAGTGAGCTGCAATAATGTGAAAAATGATGAAAGTACACTGTGGCATCATAGACAGATTGATAGATTAATTAGACTCAAAGCTGTTACAGGTTTACCAATGCTGAAATTTTCAGACAATCACATCTGTGGACCATGTCAAAAAGGCAAACAGGTAAGAGCTTCTCACAAACAATTAGGCCATTGTTCTACAAAACATTGTTTTGAATTACTTCATATGGATCTTATGGGTCCTATGGAAATTGATAGTATAGGTGGAAAATGTATTCTTTTGTCATTGTTGATGATTATTCTAGATTCACATGGATAGAATTCCTAAAAGAAAAATCAGAAACCTTTTTTGTCTTTAAAACTCTATGCAAAAGATTCAAGATTGTTTATAATTCTAAAGTTTGCAGAATTAGATCAGACCATGGAAGAGAGTTTGATAACAGTGCTTTTACTGAATTCTGTGAATCTAAAGGCATATTACAGGAGTTTTCATCACCTAAAACTCCTCAACAGAATGGGATAGCAGAAAGGAAAAATAGAACTCTTCAAGAGATGGCTAGAGTTATGCTTTGTTCTAAAAATTTAGCCAAAAGGTTTTGGGCTGAAGCTCTAAATACAGCTTGTTATATATCTAATAGAGTCTTGATTAGAACAGATTCTAATAGTACACCTTATGAAATACTGAATAATAGAAAGCCTAATCTTAAGTATTTTCATGTATTTGGCTGTGTTTGCTACATACTAAATGATAGAGAACAATTGCATAAATTTGATTCTAAAAGTGACAAAGGTTTTTTCCTTAGTTATTCAAGGAATAGTAATGCATATAGGATCTATAATCTCGGAACAAATACTGTTCAAGAATCTGTAAATGTGGTTTTTGATGATAACATGAGTATTACAGGTAACAGTATTGAAGAGGATGTTTCAGACCTTGCTGATAATCCAATAATTACTGACAGATCAGATCAAAGATGATGAACAGAATGAGGGAACACTCACAGACACATCTGCTGAAGTTACAGAAAATTCAGAAAATCTGTACAATCTGCATAAAACTCCTTCAAGGAGAGTTCAAAAGAATCATCCACAGGAGCTGATTATAGGTGATCAATCTACTGGAATTCAGACCAGAAGAAGGTTGGGTATAAATCCAAAAGATGTGGTAAGATCTATTTGCATGACTTCTGTGTGTAACAAGGTAAATCATGAGTGTTATCATTCTGCTATTGAACCTAAAACAGTAAAAGAAGCCTTAAATGATGAACATTGGGTAGAAGCTATGCATGAAGAATTGAATCAATTTGTGAGAAATGATGTATGGACATTAGTACCTAGGCCAGATAATACAAATGTTATTGGTACTAAATGGATTTTCAAAAACAAAACTGATGAAATAGGTAATATTATCAGAAACAAAGCAAGGCTTGTTGCTCAAGGATATACTCAAGTAGAGGGAGTAGATTTTGATGAAACATTTGCTCCAGTTGGTAGAATATAATCCATTAGACTTTTACTTGCTATTGCATGCTTTATCAACATAAAACTATACCAAATGGATGTTAAAGCAGCCTTTCTAAATGGAATCTTAATGGAAGAAGCTTATGTTGAGCAACCAAAAGGCTTTGAAAATCCAGAATTTCCTGACCATGTGTTTAAGTTAAAAAAGGCTCTTTATGGCTTGAAGCAAGCACCTAGAGCTTGGTATGAAAGATTAATTGACTTTTTGATTGAATTTGGTTTTACTAGAGGAGAAGCTGATAGAACTCTATTCATTAAGCATGAGAAAAATGATATTATGGTAGCTCAAATTTATGTTGATGATATAGTGTTTGGCTCTACTTGTGATGATATGCTAAAACTGTTTGTGAATGAAATAACATCAACCTTTGAAATGTCCATGGTTGGTGACTTAAACTATTTTCTTGGCTTGCAAATCAAACAGCAAAATGACGGTATCTTTATATCACAGAGTAAATATGCTAAAAATCTTGTGAAAAGGTTTGGTTTAGAGAATGCTAAACACATGAAAACTCCTATGGGATCAACTCAGAAACTGAGTAAAGACAGTGTTGGCCAAAATGTTGACCCAACATTGTACAGATCAATGATAGGTAGTCTTCTTTACTTGAGCTCTACTAGGCCTGATATTATGTTTAGTGTATGCTTATGTGCTAGATATCAGTCTGACCCAAAAGAATCTCATATGCATGCTGTAAAAAGTATATTGCAGCAGGGAGTTGTTGTACACAATTACTTTGGTTACAGAAAATGTTGTGTGATTATGGTTTACCCTGTGATACTTTAACTGTTTTTTGTGATAACACTAGTGCCATAAATATATCAAAGAATCCAGTGCGACATTCTTTAACTAAGCACATAAGTATAAGGCATCATTTCATAAGAGATCTAGTTGAAAAAGAGGTGGTAAAGTTGGAATACATTTCCACAGAAAAACAACTTGCTGATATATTCACAAAAGCTTTAGATGATAAGAGATTTTCCTCTCTAAGGAAGTCTCTTGGATTATGCAATATCTGAACACTGTATCAAAAGTGTTGTACCAAATGCGGCAGCATTTGGGACAACACCAGAATTGTTCATTTAATTATTTCTTTGTATAAATTTCGTAAGTGTCGGATTTAACATAATTCTTTATAATCTTAGTCTAAAAGTCTTAAATTGAGTCATGTGGAATATGAGAAAAGCTTGTACAATCTCTCAAATGAAAAGGAAATCACAAATTAGATGCTTTAAAAATCACTGAGTAACTAGGGACACGGAGCTCGCTACTACGATGTTCTCTTTTCTAAAGGTGATATATACTGCATCAAATTAAACACAAATCCATTGAGTAACTATGGGGCACGAAGTTCGCTGCTACGATGCACTCTTTTGAAAAGATGGATCAATGTGTAAATGTGATAAATATTAAAGTGCAACACATATCAAGCAAATTCATGAAAAAACTGTGTTGAGATGTACAAAATGCCAACAATCTATTCAACACCTGACTCAGACTTATGATTTTGATCATTTATAGAATTAATTAATTTCTGATAATTATTATTTTTATTATCTGCAAATATTTATTTAAATTTAATTATTTTATCTGTTCAGTTATTTATTATCCTCTTCTTTTCATTTTTTAATTATCAGTAATTATTCTCCACAACAACACGAACTTTTATGGAGATAAGTTAATTCTTCCACTCTCTCCATTTCTTCACATACAGAATCGTGCTTCAACTCCCGCCTGAAATCCTCTATAAATAGATCTCATATGAATGCTATTTTATACCATCGAGCTTACTTCTGTTTATGCAACACTCATTCCAGATTATAAATTTTGGCATAAGTGTTTCTTTAAAAATTGGTATAATTGGTTGAATTTTTTATGATTATCCTTCCATTCCAGAATTCGAAGAGGTCTAATCAAATTAACTTCTACTTTTACAGGTACTTATCACTTTGGTCGAACAGCACCTCGCTTTTCGCAATTCAAAATTCAAAATCAAACAAGCCATTATCAACTACCCTGAAATTTCGTCTCTGAAACTCAAAATTAATTCGAAAATGGCGACTATCACTGAACTTCCAAGCTCTCCCGCACCTGGTTCGCCATCCTTTGTTGTTGGAACCATGATTGTTCCATTTGAACTAGAAACCTCTGCTCTTCCACTCGTTGTGTACAATCCTTTTGATATCCGCTCAGAAATGGCACATGTAAACATCCTTGAGTCAAAGAGTGCTGCTGCTGATAATCGCTCACCTCCTCCATCACCAATCGCCCAAAAATCATTTCCTCTAGGAACCCCATTCGAAAAACTGAAAAGGGCTTACGATGCCCTAGCTCACAGAACAACCTCTCCAAAAATTATCTTGGGTGGAGAAACTCTTGACAATGCAATGTTTAGAGAAGATGTGCACATGGAAGACGCCTCCTCGCCTGATGGGGAGATTTTAGCTGCAAAGATAGCAAGGTTACGGCAAAAGAGGAAATTCCCCACTTAAACAGCAAAAGCCCCTGCTCCCGTCACTCGCAAATGGCCTAGTAGCCGTCGTGTTTCGTACAGAACCCTTGGGAGACGAGTCGACTACTTTGGGAGGAAAAAGCCCAGAACGGACGGCGGCATAGCTCAACCGATTATTGTATCCAACTCAAATTGTGAGGGGGAGGCTCAAAATATCGATGATATCATCGATAACTTTCCCGAAGCTGTGTCCGTTGAGCATGCAGATGAAGACAGCCCCATTCCTCAGTCCGCACCCAAAAAGGCTCGAAAAACTCCACCAGTTGTCTCTCCAGTGGCTACATCCAAAAGCTCTTCTTCAGATTCGAGCTCATACGCCTCTGCTCCCGAAGAAGAGGTACCTTTTCCGTCTGATTCCGATTTTAGTGATAATGAGGTTGAGTATAATGATCACAAGAGCACCCGTTATAAAACTATTCGTAATAGGACAATTATGAGTGAACGTATTTTGAAAATTTCTGATTTTGAAGCTGCAAATCTCATGGATTGGTTTAAAGAACGATCTATTTTGGATGCCTTACTGTTTAATGTACCGTATGTTGTTGATTGGATTCATGAATTTTATGCGAATGTAAGTTCTAAAACCGGTGATACAAACTCTAGAAGATATGGTTGTGTTCCTTTCCGGGGTCTTGAAATTATTGTTACTCCTAGAAAGATCAATATGCTGCTGAGAACGAAAATTATGGAAGATCCGGTGGTCACTGACTTTGATTTCATGATTAGTATACTTACAGGAGGTAAGATTACACACTGGGTACCAAAACTACTTGCATCTAGATTAACCAGCCTATACTCTGTTCTGCATAAAATTGTGTGTTGTAATTGGTTACCAACAACTAATAACACCACTTTAACCTTGGAACAAGCTGTCCTCATGTTTAAGATTGGACACCTGAAGCAATTTAATCTGGGCCACGTCATATTTCAAAATATGATGAATTTCACTTGCAATATGACTGGTAAAGGTCTTCTCCCATATCCATGTTTGGTGTATAAGCTGCTGGCAGATAAGGAATTCAACAGATTGGACACTGAGGTCATTAGTGGCTATGTTCCTAGTTTCTCCATCTCACCACAACTCCTACTTCGTGGTAGTGATCGTATTGTGGACTTACCTATACCGAAGCCTAATGCCCACAGCAGTGATGATCCGAATATGCCATCAACTTCCAGATCACATCCTTCCTCAGGTTGTGTTGCCTCGGTTTATTTGTCCTCACACTTTATTCTAAGGCAAGTGGACATTCTTCAAGGCA
Organism: Galeopsis tetrahit; assembly: GCA_963675135.1. Classification (NCBI taxonomy): domain Eukaryota; kingdom Viridiplantae; phylum Streptophyta; class Magnoliopsida; order Lamiales; family Lamiaceae; genus Galeopsis; species Galeopsis tetrahit. The sequence continues at coordinate 30,726,339 of OY776119.1, read as the reverse complement.
CAATCACCAATCTTCAAAGTACTGTGGAAGACTTACTCATTCAGAAACGCTTCTGGGAGGACCTACTTTCTACCTCAACAGGGGGAGTAAGCTCAAATGTTCACAATGCAAGTACTGTTCCTATTTCAGGTCAACAAGATGCAGGTCTAGCTCAACAAGAAAGTGCTATTCAGAATCCAAACCAAGATGTAGATGCTGATGCTCAAGATATTGGGGATCTCTATGGAGATCTCAATGCAGCTTTTTGAAGGCTTTGAAGAATGAGGAAGTTTGTGAACATTAGGAGTGTTGATGTAGAAAGGCCAAATTCAAATCTGAAGTGAACTAATAATGTGGGTGAACGTACAGTGACAGTGATTACGTACCAAGAAGCAGCAGGAATAGCAACAAGTTCCTTCCCTTGAAGCATTAGAAGGCAATATGTTTCATCCGCCTCAACCTGCCCTTCGTACTCAAACTGCCCACTTTCATCCTTCAGTAGCACAGCTTTATTTTTGCACTTCTCCTGATCCTACACAACATGCGATGCCCATGTCATTTTAGCAAAAGATTTTGTATATATAATGAATTCAGAATGAGAAATTATACCTGCAATGACCATTTATTCTTGTACAAATTTGGTAACCCTGGGGTGAATCTTCCATTAAAGTGTTTTTTTTCTTCATTGCTGGAACATGCCCGGACATTGTATTCCTATATATATACAACATACTGTACAATAATCACATCACAATTGATTTTCATTTGGAAATAGAATATGCATGTAATGTTGATAAATTTAACCCTAATAAAGGGGTCTCTGATAGGGGCGCCACAGTCGTAGCAGTTGGAACGTTTTTCAGTCTTGGATTTTGCACAGTCGAGACAAAGCGTCAGGTGCTTGCACGCGCTGCCATACAGTTCCTCCGTCGATCCACAATCCCCGCACGACGCCTTCAATATCAAATCTGACATTCCTTTCTTTCCTGCAATATACACACCACCGCCCTTAATTGTATGATATAATTATAAAGAAAATCACAATTCATCAAATCAAAATCCCCAATCCAAAAGATTAGTGAGTGCCGAAAATCATGTAAACCTTGTCAAACGGAGAATGAAATCTTCACGGAGATGAATCGCCTAAAAATCTGAAACCGTACAATTTTGTAGTGAACTCTTCGAGGATATATAGGTGGATTAGTCATTTTACATTTGTTTTTTTGTTTATTTTCTTTTATTCAATATTAAAATATTTAGTTAATAATTAATGACAATCCTTGGAAGGTATATTGGAAGGTATATTATATATACATTGCTGTGTACTTTTGTTACTCTAGTAATACACCTTCTTCTGTCCAAAAAAAAGAACTGTATATATCGCTACGTGTGTTGTTAGACTTTTATTGTTTGGGAACGATTTCACAACACCAACAAACATAAATTATGTATGGCAGGGAGATAGTTGAGAGGATTAATATCGATCAACAAATGAGGTTGTTGTTAAGGCTTCATGATCCGAAGATTGTTGGTTTGCAAGCGGTATTGTTTGATCGACGATTGGGATGACATTGTTGTGAGGATTGAGAAGTTTGCAATGTAATTGGAGCATTTTGGATTTTAAAAAGTAATGTGAATAATATTATTTAAAAAATGAATAACAATAATAATAATGAAATTGGATAGTGAAAATAATGAAATTGAATAGGTAAGTTATAATAAAGTTGAAAAACCTAAAAAAAACTTGAATCTAATTAATTGTTAAAAACCGTCCCCGTCTCTCATATATATTTAAGGACTCAAAAGTTAAATTTTGATCCTTTCCATCCATTTATATATTCTTGAACCAGAAAGAGTTGCTTTTCTCAACTCCCAAATGAATAATACTATAGAATGCAGCATCAGAGAGTACCCCTGTTTACAAGGCGCAACCGAGTATGCCTACACCGTTAATGTCTTCGACCAAAGAATCTTGACCTCCGTCACACAGCACCCTGTCGGCGTCGCACGTTGGATCCACGCTGTTAACGCCAACAGGAAAACTGCTGGTGTCCGCCACATCGGATTGGAATTCACGTTCGAATGCGACTTCAACCGTATAGGCACCATGCACTTGTTCGTGAGAGGGCACTGCCTCGTCTACCATATCCCCCCTACACGACTTCTCCGCTCCCTCGACGAATTCCTCGCCAATCGGAACAACTGTTTCATTGGCATGGACGTTACAACCAAGCTGGAACGGTTGAGGGTACTGTGCCCCTTTGAAGCCTTGCCGGTTTGCATGAATTTGACGGGGGCTCCTGGGCACCTCTCACCTGCCCAAGTGCTCTGTGCTTGTACAGATGTTTGCGTCAAAACATCCCCATTTCTCTGATCCTTCACTCTTAATTCCTTTAGTTAATTTCACTTTCTTTCATGTATGCTATGGATCTTGTCACGTACGGTACTGATATATCTTAGTTTTCTTTGATTCTTTAAATATTCTTGCTGTTTTCTTGCGGTTATTTTTGTCGCTCATAACGACGTAGTTCTTGTCGCTAATAACGACACGGTACTAGTTCCCGCAAGTAAGTTTAATTAGCAGCGATGTTTTACGACCAAAAAATGGTCGCTAATATTTTTTAATTAAAATAAATTTATAAATATTAGAGACGAATAGACTGTCGTTAATAGCAACAAAACTTGCTAACACAATTGAAGTTTTTTAGTTGAATGAAACACCAAACCGCAAGTAAGATCTATCAACGAAGATGCTAACCAAGGTAAGGTAGATAATGTATTAAATAATCAATGGAGAACACACTAAAAATGTTGATGTCAATAACTTGGATAGAAAAATCTTTATTATGATCCTGAACTTGATCCTTGAATTTATGTTAATCTAAACATGGTTCAACTAAAGTCAGGGGAGAGTGTTTTATTTTGTTCCGTGTTTTTTTTTTTTTGAACAACAAAACTGGTAGGAGTAATATATTAACGAGTATTAGGGGTACTCAATAGGATCAATCAGGGTTACAATTATAAAATGACGCAAAGAATAATATAAGCATAACCAAGTCTATCACTCAGAGCTTCTTACAACAAAGTCTAGGATTGCAACACCAATCCTGAAACGAATAGGGGTTAACAAAGTCTAGTTTTCCACATAAACCATAGAGTACCGGACCAGATACACTCCAAGACATGTTTCCTTTTCTCTTGCAGCCCAAGATGCCAATGTGTTGTATTAGGTGCAAAGTTGTTTGGGATAACAAGGCATGGGGCAGCCAAGCCACGAGTATTTTCTTCCTTTTTAAATTCATCTGGTAGGGAGACTATCGCGGAGGATCTTCCATGCCAAACCTGATCACTTAGAGCGTGTCATGTTGTTCCAGATTTTGGGGAAGGCTTCATTCGTCACCTCGTCGAGGGTTGCCACATGTTGGATTGATGCAGCTTGGAAATCATAAGCTGTATTAGTAGAGAATATTCCATCACTGGATACAGCCGATCTCAATGAATCAGGAACATACTCCTGCAAATTAATGTTAGCAATAATAGCATAAAGTTGTTCCAAAGAGTCTTGTTCCCAGGGGAGATCGAAGAGCCCTCCTCCACTTCAAATCCCACTGTCAAGAACCATTTACCCAAACCCCCATTTCACTAATTTTAGAATTTTTATTATGACTATTGGAAAAGAGTCTAGGAAAAAGAAAACATAATGTCAAATCACCTATCCATATATCATTCCAAAATTGTGTATTAGAACCATTGCCCACCTATCTACAGCGATTCGACTTAATTCTCAAGATAGTTAGTTCTCTATTAGATTAATAGTTACTTACTTAACTACTAATTAGTTATTTTGTTAGTTAGTTTTCTCCCATATTTGTATTTTTAGGATATAAGAGACTAATCATATCTGTATATACATTGAGAATTATTCTAAGCTTCGAATACACACTACAAAAAAAGAGGTTTTTAGTATCGGAAAATTGGTATCTGATGCATTTTCCGATACTAAATCTTATAATTTAGTATCAACAAAAAAACTATTGATACTACTTGCATACTTGGTATCAAAAATTTATCTTTGGATACCATTAATTTTATTGCATCCGTTATTTTTTGATACTAAAATTATTTTGGCATTAAATTTTTTTTATTGATACTACTTATTTTTTTGCATCAAATAATTTTTTGATACTACTTATCATTGGTATTGGAAATTGAATTTCCGATACTATTAATTTTACTTTTAGTATTAGTAATTATTTTATTGATACAACTTATTTTTTGTATCAAATAATATTTTTGATACTACTTATCATTTGTGTCGGAAATTAAATTTTCGATACTATTAATTTTATTTTTAGTATTAGTAAATGTTTTAGTGATACTACTTGTTTTTTGTATCAAATATTTTTTTTGATACTACTTATCATTGGTGTCGAAAATTAAATTTTCGATACTATTAATTTTATTTTTAGTATTAATAATTGTTTTATTGATACTATTTATTTTTTGTATCAAATTTTTTTTTGATACTACTTATCATTGGTGTCGGAAATTAAATTTCCGATACTATTAATTTTATTTTTAGTATTAGTAATTATTTTATTGATACCACTTATTTTTTGTATCAGATTTTTTTTTTGATACTACTTATCATTAGTGTCGGAAATTAAATTTTCGATACTATTAATTTTATTTTTAGTATTAATAATTGTTTTATTGATATTTTTATTTTTTGTATCAAATACTATTTTTGATACTACTTATCATTTGTGTCGGAAATTAAATTTTCGCTACTATTAATTTTATTTTTAGTATTAGTAATTATTTTATTGATACCACTTATTTTTTGTATCAGATTTTTTTTTTGATACTACTTATCATTAGTGTCGGAAATTAAATTTTCGATACTATTAATTTTATTTTTAGTATTAATAATTGTTTTATTGATATTTTTATTTTTTGTATCAAATAATATTTTTGATACTACTTATCATTTGTGTCGGAAATTAAATTTTCGATACTATTAATTTTATTTTTAGTATTAGTAAATGTTTTAGTGATACTACTTGTTTTTTGTATCAAATATTTTTTTTGATACTACTTATCATTGGTGTCGAAAATTAAATTTTCGATACTATTAATTTTATTTTTAGTATTAATAATTGTTTTATTGATACTATTTATTTTTTGTATCAAATTTTTTTTTGATACTACTTATCATTGGTGTCGGAAATTAAATTTCCGATACTATTAATTTTATTTTTAGTATTAGTAATTATTTTATTGATACCACTTATTTTTTGTATCAGATTTTTTTTTTGATACTACTTATCATTAGTGTCGGAAATTAAATTTTCGATACTATTAATTTTATTTTTAGTATTAATAATTGTTTTATTGATATTTTTATTTTTTGTATCAAATACTATTTTTGATACTACTTATCATTTGTGTCGGAAATTAAATTTTCGCTACTATTAATTTTATTTTTAGTATTAGTAATTATTTTATTGATACCACTTATTTTTTGTATCTGATTTTTTTTTTGATACTACTTATCATTAGTGTCGGAAATTAAATTTTCGATACTATTAATTTTATTTTTAGTATTAATAATTGTTTTATTGATATTTTTATTTTTTGTATCAAATACTATTTTTGATACTACTTATCATTTGTGTCGGAAATTAAATTTTCGCTACTATTAATTTTATTTTTAGTATTAGTAATTATTTTATTGATACCACTTATTTTTTGTATCAGATATTTTTTTTGATACTACTTATAATTAGTGTTGGAAATTAAATTTTCGATACTATTAATTTCATTTTTAGTATTAGTAATTGTTTTATTGATACAACTTATTTTTTGTATCAAATAATTTTTTTTGATACTACTTATCATAGTTGTCGGAAATTAAATTTCCGATACTATTAATTTTATTTTTAGTATTAGTAATTATTTTATTGATACCACTTATTTTTTGTATCAAATATTTTTTTTGATACTACTTATCATTAGTGTTGGAAATTAAATTTCCGATACCATTAGTTTTATAGCATCCAAAATTTTTTTGATACTATTACTTAGTACTAATAATTTATTTGTTGATAATACTTATTTTTTGTATCAAATAATTTTTCTTGATACAACTTATGATTTATATCGAAAATTAAGTTTTTGATATCATTAAATTTATAACATCCACCACTTTTTTGACACTATTGTTATTTTAGTATTAATAATACTAGTTATCATTGGTATTGAACATTTAGTTTCCGATGCCATTAATTTTAGTAGCATTCAACATTTTTTTTTTTGATACTATTACTATTTTACCTAGTATTGATAATTTATTTATTCATACTACTTATTTTTTGAATCAATTTTTTTTATACTAGTTATAATTGGTATTGAACATTTAATTTTTGATACAATTAATATATATGTTTTGATACTATTTTTATTTTTATTGAAAAATTATTTTTTTATAATAATGATGATTGGTATCGGTATCCGATACTAATACCCATTGCTCATATATCTCCTTTGTTAAATTGATTGAAGATTTCAAAAGCCTTCATCCTCAAACTCGTCAAAAGTCTAGCCCAGTCCACTACGCGAAAAACTCTCACTGTGTGCGATTTTCACACAGTGAAGCCGCCACCACTCTCAGCACCTCCGGACACCACCTGCGCGCCGTCACCTCTTTGACGGTCGTACCTGCGCGCCGTCGCCACCTCTCTGACGGTCGTACCTGCGCGACCGTTGCACCATAAGCTTCCGACGTCCACTCCCATGGCGTCATCTTCCCTGGCGCCGGTGACAATTCCATAATCTGCCGCTGCTACGCACGTGCTGCCGCGGTCCCTTCCAGCAGACGCTGCGCCGCGGCTCACTGCCGCTCGTTCCGACTCCGGGCGGCTTCTCTCCTCAGCCGCTGCGCTCTGTCCGGCGAAATCCAAGTTCAATTCGAATAGACAAACCAGATCCAGTCTCTCTGCACCTATATGGATCATCTCTGGTGTTCCATAGCCTCCAAACCTCAACGTGGTCTCTGGAAAAGGTTTGTTAATCGTTTAATCCAATGACTCAAAATTATTGTGATTCATTCTATTTCAGCCCTCTTATCACTCTTTCCTCTATCCAGATCATATTGCAAAATCCTCAATTCTCCTAGTTCGATCTCGGTGATTGCAGAGGATAAGTCAACGATGATTTCATGAGCCTTCCTCTCGTCTCGAGGTTTTTTTTTTTTTTTTAAATTTGCTATTAATTTCGTAATATGTTTCGTCGAATATTTGTTTTTGAATGGTTTGTATGTAACTACTTCATATCTCTCTTTTTATTCACAGCAGCTACAAAGAGCAAAGTAGTCGACAATCCCAAGGTGAAATAATTCGCTTCAAGCATTTTATTTTCGTTTTGTGTAGTTGCATGTTCAATTTAATTTTCAGATTAATTGATGTTCTTGTTTTAGTTTATGATGTATGAATTTGTATCTGGAATACTTGTATATCATGCAATTGAATTTTTTATTTTAAGTGACTGTGTATATCTTGATTTGTTCAATTGAATCGAGTTAAAATTGGGTGCACACAAGTGTGATTCGTAATTGTTTAGTTAGGGAGGTTTTAAGAAGCTTAAGATCTCTCAAAATGGTTGCTAAATTTATCTTCATTCAATTAGTTAGATCTCAATTTGTTGTTTATGATGTATGAATCTGTTTTCGGAATAATTGTTGTCTGTTTTGGTTAGCTGAAATTAAGCTGTTGTGAATGAGGATTTTAATTATATGTGTCACTCATAGGGGAAAAATGGTGATCTGTTTATGAATGTTTGTTGTGTTGTTGCTAGTGTGATTTCAATTGTTCCCTGTATCACTTTAAATATCACTAGTTCAATTTTTCACTGACCAATGGTGAGTGTGATCATGTCCATGACTTTTAAAGGTTACATCTTACATCGTACAGTTTGTACTGACTACTGAGTTTAATTTATCACTGTCCATGTTGATAGGAGTACTTATTCTTAGTTTCTGGTTAAATACGTTATTCCGCATCAGCAACATGATTTTAAATTCTTTTAAATCTACATTGAACTTTCTTTACTGTTGCATGTAGCTCTCTACATATCAGCCAGGAACATTACTTCTGCCCTCGTTGATTTTTGAGTAAAGTGTTCAAGTTTACTCTAGTTCTTAATGTGTTGTTTTATTCAATAACTTGATCCACTGCTTTAATGTGAGTAAAGCTTTATAGAATTTATTGAATTTTATCAATAGTACATACCTCTCTAAAAGCGGAAATAGGTAAAATTTAAATATCAGTTGAGTCTTCTGAAAAAGGAAACCATGTGTTTTATATCGTGTGGGAATGATTTACTAAAAATGTTAGGCTTTCCTTGCTATATATGGGTCCATGTATATTTTGAAGTTTGAATTGTCCTCTAACAAACAAGGTACGGAGTAATAATTTAAGTGAGGAGTCATGATCATCGGCCTGTTTTTCTTAATAGCATTATTTTAGTTTAGGTGTGCTAACTTGTATGGTAACACTGTGACAATAGTGCAGGTTAATGTTCATGGACAACCAAAAGTTAGAAATGGGAGGAAGTTGTCATCCTACCTTAGCTTGCTTGCAAGAGATCCAAAATTTATACCTTTTGATTTAGAAGATTGGAGAAAGTTCTTGAATGAGCTAACTAAAGAAACCATTTGGAAGATCATTTTGGTATTATCTCTAAAAAATTGCATATGCATAAGAGTCATTACTTTTGTAATTTTATATCTTATCTACATTAAAATACATTGAAATTCATTATGCGAGGCTGTACGTACACAAAGTCTTTGGCAACAACTACTCTATTTATTTACTATCCCTAAATTTTTTTTATGTTTATTAATCATTTATCTACATTTTACATTCAGGCATCATGATTATGCTATTCAAAGTAAGAAGACATTGCAGAAGTCAGAAAGTGCTCGGAAAGGCAACATGAGAAGCCACTGTGAAGAAGCAGTGTGTTGGAGAATTACATCTTCAAAAAGGTTTTTATGATGAATGTAACCTTTTAATCTTTATTGCATTCTATAATTGTCCTTGTAACAAGAGAGGTTTTAGATAGATTTTGGTATAGTGGAAACTTAATACTTGTAGTTTTTTAAATTTTTACATTCAACATTTATAAATTTCTTCCATGTCACCCTGAAATTCAATTTTATGGCCTTTACTATTTTGCGAGATTATTATTTGTCTCAATTATCTTTAGGGTCATTTTCCTGTTGATACAGTATATCTGTAATATTTAAAAAAAAGAAGTAAATACACGTTAATTTTAGTATCAGAATTGATGTATTGATATGTTTAGTATCGGACAAAATTTTAGGATATTATAAATATAATTTAGTAACAAAAAAAATTGATACCATTATTCAATACTACTAAATATTATTTCGATACTAAAGGGATCAATCATTTAGTATTAGAAAATATTTATTGATACTATATGTTTAGTATCGATAAAAGTTTACGATACTATAAATACATTGTTGTATCAAAAAAATTTAATACAATAATTTGATACTAAATACAATTCGATACTATAGAGTTCATTCCTTTAGTGTAGATGTTGTTAATTCTTAAATGTCTTAACATTATCAACAACATCTTAATTTGACCTTCCGAGATTTTTTCTAAGTCTTTTCTGAAATGCTACATTAAATGTTGATCTAAATGTTGTCGCATTTCTGGCAGGATCTAGAAGCTTCTACAAGGATCTGGAACCTGGAAGATTCCAGAACATTGGAGAACATGCTAGAACAGCCTAGATACATTTGGAACGACCTGGAGCAGCCTAGAAGGATCTAGAAAGATCATGAAAGTTGTGGAAGTTGAGTTTCCTAAAAAATAGGACCTCAATGTGGAAGCCTCTGGAATTCGTATCCCACATCTATAAATACCCATTTAAGGCTTCATAATTCAGTGTGCTCTATTCGATCAATATCCTAGACCGAGCGTTCATCCATGTTAGGAAATTGTGGCCAATAGTTCTACATTTTAGTTCATACGTTGTATACCACCCGTATGACTGTGTGTCTTCTTATCTATTGAGAGTGTAATCATTAGATAGACTAGGCATTTCGACAGTGTATAATTTATACACTTAGTTCGTTTTCTAGACTTGGCACCTGCCTCGTTTATAGTTTCGTTGTGAAAGTTATTGTTGTAACATTTCACACAACATTTGTACTTGAAGATAAGTATTGATTTTACGCCATAAGGCAGACATAGATTTTTATTTATAAAATCTATGTTAAAAGTATTTCCATTGTGTCTCGTTTGTTTTTAGTGTTTCAAGTCTTCCGCTGTGAATCTTAATTTCTGATATTCTGTTAGAGTCAGTGTTGTACTATTTGTCTCAACATTCTGTGCAACATTTATCTACTTATACTTAAACACTTCTATACACTACACCCCACCACACTTTCAGTTGGTATCAGAGCCGATACCTGACGATACTAGGTTAGATCTTTGGTCAAGTGTGTTTTTAGTTTAGTTTAGCAATGGAAACACATCACATATCCACTGCACTTAGGCCACCCGTTTTAGATGGTTCGAATTATTTTTATTGGAAGCCTAAGATGCGTATGTACATCAAGTCAATTGATGAACGTGCTTGGAGGACTGTACTTACAAGTTGGGAAGCTCCAAAGAGACCATCAGACGCAGATGGTGAAGTTCAACTCAAGAGAGAAGTTGATTGGACGGCTGATGAAATAACAACAGCAAGCTACAATTCTAAAGCTTTAAATGCTATTTTTACTTCTGTTGATGTTTCAATGTTTAAAATTATATCTAACTGTTCTACTTCTAAAGATGCATGGGACAGGTTGCAAGAGCATTGTGAGGGTTCAGACAGTGTTCGAAGGACAAAGCTTCGAATGTTGGGGACAAAATTTGAGAATCTCCGAATGAAGGAAGAAGAAACTATTTCATCCTACAATGAAAGGTTAAGTGAGATAATTAATGAATCACATTCTCTTGGTGACCCTATTTCTAATGTTAGAGTAGTTCATAAGATATTAAGATCTGTTCCTAAAAGATTTGATGCTAAAATTTGTGTTATTGAAGAGGCAAAAAATACAGATACATTAAGTCAAAATGAGTTAGTGAGTATTCTTAGAACATATGAAATAAACACTAATCAAGTTGATGAAAATGATGCTGATAAGAAAGTTGTAGTTTTTAAAGGAGAAACATCAAACATTTCTGAGATTCAACCTATCATTACTAAAGTTGATTCTGATGAAGAATTGCTTGATAAATGTCTCAAGGATCCTAACAACATTGCCTTACTTACTAAGCACTTTAATAAGTTTCTTAAGAAATCTGTGAACAAATCTAGTAACATTCAGCCTAAAATTCAAATCAACACATCAACACCTCAACCAGAAAGGAGGAAAGGTCAATTCACACCAAGACTGTCAAAGAGTGAAGGTAAACCAAGGTATGATCCTGAATTTCGAAAATCAGTTCAATGCAATGCTTGTTCTGGTTATGGCCATTATGCAAATGAATGTGCCAATACTAGACTTAAGCAAAAACTGAATTTTAGTGCTACCTTGAGTGATGATTCTGATGATGATCTTGATGAATTAAATCAGAATGAATATTCTAATTTTACCAGAATTGATTATAATGATTCCTCAGATGATGATCTGGATGAAACAGATTCTGATGCTGTACTTGATGCTTCAACATCTACAGCAACATCAGAACAGAGTCACCCAGATTTGAACTGTTTTAATGGTTTAGTTGATGATGCAGGAAAAAGGACTGATGACAATGAATACCAAAAGTTGTTAGATGATTGGAAAAATCAGAAACTCACCCTTGATTCTCTGAATAAAAGGAATGAGGATCTGACAGACACAATCACCAAGCTAGAAGTTATTCTTACCAAAAGAGATCTGGAAATCTGTAACTTAAAGGAGAAACTGATAAATTCTACTTTATGTTTCAAGAAATATTCCAAGAGTGCTTCTGAGGTAAATAATGCTATAGCTACTGGTAAGTCTAACAATCATGGTTTAGGTTATGATGGTACTACTGCTTCTATTTCTGATAAATTTAGAAAACCTGTGAAATTTGTTAAGGCAAATGTTGACACATCTGGTGCAACATCTGCAGAAACAGAGTCTCACAAGGTTAAAAGGAAGTATATCTGTCATTACTGTTTCAAAATTGGTCACACTCGTCCTTACTGTATAAAGTTGTTTGAAGAACAGAAAAACTTGAAAATGCTGCATAAGAAACTGTCACATCCTGGTAAACAGTTTTTGAAATCTACATGGAAACCAAAAGCTACCTGTAATGTTGTTCATACCTCCTTAAAAGCATGTTTACCTGAATTATGGTACTTTGATAGTGGTTGTTCTAGACATATGACAGGTCGTATTGATTTCTTATCTGATTATGTGACCTTGAATAGTGGTAGTGTTACATATGGTGGAGGTTCTAAAGGAAAGATTGTTGGTAAAGGAACTTTGAATGTTGAAGGTTTTCCTAAGCTTAAAAATGTATTACATGTTGATGGCTTACTTGCAAATCTGATTAGCATTAGTCAACTTTGTGATGATAATTTGCATGTGAAATTTGATAAAGATTCATGTTATGTTCTTAATAAAGATGAAGTTTGTGTCATGACTGGTACTAGGTCAGCTGATAATTGCTATCTTATTGGAACAAATATGTGTAACTTGTCAAAACATGGTGAAAATATTTTATGGCATCAAAGATTGGGTCATGCAAATTACAGAGCAATGAAAAAGCTAATCAAAGCAGATGCAGTAAAAGGAATTCCAGAACTGAGGTTTCACAACACCACTGTATGTGGACCATGCCAAAAAGGTAAGCAGGTAAGAATGTCACACAAAATGCTGTCACATTGTACTACACATCGATGCTTTGAATTACTGCACATGGATTTGATGGGTCCTATGGAAACTGAAAGCATTGGAGGAAAGAGGTATTACTTAGTTGTGGTAGATGATTTTTCTAGATATACCTGGGTAGAGTCTTTGAGAGACAAATCTGAAGCATTTGCTGCATTTAAAATTCTTTATAAGAGGTTCAAAAATGAGTTTAACTTGAAAGTTGGCCGTATTAGAACTGATCATGGTAGGGAATTTGAAAACAGCATGTTTAATGATTTTTGTGATAAAAAGGGTATCTTGCAAGAATATTCATCTCCTAAAACTCCACAACAAAATGGAATTGTTGAAAAAAAGAATAGAACTTTACAAGAAATGGCTAGAGTTATGCTTACATCCAAATGTCTTGCTAAGAAATTTTGGGGAGAAGCATTGAATACTGCATGCCATATTATTAATAGGGTTTTTATTCGTTCTAACACTAATCAAACACCATATGAGATTTTGAACAACAGAAAACCTAATGTGAAATATTTTCATGTATTTGGTTGTGTGTGTTATATTCTGAATGATAGGGATCAACTTCATAAGTTTGATTCTAAAAGTGATAAAGGTTTCTTTTTAGGCTATTCTAGAAATAGTAAAGCTTATAGAGTTTATAACCTTAGAACTAACACTGTTCAAGAATCTGTTAATGTTGTGTTTGATGATGATAAAGGTCTTACAAATGACAAAGATGAAGAAGATGTATCACAGGTTACTGACACTTCTGAGAATACACTGAAGTCTGAAAATGTTGCACCAAATGTTAACACATCTGGGTCAACATCTACAGAACAGTCAGCTATAAATTCACAGAATGATCAGTACATTCCCAAAACGAATCCTTCTTCAAGAATAGGCAAAAGTCATCCTTCTGACCAGATCATAGGCGATGCTACAGTTGGAGTGCAAACAAGAGGAAGAGTAAGATCAAATAAGGTAGATGTGGTAAGAACAATATGCATGTTTTCTATGTGTAATGTTGTAAATGCTGAATGCTATTTATCTGAAATTGAACCTAAGAGTGCTAAAGAAGCCTTAACTGATGAAAACTGGATTAATGCTATGCATGAAGAACTTGGTCAGTTTGAAAGAAATGAAGTATGGACACTTGTTCCTAGACCTAGTCATACTAATGTCATTGGAACAAAGTGGATATTCAAGAATAAGACTGATGAATCTGGTAATATTGTTAGGAACAAGGCTAGGTTAGTAGCACAAGGTTACACCCAAGTTGAAGGAGTTGATTTTGATGAAACTTTTGCACCTGTTGCTAGGATAGAATCTATTAGATTACTGCTAGCTATTTCATGTTTTATTGATATTAAACTTCATCAAATGGATGTAAAGGCTGCATTTCTAAATGGCATATTAAATGAAGAAGCATATGTTAAACAACCTATAGGATTTGAAGATCCACAGTATCCTGATCATGTATATAAACTTAAGAAAGCTTTGTATGGTCTTAAACAAGCTCCTAGAGCATGGTATGGTAGGCTTACTGACTTTCTTTTGGAATATGGATTTATTAGAGGAGAGGCAGATAGAACTTTGTTCATTAAGCACACTGAAAATGATATACTAATTGCTCAAATATATGTTGATGACATTGTGTTTGGTTCTACTTGTGATAAAATGTTGAGTAAATTTGTTGAGGCAATGACTGCAACATTTGAAATGAGTATGGTTGGAGACTTGAACTATTTTCTAGGTCTTCAAATCAAACAATGCAGTGATGGTATTTTCTTCTCCCAGAGTAAGTATGCTAAGAACTTGGTTAAAAGATTTGGTCTTGAGAATTCAAAACCAATGAAAACTCCTATGGGATCTTCTTTGAAACTTTGCAAAGACAGTGCTGGAACAGATGTTGATCCAACACTTTACAGATCCATGATAGGTAGTTTACTGTATTTAACCTCTAGTAGACCAGATATTATGTACAGTGTGTGTGTTTGTGCTAGGTACCAAGCTAATCCAAAGGAATCTCACCTGAATGCTGTGAAAAGGATTATCAAGTATGTTGCAGGTACAAGTGACCTTGGAATCTGGTATACTAAGGACACCAACAACATTTTGATTGGCTACAGTGATGCTAATTGTGCTGGAGATATAGATGATAGAAAGAGTACGAGTGGAGGATGTTTCTACATGGGAAACAATCTTGTTTCATGGCACAGCAAGAAGCAGAATTGTGTTTCACAATCTACTGCAGAATCTGAGTATATAGCTGCTGGAAGCTGCTGTACACAACTCTTGTGGCTGAGCAAGATGTTCCATGACTATGGTATTGAGAATGGTATACTTACAATTTTTTGTGATAATACTAGTGCTATTAACATTTCTAAGAATCTTGTACAACACTCACTCACAAAGCACATTAGCATAAGACATCACTTTATGAGAGATTTAGTAGAGAAGAACATTGTGAAGTTGGAGTATATACCTACTGAAAAACAAAATGCTGACATTTTTACTAAGGCATTAGACCATGAGAGATTCTCAATCTTGAGGAAATCTCTTGGGATGAGCACTATCTGAAAAATTCGGATGGATGTTGTCACAAATGCGTCAGCATTTGGGACAACATCATGGGTTGTAAAATTTTATAAGTTGAATTTATTTCTTACTTAGTTAAATAATTCCTTTGTAAAATATCTACAAATCAAAGAACCTTGTAGTGCAAAAATAAACATGTCTTACACCTCTCAAATGCATAAAAATGAGAATGTTATTAGCATACTAAAAGATGTACCAAATCACTGAGTAACTATGGAGCACGGAGTTCACTACTACGATGCCTTCTTTTCAAAAGGTGATTCTTTGGTAAAAACATCAATATATTTGTAATCCATTAAGTAAGTATGGGGCACGGAGTTCGCTACTACGATGTACTCTACAGGAACAATGGATCAATACAAATTAGATGCTATAACACAAAAAAAAAAATTATGGTGCAACACAAATGAAGCAAATTCATGTAAAAACCGTGTTGAGGTGTTTGTAACAGTTTTGAGCACAACATTGCCTGATTCGAATTTATTTTTATAAGTAGTAATTATTTAATTATTTATTGAGATTTATTTTATTTATTCAATTATATAACTAACCCACGTTTTTTTATTTTTCAGATTATGCTTGGACTTAGTCTTTATTCTAGAAATTTCTTAATTATTTAATTAATTAATAAAATGGATTTTTCCCACTAATTAAACCATGATCAAGGTTGTGGCTAAAAATGTGGAGCACTATCACATTATTTCTGGAATTAATCATGTTAACCTCCAACTACACATACATTCTCTCTATAAAACTCAATTAATTGTGACTTATGTTGCTAATCGTGATTTTTGAGTTTGTTAAGTACAAAGCTTCTGCAGAATTGATTACTGGCCGTGTATCTCTCAAATTTTGTGAATACACTCCCCAAAACCATCTTAAAATTCCAACCGTCCCTTAAATGGCTGGAAACCGACCTCAATCCCACTCACAATCTCACTCTGATTCGAAGAACTCATCCCCTTCTCACACAAACCCTCTCAAAATCCTTGCTTCCATGGCGTCTCAGAAATCAACCTCGTCAAATGCTGACTCAAATGTCTCTGCAACACCATCAACAACCACTCCCACTCCTCAAACTGCTCCTCAAACCGTTCCACCAACAACCAACATTCCTCAAGATGCAACTGTCGAACAGTTCAACAAGGCTATCGAAGAAGTGTCTGAGTCTCTTCGAACAACTGGTCATCTGCCCGTGATGACATTTGGAGATATCACAGTGGATATTTCAAGCTATTTGGCTGATCAAACCGCCCAAATGGTTGCTGCTTCAAAAAGCCCTAAATCACCTACTGTTCCACACCTCGCAAGCTGAAAATGAGGAAGTTACTGC